>OW052037.1:21337424-22754424 GCA_932526305.1 Epicampocera succincta | reverse complement strand
ATAGGCGACATTCTTCCAAATTTCGACTTTTGAAATTTTGAAAAGGACTTTGCTCCTTTTTCCGCAAATGGTAGAAAATTTGCGAAAAAAACACTATTCCGGCCATTCCTATGAATGTCCAATATTCAAAAGTGTGTTTTTTTGACAATAGGCGACATTCTTCCAAATTTCGACTTTTGAAATTTTGAAAAGGACTTTGCTCCTTTTTCCGCAAATGGTAGAAAATTTGCGAAAAAAAAACACTATTCCGGCCATTCCTATGAATGTCCAATATTCAAAAGTGTGTTTTTTTGACAATAGGCGACATTCTTCCAAATTTCGACTTTTGAAATTTTAAAAAGGACTTTGCTCCTTTTTCCGAAAATGGTAGAAAATTTGCGAAAAAAAATTATTGGGGAACACTATTCCGGCCATTCCTATGAATGTCCAATATTCAAAAGTGTGTTTTTTTGACAATAGGCGACATTCTTCCAAATTTCGACTTTTGAAATTTTAAAAAGGACTTTGCTCCTTTTTCCGAAAATGGTAGAAAATTTGCGAAAAAAAATTATTGGGGAACACTATTCCGGCCATTCCTATGAATGTCCAATATTCAAAAGTGTGTTTTTTTGACAATAGGCGACATTCTTCCAAATTTCGACTTTTGAAATTTTAAAAAGGACTTTGCTCCTTTTTCCGAAAATGGTAGAAAATTTGCGAAAAAAAATTATTGGGGAACACTATTCCGGCCATTCCTATGAATGTCCAATATTCAAAAGTGTGTTTTTTTGACAATAGGCGACATTCTTCCAAATTTCGACTTTTGAAATTTTAAAAAGGACTTTGCTCCTTTTTCCGAAAATGGTAGAAAATTTGCGAAAAAAAATTATTGGGGAATACTATTCCGGCCATTCCTATGAATGTCCAATATTCAAAAGTGTGTTTTTTTGACAATAGGCGACATTCTTCCAAATTTCGACTTTTGAAATTTTAAAAAGGACTTTGCTCCTTTTTCCGCAAATGGTAGAAAATTTGCGAAAAAAAACACTATTCCGGCCATTCCTATGAATGTCCAATATTCAAAAGTGTGTTTTTTTGACAATAGGCGACATTCTTCCAAATTTCGACTTTTGAAATTTTGAAAAGGACTTTGCTCCTTTTTCCGCAAATGGTAGAAAATTTGCGAAAAAAAAACACTATTCCGGCCATTCCTATGAATGTCCAATATTCAAAAGTGTGTTTTTTTGACAATAGGCGACATTCTTCCAAATTTCGACTTTTGAAATTTTGAAAAGGACTTTGCTCCTTTTTCCGCAAATGGTAGAAAATTTGCGAAAAAAAACACTATTCCGGCCATTCCTATGAATGTCCAATATTCAAAAGTGTGTTTTTTTGACAATAGGCGACATTCTTCCAAATTTCGACTTTTGAAATTTTAAAAAGGACTTTGCTCCTTTTTCCGCAAATGGCAGAAAATTTGCGAAAAAAAACACTATTCCGGCCATTCCTATGAATGTCCAATATTCAAAAGTGTGTTTTTTTGACAATAGGCGACATTCTTCCAAATTTCGACTTTTGAAATTTTAAAAAGGACTTTGCTCCTTTTTCCGCAAATGGTAGAAAATTTGCGAAAAAAAAACACTATTCCGGCCATTCCTATGAATGTCCAATATTCAAAAGTGTGTTTTTTTGACAATAGGCGACATTCTTCCAAATTTCGACTTTTGAAATTTTAAAAAGGACTTTGCTCCTTTTTCCGCAAATGGTAGAAAATTTGCGAAAAAAAAACACTATTCCGGCCATTCCTATGAATGTCCAATATTCAAAAGTGTGTTTTTTTGACAATAGGCGACATTCTTCCAAATTTCGACTTTTGAAATTTTAAAAAGGACTTTGCTCCTTTTTCCGCAAATGGTAGAAAATTTGCGAAAAAAAAACACTATTCCGGCCATTCCTATGAATGTCCAATATTCAAAAGTGTGTTTTTTTGACAATAGGCGACATTCTTCCAAATTTCGAGTTTTGAAATTTTAAAAAGGACTTTGCTCCTTTTTCCGCAAATGGTAGAAAATTTGCGAAAAAAAATTATTGGGGAACACTATTCCGGCCATTCCTATGAATGTCCAATATTCAAAAGTGTGTTTTTTTGACAATAGGCGACATTCTTCCAAATTTCGACTTTTGAAATTTTGAAAAGGACTTTGCTCCTTTTTCCGCAAATGGTAGAAAATTTGCGAAAAAAAAACACTATTCCGGCCATTCCTATGAATGTCCAATATTCAAAAGTGTGTTTTTTTGACAATAGGCGACATTCTTCCAAATTTCGACTTTTGAAATTTTAAAAAGGACTTTGCTCCTTTTTCCGCAAATGGTAGAAAATTTGCGAAAAAAAAACACTATTCCGGCCATTCCTATGAATGTCCAATATTCAAAAGTGTGTTTTTTTGACAATAGGCGACATTCTTCCAAATTTCGACTTTTGAAATTTTAAAAAGGACTTTGCTCCTTTTTCCGCAAATGGTAGAAAATTTGCGAAAAAAAAACACTATTCCGGCCATTCCTATGAATGTCCAATATTCAAAAGTGTGTTTTTTTGACAATAGGCGACATTCTTCCAAATTTCGACTTTTGAAATTTTGAAAAGGACTTTGCTCCTTTTTCCGCAAATGGTAGAAAATTTGCGAAAAAAAAACACTATTCCGGCCATTCCTATGAATGTCCAATATTCAAAAGTGTGTTTTTTTGACAATAGGCGACATTCTTCCAAATTTCGACTTTTGAAATTTTAAAAAGGACTTTGCTCCTTTTTCCGAAAATGGTAGAAAATTTGCGAAAAAAAATTATTGGGGAACACTATTCCGGCCATTCCTATGAATGTCCAATATTCAAAAGTGTGTTTTTTTGACAATAGGCGACATTCTTCCAAATTTCGACTTTTGAAATTTTAAAAAGGACTTTGCTCCTTTTTCCGCAAATGGTAGAAAATTTGCGAAAAAAAAACACTATTCCGGCCATTCCTATGAATGTCCAATATTCAAAAGTGTGTTTTTTTGACAATAGGCGACATTCTTCCAAATTTCGACTTTTGAAATTTTAAAAAGGACTTTGCTCCTTTTTCCGAAAATGGTAGAAAATTTGCGAAAAAAAATTATTGGGGAACACTATTCCGGCCATTCCTATGAATGTCCAATATTCAAAAGTGTGTTTTTTTGACAATAGGCGACATTCTTCCAAATTTCGACTTTTGAAATTTTAAAAAGGACTTTGCTCCTTTTTCCGAAAATGGTAGAAAATTTGCGAAAAAAAATTATTGGGGAACACTATTCCGGCCATTCCTATGAATGTCCAATATTCAAAAGTGTGTTTTTTTGACAATAGGCGACATTCTTCCAAATATCGACTTTTGAAATTTTAAAAAGGACTTTGCTCCTTTTTCCGAAAATGGTAGAAAATTTGCGAAAAAAAATTATTGGGGAACACTATTCCGGCCATTCCTATGAATGTCCAATATTCAAAAGTGTGTTTTTTTGACAATAGGCGACATTCTTCCAAATTTCGACTTTTGAAATTTTAAAAAGGACTTTGCTCCTTTTTCCGCAAATGGTAGAAAATTTGCGAAAAAAAAACACTATTCCGGCCATTCCTATGAATGTCCAATATTCAAAAGTGTGTTTTTTTGACAATAGGCGACATTCTTCCAAATTTCGACTTTTGAAATTTTAAAAAGGACTTTGCTCCTTTTTCCGCAAATGGTAGAAAATTTGCGAAAAAAAATTATTGGGGAACACTATTCCGGCCATTCCTATGAATGTCCAATATTCAAAAGTGTGTTTTTTTGACAATAGGCGACATTCTTCCAAATTTCGACTTTTGAAATTTTAAAAAGGACTTTGCTCCTTTTTCCGAAAATGGTAGAAAATTTGCGAAAAAAAATTAATGGGGAACACTATTCCGGCCATTCCTATGAATGTCCAATATTCAAAAGTGTGTTTTTTTGACAATAGGCGACATTCTTCCAAATTTCGACTTTTGAAATTTTAAAAAGGACTTTGCTCCTTTTTCCGAAAATGGTAGAAAATTTGCGAAAAAAAATTATTGGGGAACACTATTCCGGCCATTCCTATTAATGTCCAATATTCAAATATGTGTTTTTTTGACAATAGGCGACATTCTTCCAAATTTCGACTTTTGAAATTTTAAAAAGGACTTTGCTCCTTTTTCCGCAAATGGTAGAAAATTTGCGAAAAAAAACACTATTCCGGCCATTCCTATGAATGTCCAATATTCAAAAGTGTGTTTTTTTGACAATAGGCGACATTCTTCCAAATTTCGACTTTTGAAATTTTAAAAAGGACTTTGCTCCTTTTTCCGAAAATGGTAGAAAATTTGCGAAAAAAAATTATTGGGGAACACTATTCCGGCCATTCCTATGAATGTCCAATATTCAAAAGTGTGTTTTTTTGACAATAGGCGACATTCTTCCAAATTTCGACTTTTGAAATTTTGAAAAGGACTTTGCTCCTTTTTCCGCAAATGGTAGAAAATTTGCGAAAAAAAACACTATTCCGGCCATTCCTATGAATGTCCAATATTCAAAAGTGTGTTTTTTTGACAATAGGCGACATTCTTCCAAATTTCGACTTTTGAAATTTTAAAAAGGACTTTGCTCCTTTTTCCGAAAATGGTAGAAAATTTGCGAAAAAAAATTATTGGGGAACACTATTCCGGCCATTCCTATGAATGTCCAATATTCAAAAGTGTGTTTTTTTGACAATAGGCGACATTCTTCCAAATTTCGACTTTTGAAATTTTAAAAAGGACTTTGCTCCTTTTTCCGAAAATGGTAGAAAATTTGCGAAAAAAAATTATTGGGGAACACTATTCCGGCCATTCCTATGAATGTCCAATATTCAAAAGTGTGTTTTTTTGACAATAGGCGACATTCTTCCAAATTTCGACTTTTGAAATTTTAAAAAGGACTTTGCTCCTTTTTCCGCAAATGGTAGAAAATTTGCGAAAAAAAAACACTATTCCGGCCATTCCTATGAATGTCCAATATTCAAAAGTGTGTTTTTTTGACAATAGGCGACATTCTTCCAAATTTCGACTTTTGAAATTTTGAAAAGGACTTTGCTCCTTTTTCCGCAAATGGTAGAAAATTTGCGAAAAAAAAACACTATTCCGGCCATTCCTATGAATGTCCAATATTCAAAAGTGTGTTTTTTTGACAATAGGCGACATTCTTCCAAATTTCGACTTTTGAAATTTTGAAAAGGACTTTGCTCCTTTTTCCGCAAATGGTAGAAAATTTGCGAAAAAAAAACACTATTCCGGACATTCCTATGAATGTCCAATATTCAAAAGTGTGTTTTTTTGACAATAGGCGACATTCTTCCAAATTTCGACTTTTGAAATTTTAAAAAGGACTTTGCTCCTTTTTCCGAAAATGGTAGAAAATTTGCGAAAAAAAATTATTGGGGAACACTATTCCGGCCATTCCTATGAATGTCCAATATTCAAAAGTGTGTTTTTTTGACAATAGGCGACATTCTTCCAAATTTCGACTTTTGAAATTTTAAAAAGGACTTTGCTCCTTTTTCCGAAAATGGTAGAAAATTTGCGAAAAAAAATTATTGGGGAACACTATTCCGGCCATTCCTATGAATGTCCAATATTCAAAAGTGTGTTTTTTTGACAATAGGCGACATTCTTCCAAATTTCGACTTTTGAAATTTTAAAAAGGACTTTGCTCCTTTTTCCGAAAATAGTAAAAAAATTTGCGAAAAAAAATTATTGGGGAATACTATTCCGGCCATTCCTATGAATGTCCAATATTTAAAAGTGTGTTTTTTTGACAATAGGCGACATTCTTCCAAATTTCGACTTTTGAAATTTTAAAAAGGACTTTGCTCCTTTTTCCGAAAATGGTAGAAAATTTGCGAAAAAAAATTATTGGGGAACACTATTCCGGCCATTCCTATGAATGTCCAATATTCAAAAGTGTGTTTTTTTGACAATAGGCGACATTCTTCCAAATTTCGACTTTTGAAATTTTAAAAAGGACTTTGCTCCTTTTTCCGAAAATAGTAAAAAAATTTGCGAAAAAAAATTATTGGGGAATACTATTCCGGCCATTCCTATGAATGTCCAATATTCAAAAGTGTGTTTTTTTGACAATAGGCGACATTCTTCCAAATTTCTACTTTTGAAATTTTGAAACGGACTTTGCTCCTTTTTCCGAAAATGGTAGAAAATTTGCGAAAAAAAATTATTGGGGAACACTATTCCGGCCATTCCTATGAATGTCCAATATTCAAAAGTGTGTTTTTTTGACAATAGGCGACATTCTTCCAAATTTCGACTTTTGCAATTTTAAAAAGAACTTTGCTCCTTTTTCCGAAAATGGTAGAAAATTTGCGAAAAAAAATTATTGGGGAACACTATTCCGGCCATTCCTATGAATGTCCAATATTCAAAAGTGTGTTTTTTTGACAATAGGCGACATTCTTCCAAATTTCGACTTTTGCAATTTTAAAAAGGACTTTGCTCCTTTTTCCGAAAATAGTAAAAAAATTTGCGAAAAAAAATTATTGGGGAACACTATTCCGGCCATTCCTATGAATGTCCAATATTCAAAAGTGTGTTTTTTTGACAATAGGCGACATTCTTCCAAATTTCGACTTTTGAAATTTTGAAAAGGACTTTGCTCCTTTTTCCGCAAATGGTAGAAAATTTGCGAAAAAAAACACTATTCCGGCCATTCCTATGAATGTCCAATATTCAAAAGTGTGTTTTTTTGACAATAGGCGACATTCTTCCAAATTTCGACTTTTGAAATTTTGAAAAGGACTTTGCTCCTTTTTCCGCAAATGGTAGAAAATTTGCGAAAAAAAACACTATTCCGGCCATTCCTATGAATGTCCAATATTCAAAAGTGTGTTTTTTTGACAATAGGCGACATTCTTCCAAATTTCGACTTTTGAAATTTTAAAAAGGACTTTGCTCCTTTTTCCGAAAATGGTAGAAAATTTGCGAAAAAAAATTATTGGGGAACACTATTCCGGCCATTCCTATGAATGTCCAATATTCAAATATGTGTTTTTTTTGACAATAGGCGACATTCTTCCAAATTTCGACTTTTGCAATTTTAAAAAGGACTTTGCTCCTTTTTCCGAAAATGGTAGAAAATTTGCGAAAAAAAATTATTGGGGAACACTATTCCGGCCATTCCTATTAATGTCCAATATTCAAATATGTGTTTTTTTGACAATAGGCGACATTCTTCCAAATTTCGACTTTTGCAATTTTAAAAAGGACTTTGCTCCTTTTTCCGAAAATGGTAGAAACTTTGCGAAAACAAATTATTGGGGAACACTATTCCGGCCATTCCTATGAATGTCCAATATTCAAAAGTGTGTTTTTTTGACAATAGGCGACATTCTTCCAAATTTGAACTTTTGAAATTTTAAAAAGGACTTTGCTCCTTTTTCCGAAAATGGTAGAAAATTTGCGAAAAAAAATTATTGGGGAACACTATTCAGGCCATTCCTATGAATGTCCAATATTCAAAAGTGTGTTTTTTTGACAATAGGCGACATTCTTCCAAATTTCGACTTTTGAAATTTTAAAAAGGACTTTGCTCCTTTTTCCGAAAATGGTAGAAAATTTGCGAAAAAAAATTATTGGGGAACACTATTCCGGCCATTCCTGTGAATGTCCAATATTCAAATATGTGTTTTTTTGACAATAGGCGACATTCTTCCAAATTTCTACTTTTGAAATTTTGAAACGGACTTTGCTCCTTTTTCCGAAAATGGTAGAAAATTTGCGAAAAAAAATTATTGGGGAACACTATTCCGGCCATTCCTATGAATGTCCAATATTCAAAAGTGTGTTTTTTTGACAATAGGCGACATTCTTCCAAATTTCGACTTTTGCAATTTTAAAAAGAACTTTGCTCCTTTTTCCGAAAATGGTAGAAAATTTGCGAAAAAAAATTATTGGGGAACACTATTCCGGCCATTCCTATGAATGTCCAATATTCAAAAGTGTTTTTTTGACAATAGGCGACATTCTTCCAAATTTGGACTTTTGAAATTTTAAAAAGGACTTTGCTCCTTTTTTCGAAAATGGTAGAAAATTTGCGAAAAAAAATTATTGGGGAACACTATTCCGGCCATTCCTATGAATGTCCAATATTCAAAAGTGTGTTTTTTTGACAATAGGCGACATTATTCCAAATTTCGACTTTTGAAATTTTAAAAAGGACTTTGCTCCTTTTTCCGAAAATGGTAGAAAATTTGCGAAAAAAAACACTATTCCGGCCATTCCTATGAATGTCCAATATTCAAAAGTGTGTTTTTTTGAAAATAGGCGACATTATTCCAAATTTCGACTTTTGAAATTTTAAAAAGGACTTTGCTCCTTTTTCCGAAAATGGTAGAAAATTTGCGAAAAAAAATTATTGGGGAACACTATTCCGGCCATTCCTATGAATGTCCAACATTCAAAAGTGTGTTTTTTTGACAATAGGCGACATTCTTCCAAATTTCGACTTTTGAAATTTTAAAAAGGACTTTGCTCCTTTTTCCGAAAATGGTAGAAAATTTGCGAAAAAAATTATTGGGGAACACTATTCCGGCCATTCCTATGAATGTCCAATATTCAAAATTGTGTTTTTTTGACAATAGGCGACATTCTTCCAAATTTCGACTTTTGAAATTTTAAAAAGGACTTTGCTCCTTTTTCCGAAAATGGTAGAAAATTTGGGAAAAAAAATTATTGGGGAACACTATTCCGGCCATTCCTATGAATGTCCAATATTCAAAAGTGTGTTTTTTTTTGAAAATAGGCGACATTATTCCAAATTTCGAATTTTGAAATTTTAAAAAGGACTTTGCTCCTTTTTCCGAAAATGGTAGAAAATTTGCGAAAAAAAATTATTGGGGAACACTATTCCGGCCATTGCTATGAATGTCCAATATTCAAAAGTGTGTTTTTTTGAAAATAGGCGACATTATTCCAAATTTCGACTTTTGAAATTTTAAAAAGGACTTTGCTCCTTTTTCCGAAAATGGTAGAAAATTTGCGAAAAAAAATTATTGGGGAACACTATTCCGGCCATTCCTATGAATGTCCAATATTCAAAAGTGTTTTTTTGACAATAGGCGACATTCTTCCAAATTTCGACTTTTGAAATTTTAAAAAGGACTTTGCTCCTTTTTTCGAAAATGGTAGAAAATTTGCGAAAAAAAATTATTGGGGAACACTATTCCGGCCATTCCTATGAATGTCCAATATTCAAAAGTGTGTTTTTTTGACAATAGACGACATTCTTCCAAATTTCGACTTTTGAAATTTTAAAAAGGACTTTGCTCCTTTTTCCGAAAATGGTAGAAAATTTGCGAAAAAAAATTATTGGGGAACACTATTCCGGCCATTCCTATGAATGTCCAATATTCAAATATGTGTTTTTTTGACAATAGGCGACATTCTTCCAAATTTCTACTTTTGAAATTTTGAAACGGACTTTGCTACTTTTTCCGAAAATGGTAGAAAATTTGCGAAAAAAAATTATTGGGGAACACTATTCCGGCCATTCCTATGAATGTCCAATATTCAAAAGTGTGTTTTTTTGACAATAGGCGACATTCTTCCAAATTTGGACTTTTGAAATTTTAAAAAGGACTTTGCTCCTTTTTCCGAAAATGGTAGAAAATTTGCGAAAAAAAATTATTGGGGAACACTATTCCGGCCATTCCTATGAATGTCCAATATTCAAAAGTGTTTTTTTTGACAATAGGCGACATTCTTCCAAATTTGGACTTTTGAAATTTTAAAAAGGACTTTGCTCCTTTTTTCGAAAATGGTAGAAAATTTGCGAAAAAAAATTATTGGGGAACACTATTCCGGCCATTCCTATGAATGTCCAATATTCAAAAGTGTGTTTTTTTGACAATAGGCGACATTATTCCAAATTTCGACTTTTGAAATTTTAAAAAGGACTTTGCTCCTTTTTCCGAAAATGGTAGAAAATTTGCGAAAAAAAATTATTGGGGAACACTATTCCAGCCATTCCTATGAATGTCCAATATTCAAAAGTGTGTTTTTTTGAAAATAGGCGACATTATTCCAAATTTCGACTTTTGAAATTTTAAAAAGGATTTTGCTCCTTTTTCCGAAAATGGTAGAAAATTTGCGAAAAAAAATTATTGGGGAACACTATTCCGGCCATTCCTATGAATTTCCAATATTCAAAAGTGTGTTTTTTTGACAATAGGCGACATTCTTCCAAATTTCGACTTTTGAAATTTTAAAAAGGACTTTGCTCCTTTTTCCGAAAATGGTAGAAAATTTGCGAAAAAAAATTATTGGGGAACACTATTCCGGCCATTCCTATGAATGTCCAATATTCAAAAGTGTGTTTTTTTGACAATAGGCGACATTATTCCAAATTTCGACTTTTGAAATTTTAAAAAGGACTTTGCTCCTTTTTCCGAAAATGGTAGAAAATTTGCGAAAAAAAATTATTGGGGAACACTATTCCGGCCATTCCTATGAATGTCCAATATTCAAAAGTGTGTTTTTTTGAAAATAGGCGACATTATTCCAAATTTCGACTTTTGAAATTTTAAAAAGGACTTTGCTCCTTTTTCCGAAAATGGTAGAAAATTTGCGAAAAAAAATTATTGGGGAACACTATTCCGGCCATTCCTATGAATGTCCAATATTCAAAAGTGTGTTTTTTTTTTTGACAATAGGCGACATTCTTCCAAATTTCGACTTTTGAAATTTTAAAAAGGACTTTGCTCCTTTTTCCGAAAATGGTAGAAAATTTGCGAAAAAAAATTATTGGGGAACACTATTCCGGCCATTCCTATGAATGTCCAATATTCAAAAGTGTGTTTTTTTTGACAATAGGCGACATTCTTCCAAATTTCGACTTTTGAAATTTTAAAAAGGACTTTGCTCCTTTTTCCGAAAATGGTAGAAAATTTGCGAAAAAAAATTATTGGGGAACACTATTCCGGCCATTCCTATGAATGTCCAATATTCAAAAGTGTGTTTTTTTGACAATAGGCGACATTCTTCCAAATTTCGACTTTTGAAATTTTAAAAAGGACTTTGCTCCTTTTTTCGAAAATGGTAGAAAATTTGCGAAAAGAAATTATTGGGGAACACTATTCCGGCCATTCCTATGAATGTCCAATATTCAAAAGTGTGTTTTTTTGACAATAGGCGACATTATTCCAAATTTCGACTTTTGAAATTTTAAAAAGGACTTTGCTCCTTTTTCCGAAAATGGTAGAAAATTTGCGAAAAAAAATTATTGGGGAACACTATTCCGGCCATTCCTATGAATGTCCAATATTCAAAAGTGTGTTTTTTTGACAATAGGCGACATTCTTCCAAATTTCGACTTTTGAAATTTTAAAAAGGACTTTGCTCCTTTTTCCGAAAATGGTAGAAAATTTGCGAAAAAAAATTATTGGGGAACACTATTGCGGCCATTCCTATGAATGTCCAATATTCAAAAGTGTGTTTTTGACAATAGGCGACATTCTTCCAAATTTCGACTTTTGAAATTTTAAAAAAGACTTTGCTCCTTTTTCCGAAAATGGTAGAAAATTTGCGAAAAAAAATTATTGGGGAACACTATTCCGGCCATTCCTATGAATGTCCAATATTCAAATATGTGTTTTTTTGACAATAGGCGACATTCTTCCAAATTTCTACTTTTGAAATTTTGAAAAGGACTTTGCTCCTTTTTCCGAAAATGGTAGAAAATTTGCGAAAAAAATTATTGGGGAACACTATTCCGGCCATTCCTATGAATGTCCAATATTCAAATATGTGTTTTTTTGACAATAGGCGACATTCTTCCAAATTTCGACTTTTGCAATTTTAAAAAGGACTTTGCTCCTTTTTCCGAAAATGGTAGAAAATTTGCCAAAAAAAAATTATTGGGGAACACTATTCCGGCCATTTCTAAAAATGTCCAATATTCAAAAGTGTGTTTTTTTGACAATAGGCGACATTCTTTCAAATTTGGACTTTTGAAATTTTAAAAAGGACTTTGCTCCTTTTTCCGAAAATGGTAGAAAATTTGCGAAAAAAATTATTGGGGAACACTATTGCGGCCATTCCTATGAATGTCCAATATTCAAAAGTGTGTTTTTGACAATAGGCGACATTCTTCCAAATTTCGACTTTTGAAATTTTAAAAAGGACTTTGCTCCTTTTTCCGAAAATGGTAGAAAATTTGCGAAAAAAAATTATTGGGGAACACTATTCCGGCCATTCCTATGAATGTCCAATATTCAAAAGTGTGTTTTTTTGACAATAGGCGACATTCTTCCAAATTTCGACTTTTGAAATTTTAAAAAGGACTTTGCTCCTTTTTCCGAAAATGGTAGAAAATTTGCGAAAAAAAATTATTGGGGAACACTATTCCGGCCATTCCTATGAATGTCCAATATTCAAAAGTGTGTTTTTTTGAAAATAGGCGACATTATTCCAAATTTCGACTTTTGAAATTTTAAAAAGGACTTTGCTCCTTTTTCCGAAAATGGTAGAAAATTTGCGAAAAAAAATTATTGGGGAACACTATTCCGGCCATTCCTATGAATGTCCAATATTCAAAAGTGTGTTTTTTTGACAATAGGCGACATTCTTCCAAATTTCGACTTTTGAAATTTTAAAAAGGACTTTGCTCCTTTTTCCGAAAATGGTAGAAAATTTGCGAAAAAAATTATTGGGGAACACTATTCCGGCCATTCCTATGAATGTCCAATATTCAAAAGTGTGTTTTTTTGACAATAGGCGACATTCTTCCAAATTTCGACTTTTGAAATTTTAAAAAGGACTTTGCTCCTTTTTCCGAAAATGGTAGAAAATTTGCGAAAAAAAATTATTGGGGAACACTATTCCGGCCATTCCTATGAATGTCCAATATTCAAAAGTGTGTTTTTTTGACAATAGGCGACATTCTTCCAAATTTCGACTTTTGAAATTTTAAAAAGGACTTTGCTCCTTTTTCCGAAAATGGTAGAAAATTTGCGAAAAAAAATTATTGGGGAACACTATTCCGGCCATTCCTATGAATGTCCAATATTCAAATATGTGTTTTTTTGACAATAGGCGACATTCTTCAAAATTTCTACTTTTGAAATTTTGAAACGGACTTTGCTCCTTTTTCCGAAAATGGTAGAAAATTTGCGAAAAAAAATTATTGGGGAACACTATTCCGGCCATTCCTATGAATGTCCAATATTCAAAAGTGTGTTTTTTTGACAATAGGCGACATTCTTCCAAATTTCGACTTTTGAAATTTTAAAAAGGACTTTGCTCCTTTTTCCGAAAATGGTAGAAAATTTGCGAAAAAAAATTATTGGCGAACACTATTCCGGCCATTCCTATGAATGTCCAATATTCAAAAGTGTTTTTTTTGACAATAGGCGACATTTTTCCAAATTTGGACTTTTGAAATTTTAAAAAGGACTTTGCTCCTTTTTTCGAAAATGGTAGAAAATTTGCGAAAAAAAATTATTGGGGAACACTATTCCGGCCATTCCTATGAATGTCCAATATTCAAAAGTGTGTTTTTTTGACAATAGGCGACATTCTTCCAAATTTCGACTTTTGAAATTTTAAAAAGGACTTTGCTCCTTTTTCCGAAAATGGTAGAAAATTTGCGAAAAAAAATTATTGGGGAACACTATTCCGGCCATTCCTATGAATGTCCAATATTCAAAAGTGTGTTTTTTTGACAATAGGCGACATTCTTCCAAATTTCGACTTTTGCAATTTTAAAAAGGACTTTGCTCCTTTTTCCGAAAATGGTAGAAAATTTGCGAAAAAAAATTATTGGGGAACACTATTCCGGCCATTCCTATGAATGTCCAATATTCAAAAGTGTGTTTTTTTGACAATAGGCGACATTCTTCCAAATTTCGACTTTTGAAATTTTAAAAAGGACTTTGCTCCTTTTTCCGAAAATGGTAGAAAATTTGCGAAAAAAAATTATTGGGGAACACTATTCCGGCCATTCCTATGAATGTCCAATATTCAAAAGTGTTTTTTTGACAATAGGCGACATTCTTCCAAATTTGGACTTTTGAAATTTTAAAAAGGACTTTGCTCCTTTTTTCGAAAATGGTAGAAAATTTGCGAAAAGAAATTATTGGGGAACACTATTCCGGCCATTCCTATGAATGTCCAATATTCAAAAGTGTGTTTTTTTGACAATAGGCGACATTATTCCAAATTTCGACTTTTGAAATTTTAAAAAGGACTTTGCTCCTTTTTCCGAAAATGGTAGAAAATTTGCGAAAAAAAATTATTGGGGAACACTATTCCGGCCATTCCTATGAATGTCCAATATTCAAAAGTGTGTTTTTTTGACAATAGGCGACATTCTTCCAAATTTCGACTTTTGAAATTTTAAAAAGGACTTTGCTCCTTTTTCCGAAAATGGTAGAAAATTTGCGAAAAAAAATTATTGGGGAACACTATTGCGGCCATTCCTATGAATGTCCAATATTCAAAAGTGTGTTTTTGACAATAGGCGACATTCTTCCAAATTTCGACTTTTGAAATTTTAAAAAAGACTTTGCTCCTTTTTCCGAAAATGGTAGAAAATTTGCGAAAAAAAATTATTGGGGAACACTATTCCGGCCATTCCTATGAATGTCCAATATTCAAATATGTGTTTTTTTGACAATAGGCGACATTCTTCCAAATTTCTACTTTTGAAATTTTGAAAAGGACTTTGCTCCTTTTTCCGAAAATGGTAGAAAATTTGCGAAAAAAATTATTGGGGAACACTATTCCGGCCATTCCTATGAATGTCCAATATTCAAATATGTGTTTTTTTGACAATAGGCGACATTCTTCCAAATTTCGACTTTTGCAATTTTAAAAAGGACTTTGCTCCTTTTTCCGAAAATGGTAGAAAATTTGCCAAAAAAAAATTATTGGGGAACACTATTCCGGCCATTTCTAAAAATGTCCAATATTCAAAAGTGTGTTTTTTTGACAATAGGCGACATTCTTTCAAATTTGGACTTTTGAAATTTTAAAAAGGACTTTGCTCCTTTTTCCGAAAATGGTAGAAAATTTGCGAAAAAAATTATTGGGGAACACTATTGCGGCCATTCCTATGAATGTCCAATATTCAAAAGTGTGTTTTTGACAATAGGCGACATTCTTCCAAATTTCGACTTTTGAAATTTTAAAAAGGACTTTGCTCCTTTTTCCGAAAATGGTAGAAAATTTGCGAAAAAAAATTATTGGGGAACACTATTCCGGCCATTCCTATGAATGTCCAATATTCAAAAGTGTGTTTTTTTGACAATAGGCGACATTCTTCCAAATTTCGACTTTTGAAATTTTAAAAAGGACTTTGCTCCTTTTTCCGAAAATGGTAGAAAATTTGCGAAAAAAAATTATTGGGGAACACTATTCCGGCCATTCCTATGAATGTCCAATATTCAAAAGTGTGTTTTTTTGAAAATAGGCGACATTATTCCAAATTTCGACTTTTGAAATTTTAAAAAGGACTTTGCTCCTTTTTCCGAAAATGGTAGAAAATTTGCGAAAAAAAATTATTGGGGAACACTATTCCGGCCATTCCTATGAATGTCCAATATTCAAAAGTGTGTTTTTTTGACAATAGGCGACATTCTTCCAAATTTCGACTTTTGAAATTTTAAAAAGGACTTTGCTCCTTTTTCCGAAAATGGTAGAAAATTTGCGAAAAAAAATTATTGGGGAACACTATTCCGGCCATTCCTATGAATGTCCAATATTCAAAAGTGTGTTTTTTTGACAATAGGCGACATTCTTCCAAATTTCGACTTTTGAAATTTTAAAAAGGACTTTGCTCCTTTTTCCGAAAATGGTAGAAAATTTGCGAAAAAAAATTATTGGGGAACACTATTCCGGCCATTCCTATGAATGTCCAATATTCAAAAGTGTGTTTTTTTGACAATAGGCGACATTCTTCCAAATTTCGACTTTTGAAATTTTAAAAAGGACTTTGCTCCTTTTTCCGAAAATGGTAGAAAATTTGCGAAAAAAAATTATTGGGGAACACTATTCCGGCCATTCCTATGAATGTCCAATATTCAAATATGTGTTTTTTTGACAATAGGCGACATTCTTCAAAATTTCTACTTTTGAAATTTTGAAACGGACTTTGCTCCTTTTTCCGAAAATGGTAGAAAATTTGCGAAAAAAAATTATTGGGGAACACTATTCCGGCCATTCCTATGAATGTCCAATATTCAAAAGTGTGTTTTTTTGACAATAGGCGACATTCTTCCAAATTTCGACTTTTGAAATTTTAAAAAGGACTTTGCTCCTTTTTCCGAAAATGGTAGAAAATTTGCGAAAAAAAATTATTGGGGAACACTATTCCGGCCATTCCTATGAATGTCCAATATTCAAAAGTGTTTTTTTTGACAATAGGCGACATTTTTCCAAATTTGGACTTTTGAAATTTTAAAAAGGACTTTGCTCCTTTTTTCGAAAATGGTAGAAAATTTGCGAAAAAAAATTATTGGGGAACACTATTCCGGCCATTCCTATGAATGTCCAATATTCAAAAGTGTGTTTTTTTGACAATAGGCGACATTATTCCAAATTTCGACTTTTGAAATTTTAAAAAGGACTTTGCTCCTTTTTCCGAAAATGGTAGAAAATTTGCGAAAAAAAATTATTGGGGAACACTATTCCGGCCATTCCTATGAATGTCCAATATTCAAAAGTGTGTTTTTTTGACAATAGGCGACATTCTTCCAAATTTGGACTTTTGAAATTTTAAAAAGGACTTTGCTCCTTTTTCCGAAAATGGTAGAAAATTTGCGAAAAGAAATTATTGGGGAACACTATTCCGGCCATTCCTATGAATGTCCAATATTCAAAAGTGTGTTTTTGACAATAGGCGACATTCTTCCAAATTTCGACTTTTGAAATTTTAAAAAGGACTTTGCTCCTTTTTCCGAAAATGGTAGAAAATTTGCGAAAAAAAATTATTGGGGAACACTATTCCGGCCATTCCTATGAATGTCCAATATTCAAAAGTGTGTTTTTTTGACAATAGGCGACATTCTTCCAAATTTCGACTTTTGAAATTTTAAAAAGGACTTTGCTCCTTTTTCCGAAAATGGTAGAAAATTTGCGAAAAAAAATTATTGGGGAACACTATTCCGGCCATTCCTATGAATGTCCAATATTCAAAAGTGTGTTTTTTTGAAAATAGGCGACACTATTCCAAATTTCGACTTTTGAAATTTTAAAAAGGACTTTGCTCCTTTTTCCGAAAATGGTAGAAAATTTGCAAAAAAAATTATTGGGGAACACTATTCCGGCCATTCCTATGAATGTCCAATATTCAAAAGTGTGTTTTTTTGACAATAGGCGACATTCTTCCAAATTTCGACTTTTGAAATTTTAAAAAGGACTTTGCTCCTTTTTCCGAAAATGGTAGAAAATTTGCGAAAAAAAATTATTGGGGAACACTATTCCGGCCATTCCTATGAATGTCCAATATTCAAAAGTGTGTTTTTTTGACAATAGGCGACATTCTTCCAAATTTCGACTTTTGAAATTTTAAAAAGGACTTTGCTCCTTTTTCCGAAAATGGTAGAAAATTTGCGAAAAAAAATTATTGGGGAACACTATTCCGGCCATTACTATGAATGTCCAATATTCAAAAGTGTTTTTTTTGACAATAGGCGACATTCTTCCAAATTTCGACTTTTGAAATTTTAAAAAGGACTTTGCTCCTTTTTTCGAAAATGGTAGAAAATTTGCGAAAAAAAATTATTGGGGAACACTATTCCGGCCATTCCTATGAATGTCCAATATTCAAAAGTGTGTTTTTTTGACAATAGGCGACATTATTCCAAATTTCGACTTTTGAAATTTTAAAAAGGACTTTGCTCCTTTTTCCGAAAATGGTTGAAAATTTGCGAAAAAAAATTATTGGGGAACACTATTCCGGCCATTCCTATGAATGTCCAATATTCAAAAGTGTGTTTTTTTGACAATAGGCGACATTCTTCCAAATTTGGACTTTTGAAATTTTAAAAAGGACTTTGCTCCTTTTTCCGAAAATGGTAGAAAATTTGCGAAAAAAATTATTGGGGAACACTATTGCGGCCATTCCTATGAATGTCCAATATTCAAAAGTGTGTTTTTGACAATAGGCGACATTCTTCCAAATTTCGACTTTTGAAATTTTAAAAAGGACTTTGCTCCTTTTTCCGAAAATGGTAGAAAATTTGCGAAAAAAAATTATTGGGGAACACTATTCCGGCCATTCCTATGAATGTCCAATATTCAAAAGTGTGTTTTTTTGACAATAGGCGACATTCTTCCAAATTTCGACTTTTGAAATTTTAAAAAGGACTTTGCTCCTTTTTCCGAAAATGGTAGAAAATTTGCGAAAAAAAATTATTGGGGAACACTATTCCGGCCATTCCTATGAATGTCCAATATTTCAAAGTGTGTTTTTTTGAAAATAGGCGACATTATTCCAAATTTCGACTTTTGAAATTTTAAAAAGGACTTTGCTCCTTTTTCCGAAAATGGTAGAAAATTTGCGAAAAAAAATTATTGGGGAACACTATTCCGGCCATTCCTATGAATGTCCAATATTCAAAAGTGTTTTTTTTGACAATAGGCGACATTCTTCCAAATTTGGACTTTTGAAATTTTAAAAAGGACTTTGCTCCTTTTTTCGAAAATGGTAGAAAATTTGCGAAAAAAAATTATTGGGGAACACTATTCCGGCCATTCCTATGAATGTCCAATATTCAAAAGTGTGTTTTTTTGACAATAGGCGACATTATTCCAAATTTCGACTTTTGAAATTTTAAAAAGGACTTTGCTCCTTTTTCCGAAAATGGTAGAAAATTTGCGAAAAAAAATTATTGGGGAACACTATTCCGGCCATTCCTATGAATGTCCAATATTCAAAAGTGTGTTTTTTTGACAATAGGCGACATTCTTCCAAATTTGGACTTTTGAAATTTTAAAAAGGACTTTGCTCCTTTTTCCGAAAATGGTAGAAAATTTGCGAAAAAAAATTATTGGGGAACACTATTGCGGCCATTCCTATGAATGTCCAATATTCAAAAGTGTGTTTTTGACAATAGGCGACATTCTTCCAAATTTCGACTTTTGAAATTTTAAAAAAGACTTTGCTCCTTTTTCCGAAAATGGTAGAAAATTTGCGAAAAAAAATTATTGGGGAACACTATTCCGGCCATTCCTATGAATGTCCAATATTCAAATATGTGTTTTTTTGACAATAGGCGACATTCTTCCAAATTTCTACTTTTGAAATTTTGAAAAGGACTTTGCTCCTTTTTCCGAAAATGGTAGAAAATTTGCGAAAAAAATTATTGGGGAACACTATTCCGGCCATTCCTATGAATGTCCAATATTCAAATATGTGTTTTTTTGACAATAGGCGACATTCTTCCAAATTTCGACTTTTGCAATTTTAAAAAGGACTTTGCTCCTTTTTCCGAAAATGGTAGAAAATTTGCCAAAAAAAAATTATTGGGGAACACTATTCCGGCCATTTCTAAAAATGTCCAATATTCAAAAGTGTGTTTTTTTGACAATAGGCGACATTCTTTCAAATTTGGACTTTTGAAATTTTAAAAAGGACTTTGCTCCTTTTTCCGAAAATGGTAGAAAATTTGCGAAAAAAATTATTGGGGAACACTATTGCGGCCATTCCTATGAATGTCCAATATTCAAAAGTGTGTTTTTGACAATAGGCGACATTCTTCCAAATTTCGACTTTTGAAATTTTAAAAAGGACTTTGCTCCTTTTTCCGAAAATGGTAGAAAATTTGCGAAAAAAAATTATTGGGGAACACTATTCCGGCAATTCCTATGAATGTCCAATATTCAAAAGTGTGTTTTTTTGACAATAGGCGACATTCTTCCAAATTTCGACTTTTGAAATTTTAAAAAGGACTTTGCTCCTTTTTCCGAAAATGGTAGAAAATTTGCGAAAAAAAAATTATTGGGGAACACTATTCCGGCCATTCCTATGAATGTCCAATATTCAAAAGTGTGTTTTTTTGAAAATAGGCGACATTATTCCAAATTTCGACTTTTGAAATTTTAAAAAGGACTTTGCTCCTTTTTCCGAAAATGGTAGAAAATTTGCGAAAAAAAATTATTGGGGAACACTATTCCGGCCATTCCTATGAATGTCCAATATTCAAAAGTGTGTTTTTTTGACAATAGGCGACATTCTTCCAAATTTCGACTTTTGAAATTTTAAAAAGGACTTTGCTCCTTTTTCCGAAAATGGTAGAAAATTTGCGAAAAAAAATTATTGGGGAACACTATTCCGGCCATTCCTATGAATGTCCAATATTCAAAAGTGTGTTTTTTTGACAATAGGCGACATTCTTCCAAATTTCGACTTTTGAAATTTTAAAAAAGATTTTGCTCCTTTTTCCGAAAATGGTAGAAAATTTGCGAAAAAAAATTATTGGGGAACACTATTCCGGCCATTCCTATGAATGTCCAATATTCAAAAGTGTGTTTTTTTGACAATAGGCGACATTCTTCCAAATTTCGACTTTTGAAATTTTAAAAAGGACTTTGCTCCTTTTTCCGAAAATGGTAGAAAATTTGCGAAAAAAAATTATTGGGGAACACTATTCCGGCCATTCCTATGAATGTCCAATATTCAAATAAGTGTTTTTTTGACAATAGGCGACATTCTTCCAAATTTGGACTTTTGAAATTTTAAAAAGGACTTTGCTCCTTTTTCCGAAAATGGTAGAAAATTTGCGAAAAAAAATTATTGGGGAACACTATTCCGGCCATTCCTATGAATGTCCAATATTCAAAAGTGTGTTTTTTTGACAATAGGCGACATTCTTCCAAATTTGGACTTTTGAAATTTTAAAAAGGACTTTGCTCCTTTTTCCGAAAATGGTAGAAAATTTGCCAAAAAAAAATTATTGGGGAACACTATTCCGGCCATTTCTAAAAATGTCCAATATTCAAAAGTGTGTTTTTTTGACAATAGGCGACATTCTTTCAAATTTGGACTTTTGAAATTTTAAAAAGGACTTTGCTCCTTTTTCCGAAAATGGTAGAAAATTTGCGAAAAAAATTATTGGGGAACACTATTGCGGCCATTCCTATGAATGTCCAATATTCAAAAGTGTGTTTTTGACAATAGGCGACATTCTTCCAAATTTCGACTTTTGAAATTTTAAAAAGGACTTTGCTCCTTTTTCCGAAAATGGTAGAAAATTTGCGAACAAAAACACTATTCCGGCCATTCCTATGAATGTCCAATATTCAAAAGTGTGATTTTTTGACAATAGGCGACATTCTTCCAAATTTCGACTTTTGAAATTTTAAAAAGGACTTTGCTCCTTTTTCCGAAAATGGTAGAAAATTTGCGAAAAAAAATTATTGGGGAACACTATTCCGGCCATTCCTATGAATGTCCAATATTCAAAAGTGTTTTTTTGACAATAGGCGACATTCTTCCAAATTTGGACTTTTGAAATTTTAAAAAGGACTTTGCTCCTTTTTTCGAAAATGGTAGAAAATTTGCGAAAAAAAATTATTGGGGAACACTATTCCGGCCATTCCTGTGAATGTCCAATATTCAAAAGTGTTTTTTTGACAATAGGCGACATTCTTCCAAATTTGGACTTTTGAAATTTTAAAAAGGACTTTGCTCCTTTTTTCGAAAATGGTAGAAAATTTGCGAAAAGAAATTATTGGGGAACACTATTCCGGCCATTCCTATGAATGTCCAATATTCAAAAGTGTGTTTTTTTGACAATAGGCGACATTATTCCAAATTTCGACTTTTGAAATTTTAAAAAGGACTTTGCTCCTTTTTCCGAAAATGGTAGAAAATTTGCGAAAAAAAATTATTGGGGAACACTATTCCGGCCATTCCTATGAATGTCCAATATTCAAAAGTGTGTTTTTTTGACAATAGGCGACATTCTTCCAAATTTGGACTTTTGAAATTTTAAAAAGGACTTTGCTCCTTTTTCCGAAAATGGTAGAAAATTTGCGAAAAAAAATTATTGGGGAACACTATTGCGGCCATTCCTATGAATGTCCAATATTCAAAAGTGTGTTTTTGACAATAGGCGACATTCTTCCAAATTTCGACTTTTGAAATTTTAAAAAAGACTTTGCTCCTTTTTCCGAAAATGGTAGAAAATTTGCGAAAAAAAATTATTGGGGAACACTATTCCGGCCATTCCTATGAATGTCCAATATTCAAATATGTGTTTTTTTGACAATAGGCGACATTCTTCCAAATTTCTACTTTTGAAATTTTGAAAAGGACTTTGCTCCTTTTTCCGAAAATGGTAGAAAATTTGCGAAAAAAATTATTGGGGAACACTATTCCGGCCATTCCTATGAATGTCCAATATTCAAATATGTGTTTTTTTGACAATAGGCGACATTCTTCCAAATTTCGACTTTTGCAATTTTAAAAAGGACTTTGCTCCTTTTTCCGAAAATGGTAGAAAATTTGCCAAAAAAAAATTATTGGGGAACACTATTCCGGCCATTTCTAAAAATGTCCAATATTCAAAAGTGTGTTTTTTTGACAATAGGCGACATTCTTTCAAATTTGGACTTTTGAAATTTTAAAAAGGACTTTGCTCCTTTTTCCGAAAATGGTAGAAAATTTGCGAAAAAAATTATTGGGGAACACTATTGCGGCCATTCCTATGAATGTCCAATATTCAAAAGTGTGTTTTTGACAATAGGCGACATTCTTCCAAATTTCGACTTTTGAAATTTTAAAAAGGACTTTGCTCCTTTTTCCGAAAATGGTAGAAAATTTGCGAAAAAAAATTATTGGGGAACACTATTCCGGCAATTCCTATGAATGTCCAATATTCAAAAGTGTGTTTTTTTGACAATAGGCGACATTCTTCCAAATTTCGACTTTTGAAATTTTAAAAAGGACTTTGCTCCTTTTTCCGAAAATGGTAGAAAATTTGCGAAAAAAAAATTATTGGGGAACACTATTCCGGCCATTCCTATGAATGTCCAATATTCAAAAGTGTGTTTTTTTGAAAATAGGCGACATTATTCCAAATTTCGACTTTTGAAATTTTAAAAAGGACTTTGCTCCTTTTTCCGAAAATGGTAGAAAATTTGCGAAAAAAAACACTATTCCGGCCATTCCTATGAATGTCCAATATTCAAAAGTGTGATTTTTTGACAATAGGCGACATTCTTCCAAATTTCGACTTTTGAAATTTTAAAAAGGACTTTGCTCCTTTTTCCGAAAATGGTAGAAAATTTGGGAAAAAAAATTATTGGGGAACACTATTCCGGCCATTCCTATGAATGTCCAATATTCAAAAGTGTGTTTTTTTTTGAAAATAGGCGACATTATTCCAAATTTCGAATTTTGAAATTTTAAAAAGGACTTTGCTCCTTTTTCCGAAAATGGTAGAAAATTTGCGAAAAAAAATTATTGGGGAACACTATTCCGGCCATTGCTATGAATGTCCAATATTCAAAAGTGTGTTTTTTTGAAAATAGGCGACATTATTCCAAATTTCGACTTTTGAAATTTTAAAAAGGACTTTGCTCCTTTTTCCGAAAATGGTAGAAAATTTGCGAAAAAAAATTATTGGGGAACACTATTCCGGCCATTCCTATGAATGTCCAATATTCAAAAGTGTTTTTTTGACAATAGGCGACATTCTTCCAAATTTCGACTTTTGAAATTTTAAAAAGGACTTTGCTCCTTTTTTCGAAAATGGTAGAAAATTTGCGAAAAAAAATTATTGGGGAACACTATTCCGGCCATTCCTATGAATGTCCAATATTCAAAAGTGTGTTTTTTTGACAATAGACGACATTCTTCCAAATTTCGACTTTTGAAATTTTAAAAAGGACTTTGCTCCTTTTTCCGAAAATGGTAGAAAATTTGCGAAAAAAAATTATTGGGGAACACTATTCCGGCCATTCCTATGAATGTCCAATATTCAAATATGTGTTTTTTTGACAATAGGCGACATTCTTCCAAATTTCTACTTTTGAAATTTTGAAACGGACTTTGCTACTTTTTCCGAAAATGGTAGAAAATTTGCGAAAAAAAATTATTGGGGAACACTATTCCGGCCATTCCTATGAATGTCCAATATTCAAAAGTGTGTTTTTTTGACAATAGGCGACATTCTTCCAAATTTGGACTTTTGAAATTTTAAAAAGGACTTTGCTCCTTTTTCCGAAAATGGTAGAAAATTTGCGAAAAAAAATTATTGGGGAACACTATTCCGGCCATTCCTATGAATGTCCAATATTCAAAAGTGTTTTTTTTGACAATAGGCGACATTCTTCCAAATTTGGACTTTTGAAATTTTAAAAAGGACTTTGCTCCTTTTTTCGAAAATGGTAGAAAATTTGCGAAAAAAAATTATTGGGGAACACTATTCCGGCCATTCCTATGAATGTCCAATATTCAAAAGTGTGTTTTTTTGACAATAGGCGACATTATTCCAAATTTCGACTTTTGAAATTTTAAAAAGGACTTTGCTCCTTTTTCCGAAAATGGTACAAAATTTGCGAAAAAAAATTATTGGGGAACACTATTCCAGCCATTCCTATGAATGTCCAATATTCAAAAGTGTGTTTTTTTGAAAATAGGCGACATTATTCCAAATTTCGACTTTTGAAATTTTAAAAAGGACTTTGCTCCTTTTTCCGAAAATGGTAGAAAATTTGCGAAAAAAAATTATTGGGGAACACTATTCCGGCCATTCCTATGAATGTCCAATATTCAAAAGTGTGTTTTTTTGACAATAGGCGACATTCTTCCAAATTTCGACTTTTGAAATTTTAAAAAGGACTTTGCTCCTTTTTCCGAAAATGGTAGAAAATTTGCGAAAAAAAATTATTGGGGAACACTATTGCGGCCATTCCTATGAATGTCCAATATTCAAAAGTGTGTTTTTGACAATAGGCGACATTCTTCCAAATTTCGACTTTTGAAATTTTAAAAAGGACTTTGCTCCTTTTTCCGAAAATGGTAGAAAATTTGCGAAAAAAAATTATTGGGGAACACTATTCCGGCCATTCCTATGAATGTCCAATATTCAAAAGTGTTTTTTTGACAATAGGCGACATTCTTCCAAATTTCGACTTTTGAAATTTTAAAAAGGACTTTGCTCCTTTTTTCGAAAATGGTAGAAAATTTGCGAAAAGAAATTATTGGGGAACACTATTCCGGCCATTCCTATGAATGTCCAATATTCAAAAGTGTGTTTTTTTGACAATAGGCGACATTATTCCAAATTTCGACTTTTGAAATTTTAAAAAGGACTTTGCTCCTTTTTCCGAAAATGGTAGAAAATTTGCGAAAAAAAATTATTGGGGAACACTATTCCGGCCATTCCTATGAATGTCCAATATTCAAAAGTGTGTTTTTTTGACAATAGGCGACATTCTTCCAAATTTCGACTTTTGAAATTTTAAAAAGGACTTTGCTCCTTTTTCCGAAAATGGTAGAAAATTTGCGAAAAAAAATTATTGGGGAACACTATTGCGGCCATTCCTATGAATGTCCAATATTCAAAAGTGTGTTTTTGACAATAGGCGACATTCTTCCAAATTTCGACTTTTGAAATTTTAAAAAAGACTTTGCTCCTTTTTCCGAAAATGGTAGAAAATTTGCGAAAAAAAATTATTGGGGAACACTATTCCGGCCATTCCTATGAATGTCCAATATTCAAATATGTGTTTTTTTGACAATAGGCGACATTCTTCCAAATTTCTACTTTTGAAATTTTGAAAAGGACTTTGCTCATTTTTCCGAAAATGGTAGAAAATTTGCGAAAAAAATTATTGGGGAACACTATTCCGGCCATTCCTATGAATGTCCAATATTCAAATATGTGTTTTTTTGACAATAGGCGACATTCTTCCAAATTTCGACTTTTGCAATTTTAAAAAGGACTTTGCTCCTTTTTCCGAAAATGGTAGAAAATTTGCCAAAAAAAAATTATTGGGGAACACTATTCCGGCCATTTCTAAAAATGTCCAATATTCAAAAGTGTGTTTTTTTGACAATAGGCGACATTCTTTCAAATTTGGACTTTTGAAATTTTAAAAAGGACTTTGCTCCTTTTTCCGAAAATGGTAGAAAATTTGCGAAAAAAATTATTGGGGAACACTATTGCGGCCATTCCTATGAATGTCCAATATTCAAAAGTGTGTTTTTGACAATAGGCGACATTCTTCCAAATTTCGACTTTTGAAATTTTAAAAAGGACTTTGCTCCTTTTTCCGAAAATGGTAGAAAATTTGCGAAAAAAAATTATTGGGGAACACTATTCCGGCCATTCCTATGAATGTCCAATATTCAAAAGTGTGTTTTTTTGACAATAGGCGACATTCTTCCAAATTTCGACTTTTGAAATTTTAAAAAGGACTTTGCTCCTTTTTCCGAAAATGGTAGAAAATTTGCGAAAAAAAATTATTGGGGAACACTATTCCGGCCATTCCTATGAATGTCCAATATTCAAAAGTGTGTTTTTTTGAAAATAGGCGACATTATTCCAAATTTCGACTTTTGAAATTTTAAAAAGGACTTTGCTCCTTTTTCCGAAAATGGTAGAAAATTTGCGAAAAAAAATTATTGGGGAACACTATTCCGGCCATTCCTATGAATGTCCAATATTCAAAAGTGTGTTTTTTTGACAATAGGCGACATTCTTCCAAATTTCGACTTTTGAAATTTTAAAAAGGACTTTGCTCCTTTTTCCGAAAATGGTAGAAAATTTGCGAAAAAAAATTATTGGGGAACACTATTCCGGCCATTCCTATGAATGTCCAATATTCAAAAGTGTGTTTTTTTGACAATAGGCGACATTCTTCAAAATTTCTACTTTTGAAATTTTGAAACGGACTTTGCTCCTTTTTCCGAAAATGGTAGAAAATTTGCGAAAAAAAATTATTGGGGAACACTATTCCGGCCATTCCTATGAATGTCCAATATTCAAAAGTGTTTTTTTTGACAATAGGCGACATTTTTCCAAATTTGGACTTTTGAAATTTTAAAAAGGACTTTGCTCCTTTTTTCGAAAATGGTAGAAAATTTGCGAAAAAAAATTATTGGGGAACACTATTCCGGCCATTCCTATGAATGTCCAATATTCAAAAGTGTGTTTTTTTGACAATAGGCGACATTCTTCCAAATTTCGACTTTTGAAATTTTAAAAAGGACTTTGCTCCTTTTTCCGAAAATGGTAGAAAATTTGCGAAAAAAAATTATTGGGGAACACTATTCCGGCCATTCCTATGAATGTCCAATATTCAAAAGTGTGTTTTTTTGACAATAGGCGACATTCTTCCAAATTTCGACTTTTGCAATTTTAAAAAGGACTTTGCTCCTTTTTCCGAAAATGGTAGAAAATTTGCGAAAAAAAATTATTGGGGAACACTATTCCGGCCATTCCTATGAATGTCCAATATTCAAAAGTGTGTTTTTTTGACAATAGGCGACATTCTTCCAAATTTCGACTTTTGAAATTTTAAAAAGGACTTTGCTCCTTTTTCCGAAAATGGTAGAAAATTTGCGAAAAAAAATTATTGGGGAACACTATTCCGGCCATTCCTATGAATGTCCAATATTCAAAAGTGTTTTTTTGACAATAGGCGACATTCTTCCAAATTTGGACTTTTGAAATTTTAAAAAGGACTTTGCTCCTTTTTTCGAAAATGGTAGAAAATTTGCGAAAAGAAATTATTGGGGAACACTATTCCGGCCATTCCTATGACTGTCCAATATTCAAAAGTGTGTTTTTTTGACAATAGGCGACATTATTCCAAATTTCGACTTTTGAAATTTTAAAAAGGACTTTGCTCCTTTTTCCGAAAATGGTAGAAAATTTGCGAAAAAAAATTATTGGGGAACACTATTCCGGCCATTCCTATGAATGTCCAATATTCAAAAGTGTGTTTTTTTGACAATAGGCGACATTCTTCCAAATTTCGACTTTTGAAATTTTAAAAAGGACTTTGCTCCTTTTTCCGAAAATGGTAGAAAATTTGCGAAAAAAAATTATTGGGGAACACTATTGCGGCCATTCCTATGAATGTCCAATATTCAAAAGTGTGTTTTTGACAATAGGCGACATTCTTCCAAATTTCGACTTTTGAAATTTTAAAAAAGACTTTGCTCCTTTTTCCGAAAATGGTAGAAAATTTGCGAAAAAAAATTATTGGGGAACACTATTCCGGCCATTCCTATGAATGTCCAATATTTCAAAGTGTGTTTTTTTGACAATAGGCGACATTCTTCCAAATTTCTACTTTTGAAATTTTGAAAAGGACTTTGCTCCTTTTTCCGAAAATGGTAGAAAATTTGCGAAAAAAATTATTGGGGAACACTATTCCGGCCATTCCTATGAATGTCCAATATTCAAATATGTGTTTTTTTGACAATAGGCGACATTCTTCCAAATTTCGACTTTTGCAATTTTAAAAAGGACTTTGCTCCTTTTTCCGAAAATGGTAGAAAATTTGCCAAAAAAAAAATTATTGGGGAACACTATTCCGGCCATTTCTAAAAATGTCCAATATTCAAAAGTGTGTTTTTTTGACAATAGGCGACATTCTTTCAAATTTGGACTTTTGAAATTTTAAAAAGGACTTTGCTCCTTTTTCCGAAAATGGTAGAAAATTTGCGAAAAAAATTATTGGGGAACACTATTGCGGCCATTCCTATGAATGTCCAATATTCAAAAGTGTGTTTTTGACAATAGGCGACATTCTTCCAAATTTCGACTTTTGAAATTTTAAAAAGGACTTTGCTCCTTTTTCCGAAAATGGTAGAAAATTTGCGAAAAAAAATTATTGGGGAACACTATTCCGGCCATTCCTATGAATGTCCAATATTCAAAAGTGTGTTTTTTTGACAATAGGCGACATTCTTCCAAATTTCGACTTTTGAAATTTTAAAAAGGACTTTGCTCCTTTTTCCGAAAATGGTAGAAAATTTGCGAAAAAAAATTATTGGGGAACACTATTCCGGCCATTCCTATGAATGTCCAATATTCAAAAGTGTGTTTTTTTGAAAATAGGCGACATTATTCCAAATTTCGACTTTTGAAATTTTAAAAAGGACTTTGCTCCTTTTTCCGAAAATGGTAGAAAATTTGCGAAAAAAAATTATTGGGGAACACTATTCCGGCCATTCCTATGAATGTCCAATATTCAAAAGTGTGTTTTTTTGACAATAGGCGACATTCTTCCAAATTTCGACTTTTGAAATTTTAAAAAGGACTTTGCTCCTTTTTCCGAAAATGGTAGAAAATTTGCGAAAAAAAATTATTGGGGAACACTATTCCGGCCATTCCTATGAATGTCCAATATTCAAAAGTGTGTTTTTTTGACAATAGGCGACATTCTTCCAAATTTCGACTTTTGAAATTTTAAAAAGGACTTTGCTCCTTTTTCCGAAAATGGTAGAAAATTTGCGAAAAAAAATTATTGGGGAACACTATTCCGGCCATTCCTATGAATGTCCAATATTCAAAAGTGTGTTTTTTTGACAATAGGCGACATTCTTCCAAATTTCGACTTTTGAAATTTTAAAAAGGACTTTGCTCCTTTTTCCGAAAATGGTAGAAAATTTGCGAAAAAAAATTATTGGGGAACACTATTCCGGCCATTCCTATGAATGTCCAATATTCAAATATGTGTTTTTTTGACAATAGGCGACATTCTTCAAAATTTCTACTTTTGAAATTTTGAAACGGACTTTGCTCCTTTTTCCGAAAATGGTAGAAAATTTGCGAAAAAAAATTATTGGGGAACACTATTCCGGCCATTCCTATGAATGTCCAATATTCAAAAGTGTGTTTTTTTGACAATAGGCGACATTCTTCCAAATTTCGACTTTTGAAATTTTAAAAAGGACTTTGCTCCTTTTTCCGAAAATGGTAGAAAATTTGCGAAAAAAAATTATTGGGGAACACTATTCCGGCCATTCCTATGAATGTCCAATATTCAAAAGTGTTTTTTTTGACAATAGGCGACATTTTTCCAAATTTGGACTTTTGAAATTTTAAAAAGGACTTTGCTCCTTTTTTCGAAAATGGTAGAAAATTTGCGAAAAAAAATTATTGGGGAACACTATTCCGGCCATTCCTATGAATGTCCAATATTCAAAAGTGTGTTTTTTTGACAATAGGCGACATTATTCCAAATTTCGACTTTTGAAATTTTAAAAAGGACTTTGCTCCTTTTTCCGAAAATGGTAGAAAATTTGCGAAAAAAAATTATTGGGGAACACTATTCCGGCCATTCCTATGAATGTCCAATATTCAAAAGTGTGTTTTTTTGACAATAGGCGACATTCTTCCAAATTTGGACTTTTGAAATTTTAAAAAGGACTTTGCTCCTTTTTCCGAAAATGGTAGAAAATTTGCGAAAAGAAATTATTGGGGAACACTATTCCGGCCATTCCTATGAATGTCCAATATTCAAAAGTGTGTTTTTGACAATAGGCGACATTCTTCCAAATTTCGACTTTTGAAATTTTAAAAAGGACTTTGCTCCTTTTTCCGAAAATGGTAGAAAATTTGCGAAAAAAAATTATTGGGGAACACTATTCCGGCCATTCCTATGAATGTCCAATATTCAAAAGTGTGTTTTTTTGACAATAGGCGACATTCTTCCAAATTTCGACTTTTGAAATTTTAAAAAGGACTTTGCTCCTTTTTCCGAAAATGGTAGAAAATTTGCGAAAAAAAATTATTGGGGAACACTATTCCGGCCATTCCTATGAATGTCCAATATTCAAAAGTGTGTTTTTTTGAAAATAGGCGACACTATTCCAAATTTCGACTTTTGAAATTTTAAAAAGGACTTTGCTCCTTTTTCCGAAAATGGTAGAAAATTTGCAAAAAAAATTATTGGGGAACACTATTCCGGCCATTCCTATGAATGTCCAATATTCAAAAGTGTGTTTTTTTGACAATAGGCGACATTCTTCCAAATTTCGACTTTTGAAATTTTAAAAAGGACTTTGCTCCTTTTTCCGAAAATGGTAGAAAATTTGCGAAAAAAAATTATTGGGGAACACTATTCCGGCCATTCCTATGAATGTCCAATATTCAAAAGTGTGTTTTTTTGACAATAGGCGACATTCTTCCAAATTTCGACTTTTGAAATTTTAAAAAGGACTTTGCTCCTTTTTCCGAAAATGGTAGAAAATTTGCGAAAAAAAATTATTGGGGAACACTATTCCGGCCATTCCTATGAATGTCCAATATTCAAAAGTGTTTTTTTTGACAATAGGCGACATTCTTCCAAATTTCGACTTTTGAAATTTTAAAAAGGACTTTGCTCCTTTTTTCGAAAATGGTAGAAAATTTGCGAAAAAAAATTATTGGGGAACACTATTCCGGCCATTCCTATGAATGTCCAATATTCAAAAGTGTGTTTTTTTGACAATAGGCGACATTATTCCAAATTTCGACTTTTGAAATTTTAAAAAGGACTTTGCTCCTTTTTCCGAAAATGGTTGAAAATTTGCGAAAAAAAATTATTGGGGAACACTATTCCGGCCATTCCTATGAATGTCCAATATTCAAAAGTGTGTTTTTTTGACAATAGGCGACATTCTTCCAAATTTGGACTTTTGAAATTTTAAAAAGGACTTTGCTCCTTTTTCCGAAAATGGTAGAAAATTTGCGAAAAAAATTATTGGGGAACACTATTGCGGCCATTCCTATGAATGTCCAATATTCAAAAGTGTGTTTTTGACAATAGGCGACATTCTTCCAAATTTCGACTTTTGAAATTTTAAAAAGGACTTTGCTCCTTTTTCCGAAAATGGTAGAAAATTTGCGAAAAAAATTATTGGGGAACACTATTCCGGCCATTCCTATGAATGTCCAATATTCAAAAGTGTGTTTTTTTGACAATAGGCGACATTCTTCCAAATTTCGACTTTTGAAATTTTAAAAAGGACTTTGCTCCTTTTTCCGAAAATGGTAGAAAATTTGCGAAAAAAAATTATTGGGGAACACTATTCCGGCCATTCCTATGAATGTCCAATATTCAAAAGTGTGTTTTTTTGACAATAGGCGACATTCTTCCAAATTTCGACTTTTGAAATTTTAAAAAGGACTTTGCTCCTTTTTCCGAAAATGGTAGAAAATTTGCGAAAAAAAATTATTGGGGAACACTATTCCGGCCATTCCTATGAATGTCCAATATTCAAAAGTGTTTTTTTTGACAATAGGCGACATTCTTCCAAATTTCGACTTTTGAAATTTTAAAAAGGACTTTGCTCCTTTTTTCGAAAATGGTAGAAAATTTGCGAAAAAAAATTATTGGGGAACACTATTCCGGCCATTCCTATGAATGTCCAATATTCAAAAGTGTGTTTTTTTGACAATAGGCGACATTATTCCAAATTTCGACTTTTGAAATTTTAAAAAGGACTTTGCTCCTTTTTCCGAAAATGGTTGAAAATTTGCGAAAAAAAATTATTGGGGAACACTATTCCGGCCATTCCTATGAATGTCCAATATTCAAAAGTGTGTTTTTTTGACAATAGGCGACATTCTTCCAAATTTGGACTTTTGAAATTTTAAAAAGGACTTTGCTCCTTTTTCCGAAAATGGTAGAAAATTTGCGAAAAAAATTATTGGGGAACACTATTGCGGCCATTCCTATGAATGTCCAATATTCAAAAGTGTGTTTTTGACAATAGGCGACATTCTTCCAAATTTCGACTTTTGAAATTTTAAAAAGGACTTTGCTCCTTTTTCCGAAAATGGTAGAAAATTTGCGAAAAAAAATTATTGGGTAACACTATTCCGGCCATTCCTATGAATGTCCAATATTCAAAAGTGTGTTTTTTTGACAATAGGCGACATTCTTCCAAATTTCGACTTTTGAAATTTTAAAAAGGACTTTGCTCCTTTTTCCGAAAATGGTAGAAAATTTGCGAAAAAAAATTATTGGGGAACACTATTCCGGCCATTCCTATGAATGTCCAATATTTCAAAGTGTGTTTTTTTGAAAATAGGCGACATTATTCCAAATTTCGACTTTTGAAATTTTAAAAAGGACTTTGCTCCTTTTTCCGAAAATGGTAGAAAATTTGCGAAAAAAAAATTATTGGGGAACACTATTCCGGCCATTCCTATGAATGTCCAATATTCAAAAGTGTGTTTTTTTGACAATAGGCGACATTATTCCAAATTTCGACTTTTGAAATTTTAAAAAGGACTTTGTTCCTTTTTCCGAAAATGGTAGAAAATTTGCGAAAAAAAATTATTGGGGAACACTATTCCGGCCATTCCTATGAATGTCCAATATTCAAAAGTGTGTTTTTTTGACAATAGGCGACATTCTTCCAAATTTGGACTTTTGAAATTTTAAAAAGGACTTTGCTCCTTTTTCCGAAAATGGTAGAAAATTTGCGAAAAAAAATTATTGGGGAACACTATTGCGGCCATTCCTATGAATGTCCAATATTCAAAAGTGTGTTTTTGACAATAGGCGACATTCTTCCAAATTTCGACTTTTGAAATTTTAAAAAAGACTTTGCTCCTTTTTCCGAAAATGGTAGAAAATTTGCGAAAAAAAATTATTGGGGAACACTATTCCGGCCATTCTTATGAATGTCCAATATTCAAATATGTGTTTTTTTGACAATAGGCGACATTCTTCCAAATTTCTACTTTTGAAATTTTGAAAAGGACTTTGCTCCTTTTTCCGAAAATGGTAGAAAATTTGCGAAAAAAATTATTGGGGAACACTATTCCGGCCATTCCTATGAATGTCCAATATTCAAATATGTGTTTTTTTGACAATAGGCGACATTCTTCCAAATTTCGACTTTTGCAATTTTAAAAAGGACTTTGCTCCTTTTTCCGAAAATGGTAGAAAATTTGCCAAAAAAAAATTATTGGGGAACACTATTCCGGCCATTTCTAAAAATGTCCAATATTCAAAAGTGTGTTTTTTTGACAATAGGCGACATTCTTTCAAATTTGGACTTTTGAAATTTTAAAAAGGACTTTGCTCCTTTTTCCGAAAATGGTAGAAAATTTGCGAAAAAAATTATTGGGGAACACTATTGCGGCCATTCCTATGAATGTCCAATATTCAAAAGTGTGTTTTTGACAATAGGCGACATTCTTCCAAATTTCGACTTTTGAAATTTTAAAAAGGACTTTGCTCCTTTTTCCGAAAATGGTAGAAAATTTGCGAAAAAAAATTATTGGGGAACACTATTCCGGCAATTCCTATGAATGTCCAATATTCAAAAGTGTGTTTTTTTGACAATAGGCGACATTCTTCCAAATTTCGACTTTTGAAATTTTAAAAAGGACTTTGCTCCTTTTTCCGAAAATGGTAGAAAATTTGCGAAAAAAAAATTATTGGGGAACACTATTCCGGCCATTCCTATGAATGTCCAATATTCAAAAGTGTGTTTTTTTGAAAATAGGCGACATTATTCCAAATTTCGACTTTTGAAATTTTAAAAAGGACTTTGCTCCTTTTTCCGAAAATGGTAGAAAATTTGCGAAAAAAAATTATTGGGGAACACTATTCCGGCCATTCCTATGAATGTCCAATATTCAAAAGTGTGTTTTTTTGACAATAGGCGACATTCTTCCAAATTTCGACTTTTGAAATTTTAAAAAGGACTTTGCTCCTTTTTCCGAAAATGGTAGAAAATTTGCGAAAAAAAATTATTGGGGAACACTATTCCGGCCATTCCTATGAATGTCCAATATTCAAAAGTGTGTTTTTTTGACAATAGGCGACATTCTTCCAAATTTCGACTTTTGAAATTTTAAAAAAGATTTTGCTCCTTTTTCCGAAAATGGTAGAAAATTTGCGAAAAAAAATTATTGGGGAACACTATTCCGGCCATTCCTATGAATGTCCAATATTCAAAAGTGTGTTTTTTTGACAATAGGCGACATTCTTTCAAATTTCGACTTTTGAAATTTTAAAAAGGACTTTGCTCCTTTTTCCGAAAATGGTAGAAAATTTGCGAAAAAAAATTATTGGGGAACACTATTCCGGCCATTCCTATGAATGTCCAATATTCAAATAAGTGTTTTTTTGACAATAGGCGACATTCTTCCAAATTTGGACTTTTGAAATTTTAAAAAGGACTTTGCTCCTTTTTCCGAAAATGGTAGAAAATTTGCGAAAAAAAATTATTGGGGAACACTATTCCGGCCATTCTTATGAATGTCCAATATTCAAATATGTGTTTTTTTGACAATAGGCGACATTCTTCCAAATTTCGAATTTGAAATTTTAAAAAGGACTTTGCTCCTTTTTCCGAAAATGGTAGAAAATTTGGGAAAAAAAATTATTGGGGAACACTATTCCGGCCATTCCTATGAATGTCCAATATTCAAAAGTGTGTTTTTTTGACAATAGGCGACATTCTTCCAAATTTCGACTTTTGAAATTTTAAAAAGGACTTTGCTCCTTTTTCCGAAAATGGTAGAAAATTTGCGAAAAAAAATTATTGGGGAACACTATTCCGGTCATTCCTATGAATGTTCAATATTCAAAAGTGTGTTTTTTTTAAAAATAGGCGACATTCTTCCAAATTTCGACTTTTGAAATTTTAAAAAGGACTTTGCTCCTTTTTCCGAAAATGGTAGAAAATTTGCGAAAAAAAATTATTGGGGAACACTATTCCGGCCATTCCTATGAATGTCCAATATTCAAAAGTGTGTTTTTTTGACAATAGGCGACATTCTTCCAAATTTCGACTTTTGAAATTTTAAAAAGGACTTTGCTCCTTTTTCCGAAAATGGTAGAAAATTTGCGAAAAAAAATTATTGGGGAACACTATTCCGGCCATTCCTATGAATGTCCAATATTTCAAAGTGTGTTTTTTTGAAAATAGGCGACATTATTCCAAATTTCGACTTTTGAAATTTTAAAAAGGACTTTGCTCCTTTTTCCGAAAATGGTAGAAAATTTGCGAAAAAAAAATTATTGGGGAACACTATTCCGGCCATTCCTATGAATGTCCAATATTCAAAAGTGTGTTTTTTTGACAATAGGCGACATTATTCCAAATTTCGACTTTTGAAATTTTAAAAAGGACTTTGCTCCTTTTTCCGAAAATGGTAGAAAATTTGCGAAAAAAAATTATTGGGGAACACTATTCCGGCCATTCCTATGAATGTCCAATATTCAAAAGTGTGTTTTTGACAATAGGCGACATTCTTCCAAATTTCGACTTTTGAAATTTTAAAAAGGACTTTGCTCCTTTTTCCGAAAATGGTAGAAAATTTGCGAAAAAAAATTATTGGGGAACACTATTCCGGCCATTCCTATGAATGTCCAATATTCAAAAGTGTGTTTTTTTGACAATAGGCGACATTCTTCCAAATTTCGACTTTTGAAATTTTAAAAAGGACTTTGCTCCTTTTTCCGAAAATGGTAGAAAATTTGCGAAAAAAAATTATTGGGGAACACTATTCCGGCCATTCCTATGAATGTCCAATATTTCAAAGTGTGTTTTTTTGAAAATAGGCGACATTATTCCAAATTTCGACTTTTGAAATTTTAAAAAGGACTTTGCTCCTTTTTCCGAAAATGGTAGAAAATTTGCGAAAAAAAAATTATTGGGGAACACTATTCCGGCCATTCCTATGAATGTCCAATATTCAAAAGTGTGTTTTTTTGACAATAGGCGACATTATTCCAAATTTCGACTTTTGAAATTTTAAAAAGGACTTTGCTCCTTTTTCCGAAAATGGTAGAAAATTTGCGAAAAAAAATTATTGGGGAACACTATTCCGGCCATTCCTATGAATGTCCAATATTCAAAAGTGTGTTTTTTTGACAATAGGCGACATTCTTCCAAATTTGGACTTTTGAAATTTTAAAAAGGACTTTGCTCCTTTTTCCGAAAATGGTAGAAAATTTGCGAAAAAAAATTATTGGGGAACACTATTGCGGCCATTCCTATGAATGTCCAATATTCAAAAGTGTGTTTTTGACAATAGGCGACATTCTTCCAAATTTCGACTTTTGAAATTTTAAAAAAGACTTTGCTCCTTTTTCCGAAAATGGTAGAAAATTTGCGAAAAAAAATTATTGGGGAACACTATTCCGGCCATTCTTATGAATGTCCAATATTCAAATATGTGTTTTTTTGACAATAGGCGACATTCTTCCAAATTTCTACTTTTGAAATTTTGAAAAGGACTTTGCTCCTTTTTCCGAAAATGGTAGAAAATTTGCGAAAAAAATTATTGGGGAACACTATTCCGGCCATTCCTATGAATGTCCAATATTCAAATATGTGTTTTTTTGACAATAGGCGACATTCTTCCAAATTTCGACTTTTGCAATTTTAAAAAGGACTTTGCTCCTTTTTCCGAAAATGGTAGAAAATTTGCCAAAAAAAAATTATTGGGGAACACTATTCCGGCCATTTCTAAAAATGTCCAATATTCAAAAGTGTGTTTTTTTGACAATAGGCGACATTCTTTCAAATTTGGACTTTTGAAATTTTAAAAAGGACTTTGCTCCTTTTTCCGAAAATGGTAGAAAATTTGCGAAAAAAATTATTGGGGAACACTATTGCGGCCATTCCTATGAATGTCCAATATTCAAAAGTGTGTTTTTGACAATAGGCGACATTCTTCCAAATTTCGACTTTTGAAATTTTAAAAAGGACTTTGCTCCTTTTTCCGAAAATGGTAGAAAATTTGCGAAAAAAAATTATTGGGGAACACTATTCCGGCAATTCCTATGAATGTCCAATATTCAAAAGTGTGTTTTTTTGACAATAGGCGACATTCTTCCAAATTTCGACTTTTGAAATTTTAAAAAGGACTTTGCTCCTTTTTCCGAAAATGGTAGAAAATTTGCGAAAAAAAAATTATTGGGGAACACTATTCCGGCCATTCCTATGAATGTCCAATATTCAAAAGTGTGTTTTTTTGAAAATAGGCGACATTATTCCAAATTTCGACTTTTGAAATTTTAAAAAGGACTTTGCTCCTTTTTCCGAAAATGGTAGAAAATTTGCGAAAAAAAATTATTGGGGAACACTATTCCGGCCATTCCTATGAATGTCCAATATTCAAAAGTGTGTTTTTTTGACAATAGGCGACATTCTTCCAAATTTCGACTTTTGAAATTTTAAAAAGGACTTTGCTCCTTTTTCCGAAAATGGTAGAAAATTTGCGAAAAAAAATTATTGGGGAACACTATTCCGGCCATTCCTATGAATGTCCAATATTCAAAAGTGTGTTTTTTTGACAATAGGCGACATTCTTCCAAATTTCGACTTTTGAAATTTTAAAAAAGATTTTGCTCCTTTTTCCGAAAATGGTAGAAAATTTGCGAAAAAAAATTATTGGGGAACACTATTCCGGCCATTCCTATGAATGTCCAATATTCAAAAGTGTGTTTTTTTGACAATAGGCGACATTCTTTCAAATTTCGACTTTTGAAATTTTAAAAAGGACTTTGCTCCTTTTTCCGAAAATGGTAGAAAATTTGCGAAAAAAAATTATTGGGGAACACTATTCCGGCCATTCCTATGAATGTCCAATATTCAAATAAGTGTTTTTTTGACAATAGGCGACATTCTTCCAAATTTGGACTTTTGAAATTTTAAAAAGGACTTTGCTCCTTTTTCCGAAAATGGTAGAAAATTTGCGAAAAAAAATTATTGGGGAACACTATTCCGGCCATTCCTATGAATGTCCAATATTCAAAAGTGTGTTTTTTTGACAATAGGCGACATTCTTCCAAATTTGGACTTTTGAAATTTTAAAAAGGACTTTGCTCCTTTTTCCGAAAATGGTAGAAAATTTGCCAAAAAAAAATTATTGGGGAACACTATTCCGGCCATTTCTAAAAATGTCCAATATTCAAAAGTGTGTTTTTTTGACAATAGGCGACATTCTTTCAAATTTGGACTTTTGAAATTTTAAAAAGGACTTTGCTCCTTTTTCCGAAAATGGTAGAAAATTTGCGAAAAAAATTATTGGGGAACACTATTGCGGCCATTCCTATGAATGTCCAATATTCAAAAGTGTGTTTTTGACAATAGGCGACATTCTTCCAAATTTCGACTTTTGAAATTTTAAAAAGGACTTTGCTCCTTTTTCCGAAAATGGTAGAAAATTTGCGAAAAAAAACACTATTCCGGCCATTCCTATGAATGTCCAATATTCAAAAGTGTGATTTTTTGACAATAGGCGACATTCTTCCAAATTTCGACTTTTGAAATTTTAAAAAGGACTTTGCTCCTTTTTCCGAAAATGGTAGAAAATTTGCGAAAAAAAATTATTGGGGAACACTATTCCGGCCATTCCTATGAATGTCCAATATACAAAAGTGTTTTTTTGACAATAGGCGACATTCTTCCAAATTTGGACTTTTGAAATTTTAAAAAGGACTTTGCTCCTTTTTTCGAAAATGGTAGAAAATTTGCGAAAAAAAATTATTGGGGAACACTATTCCGGCCATTCCTATGAATGTCCAATATTCAAAAGTGTTTTTTTGACAATAGGCGACATTCTTCCAAATTTGGACTTTTGAAATTTTAAAAAGGACTTTGCTCCTTTTTTCGAAAATGGTAGAAAATTTGCGAAAAGAAATTATTGGGGAACACTATTCCGGCCATTCCTATGAATGTCCAATATTCAAAAGTGTGTTTTTTTGACAATAGGCGACATTATTCCAAATTTCGACTTTTGAAATTTTAAAAAGGACTTTGCTCCTTTTTCCGAAAATGGTAGAAAATTTGCGAAAAAAAATTATTGGGGAACACTATTCCGGCCATTCCTATGAATGTCCAATATTCAAAAGTGTGTTTTTTTGACAATAGGCGACATTCTTCCAAATTTGGACTTTTGAAATTTTAAAAAGGACTTTGCTCCTTTTTCCGAAAATGGTAGAAAATTTGCGAAAAAAAATTATTGGGGAACACTATTGCGGCCATTCCTATGAATGTCCAATATTCAAAAGTGTGTTTTTGACAATAGGCGACATTCTTCCAAATTTCGACTTTTGAAATTTTAAAAAAGACTTTGCTCCTTTTTCCGAAAATGGTAGAAAATTTGCGAAAAAAAAATTATTGGGGAACACTATTCCGGCCATTCCTATGAATGTCCAATATTCAAATATGTGTTTTTTTGACAATAGGCGACATTCTTCCAAATTTCTACTTTTGAAATTTTGAAAAGGACTTTGCTCCTTTTTCCGAAAATGGTAGAAAATTTGCGAAAAAAATTATTGGGGAACACTATTCCGGCCATTCCTATGAATGTCCAATATTCAAATATGTGTTTTTTTGACAATAGGCGACATTCTTCCAAATTTCGACTTTTGCAATTTTAAAAAGGACTTTGCTCCTTTTTCCGAAAATGGTAGAAAATTTGCCAAAAAAAAATTATTGGGGAACACTATTCCGGCCATTTCTAAAAATGTCCAATATTCAAAAGTGTGTTTTTTTGACAATAGGCGACATTCTTTCAAATTTGGACTTTTGAAATTTTAAAAAGGACTTTGCTCCTTTTTCCGAAAATGGTAGAAAATTTGCGAAAAAAATTATTGGGGAACACTATTGCGGCCATTCCTATGAATGTCCAATATTCAAAAGTGTGTTTTTGACAATAGGCGACATTCTTCCAAATTTCGACTTTTGAAATTTTAAAAAGGACTTTGCTCCTTTTTCCGAAAATGGTAGAAAATTTGCGAAAAAAAATTATTGGGGAACACTATTCCGGCAATTCCTATGAATGTCCAATATTCAAAAGTGTGTTTTTTTGACAATAGGCGACATTCTTCCAAATTTCGACTTTTGAAATTTTAAAAAGGACTTTGCTCCTTTTTCCGAAAATGGTAGAAAATTTGCGAAAAAAAAATTATTGGGGAACACTATTCCGGCCATTCCTATGAATGTCCAATATTCAAAAGTGTGTTTTTTTGAAAATAGGCGACATTATTCCAAATTTCGACTTTTGAAATTTTAAAAAGGACTTTGCTCCTTTTTCCGAAAATGGTAGAAAATTTGCGAAAAAAAATTATTGGGGAACACTATTCCGGCCATTCCTATGAATGTCCAATATTCAAAAGTGTGTTTTTTTGACAATAGGCGACATTCTTCCAAATTTGGACTTTTGAAATTTTAAAAAGGACTTTGCTCCTTTTTCCGAAAATGGTAGAAAATTTGCGAAAAAAAATTATTGGGGAACACTATTCCGGCCATTCCTATGAATGTCCAATATTTCAAAGTGTGTTTTTTTGAAAATAGGCGACATTATTCCAAATTTCGACTTTTGAAATTTTAAAAAGGACTTTGCTCCTTTTTCCGAAAATGGTAGAAAATTTGCGAAAAAAAATTATTGGGGAGCACTATTCCGGCCATTCCTATGAATGTCCAATATTCAAAAGTGTGTTTTTTTGACAATAGGCGACATTCTTCCAAATTTCGACTTTTGAAATTTTAAAAAGGACTTTGCTCCTTTTTCCGAAAATGGTAGAAAATTTGCGAAAAAAAACACTATTCCGGCCATTCCTATGAATGTCCAATATTCAAAAGTGTGATTTTTTGACAATAGGCGACATTCTTCCAAATTTCGACTTTTGAAATTTTAAAAAGGACTTTGCTCCTTTTTCCGAAAATGGTAGAAAATTTGCGAAAAAAAATTATTGGGGAACACTATTCCGGCCATTCCTATGAATGTCCAATATTCAAAAGTGTTTTTTTGACAATAGGCGACATTCTTCCAAATTTGGACTTTTGAAATTTTAAAAAGGACTTTGCTCCTTTTTTCGAAAATGGTAGAAAATTTGCGAAAAGAAATTATTGGGGAACACTATTCCGGCCATTCCTATGAATGTCCAATATTCAAAAGTGTGTTTTTTTTGACAATAGGCGACATTATTCCAAATTTCGACTTTTGAAATTTTAAAAAGGACTTTGCTCCTTTTTCCGAAAATGGTAGAAAATTTGCGAAAAAAAATTATTGGGGAACACTATTCCGGCCATTCCTATGAATGTCCAATATTCAAAAGTGTGTTTTTTTGACAATAGGCGACATTCTTCCAAATTTGGACTTTTGAAATTTTAAAAAGGACTTTGCTCCTTTTTCCGAAAATGGTAGAAAATTTGCGAAAAAAAATTATTGGGGAACACTATTGCGGCCATTCCTATGAATGTCCAATATTCAAAAGTGTGTTTTTGACAATAGGCGACATTCTTCCAAATTTCGACTTTTGAAATTTTAAAAAAGACTTTGCTCCTTTTTCCGAAAATGGTAGAAAATTTGCGAAAAAAAATTATTGGGGAACACTATTCCGGCCATTCCTATGAATGTCCAATATTCAAATATGTGTTTTTTTGACAATAGGCGACATTCTTCCAAATTTCTACTTTTGAAATTTTGAAAAGGACTTTGCTCCTTTTTCCGAAAATGGTAGAAAATTTGCGAAAAAAATTATTGGGGAACACTATTCCGGCCATTCCTATGAATGTCCAATATTCAAATATGTGTTTTTTTGACAATAGGCGACATTCTTCCAAATTTCGACTTTTGCAATTTTAAAAAGGACTTTGCTCCTTTTTCCGAAAATGGTAGAAAATTTGCCAAAAAAAAATTATTGGGGAACACTATTCCGGCCATTTCTAAAAATGTCCAATATTCAAAAGTGTGTTTTTTTGACAATAGGCGACATTCTTTCAAATTTGGACTTTTGAAATTTTAAAAAGGACTTTGCTCCTTTTTCCGAAAATGGTAGAAAATTTGCGAAAAAAATTATTGGGGAACACTATTGCGGCCATTCCTATGAATGTCCAATATTCAAAAGTGTGTTTTTGACAATAGGCGACATTCTTCCAAATTTCGACTTTTGAAATTTTAAAAAGGACTTTGCTCCTTTTTCCGAAAATGGTAGAAAATTTGCGAAAAAAAATTATTGGGGAACACTATTCCGGCAATTCCTATGAATGTCCAATATTCAAAAGTGTGTTTTTTTGACAATAGGCGACATTCTTCCAAATTTCGACTTTTGAAATTTTAAAAAGGACTTTGCTCCTTTTTCCGAAAATGGTAGAAAATTTGCGAAAAAAAAATTATTGGGGAACACTATTCCGGCCATTCCTATGAATGTCCAATATTCAAAAGTGTGTTTTTTTGAAAATAGGCGACATTATTCCAAATTTCGACTTTTGAAATTTTAAAAAGGACTTTGCTCCTTTTTCCGAAAATGGTAGAAAATTTGCGAAAAAAAATTATTGGGGAACACTATTCCGGCCATTCCTATGAATGTCCAATATTCAAAAGTGTGTTTTTTTGACAATAGGCGACATTCTTCCAAATTTCGACTTTTGAAATTTTAAAAAGGACTTTGCTCCTTTTTCCGAAAATGGTAGAAAATTTGCGAAAAAAAATTATTGGGGAACACTATTCCGGCCATTCCTATGAATGTCCAATATTCAAAAGTGTGTTTTTTTGACAATAGGCGACATTCTTCCAAATTTCGACTTTTGAAATTTTAAAAAAGATTTTGCTCCTTTTTCCGAAAATGGTAGAAAATTTGCGAAAAAAAATTATTGGGGAACACTATTCCGGCCATTCCTATGAATGTCCAATATTCAAAAGTGTGTTTTTTTGACAATAGGCGACATTCTTCCAAATTTCGACTTTTGAAATTTTAAAAAGGACTTTGCTCCTTTTTCCGAAAATGGTAGAAAATTTGCGAAAAAAAATTATTGGGGAACACTATTCCGGCCATTCCTATGAATGTCCAATATTCAAATAAGTGTTTTTTTGACAATAGGCGACATTCTTCCAAATTTGGACTTTTGAAATTTTAAAAAGGACTTTGCTCCTTTTTCCGAAAATGGTAGAAAATTTGCGAAAAAAAATTATTGGGGAACACTATTCCGGCCATTCCTATGAATGTCCAATATTCAAAAGTGTGTTTTTTTGACAATAGGCGACATTCTTCCAAATTTGGACTTTTGAAATTTTAAAAAGGACTTTGCTCCTTTTTCCGAAAATGGTAGAAAATTTGCCAAAAAAAAATTATTGGGGAACACTATTCCGGCCATTTCTAAAAATGTCCAATATTCAAAAGTGTGTTTTTTTGACAATAGGCGACATTCTTTCAAATTTGGACTTTTGAAATTTTAAAAAGGACTTTGCTCCTTTTTCCGAAAATGGTAGAAAATTTGCGAAAAAAATTATTGGGGAACACTATTGCGGCCATTCCTATGAATGTCCAATATTCAAAAGTGTGTTTTTGACAATAGGCGACATTCTTCCAAATTTCGACTTTTGAAATTTTAAAAAGGACTTTGCTCCTTTTTCCGAAAATGGTAGAAAATTTGCGAAAAAAAATTATTGGGGAACACTATTCCGGCCATTCCTATGAATGTCCAATATTCAAAAGTGTGTTTTTTTGACAATAGGCGACATTCTTCCAAATTTCGACTTTTGAAATTTTAAAAAGGACTTTGCTCCTTTTTCCGAAAATGGTAGAAAATTTGCGAAAAAAAAATTATTGGGGAACACTATTCCGGCCATTCCTATGAATGTCCAATATTCAAAAGTGTGTTTTTTTGAAAATAGGCGACATTATTCCAAATTTCGACTTTTGAAATTTTAAAAAGGACTTTGCTCCTTTTTCCGAAAATGGTAGAAAATTTGCGAAAAAAAATTATTGGGGAACACTATTCCGGCCATTCCTATGAATGTCCAATATTCAAAAGTGTGTTTTTTTGACAATAGGCGACATTCTTCCAAATTTCGACTTTTGAAATTTTAAAAAGGACTTTGCTCCTTTTTCCGAAAATGGTAGAAAATTTGCGAAAAAAAATTATTGGGGAACACTATTCCGGCCATTCCTATGAATGTCCAATATTCAAAAGTGTGTTTTTTTGACAATAGGCGACATTCTTCCAAATTTCGACTTTTGAAATTTTAAAAAAGATTTTGCTCCTTTTTCCGAAAATGGTAGAAAATTTGCGAAAAAAAATTATTGGGGAACACTATTCCGGCCATTCCTATGAATGTCCAATATTCAAAAGTGTGTTTTTTTGACAATAGGCGACATTCTTCCAAATTTCGACTTTTGAAATTTTAAAAAGGACTTTGCTCCTTTTTCCGAAAATGGTAGAAAATTTGCGAAAAAAAATTATTGGGGAACACTATTCCGGCCATTCCTATGAATGTCCAATATTCAAATAAGTGTTTTTTTGACAATAGGCGACATTCTTCCAAATTTGGACTTTTGAAATTTTAAAAAGGACTTTGCTCCTTTTTCCGAAAATGGTAGAAAATTTGCGAAAAAAAATTATTGGGGAACACTATTCCGGCCATTCCTATGAATGTCCAATATTCAAAAGTGTGTTTTTTTGACAATAGGCGACATTCTTCCAAATTTGGACTTTTGAAATTTTAAAAAGGACTTTGCTCCTTTTTCCGAAAATGGTAGAAAATTTGCGAAAAAAAATTATTGGGGAACACTATTCCGGCCATTCCTATGAATGTCCAATATTCAAATATGTGTTTTTTTGACAATAGGCGACATTCTTCCAAATTTCGACTTTTGAAATTTTAAAAAGGACTTTGCTCCTTTTTCCGAAAATGGTAGAAAATTTGCGAAAAAAAATTATTGGGGAACACTATTCCGGCCATTCCTATGAATGTCCAATATTCAAAAGTGTTTTTTTGACAATAGGCGACATTGTTCCAAATTTGGACTTTTGAAATTTTAAAAAGGACTTTGCTCCTTTTTTCGAAAATGGTAGAAAATTTGCGAAAAAAAATTATTGGGGAACACTATTCCGGCCATTCCTATGAATGTCCAATATTCAAAAGTGTGTTTTTTTGACAATAGGCGACATTCTTCCAAATTTCGACTTTTGAAATTTTAAAAAATTTTTTTCTTTTTCCGAAAATGGTAGAAAATTTGCGAAAAAAAATTATTGGGGAACACTATTCCAGCCATTCCTATGAATGTCCAATATTCAAAAGTGTGTTTTTTTGTCAATAGGTGACATTCTTCCAAATTTCGACTTTTGAAATTTTAAAAAAGGCTTTGCTCCTTTTTCCGAAAATGGTAGAAAATTTGCGAAAAAAAATTATTGGGGAACACTATTCCGGCCATTCCTATGAATGTCCAATATTCAAAAGTGTGTTTTTTTGACAATAGGCGACATTCTTCCAAATTTCGACTTTTGAAATTTTAAAAAGGACTTTGCTCCTTTTTCCGAAAATGGTAGAAAATTTGCGAAAAAAAATTATTGGGGAACACTATTCCGGCCATTCCTATGAATGTCCAATATTCAAATATGTGTTTTTTTGACAATAGGCGACATTCTTCCAAATTTCGACTTTTGAAATTTTAAAAAGGACTTTGCTCCTTTTTCCGAAAATGGTAGAAAATTTGCGAAAAAAAATTATTGGGGAACACTATTCCGGCCATTCCTATGAATGTCCAATATTCAAAAGTGTTTTTTTGACAATAGGCGACATTGTTCCAAATTTGGACTTTTGAAATTTTAAAAAGGACTTTGCTCCTTTTTTCGAAAATGGTAGAAAATTTGCGAAAAAAAATTATTGGGGAACACTATTCCGGCCATTCCTATGAATGTCCAATATTCAAAAGTGTGTTTTTTTGACAATAGGCGACATTCTTCCAAATTTCGACTTTTGAAATTTTAAAAAATTTTTTCTTTTTCCGAAAATGGTAGAAAATTTGCGAAAAAAAATTATTGGGGAACACTATTCCAGCCATTCCTATGAATGTCCAATATTCAAAAGTGTGTTTTTTTGTCAATAGGTGACATTCTTCCAAATTTCGACTTTTGAAATTTTAAAAAAGGCTTTGCTCCTTTTTCCGAAAATGGTAGAAAATTTGCGAAAAAAAATTATTGGGGAACACTATTCCGGCCATTCCTATGAATGTCCAATATTCAAAAGTGTGTTTTTTTGACAATAGGCGACATTCTTCCAAATTTCGACTTTTGAAATTTTAAAAAATTTTTTTCTTTTTCCGAAAATGGTAGAAAATTTGCGAAAAAAAATTATTGGGGAACACTATTCCGGCCATTCCTATGAATGTCCATTCAAAAGTGTGTTTTTTTTAAAATAGGCGACATTCTTCCAAATTTCGACTTTTGAAATTTTAAAAAGGACTTTGCTCCTTTTTCCGAAAATGGTAGAAAATTTGCGAAAAAAAATTATTGGGGAACACTATTCCGGCCATTCCTATGAATGTCCAATATTCAAATACGTGTTTTATTGACAATAGGCGACATTCTTCCAAATTTCGACTTTTGCAATTTTAAAAAGGACTTTGCTCCTTTTTCCGAAAATGGTAGAAACTTTGCGAAAAAAAATTATTGGGGAACACTATTCCGGCCATTCCTATGAATGTCCAATATTCAAAAGTGTGTTTTTTTGACAATAGGCGACATTCTTCCAAATTTCGACTTTTGAAATTTTAAAAAGGACTTTGCTCCTTTTTCCGAAAATGGTAGAAAATTTGCGAAAAAAAATTATTGGGGAACACTATTCAGGCCATTCCTATGAATGTCCAATATTCAAAAGTGTGTTTTTTTGACAATATTCGACATTCTTCCAAATTTCGACTTTTGAAATTTTAAAAAGGACTTTGCTCCTTTTTCCGAAAATGGTAGAAAATTTGCGAGAAAAAATTATTGGGGAACACTATTCCGGCCATTCCTATGAATGTCCAATATTCAAAAGTGTGTTTTTTTGACAATAGGCGACATTCTTCCAAATTTCGACTTTTGAAATTTTAAAAAAGACTTTGCTCCTTTTTCCGAAAATGGTAGAAAATTTGCGAAAAAAAATTATTGGGGAACACTATTCCGGCCATTCCTATGAATGTCCAATATTCAAATATGTGTTTTTTTGACAATAGGCGACATTCTTCCAAATTTCTACTTTTGAAATTTTGAAACGGACTTTGCTCCTTTTTCCGAAAATGGTAGAAAATTTGCGAAAAAAAATTATTGGGGAACACTATTCCGGCCATTCCTATGAATGTCCAATATTCAAAAGTGTGTTTTTTTGACAATAGGCGACATTCTTCCAAATTTGGACTTTTGAAATTTTAAAAAGGACTTTGCTCCTTTTCCGAAAATGGTAGAAAATTTGCGAAAAAAAATTATTGGGGAACACTATTCCGGCCATTCCTATGAATGTCCAATATTCAAAAGTGTGTTTTTTTGACAATAGGCGACATTCTTCCAAATTTCGACTTTTGAAATTTTAAAAAGGACTTTGCTCCTTTTTCCGAAAATGGTAGAAAATTTGCGAAAAAAAATTATTGGGGAACACTATTCCGGCCATTTCTATGAATGTCCAATATTCAAAAGTGTGTTTTTTTGACAATAGGCGACATTCTTCCAAATTTCGACTTTTGAAATTTTAAAAAGGACTTTGCTCCTTTTTCCGAAAATGGTAGAAAATTTGCGAAAAAAAATTATTGGGGAACACTATTCCGACCATTCCTATGAATGTCCAATATTCAAAAGTGTGTTTTTTTGACAATAGGCGACATTCTTCCAAATTTCGACTTTTGAAATTTTAAAAAGGACTTTGCTCCTTTTTCCGAAAATGGTAGAAAATTTGCGAAAAAAAATTATTGGGGAACACTATTCCGGCCATTCCTATGAATGTCCAATATTCAAAAGTGTGTTTTTTTGACAATAGGCGACATTCTTCCAAATTTCGACTTTTGCAATTTTAAAAAGGACTTTGCTCCTTTTTCCGAAAATGGTAAAAAATTTGCGAAAAAAAATTTTTGGGGAACACTATTCCGGCCATTTCTAAAAATGTCCAATATTCAAAAGTGTGTTTTTTTGACAATAGGCGACATTCTTCCAAATTTGGACTTTTGAAATTTTAAAAAGGACTTTGCTCCTTTTTCCGAAAATGGTAGAAAATTTGCAAAAAAAAATTATTGGGGAACACTGTTCCGGCCATTCCTATGAATGTCCAATATTCAAAACTGTGTTTTTTTGACAATAGGCCACATTCTTCCAAATTTCGACTTTTGAAATTTTAAAAAAGACTTTGCTCCTTTTTCCGAAAATGGTAGAAAATTTGCGAAAAAAAATTATTGGGGAACACTATTCCGGCCATTCCAATGAATGTCCAATATTCAAAAGTGTGTTTTTTTGACAATAGGCGACATTCTTCCAAATTTCGACTTTTGAAATTTTAAAAAGGACTTTGCTCCTTTTTCCGAAAATGGTAGAAAATTTGCGAAAAAAAATTATTGGGGAACACTATTCCGGCCATTCCTATGAATGTCCAATATTCAAATATGTGTTTTTTTGACAATAGGCGACATTCTTCCATATTTCGACTTTTGCAATTTTAAAAAGGACTTTGCTCCTTTTTCCGAAAATGGTAGAAAATTTGCGAAAAAAAATTATTGGGGAACACTATTCCGGCCTTTCCTATTAATGTCCAATATTCAAATATGTGTTTTTTTGACAAGAGGCGACATTCTTCCAAATTTCGACTTTTGCAATTTTAAAAAAGACTTTGCTCCTTTTTCCGAAAATGGTAGAAACTTTGCGAAAAAAAATTATTGGGGAACACTATTCCGGCCATTCCTATGAATGTCCAATATTCAAAAGTGTGTTTTTTTGACAATAGGCGACATTCTTCCAAATTTGGACTTTTGAAATTTTAAAAAGGACTTTGCTCCTTTTTCCGAAAATGGTAGAAAATTTGCGAAAAAAAATTATTGGGGAACACTATTCCGGCCATTCCTATGAATGTCCAATATTCAAAAGTGTGTTTTTTTGACAATAGGCGACATTCTTCCAAATTTGGACTTTTGAAATTTTAAAAAGGACTTTGCTCCTTTTTCCGAAAATGGTAGAAAATTTGCGAAAAAAAATTATTGGGGAACACTATTCCGGCCATTCCTATGAATGTCCAATATTCAAATATGTGTTTTTTTGACAATAGGCGACATTCTTCCAAATTTCGACTTTTGCAATTTTAAAAAGAACTTTGCTCCTTTTTCCGAAAATGGTAGAAAATTTGCGAAAAAAAATTATTGGGGAACACTATTCCGGCCATTCCTATGAATGTCCAATATTCAAAAGTGTTTTTTTGACAATAGGCGACATTCTTCCAAATTTGGACTTTTGAAATTTTAAAAAGGACTTTGCTCCTTTTTTCGAAAATGGTAGAAAATTTGCGAAAAGAAATTATTGGGGAACACTATTCCGGCCATTCCTATGAATGTCCAATATTCAAAAGTGTGTTTTTTTGACAATAGGCGACATTATTCCAAATTTCGACTTTTGAAATTTTAAAAAGGACTTTGCTCCTTTTTCCGAAAATGGTAGAAAATTTGCGAAAAAAAATTATTGGGGAACACTATTCCGGCCATTCCTATGAATGTCCAATATTCAAAAGTGTGTTTTTTTGACAATAGGCGACATTCTTCCAAATTTGGACTTTTGAAATTTTAGAAAGGACTTTGCTCCTTTTTCCGAAAATGGTAGAAAATTTGCGAAAAAAAATTATTGGGGAACACTATTCCGGCCATTCCTATGAATGTCTAATATTCAAAAGTGTGTTTTTGACAATAGGCGACATTCTTCCAAATTTCGACTTTTGAAATTTTAAAAAATTTTTTTCTTTTTCCGAAAATGGTAGAAAATTTGCGAAAAAAAATTATTGGGGAACACTATTCCGGCCATTCCTATGAATGTCCATTCAAAAGTGTGTTTTTTTTAAAATAGGCGACATTCTTCCAAATTTCGACTTTTGAAATTTTAAAAAGGACTTTGCTCCTTTTTCCGAAAATGGTAGAAAATTTGCGAAAAAAAATTATTGGGGAACACTATTCCGGCCATTCCTATGAATGTCCAATATTCAAATACGTGTTTTATTGACAATAGGCGACATTCTTCCAAATTTCGACTTTTGCAATTTTAAAAAGGACTTTGCTCCTTTTTCCGAAAATGGTAGAAACTTTGCGAAAAAAAATTATTGGGGAACACTATTCCGGCCATTCCTATGAATGTCCAATATTCAAAAGTGTGTTTTTTTGACAATAGGCGACATTCTTCCAAATTTCGACTTTTGAAATTTTAAAAAGGACTTTGCTCCTTTTTCCGAAAATGGTAGAAAATTTGCGAAAAAAAATTATTGGGGAACACTATTCAGGCCATTCCTATGAATGTCCAATATTCAAAAGTGTGTTTTTTTGACAATATTCGACATTCTTCCAAATTTCGACTTTTGAAATTTTAAAAAGGACTTTGCTCCTTTTTCCGAAAATGGTAGAAAATTTGCGAGAAAAAATTATTGGGGAACACTATTCCGGCCATTCCTATGAATGTCCAATATTCAAAAGTGTGTTTTTTTGACAATAGGCGACATTCTTCCAAATTTCGACTTTTGAAATTTTAAAAAAGACTTTGCTCCTTTTTCCGAAAATGGTAGAAAATTTGCGAAAAAAAATTATTGGGGAACACTATTCCGGCCATTCCTATGAATGTCCAATATTCAAATATGTGTTTTTTTGACAATAGGCGACATTCTTCCAAATTTCTACTTTTGAAATTTTGAAACGGACTTTGCTCCTTTTTCCGAAAATGGTAGAAAATTTGCGAAAAAAAATTATTGGGGAACACTATTCCGGCCATTCCTATGAATGTCCAATATTCAAAAGTGTGTTTTTTTGACAATAGGCGACATTCTTCCAAATTTGGACTTTTGAAATTTTAAAAAGGACTTTGCTCCTTTTTCCGAAAATGGTAGAAAATTTGCGAAAAAAAATTATTGGGGAACACTGTTCCGGCCATTCCTATGAATGTCCAATATTCAAAACTGTGTTTTTTTGACAATAGGCCACATTCTTCCAAATTTCGACTTTTGAAATTTTAAAAAAGACTTTGCTCCTTTTTCCGAAAATGGTAGAAAATTTGCGAAAAAAAATTATTGGGGAACACTATTCCGGCCATTCCTATGAATGTCCAATATTCAAATATGTGTTTTTTTGACAATAGGCGACATTCTTCCATATTTCGACTTTTGCAATTTTAAAAAGGACTTTGCTCCTTTTTCCGAAAATGGTAGAAAATTTGCGAAAAAAAATTATTGGGGAACACTATTCCGGCCTTTCCTATTAATGTCCAATATTCAAATATGTGTTTTTTTGACAAGAGGCGACATTCTTCCAAATTTCGACTTTTGCAATTTTAAAAAAGACTTTGCTCCTTTTTCCGAAAATGGTAGAAACTTTGCGAAAAAAAATTATTGGGGAACACTATTCCGGCCATTCCTATGAATGTCCAATATTCAAAAGTGTGTTTTTTTGACAATAGGCGACATTCTTCCAAATTTGGACTTTTGAAATTTTAAAAAGGACTTTGCTCCTTTTTCCGAAAATGGTAGAAAATTTGCGAAAAAAAATTATTGGGGAACACTATTCCGGCCATTCCTATGAATGTCCAATATTCAAAAGTGTGTTTTTTTGACAATAGGCGACATTCTTCCAAATTTCGACTTTTGAAATTTTAAAAAAGATTTTGCTCCTTTTTCCGAAAATGGTAGAAAATTTGCGAAAAAAAATTATTGGGGAACACTATTCCGGCCATTCCTATGAATGTCCAATATTCAAAAATGTGTTTTTTTGAAAATAGGCGACATTATTCCAAATTTCGACTTTTGAAATTTTAAAAAGGACTTTGCTCCTTTTTTCGAAAATGGTAGAAAATTTGCGAAAAGAAATTATTGGGGAACACTATTCCGGCCATTCCTATGAATGTCCAATATTCAAAAGTGTGTTTTTTTGACAATAGGCGACATTATTCCAAATTTCGACTTTTGAAATTTTAAAAAGGACTTTGCTCCTTTTTCCGAAAATAGTAGAAAATTTGCGAAAAAAAATTATTGGGGAACACTATTCCGGCCATTCCTATGAATGTCCAATATTCAAATATGTGTTTTTTTGACAATAGGCGACATTCTTCCAAATTTCGACTTTTGCAATTTTAAAAAGAACTTTGCTCCTTTTTCCGAAAATGGTAGAAAATTTGCGAAAAAAAATTATTGGGGAACACTATTCCGGCCATTCCTATGAATGTCCAATATTCAAAAGTGTGTTTTTTTGACAATAGGCGACATTCTTCCAAATTTGGACTTTTGAAATTTTAGAAAGGACTTTGCTCCTTTTTCCGAAAATGGTAGAAAATTTGCGAAAAAAAATTATTGGGGAACACTATTCCGGCCATTCCTATGAATGTCCAATATTCAAAAGTGTGTTTTTTTGACAATAGGCGACATTCTTCCAAATTTGGACTTTTGAAATTTTAGAAAGGACTTTGCTCCTTTTTCCGAAAATGGTAGAAAATTTGCGAAAAAAAATTATTGGGGAACACTATTCCGGCCATTCCTATGAATGTCCAATATTCAAAAGTGTGTTTTTTTGACAATAGGCGACATTCTTCCAAATTTGGACTTTTGAAATTTTAGAAAGGACTTTGCTCCTTTTTCCGAAAATGGTAGAAAATTTGCGAAAAAAAATTATTGGGGAACACTATTCCGGCCATTCCTATGAATGTCTAATATTCAAAAGTGTGTTTTTGACAATAGGCGACATTCTTCCAAATTTCGACTTTTGAAATTTTAAAAAAGACTTTGCTCCTTTTTCCGAAAATGGTAGAAAATTTGCGAAAAAAAATTATTGGGGAACACTATTCCGGCCATTCCTATGAATGTCCAATATACAAATATGTGTTTTTTTGACAATAGGCGACATTCTTCCAAATTTCGACTTTTGAAATTTTGAAAAGGACTTTGCTCCTTTTTCCGAAAATGGTAGAAAATTTGCGAAAAAAATTATTGGGGAACACTATTCCGGCCATTCCTATGAATGTCCAATATTCAAATATGTGTTTTTTTGACAATAGGCGACATTCTTCCAAATTTCGATTTTTGCAATTTTAAAAAGGACTTTGCTCCTTTTTCCGAAAATGGTAGAAAATTTGCCAAAAAAAAATTATTGGGGAACACTATTCCGGCCATTTCTAAAAATGTCCAATATTCAAAAGTGTGTTTTTTTGACAATAGGCGACATTCTTTCAAATTTGGACTTTTGAAATTTTAAAAAGGACTTTGCTCCTTTTTCCGAAAATGGTAAAAAATTTGCGAAAAAAAATTATTGGGGAACACTATTCCGGCCATTCCTATGAATGTCCAATATTCAAATATGTGTTTTTTTGACAATAGGCGACATTCTTCCAAATTTCGACTTTTGAAATTTTAAAAAAGGCTTTGCTCCTTTTTCCGAAAATGGTAGAAAATTTGGGAAAAAAATTATTGGGGAACACTATTCCGGCCATTTCTAAAAATGTCCAATATTCAAAAGTGTGTTTTTTTGACAATAGGCGACATTCTTCCAAATTTGGACTTTTGAAATTTTAAAAAGGACTTTGTTCCTTTTTCCGAAAATGGTAGAAAATTTGCGAAAAAAAATTATTGGGGAACACTATTCCGGCCATTCCTATGAATGTCCAATATTCAAAAGTGTGTTTTTTTGACAATAGGCGACATTCTTCCAAATTTCGACTTTTGCAATTTTAAAAAGGACTTTGCTCCTTTTTCCGAAAATGGTAGAAAATTTGCGAAAAAAAATTATTGGGGAACACTATTCCGGCCATTTCTAAAAATGTCCAATATTCAAAAGTGTGTTTTTTTGACAATAGGCGACATTCTTCCAAATTTGGACTTTTGAAATTTTAAAAAGGACTTTGCTCCTTTTTCCGAAAATGGTAGAAAATTTGCAAAAAAAAATTATTGGGGAACACTGTTCCGGCCATTCCTATGAATGTCCAATATTCAAAAGTGTGTTTTTTTGACAATAGGCCACATTCTTCCAAATTTCGACTTTTGAAATTTTAAAAAAGACTGCTCCTTTTTCCGAAAATGGTAGAAAATTTGGGGAAAAAAATTATTGGGGAACACTATTCCGGCCATTCCAATGAATGTCCAATATTCAAAAGTGTGTTTTTTTGACAATAGGCGACATTCTTCCAAATTTCGACTTTTGAAATTTTAAAAAGGACTTTGCTCCTTTTTCCGAAAATGGTAGAAAATTTGCGAAAAAAAATTATTGGGGAACACTATTCCGGCCATTCCTATGAATGTCCAATATTCAAATATGTGTTTTTTTGACAATAGGCGACATTCTTCCATATTTCGACTTTTGCAATTTTAAAAAGGACTTTGCTCCTTTTTCCGAAAATGGTAGAAAATTTGCGAAAAAAAATTATTGGGGAACACTATTCCGGCCATTCCTATTAATGTCCAATATTCAAATATGTGTTTTTTTGACAAGAGGCGACATTCTTCCAAATTTCGACTTTTGCAATTTTAAAAAGGACTTTGCTCCTTTTTCCGAAAATGGTAGAAACTTTGCGAAAAAAAATTATTGGGGAACACTATTCCGGCCATTCCTATGAATGTCCAATATTCAAAAGTGTGTTTTTTTGACAATAGGCGACATTCTTCCAAATTTCGACTTTTGAAATTTTAAAAAGGACTTTGCTCCTTTTTCCGAAAATGGTAAAAAATTTGCGAAAAAAAATTATTGGGGAACACTATTCCGGCCATTCCTATGAATGTCCAATATTCAAATATGTGTTTTTTTGACAATAGGCGACATTCTTCCAAATTTCGACTTTTGCAATTTTAAAAAGAACTTTGCTCCTTTTTCCGACAATGGTAGAAAATTTGCGAAAAAAAATTATTGGGGAACACTATTCCGGCCATTCCTATGAATGTCCAATATTCAAATATGTGTTTTTTTTTGACAATAGGCGACATTCTTCCAAATTTTGACTTTTGCAATTTTAAAAAGGACTTTGCTCCTTTTTCCGAAAATGGTAGAAAATTTGCGAAAAAAAATTATTGGGGAACACTATTCCGGCCATTTCTATTAATGTCCAATATTCAAAAGTGTGTTTTTTTGACAATAGGCGACATTCTTCCAAATTTCGACTTTTGCAATTTTAAAAAGAACTTTGCTCCTTTTTCCGACAATGGTAGAAAATTTGCGAAAAAAAATTATTGGGGAACACTATTCCGGCCATTCCTATGAATGTCCAATATTCAAATATGTGTTTTTTTTTGACAATAGGCGACATTCTTCCAAATTTCGACTTTTGCAATTTTAAAAAGAACTTTGCTCCTTTTTCCGACAATGGTAGAAAATTTGCGAAAAAAAATTATTGGGGAACACTATTCCGGCCATTCCTATGAATGTCCAATATTCAAAAGTGTGTTTTTTTGACAATAGGCGACATTCTTCCAAATTTGGACTTTTGAAATTTTAAAAAGGACTTTGCTCCTTTTTCCGAAAATGGTAGAAAATTTGCGAAAAAAAATTATTGGGGAACACTATTCCGGCCATTCCTATGAATGTCCAATATTCAAATAAGTGTTTTTTTGACAATAGGCGACATTCTTCCAAATTTGGACTTTTGAAATTTTAAAAAGGACTTTGCTCCTTTTTCCGAAAATGGTAGAAAATTTGCGAAAAAAAATTATTGGGGAACACTATTCCGTCCATTCCTATGAATGTCCAATATTCAAAAGTGTGTTTTTTTGACAATAGGCGACATTCTTCCAAATTTGGACTTTTGAAATTTTAAAAAGGACTTTGCTCCTTTTTCCGAAAATGGTAGAAAATTTGCGAAAAAAAATTATTGGGGAACACTATTCCGGCCATTCCTATGAATGTCCAATATTCAAATACGTGTTTTTTTGACAATAGGCGACATTCTTCCAAATTTCGACTTTTGCAATTTTAAAAAGGACTTTGCTCCTTTTTCCGAAAATGGTAAAAAATTTGCGAAAAAAAATTATTGGGGAACACTATTCCGGCCATTCCTATGAATGTCCAATATTCAAAAGTGTTTTTTTGACAATAGGCGACATTGTTCCAAATTTGGACTTTTGAAATTTTAAAAAGGACTTTGCTCCTTTTTTCGAAAATGGTAGAAAATTTGCGAAAAAAAATTATTGGGGAACACTATTCCGGCCATTCCTATGAATGTCCAATATTCAAAAGTGTGTTTTTTTGACAATAGGCGACATTCTTCCAAATTTCGACTTTTGAAATTTTAAAAAATTTTTTTCTTTTTCCGAAAATGGTAGAAAATTTGGGAAAAAAAATTATTGGGGAACACTATTCCAGCCATTCCTATGAATGTCCAATATTCAAAAGTGTGTTTTTTTGTCAATAGGCGACATTCTTCCAAATTTCGACTTTTGAAATTTTAAAAAAGGCTTTGCTCCTTTTTCCGAAAATGGTAGAAAATTTGCGAAAAAAAATTATTGGGGAACACTATTCCGGCCATTCCTATGAATGTCCAATATTCAAAAGTGTGTTTTTTTTAAAATAGGCGACATTCTTCCATATTTCGACTTTTGAAATTTTAAAAAGGACTTTGCTCCTTTTTTCGAAAATGGTAGAAAATTTGCGAAAAAAAATTATTGGGGAACACTATTCCGGCCATTCCTATGAATGTCCAATATTCAAATACGTGTTTTTTTGACAATAGGCGACATTCTTCCAAATTTCGACTTTTGCAATTTTAAAAAGGACTTTGCTCCTTTTTCCGAAAATGGTAGAAAATTTGCGAAAAAAAATTATTGGGGAACACTATTCCGGCCATTCCTATTAATGTCCAAAATTCAAATATGTGTTTTTTTGACAATAGGCGACATTCTTCCACATTTCGACTTTTGCAATTTTAAAAAGGACTTTGCTCCTTTTTCCGAAAATGGTAGAAAATTTGCGAAAGAAAATTATTGGGGAACACTATTCCGGCCATTCCTATGAATGTCCAATATTCAAATATGTGTTTTTTTGACAATAGGCGACATTCTTCCAAATTTCTACTTTTGAAATTTTGAAAAGGACTTTGCTCCTTTTTCCGAAAATGGTAGAAAATTTGCGAAAAAAAATTATTGGGGAACACTATTCCGGCCATTCCTATGAATGTCGAATATTCAAAAGTGTGTTTTTTTGACAATAGGCCACATTCTTCCAAATTTGGACTTTTGAAATTTTAAAAAGGACTTTGCTCCTTTTTCCGAAAATGGTAGAAAATTTGCGAAAAAAAATTATTGGGGAACACTATTCCGTCCATTCCTATGAATGTCCAATATTCAAATATGTGTTTTTTTGACAATAGGCGACATTCTTCCAAATTTCGACTTTTGCAATTTTAAAAAGAACTTTGCTCCTTTTTCCGAAAATGGTAGAAAATTTGCGAAAAAAAATTATTGGGGAACACTATTCCGGCCATTCCTATGAATGTCCAATATTCAAATATGTGTTTTTTTGACAATAGGCGACATTCTTCCAAATTTCTACTTTTGAAATTTTGAAAAGGACTTTGCTCCTTTTTCCGAAAATGGTAGAAAATTTGCGAAAAAAAATTATTGGGGAACACTATTCCGGCCATTCCTATGAATGTCGAATATTCAAAAGTGTGTTTTTTTGACAAAAGGCGACATTCTTCCAAATTTGGACTTTTGAAATTTTAAAAAGGACTTTGCTCCTTTTTCCGAAAATGGTAGAAAATTTGCGAAAAAAAATTATTGTGGAACACTATTCCGGCTATTCCTATGAATGTCCAATATTCAAATATGTGTTTTTTTGACAATAGGCGACATTCTTCCAAATTTGGACTTTTGAAATTTTAAAAAGGACTTTGCTCCTTTTTCCGAAAATGGTAAAAAATTTGCGAAAAAAAATTATTGGGGAACACTATTCCGGCCATTCCTATGAATGTCCAATATTCAAAAGTGTGTTTTTTGTCAATAGGCGACATTCTTCCAAATTTCGACTTTTGAAATTTTAAAAAAGGCTTTGCTCCTTTTTCCGAAAATGGTAGAAAATTTGCAAAAAAACATTATTGGGGAACACTATTCCGGCCATTCCTATGAATGTCCAATATTCAAAAGTGTGTTTTTTTTGACAATAGGCGACATTCTTCCAAATTTCGACTTTTGAAATTTTAAAAAAGGCTTTGCTCCTTTTTCCGAAAATGGTAGAAAATTTGCAAAAAAACATTATTGGGGAACACTATTCCGGCCATTCCTATGAATGTCCAATATTCAAATATGTGTTTTTTTTTGACAATAGGCGACATTCTTCCAAATTTCGACTTTTGAAATTTTAAAAAGGACTTTGCTCCTTTTTCCGAAAATGGTAGAAAATTTGCGAAAAAAAATTATTGGGGAACACTATTCCGGCCATTCCTATGAATGTCCAATATTCAAATATGTGTTTTTTTTTGACAATAGGCGACATTCTTCCAAATTTCGACTTTTGAAATTTTAAAAAAGGCTTTGCTCCTTTTTCCGAAAATGGTAGAAAATTTGCAAAAAAAAATTATTGGGGAACACTATTCCGGCCATTCCTATGAATGTCCAATATTCAAATATGTGTTTTTTTTGACAATAGGCGACATTCTTCCAAATTTCGACTTTTGAAATTTTAAAAAGGACTTTGCTCCTTTTTCCGAAAATGGTAAAAAATTTGCGAAAAAAAATTATTGGGGAACACTATTCCGGCCATTCCTATGAATGTCCAATATTCAAATATGTGTTTTTTTTGACAATAGGCGACATTCTTCCAAATTTCGACTTTTGAAATTTTAAAAAAGGCTTTGCTCCTTTTTCCGAAAATGGTAGAAAATTTGCAAAAAAACATTATTGGGGAACACTATTCCGGCCATTCCTATGAATGTCCAATATTCAAAAGTGTGTTTTTTTGACAATAGGCGACATTCTTCCAAATTTCGACTTTTGAAATTTTAAAAAGGACTTTGCTCCTTTTTCCGAAAATGGTAAAAAATTTGCGAAAAAAAATTATTGGGGAACACTATTCCGGCCATTCCTATGAATGTCCAATATTCAAAAGTGTGTTTTTTTGACAATAGGCGACATTCTTCCAAATTTCGACTTTTGCAATTTTAAAAAGAACTTTGCTCCTTTTTCCGACAATGGTAGAAAATTTGCGAAAAAAAATTATTGGGGAACACTATTCCGGCCATTCCTATGAATGTCCAATATTCAAATATGTGTTTTTTTTTGACAATAGGCGACATTCTTCCAAATTTCGACTTTTGCAATTTTAAAAAGGACTTTGCTCCTTTTTCCGAAAATGGTAGAAAATTTGCGAAAAACAATTATTGGGGAACACTATTCCGGCCATTTCTATTAATGTCCAATATTCAAATATGTGTTTTTTTGACAATAGGCGACATTCTTCCAAATTTCGACTTTTGCAATTTTAAAAAGGACTTTGCTCCTTTTTCCGAAAATGGTAGAAACTTTGCGAAAAAAAATTATTGGGGAACACTATTCCGGCCATTCCTATGAATGTCCAATATTCAAAAGTGTGTTTTTTTGACAATAGGCGACATTCTTCCAAATTTGGACTTTTGAAATTTTAAAAAGGACTTTGCTCCTTTTTCCGAAAATGGTAGAAAATTTGCGAAAAAAAATTATTGGGGAACACTATTCAGGCCATTCCTATGAATGTCCAATATTCAAAAGTGTGTTTTTTTGACAATAGGCGACATTCTTCCAAATTTCGACTTTTGAAATTTTAAAAAGGACTTTGCTCCTTTTTCCGAAAATGGTAGAAAATTTGCGAAAAAAAAATTATTGGGGAACACTATTCCGGCCATTCCCATGAATGTCCAATATTCAAAAGTGTGTTTTTTTGACAATAGGCGACATTCTTCCAAATTTCGACTTTTGAAATTTTAAAAAAGACTTTGCTCCTTTTTCCGAAAATGGTGGAAAATTTGCGAAAAAAAATTATTGGGGAACACTATTCCGGCCATTCCTATGAATGTCCAATATTCAAATATGTGTTTTTTTGACAATAGGCGACATTCTTCCAAATTTCGACTTTTGCAATTTTAAAAAGAACTTTGCTCCTTTTTCCGAAAATGGTAGAAAATTTGCGAAAAAAAATTATTGGGGAACACTATTCCGGCCATTCCTATGAATGTCCAATATTCAAAAGTGTTTTTTTGACAATAGGCGACATTGTTCCAAATTTGGACTTTTGAAATTTTAAAAAGGACTTTGCTCCTTTTTTCGAAAATGGTAGAAAATTTGCGAAAAAAAATTATTGGGGAACACTATTCCGGCCATTCCTATGAATGTCCAATATTCAAAAGTGTGTTTTTTTTGACAATAGGCGACATTCTTCCAAATTTCGACTTTTGAAATTTTAAAAAAGGCTTTGCTCCTTTTTCCGAAAATGGTAGAAAATTTGCAAAAAAACATTATTGGGGAACACTATTCCGGCCATTCCTATGAATGTCCAATATTCAAATATGTGTTTTTTTTGACAATAGGCGACATTCTTCCAAAGTTCGACTTTTGAAATTTTAAAAAGGACTTTGCTCCTTTTTCCGAAAATGGTAAAAAATTTGCGAAAAAAAATTATTGGGGAACACTATTCCGGCCATTCCTATGAATGTCCAATATTCAAATATGTGTTTTTTTGACAATAGGCGACATTCTTCCAAATTTCGACTTTTGAAATTTTAAAAAAGGCTTTGCTCCTTTTTCCGAAAATGGTAGAAAATTTGCAAAAAAACATTATTGGGGAACACTATTCCGGCCATTCCTATGAATGTCCAATATTCAAAAGTGTGTTTTTTTTGACAATAGGCGACATTCTTCTAAATTTCGACTTTTGAAATTTTAAAAAGGACTTTGCTTCTTTTTCCGAAAATGGTAAAAAATTTGCGAAAAAAAATTATTGGGGAACACTATTCCGGCCATTCCTATGAATGTCCAATATTCAAATATGTGTTTTTTTGACAATAGGCGACATTCTTCCAAATTTCGACTTTTGCAATTTTAAAAAGAACTTTGCTCCTTTTTCCGACAATGGTAGAAAATTTGCGAAAAAAAATTATTGGGGAACACTATTCCGGCCATTCCTATGAATGTCCAATATTCAAATATGTGTTTTTTTTGACAATAGGCGACATTCTTCCAAATTTCGACTTTTGCAATTTTAAAAAGGACTTTGCTCCTTTTTCCGAAAATGGTAGAAAATTTGCGAAAAAATATTATTGGGGAACACTATTCCGGCCATTTCTATTAATGTCCAATATTCAAATATGTGTTTTTTTGACAATAGGCGACATTCTTCCAAATTTCGACTTTTGCAATTTTAAAAAGGACTTTGCTCCTTTTTCCGAAAATGGTAGAAACTTTGCGAAAAAAAATTATTGGGGAACACTATTCCGGCCATTCCTATGAATGTCCAATATTCAAAAGTGTGTTTTTTTGACAATAGGCGACATTCTTCCAAATTTGGACTTTTGAAATTTTAAAAAGGACTTTGCTCCTTTTTCCGAAAATGGTAGAAAATTTGCGAAAAAAAATTATTGGGGAACACTATTCAGGCCATTCCTATGAATGTCCAATATTCAAAAGTTTGTTTTTTTGACAATAGGCGACATTCTTCCAAATTTCGACTTTTGAAATTTTAAAAAGGACTTTGCTCCTTTTTCCGAAAATGGTAGAAAATTTGCGAAAAAAAAATTATTGGGGAACACTATTCCGGCCATTCCCATGAATGTCCAATATTCAAAAGTGTGTTTTTTTGACAATAGGCGACATTCTTCCAAATTTCGACTTTTGAAATTTTAAAAAAGACTTTGCTCCTTTTTCCGAAAATGGTAGAAAATTTGCGAAAAAAAATTATTGGGGAACACTATTCCGGCCATTCCCATGAATGTCCAATATTCAAAAGTGTGTTTTTTTGACAATAGGCGACATTCTTCCAAATTTGGACTTTTGAAATTTTAAAAAGGACTTTGCTCCTTTTTCCGAAAATGGTAGAAAATTTGCGAAAAAAAATTATTGGGGAACACTATTCAGGCCATTCCTATGAATGTCCAATATTCAAAAGTTTGTTTTTTTGACAATAGGCGACATTCTTCCAAATTTCGACTTTTGAAATTTTAAAAAAGACTTTGCTCCTTTTTCCGAAAATGGTAGAAAATTTGCGAAAAAAAATTATTGGGGAACACTATTCCGGCCATTCCCATGAATGTCCAATATTCAAAAGTGTGTTTTTTTGACAATAGGCGACATTCTTCCAAATTTGGACTTTTGAAATTTTAAAAAGGACTTTGCTCCTTTTTCCGAAAATGGTAGAAAATTTGCGAAAAAAAATTATTGGGGAACACTATTCAGGCCATTCCTATGAATGTCCAATATTCAAAAGTTTGTTTTTTTGACAATAGGCGACATTCTTCCAAATTTCGACTTTTGAAATTTTAAAAAGGACTTTGCTCCTTTTTCCGAAAATGGTGGAAAATTTGCGAAAAAAAATTATTGGGGAACACTATTCCGGCTATTCCTATGAATGTCCAATATTCAAAAGTGTGTTTTTTTGACAATAGGCGACATTATTCCAAATTTCTACTTTTGAAATTTTAAAAAGGACTTTGCTCCTTTTTCCGAAAATGGTAGAAACTTTGCGAAAAAAAATTATTGGGGAACACTATTCCGGCCATTCCTATGAATGTCCAATATTCAAAAGTGTGTTTTTTTGACAATAGGCGACATTCTTCCAAATTTCGACTTTTGCAATTTTAAAAAGGACTTTGCTCCTTTTTCCGAAAATGGTAGAAACTTTGCGAAAAAAAATTATTGGGGAACACTATTCCGGCCATTCCTATGAATGTCCAATATTCAAAAGTGTGTTTTTTTGACAATAGGCGACATTCTTCCAAATTTGGACTTTTGAAATTTTAAAAAGGACTTTGCTCCTTTTTCCGAAAATGGTAGAAAATTTGCGAAAAAAAATTATTGGGGAACACTATTCAGGCCATTCCTATGAATGTCCAATATTCAAAAGTTTGTTTTTTTGACAATAGGCGACATTCTTCCAAATTTCGACTTTTGAAATTTTAAAAAGGACTTTGCTCCTTTTTCCGAAAATGGTAGAAAATTTGCGAAAAAAAAATTATTGGGGAACACTATTCCGGCCATTCCCATGAATGTCCAATATTCAAAAGTGTGTTTTTTTGACAATAGGCGACATTCTTCCAAATTTCGACTTTTGAAATTTTAAAAAAGACTTTGCTCCCTTTTCCGAAAATGGTAGAAAATTTGCGAAAAAAAATTATTGGGGAACACTATTCCGGCCATTCCCATGAATGTCCAATATTCAAAAGTGTGTTTTTTTGACAATAGGCGACATTCTTCCAAATTTGGACTTTTGAAATTTTAAAAAGGACTTTGCTCCTTTTTCCGAAAATGGTAGAAAATTTGCGAAAAAAAATTATTGGGGAACACTATTCAGGCCATTCCTATGAATGTCCAATATTCAAAAGTTTGTTTTTTTGACAATAGGCGACATTCTTCCAAATTTCGACTTTTGAAATTTTAAAAAGGACTTTGCTCCTTTTTCCGAAAATGGTGGAAAATTTGCGAAAAAAAATTATTGGGGAACACTATTCCGGCTATTCCTATGAATGTCCAATATTCAAAAGTGTGTTTTTTTGACAATAGGCGACATTATTCCAAATTTCTACTTTTGAAATTTTAAAAAAGACTTTGCTCCTTTTTCCGAAAATGGTAGAAACTTTGCGAAAAAAAATTATTGGGGAACACTATTCCGGCCATTCCTATGAATGTCCAATATTCAAAAGTGTGTTTTTTTGACAATAGGCGACATTCTTCCAAATTTCGACTTTTGCAATTTTAAAAAGGACTTTGCTCCTTTTTCCGAAAATGGTAGAAACTTTGCGAAAAAAAATTATTGGGGAACACTATTCCGGCCATTCCTATGAATGTCCAATATTCAAAAGTGTGTTTTTTTGACAATAGGCGACATTCTTCCAAATTTGGACTTTTGAAATTTTAAAAAGGACTTTGCTCCTTTTTCCGAAAATGGTAGAAAATTTGCGAAAAAAAATTATTGGGGAACACTATTCAGGCCATTCCTATGAATGTCCAATATTCAAAAGTTTGTTTTTTTGACAATAGGCGACATTCTTCCAAATTTCGACTTTTGAAATTTTAAAAAGGACTTTGCTCCTTTTTCCGAAAATGGTAGAAAATTTGCGAAAAAAAAATTATTGGGGAACACTATTCCGGCCATTCCCATGAATGTCCAATATTCAAAAGTGTGTTTTTTTGACAATAGGCGACATTCTTCCAAATTTCGACTTTTGAAATTTTAAAAAAGACTTTGCTCCTTTTTCCGAAAATGGTAGAAAATTTGCGAAAAAAAATTATTGGGGAACACTATTCCGGCCATTCCCATGAATGTCCAATATTCAAAAGTGTGTTTTTTTGACAATAGGCGACATTCTTCCAAATTTGGACTTTTGAAATTTTAAAAAGGACTTTGCTCCTTTTTCCGAAAATGGTAGAAAATTTGCGAAAAAAAATTATTGGGGAACACTATTCAGGCCATTCCTATGAATGTCCAATATTCAAAAGTTTGTTTTTTTGACAATAGGCGACATTCTTCCAAATTTCGACTTTTGAAATTTTAAAAAGGACTTTGCTCCTTTTTCCGAAAATGGTGGAAAATTTGCGAAAAAAAATTATTGGGGAACACTATTCCGGCTATTCCTATGAATGTCCAATATTCAAAAGTGTGTTTTTTTGACAATAGGCGACATTATTCCAAATTTCTACTTTTGAAATTTTAAAAAGGACTTTGCTCCTTTTTCCGAAAATGGTAGAAACTTTGCGAAAAAAAATTATTGGGGAACACTATTCCGGCCATTCCTATGAATGTCCAATATTCAAAAGTGTGTTTTTTTGACAATAGGCGACATTCTTCCAAATTTCGACTTTTGCAATTTTAAAAAGGACTTTGCTCCTTTTTCCGAAAATGGTAGAAACTTTGCGAAAAAAAATTATTGGGGAACACTATTCCGGCCATTCCTATGAATGTCCAATATTCAAAAGTGTGTTTTTTTGACAATAGGCGACATTCTTCCAAATTTGGACTTTTGAAATTTTAAAAAGGACTTTGCTCCTTTTTCCGAAAATGGTAGAAAATTTGCGAAAAAAAATTATTGGGGAACACTATTCAGGCCATTCCTATGAATGTCCAATATTCAAAAGTTTGTTTTTTTGACAATAGGCGACATTCTTCCAAATTTCGACTTTTGAAATTTTAAAAAGGACTTTGCTCCTTTTTCCGAAAATGGTAGAAAATTTGCGAAAAAAAAATTATTGGGGAACACTATTCCGGCCATTCCCATGAATGTCCAATATTCAAAAGTGTGTTTTTTTGACAATAGGCGACATTCTTCCAAATTTCGACTTTTGAAATTTTAAAAAAGACTTTGCTCCTTTTTCCGAAAATGGTAGAAAATTTGCGAAAAAAAATTATTGGGGAACACTATTCCGGCCATTCCCATAAATGTCCAATATTCAAAAGTGTGTTTTTTTGACAATAGGCGACATTCTTCCAAATTTGGACTTTTGAAATTTTAAAAAGGACTTTGCTCCTTTTTCCGAAAATGGTAGAAAATTTGCGAAAAAAAATTATTGGGGAACACTATTCAGGCCATTCCTATGAATGTCCAATATTCAAAAGTTTGTTTTTTTGACAATAGGCGACATTCTTCCAAATTTCGACTTTTGAAATTTTAAAAAAGACTTTGCTCCTTTTTCCGAAAATGGTAGAAAATTTGCGAAAAAAAATTATTGGGGAACACTATTCCGGCCATTCCCATGAATGTCCAATATTCAAAAGTGTGTTTTTTTGACAATAGGCGACATTCTTCCAAATTTGGACTTTTGAAATTTTAAAAAGGACTTTGCTCCTTTTTCCGAAAATGGTAGAAAATTTGCGAAAAAAAATTATTGGGGAACACTATTCAGGCCATTCCTATGAATGTCCAATATTCAAAAGTTTGTTTTTTTGACAATAGGCGACATTCTTCCAAATTTCGACTTTTGAAATTTTAAAAAGGACTTTGCTCCTTTTTCCGAAAATGGTGGAAAATTTGCGAAAAAAAATTATTGGGGAACACTATTCCGGCTATTCCTATGAATGTCCAATATTCAAAAGTGTGTTTTTTTGACAATAGGCGACATTATTCCAAATTTCTACTTTTGAAATTTTGAAAAGGACTTTGCTCCTTTTTCCGAAAATGGTAGAAAATTTGCGAAAAAAAAATATTGGGGAACACTATTCCGGCCATTCCTATGAATGTCTAATATTCAAATATGTGTTTTTTTGACAATAGGCGACATTCTTCCAAATTTCTACTTTTGAAATTTTAAAAAGGACTTTGTTCCTTTTTCCGAAAATGGTAGAAAATTTGCGAAAAAAAATTATTGGGGAACACTATTCCGGCCATTCCTATGAATGTCCAATATTCAAATATGTGTTTTTTTGACAATAGGCGACATTCTTCCAAATTTCTACTTTTGAAATTTTGAAAAGGACTTTGCTCCTTTTTCCGAAAATGGTAGAAAATTTGCGAAAAAAAATTATTGGAGAACACTACTCCGGCCATTCCTAAGAATGTCCAATATTTAAAAGTGTGTTTTTTTGACAATAGGCGACATTCTTCCAAATTTCGACTTTTGCAATTTTAAAAAGGACTTTGCTCCTTTTTCCGAAAATGGTAGAAAATTTGCGAAAAAAAATTATTGGGGAACACTATTCCGGCCATTCCTATGAATGTCCAATATTCAAAAGTGTGTTTTTTTTGACAATAGGCGACATTCTTCCAAATTTCGACTTTTGAAATTTAAAAAAATTTTTTTCTTTTTCCGAAAATGGTAGAAAATTTGCGAAAAAAAATTATTGGGGAACACTATTCCGGCCATTCCTATGAATGTCCAATATTCAAAAGTGTGTTTTTTTGTCAATAGGCGACATTCTTCCAAATTTCGACTTTTGAAATTTTAAAAAAGGCTTTGCTCCTTTGTCCGAAAATGGTAGAAAATTTGCGAAAAAAAATTATTGGGGAACACTATTCCGGCCATTCCTATGAATGTCCAATATTCAAAAGTGTGTTTTTTTGACAATAGGCGACATTCTTCCAAATTTCGACTTTTGAAATTTTAAAAAGGACTTTGCTCCTTTTTCCGAAAATGGTAGAAAATTTGCGAAAAAAAATTATTGGGGAACACTATTCCGGCCATTCCTATGAATGTCCAATATTCAAATACGTGTTTTTTTGACAATAGGCGACATTCTTCCAAATTTCGACTTTTGCAATTTTAAAAAGGACTTTGCTCCTTTTTTCGAAAATGGTAGAAAATTTGCGAAAAAAAATTATTGGGGAACACTATTCCGGCCATTCCTATTAATGTCCAATATTCAAATATGTGTTTTTTTGACAATAGGCGACATTCTTCCACATTTCGACTTTTGCAATTTTAAAAAGGACTTTGCTCCTTTTTCCGAAAATGGTAGAAAATTTGCGAAAAAAAATTATTGGGGAACACTATTCCGGCCATTCCTATGAATGTCCAATATTCAAATATGTGTTTTTTTGACAATAGGCGACATTCTTCCAAATTTCTACTTTTGAAATTTTGAAAAGGACTTTGCTCCTTTTTCCGAAAATGGTAGAAAATTTGCGAAAAAAAATTATTGGGGAACACTATTCCGGCCATTCTTATGAATGTCGAATATTCAAAAGTGTGTTTTTTTGACAATAGGCGACATTCTTCCAAATTTGGACTTTTGAAATTTTAAAAAGGACTTTGCTCCTTTTTCCGAAAATGGTAAAAAATTTGCGAAAAAAAATTATTGGGGAACACTATTCCGGCCATTCCTATGAATGTCCAATATTCAAAAGTGTGTTTTTTTGAAAATAGGCGACATTATTCCAAATTTCGACTTTTGAAATTTTAAAAAGGACTTTGCTCCTTTTTCCGAAAATGGTAAAAAATTTGCGAAAAAAAATTATTGGGGAACACTATTCCGGCCATTCCTATGAATGTCCAATATTCAAAAGTGTGTTTTTTTGACAATAGGCGACATTCTTCCAAATTTGGACTTTTGAAATTTTAAAAAGGACTTTGCTCCTTTTTCCGAAAATGGTAGAAAATTTGCGAAAAAAAATTATTGGGTAACACTATTCCGGCCATTCCTATGAATGTCCAATATTCAAATATGTGTTTTTTTGACAATAGGCGACATTCTTCCAAATTTCGACTTTTGCAATTTTAAAAAGGACTTTGCTCCTTTTTCCGAAAATGGTAGAAAATTTGCGAAAAAAAATTATTGGGGAACACTATTCCGGCCATTCCTATGAATGTCCAATATTCAAAAGTGTGTTTTTTTGACAATAGGCGACATTCTTCCAAATTTCGACTTTTGAAATTTTAAAAAATTTTTTCCTTTTTCTGAAAATGGTAGAAAATTTGCGAAAAAAAATTATTGGGGAACACTATTCCGGCCATTCCTATGAATGTCCAATATTCAAATATGTGTTTTTTTTCAATAGGCGACATTCTTCCAAATTTCGACTTTTGAAATTTTAAAAAAGGCTTTGCTCCTTTTTCCGAAAATGGTAGAAAATTTGCGAAAAAAAATTATTGGGGAACACTATTCCGGCCATTCCTATGAATGTCCAATATTCAAAAGTGTGTTTTTTTGACAATAGGCGACATTCTTCCAAATTTCGACTTTTGAAATTTTAAAAAGGACTTTGCTCCTTTTTCCGAAAATGGTAGAAAATTTGCGAAAAAAAATTATTGGGGAACACTATTCCGGCCATTCCTATGAATGTCCAATATTCAAAAGTGTGTTTTTTTGTCAATAGGCGACATTCTTCCAAATTTCGACTTTTGAAATTTTAAAAAAGGCTTTGCTCCTTTTTCCGAAAATGGTAGAAAATTTGCGAAAAAAAATCATTGGGGAACACTATTCCGGCCATTCCTATGAATGTCCAATATTCAAAAGTGTGTTTTTTTGACAATAGGCGACATTCTTCCAAATTTCGACTTTTGAAATTTTAAAAAGGACTTTGCTCCTTTTTCCGAAAATGGTAGAAAATTTGCGAAAAAAATTATTGGGGAACACTATTCCGGCCATTCCTATGAATGTCCAATATTCAAATACGTGTTTTTTTGACAATAGGCGACATTCTTCCAAATTTCGACTTTTGCAATTTTAAAAAGGACTTTGCTCCTTTTTCCGAAAATGGTAGAAAATTTGCGAAAAAAAATTATTGGAGAACACTACTCCGGCCATTCCTAAGAATGTCCAATATTTAAAAGTGTGTTTTTTTGACAATAGGCGACATTCTTCCAAATTTCGACTTTTGCAATTTTAAAAAGGACTTTGCTCCTTTTTCCGAAAATGGTAGAAAATTTGCGAAAAAAAATTATTGGGGAACACTATTCCGGCCATTCCTATGAATGTCCAATATTCAAAAGTGTGTTTTTTTTGACAATAGGCGACATTCTTCCAAATTTCGACTTTTGAAATTTAAAAAAATTTTTTTCTTTTTCCGAAAATGGTAGAAAATTTGCGAAAAAAAATTATTGGGGAACACTATTCCGGCCATTCCTATGAATGTCCAATATTCAAAAGTGTGTTTTTTTGTCAATAGGCGACATTCTTCCAAATTTCGACTTTTGAAATTTTAAAAAAGGCTTTGCTCCTTTGTCCGAAAATGGTAGAAAATTTGCGAAAAAAAATTATTGGGGAACACTATTCCGGCCATTCCTATGAATGTCCAATATTCAAAAGTGTGTTTTTTTGACAATAGGCGACATTCTTCCAAATTTGGACTTTTGAAATTTTAAAAAGGACTTTGCTCCTTTTTCCGAAAATGGTAGAAAATTTGCGAAAAAAAATTATTGGGGAACACTATTCCGGCCATTCCTATGAATGTCCAATATTCAAATACGTGTTTTTTTGACAATAGGCGACATTCTTCCAAATTTCGACTTTTGAAATTTTAAAAAGGACTTTGCTCCTTTTTCCGAAAATGGTAGAAAATTTGCGAAAAAAATTATTGGGGAACACTATTCCGGCCATTCCTATGAATGTCCAATATTCAAATACGTGTTTTTTTGACAATAGGCGACATTCTTCCAAATTTCGACTTTTGAAATTTTAAAAAGGACTTTGCTCCTTTTTCCGAAAATGGTAGAAAATTTGCGAAAAAAAATTATTGGAGAACACTACTCCGGCCATTCCTAAGAATGTCCAATATTTAAAAGTGTGTTTTTTTGACAATAGGCGACATTCTTCCAAATTTCGACTTTTGCAATTTTAAAAAGGACTTTGCTCCTTTTTCCGAAAATGGTAGAAAATTTGCGAAAAAAAATTATTGGGGAACACTATTCCGGCCATTCCTATGAATGTCCAATATTCAAAAGTGTGTTTTTTTTGACAATAGGCGACATTCTTCCAAATTTCGACTTTTGAAATTTAAAAAAATTTTTTTCTTTTTCCGAAAATGGTAGAAAATTTGCGAAAAAAAATTATTGGGGAACACTATTCCGGCCATTCCTATGAATGTCCAATATTCAAAAGTGTGTTTTTTTGTCAATAGGCGACATTCTTCCAAATTTCGACTTTTGAAATTTTAAAAAAGGCTTTGCTCCTTTGTCCGAAAATGGTAGAAAATTTGCGAAAAAAAATTATTGGGGAACACTATTCCGGCCATTCCTATGAATGTCCAATATTCAAAAGTGTGTTTTTTTGACAATAGGCGACATTCTTCCAAATTTCGACTTTTGAAATTTTAAAAAGGACTTTGCTCCTTTTTCCGAAAATGGTAGAAAATTTGCGAAAAAAAATTATTGGGGAACACTATTCCGGCCATTCCTATGAATGTCCAATATTCAAATACGTGTTTTTTTGACAATAGGCGACATTCTTCCAAATTTCGACTTTTGCAATTTTAAAAAGGACTTTGCTCCTTTTTTCGAAAATGGTAGAAAATTTGCGAAAAAAAATTATTGGGGAACACTATTCCGGCCATTCCTATTAATGTCCAATATTCAAATATGTGTTTTTTTGACAATAGGCGACATTCTTCCACATTTCGACTTTTGCAATTTTAAAAAGGACTTTGCTCCTTTTTCCGAAAATGGTAGAAAATTTGCGAAAAAAAATTATTGGGGAACACTATTCCGGCCATTCCTATGAATGTCCAATATTCAAATATGTGTTTTTTTGACAATAGGCGACATTCTTCCAAATTTCTACTTTTGAAATTTTGAAAAGGACTTTGCTCCTTTTTCCGAAAATGGTAGAAAATTTGCGAAAAAAAATTATTGGGGAACACTATTCCGGCCATTCTTATGAATGTCGAATATTCAAAAGTGTGTTTTTTTGACAATAGGCGACATTCTTCCAAATTTGGACTTTTGAAATTTTAAAAAGGACTTTGCTCCTTTTTCCGAAAATGGTAAAAAATTTGCGAAAAAAAATTATTGGGGAACACTATTCCGGCCATTCCTATGAATGTCCAATATTCAAAAGTGTGTTTTTTTGAAAATAGGCGACATTATTCCAAATTTCGACTTTTGAAATTTTAAAAAGGACTTTGCTCCTTTTTCCGAAAATGGTAGAAAATTTGGGAAAAAAAATTATTGGGGAACACTATTCCGGCCATTCCTATGAATGTCCAATATTCAAAAGTGTGTTTTTTTGACAATAGGCGACATTCTTCCAAATTTGGACTTTTGAAATTTTAAAAAGGACTTTGCTCCTTTTTCCGAAAATGGTAGAAAATTTGCGAAAAAAAATTATTGGGGAACACTATTCCGGCCATTCCTATGAATGTCCAATATTCAAATATGTGTTTTTTTGACAATAGGCGACATTCTTCCAAATTTCGACTTTTGCAATTTTAAAAAGGACTTTGCTCCTTTTTCCGAAAATGGTAGAAAATTTGCGAAAAAAAATTATTGGGGAACACTATTCCGGCCATTCCTATGAATGTCCAATATTCAAAAGTGTGTTTTTTTGACAATAGGCGACATTCTTCCAAATTTCGACTTTTGAAATTTTAAAAAATTTTTTCCTTTTTCTGAAAATGGTAGAAAATTTGCGAAAAAAAATTATTGGGGAACACTATTCCGGCCATTCCTATGAATGTCCAATATTCAAATATGTGTTTTTTTTCAATAGGCGACATTCTTCCAAATTTCGACTTTTGAAATTTTAAAAAAGGCTTTGCTCCTTTTTCCGAAAATGGTAGAAAATTTGCGAAAAAAAATTATTGGGGAACACTATTCCGGCCATTCCTATGAAAGTCCAATATTCAAAAGTGTGTTTTTTTGACAATAGGCGACATTCTTCCAAATTTCGACTTTTGAAATTTTAAAAAGGACTTTGCTCCTTTTTCCGAAAATGGTAGAAAATTTGCGAAAAAAAATTATTGGGGAACACTATTCCGGCCATTCCTATGAATGTCCAATATTCAAAAGTGTGTTTTTTTGTCAATAGGCGACATTCTTCCAAATTTCGACTTTTGAAATTTTAAAAAAGGCTTTGCTCCTTTTTCCGAAAATGGTAGAAAATTTGCGAAAAAAAATCATTGGGGAACACTATTCCGGCCATTCCTATGAATGTCCAATATTCAAAAGTGTGTTTTTTTGACAATAGGCGACATTCTTCCAAATTTCGACTTTTGAAATTTTAAAAAGGACTTTGCTCCTTTTTCCGAAAATGGTAGAAAATTTGCGAAAAAAAATTATTGGGGAACACTATTCCGGCCATTCCTATGAATGTCCAATATTCAAATACGTGTTTTTTTGACAATAGGCGACATTCTTCCAAATTTCGACTTTTGCAATTTTAAAAAGGACTTTGCTCTTTTTTCCGAAAATGGTAGAAAATTTGCGAAAAAAAATTATTGGGGAACACTATTCCGGCCATTCCTATTAATGTCCAATATTCAAATATGTGTTTTTTTGACAATAGGCGACATTCTTCAAAATTTCGACTTTTGAAATTTTAAAAAGGACTTTGCTCCTTTTTCCGAAAATGGTAGAAACTTTGCGAAAAAAAATTATTGGGGAACAATATTCCGGCCATTCCTATGAATATTCAATATTCAAAAGTGTGTTTTTTTGACAATAGGCGACATTCTTCCAAATTTCGACTTTTGAAATTTTAAAAAATTTTTTTCTTTTTCCGAAAATGGTAGAAAATTTGCGAAAAAAAATTATTGGGGAACACTATTCCGGCCATTCCTATGAATGTCCAATATTCAAAAGTGTGTTTTTTTTCAATAGGCGACATTCTTCCAAATTTCGACTTTTGAAATTTTAAAAAAGGCTTTGCTCCTTTTTCCGAAAATGGTAGAAAATTTGCGAAAAAAAATTATTGGGGAACACTATTCCGGCCATTCCTATTAATGTCCAATATTCAAAAGTGTGTTTTTTTGACAATAGGCGACATTCTTCAAAATTTCGACTTTTGAAATTTTAAAAAGGACTTTGCTCCTTTTTCCGAAAATGGTAGAAAATTTGCGAAAAAAAATTATTGGGGAACACTATTCCGGCCATTCCTATGAATGTCCAATATTCAAAAGTGTGTTTTTTTGTCAATAGGCGACATTCTTCCAAATTTCGACTTTTGAAATTTTAAAAAAGACTTTGCTCCTTTTTCCGAAAATGGTAGAAAATTTGCGAAAAAAAATCATTGGGGAACACTATTCCGGCCATTCCTATTAATGTCCAATATTCAAAAGTGTGTTTTTTTGACAATAGGCGACATTCTTCCAAATTTCGACTTTTGAAATTTTAAAAAGGACTTTGCTCCTTTTTCCGAAAATGGTAGAAAATTTGCGAAAAAAAATTATTGGGGAACACTATTCCGGCCATTCCTATGAATGTCCAATATTCAAATACGTGTTTTTTTGACAATAGGCGACATTCTTCCAAATTTCGACTTTTGCAATTTTAAAAAGGACGTTGCTCCTTTTTCCGAAAATGGTAGAAAATTTGCGAAAAAAAATTATTGGGGAACACTATTCCGGCCATTCCTATGAATGTCCAATATTCAAAAGTGTGTTTTTTTGACAATAGGCGACATTCTTCCAAATTTCGACTTTTGAAATTTTAAAAAGGACTTTGCTCCTTTTTCCGAAAATGGTAGAAAATTTGCGAAAAAAAATTATTGGGGAACACTATTCCGGCCATTCCTATGAATGTCCAATATTCAAATACGTGTTTTTTTGACAATAGGCGACATTCTTCCAAATTTCGACTTTTGCAATTTTAAAAAGGACTTTGCTCTTTTTTCCGAAAATGGTAGAAAATTTGCGAAAAAAAATTATTGGGGAACACTATTCCGGCCATTCCTATTAATGTCCAATATTCAAATATGTGTTTTTTTGACAATAGGCGACATTCTTCAAAATTTCGACTTTTGAAATTTTAAAAAGGACTTTGCTCCTTTTTCCGAAAATGGTAGAAACTTTGCGAAAAAAAATTATTGGGGAACAATATTCCGGCCATTCCTATGAATATTCAATATTCAAAAGTGTGTTTTTTTGACAATAGGCGACATTCTTCCAAATTTCGACTTTTGAAATTTTAAAAAATTTTTTTCTTTTTCCGAAAATGGTAGAAAATTTGCGAAAAAAAATTATTGGGGAACACTATTCCGGCCATTCCTATGAATGTCCAATATTCAAAAGTGTGTTTTTTTTCAATAGGCGACATTCTTCCAAATTTCGACTTTTGAAATTTTAAAAAAGGCTTTGCTCCTTTTTCCGAAAATGGTAGAAAATTTGCGAAAAAAAATTATTGGGGAACACTATTCCGGCCATTCCTATTAATGTCCAATATTCAAAAGTGTGTTTTTTTGACAATAGGCGACATTCTTCAAAATTTCGACTTTTGAAATTTTAAAAAGGACTTTGCTCCTTTTTCCGAAAATGGTAGAAAATTTGCGAAAAAAAATTATTGGGGAACACTATTCCGGCCATTCCTATGAATGTCCAATATTCAAAAGTGTGTTTTTTTGTCAATAGGCGACATTCTTCCAAATTTCGACTTTTGAAATTTTAAAAAAGACTTTGCTCCTTTTTCCGAAAATGGTAGAAAATTTGCGAAAAAAAATCATTGGGGAACACTATTCCGGCCATTCCTATTAATGTCCAATATTCAAAAGTGTGTTTTTTTGACAATAGGCGACATTCTTCCAAATTTCGACTTTTGAAATTTTAAAAAGGACTTTGCTCCTTTTTCCGAAAATGGTAGAAAATTTGCGAAAAAAAATTATTGGGGAACACTATTCCGGCCATTCCTATGAATGTCCAATATTCAAATACGTGTTTTTTTGACAATAGGCGACATTCTTCCAAATTTCGACTTTTGCAATTTTAAAAAGGACTTTGCTCCTTTTTCCGAAAATGGTAGAAAATTTGCGAAAAAAAATTATTGGGGAACACTATTCCGGCCATTCCTATTAATGTCCAATATTCAAATATGTGTTTTTTTGACAATAGGCGACATTCTTCCAAATTTCGACTTTTGCAATTTTAAAAAGGACTTTGCTCCTTTTTCCGAAAATGGTAGAAACTTTGCGAAAAAAAATTATTGGGGAACAATATTCCGGCCATTCCTATGAATATTCAATATTCAAAAGTGTGTTTTTTTGACAATAGGCGACATTCTTCCAAATTTCGACTTTTGAAATTTTAAAAAGGACTTTGCTCCTTTTTCCGAAAATGGTAGAAAATTTGCGAAAAAAAATTATTGTGGAACACTATTCCGGCCATTCCTATGAATGTCCAATATTCAAAAGTGTGTTTTTTTGTCAATAGGCGACATTCTTCCAAATTTCGACTTTTGAAATTTTAAAAAAGGCTTTGCTCCTTTTTCCGAAAATGGTAGAAAATTTGCGAAAAAAAATCATTGGGGAACACTATTCCGGCCATTCCTATGAATGTCCAATATTCAAAAGTGTGTTTTTTTGACAATAGGCGACATTCTTCCAAATTTCGACTTTTGAAATTTTAAAAAGGACTTTGCTCCTTTTTCCGAAAATGGTAGAAAATTTGCGAAAAAAAATTATTGGGGAACACTATTCCGGCCATTCCTATGAATGTCCAATATTCAAATACGTGTTTTTTTGACAATAGGCGACATTCTTCCAAATTTGGACTTTTGAAATTTTAAAAAAGACTTTGCTCCTTTTTCCGAAAATGGTAGAAAATTTGCGAAAAAAAATTATTGTGGAACACTATTTCGGCCATTCCTATGAATGTCCAATATTCAAAAGTGTGTTTTTTTTGTCAATAGGCGACATTCTTCCAAATTTCGACTTTTGAAATTTTAAAAAAGGCTTTGCTCCTTTTTCCGAAAATGGTAGAAAATTTGCGAAAAAAAATCATTGGGGAACACTATTCCGGCCATTCCTATGAATGTCCAATATTCAAAAGTGTGTTTTTTTGACAATAGGCGACATTCTTCCAAATTTCGACTTTTGAAATTTTAAAAAGGACTTTGCTCCTTTTTCCGAAAATGGTAGAAAATTTGCGAAAAAAAATTATTGGGGAACACTATTCCGGCCATTCCTATGAATGTCCAATATTCAAATACGTGTTTTTTTGACAATAGGCGACATTCTTCCAAATTTCGACTTTTGCAATTTTAAAAAGGACTTTGCTCCTTTTTCCGAAAATGGTAGAAAATTTGCGAAAAAAAATTATTGGGGAACACTATTCCGGCCATTCCTATTAATGTCCAATATTCAAATATGTGTTTTTTTGACAATAGGCGACATTCTTCCAAATTTCGACTTTTGCAATTTTAAAAAGGACTTTGCTCCTTTTTCCGAAAATGGTAGAAACTTTGGGAAAAAAAAAATTATTGGGGAACAATATTCCGGCCATTCCTATGAATATCCAATATTCAAAAGTGTGTTTTTTTGACAATAGGCGACATTCTTCCAAATTTCGACTTTTGAAATTTTAAAAAGGACTTTGCTCCTTTTTCCGAAAATGGTAGAAAATTTGCGAAAAAAATTATTGGGGAACACTATTCCGGCCATTCCTATTAATGTCCAATATTCAAATATGTGTTTTTTTGACAATAGGCGACATTCTTCCAAATTTCGACTTTTGCAATTTTAAAAAGGACTTTGCTCCTTTTTCCGAAAATGGTAGAAAATTTGCGAAAAAAAATTATTGGGGAACACTATTCCGGCCATTCCTATTAATGTCCAATATTCAAATATGTGTTTTTTTGACAATAGGCGACATTCTTCCAAATTTCGACTTTTGAAATTTTAAAAAGGACTTTGCTCCTTTTTCCGAAAATGGTAGAAAATTTGCGAAAAAAATTATTGGGGAACACTATTCCGGCCATTCCTATGAATATCCAATATTCAAAAGTGTGTTTTTTTGACAATAGGCGACATTCTTCCAAATTTCGACTTTTGAAATTTTAAAAAAGGCTTTGCTCCTTTTTCCGAAAATGGTAGAAAATTTGCGAAAAAAAAATCATTGGGGAACACTATTCCGGCCATTCCTATGAATGTCCAATATTCAAAAGTGTGTTTTTTTTCAATAGGCGACATTCTTCCAAATTTCGACTTTTGAAATTTTAAAAAAGGCTTTGCTCCTTTTTCCGAAAATGGTAGAAAATTTGCGAAAAAAAATTATTGGGGAACACTATTCCGGCCATTCCTATTAATGTCCAATATTCAAATATGTGTTTTTTTGACAATAGGCGACATTCTTCCAAATTTCGACTTTTCCAATTTTAAAAAGGACTTTGCTCCTTTTTCCGAAAATGGTAGAAACTTTGCGAAAAAAAATTATTGGGGAACAATATTCCGGCCATTCCTATGAATATCCAATATTCAAAAGTGTGTTTTTTTGACAATAGGCGACATTCTTCCAAATTTCGACTTTTGAAATTTTAAAAAGGACTTTGCTCCTTTTCCGAAAATGGTAGAAAATTTGCGAAAAAAAATTATTGGGGAACACTATTCCGGCCATTCCTATGAATGTCCAATATTCAAAAGTGTGTTTTTTTGACAATAGGCGACATTCTTCCAAATTTGGACTTTTGAAATTTTAAAAAGGGCTTTGCTCCTTTTTCCGAAAATGGTAGAAAATTTGCGAAAAAAAATTATTGGGGAACACTATTCCGGCCATTCCTATGAATGTCCAATATTCAAATATGTGTTTTTTTGACAATAGGCGACATTCTTCCAAATTTCGACTTTTGCAATTTTAAAAAGGACTTTGCTCCTTTTTCCGAAAATGGTAGAAAATTTGCGAAAAAAAGTTATTGGGGAACACTATTCCGGCCATTCCTATGAATGTCCAATATTCAAAAGTGTGTTTTTTTGACAATAGGCGACATTCTTCCAAATTTCGACTTTTGAAATTTTAAAAATTTTTTTTCTTTTTCCGAAAATGGTAGAAAATTTGCGAAAAAAAATTATTGGGGAACACTATTCCGGCCATTCCTATGAATGTCCAATATTCAAAAGTGTGTTTTTTTCAATAGGCGACATTCTTCCAAATTTCGACTTTTGAAATTTTAAAAAAGGCTTTGCTCCTTTTTCTGAAAATGGTAGAAAATTTGCGAAAAAAAATTATTGGGGAACACTATTCCGGCCATTCCTATGAATGTCCAATATTCAAAAGTGTGTTTTTTTTGTCAATAGGCGACATTCTTCCAAATTTCGACTTTTGAAATTTTAAAAAAGGCTTTGCTCCTTTTTCCGAAAATGGTAGAAAATTTGCGAAAAAAAATCATTGGGGAACACTATTCCGGCCATTCCTATGAATGTCCAATATTCAAAAGTGTGTTTTTTTGACAATAGGCGACATTCTTCCAAATTTCGACTTTTGAAATTTTAAAAAGGACTTTGCTCCTTTTTCCGAAAATGGTAGAAAATTTGCGAAAAAAAATTATTGGGGAACACTATTCCGGCCATTCCTATGAATGTCCAATATTCAAATACGTTTTTTTTTGACAATAGGCGACATTCTTCCAAATTTCTACTTTTGAAATTTTGAAAAGGACTTTGCTCCTTTTTCCGAAAATGGTAGAAAATTTGCGAAAAAAAATTATTGGGGAACACTATTCCGGCCATTCCTATTAATGTCCAATATTCAAATATGTGTTTTTTTGACAATAAGCGACATTCTTCCAAATTTCGACTTTTGCAATTTTAAAAAGGACTTTGCTCCTTTTTACGAAAATGGTAGAAAATTTGCGAAAAAAAATTATTGGGGAACACTATTCCGGCCATTCCTATTAATGTCCAATATTCAAATATGTGTTTTTTTGACAATAGGCGACATTCTTCCAAATTTCGACTTTTGCAATTTTAAAAAGGACTTTGCTCCTTTTTCCGAAAATGGTAGAAAATTTGCGAAAAAAAATTATTGGGGAACACTATTCCGGCCATTCCTATTAATGTCCAATATTCAAATATGTGTTTTTTTGACAATAGGCGACATTCTTCCAAATTTCGACTTTTGCAATTTTAAAAAGGACTTTGCTCCTTTTTCCGAAAATGGTAGAAAATTTGCGAAAAAAAATTATTGGGGAACACTATTCCGGCCTATCCTATGAATGTCCAATATTCAAATACGTGTTTTTTTGACAATAGGCGACATTCTTCCAAATTTCGACTTTTGCAATTTTAAAAAGGACTTTGCTCCTTTTTCCGAAAATGGTAGAAAATTTGCGAAAAAAAATTATTGGGGAACACTATTCCGGCCATTCCTATGAATGTCCAATATTCAAATACGTGTTTTTTTGACAATAGGCGACATTCTTCCAAATTTCGACTTTTGCAATTTTAAAAAGGACTTTGCTCCTTTTTCCGAAAATGGTAGAAAATTTGCGAAAAAAAATTATTGGGGAACACTATTCCGGCCATTCCTATTAATGTCCAATATTCAAATATGTGTTTTTTTGACAATAGGCGACATTCTTCCAAATTTCGACTTTTGCAATTTTAAAAAGGACTTTGCTCCTTTTTCCGAAAATGGTAGAAAATTTGCGAAAAAAAATTATTGGGGAACACTATTCCGGCCATTCCTATGAATGTCCAATATTCAAATACGTGTTTTTTTGACAATAGGCGACATTCTTCCAAATTTCGACTTTTGCAATTTTAAAAAGGACTTTGCTCCTTTTTCCGAAAATGGTAGAAAATTTGCGAAAAAAAATTATTGGGGAACACTATTCCGGCCATTCCTATTAATGTCCAATATTCAAATATGTGTTTTTTTGACAATAGGCGACATTCTTCCAAATTTCGACTTTTGCAATTTTAAAAAGGACTTTGCTCCTTTTTCCGAAAATGGTAGAAACTTTGCGAAAAAAAATTATTGGGGAACAATATTCCGGCCATTCCTATGAATATTCAATATTCAAAAGTGTGTTTTTTTGACAATAGGCGACATTCTTCCAAATTTCGACTTTTGAAATTTTAAAAAGGACTTTGCTCCTTTTTCCGAAAATGGTAGAAAATTTGGGAAAAAAATTATTGGGGAACACTATTCCGGCCATTCCTATGAATATCCAATATTCAAAAGTGTGTTTTTTTGACAATAGGCGACATTCTTCCAAATTTCGACTTTTGCAATTTTAAAAAGGACTTTGCTCCTTTTTCCGAAAATGGTAGAAAATTTGCGAAAAAAAATTATTGGGGAACACTATTCCGGCCTATCCTATGAATGTCCAATATTCAAATACGTGTTTTTTTGACAATAGGCGACATTCTTCCAAATTTTGACTTTTGCAATTTTAAAAAGGACTTTGCTCCTTTTTCCGAAAATGGTAGAAAATTTGCGAAAAAAAATTATTGGGGAACACTATTCCGGCCATTCCTATGAATGTCCAATATTCAAATACGTGTTTTTTTGACAATAGGCGACATTCTTCCAAATTTCGACTTTTGCAATTTTAAAAAGGACTTTGCTCCTTTTTCCGAAAATGGTAGAAAATTTGCGAAAAAAAATTATTGGGGAACACTATTCCGGCCATTCCTATTAATGTCCAATATTCAAATATGTGTTTTTTTGACAATAGGCGACATTCTTCCAAATTTCGACTTTTGCAATTTTAAAAAGGACTTTGCTCCTTTTTCCGAAAATGGTAGAAAATTTGCGAAAAAAAATTATTGGGGAACACTATTCCGGCCATTCCTATGAATGTCCAATATTCAAATACGTGTTTTTTTGACAATAGGCGACATTCTTCCAAATTTCGACTTTTGCAATTTTAAAAAGGACTTTGCTCCTTTTTCCGAAAATGGTAGAAAATTTGCGAAAAAAAATTATTGGGGAACACTATTCCGGCCATTCCTATTAATGTCCAATATTCAAATATGTGTTTTTTTGACAATAGGCGACATTCTTCCAAATTTCGACTTTTGCAATTTTAAAAAGGACTTTGCTCCTTTTTCCGAAAATGGTAGAAACTTTGCGAAAAAAAATTATTGGGGAACAATATTCCGGCCATTCCTATGAATATTCAATATTCAAAAGTGTGTTTTTTTGACAATAGGCGACATTCTTCCAAATTTCGACTTTTGAAATTTTAAAAAGGACTTTGCTCCTTTTTCCGAAAATGGTAGAAAATTTGGGAAAAAAATTATTGGGGAACACTATTCCGGCCATTCCTATGAATATCCAATATTCAAAAGTGTGTTTTTTTGACAATAGGCGACATTCTTCCAAATTTCGACTATTGAAATTTTAAAAAGGACTTTGCTCTTTTTCCGAAAATGGTAGAAAATTTGCGGAAAAAAACACTATTCCGGCCATTCCTATGAATGTCCAATATTCAAAAGTGTGTTTTTTTGACAATAGGCGACATTCTTCCAAATTTCGACTTTTGAAATTTTAAAAAGGACTTTGCTCCTTTTTCCGAAAATGGTAGAAAATTTGCGAAAAAAAATTATTGGGGAACACTTTCCGGCTATTCCTATTAATGTCCAATATTCAAATATGTGTTTTTTTGACAATAGGCGACATTCTTCCAAATTTCGACTTTTGCAATTTTAAAAAGGACTTTGCTCCTTTTTCCGAAAATGGTAGAAACTTTGCGAAAAAAAATTATTGGGGAACAATATTCCGGCCATTCCTATGAATGTCCAATATTAAAAAGTGTGTTTTTTTGACAATAGGCGACATTCTTCCAAATTTCGACTTTTGCAATTTTAAAAAGGACTTTGCTCCTTTTTCCGAAAATGGTAGAAAATTGCGAAAAAAAATTATTGGGGAACACTATTCCGGCCATTCCTATGAATGTCCAATATTCAAATACGTTTTTTTTTGACAATAGGCGACATTCTTCCAAATTTCGACTTTTGCAATTTTAAAAAGGACTTTGCTCCTTTTTCCGAAAATGGTAGAAAATTTGCGAAAAAAAATTATTGGGGAACACTATTCCGGCCATTCCTATTAATGTCCAATATTCAAATATGTGTTTTTTTGACAATAGGCGACATTCTTCCAAATTTCGACTTTTGCAATTTTAAAAAGGACTTTGCTCCTTTTTCCGAAAATGGTAGAAACTTTGCGAAAAAAAATTATTGCGGAACAATATTCCGGCCATTCCTATGAATGTCCAATATTCAAAAGTGTGTTTTTTTGACAATAGGCGACATTCTTCCAAATTTGGACTTTTGAAATTTTAAAAAGGACTTTGCTGCTTTTTCCGAAAATGGTAGAAAATTTGCAAAAAAAAAATTATTGGGGAACACTGTTCCGGCCATTCCTATGAATGTCCAATATTCAAAAGTGTGTTTTTTTGACAATAGGCGACATTCTTCCAAATTTCGACTTTTGAAATTTTGAAAAAGACTTTGCTCCTTTTTCCAAAAATGGTAGAAAATTTGCGAAAAAAAATTATTGGGGAACACTATTCCGGCCATTCCAATGAATGTCCAATATTCAAAAGTGTGTTTTTTTGACAATAGGCGACATTCTTCCAAATTTCGACTTTTGAAATTTTAAAAAGGACTTTGCTCCTTTTTCCGAAAATGGTAGAAAATTTGCGAAAAAAAATTATTGGGGAACACTATTCCGGCCATTCCTATGAATGTCCAATATTCAAAAGTGTGTTTTTTTGTCAATAGGCGACATTCTTCCAAATTTCGACTTTTGAAATTTTAAAAAAGGCTTTGCTCCTTTTTCCGAAAATGGTAGAAAATTTGCGAAAAAAAATTATTGGGGAACACTATTCCGGCCATTCCTATGAATGTCCAATATTCAAAAGTGTGTTTTTTTGACAATATTCGACATTCTTCCAAATTTCGACTTTTGAAATTTTAAAAAGGACTTTGCTCCTTTTTCCGAAAATGGTAGAAAATTTGCGAAAAAAAATTATTGGGGAACACTATTCCGGCCATTCCTATGAATGTCCAATATTCAAATATGTGTTTTTTTGACAATAGGCGACATTCTTCCAAATTTCGACTTTTGCAATTTTAAAAAGGACTTTGCTCCTTTTTCCGAAAATGGTAGAAAATTTGCGAAAAAAAATTATTGGGGAACACTATTCCGGCCATTGCTATGAACGTCCAATATTCCAATATTTTGAAATTTTAAAAAGGACTTTGCTCCTTTTTCCAAAAATGGTAGAAAATTTGCGAAAAAAATTATTGGGGAACACTATTCCGGCCATTCCTATGAATGTCCAATATTCAAAAGTGTGTTTTTTTGACAATAGGCGACATTCCTTCAAATTTGGACTTTTGAAATTTTAAAAAGGACTTTGCTCCTTTTTCCAAAAATGGTAGAAAATTTGCGAAAAAAAATTATTGGGGAACACTATTCCGGCCATTCCTATTAATGTCCAATATTCAAAAGTGTGTTTTTTTGACAATAGGCGACATTCTTTCAAATTTGGACTTTTGAAATTTTAAAAAGGACTTTGCTCCTTTTTCCGAAAATGGTAGAAAATTTGCGAAAAAAAATTATTGGGGAACACTATTCCGGCGATTCCTATGAATGTCCAATATTCAAAAGTGTGTTTTTTTGACAATAGGCGACATTCTTCCAAATTTCGACTTTTGAAATTTTGAAAAGGATTTTGCTCCTTTTTCCGAAAATGGTAGAAAATTTGCGAAAAAAAATTATTGGGGAACACTATTCCGGCCATTCTTATGAATGTCCAATATTCAAAAGTGTATTTTTTTTGACAATAGGCGACATTATTCCAAATTTCGACTTTTGAAATTTTAAAAAGGACTTTGCTCCTTTTTCTGAAAATTGTAGGAGATAAGCGAAAAAAAATTATTGGGGAACACTATTCCGGCCATTCCTATGAATGTCCAATATTCAAAAGTGTGTTTTTTTGACAATAGGCGACATTCTTCCAAATTTGGACTTTTGAAATTTTAAAAAGGACTTTGCTCCTTTTTCCGAAAATGGTACAAAATTTGCGAAAAAAAATTATTGGGGAACACTATTGCGGCCATTCCTATGAATGTCCAATATTCAAAAGTGTTTTTTTTTGACAATAGGCGACATTCTTCCAAATTTCGACTTTTGAAATTTTAAAAAAGACTTTGTTCCTTTTTCCGAAAATGGTAGAAAATTTGAGAAAAAAAAATTATTGGGGAACACTATTCCGGCCATTCCTATGAATGTCCAATATTCAAATATGTGTTTTTTTGACAATAGGCGACATTCTTCCAAATTTGGACTTTTGAAATTTTAAAAAGGACTTTGCTCCTTTTTCCGAAAATGGTAGAAAATTTGCGAAAAAAAATTATTGGGGAACACTATTGCGGCCATTCTTATGAATGTCGAATATTCAAAAGTGTGTTTTTTTGACAATAGGCGACATTATTCCAAATTTCGACTTTTGAAATTCTAAAAAGGACTTTGCTCCTTTTTCCGAAAATGGTAGAAAATTTGCGAAAAAAAATTATTGGGGAACACTATTCCGGCCATTCCTATGAATGTCGAATATTCAAAAGTGTGTTTTTTTGACAATAGGCGACATTCTTCCAAATTTCGACTTTTGCAATTCTAAAAAGGACTTTGCTCCTTTTTCCGAAAATGGTAGAAAATTTGCGAAAAAAAATTATTGGGGAACACTATTGCGGCCATTCTTATGAATGTCGAATATTCAAAAGTGTGTTTTTTTGACAATAGGCGACATTATTCCAAATTTCGACTTTTGAAATTCTAAAAAGGACTTTGCTCCTTTTTCCGAAAATGGTAGAAAATTTGCGAAAAAAAATTATTGGGGAACACTATTCCGGCCATTCCTATGAATGTCGAATATTCAAAAGTGTGTTTTTTTGACAATAGGCGACATTATTCCAAATTTCGACTTTTGAAATTCTAAAAAGGACTTTGCTCCTTTTTCCGAAAATGGTAGAAAATTTGCGAAAAAAAATTATTGGGGAACACTATTCCGGCCATTCCTATGAATGTCGAATATTCAAAAGTGTGTTTTTTTGACAATAGGCGACATTATTCCAAATTTCGACTTTTGAAATTCTAAAAAGGACTTTGCTCCTTTTTCCGAAAATGGTAGAAAATTTGCGAAAAAAAATTATTGGGGAACACTATTGCGGCCATTCTTATGAATGTCGAATATTCAAAAGTGTGTTTTTTTGACAATAGGCGACATTATTCCAAATTTCGACTTTTGAAATTCTAAAAAGGACTTTGCTCCTTTTTCCGAAAATGGTAGAAAATTTGCGAAAAAAAATTATTGGGGAACACTATTGCGGCCATTCTTATGAATGTCGAATATTCAAAAGTGTGTTTTTTTGACAATAGGCGACAATATTCCAAATTTCGACTTTTGAAATTCTAAAAAGGACTTTGCTCCTTTTTCCGAAAATGGTAGAAAATTTGCGAAAAAAAATTATTGGGGAACACTATTCCGGCCATTCCTATGAATGTCGAATATTCAAAAGTGTGTTTTTTTGACAATAGGCGACATTATTCCAAATTTCGACTTTTGAAATTTTAAAAAGGACTTTGCTCCTTTTTCCGAAAATGGTAGAAAATTTGCGAAAAAAAATTATTGGGGAACACTACTCCGGCCATTCCTATGAATGTCCAATATTCAAATATGTGTTTTTTCGACAATAGGCGACATTCTTCCAAATTTCGACTTTTGCAATTCTAAAAAGGACTTTGCTCCTTTTTCCGAAAATGGTAGAAAATTTGCGAAAAAAAATTATTGGGGAACACTATTCCGGCCATTTCTAAAAATGTCCAATATTCACAAGTGTGTTTTTTTGACAATAGGCGACATTCTTTCAAATTTGGACTTTTGAAATTTTAAAAAGGACTTTGCTCCTTTTTCCGAAAATGGTAGAAAATTTGCGAAAAAAAATTATTGGGGAACACTATTCCGGCCATTCCTATGAATGTCCAATATTCAAAAGTGTGTTTTTCTGACAATAGGCGACATTATTCCAAATTTCGACTTTTGAAATTTTAAAAAGGACTTTGCTCCTTTTTCCGAAAATGGTAGAAAATTTGCAAAAAAAAATTATTGGGGAACACTATTCCGGCCATTTCTAAAAATGTCCAATATTCAAAAGTGTATTTTTTTGACAATAGGCGACATTCTTCCAAATTTCGACTTTTGCAATTTTAAAAAGGACTTTGCTCCTTTTTCCGAAAATGGTAGAAAATTTGCGAAAAAAAATTATTGGGGAACACTATTCCGGCCATTTCTAAAAATGTCCAATATTCAAAAGTGTGTTTTTTTGACAATAGGCGACATTCTTCCAAATTTCGACTTTTGAAATGTTAAAAAGGACTGCTCCTTTTTCCGAAAATGGTAGAAAATTTGCGAAAAAAAATTATTGGGGAACACTATTCCGGCCATTCCTATGTGTTTTTTTTGACAATAGGCGACATTTTTCCAAATTTCGACTTTTGAAATTTTAAAGAGGACTTTGCTCCTTTTTCCGAAAATGGTAGAAAATTTGCGAAAAAAAATTATTGGGGAACACTATTCCGGCCATTTCTAAAAATGTCCAATATTTAAAAGTGTGTTTTTTTGACAATAGGCGACATTCTTCCAAATTTGGACTTTTGAAATTTTAAAAAGGACTTTGCTCCTTTTTCCGAAAATGGTAGAAAATTTGCGAAAAAAAATTATTGGGGAACACTATTTCGGCCATTCCTATGAATGTCCAATATTCAAAAGTGTGTTTTTTTTGACAATAGGCGACATTCTTCCAAATTTCGACTTTTGCAATTTTAAAAAGGACTTTGCTCCTTTTTCCGAAAATGGTAGAAAATTTGCGAAAAAAAATTATTGGGGAACACTATTCCGGCCATTTCTAAAAATGTTCAATATTCAAAAGTGTGTTTTTTTGACAATAGGCGACATTCTTCCAAATTTGGACTTTTGAAATTTTAAAAAGGACTTTGCTCCTTTTTCCGAAAATGGTAGAAAATTTGCGAAAAAAAATTATTGGGGAACACTATTCCGGCCATTCCTATGAATGTCCAATATTCAAATAAGTGTTTTTTTGACAATAGGCGAAATTCTTCCACATTTCGACTTTTGCAATTTTAAAAAGGACTTTGCTCCTTTTTCCGAAAATGGTAGAAAATTTGCGAAAAAAAATTATTGGGGAACACTATTGCGGCCATTCCTATGAATGTCCAATGTTCAAAAGTGTGTTTTTTTGACAATAGGCGACATTCTTCCAAATTTCGACTTTTGAAATTTTAAAAAGGACTTTGCTCCTTTTTCCGAAAATGGTAGAAAATTTGCAAAAAAAAAATATTGGGGAACACTATTCAGGCCATTCCTATGAATGTCCAATATTCAAAAGTGTGTTTTTTTGACAATAGGCGACAGTCTTCCAAATTTCGACTTTTGAAATTTTAAAAAGGACTTTGCTCCTTTTTCCGAAAATGGTAGAAAATTTGCGAAAAAAAATTATTGGGGAACACTATTCCGGCCATTCCTGTGAATGTCCAATATTCAAAAGTGTGTTTTTTTGACAATAGGCGACATTCTTCCAAATTTCGACTTTTGAAATTTTAAAAAGGACTTTGCTCCTTTTTCCGAAAATGGTAGAAAATTTGCGAAAAAAAATTATTGGGGAACACTATTCCGGCCATTCCTATGAATGTCCAATATTCAAATAAGTGTTTTTTTGACAATAGGCGAAATTCTTCCACATTTCGACTTTTGCAATTTTAAAAAGGACTTTGCTCCTTTTTCCGAAAATGGTAGAAAATTTGCGAAAAAAAATTATTGGGGAACACTATTGCGGCCATTCCTATGAATGTCCAATATTCAAAAGTGTGTTTTTTTGACAATAGGCGACATTCTTCCAAATTTCGACTTTTGAAATTTTAAAAAAGACTTTGTTCCTTTTTCCGAAAATGGTAGAAAATTTGCGAAAAAAAAATTATTGGGGAACACTATTCCGGCCATTCCTATGAATGTCCAATATTCAAATATGTGTTTTTTTGACAATAGGCGACATTCTTCCAAATTTGGACTTTTGAAATTTTAAAAAGGACTTTGCTCCTTTTTCCGAAAATGGTAGAAAATTTGCGAAAAAAAAATATTGGGGAACACTATTCAGGCCATTCCTATGAATGTCCAATATTCAAAAGTGTGTTTTTTTGACAATAGGCGACATTCTTCCAAATTTCGACTTTTGAAATTTTAAAAAGGACTTTGCTCCTTTTTCCGAAAATGGTAGAAAATTTGCGAAAAAAAATTATTGAAGAACACTATTCCGGCCATTTTTATAAATGTCGAATATTCAAAAGTGTGTTTTTTTGACAATAGGCGACATTCTTTCAAATTTCGACTTTTGAAATTTTGAAAAGGATTTTGCTCCTTTTTCCGAAAATGGTAGAAAATTTGCGAAAAAAAATTATTGGGGAACACTATTCCGGCCATTCTTATGAATGTCCAATATTCAAAAGTGTATTTTTTTGACAATAGGCGACATTATTCCAAATTTCGACTTTTGAAATTTTAAAAAGGACTTTGCTCCTTTTTCCGAAAATGGTAGAAAATTTGCGAAAAAAAATTATTGGGGAACACTATTCAGGCCATTCCTATGAATGTCCAATATTCAAAAGTGTGTTTTTTTGACAATAGGCGACATTCTTCCAAATTTCGACTTTTGAAATTTTAAAAAGGACTTTGCTCCTTTTTCCGAAAATGGTAGAAAATTTGCGAAAAAAAATTATTGGGGAACACTATTCCGGCCATTCCTATGAATGTCCAATATTCAAAAGTGTGTTTTTTTGACAATAGGCGACATTCTTCCAAATTTCGACTTTTGCAATTTTAAAAAGGACTTTGCTCCTTTTTCCGAAAATGGTAGAAAATTTGCGAAAAAAAATTATTGGTGAACACTATTCCGGCCATTGCTATGAATGTCCAATATTCCAATATTTTGAAATTTTAAAAAGGACTTTGCTCCTTTTTCCAAAAATGGTAGAAAATTTGCGAAAAAAATTATTGGGGAACACTATTCCGGCCATTCCTATGAATGTCCAATATTCAAAAGTGTGTTTTTTTGACAATAGGCGACATTCTTTGAAATTTGGACTTTTGAAATTTTAAAAAGGACTTTGCTCCTTTTTCCAAAAATGGTAGAAAATTTGCGAAAAAAAATTATTGAGGAACACTATTCCGGCCATTCCTATTAATGTCCAATATTCAAAAGTGTGTTTTTTTTGACAATAGGCGACATTCTTTCAAATTTGGACTTTTGAAATTTTAAAAAGGACTTTGCTCCTTTTTCCGAAAATGGTAGAAAATTTGCGAAAAAAAATTATTGGGGAACACTATTCCGGCCATTCCTATGAATGTCCAATATTCAAAAGTGTGTTTTTTTGACAATAGGCGACATTCTTCCAAATTTCGACTTTTGAAATTTTGAAAAGGATTTTGCTCCTTTTTCCGAAAATGGTAGAAAATTTGCGAAAAAAAATTATTGGGGAACACTATTCCGGCCATTTTTATGAATGTCCAATATTCAAAAGTGTATTTTTTTGACAATAGGCGACATTATTCCAAATTTCGACTTTTGAAATTTTAAAAAGGACTTTGCTCCTTTTTCCGAAAATTGTAGGAGATAAGCGAAAAAAAATTATTGGGGAACACTATTCCGGCCATTCCTATGAATGTCCAATATTCAAAAGTGTGTTTTTTTGACAATAGGCGACATTCTTCCAAATTTGGACTTTTGAAATTTTAAAAAGGACTTTGCTCCTTTTTCCGAAAATGGTAGAAAATTTGCGAAAAAAAATTATTGGGGAACACTATTCCGGCCATTCCTATGAATGTCCAATATTCAAAAGTGTGTTTTTTTGACAATAGGCGACATTCTTCCAAATTTGGACTTTTGAAATTTTAAAAAAGACTTTGTTCCTTTTTCCGAAAATGGTAGAAAATTTGCGAAAAAAAAATTATTGGGGAACACTATTCCGGCCATTCCTATGAATGTCCAATATTCAAATATGTGTTTTTTTGACAATAGGCGACATTCTTCCAAATTTGGACTTTTGAAATTTTAAAAAGGACTTTGCTCCTTTTTCCGAAAATGGTAGAAAATTTGCGAAAAAAAATTATTGGGGAACACTATTGCGGCCATTCTTATGAATGTCGAATATTCAAAAGTGTGTTTTTTTGACAATAGGCGACATTATTCCAAATTTCGACTTTTGAAATTCTAAAAAGGACTTTGCTCCTTTTTCCGAAAATGGTAGAAAATTTGCGAAAAAAAATTATTGGGGAACACTATTCCGGCCATTCCTATGAATGTCGAATATTCAAAAGTGTGTTTTTTTGACAATAGGCGACATTCTTCCAAATTTCGACTTTTGAAATTTTAAAAAGGACTTTGCTCCTTTTTCCGAAAATGGTAGAAAATTTGCGAAAAAAAATTATTGGGGAACACTACTCCGGCCATTCCTATGAATGTCAAATATTCAAATATGTGTTTTTTTGACAATAGGCGACATTCTTCCAAATTTCGACTTTTGCAATTCTAAAAAGGACTTTGCTCCTTTTTCCGAAAATGGTAGAAAATTTGCGAAAAAAAATTATTGGGGAACACTATTCCGGCCATTCCTATGAATGTCGAATATTCAAAAGTGTGTTTTTTTGACAATAGGCGACATTCTTCCAAATTTCGACTTTTGAAATTCTAAAAAGGACTTTGCTCCTTTTTCCGAAAATGGTAGAAAATTTGCGAAAAAAAATTATTGGGGAACACTATTCCGGCCATTCCTATGAATGTCGAATATTCAAAAGTGTGTTTTTTTGACAATAGGCGACATTCTTCCAAATTTCGACTTTTGAAATTTTAAAAAGGACTTTGCTCCTTTTTCCGAAAATGGTAGAAAATTTGCGAAAAAAAATTATTGGGGAACACTACTCCGGCCATTCCTATGAATGTCCAATATTCAAATATGTGTTTTTTTGACAATAGGCGACATTCTTTCAAATTTGGACTTTTGAAATTTTAAAAAGGACTTTGCTCCTTTTTCCGAAAATGGTAGAAAATTTGCGAAAAAAAATTATTGGGGAACACTATTCCGGCCATTCCTATGAATGTCCAATATTCAAAAGTGTGTTTTTCTGACAATAGGCGACATTATTCCAAATTTCGACTTTTGAAATTTTAAAAAGGACTTTGCTCCTTTTTCTGAAAATTGTAGGAGATAAGCGAAAAAAAATTATTGGGGAACACTATTCCGGCCATTCCTATGAATGTCCAATATTCAAAAGTGTGTTTTTTTTGACAATAGGCGACATTCTTCCAAATTTCGACTTTTGAAATTGTAAAAAGGACTTTGCTCCTTTTTCCGAAAATGGTAGAAAATTTGCGAAAAAAAATTATTGGGGAACACTATTCCGGCCATTCCTATGAACGTCCAATATTCAAATATGTGTTTTTTGACAATAGGCGACATTCTTCCAAATTTCGACTTTTGCAATTTTAAAAAGGACTTTGCTCCTTTTTCCGAAAATGGTAGAAAATTTGCGAAAAAAAATTATTGGGGAACACTATTCCGGCCATTCCTATGAATGTCCAATATTCAAATATGTGTTTTTTTGACAATAGGCGACATTCTTCCAAATTTCTACTTTTGAAATTTTAAAAAGGACTTTGCTCCTTTTTCCGAAAATGGTAGAAAATTTGCGAAAAAAAATTATTGAAGAACACTATTCCGGCCATTCTTATAAATGTCGAATATTCAAAAGTGTGTTTTTTTGACAATAGGCGACATTCTTCCAAATTTCGACTTTTGAAATTTTGAAAAGGATTTTGCTCCTTTTTCCGAAAATGGTAGAAAATTTGCGAAAAAAAATTATTGGGGAACACTATTCCGGCCATTCTTATGAATGTCGAATATTCAAAAGTGTATTTTTTTGACAATAGGCGACATTATTCCAAATTTCGACTTTTGAAATTTTAAAAAGGACTTTGCTCCTTTTTCCGAAAATGGTAGAAAATTTGCGAAAAAAAATTATTGGGGAACACTATTCCGGCCATTCCTATGAATGTCCAATATTCAAAAGTGTGTTTTTTTGACAATAGGCGACATTCTTCCAAATTTGGACTTTTGAAATTTTAAAAAGGACTTTGCTCCTTTTTCCGAAAATGGTAGAAAATTTGCGAAAAAAAATTATTGGGGAACACTATTCCGGCCATTCCTATGAATGTCCAATATTCAAAAGTGTGTTTTTTTGACAATAGGCGACATTCTTCCAAATTTCGACTTTTGCAATTTTAAAAAGGACTTTGCTCCTTTTTCCGAAAATGGTAGAAAATTTGCGAAAAAAAATTATTGGTGAACACTATTCCGGCCATTGCTATGAATGTCCAATATTCAAAAGTGTGTTTTTTTGACAATAGGCGACATTCTTCCAAATTTCGACTTTTGAAATTTTAAAAAGGACTTTGCTCCTTTTTCCAAAAATGGTAGAAAATTTGCGAAAAAAATTATTGGGGAACACTATTCCGGCCATTCCTATGAATGTCCAATATTCAAAAGTGTGTTTTTTTGACAATAGGCGACATTCTTTCAAATTTGGACTTTTGAAATTTTAAAAAGGACTTTGCTCCTTTTTCCAAAAATGGTAGAAAATTTGCGAAAAAAAATTATTGGGGAACACTATTGCGGCCATTCCTATTAATGTCCAATATTCAAAAGTGTGTTTTTTTGACAATAGGCGACATTATTCCAAATTTCGACTTTTGAAATTTTAAAAAGGACTTTGCTCCTTTTTCCGAAAATGGTAGAAAATTTGCGAAAAAAAATTATTGGGGAACACTATTCCGGCCATTCTTATGAATGTCGAATATTCAAAAGTGTGTTTTTTTGACAATAGGCGACATTATTCCAAATTTCGACTTTTGAAATTCTAAAAAGGACTTTGCTCCTTTTTCCGAAAATGGTAGAAAATTTGCGAAAAAAAATTATTGGGGAACACTATTCCGGCCATTCCTATGAATGTCGAATATTCAAACGTGTGTTTTTTTGACAATAGGCGACATTCTTCCAAATTTCGACTTTTGAAATTTTAAAAAGGACTTTGCTCCTTTTTCCGAAAATGGTAGAAAATTTGCGAAAAAAAATTATTGGGGAACACTACTCCGGCCATTCCTATGAATGTCCAATATTCAAATATGTGTTTTTTTGACAATAGGCGACATTCTTCCAAATTTCGACTTTTGCACTTCTAAAAAGGACTTTGCTCCTTTTTCCGAAAATGGTAGAAAATTTGCGAAAAAAAATTATAGGGGAACACTATTCCGGCCATTTCTAAAAATGTCCAATATTCAAAAGTGTGTTTTTTTGACAATAGGCGACATTCTTTCAAATTTGGACTTTTGAAATTTTAAAAAGGACTTTGCTCCTTTTTCCGAAAATGGTAGAAAATTTGCGAAAAAAAATTATTGGGGAACACTATTCCGGCCATTCCTATGAATGTCCAATATTCAAAAGTGTGTTTTTCTGACAATAGGCGACATTATTCCAAATTTCGACTTTTGAAATTTTAAAAAGGACTTTGCTCCTTTTTCTGAAAATTGTAGGAGATAAGCGAAAAAAAATTATTGGGGAACACTATTCCGGCCATTCCTATGAATGTCCAATATTCAAAAGTGTGTTTTTTTGACAACAGGCGACATTCTTCCAAATTTCGACTTTTGAAATTTTAAAAAGGACTTTGCTCCTTTTTCCGAAAATGGTAGAAAATTTGCGAAAAAAAATTATTGGGGAACACTATTCCGGCCATTCCCATGAACGTCCAATATTCAAATATGTGTTTTTTGACAATAGGCGACATTCTTCCAAATTTCTACTTTTGAAATTTTGAAAAGGACTTTGCTCCTTTTTCCAAAAATGGTAGAAAATTTGCGAAAAAAATTATTGGGGAACACTATTCCGGCCATTCCTATGAATGTCCAAAATTCAAAAGTGTGTTTTTTTGACAATAGGCGACATTCTTCCAAATTTCGACTTTTGAAATTTTAAAGAGGACTTTGCTCCTTTTTCCGAAAATGGTAGAAAATTTGCGAAAAAAATTATGGGGGAACACTATTCCGGCCATTCCTATGAATGTCCAATATTCAAAAGTGTGTTTTTTTGACAATAGGCGACATTCTTTCAAATTTGGACTTTTGAAATTTTAAAAAGGACTTTGCTCCTTTTTCCAAAAATGGTAGAAAATTTGCGAAAAAAATTATTGGGGAACACTATTCCGGCCATTCCTATGAATGTCCAATATTCAAAAGTGTGTTTTTTTGACAATAGGCGACATTCTTTCAAATTTGGACTTTTGAAATTTTAAAAAGGACTTTGCTCCTTTTTCCAAAAATGGTAGAAAATTTGCGAAAAAAATTATTGGGGAACACTATTCCGGCCATTCCTATGAATGTCCAATATTCAAAAGTGTGTTTTTTTGACAATAGGCGACATTCTTCCAAATTTCGACTTTTGAAATTTTAAAAAAGACTTTGCTCCTTTTTCCGAAAATGGTAGAAAATTTGCGAAAAAAAATTATTGGGGAACACTACTCCGGCCATTCCTATGAATGTCCAATATTCAAATATGTGTTTTTTTGACAATAGGCGACATTCTTTCAAATTTCAACTTTTGAAATTTTAAAAAGGACTTTGCTCCTTTTTCCGAAAATGGTAGAAAATTTGCGAAAAAAAATTATTGGGGAACACTATTCCGGCCATTCTTATGAATGTCGAATATTCAAAAGTGTGTTTTTTTGACAATAGGCGACATTATTCCAAATTTCGACTTTTGAAATTTTAAAAAGGACTTTGCTCCTTTTTCCGAAAATGGTAGAAAATTTGCGAAAAAAAATTATTGGGGAACACTATTCCGGCCATTCTTATGAATGTCGAATATTCAAAAGTGTGTTTTTTTGACAATAGGCGACATTCTTTCAAATTTGGACTTTTGAAATTTTAAAAAGGACTTTGCTCCTTTTTCCGAAAATGGTAGAAAATTTGCGAAAAAAAATTATTGGGGAACACTATTCCGGCCATTCTTATGAATGTCGAATATTCAAAAGTGTGTTTTTTTGACAATAGGCGACATTATTCCAAATTTCGACTTTTGAAATTTTAAAAAGGACTTTGCTCCTTTTTCCGAAAATGGTAGAAAATTTGCGAAAAAAAATTATTGGGGAACACTATTCCGGCCATTCTTATGAATGTCGAATATTCAAAAGTGTGTTTTTTTGACAATAGGCGACATTATTCCAAATTTCGACTTTTGAAATTCTAAAAAGGACTTTGCTCCTTTTTCCGAAAATGGTAGAAAATTTGCGAAAAAAAATTATTGGGGAACACTATTCCGGCCATTTCTAAAAATGTCCAATATTCAAAAGTGTGTTTTTTTGACAATAGGCGACATTCTTTCAAATTTGGACTTTTGAAATTTTAAAAAGGACTTTGCTCCTTTTTCCGAAAATGGTAGAAAATTTGCGAAAAAAAATTATTGGGGAACACTATTCCGGCCATTCTTATGAATGTCGAATATTCAAAAGTGTGTTTTTTTGACAATAGGCGACATTATTCCAAATTTCGACTTTTGAAATTTTAAAAAGGACTTTGCTCCTTTTTCCGAAAATGGTAGAAAATTTGCGAAAAAAAATTATTGGGGAACACTATTCCGGCCATTCTTATGAATGTCGAATATTCAAAAGTGTGTTTTTTTGACAATAGGCGACATTATTCCAAATTTCGACTTTTGAAATTCTAAAAAGGACTTTGCTCCTTTTTCCGAAAATGGTAGAAAATTTGCGAAAAAAAATTATTGGGGAACACTATTCCGGCCATTCCTATGAATGTCGAATATTCAAACGTGTGTTTTTTTGACAATAGGCGACATTCTTCCAAATTTCGACTTTTGAAATTTTAAAAAGGACTTTGCTCCTTTTTCCGAAAATGGTAGAAAATTTGCGAAAAAAAATTATTGGGGAACACTACTCCGGCCATTCCTATGAATGTCCAATATTCAAATATGTGTTTTTTTGACAATAGGCGACATTCTTCCAAATTTCGACTTTTGCACTTCTAAAAAGGACTTTGCTCCTTTTTCCGAAAATGGTAGAAAATTTGCGAAAAAAAATTATAGGGGAACACTATTCCGGCCATTTCTAAAAATGTCCAATATTCAAAAGTGTGTTTTTTTGACAATAGGCGACATTCTTTCAAATTTGGACTTTTGAAATTTTAAAAAGGACTTTGCTCCTTTTTCCGAAAATGGTAGAAAATTTGCGAAAAAAAATTATTGGGGAACACTATTCCGGCCATTCCTATGAATGTCCAATATTCAAAAGTGTGTTTTTCTGACAATAGGCGACATTATTCCAAATTTCGACTTTTGAAATTTTAAAAAGGACTTTGCTCCTTTTTCTGAAAATTGTAGGAGATAAGCGAAAAAAAATTATTGGGGAACACTATTCCGGCCATTCCTATGAATGTCCAATATTCAAAAGTGTGTTTTTTTGACAACAGGCGACATTCTTCCAAATTTCGACTTTTGAAATTTTAAAAAGGACTTTGCTCCTTTTTCCGAAAATGGTAGAAAATTTGCGAAAAAAAATTATTGGGGAACACTATTCCGGCCATTCCCATGAACGTCCAATATTCAAATATGTGTTTTTTGACAATAGGCGACATTCTTCCAAATTTCTACTTTTGAAATTTTGAAAAGGACTTTGCTCCTTTTTCCAAAAATGGTAGAAAATTTGCGAAAAAAATTATTGGGGAACACTATTCCGGCCATTCCTATGAATGTCCAAAATTCAAAAGTGTGTTTTTTTGACAATAGGCGACATTCTTCCAAATTTCGACTTTTGAAATTTTAAAGAGGACTTTGCTCCTTTTTCCGAAAATGGTAGAAAATTTGCGAAAAAAATTATGGGGGAACACTATTCCGGCCATTCCTATGAATGTCCAATATTCAAAAGTGTGTTTTTTTGACAATAGGCGACATTCTTTCAAATTTGGACTTTTGAAATTTTAAAAAGGACTTTGCTCCTTTTTCCAAAAATGGTAGAAAATTTGCGAAAAAAATTATTGGGGAACACTATTCCGGCCATTCCTATGAATGTCCAATATTCAAAAGTGTGTTTTTTTGACAATAGGCGACATTCTTTCAAATTTGGACTTTTGAAATTTTAAAAAGGACTTTGCTCCTTTTTCCAAAAATGGTAGAAAATTTGCGAAAAAAATTATTGGGGAACACTATTCCGGCCATTCCTATGAATGTCCAATATTCAAAAGTGTGTTTTTTTGACAATAGGCGACATTCTTCCAAATTTCGACTTTTGAAATTTTAAAAAAGACTTTGCTCCTTTTTCCGAAAATGGTAGAAAATTTGCGAAAAAAAATTATTGGGGAACACTACTCCGGCCATTCCTATGAATGTCCAATATTCAAATATGTGTTTTTTTGACAATAGGCGACATTCTTTCAAATTTCAACTTTTGAAATTTTAAAAAGGACTTTGCTCCTTTTTCCGAAAATGGTAGAAAATTTGCGAAAAAAAATTATTGGGGAACACTATTCCGGCCATTCTTATGAATGTCGAATATTCAAAAGTGTGTTTTTTTGACAATAGGCGACATTATTCCAAATTTCGACTTTTGAAATTCTAAAAAGGACTTTGCTCCTTTTTCCGAAAATGGTAGAAAATTTGCGAAAAAAAATTATTGGGGAACACTATTCCGGCCATTCCTATGAATGTCGAATATTCAAACGTGTGTTTTTTTGACAATAGGCGACATTCTTCCAAATTTCGACTTTTGAAATTTTAAAAAGGACTTTGCTCCTTTTTCCGAAAATGGTAGAAAATTTGCGAAAAAAAATTATTGGGGAACACTATTCCGGCCATTTCTAAAAATGTCCAATATTCAAAAGTGTGTTTTTTTGACAATAGGCGACATTCTTTCAAATTTGGACTTTTGAAATTTTAAAAAGGACTTTGCTCCTTTTTCCGAAAATGGTAGAAAATTTGCGAAAAAAAATTATTGGGGAACACTATTCCGGCCATTCCTATGAATGTCCAATATTCAAAAGTGTGTTTTTCTGACAATAGGCGACATTATTCCAAATTTCGACTTTTGAAATTTTAAAAAGGACTTTGCTCCTTTTTCCAAAAATGGTAGAAAATTTGCGAAAAAAATTATTGGGGAACACTATTCCGGCCATTCCTATGAATGTCCAATATTCAAAAGTGTGTTTTTTTGACAATAGGCGACATTCTTTCAAATTTGGACTTTTGAAATTTTAAAAAGGACTTTGCTCCTTTTTCCAAAAATGGTAGAAAATTTGCGAAAAAAAATTATTGGGGAACACTATTGCGGCCATTCCTATTAATGTCCAATATTCAAAAGTGTGTTTTTTTGACAATAGGCGACATTATTCCAAATTTCGACTTTTGAAATTTTAAAAAGGACTTTGCTCCTTTTTCCGAAAATGGTAGAAAATTTGCGAAAAAAAATTATTGGGGAACACTATTCCGGCCATTCCTATGAATGTCCAATATTCAAAAGTGTGTTTTTTTGACAATAGGCGACATTCTTCCAAATTTCGACTTTTGCAATTTTAAAAAGGACTTTGCTCCTTTTTCCGAAAATGGTAGAAAATTTGCGAAAAAAAATTATTGGTGAACACTATTCCGGCCATTGCTATGAATGTCCAATATTCAAAAGTGTGTTTTTTTGACAATAGGCGACATTCTTCCAAATTTCGACTTTTGAAATTTTAAAAAGGACTTTGCTCCTTTTTCCAAAAATGGTAGAAAATTTGCGAAAAAAATTATTGGGGAACACTATTCCGGCCATTCCTATGAATGTCCAATATTCAAAAGTGTGTTTTTTTGACAATAGGCGACATTCTTTCAAATTTGGACTTTTGAAATTTTAAAAAGGACTTTGCTCCTTTTTCCAAAAATGGTAGAAAATTTGCGAAAAAAAATTATTGGGGAACACTATTGCGGCCATTCCTATTAATGTCCAATATTCAAAAGTGTGTTTTTTTGACAATAGGCGACATTATTCCAAATTTCGACTTTTGAAATTTTAAAAAGGACTTTGCTCCTTTTTCCGAAAATGGTAGAAAATTTGCGAAAAAAAATTATTGGGGAACACTATTCCGGCCATTCTTATGAATGTCGAATATTCAAAAGTGTGTTTTTTTGACAATAGGCGACATTATTCCAAATTTGGACTTTTGAAATTCTAAAAAGGACTTTGCTCCTTTTTCCGAAAATGGTAGAAAATTTGCGAAAAAAAATTATTGGGGAACACTATTCCGGCCATTCCTATGAATGTCGAATATTCAAACGTGTGTTTTTTTGACAATAGGCGACATTCTTCCAAATTTCGACTTTTGAAATTTTAAAAAGGACTTTGCTCCTTTTTCCGAAAATGGTAGAAAATTTGCGAAAAAAAATTATTGGGGAACACTACTCCGGCCATTCCTATGAATGTCCAATATTCAAATATGTGTTTTTTTGACAATAGGCGACATTCTTCCAAATTTCGACTTTTGCACTTCTAAAAAGGACTTTGCTCCTTTTTCCGAAAATGGTAGAAAATTTGCGAAAAAAAATTATTGGGGAACACTATTCCGGCCATTTCTAAAAATGTCCAATATTCAAAAGTGTGTTTTTTTGACAATAGGCGACATTCTTTCAAATTTGGACTTTTGAAATTTTAAAAAGGACTTTGCTCCTTTTTCCGAAAATGGTAGAAAATTTGCGAAAAAAAATTATTGGGGAACACTATTCCGGCCATTCTTATGAATGTCGAATATTCAAAAGTGTGTTTTTTTGACAATAGGCGACATTATTCCAAATTTCGACTTTTGAAATTTTAAAAAGGACTTTGCTCCTTTTTCCGAAAATGGTAGAAAATTTGCGAAAAAAAATTATTGGGGAACACTATTCCGGCCATTCTTATGAATGTCGAATATTCAAAAGTGTGTTTTTTTGACAATAGGCGACATTATTCCAAATTTCGACTTTTGAAATTCTAAAAAGGACTTTGCTCCTTTTTCCGAAAATGGTAGAAAATTTGCGAAAAAAAATTATTGGGGAACACTATTCCGGCCATTCCTATGAATGTCGAATATTCAAACGTGTGTTTTTTTGACAATAGGCGACATTCTTCCAAATTTCGACTTTTGAAATTTTAAAAAGGACTTTGCTCCTTTTTCCGAAAATGGTAGAAAATTTGCGAAAAAAAATTATTGGGGAACACTACTCCGGCCATTCCTATGAATGTCCAATATTCAAATATGTGTTTTTTTGACAATAGGCGACATTCTTCCAAATTTCGACTTTTGCACTTCTAAAAAGGACTTTGCTCCTTTTTCCGAAAATGGTAGAAAATTTGCGAAAAAAAATTATAGGGGAACACTATTCCGGCCATTTCTAAAAATGTCCAATATTCAAAAGTGTGTTTTTTTGACAATAGGCGACATTCTTTCAAATTTGGACTTTTGAAATTTTAAAAAGGACTTTGCTCCTTTTTCCGAAAATGGTAGAAAATTTGCGAAAAAAAATTATTGGGGAACACTATTCCGGCCATTCCTATGAATGTCCAATATTCAAAAGTGTGTTTTTCTGACAATAGGCGACATTATTCCAAATTTCGACTTTTGAAATTTTAAAAAGGACTTTGCTCCTTTTTCTGAAAATTGTAGGAGATAAGCGAAAAAAAATTATTGGGGAACACTATTCCGGCCATTCCTATGAATGTCCAATATTCAAAAGTGTGTTTTTTTGACAACAGGCGACATTCTTCCAAATTTCGACTTTTGAAATTTTAAAAAGGACTTTGCTCCTTTTTCCGAAAATGGTAGAAAATTTGCGAAAAAAAATTATTGGGGAACACTATTCCGGCCATTCCCATGAACGTCCAATATTCAAATATGTGTTTTTTGACAATAGGCGACATTCTTCCAAATTTCTACTTTTGAAATTTTGAAAAGGACTTTGCTCCTTTTTCCGAAAATGGTAGAAAATTTGCGAAAAAAATTATGGGGGAACACTATTCCGGCCATTCCTATGAATGTCCAATATTCAAAAGTGTGTTTTTTTGACAATAGGCGACATTCTTTCAAATTTGGACTTTTGAAATTTTAAAAAGGACTTTGCTCCTTTTTCCAAAAATGGTAGAAAATTTGCGAAAAAAATTATTGGGGAACACTATTCCGGCCATTCCTATGAATGTCCAATATTCAAAAGTGTGTTTTTTTGACAATAGGCGACATTCTTTCAAATTTGGACTTTTGAAATTTTAAAAAGGACTTTGCTCCTTTTTCCAAAAATGGTAGAAAATTTGCGAAAAAAATTATTGGGGAACACTATTCCGGCCATTCCTATGAATGTCCAATATTCAAAAGTGTGTTTTTTTGACAATAGGCGACATTCTTCCAAATTTCGACTTTTGAAATTTTAAAAAAGACTTTGCTCCTTTTTCCGAAAATGGTAGAAAATTTGCGAAAAAAAATTATTGGGGAACACTACTCCGGCCATTCCTATGAATGTCCAATATTCAAATATGTGTTTTTTTGACAATAGGCGACATTCTTTCAAATTTCAACTTTTGAAATTTTAAAAAGGACTTTGCTCCTTTTTCCGAAAATGGTAGAAAATTTGCGAAAAAAAATTATTGGGGAACACTATTCCGGCCATTCCTATGAATATCCAATATTCAAAAGTGTGTTTTTTTTGACAATAGGCGACATTCTTCCAAATTTTGACTTTTGAAATTTTAAAAAAGACTTTGCTCCTTTTTCCGAAAATGGTAGAAAATTTGCGAAAAAAAATTATTGGGGAACACTACTCCGGCCATTCCTATGAATGTCCAATATTCAAATATGTGTTTTTTTGACAATAGGCGACATTCTTTCAAATTTGGACTTTTGAAATTTTAAAAAGGACTTTGCTCCTTTTTCCGAAAATGGTAGAAAATTTGCGAAAAAAAATTATTGGGGAACACTATTCCGGCCATTCCTATGAATGTCCAATATTCAAAAGTGTGTTTTTTTGACAATAGGCGACATTCTTCCAAATTTCCACTTTTGAAATTCTAAAAAGGACTTTGCTTCTTTTTCCGAAAATGGTAGAAAATTTGCGAAAAAAAATTTTTGGGGAACACTATTCCGGCTATTCCTATGAATGTCCAATATTCAAAAGTGTGTTTTTTTAACAATAGGCGACATTCTTCCAAATTTCGACTTTTGCACTTCTAAAAAGGACTTTGCTCCTTTTTCCGAAAATGGTAGAAAATTTGCGAAAAAAATTATTGGGGAACACTATTCCGGCCATTCCTATGAATGTCCAATATTCAAAAGTGTGTTTTTTTGACAATAGGCGACATTCTTCCAAATTTCGACTTTTGAAATTTTAAAAAGGACTTTGCTCCTTTTTCCGAAAATGGTAGAAAATTTGCGAAAAAAAATTATTGGGGAACACTACTCCGGCCATTCCTATGAATGTCCAATATTCAAATATGTGTTTTTTTGACAATAGGCGACATTCTTCCAAATTTCGACTTTTGCACTTCTAAAAAGGACTTTGCTCCTTTTTCCGAAAATGGTAGAAAATTTGCGAAAAAAAATTATTGGGGAACACTATTCCGGCCATTTCTAAAAATGTCCAATATTCAAAAGTGTGTTTTTTTGACAATAGGCGACATTCTTTCAAATTTGGACTTTTGAAATTTTAAAAAGGACTTTGCTCCTTTTTCCGAAAATGGTAGAAAATTTGCGAAAAAAAATTATTGGGGAACACTATTCCGGCCATTCCTATGAATGTCCAATATTCAAAAGTGTGTTTTTCTGACAATAGGCGACATTATTCCAAATTTCGACTTTTGAAATTTTAAAAAGGACTTTGCTCCTTTTTCCAAAAATGGTAGAAAATTTGCGAAAAAAATTATTGGAGAACACTATTCCGGCCATTCCTATGAATGTCCAATATTCAAAAGTGTGTTTTTTTGACAATAGGCGACATTCTTTCAAATTTGGACTTTTGAAATTTTAAAAAGGACTTTGCTCCTTTTTCCAAAAATGGTAGAAAATTTGCGAAAAAAAATTATTGGGGAACACTATTGCGGCCATTCCTATTAATGTCCAATATTCAAAAGTGTGTTTTTTTGACAATAGGCGACATTATTCCAAATTTCGACTTTTGAAATTTTAAAAAGGACTTTGCTCCTTTTTCCGAAAATGGTAGAAAATTTGCGAAAAAAAATTATTGGGGAACACTATTCCGGCCATTCCTATGAATGTCCAATATTCAAAAGTGTGTTTTTTTGACAATAGGCGACATTCTTCCAAATTTCGACTTTTGCAATTTTAAAAAGGACTTTGCTCCTTTTTCCGAAAATGGTAGAAAATTTGCGAAAAAAAATTATTGGTGAACACTATTCCGGCCATTGCTATGAATGTCCAATATTCAAAAGTGTGTTTTTTTGACAATAGGCGACATTCTTCCAAATTTCGACTTTTGAAATTTTAAAAAGGACTTTGCTCCTTTTTCCAAAAATGGTAGAAAATTTGCGAAAAAAATTATTGGGGAACACTATTCCGGCCATTCCTATGAATGTCCAATATTCAAAAGTGTGTTTTTTTGACAATAGGCGACATTCTTTCAAATTTGGACTTTTGAAATTTTAAAAAGGACTTTGCTCCTTTTTCCAAAAATGGTAGAAAATTTGCGAAAAAAAATTATTGGGGAACACTATTGCGGCCATTCCTATTAATGTCCAATATTTAAAAGTGTGTTTTTTTGACAATAGGCGACATTATTCCAAATTTCGACTTTTGAAATTTTAAAAAGGACTTTGCTCCTTTTTCCGAAAATGGTAGAAAATTTGCGAAAAAAAATTATTGGGGAACACTATTCCGGCCATTCTTATGAATGTCGAATATTCAAAAGTGTGTTTTTTTGACAATAGGCGACATTATTCCAAATTTCGACTTTTGAAATTCTAAAAAGGACTTTGCTCCTTTTTCCGAAAATGGTAGAAAATTTGCGAAAAAAAATTATTGGGGAACACTATTCCGGCCATTCCTATGAATGTCGAATATTCAAACGTGTGTTTTTTTGACAATAGGCGACATTCTTCCAAATTTCGACTTTTGAAATTTTAAAAAGGACTTTGCTCCTTTTTCCGAAAATGGTAGAAAATTTGCGAAAAAAAATTATTGGGGAACACTACTCCGGCCATTCCTATGAATGTCCAATATTCAAATATGTGTTTTTTTGACAATAGGCGACATTCTTCCAAATTTCGACTTTTGCACTTCTAAAAAGGACTTTGCTCCTTTTTCCGAAAATGGTAGAAAATTTGCGAAAAAAAATTATTGGGGAACACTATTCCGGCCATTTCTAAAAATGTCCAATATTCAAAAGTGTGTTTTTTTGACAATAGGCGACATTCTTTCAAATTTGGACTTTTGAAATTTTAAAAAGGACTTTGCTCCTTTTTCCGAAAATGGTAGAAAATTTGCGAAAAAAAATTATTGGGGAACACTATTCCGGCCATTCCTATGAATGTCCAATATTCAAAAGTGTGTTTTTCTGACAATAGGCGACATTATTCCAAATTTCGACTTTTGAAATTTTAAAAAGGACTTTGCTCCTTTTTCTGAAAATTGTAGGAGATAAGCGAAAAAAAATTATTGGGGAACACTATTCCGGCCATTCCTATGAATGTCCAATATTCAAAAGTGTGTTTTTTTGACAACAGGCGACATTCTTCCAAATTTCGACTTTTGAAATTTTAAAAAGGACTTTGCTCCTTTTTCCGAAAATGGTAGAAAATTTGCGAAAAAAAATTATTGGGGAACACTATTCCGGCCATTCCCATGAACGTCCAATATTCAAATATGTGTTTTTTGACAATAGGCGACATTCTTCCAAATTTCTACTTTTGAAATTTTGAAAAGGACTTTGCTCCTTTTTCCAAAAATGGTAGAAAATTTGCGAAAAAAATTATTGGGGAACACTATTCCGGCCATTCCTATGAATGTCCAAAATTCAAAAGTGTGTTTTTTTGACAATAGGCGACATTCTTCCAAATTTCGACTTTTGAAATTTTAAAGAGGACTTTGCTCCTTTTTCCGAAAATGGTAGAAAATTTGCGAAAAAAATTATGGGGGAACACTATTCCGGCCATTCCTATGAATGTCCAATATTCAAAAGTGTGTTTTTTTGACAATAGGCGACATTCTTTCAAATTTGGACTTTTGAAATTTTAAAAAGGACTTTGCTCCTTTTTCCAAAAATGGTAGAAAATTTGCGAAAAAAATTATTGGGGAACACTATTCCGGCCATTCCTATGAATGTCCAATATTCAAAAGTGTGTTTTTTTGACAATAGGCGACATTCTTTCAAATTTGGACTTTTGAAATTTTAAAAAGGACTTTGCTCCTTTTTCCAAAAATGGTAGAAAATTTGCGAAAAAAATTATTGGGGAACACTATTCCGGCCATTCCTATGAATGTCCAATATTCAAAAGTGTGTTTTTTTGACAATAGGCGACATTCTTCCAAATTTCGACTTTTGAAATTTTAAAAAAGACTTTGCTCCTTTTTCCGAAAATGGTAGAAAATTTGCGAAAAAAAATTATTGGGGAACACTACTCCGGCCATTCCTATGAATGTCCAATATTCAAATATGTGTTTTTTTGACAATAGGCGACATTCTTTCAAATTTCGACTTTTGAAATTTTAAAAAGGACTTTGCTCCTTTTTCCGAAAATGGTAGAAAATTTGCGAAAAAAAATTATTGGGGAACACTATTCCGGCCATTCCTATGAATATCCAATATTCAAAAGTGTGTTTTTTTTGACAATAGGCGACATTCTTCCAAATTTTGACTTTTGAAATTTTAAAAAAGACTTTGCTCCTTTTTCCGAAAATGGTAGAAAATTTGCGAAAAAAAATTATTGGGGAACACTACTCCGGCCATTCCTATGAATGTCCAATATTCAAATATGTGTTTTTTTGACAATAGGCGACATTCTTTCAAATTTGGACTTTTGAAATTTTAAAAAGGACTTTGCTCCTTTTTCCGAAAATGGTAGAAAATTTGCGAAAAAAAATTATTGGGGAACACTATTCCGGCCATTCCTATGAATGTCCAATATTCAAAAGTGTGTTTTTTTGACAATAGGCGACATTCTTCCAAATTTCCACTTTTGAAATTCTAAAAAGGACTTTGCTTCTTTTTCCGAAAATGGTAGAAAATTTGGGAAAAAAAATTTTTGGGGAACACTATTCCGGCTATTCCTATGAATGTCCAATATTCAAAAGTGTGTTTTTTTAACAATAGGCGACATTCTTCCAAATTTCGACTTTTGCACTTCTAAAAAGGACTTTGCTCCTTTTTCCGAAAATGGTAGAAAATTTGCGAAAAAAAATTATTGGGGAACACTACTCCGGCCATTCCTATGAATGTCCAATATTCAAATATGTGTTTTTTTGACAATAGGCGACATTCTTTCAAATTTGGACTTTTGAAATTTTAAAAAGGACTTTGCTCCTTTTTCCGAAAATGGTAGAAAATTTGCGAAAAAAAATTATTGGGGAACACTACTCCGGCCATTCCTATGAATGTCCAATATTCAAATATGTGTTTTTTTGACAATAGGCGACATTCTTCCAAATTTTGACTTTTGAAATTTTAAAAAAGACTTTGCTCCTTTTTCCGAAAATGGTAGAAAATTTGCGAAAAAAAATTATTGGGGAACACTACTCCGGCCATTCCTATGAATGTCCAATATTCAAATATGTGTTTTTTTGACAATAGGCGACATTCTTTCAAATTTGGACTTTTGAAATTTTAAAAAGGACTTTGCTCCTTTTTCCGAAAATGGTAGAAAATTTGCGAAAAAAAATTATTGGGGAACACTATTCCGGCCATTCCTATGAATGTCCAATATTCAAAAGTGTGTTTTTTTGACAATAGGCGACATTCTTCCAAATTTCCACTTTTGAAATTCTAAAAAGGACTTTGCTCCTTTTTCCGAAAATGGTAGAAAATTTGCGAAAAAAAATTATTGGGGAACACTATTCCGGCCATTCCTATGAATATCCAATATTCAAAAGTGTGTTTTTTTTGACAATAGGCGACATTCTTCCAAATTTTGACTTTTGAAATTTTAAAAAAGACTTTGCTCCTTTTTCCGAAAATGGTAGAAAATTTGCGAAAAAAAATTATTGGGGAACACTACTCCGGCCATTCCTATGAATGTCCAATATTCAAATATGTGTTTTTTTGACAATAGGCGACATTCTTTCAAATTTCAACTTTTGAAATTTTAAAAAGGACTTTGCTCCTTTTTCCGAAAATGGTAGAAAATTTGCGAAAAAAAATTATTGGTGAACACTATTCCGGCCATTGCTATGAATGTCCAATATTCAAAAGTGTGTTTTTTTGACAATAGGCGACATTCTTCCAAATTTCGACTTTTGAAATTTTAAAAAGGACTTTGCTCCTTTTTCCAAAAATGGTAGAAAATTTGCGAAAAAAATTATTGGGGAACACTATTCCGGCCATTCCTATGAATGTCCAATATTCAAAAGTGTGTTTTTTTGACAATAGGCGACATTCTTTCAAATTTGGACTTTTGAAATTTTAAAAAGGACTTTGCTCCTTTTTCCAAAAATGGTAGAAAATTTGCGAAAAAAAATTATTGGGGAACACTATTGCGGCCATTCCTATTAATGTCCAATATTCAAAAGTGTGTTTTTTTGACAATAGGCGACATTATTCCAAATTTCGACTTTTGAAATTTTAAAAAGGACTTTGCTCCTTTTTCCGAAAATGGTAGAAAATTTGCGAAAAAAAATTATTGGGGAACACTATTCCGGCCATTCTTATGAATGTCGAATATTCAAAAGTGTGTTTTTTTGACAATAGGCGACATTATTCCAAATTTCGACTTTTGAAATTCTAAAAAGGACTTTGCTCCTTTTTCCGAAAATGGTAGAAAATTTGCGAAAAAAAATTATTGGGGAACACTATTCCGGCCATTCCTATGAATGTCGAATATTCAAACGTGTGTTTTTTTGACAATAGGCGACATTCTTCCAAATTTCGACTTTTGAAATTTTAAAAAGGACTTTGCTCCTTTTTCCGAAAATGGTAGAAAATTTGCGAAAAAAAATTATTGGGGAACACTACTCCGGCCATTCCTATGAATGTCCAATATTCAAATATGTGTTTTTTTGACAATAGGCGACATTCTTCCAAATTTCGACTTTTGCACTTCTAAAAAGGACTTTGCTCCTTTTTCCGAAAATGGTAGAAAATTTGCGAAAAAAAATTATTGGGGAACACTATTCCGGCCATTTCTAAAAATTTCCAATATTCAAAAGTGTGTTTTTTTGACAATAGGCGACATTCTTTCAAATTTGGACTTTTGAAATTTTAAAAAGGACTTTGCTCCTTTTTCCGAAAATGGTAGAAAATTTGCGAAAAAAAATTATTGGGGAACACTATTCCGGCCATTCCTATGAATGTCCAATATTCAAAAGTGTGTTTTTCTGACAATAGGCGACATTATTCCAAATTTCGACTTTTGAAATTTTAAAAAGGACTTTGCTCCTTTTTCTGAAAATTGTAGGAGATAAGCGAAAAAAAATTATTGGGGAACACTATTCCGGCCATTCCTATGAATGTCCAATATTCAAAAGTGTGTTTTTTTGACAACAGGCGACATTCTTCCAAATTTCGACTTTTGAAATTTTAAAAAGGACTTTGCTCCTTTTTCCGAAAATGGTAGAAAATTTGCGAAAAAAAATTATTGGGGAACACTATTCCGGCCATTCCCATGAACGTCCAATATTCAAATATGTGTTTTTTGACAATAGGCGACATTCTTCCAAATTTCTACTTTTGAAATTTTGAAAAGGACTTTGCTCCTTTTTCCAAAAATGGTAGAAAATTTGCGAAAAAAATTATTGGGGAACACTATTCCGGCCATTCCTATGAATGTCCAAAATTCAAAAGTGTGTTTTTTTGACAATAGGCGACATTCTTCCAAATTTCGACTTTTGAAATTTTAAAGAGGACTTTGCTCCTTTTTTCGAAAATGGTAGAAAATTTGCGAAAAAAATTATGGGGGAACACTATTCCGGCCATTCCTATGAATGTCCAATATTCAAAAGTGTGTTTTTTTGACAATAGGCGACATTCTTTCAAATTTGGACTTTTGAAATTTTAAAAAGGACTTTGCTCCTTTTTCCAAAAATGGTAGAAAATTTGCGAAAAAAATTATTGGGGAACACTATTCCGGCCATTCCTATGAATGTCCAATATTCAAAAGTGTGTTTTTTTGACAATAGGCGACATTCTTTCAAATTTGGACTTTTGAAATTTTAAAAAGGACTTTGCTCCTTTTTCCAAAAATGGTAGAAAATTTGCGAAAAAAATTATTGGGGAACACTATTCCGGCCATTCCTATGAATGTCCAATATTCAAAAGTGTGTTTTTTTGACAATAGGCGACATTCTTCCAAATTTCGACTTTTGAAATTTTAAAAAAGACTTTGCTCCTTTTTCCGAAAATGGTAGAAAATTTGCGAAAAAAAATTATTGGGGAACACTACTCCGGCCATTCCTATGAATGTCCAATATTCAAATATGTGTTTTTTGACAATAGGCGACATTCTTTCAAATTTCAACTTTTGAAATTTTAAAAAGGACTTTGCTCCTTTTTCCGAAAATGGTAGAAAATTTGCGAAAAAAAATTATTGGGGAACACTATTCCGGCCATTCCTATGAATATCCAATATTCAAAAGTGTGTTTTTTTTGACAATAGGCGACATTCTTCCAAATTTTGACTTTTGAAATTTTAAAAAAGACTTTGCTCCTTTTTCCGAAAATGGTAGAAAATTTGCGAAAAAAAATTATTGGGGAACACTACTCCGGCCATTCCTATGAATGTCCAATATTCAAATATGTGTTTTTTTGACAATAGGCGACATTCTTTCAAATTTGGACTTTTGAAATTTTAAAAAGGACTTTGCTCCTTTTTCCGAAAATGGTAGAAAATTTGCGAAAAAAAATTATTGGGGAACACTATTCCGGCCATTCCTATGAATGTCCAATATTCAAAAGTGTGTTTTTTTGACAATAGGCGACATTCTTCCAAATTTCCACTTTTGAAATTCTAAAAAGGACTTTGCTTCTTTTTCCGAAAATGGTAGAAAATTTGCGAAAAAAAATTTTTGGGGAACACTATTCCGGCTATTCCTATGAATGTCCAATATTCAAAAGTGTGTTTTTTTTGACAATAGGCGACATTCTTCCAAATTTTGACTTTTGAAATTTTAAAAAAGACTTTGCTCCTTTTTCCGAAAATGGTAGAAAATTTGCGAAAAAAAATTATTGGGGAACACTACTCCGGCCATTCCTATGAATGTCCAATATTCAAATATGTGTTTTTTTGACAATAGGCGACATTCTTTCAAATTTGGACTTTTGAAATTTTAAAAAGGACTTTGCTCCTTTTTCCAAAAATGGTAGAAAATTTGCGAAAAAAATTATTGGGGAACACTATTCCGGCCATTCCTATGAATGTCCAATATTCAAAAGTGTTTTTTTTTTTGACAATAGGCGACATTCTTCCAAATTTCCACTTTTGAAATTCTAAAAAGGACTTTGCTTCTTTTTCCGAAAATGGTAGAAAATTTGCGAAAAAAAATTATTGGGGAACACTATTCCGGCCATTCCTATGAATGTCCAATATTCAAATATGTGTTTTTTTGACAATAGGCGACATTCTTCCAAATTTCGACTTTTGAAATTTTAAAAAGGACTTTGCTCCTTTTTCCGAAAATTGTAGAAAATTTGGGAAAAAAAATTATTGGGGAACACTATTCCGGCCATTCCTATGAATGTCCAATATTCAAAAGTGTTTTTTTTGACAATAGGCGACATTCTTCCAAATTTCCACTTTTGAAATTCTAAAAAGGACTTTGCTTCTTTTTCCGAAAATGGTAGAAAATTTGCGAAAAAAAATTATTGGGGAACACTACTCCGGCCATTCCTATGAATATCCAATATTCAAATATGTGTTTTTTTGACAATAGGCGACATTCTTTCAAATTTGGACTTTTGAAATTTTAAAAAGGACTTTGCTCCTTTTTCCGAAAATGGTAGAAAATTTGCGAAAAAAAATTATTGGGGAACACTATTCCGGCCATTTCTAAAAATGTCTAATATTCAAAAGTGTGTTTTTTTGACAATAGGCGACATTCTTCCAAATTTCGACTTTTGCAATTTTAAAAAGGACTTTGCTCCTTTTTCCGAAAATGGTAGAAACTTTGCGAAAAAAAATTATTGGGGAACACTATTCCGGCCATTCCTATGAATGTCCAATATTCAAAAGTGTGTTTTTTTGACAATAGGCGACATTCTTCCAAATTTCGACTTTTGAAATTTTAAAAAGGACTTTGCTCCTTTTTCCGAAAATGGTAGAAAATTTGCGAAAAAACATTATTGGGGAACACTATTCCAGCCATTCCTATGAATGTCCAATATTCAAAAGTGTGTTTTTTTGACAATAGGCGACATTCTTCCAAATTTCGACTTTTGCAATTTTAAAAAGGACTTTGCTCCTTTTTCCGAAAATGGTAGAAACTTTGCGAAAAAAAATTATTGGGGAACACTATTCCGGCCATTCCTATGAATGTCCAATATTCAAAAGTGTGTTTTTTTGACAATAGGCGACATTCTTCCAAATTTCGACTTTTGAAATTTTAAAAAGGACTTTGCTCCTTTTTCCGAAAATGGTAGAAAATTTGCGAAAAAACATTATTGGGGAACACTATTCCGGCCATTCCTATGAATGTCCAATATTCAAAAGTGTGTTTTTTTTGACAATAGGCGACATTCTTCCAAATTTCGACTTTTGAAATTTTAAAAAGGACTTTGCTCCTTTTTCCGAAAATGGTAGAAAATTTGCGAAAAAAAATTATTGGGGAACACTATTCCGGCCATTCCTATGAATGTCCAATATTCAAAAGTGTGTTTTTTTGTAAATAGGCGACATTCTTCAAAATTTCGACTTTTGAAATTTTAAAAAAGACTTTGCTCCTTTTTCCGAAAATGGTAGAAAATTTGCGAAAAAAAATTATTGGGGAACACTATTCCGGCCATTCTTATGAATGTCCAATATTCAAAAGTGTGTTTTTTTGACAATAGGCGACATTCTTCCAAATTTGAACTTTTGAAATTTTAAAAAGGACTTTGCTCCTTTTTCCGAAAATGGTAGAAAATTTGCGAAAAAAAAACACTATTCCGGCCATTCCTATGAATGTCCAATAATCAAATAAGTGTTTTTTTGATAATAGGCGACATTCTTCCACATTTCGACTTTTGCAATTTTAAAAAGGACTTTGCTCCTTTTTCCGAAAATGATAGAAAATTTGCGAAAAAAAATTATTGGGGAACACTATTCCGGCCATTCCTATGAATGTCCAATATTCAAAAGTGTTTTTTTGACAATAGGCGACATTCTTCCAAATTTGGACTTTTGAAATTTTAAAAAGGACTTTGCTCCTTTTTCCGAAAATGGTAGAAAATTTGCGAAAAAAAATTATTGGGGAACACTATTCCGGCCATTCTTATGAATTTCGAATATTCAAAAGTGTGTTTTTTTGACAATAGGCGACATTCTTCCAAATTTCGACTTTTGAAATTTTAAAAAGGACTTTGCTCCTTTTTCCGAAAATGGTAGAAAATTTGCGAAAAAAAATTATTGGGGAACACTATTCCGGCCATTCCTATGAATGTCCAATATTCAAAAGTGTGTTTTTTTGACAATAGGCGACATTCTTCCAAATTTCGACTTTTGAAATTTTAAAAAGGACTTTGCTCCTTTTTCCGAAAATGGTAGAAAATTTGCGAAAAAAAATTATTGGGGAACACTATTCCGGCCATTCCTATGAATGTCCAATATTCAAATATGTGTTTTTTTGACAATAGGCGACATTCTTCCAAATTTGGACTTTTGCAATTTTAAAAAGGACTTTGCTCCTTTTTCCGAAAATGGTAGAAAATTTGCGAAAAAAAATTATTGGGGAATACTATTCCGGCCATTCCTATGAATGTCCAATATTCAAAAGTGTGTTTTTTTGACAATAGGCGACATTCTTCCAAAGTTCGACTTTTGAAATTTTGAAAAGGACTTTGCTCCTTTTTCCGAAAATGAAGAAAATTTGCGAAAAAAAATTATTGGGGAACACTATTCCGGCCATTCCTATTAATGTCGAATATTCAAAAGTGTATTTTTTTGACAATAGGCGACATTATTCCAAATTTCGACTTTTGAAATTTTAAAAAGGACTTTGCTCCTTTTTTCGAAAATGGTAGAAAATTTGCGAAAAAAAATTATTGGGGAACATTATTCCGGCCATTTCTAAAAATGTCCAATATTCAAAAGTGTGTTCTTTTTACAATAGGCGACATTATTCCAAATTTCGACTTTTGAAATTTTAAAAAGGACTTTGCTCCTTTTTCCGAAAATTGTAGGAGATAAGCGAAAAAAAATTATTGGGGAACACTATTCCGGCCATTCCTATGAATGTCCAATATTCAAAAGTGTGTTTTTTTGACAATAGGCGGCATTCTTTCAAATTTGGACTTTTGAAATTTTAAAAAGGACTTTGCTCCTTTTTTCGAAAATGGTAGAAAATTTGCGAAAAAAAATTATTGGGGAACACTATTGCGGCCATTTCTAAAAATGTCCAATATTCAAAAGTGTGTTTTTTTTACAATAGGCGACATTATTCCAAATTTCGACTTTTGAAATTTTAAAAAGGACTTTGCTCCTTTTTCCGAAAATTGTAGGAGATAAGCGAAAAAAAATTATTGGGGAACACTATTCCGGCGATTCCTATGAATGTCCAATATTCAAAAGTGTGTTTTTTTGACAATAGGCGACATTCTTCCAAATTTCGACATTTGAAATTTTAAAAAAGACTTTGCTCCTTTTTTCGAAAATGGTAGAAAACTTGCGAAAAAAAATTATTGGGGAACACTATTCCGGCCATTCCTATGAATGTCCAATATTCAAATACGTTTTTTTTTGACAATAGGCGACATTCTTCCAAATTTCGACTTTTGCAATTTTAAAAAGGACTTTGCTCCTTTTTCCGAAAATGGTAGAAAATTTGCGAAAAAAAATTATTGGGGAACACTATTCCGCCCATTCCTATTAATGTCCAATATTCAAATATGTGTTTTTTTGACAATAGGCGACATTCTTCCAAATTTCGACTTTTGCAATTTTAAAAAGGACTTTGCTCCTTTTTCCGAAAATGGTAGAAAATTTGCGAAAAAAAATTATTGGGGAACACTACTCCGGCCATTCCTATGAATGTCCAATATTCAAATATGTGTTTTTTTGACAATAGGCGACATTCTTCCAAATTTCGACTTTTGCAATTTTAAAAAGGACTTTGCTCCTTTTTCCGAAAATGGTAGAAAATTTGCGAAAAAAAATTATTGGGGAACACTATTCCGGCCATTTCTAAAAATGTCCAATATTCAAAAGTGTGTTTTTTTGACAATAGGCGACATTCTTTCAAATTTGGACTTTTGAAATTTTAAAAAGGACTTTGCTCCTTTTTCTGAAAATGGTAGAAAAGTTGCGAAAAAAAATTATTGGGGAACACTATTCCGGCCATTCCTATGAATGTCCAATATTCAAAAGTGTGTTTTTTTGACAATAAGCGACATTCTTCCAAATTTCGACTTTTGCAATTTTAAAAAGGACTTTGCTCCTTTTTCCGAAAATGGTAGAAAATTTGCGAAAAAAAATTATTGGGGAACACTACTCCGGCCATTCCTATGAATGTCCAATATTCAAATATGTGTTTTTTTGACAATAGGCGACATTCTTCCAAATTTCGACTTTTGCAATTTTAAAAAGGACTTTGCTCCTTTTTCCGAAAATGGTAGAAAATTTGCGAAAAAAAATTATTGGGGAACACTATTCCGGCCATTTCTAAAAATGTCCAATATTCAAAAGTGTGTTTTTTTGACAATAGGCGACATTCTTTCAAATTTGGACTTTTGAAATTTTAAAAAGGACTTTGCTCCTTTTTCCGAAAATGGTAGAAAATTTGCAAAAAAAAATTATTGGGGAACACTACTCCGGCCATTCCTATGAATGTCCAATATTCAAATATGTGTTTTTTTGACAATAGGCGACATTCTTCCAAATTTCGACTTTTGCAATTCTAAAAAGGACTTTGCTCCTTTTTCCGAAAATGGTAGAAAATTTGCGAAAAAAAATTATTGGGGAACACTATTCCGGCCATTCCTATGAATGTCCAATATTCAAAAGTGTGTTTTTCTGACAATAGGCGACATTATTCCAAATTTCGACTTTTGAAATTTTAAAAAGGACTTTGCTCCTTTTTCTGAAAATTGTAGGAGATAAGCGAAAAAAAATTATTAGGGAACACTATTCCGGCCATTCCTATGAATGTCCAATATTCAAAAGTGTGTTTTTTTGACAATAGGCGACATTCTTCCAAATTTCGACTTTTGAAATTTTAAAAAGGACTTTGCTCCTTTTTTCGAAAATGGTAGAAAATTTGCGAAAAAAAATTATTGGGGAACACTATTCCGGCCATTCCTATGAATGTCCAATATTCAAAAGTGTGTTTTTTGACAATAGGCGACATTCTTCCAAATTTCGACTTTTGAAATTTTAAAAAGGACTTTGCTCTTTTTTCCGAAAATGGTAGAAAATTTGCGAAAAAAAATTATTGGGGAACACTATTCCGGCCATTCCTATGAATGTCCAATATTCAAAAGTGTGTTTTTTTGACAATAGGCGACATTCTTCCAAATTTCGACTTTTGAAATTTTAAAAAGGACTTTGCTCCTTTTTCCGAAAATGGTAGAAAATTTGCGAAAAAAAATTATTGGGGAACACTATTCCGGCCATTCCTATGAATGTCCAATATTCAAATATGTGTTTTTTTGACAATAGGCGACATTCTTCCAAATTTCTAATTTTGAAATTTTGAAAAGGACTTTGCTCCTTTTTCCGAAAATGGTAGAAAATTTGCGAAAAAAAATTATTGGGAAACACTATTCCGGCCATTCCTATGAATGTCCAATATTCAAAAGTGTGTTTTTTTGACAATAGGCGACATTCTTCCAAATTTCGACTTTTGCAATTTTAAAAAGGACTTTGCTCCTTTTTCCGAAAATGGTAGAAAATTTGCGAAAAAAAATTATTGGGGAACACTATTCCGGCCATTCCTATGAATGTCCAATATTCAAAAGTGTGTTTTTTTGACAATAGGCGACATTCTTCCAAATTTCGACTTTTGAAATTTTAAAAAGGACTTTACTCCTTTTTCCAAAAATGGTAGAAAATTTGTGAAAAAAAATTATTGGGGAACACTATTCCGGCCATTCCTATGAATGTCCAATATTCAAAAGTGTGTTTTTTTGACAATAGGCGACATTCTTCCAAATTTCGACTTTTGCAATTTTAAAAAGGACTTTGCTCCTTTTTCCGAAAATGGTAGAAAATTTGCGAAAAAAAATTATTGGGGAACACTATTCCGGCCATTCCTATGAATGTCCAATATTCAAAAGTGTGTTTTTTTGACAATAGGCGACATTCTTCCAAATTTCGACTTTTGAAATTTTAAAAAGGACTTTGCTCCTTTTTCCGAAAATGGTAGAAAATTTGGTAAAAAAAATTATTGGGGAACACTATTCCGGCCATTCCTATGAATGTCCAATATTCAAAAGTGTGTTTTTTTGACAATAGGCGACATTCTTTCAAATTTGGACTTTTGAAATTTTAAAAAGGCTCCTTTTTCCGAAAATGGTAGAAAATTTGCGAAAAAAAATTATTGGGGAACACTATTCCGGCCATTCCTATGAATGTCCAATATTCAAATATGTGTTTTTTTGACAATAGGCGACATTCTTCCAAATTTCGACTTTTGAAATTTTAAAAAAGACTTTGCTCCTTTTTCCGAAAATGGTAGAAAATTTGCGAAAAAAATTATTGGGGAACACTATTCCGGCCATTCCTATGAATGTCCAATATTCAAAAGTGTGTTTTTTTGACAATAGGCGACATTCTTCCAAATTTCGACTTTTGAAATTTTAAAAAGGACTTTGCTCCTTTTTCCGAAAATGGTAGAAAACTTGCGAAAAAAAATTATTGGGGAACACTATTCCGGCCATTCCTATGAATGTCCAATATTCAAAAGTGTGTTTTTTTGACAATAGGCGACATTCTTCCAAATTTCGACTTTGCAATTTGAAAAAGGACTTTGCTCCTTTTTCCGAAAATGGTAGGAAATTTGCAAAAAAAAATTATTGGGGAACACTATTCCGGCCATTCCTATGAATATCCAATATTCAAATATGTGTTTTTTTGACAATAGGCGACATTCTTCCAAATTTCTACTTTTGAAATTTTGAAAAGGACTTTGCTCCTTTTTCCGAAAATGGTAGAAAATTTGCGAAAAAAAATTATTGGGGAACACTATTCCGGCCATTCCTATGAATGTCCAATATTCAAATATGTGTTTTTTTGACAATAGGCGACATTCTTCCAAATTTCGACTTTTGAAATTTTAAAAAAGACTTTGCTCCTTTTTCCGAAAATGGTAGAAAATTTGCGAAAAAAAATTATTGGGGAACACTATTCCGGCCATTCCTATGAATGTCCAATATTCAAAAGTGTGTTTTTTTGACAATAGGCGACATTCTTCCAAATTTGGACTTTTGAAATTTTAAAAAGGACTTTGCTCCTTTTTCCGAAAATGGTAGAAAATTTGCGAAAAAAAATTATTGGGGAACACTATTCCGGCCATTCCTATGAATGTCCAATATTCAAAAGTGTGTTTTTTTGACAATAGGCGACATTATTCCAAATTTCGACTTTTGAAATTTTAAAAAGGACTTTGCTCCTTTTTCCGAAAATTGTAGGAGATAAGCGAAAAAAAATTATTGGGGAACACTATTCCGGCCATTCCTATGAATATCCAATATTCAAAAGTGTGTTTTTTTGACAATAGGCGACATTCTTCCAAATTTCGACATTTGAAATTTTAAAAAAGACTTTGCTCCTTTTTCCGAAAATGGTAGAAAATTTGCGAAAAAAAATTATTAAGGGACACTATTCCGGCCATTCCTATGAATGTCCAATATTCAAAAGTGTGTTTTTTTTACAATAGGCGACATTCTTCCAAATTTCGACTTTTGAAATTTTAAAGAGGACTTTGCTCCTTTTTCCGAAAATGGTAGAAAATTTGCGAAAAAAAATTATTGGGGAACACTATTCCGGCCATTCCTATGAATGTCCAATATTCAAAAGTGTGTTTTTTTTACAATAGGCGACATTCTTCCAAATTTCGACTTTTGAAATTTTAAAGAGGACTTTGCTCCTTTTTCCGAAAATGGTAGAAAATTTGCGAAAAAAAATTATTGGGGAACACTATTCCGGCCATTCCTATGAATGTCCAATATTCAAAAGTGTGTTTTTTTTACAATAGGCGACATTCTTCCAAATTTCGACTTTTGAAATTTTAAAGAGGACTTTGCTCCTTTTTCCGAAAATGGTAGAAAATTTGCGAAAAAAAATTATTGGGGAACACTATTCCGGCCATTCCTATGAATGTCCAATATTCAAAAGTGTGTTTTTTTTACAATAGGCGACATTCTTCCAAATTTCGACTTTTGAAATTTTAAAGAGGACTTTGCTCCTTTTTCCGAAAATGGTAGAAAATTTGCGAAAAAAAATTATTGGGGAACACTATTCCGGCCATTCCTATGAATGTCCAATATTCAAAAGTGTGTTTTTTTTACAATAGGCGACATTCTTCCAAATTTCGACTTTTGAAATTTTAAAGAGGACTTTGCTCCTTTTTCCGAAAATGGTAGAAAATTTGCGAAAAAAAATTATTGGGGAACACTATTCCGGCCATTCCTATGAATGTCCAATATTCAAATATGTGTTTTTTTGACAATAGGCGACATTCTTCCAAATTTCTACTTTTGAAATTTTGAAAAGGACTTTGCTCTTTTTTCCGAAAATGGTAGAAAATTTGCGAAAAAAAATTATTGGGGAACACTATTCCGGCCATTCTTATGAATGTCGAATATTCAAAAGTGTGTTTTTTTGACAATAGGCGACATTCTTTCAAATTTGGACTTTTGAAATTTTAAAAAGGACTTTGCTCCTTTTTCCGAAAATGGTAGAAAATTTGCGAAAAAAAATTATTGGGGAACACTATTCCGGCCATTCCTATGAATGTCCAATATTCAAAAGTGTGTTTTTTTGAAAATAGGCGACATTATTCCAAATTTCGACTTTTGAAATTTTAAAAAGGACTTTGCTCCTTTTTCCGAAAATGGTAGAAAATTTGCGAAAAAAAATTATTGGGGAACACTATTCCGGCCCTTCCTATGAATGTCCAATATTCAAAAGTGTGTTTTTTTGACAATAGGCGACATTCTTCCAAATTTGGACTTTTGAAATTTTAAAAAGGACTTTGCTCCTTTTTCCGAAAATGGTAGAAAATTTGCGAAAAAAAATTATTGAGGAACACTATTCCGGTCATTCTTATGAATGTCGAATATTCAAAAGTGTGTTTTTTTGACAATAGGCGACATTCTTCCAAATTTGGACTTTTGAAATTTTAAAAAGGACTTTGCTCCTTTTTCCGAAAATGGTAGAAAATTTGCGAAAAAAAATTATTGGGGAACACTATTCCGGCCATTCCTATGAATGTCCAATATTCAAATATGTGTTTTTTTGACAATAGGCGACATTCTTCCAAATTTCGACTTTTGCAATTTTAAAAAGAACTTTGCTCCTTTTTCCGAAAATGGTAGAAAATTTGCGAAAAAAAATTATTGGGGAACACTATTCCGGCCATTCCTAAGAATGTCCAATATTTAAAAGTGTGTTTTTTTTGACAATTGGCGACATTCTTCCAAATTTCGACTTTTGAAATTTTAAAAAGGACTTTGCTCCTTTTTCCGAAAATGGTAGAAAATTTGCGAAAAAAAATTATTGGGGAATACTATTCCGGCCATTCCTAAGAATGTCCAATATTTAAAAGTGTGTTTTTTTGACAATTGGCGACATTCTTCCAAATTTCGACTTTTGCAATTTTAAAAAGAACTTTGCTCCTTTTTCCGAAAATGGTAGAAAATTTGCGAAAAAAAACTATTGGGGAACACTATTCCGGCCATTCCTATGAATGTCCAATATTCAAAAGTGTTTTTTTGACAATAGGCGACATTCTTCCAAATTTGGACTTTTGAAATTTTAAAAGAAATTTTAAAAAGGACTTTGCTCGTTTTTCCGAATATAGTCGAAAATTTGCGAAAAAAAAATTATTGGGGAACACTATTCCGGCCATTCCTATGTGTTTTTTTTGACAATAGGCGACATTCTTCCAAATTTCGACTTTTGAAATTTTAAAAAGGACTTTGCTCGTTTTTCCGAAAATGGTAGAAAATTTGGAAAAAAAAATTATTGGGGAACACTATTCCGGCCATTCCTATGAATGTCCAATATTCAAAACTGTGTTTTTTTGACAATAGGCGACATTCTTCCAAATTTCGACTTTTGAAATTTTAAAAAGGACTTTGCTCCTTTTTCCGAAAATGGTAAAAAATTTGCGAAAAAAAATTATTGGGGAACACTATTCCGGCCATTCCTATGTGTTTTTTTTGACAATAGGCGACATTCTTCCAAATTTCGACTTTTGAAATTTTAAAAAGGACTTTGCTCCTTTTTCCGAAAATGGTAGAAAATTTGCGAAAAAAAATTATTGAGGAACACTATTCCGGCCATTCCTATGAATGTCCAATATTCAAAAGTGTGTTTTTTTGACAATAGGCGACATTCTTCCAAATTTGGACTTTTGAAATTTTAAAAAGGACTTTGCTCCTTTTTCCGAAAATTGTAGGAGATAAGCGAAAAAACATTATTGGAGAACACTGTTCCGGCCATTTCTATGAATGTCCAATATTCAAAAGTCTTAACAGTGTGTTTTTTTGAAAATTGGCGACATTTTTCCAAATTTCAACTTTTGAAATTTTAGAAAGGACTTTGCTCCTTTTTCCGAAAATGGTAGAAAATTTGCGAAAAAAGATTATTGGGGAACACTATTCCGGCCATTCCTATGAATGTCCAATATTCAAAAGTGTGTTTTTTTGACACTATGCGACATTCTTCCAAATTTCGACTTTTGAAATTTTAAAGAGGACTTTGCTCCTTTTTCCGAAAATGGTAGAAAATTTGCGAAAAAAAATTATTGGGGAACACTATTCCGGCCATTCCTATGAATGTCCAATATTCAAAAGTGTGTTTTTTGACAATAGGCAACATTCTTCCAAATTTCGACTTTTGAAATTTTAAAAAGGACTTTGCTCCTTTTTCCGAAAATGGTAGAAAATTTGCGAAAAAAAATTATTGAGGAACACTATTCCGGCCATTCCTATGAATGTCCAATATTCAAAAGTGTGTTTTTTGAGAATAGGAAACATTCTTCCAAATTTGGACTTTTGAAATTTTAAAAAGGACTTTGCTCCTTTTTCCGTAAATGGTAGAAAATTTGCGAAAAAAAAATTATTGGGGAACACTATTCCGGCCATTCCTATGAATGTCCAATATTCAAAAGTGTGTTTTTTTGACAATAGGCGACATTCTTCCAAATTTCGACTTTTGAAATTTTAAAAATGGACTTTGCTCCTTTTTCCGAAAATGGTAGAAAATTTGCGAAAAAAAATTATTGGGGAACACTATTCCGGCCATTCCTATGAATGTCCAATATTCAAAAGTGTGTTTTTTTTGACAATAGGCGACATTCTTCCAAATTTCCACTTTTGAAATTTTAAAAAGGACTTTGCTCCTTTTTCCGAAAATGGTAGAAAATTTGCGAAAAAAAATTATTGGGGAACACTTTCCGGCCATTCCTATGAATGTCCAATATTCAAAAGTGTGTTTTTTTGACAATAGGCGACATTCTTCCAAATTTGGACTTTTGAAATTTTAAAAAGGACTTTGCTCCTTTTTCCGAAAATGGTATAAAATTTGCGAAAAAAAATTATTGGGGAACACTATTCCGGCCATTCCTATGAATGTCCAATATTCAAAAGTGTGTTTTTTTGACAATAGGCGACATTCTTCCAAATTTCGACTTTTGAAATTTTAAAAATGGACTTTGCTCCTTTTTTCGAAAATGGTAGAAAATTTGCGAAAAAAAATTATTGGGGAACACTATTCCGGCCATTCCTATGAATGTCCAATATTGAAAAGTGTGTTTTTTTTTGACAATAGGCGACATTTTTCCAAATTTCGACTTTTGCAATTTTAAAAAGGACTTTGCTCCTTTTTCCGAAAATGGTAGAAAATTTGCGAAAAAAAATTATTGGGGAACACTATTCCGGCCATTCCTATGAATGTCCAATATTCAAAAGTGTGTTTTTTTGACAATAGGCGACATTCTTCCAAATTTCGACTTTTGAAATTTTAAAAAAGACTTTGCTCCTTTTTCCGAAAATGGTAGAAAATTTGCGAAAAAAAATCATTGGGGAACACTATTCCGGCCATTCCTATGAATGTCCAATATTCAAAAGTGTGTTTTTTTGACAATAGGCGACATTCTTCCAAATTTCGACTTTTGAAATTTTAAAAAGCACTTTGCTCCTTTTTCCGAAAATGGTAGAAAATTTGCGAAAAAAAATATTGGAGAACACTATTCCGGCCATTCCTATGTGTTTTTTTTTGACAAAAGGCGACATTCTTCCAAATTTCGACTTTTGAAATTTTAAAAAGGACTTTGCTCCTTTTTCCGAAAATTGTAGGAGATAAGCGAAAAAACATTATTGGAGAACACTGTTCCGGCCATTTCTATGAATGTCCAATATTCAAAAGTGTGTTTTTTTGACAATAGGCGACATTCTTCAAAATTTGGACTTTTGAAATTTTAAAAAGGACTTTGCTCCTTTTTCCGAAAATGGTAGAAAATTTGCGAAAAAAAATTATTGGGGAACACTATTCCGGCCATTCCTATGAATGTCCAATATTCAAAAGTGTGTTTTTTTTACAATAGGCGACATTCTTCCAAATTTCGACTTTTGAAATTTTAAAAAGGACTTTGCTCCTTTTTCCGAAAATGGTAGAAAATTTGCGAAAAAAAATTATTGGGGAACACTATTCCGGCCATTCCTATGAATGTCCAATATTGAAAAGTGTGTTTTTTTTTGACAATAGGCGACATTATTCCAAATTTCGACTTTTGAAATTTTAAAAAGGACTTTGCTCCTTTTTCCGAAAATTGTAGGAGATAAGCGAAAAAAAATTATTGGGGAACACTATTCCGGCCATTCCTATGAATATCCAATATTCAAAAGTGTGTTTTTTTGACAATAGGCGACATTCTTCCAAATTTCGACATTTGAAATTTTAAAAAAGACTTTGCTCCTTTTTCCGAAAATGGTAGAAAATTTGCGAAAAAAAATTATTAAGGGACACTATTCCGGCCATTCCTATGAATGTCCAATATTCAAAAGTGTGTTTTTTTTACAATAGGCGACATTCTTCCAAATTTCGACTTTTGAAATTTTAAAGAGGACTTTGCTCCTTTTTCCGAAAATGGTAGAAAATTTGCGAAAAAAAATTATTGGGGAACACTATTCCGGCCATTCCTATGAATGTCCAATATTCAAAAGTGTGTTTTTTTTACAATAGGCGACATTCTTCCAAATTTCGACTTTTGAAATTTTAAAGAGGACTTTGCTCCTTTTTCCGAAAATGGTAGAAAATTTGCGAAAAAAAATTATTGGGGAACACTATTCCGGCCATTCCTATGAATGTCCAATATTCAAAAGTGTGTTTTTTTTACAATAGGCGACATTCTTCCAAATTTCGACTTTTGAAATTTTAAAGAGGACTTTGCTCCTTTTTCCGAAAATGGTAGAAAATTTGCGAAAAAAAATTATTGGGGAACACTATTCCGGCCATTCCTATGAATGTCCAATATTCAAAAGTGTGTTTTTTTTACAATAGGCGACATTCTTCCAAATTTCGACTTTTGAAATTTTAAAGAGGACTTTGCTCCTTTTTCCGAAAATGGTAGAAAATTTGCGAAAAAAAATTATTGGGGAACACTATTCCGGCCATTCCTATGAATGTCCAATATTCAAAAGTGTGTTTTTTTTACAATAGGCGACATTCTTCCAAATTTCGACTTTTGAAATTTTAAAGAGGACTTTGCTCCTTTTTCCGAAAATGGTAGAAAATTTGCGAAAAAAAATTATTGGGGAACACTATTCCGGCCATTCCTATGAATGTCCAATATTCAAATATGTGTTTTTTTGACAATAGGCGACATTCTTCCAAATTTCTACTTTTGAAATTTTGAAAAGGACTTTGCTCTTTTTTCCGAAAATGGTAGAAAATTTGCGAAAAAAAATTATTGGGGAACACTATTCCGGCCATTCTTATGAATGTCGAATATTCAAAAGTGTGTTTTTTTGACAATAGGCGACATTCTTTCAAATTTGGACTTTTGAAATTTTAAAAAGGACTTTGCTCCTTTTTCCGAAAATGGTAGAAAATTTGCGAAAAAAAATTATTGGGGAACACTATTCCGGCCATTCCTATGAATGTCCAATATTCAAAAGTGTGTTTTTTTGAAAATAGGCGACATTATTCCAAATTTCGACTTTTGAAATTTTAAAAAGGACTTTGCTCCTTTTTCCGAAAATGGTAGAAAATTTGCGAAAAAAAATTATTGGGGAACACTATTCCGGCCCTTCCTATGAATGTCCAATATTCAAAAGTGTGTTTTTTTGACAATAGGCGACATTCTTCCAAATTTGGACTTTTGAAATTTTAAAAAGGACTTTGCTCCTTTTTCCGAAAATGGTAGAAAATTTGCGAAAAAAAATTATTGAGGAACACTATTCCGGTCATTCTTATGAATGTCGAATATTCAAAAGTGTGTTTTTTTGACAATAGGCGACATTCTTCCAAATTTGGACTTTTGAAATTTTAAAAAGGACTTTGCTCCTTTTTCCGAAAATGGTAGAAAATTTGCGAAAAAAAATTATTGGGGAACACTATTCCGGCCATTCCTATGAATGTCCAATATTCAAATATGTGTTTTTTTGACAATAGGCGACATTCTTCCAAATTTCGACTTTTGCAATTTTAAAAAGAACTTTGCTCCTTTTTCCGAAAATGGTAGAAAATTTGCGAAAAAAAATTATTGGGGAACACTATTCCGGCCATTCCTAAGAATGTCCAATATTTAAAAGTGTGTTTTTTTTGACAATTGGCGACATTCTTCCAAATTTCGACTTTTGAAATTTTAAAAAGGACTTTGCTCCTTTTTCCGAAAATGGTAGAAAATTTGCGAAAAAAAATTATTGGGGAATACTATTCCGGCCATTCCTAAGAATGTCCAATATTTAAAAGTGTGTTTTTTTGACAATTGGCGACATTCTTCCAAATTTCGACTTTTGCAATTTTAAAAAGAACTTTGCTCCTTTTTCCGAAAATGGTAGAAAATTTGCGAAAAAAAACTATTGGGGAACACTATTCCGGCCATTCCTATGAATGTCCAATATTCAAAAGTGTTTTTTTGACAATAGGCGACATTCTTCCAAATTTGGACTTTTGAAATTTTAAAAGAAATTTTAAAAAGGACTTTGCTCGTTTTTCCGAATATAGTCGAAAATTTGCGAAAAAAAAATTATTGGGGAACACTATTCCGGCCATTCCTATGTGTTTTTTTTGACAATAGGCGACATTCTTCCAAATTTCGACTTTTGAAATTTTAAAAAGGACTTTGCTCGTTTTTCCGAAAATGGTAGAAAATTTGGAAAAAAAAATTATTGGGGAACACTATTCCGGCCATTCCTATGAATGTCCAATATTCAAAACTGTGTTTTTTTGACAATAGGCGACATTCTTCCAAATTTCGACTTTTGAAATTTTAAAAAGGACTTTGCTCCTTTTTCCGAAAATGGTAAAAAATTTGCGAAAAAAAATTATTGGGGAACACTATTCCGGCCATTCCTATGTGTTTTTTTTGACAATAGGCGACATTCTTCCAAATTTCGACTTTTGAAATTTTAAAAAGGACTTTGCTCCTTTTTCCGAAAATGGTAGAAAATTTGCGAAAAAAAATTATTGAGGAACACTATTCCGGCCATTCCTATGAATGTCCAATATTCAAAAGTGTGTTTTTTTGACAATAGGCGACATTCTTCCAAATTTGGACTTTTGAAATTTTAAAAAGGACTTTGCTCCTTTTTCCGAAAATTGTAGGAGATAAGCGAAAAAACATTATTGGAGAACACTGTTCCGGCCATTTCTATGAATGTCCAATATTCAAAAGTCTTAACAGTGTGTTTTTTTGAAAATTGGCGACATTTTTCCAAATTTCAACTTTTGAAATTTTAGAAAGGACTTTGCTCCTTTTTCCGAAAATGGTAGAAAATTTGCGAAAAAAGATTATTGGGGAACACTATTCCGGCCATTCCTATGAATGTCCAATATTCAAAAGTGTGTTTTTTTGACACTATGCGACATTCTTCCAAATTTCGACTTTTGAAATTTTAAAGAGGACTTTGCTCCTTTTTCCGAAAATGGTAGAAAATTTGCGAAAAAAAATTATTGGGGAACACTATTCCGGCCATTCCTATGAATGTCCAATATTCAAAAGTGTGTTTTTTGACAATAGGCAACATTCTTCCAAATTTCGACTTTTGAAATTTTAAAAAGGACTTTGCTCCTTTTTCCGAAAATGGTAGAAAATTTGCGAAAAAAAATTATTGAGGAACACTATTCCGGCCATTCCTATGAATGTCCAATATTCAAAAGTGTGTTTTTTGAGAATAGGAAACATTCTTCCAAATTTGGACTTTTGAAATTTTAAAAAGGACTTTGCTCCTTTTTCCGTAAATGGTAGAAAATTTGCGAAAAAAAAATTATTGGGGAACACTATTCCGGCCATTCCTATGAATGTCCAATATTCAAAAGTGTGTTTTTTTGACAATAGGCGACATTCTTCCAAATTTCGACTTTTGAAATTTTAAAAATGGACTTTGCTCCTTTTTCCGAAAATGGTAGAAAATTTGCGAAAAAAAATTATTGGGGAACACTATTCCGGCCATTCCTATGAATGTCCAATATTCAAAAGTGTGTTTTTTTTGACAATAGGCGACATTCTTCCAAATTTCCACTTTTGAAATTTTAAAAAGGACTTTGCTCCTTTTTCCGAAAATGGTAGAAAATTTGCGAAAAAAAATTATTGGGGAACACTTTCCGGCCATTCCTATGAATGTCCAATATTCAAAAGTGTGTTTTTTTGACAATAGGCGACATTCTTCCAAATTTGGACTTTTGAAATTTTAAAAAGGACTTTGCTCCTTTTTCCGAAAATGGTATAAAATTTGCGAAAAAAAATTATTGGGGAACACTATTCCGGCCATTCCTATGAATGTCCAATATTCAAAAGTGTGTTTTTTTGACAATAGGCGACATTCTTCCAAATTTCGACTTTTGAAATTTTAAAAATGGACTTTGCTCCTTTTTTCGAAAATGGTAGAAAATTTGCGAAAAAAAATTATTGGGGAACACTATTCCGGCCATTCCTATGAATGTCCAATATTCAAAAGTGTGTTTTTTTGACAATAGGCGACATTCTTCCAAATTTCGACTTTTGAAATTTTAAAAAGTACTTTGCTCCTTTTTCCGAAAATGGTAGAAAATTTGCGAAAAAAATTATTGGGGAACACTATTCCGGCTATTCCTATGAATGTCCAATATTCAAAAGTGTGTTTTTTGACAATAGGCAACATTCTTCCAAATTTCGACTTTTCAAATTTTAAAAAGGACTTTGCTCCTTTTTCCGAAAATGGTATAAAATTTGCGAAAAAAAATTATTGGGGAACACTATTCCGGCCATTCCTATGTGTTTTTTTTGACAATAGGCGACATTCTTCCAAATTTCGACTTTTGAAATTTTAAAAAGGACTTTGCTCCTTTTTCCGAAAATGGTATAAAATTTGCGAAAAAAAATTATTGGGGAACACTATTCCGGCCATTCCTATGAATGTCCAATATTCAAAAGTGTGTTTTTTGACAATAGGCAACATTCTTCCAAATTTCGACTTTTGAAATTTTAAAAAGGACTTTGCTCCTTTTTCCGAAAATGGTATAAAATTTGCGAAAAAAAATTATTGGGGAACACTATTCCGGCCATTCCTATGTGTTTTTTTTTGACAATAGGCGACATTCTTCCAAATTTCGACTTTTGAAATTTTAAAAAGGACTTTGCTCCTTTTTGCGAAAATGGTAGAAAATTTGCGAAAAAAATTATTGGGGAACACTATTCCGGCCATTCCTATGAATGTCCAATATTCAAAAGTGTGTTTTTTTTGACAATAGGCGACATTCTTCCAAATTTCGACTTTTGAAATTTTAAAAAGGACTTTGCTCCTTTTTCCGAAAATTGTAGGAGATAAGCGAAAAAACATTATTGGAGAACACTGTTCCAGCCATTTCTATGAATGTCCAATATTCAAAAGTGTGTTTTTTTGACAATAGGCGACATTCTTCCAAATTTCGACTTTTGAAATTTTAAAAAGGACTTTGCTCCTTTTTCCGAAAATGGTAGAAAATTTGCGAAAAAAAATTATTGGGGAACACTATTCCGGCCATTCCTATGAATGTCCAATATTGAAAAGTGTGTTTTTTTTTGACAATAGGCGACATTTTTCCAAATTTCGACTTTTGCAATTTTAAAAAGGACTTTGCTCCTTTTTCCGAAAATGGTAGAAAATTTGCGAAAAAAAATTATTGGGGAACACTATTCCGGCCATTCCTATGAATGTCCAATATTCAAAAGTGTGTTTTTTTGACAATAGGCGACATTCTTCCAAATTTCGACTTTTGAAATTTTAAAAAAGACTTTGCTCCTTTTTCCGAAAATGGTAGAAAATTTGCGAAAAAAAATCATTGGGGAACACTATTCCGGCCATTCCTATGAATGTCCAATATTCAAAAGTGTGTTTTTTTGACAATAGGCGACATTCTTCCAAATTTCGACTTTTGAAATTTTAAAAAGCACTTTGCTCCTTTTTCCGAAAATGGTAGAAAATTTGCGAAAAAAAATATTGGAGAACACTATTCCGGCCATTCCTATGTGTTTTTTTTTGACAAAAGGCGACATTCTTCCAAATTTCGACTTTTGAAATTTTAAAAAGGACTTTGCTCCTTTTTCCGAAAATTGTAGGAGATAAGCGAAAAAACATTATTGGAGAACACTGTTCCGGCCATTTCTATGAATGTCCAATATTCAAAAGTGTGTTTTTTTGACAATAGGCGACATTCTTCAAAATTTGGACTTTTGAAATTTTAAAAAGGACTTTGCTCCTTTTTCCGAAAATGGTAGAAAATTTGCGAAAAAAAATTATTGGGGAACACTATTCCGGCCATTCCTATGAATGTCCAATATTCAAAAGTGTGTTTTTTTGACAATAGGCGACATTCTTCCAAATTTCGACTTTTGAAATTTTAAAAAGGACTTTGCTCTTTTTTCCGAAAATGATAGAAAATTTGCGAAAAAAAAATTATTGGGGAACACTATTCCGGCCATTCCTATGTGTTTTTTTTTTTGACAATAGGCGACATTCTTCCAAATTTCGACTTTTGAAATTTTAAAAAGGACTTTGCTCCTTTTTCCGAAAATGGTAGAAAATTTGCGAAAAAAAAATTATTGGGGAACACTATTCCGGCCATTCCTCTGAATGTCCAATATTCAAAAGTGTGTTTTTTTGACAATAGGCGACATTCTTCCAAATTTCGACTTTTGAAATTTTAAAAAGGACTTTGCTCCTTTTTCCGAAAATGGTAGAAAATTTGCGAAAAAAAATTATTGGGGAACACTATTCCGGCCATTCCTATGAATGTCCAATATTCAAAAGTGTGTTTTTTTGACACTATGCGACATTCTTCCAAATTTCGACTTTTGCAATTTTAAAAAGGACTTTGCTCCTTTTTCCGAAAATTGTACGAGATAAGCGAAAAAAAATTATTGGGGAACACTATTCCGGCCATTCCTATGAATGTCCAATATTCAAAAGTGTGTTTTTTTGACAATAGGCGACATTCTTCCAAATTTCGACTTTTGAAATTTTAAAAAGGACTTTGCTCCTTTTTCCGAAAATGGTAGAAAATTTGCGAAAAAAAATTATTGGGGAACAATATTCCGGCCATTCCTATGAATGTCCAATATTCAAAGGTGTGTTGTTTTGACAATAGGCGACATTCTTCCAAATTTCGACTTTTGAAATTTTAAAAAGGACTTTGCTCCTTTTTCCGAAAATTGTAGGAGATAAGCGAAAAAACATTATTGGAGAACATTCTTCCGGCCATTCCTATGAATGTCTAATATTGAAAAGTGTGTTTTTTTTGACAATAGGCGACATTCTTCCAAATTTCGACTTTTGCAATTTTAAAAAGGACTTTGCTCCTTTTTCCGAAAATTGTAGGAGATAAGCGAAAAAACATTATTGGAGAACACTGTTCCGGCCATTTCTATGAATGTCCAATATTCAAAATTGTGTTTTTTTGACAATAGGCGACATTCTTCCAAATTTCGACTTTTGAAATTTTAAAAAGGACTTTGCTCCTTTTTCCGAAAATGGTAGAAAATTTGCGAAAAAAAATTATTGGGGAACACTATTCCGGCCATTCCTATGAATGTCCAATATTCAAAAGTGTGTTTTTTTGACACTATGCGACATTCTTCCAAATTTCGACTTTTGAAATTTTAAAAAGGACTTTGCTCCTTTTTCCGAAAATGGTAGAAAATTTGGGAAAAAAAATTATTGGGGAACACTATTCCGGCCATTCCTATGAATGTCCAATATTCAAAAGTGTGTTGTTTTGACAATAGGCGACATTCTTCCAAATTTCGACTTTTGAAATTTTAAAAAGGACTTTGCTCCTTTTTCCGAAAATTGTAGGAGATAAGCGAAAAAACATTATTGGAGAACATTCTTCCGGCCATTCCTATGAATGTCTAATATTGAAAAGTGTGTTTTTTTTGACAATAGGCGACATTCTTCCAAATTTCGACTTTTGCAATTTTAAAAAGGACTTTGTTCCTTTTTCCGAAAATTGTAGGAGATAAGCGAAAAAACATTATTGGAGAACACTGTTCCGGCCATTCCTATGAATGTCCATTATTCAAAAGTGTGTTTTTTTGACAATAGGCGACATTCTTCCAAATTTCGACTTTTGAAATTTTAAAAAGGACTTTGCTCCTTTTTCCGAAAATGGTAGAAAATTTGCGAAAAAAAATTATTGGGGAACACTATTCCGGCCATTCCTATGAATGTCCAATATTCAAAAGTGTGTTTTTTTGACACTATGCGACATTCTTCCAAATTTCGACTTTTGAAATTGTAAAAAGGACTTTGCTCCTTTTTCCGAAAATGGTAGAAAATTTGCGAAAAAAATTATTGGGGAACACTATTCCGGCCATTCCTATGAATGTCCAATATTCAAAAGTGTGTTTTTTGACAATAGGCAACATTCTTCCAAATTTCGACTTTTGAAATTTTAAAAAGGACTTTGCTCCTTTTTCCGAAAATGGTATAAAATTTGCGAAAAAAAATTATTGGGGAACACTATTCCGGCCATTCCTATGTGTTTTTTTTTGACAATAGGCGACATTCTTCCAAATTTCGACTTTTGAAATTTTAAAAAGGACTTTGCTCCTTTTTCCGAAAATTGTAGGAGATAAGCGAATAAACATTATTGGAGAACATTCTTCCGGCCATTCCTATGAATGTCCAATATTGAAAAGTGTGTTTTTTTTTTGACAATAGGCGACATTCTTCCAAATTTCTACTTTTGAAATTTTAAAAAGGACTTTGCTCCTTTTTCCGAAAATTGTAGGAGATAAGCGAAAAAACATTATTGGAGAACACTGTTCCGGCCATTTCTATGAATGTCCAATATTCAAATATGTGTTTTTTTGACAATAGGCGACATTCTTCCAAATTTCGACTTTTGAAATTTTAAAAAGGACTTTGCTCCTTTTTCCGAAAATGGTAGAAAATTTGCGAAAAAAAATTATTGGGGAACACTATTCCGGCCATTCCTATGAATGTCCAATATTGAAAAGTGTGTTTTTTTTGACAATAGGCGACATTCTTCCAAATTTCGACTTTTGCAATTTTAAAAAGGACTTTGCTCCTTTTTCCGAAAATGGTAGAAAATTTGCGAAAAAAAATTATTGGGGAACACTATTCCGGCCATTCTTATGAATGTCCAATATTCAAAAGTGTGTTTTTTTGACAATAGGCGACATTCTTCCAAATTTCGACTTTTGAAATTTTAAAAAAGACTTTGCTCCTTTTTCCGAAAATGGTAGAAAATTTGCGAAAAAACATTATTGGAGAACACTATTCCGGCCATTCCTATGAATGTCCAATATTGAAAAGTGTGTTTTTTTGACAATAGGCGACATTCTTCCAAATTTCGACTTTTGAAATTTTAAAAAGGACTTTGCTCCTTTTTCCGAAAATGGTAGAAAATTTGCGAAAAAAAATTATTGGGGAACACTATTCCGGCCATTCCTCTGAATGTCCAATATTCAAAAGTGTGTTTTTTTGACAATAGGCGACATTCTTCCAAATTTCGACTTTTGAAATTTTAAAAAGGACTTTGCTCCTTTTTCCGAAAATGGTAGAAAATTTGCGAAAAAAATTATTGGGGAACACTATTCCGGCCATTCCTATGAATGTCCAATATTCAAAAGTGTGTTTTTTTGACAATAGGCGACATTCTTCCAAATTTCGACTTTTGAAATTTTAAAAAGGACTTTGCTCCTTTTTCCGAAAATGGTAGAAAATTTGCGAAAAAAAAATTATTGGGGAACACTATTCCGGCCATTCCTATGAATGTCCAATATTCAAAAGTGTGTTTTTTTGACAATAGGCGACATTCTTCCAAATTTGGACTTTTGAAATTTTAAAAAGGACTTTGCTCCTTTTTCCGAAAATGGTAGAAAATTTGCGAAAAAAAAGTATTGGGGAACACTATTCCGGCCATTCCTATGAATGTCCAATAGTCAAAAGTGTGTTTTTTTGAAAATAGACGACATTCTTCCAAATTTCGACTTTTGAAATTTTAAAAAGGACTTTGCTCCTTTTTCCGAAAATGGTAGAAAATTTGCGAAAAAAAATTATTGGGAAACACTATTCCGGCCATTCCTATTAATGTCCAATATTCAAAAGTGTGTTTTTTTGACAATAGGCGACATTCTTCCAAATTTGGACTTTTGAAATTTTAAAAAGGACTTTGCTCCTTTTTCCGAAAATGGTAGAAAATTTGCGAAAAAATATTATTGGGGAACACTATTCCGGCCATTCCTATGAATGTCAAATATTCAAAATTGTGTTTTTTCGACAATAGGCGACATTCTTCCAAATTTCGACTTCTGAAATTTTAAAAAGGACTTTGCTCCTTTTTCCGAAAATGGTAGAAAATTTGCGAAAGAAAATTACTGGGGAACACTATTCCGGCCATTCCTATGTGTTTTTTTTGTCAATAGGCGACATTCTTCCAAATTTCGACTTTTGAAATTTTAGAAAGGACTTTGCTCCTTTTTCCGAAAATTGTAGGAGATAAGCGAAAAAAAATTATTGGGGAACACTATTCCGGCCATTCCTATAAATGTCCAATATTCAAAAGTGTGTTTTTTTGACAATAGGCGACATTCTTCCAAATTTCGACTTTTGAAATTTTAAAAAGGACTTTGCTCCTTTTTCCGAAAATGGTAGAAAATTTGCGAAAAAAAATTATTGGGAAACACTATTCCGGCCATTCCTATTAATGTCCAATATTCAAAAGTGTGTTTTTTGACAATAGGCGACATTCTTCCAAATTTGGACTTTTGAAATTTTAAAAAGGACTTTGCTCCTTTTTCCGAAAATGGTAGAAAATTTGCGAAAAAAAATTATTGGGGAACACTATTCCGGCCATTCCTACGAATGTCCAATATTCAAATATGTGTTTTTTTGACAATAGGCGACATTCTTTCAAATTTCGACTTTTGAAATTTTAAAAAGGACTTTGCTCCTTTTTCCGAAAATGGTAGAAAATTTGCGAAAAAAAATTATTGGGAAACACTATTCCGGCCATTCCTATTAATGTCCAATATTCAAAAGTGTGTTTTTTGACAATAGGCGACATTCTTCCAAATTTGGACTTTTGAAATTTTAAAAAGGACTTTGCTCCTTTTTCCGAAAATGGTAGAAAATTTGCGAAAAAAAATTATTGGGGAACACTATTCCGGCCATTCCTATGAATGTCCAATATTCAAAATTGTGTTTTTTGACAATAGGCAACATTCTTCCAAATTTCGACTTTTGAAATTTTAAAAAGACTTTGCTCCTTTTTCCGAAAATGGTAGAAAATTTGCGAAAAAAATTATTGGGGAACACTATTCCGGCCATTCCTATGAATGTCCAATATTCAAAAGTGTGTTTTTTTGACAATAGGCGACATTCTTCCAAATTTCGACTTTTGAAATTTTAAAAAGGACTTTGCTCCTTTTTCCAAAAATGGTAGAAAATTTGCGAAAAAAAATTATTGGGGAACACTATTCCGGCCATTCCTATGAATGTCCAATATTCAAAAGTGTGTTTTTTCGACAATAGGCGACATTCTTCCAAATTACGACTTTTGAAATTTTAGAAAGGACTTTGCTCCTTTTTCCGAAAATTGTAGGAGATAAGCGAAAAAAAATTATTGGGGAACACTATTCCGGCCATTCCTATGAATGTCCAATATTCAAAAGTGTGTTTTTTCGACAATAGGCGACATTCTTCCAAATTTCGACTTTTGAAATTTTAGAAAGGACTTTGCTCCTTTTTCCGAAAATTGTAGGAGATAAGCGAAAAAACATTATTGGGGAACACTATTCCGGCCATTCCTATGAATGTCCAATATTCAAAAGTGTGTTTTTTTGACAATAGGCGACATTCTTCCAAATTTCGACTTTTGAAATTTTAAAAAGGACTTTGCTCCTTTTTCCGAAAATGGTAGAAAATTTGCGAAAAAAAATTATTGGGGAACACTATTCCGGCCATTCCTATGTGTTTTTTTTTGACAATAGGCGACATTCTTCCAAATTACGACTTTTGAAATTTTAGAAAGGACTTTGCTCCTTTTTCCGAAAATTGTACGAGATAAGCGAAAAAAAATTATTGGGGAACACTATTCCGGCCATTCCTATGAATGTCCAATATTCAAAAGTGTGTTTTTTCGACAATAGGCGACATTCTTCCAAATTTCGACTTTTGAAATTTTAGAAAGGACTTTGCTCCTTTTTCCGAAAATTGTAGGAGATAAGCGAAAAAACATTATTGGGGAACACTATTCCGGCCATTCCTATGAATGTCCAATATTCAAAAGTGTGTTTTTTTGACAATAGGCGACATTCTTCCAAATTTCGACTTTTGAAATTTTAAAAAAGACTGCTCCTTTTTCCGAAAATGGTAGAAAATTTGCGAAAAAAATTATGGGGGAACACTATTCCGGCCATTCCTATGTGTTTTTTTTTGACAATAGGCGACATTCTTCCAAATTACGACTTTTGAAATTTTAGAAAGGACTTTGCTCCTTTTTCCGAAAATTGTACGAGATAAGCGAAAAAAAATTATTGGGGAACACTATTCCGGCCATTCCTATGAATGTCCAATATTCAAAAGTGTGTTTTTTCGACAATAGGCGACATTCTTCCAAATTTCGACTTTTGAAATTTTAGAAAGGACTTTGCTCCTTTTTCCGAAAATTGTAGGAGATAAGCGAAAAAACATTATTGGGGAACACTATTCCGGCCATTCCTATGAATGTCCAATATTCAAAAGTGTGTTTTTTTGACAATAGGCGACATTCTTCCAAATTTCGACTTTTGAAATTTTAAAAAAGACTGCTCCTTTTTCCGAAAATGGTAGAAAATTTGCGAAAAAAATTATGGGGGAACACTATTCCGGCCATTCCTATGAATGTCCAATATTCAAAAGTGTGTTTTTTTGACAATAGGCGACATTCTTCCAAATTTCGACTTTTGAAATTTTAAAAAGGACTTTGCTCCTTTTTCCGAAAATGGTAGAAAATTTGCGAAAAAAAATTATTGGGGAACACTATTCCGGCCATTCCTATGAATGTCCAATATTCAAAAGTGTGTTTTTTTGACAATAGGCGACATTCTTCCAAATTTCGACTTTTGAAATTTTAAAAAGGACTTTGCTCCTTTTTCCAAAAATGGTAGAAAATTTGCGAAAAAAAATTATTGGGGAACACTATTCCGGCCATTCCTATGAATATCCAATATTCAGAAGTGTGTTTTTTTGACAATAGGCGACATTCTTCCAAATTTCGACTTTTGAAATTTAAAAAAGGACTTTGCTCCTTTTTCCGAAAATGGCAGAAAAATTGCGAAAAAAAATTATTGGGGAACACTATTCCGGCCATTCCTATGAATGTCCAATATTCAAAAGTGTGTTTTTTTGACAATAGGCGACATTCTTCCAAATTTCGACTTTTGAAATTTTAAAAAAGACTGCTCCTTTTTCCGAAAATGGTAGAAAATTTGCGAAAAAAAATTATTGGGGAACACTATTCCGGCCATTCCTATGAATGTCCAATATTCAAAAGTGTGTTTTTTTGACAATAGGCGACATTCTTCCAAATTTCGACTTTTGAAATTTTAAAAAGGACTTTGCTCCTTTTTCCGAAAATGGTAGAAAATTTGCGAAAAAAAATTATTGGGGAACACTATTCCGGCCATTCCTATGAATGTCCAATATTCAAAAGTGTGTTTTTTTGACAATAGGCGACATTCTTCCAAATTTCGACTTTTGAAATTTTAAAAAGGACTTTGCTCCTTTTTCCGAAAATGGTAGAAAATTTGCGAAAAAAAATTATTGAAGAACACTATTCCGGCCATTCCTATGAATGTCCAATATTCAAAAGTGTGTTTTTTTGACCATAGGCGACATTCTTCCAAATTTCGACTTTTGAAATTGTAAAAAGGACTTTGCTCCTTTTTCCGAAAATGGTAGAAAATTTGCGAAAAAAAATTATTGGGGAACACTATTCCGGCCATTCCTATGAATGTCCAATATTCAAAAGTATGTTTTTTTGACAATAGGCAACATTCTTCCAAATTTGGACTTTTGAAATTTTAAAAAGGACTTTGCTCCTTTTTCCGAAAATGGTAGAAAATTTGCGAAAAAAAATTATTGGGGAACACTATTCCGGCCATTCCTATGTGTTTTTTTTTGACAATAGGTGACATTCTTCCAAATTACGACTTTTGAAATTTTAGAAAGGACTTTGCTCCTTTTTCCGAAAATTGTACGAGATAAGCGAAAAAAAATTATTGGGGAACACTATTCCGGCCATTCCTATGAATGTCCAATATTCAAAAGTGTGTTTTTTCGACAATAGGCGACATTCTTCCAAATTTCGACTTTTGAAATTTTAGAAAGGACTTTGCTCCTTTTTCCGAAAATTGTAGGAGATAAGCGAAAAAACATTATTGGGGAACACTATTCCGGCCATTCCTATGAATGTCCAATATTCAAAAGTATGTTTTTTCGACAATAGGCGACATTCTTCCAAATTTCGACTTTTGAAATTTTAAAAAGGACTTTGCTCCTTTTTCCGAAAATGGTAGAAAATTTGCGAAAAAAAATTATTGGGGAACACTATTCCGGCCATTCCTATGTGTTTTTTTTTGACAATAGGCGACATTCTTCCAAATTACGACTTTTGAAATTTTAGAAAGGACTTTGCTCCTTTTTCCGAAAATTGTACGAGATAAGCGAAAAAAAATTATTGGGGAACACTATTCCGGCCATTCCTATGAATGTCCAATATTCAAAAGTGTGTTTTTTCGACAATAGGCGACATTCTTCCAAATTTCGACTTTTGAAATTTTAGAAAGGACTTTGCTCCTTTTTCCGAAAATTGTAGGAGATAAGCGAAAAAACATTATTGGGGAACACTATTCCGGCCATTCCTATGAATGTCCAATATTCAAAAGTATGTTTTTTCGACAATAGGCGACATTCTTCCAAATTACGACTTTTGAAATTTTAGAAAGGACTTTGCTCCTTTTTCCGAAAATTGTGCGTTTTTTCGACAATAGGCGACATTCTTCCAAATTTCGACTTTTGAAATTTTAGAAAGGACTTTGCTCCTTTTTCCGAAAATTGTACGAGATAAGCGAAAAAAAAGTATTGGGGAACACTATTCCGGCCATTCCTATGAATGTCCAATATTCAAAAGTGTGTTTCTTCGACAATAGGCGACATTCTTCCAAATTTCGACTTTTGAAATTTTAGAAAGGACTTTGCTCCTTTTTCCGAAAATTGTAGGAGATAAGCGAAAAAACATTATTGGGGAACACTATTCCGGCCATTCCTATGAATGTCCAATATTCAAAAGTGTGTTTTTTCGACAATAGGCGACATTCTTCCAAATTTCGACTTTTGAAATTTTAGAAAGGACTTTGCTCCTTTTTCCGAAAATTGTAGGAGATAAGCGAAAAAACATTATTGGGGAACACTATTCCGGCCATTCCTATGAATGTCCAATATTCAAAAGTATGTTTTTTCGACAATAGGCGACATTCTTCCAAATTTCGACTTTTGAAATTTTAAAAAGGACTTTGCTCCTTTTTCCGAAAATGGTAGAAAATTTGCGAAAAAAAATTATTGGGGAACACTATTCCGGCCATTCCTATGTGTTTTTTTTGACAATAGGCGACATTCTTCCAAATTACGACTTTTGAAATTTTAGAAAGGACTTTGCTCCTTTTTCCGAAAATTGTACGAGATAAGCGAAAAAAAATTATTGGGGAACACTATTCCGGCCATTCCTATGAATGTCCAATATTCAAAAGTGTGTTTTTTTGACAATAGGCGACATTCTTCCAAATTTCGACTTTTGAAATTTTAAAAAGGACTTTGCTCCTTTTTCCGAAAATGGTAGAAAATTTGCGAAAAAAAATTATTGGGGAACACTATTCCGGCCATTCCTATGAATGTCCAATATTCAAAAGTGTGTTTTTTTGACAATAGGCGACATTCTTCCAAATTTCGACTTTTGAAATTTTAAAAAGGACTTTGCTCCTTTTTCCGAAAATGGTAGAAAATTTGCGAAAAAAAATTATTGGGGAACACTATTCCGGCCATTCCTATGAATGTCCAATATTCAAAAGTGTGTTTTTTGACAATAGGCAACATTCTTCCAAATTTCGACTTTTGAAATTTTAAAAAGGACTTTGCTCCTTTTTCCGAAAATGGTAGAAAATTTGCGAAAAAAAATTATTGGGGAACACTATTCCGGCCATTCCTATGAATGTCCAATATTCAAAAGTGTGTTTTTTGACAATAGGCAACATTCTTCCAAATTTCGACTTTTGAAATTTTAAAAAGGACTTTGCTCCTTTTTCCGAAAATGGTAGAAAATTTGCGAAAAAAAATTATTGGGGAACACTATTCCGGCCATTCCTATGAATATCCAATATTCAAAAGTGTGTTTTTTTGACAATAGGCGACATTCTTCCAAATTTCGACTTTTGAAATTTTAAAAAGGACTTTGCTCCTTTTTCCGAAAATGGTAGAAAATTTGCGAAAAAAAATTATTGGGGAACACTATTCCGGCCATTCCTATGAATGTCCAATATTCAAAAGTGTGTTTTTTTGACAATAGGCGACATTCTTCCAAACTTCGACTTTTGAAATTTTAAAAAGGACTTTGCTCCTTTTTCCGAAAATGGTAGAAAATTTGCGAAAAAAAATTATTGGGGAACACTATTCCGGCCATTCCTATGAATGTCCAATATTCAAAAGTGTGTTTTTTTGACAATAGGCGACATTCTTCCAAATTTCGACTTTTGAAATTTTAAAAAGGACTTTGCTCCTTTTTCCGAAAATGGTAGAAAATTTGCGAAAAAAAATTATTGGGGAACACTATTCCGGCCATTCCTATGAATGTCCAATATTCAAAAGTGTGTTTTTTTGACAATAGGCGACATTCTTCCAAATTTGGACTTTTGAAATTTTAAAAAGGACTTTGCTCCTTTTTCCGAAAATGGTAGAAAATTTGCGAAAAAAAATTATTGGGGAACACTATTCCGGCCATTCCTATGAATGTCCAATATTCAAAAGTGTGTTTTTTTGACAATAGGCGACATTCTTATAAATTTCGACTTTTGAAATTTTAAAAAGGACTTTGCTCCTTTTTCCGAAAATGGTAGAAAATTTGCGAAAAAAAATTATTGAGGAACACTATTCCGGCCATTCCTATGAATGTCCAATATTCAAAAGTGTGTTTTTTTGACAATAGGCGACATTCTTCCAAATTTCGACTTTTGAAATTTTAAAAAGGACTTTGCTCCTTTTTCCGAAAATGGTAGAAAATTTGCGAAAAAAAATTATTGGGGAACACTATTCCGGCCATTCCTATGAATGTCCAATATTCAAAAGTGTGTTTTTTTGACAATAGGCGACATTCTTCCAAATTTCGACTTTTGAAATTTTAAAAAGGACTTTGCTCCTTTTTCCGAAAATGGTAGAAAATTTGCGAAAAAAAATTATTGGGGAACACTATTCCGGCCATTCCTATGAATGTCCAATATTCAAAAGTGTGTTTTTTTGACAATAGGCGACATTCTTCCAAATTTCGACTTTTGAAATTTTAAAAAGGACTTTGCTCCTTTTTCCGAAAATGGTAGAAAATTTGCGAAAAAAAATTATTGGGGAACACTATTCCGGCCATTCCTATGAATGTCCAATATTCAAAAGTGTGTTTTTTTGACAATAGGCGACATTCTTCCAAATTTCGACTTTTGAAATTTTAAAAAGGACTTTGCTCCTTTTTCCGAAAGTGGTAGAAAATTTGCGAAAAAAAATTATTGGGGAACACTATTCCGGCCATTCCTATGAATGTCCAATATTCAAAAGTGTGTTTTTTTGACAATAGGCGACATTCTTCCAAATTTCGACTTTTGAAATTTTAAAAAGGACTTTGCTCCTTTTTCCGAAAATGGTAGAAAATTTGCGAAAAAAAATTATTGGGGAACACTATTCCGGCCATTCCTATGAATGTCCAATATTCAAAAGTGTGTTTTTTTGACAATAGGCGACATTCTTCCAAATTTCGACTTTTGAAATTTTAAAAAGGACTTTGCTCCTTTTTCCGAAAATGGTAGAAAATTTGCGAAAAAAAATTATTGGGGAACACTATTCCGGCCATTCCTATGAATGTCCAATATTCAAAAGTGTGTTTTTTTGACAATAGGCGACATTCTTCCAAATTTCGACTTTTGAAATTTTAAAAAGGACTTTGCTCCTTTTTCCGAAAATGGTAGAAAATTTGCGAAAAAAAATTATTGGGGAACACTATTCCGGCCATTCCTATGAATGTCCAATATTCAAAAGTGTGTTTTTTTGACAATAGGCGACATTCTTCCAAATTTCGACTTTTGAAATTTTAAAAAGGACTCTGCTCCTTTTTCCGAAAATGGTAGAAAATTTGCGAAAAAAAATTATTGGGGAACACTATTCCGGCCATTCCTATGAATGTCCAATATTCAAAAATGTGTTTCTTTGACAATAGGCGACATTCTTCCAAATTTCGACTTTTGAAATTTTAAAAAGGACTTTGCTCCTTTTTCCGAAAATGGTAGAAAATTTGCGAAAAAAAATTATTGGGGAACACTATTCCGGCCATTCCTATGAATGTCCAATATTCAAAAGTGTGTTTTTTTGACAATAGGCGACATTCTTCCAAATTTCGACTTTTGAAATTTTAAAAAGGACTTTGCTCCTTTTTCCGAAAATGGTAAAAAATTTGCGAAAAAAAATTATTGGGGAACACTATTCCGGCCATTCCTATGAATGTCCAAAATTCAAAAGTGTGTTTTTTGACAATAGGCGACATTCTTCCAAATTTCGACTTTTGAAATTTTAAAAAGGACTTTGCTCCTTTTTCCGAAAATGGTAGAAAATTTGCGAAAAAAAATTATTGGGGAACACTATTCCGGCCATTCCTATGAATGTCCAATATTCAAAAGTGTGTTTTTTTGACAATAGGCGACATTCTTCCAAATTTCGACTTTTGAAATTTTAAAAAGGACTTTGCTCCTTTTTCCGAAAATGGTAGAAAATTTGCGAAAAAAAATTATTGGGGAACACTATTCCGGCCATTCCTATGAATGTCCAATATTCAAAAGTGTGTTTTTTTGACAATAGGCGACATTCTTCCAAATTTCGACTTTTGAAATTTTAAAAAGGACTTTGCTCCTTTTTCCGAAAATGGTAGAAAATTTGCGAAAAAAAATTATTGGGGAACACTATTCCGGCCATTCCTATGAATGTCCAATATTCAAAAGTGTGTTTTTTGACAATAGGCAACATTCTTCCAAATTTCGACTTTTGAAATTTTAAAAAGGACTTTGCTCCTTTTTCCGAAAATGGTAGAAAATTTGCGAAAAAAAATTATTGGGGAACACTATTCCGGCCATTCCTATGAATGTCCAATATTCAAAAGTGTGTTTTTTTGACAATAGGCGACATTCTTCCAAATTTCGACTTTTGAAATTTTAAAAAGGACTTTGCTCTTTTTTCCGAAAATGGTAGAAAATTTGCGAAAAAAAATTATTGGGGAACACTATTCCGGCCATTCCTATGAATGCCCAATATTCAAAAGTGTGTTTTTTTGACAATAGGCGACATTCTTCCAAATTTCGACTTTTGAAATTTTAAAAAGGACTTTGCTCCTTTTTCCGAAAATGGTAGAAAATTTGAAAAAAAAAATTATTGGGGAACACTATTCCGGCCATTCCTATGAATGTCCAATATTCAAAAGTGTGTTTTTTGACAATAGGCGACATTCTTCCAAATTTCGACTTTTGAAATTTTAAAAAGGACTTTGCTCCTTTTTCCGAAAATGGTAGAAAATTTGCGAAAAAAAATTATTGGGGAACACTATTCCGGCCATTCCTATGAATGTCCAATATTCAAAAGTGTGTTTTTTTGACAATAGGCGACATTCTTCCAAATTTCGACTTTTGAAATTTTAAAAAGGACTTTGCTCCTTTTTCCGAAAATGGTAGAAAATTTGCGAAAAAAAATTATTGGGGAACACTATTCCGGCCATTCCCATGTGTTTTTTTGACAATAGGCGACATTCTTCCAAATTTCGACTTTTGAAATTTTAATAAGGACTTTGCTCCTTTTTCCGAAAATGGTAGAAAATTTTGCGAAAAAAAATTATTGGGGAAAACTATTCCGGCCATTCCTATGAATGTCCAATATTCAAAAGTGTGTTTTTTTGACAATAGGCGACATTCTTCCAAATTTCGACTTTTGAAATTTTAAAAAGGACTTTGCTCCTTTTTCCGAAAATGGTAGAAAATTTGCGAAAAAAAATTATTGGGGAACACTACTCCGGCCATTCCTATGAATGTCCAATATTCAAAAGTGTGTTTTTTGACAATAGGCGACATTCTTCCAAATTTCGACTTTTGAAATTTTCAAAGGACTTTGCTCCTTTTTCCGAAAATGGCAGAAAAATTGCGAAAAAAAATTATTGGGGAACACTATTCCGGCCATTCCTATGAATGTCCAATATTCAAAAGTGTGTTTTTTTGACAATAGGCGGCATTCTTCCAAATTTCGACTTTTGAAATTTTAAAAAGGACTTTGCTCCTTTTTCCGAAAATGGTAAAAAATTTGCGAAAAAAAATTATTGGGGAACACTATTCCGGCCATTCCTATGAATGTCCAATATTCAAAAGTGTGTTTTTTTGACAATAGGCGACATTCTTCCAAATTTCGACTTTTGAAATTTTAAAAAGGACTTTGCTCCTTTTTCCGAAAATGGTAAAAAATTTGCAAAAAAAAAAAAATTATGGGGGAACACTATTCCGGCCATTCCTATGAATGTCCAATATTCAAAAGTGTGTTTTTTTGACAATAGGCGACATTCTTCCAAATTTCGACTTTTGAAATTTTAAAAAGGACTTTGCTCCTTTTTCCGAAAATGGTAGAAAATTTGCAAAAAAAAATTATTGGGGAACACTATTCCGGCCATTCCTATGAATGTCCAATATTCAAAAGTGTGTTTTTTTGACAATAGGCGACATTCTTGCAAATTTCGACTTTTGAAATTTTAAAAAGGACTTTGCTCCTTTTTCCGAAAATGGTAGAAAATTTGCAAAAAAAAATTATTGGGGAACACTATTCCGGCCATTCCTATGAATGTCCAATATTCAAAAGTGTGTTTTTTTGACAATAGGCGACATTCTTCCAAATTTCGACTTTTGAAATTTTAAAAGGACTTTGTTCCTTTTTCCGAAAATGCCAGAAAAATTGCGAAAAAAAATTATTGGGGAACACTATTCCGGCCATTTCTATGAATGTCCAATATTCAAAAGTGTGTTTTTTTGACAATAGGCGACATTCTTCCAAATTTCGACTTTTAAATTGTAAAAAGGACTTTGCTCCTTTTTCCGAAAATGGTAGAAAATTTGCAAAAAAAAATTATTGGGGAACACTATTCCGGCCATTCCTATGAATGTCCAATATTCAAAAGTGTGTTTTTTGACAATAGGCAACATTCTTCCAAATTTCGACTTTTGAAATTTTAAAAAGGACTTTGCTCCTTTTTCCGCAAATGGTAGAAAATTTGCGAAAAAAAAATTATTGAGGAACACTATTCTGGCCATTCCTATGAATGTCCAATATTCAAAAGTGTGTTTTTTTGACAATAGGTGACATTCTTCCAAATTTCGACTTTTAAAATTTTAAAAAGGACTTTGCTCCTTTTTCCGAAATTTGTAGGAGATAAGCGAAAAAACATTATTGGAGAACACTCTTCCGGCCATTTCTATGAATGTCCAATATTCAAAAGTCTTCACAGTGTGTTTTTTTGAAAATTGGCGACATTCTTCCAAATTTCGACTTTTGAAATTTTAAAAATCCTTTGTTCCTTTTTCCGAAAATGCCAGAAAAATTGCGAAAAAAAATTATTGGGGAACACTATTCCGGCCATTCCTATGAATGTCCAATATTCAAAAGTGTGTTTTTTTTGACAATAGGCGACATTCTTCCAAATTTCGACTTTTGAAATTTTAAAAAGGACTTTGCTCCTTTTTCCGAAAATGGTAGAAAATTTGCGAAAAAAAATTATTGGGGAACACTATTCCGGCCATTCCTATGAATGTCCAATATTCAAAAGTGTGTTTTTTTGACAATAGGCGACATTCTTCCAAATTTCGACTTTTGAAATTTTAAAAGGACTTTGTTCCTTTTTCCGAAAATGCCAGAAAAATTGCGAAAAAAAATTATTTGGGAACACTATTCCGGCCATTTCTATTAATGTCCAATATTCAAAAGTGTGTTTTTTTGACAATAGGCGACATTCTTCCAAATTTCGACTTTTGAAATTTTAAAAAGAACTTTGCTCCTTTTTGCGAAAAGGGTAGAAAATTTGCGAAAAAAAATTATTGGGGAACACTACTCCAGCCATTCCTATGAATGTCCAATATTCAAAAGTGTGTTTTTTGACAATAGGCAACATTCTTCCAAATTTCGACTTTTGAAATTTTAAAAAGGACTTTGCTCCTTTTTCCGAAAATGGTAGAAAATTTGCGAAAAAAAATTATTGAGGAACACTATTCTGGCCATTCCTATGAATGTCCAATATTCAAAAGTGTGTTTTTTGACAATAGGCAACATTCTTCCAAATTTCGACTTTTGAAATTTTAAAAAGGACTTTGCTCCTTTTTCCGAAAATGGTAGAAAATTTGCGAAAAAAAATTATTGGGGAACACTATTCCGGCCATTCCTATGAAAGTCCAATATTCAAAAGTGTGTTTTTTGACAATAGGCAACATTCTTCCAAATTTCGACTTTTGAAATTTTAAAAAGGACTTTGCTCCTTTTTCCGAAAATGGTAGAAAATTTGCGAAAAAAAAATTATTGAGGAACACTATTCTGGCCATTCCTATGAATGTCCAATATTCAAAAGTGTGTTTTTTTGACAATAGGCGACATTCTTCCAAATTTCGACTTTTGAAATTTTAAAAAGGACTTTGCTCCTTTTTCCGAAAATGGTAGAAAATTTGGGAAAAAAAATTATTGGGGACCACTATTCCGGCCATTCCTATGAATGTCCAATATACAAAAGTGTGTTTTTTTAACAATAGGCGACATTCTTCCAAATTTCGACTTTTGAAATTTTAAAAAGGACTTTGCTCCTTTTTCCGAAAATGGTAAAAAATTTGCGAAAAAAAATTATTGGGGAACACTATTCCGGCCATTCCTATGAATGTCCAATATTCAAAAGTGTGTTTTTTTGACAATAGGCGACATTCTTCCAAATTTCGACTTTTGAAATTTTAAAAAGGACTTTGCTCCTTTTTCCGAAAATGGTAGAAAATTTGCGAAAAAAAATTATTGAAGAACACTATTCCGGCCATTCCTATGAATGTCCAATATTCAAAAGTGTGTTTTTTTGACAATAGACGACATTCTTCCAAATTTCGACTTTTAAATTGTAAAAAGGACTTTGCTCCTTTTTCCGAAAATGGCAGAAAAATTGCGAAAAAAAATTATTGGGGAACACTATTCCGGCCATTCCTATGAATGTCCAATATTCAAAAGTGTGTTTTTTTGACAATAGGCGACATTCTTCCAAATTTCGACTTTTAAATTGTAAAAAGGACTTTGCTCCTTTTTCCGAAAATGGTAGAAAATTTGCGAAAAAAAATTATTGGGGAACACTATTCCGGCCATTCCTATGAATGTCCAATATTCAAAAGTGTGTTTTTTTGACAATAGGGAACATTCTTCCAAATTTCGACTTTTGAAATTTTAAAAAGGACTTCGCTCCTTTTTCCGAAAATGGTAGAAAATTTGCGAAAAAAAATTATTGAGGAACACTATTCTGGCCATTCCTATGAATGTCCAATATTCAAAAGTGTGTTTTTTTGACAATAGGCGACATTCTTCCAAATTTCGACTTTTGAAATTTTAAAAAGGACTTTGCTCCTTTTTCCGAAAATGGTAGAAAATTTGGGAAAAAAAATTATTGGGGAACACTATTCCGGCCATTCCTATGAATGTCCAATATACAAAGGTGTGTTTTTTTAACCATAGGCGACATTCTTCCAAATTTCGACTTTTGAAATTTTAAAAAGGACTTTGCTCCTTTTTCCGAAAATGGTAGAAAATTTGGGAAAAAAAATTATTGGGGAACACTATTCCGGCCATTCCTATGAATGTCCAATATACAAAAGTGTGTTTTTTTAACAATAGGAGACATTCTTCCAAATTTCGACTTTTGAAATTTTAAAAAGGACTTTGCTCCTTTTTCCGAAAATTGTAGGAGATAAGCGAAAAAACATTATTGGAGAACACTCTTTCGGGCATTTCTATGAATGTCCAATATTCAAAAGTCTTAACAGTGTGTTTTTTTTTGAAAATTGGCGACATTTTTCCAAATTTCACCTTTTGAAATTTTAGAAAGGACTTTGCTCCTTTTTCCGAAAATGGTAGAAAATTTGCGAAAAAAATTATTGGGGAACACTATTCCGGCCATTCCTATGAATGTCCAATATTCAAAAGTGTGTTTTTTTGACAATAGGCGACATTCTTCCAAATTTCGACTTTTGAAATTTTAAAAAGGACTTTGCTCCTTTTTCCGAAAATGGTAGAAAATTTGCGAAAAAAAATTATTGGGGAACACTATTCTGGCCATTCCTATGAATGTCCAATATTCAAAAGTGTGTTTTTTTGACAATAGGCGACATTCTTCCAAATTTCGACTTTTGAAATTTTAAAAAGGACTTTGCTCCTTTTACCGAAAATGGTAGAAAATTTGCGAAAAAAAATTATTGAGGAACACTATTCTGGCCATTCCTATGAATGTCCAATATTCAAAAGTGTGTTTTTTTGACAATAGGCGACATTCTTCCAAATTTCGACTTTTGAAATTTTAAAAAGGACTTTGCTCCTTTTTCCGAAAATGGTAAAAAATTTGCAAAAAAAAATTATTGGGGAACACTCTTTCGGCCATTTCTATGAATGTCCAATATTCAAAAGTCTTAACAGTGTGTTTTTTTTGAAAATTGGCGACATTTTTCCAAATTTCAACTTTTGAAATTTTAAAAAGGACTTTGCTCCTTTTTCCGAAAATGGTAGAAAATTTGCGAAAAAAATTATTGATGAACACTATTCCGGCCATTCCTATGAATGTCCAATATTCAAAAGTGTGTTTTTTTGACAATAGGCGACATTCTTCCAAATTTCGACTTTTGAAATTTTAAAAAGGACTTTGCTCCTTTTTCCGAAAATGGTAGAAAATTTGCGAAAAAAAATTATTGGGGAACACTATTCCGGCCATTTCTATGAATGTCCAATATTCAAAAGTGTGTTTTTTTGACAATAGGCGACATTATTCCAAATTTCGACTTTTGAAATTTTAAAAAGGACTTTGCTCCTTTTTCCGAAAATGGTAAAAAATTTGCGAAAAAAAATTATTGGGGAACACTATTCCGGCCATTCCTATGAATGTCCAATATTCAAAAGTGTGGTTTTTTGACAATAGGCGACATTCTTCCAAATTTCGACTTTTGAAATTTTAAAAAGGACTTTGCTCCTTTTTCCGAAAATGGTAAAAAATTTGCGAAAAAAAAATTTGGGGAACACTATTCCGGCCATTCCTATGAATGTCCAATATTCAAAAGTGTGTTTTTTTGACAATAGGCGACATTCTTCCAAATTTCGACTTTTGAAATTTTAAAAAGGACTTTGCTCCTTTTTCCGAAAATGGTAAAAAATTTGCGAAAAAAAATTATTGAGGAACACTATTCCGGCCATTCCTATGAATGTCCAATATTCAAAAGTGTGTTTTTTTTGACAATAGGCGACATTCTTCCAAATTTCGACTTTTGAAATTTTAAAAAGGACTTTGCTCCTTTTTCCGAAAATGGTAAAAAATTTGCGAAAAAAAATTATTGGGGAACACTATTCCGGCCATTCCTATGAATGTCCAATATTCAAAAGTGTGTTTTTTTGACAATAGGCGACATTCTTCCAAATTTCGACTTTTGAAATTTTAAAAAGGACTTTGCTCCTTTTTCCGAAAATGGTAGAAAATTTGCGAACAAAAATTATTGGGGAACACTATTCCGGCCATTCCTATGAATGTCCAATATTCAAAAGTGTGTTTTTTTGACAATAGGCGACATTCTTCCAAATTTCGACTTTTGAAATTTTAAAACGGACTTTGCTCTTTTTTCCGAAAATGGTAGAAAATTTGGGAAAAAAAATTATTGGGGAACACTATTCCGGCCATTCCTATGAATGTCCAATATTCAAAAGTGTGTTTTTTTGACAATAGGCGACATTCTTCCAAATTTCGACTTTTGAAATTTTAAAAAGGACTTTGCTCCTTTTTCCGAAAATGGTAGAAAATTTGCGAAAACAAATTATTGGGGAACACTACTCCGGCCATTCCTATGAATGTCCAATATTCAAAAGTGTGTTTTTTTGACAATAGGCGACATTCTTCCAAATTTCGACTTTCGAAATTTTAAAAAGGACTTTGCTCCTTTTTCCGAAAATTGTAGGAGATAAGCAAAAAAACCTTATTGGAGAACACTCTTTCGGCCATTTCTATGAATGTCCAATATTCAAAAGTCTTAACAGTGTGTTTTTTTGAAAATTGGCGACATTTTTCCAAATATCAACTTTTGAAATTTTAGAAAGGACTTTGCTCCTTTTTCCGAAAATGGTAGAAAATTTGCGTAAAAAATTATTGGGGAACACTATTCCGGCCATTTCTATGAATGTCCAATATTCAAAAGTGTGTTTTTTTGACAATAGGCGACATTCTTCCAAATTTCGACTTTTGAAATTTTAAAAAGGACTTTGCTCCTTTTTCCGAAAATTTCAGAAAAATTGCGAAAAAAAATTATTGGGGAACACTATTCCGGCCATTCCTATGAATGTCCAATATTCAAAAGTGTGTTTTTTTGACAATAGGCCACATTCTTCCAAATTTCGACTTTTGAAATTTTAAAAAGGACTTTGCTCCTTTTTCCGAAAATGGTAGAAAATTTGCGATAAAAAATTATTGGGGAACACTATTTCGGCCATTCCTATGAATGTCCAATATACAAAAGTGTGTTTTTTTAACAATAGGCGACATTCTTCCAAATTTCGACTTTTGAAATTTTAAAAAGGACTTTGTTCCTTTTTCCGATAATTGTAGGAGATAAGCGAAAAAACATTATTGGAAAACACTCTTTCGGCCATTTCTATGAATGTCCAATATTCAAAAGTCTTAACAGTGTGTTTTTTTTGAAAATTGGCGACATTTTTCCAAATTTCAACTTTTGAAATTTTAGAAAGGACTTTGCTCCTTTTTCCGAAAATGGTAGAAAATTTGCGAAAAAAATTATTGGGGAACACTATGCCGGCCATTCCTATGAATGTCCAATATTCAAAAGTGTGTTTTTTTGACAATAGGCGATATTCTTCCAAATTTCGACTTTTGAAATTTTAAAAAGGACTTTGCTCCTTTTTTTGAAAATGGTAGAAAATTTGCAAAAAAAAATTATTGGGGAACACTATTCCGGCCATTCCTATGAATGTCCAATATTCAAAAGTGTGTTTTTTTGACAATAGGCCACATTCTTCCAAATTTCGACTTTTGAAATTTTAAAAAGGACTTTGCTCCTTTTTCCGAAAATGGTAGAAAATTTGCGATAAAAAATTATTGGGGAACACTATTTCGGCCATTCCTATGAATGTCCAATATACAAAAGTGTGTTTTTTTAACAATAGGCGACATTCTTCCAAATTTCGACTTTTGAAATTTTAAAAAGGACTTTGTTCCTTTTTCCGATAATTGTAGGAGATAAGCGAAAAAACATTATTAGAAAACACTCTTTCGGCCATTTCTATGAATGTCCAATATTCAAAAGTCTTAACAGTGTGTTTTTTTTGAAAATTGGCGACATTTTCCAAATTTCAACTTTTGAAATTTTAGAAAGGACTTTGCTCCTTTTTCCGAAAATGGTAGAAAATTTGCGAAAAAAATTATTGGGGAACACTATGCCGGCCATTCCTATGAATGTCCAATATTCAAAAGTGTGTTTTTTTGACAATAGGCGATATTCTTCCAAATTTCGACTTTTGAAATTTTAAAAAGGACTTTGCTCCTTTTTTTGAAAATGGTAGAAAATTTGCAAAAAAAAATTATTGGGGAACACTATTCCGTCCATTCCTATGAATGTCCAATATTCAAAAGTGTGTTTTTCTGACAATAGGCGACATTATTCCAAATTTCGACTTTTGAAATTTTAAAAAGGACTTTGCTCCTTTTTCCGATAATTGTAGGAGATAAGCAAAAAAACATTATTGGAAAACACTCTTTCGGCCATTTCTATGAATGTCCAATATTCAAAAGTCTTAACAGTGTGTTTTTTTGAAAATTGGCGACATTTTTCCAAATTTCAACTTTTGAAATTTTAGAAAGGACTTTGCTCCTTTTTCCGAAAATGGTAGAAAATTTGCGAAAAAAATTATTGGGGAACACTATTCCGGCCATTTCTATGAATGTCCAATATTCAAAAGTGTGTTTTTTTGACAATAGGCGACATTCTTCCAAATTTCGACTTTTGAAATTTTAAAAAGGACTTTGCTCCTTTTTCCGAAAATTTCAGAAAAATTGCGAAAAAAAATTATTGGGGAACACTATTCCGGCCATTCCTATGAATGTCCAATATTCAAAAGTGTGTTTTTTTGACAATAGGCGACATTCTTCCAAATTTGGACTTTTGAAATTTTAAAAAGGACTTTGCTCCTTTTTCCGAAAATGGTAGAAAATTTGCGATAAAAAATTATTGGGGAACACTATTTCGGCCATTCCTATGAATGTCCAATATACAAAAGTGTGTTTTTTTAACAATAGGCGACATTCTTCCAAATTTCGACTTTTGAAATTTTAAAAAGGACTTTGTTCCTTTTTCCGATAATTGTAGGAGATAAGCGAAAAAACATTATTGGAAAACACTCTTTCGGCCATTTCTATGAATGTCCAATATTCAAAAGTCTTAACAGTGTGTTTTTTTTTGAAAATTGGCGACATTTTTCCAAATTTCAACTTTTGAAATTTTAGAAAGGACTTTGCTCCTTTTTCCGAAAATGGTAGAAAATTTGCGAAAAAAATTATTGGGGAACACTATGCCGGCCATTCCTATGAATGTCCAATATTCAAAAGTGTGTTTTTTGACAATAGGCGATATTCTTCCAAATTTCGACTTTTGAAATTTTAAAAAGGACTTTGCTCCTTTTTCCGAAGATGGCAAAAAATTTGCGAAAAAAAATTATTGGGGAACACTATTCCGGCCATTCCTATGAATGTCCAATATTCAAAAGTGTGTTTTTTTGACAATAGGCGACATTCTTCCAAATTTAGACTTTTGAAATTTTAGAAAGGACTTTGCTCCTTTTTCCGAAAATGGCAGAAAAATTGCGAAAAAAAATTATTGGGGAACACTATTCCGGCCATTCCTATGAATGTCCAATATTCAAAAGTGTGTTTTTTTGACAATAGGCGATATTCTTCCAAATTTCGACTTTTGAAATTTTAAAAAGGACTTTGCTCCTTTTTCCGATAATTGTAGGAGATGAGCGAAAAAATATTATTGGAAAACACTCTTTCGGCCATTTCTATGAATGTCCAATATTCAAAAGTCTTGACAGTGTGTTTTTTTTGAAAATTGGCGACATTTTTCCAAATTTCAACTTTTGAAATTTTAGAAAGGACTTTGCTCCTTTTTCCGAAAATGGCAGAAAAATTGCGAAAAAAAATTATTGGGGAACACTATTCCGGCCATTCCTATGAATGTCCAATATTCAAAAGTGTGTTTTTTTGACAATAGGCGATATTCTTCCAAATTTCGACTTTTGAAATTTTAAAAAGGACTTTGCTCCTTTTTCCGAAAATGGTAGAAAATTTGCAAAAAAAAATTATTGGGGAACACTATTCCGGCCATTCCTATGAATGTCCAATATTCAAAAGTGTGTTTTTTTGACAATATGCGACATTCATCCAAATTTCGACTTTTTAAATTTTAAAAAAGACTTTGCTCCTTTTTCCGAAAATGGTAGAAAATTTGCAAAAAAAAATTATTGGGGAACACTATTCCGGCCATTCTTATGAATGTTCAATATTCAAAAGTGTGTTTTTTTAACAATAGGCGATATTCTTCCAAATTTCGACTTTTGAAATTTTAAAAAGGACTTTGTTCCTTTTTCCGATAATTGTAGGAGATAAGCGAAAAAACATTATTGGAAAACACTCTTTCGGCCATTTCTATGAATGTCCAATATTCAAAAGTCTTAACAGTGTGTTTTTTTTTTTGAAAATTGGCGACATTTTTCCAAATTTCAACTTTTGAAATTTTAGAAAGGACTTTGCTCCTTTTTCCGAAAATGGTAGAAAATTTGCGAAAAAAATTATTGGGGAACACTATGCCGGCCATTCCTATGAATGTCCAATATTCAAAAGTGTGTTTTTTTGACAATAGGCGATATTCTTCCAAATTTCGACTTTTGAAATTTTAAAAAGGACTTTGCTCCTTTTTTTGAAAATGGTAGAAAATTTGCAAAAAAAAATTATTGGGGAACACTATTCCGGCCATTCCTATGAATGTCCAATATTCAAAAGTGTGTTTTTTTGACAATAGGCGATATTCTTCCAAATTTCGACTTTTGAAATTTTAAAAAGGACTTTGCTCCTTTTTCCGAAAATGGTAGAAAATTTGCAAAAAAAAATTATTGGGGAACACTATTCCGGCCATTCCTATGAATGTCCAATATTCAAAAGTGTGTTTTTTTTGACAATATGCGACATTCATCCAAATTTCGACTTTTTAAATTTTAAAAAAGACTTTGCTCCTTTTTCCGAAAATGGTAGAAAATTTGCGAAAAAAATTATTGGGGAACACTATTCCGGCCATTCTTATGAATGTTCAATATTCAAAAGTGTGTTTTTTTAACAATAGGCGATATTCTTCCAAATTTCGCCTTTTGAAATTTTAAAAAGGACTTTGCTCCTTTTTCCGATAATTGTAGGAGATAAGCGAAAAAACATTATTGGAAAACACTCTTTCGGCCATTTCTATGAATGTCCAATATTCAAAAGTCTTAACAGTGTGTTTTTTTTGAAAATTGGCGACATTTTTCCAAATTTATACTTTTGAAATTTTAGAAAGGACTTTGCTCCTTTTTCCGAAAATGGTAGAAAATTTGCGAAAAAAATTATTGGGGAACACTATGCCGGCCATTCCTATGAATGTCCAATATTCAAAAGTGTGTTTTTTTGACAATAGGCGATATTCTTCCAAATTTCGACTTTTGAAATTTTAAAAAGGACTTTGCTCCTTTTTTTGAAAATGGTAGAAAATTTGCAAAAAAAAATTATTGGGGAACACTATTCCGGCCATTCCTATGAATGTCCAATATTCAAAAGTGTGTTTTTTTTACAATAGGCGACATTCTTCCAAATTTAGACTTTTGAAATTTTAGAAAGGACTTTGCTCCTTTTTCCGAAAATGGCAGAAAAATTGCGAAAAAAAATTATTGGGGAACACTATTCCGGCCATTCATATGAATGTCCAATATTCAAAAGTGTGTTTTTTTGACAATAGGCGACATTCTTCCAAATTTAGACTTTTGAAATTTTAGAAAGGACTTTGCTCCTTTTTCCGAAAATGGTAGAAAATTTGCGAAAAAAAATTATTGGGGAACACTATCCCGGCCATTCCTATGAATGTCCAATATTCAAAAGTGTGTTTTTTTGACAATAGGCCACATTCTTCCAAATTTCGACTTTTGAAATTTTAAAAAGGACTTTGCTCCTTTTTCCGAAAATGGTAGAAAATTTGCGATAAAAAATTATTGGGGAACACTATTTCGGCCATTCCTATGAATGTCCAATATACAAAAGTGTGTTTTTTTAACAATAGGCGACATTCTTCCAAATTTCGACTTTTGAAATTTTAAAAAGGACTTTGTTCCTTTTTCCGATAATTGTAGGAGATAAGCGAAAAAACATTATTGGAAAACACTCTTTCGGCCATTTCTATGAATGTCCAATATTCAAAAGTCTTAACAGTGTGTTTTTTTTGAAAATTGGCGACATTTTTCCAAATTTCAACTTTTGAAATTTTAGAAAGGACTTTGCTCCTTTTTCCGAAAATGGTAGAAAATTTGCGAAAAAAAATTATTGGGGAACACTATGCCGGCCATTCCTATGAATGTCCAATATTCAAAAGTGTGTTTTTTTGACAATAGGCGACATTCTTCCAAATTTAGACTTTTGAAATTTTAGAAAGGACTTTGCTCCTTTTTCCGAAAATGGCAGAAAAATTGCGAAAAAAAATTATTGGGGAACACTATTCCGGCCATTCCTATGAATGTCCAATATTCAAAAGTGTGTTTTTTTGACAATAGGCGATATTCTTCCAAATTTCGACTTTTGAAATTTTAAAAAGGACTTTGATCCTTTTTCCGATAATTGTAGGAGATAAGCGAAAAAACATTATTGGAAAACACTCTTTCGGCCATTTCTATGAATGTCCAATATTCAAAAGTCTTAACAGTGTGTTTTTTTTGAAAATTGGCGACATTTTTCCAAATTTCAACTTTTGAAATTTTAGAAAGGACAATGCTCCTTTTTCCGAAAATGGCAGAAAAATTGCGAAAAAAAATTATTGGGGAACACTATTCCGGCCATTCCTATGAATGTCCAATATTCAAAAGTGTGTTTTTTTGACAATAGGCGATATTCTTCCAAATTTCGACTTTTGAAATTTTAAAAAGGACTTTGCTCCTTTTTCCGAAAATGGTAGAAAATTTGCAAAAAAAAATTATTGGGGAACACTATTCCGGCCATTCCTATGAATGTCCAATATTCAAAAGTGTGTTTTTTTGACAATATGCGACATTCATCCAAATTTCGACTTTTTAAATTTTAAAAAAGACTTTGCTCCTTTTTCCGAAAATGGTAGAAAATTTGCGAAAAAAATTATTGGGGAACACTATTCCGGCCATTCTTATGAATGTTCAATATTCAAAAGTGTGTTTTTTTGACAATAGGCGACATTCTTCCAAATTTCGACTTTTGAAATTTTAAAAAGGACTTTGCTCCTTTTTCCGAAAATGGTAGAAAATTTGCGAAAAACAATTATTGGGGAACACTATTCCGGCCATTCCTATGAATGTCCAATATTCAAAAGTGTGTTTTTTTTGGCAATAGGCGACATTTTTCCAAATTTCGACTTTTGAAATTTCAAAAAGGACTTTGCTCCTTTTTCCGAAAATGGTAGAAAATTTGGGAAAAAAAATTATTGAAGAACACTATTCCGGCCATTTCTATGAATGTCCAATATTCAAAAGTGTGTTTTTTTGACAATAGGCGACATTCTTCCAAATTTCGACTTTTGAAATTTTAAAAAGGACTTTGCTCCTTTTTCCGAAAATGGTAGAAAATTTGGGAAAAAAAATTATTGGGGAACACTATTCCGGCCATTCCTATGAATGTCCAATATTCAAAAGTGTGTTTTTTTGACAATAGGCGACATTCTTCCAAATTTCGACTTTTGAAATTTTAAAAAAGACTTTGCTCCTTTTTCCGAAAATGGTAGAAAATTTGCAAAAAAAAATTATTGGGGAACACTATTCCGGCCATTCCTATGAATGTCCAATATTCAAAAGTGTGTTTTTTTGACAATAGGCGACATTCTTCCAAATTTCGACTTTTGAAATTTTAAAAAGGACTTTGCTCCTTTTTCCGAAAAAGTAGAAAATTTGCGAAAAAAAAATTATTGGGGAACACTATTCCGGCCATTCCTATGAATGTCCAATATTCAAAAGTGTGTTTTTTTGACAATAGGCGACATTTTTCCAAATTTCGACTTTTGAAATTTTAAAAAGGACTTTGCTCCTTTTTCCGAAAATGGTAGAAAATTTGCGAAAAAATATTATTGGGGAACACTATTCCGACCATTCCTATGAATGTCCAATATTCAAAAGTGTGTTTTTTTGACAATAGGCGACATTCTTCCAAATTTCGACTTTTGAAATTTTAAAAAGGATTTTGCTCCTTTTTCCGAAAATGGTAGAAAATTTGGGAAAAAAAATTGTTGAAGAACACTATTCCGGCCATTCCTATGAATGTCCAATATTCAAAAGTGTGTTTTTTTTGACAATAGGCGACATTCTTCCAAATTTCGACTTTTGAAATTTTAAAAAGGACTTTGCTCCTTTTTCCGAAAATGGTAGAAAATTTGCAAAAAAAAATTATTGGGGAACACTATTCCGGCTATTCCTATGAATGTCCAATATTCAGAAGTGTGTTTTTTGACAATAGGCGACATTCTTCCAAATTCCGACTTTTGAAATTTTAGAAAGGACTTTGCTCCTTTTTCCGAAAATGGCAGAAAAGTTGCAAAAAAAATTATTGGGGAACACTATTCCGGCCATTCCTATGAATGCCCAATTTTCAAAAGTGTATTTTTTTGACAATAGGCGACATTCTTCCAAATTTCGACTTTTGAAATTTTAGAAAGGACTTTGCTCCTTTTTCCGAAAATGCCAGAAAAATTGCGAAAAAAATTATTGGGGAACACTATTCCGGCCATTCCTATGAATGTCCAATATTCAAAAGTGTGTTTTTTTTGACAATAGGCGACATTCTTCCAAATTTCGACTTTTGAAATTTTAAAAAGGACTTTGCTCCTTTTTCCGAAAATGGTAGAAAATTTGCGAAAAAAATTATTGGGGAATACTATTCCGGCCATTCCTATGAATGTCCAATATTCAAAAGTGTGGGTTTTTGACAATAGGCGACATTCTTCCAAATTTCGACTTTTGAAATTTTAAAAAGGACTTTGCTCCTTTTTCCGAAAATGGTAGAAAATTTGCCTAAAAAAAAATTATTGGGGAACACTATTCCGGCCATTCCTATGAATGTCCAATATTCAAAAGTGTGTTTTTTTGACAATAGGCGACATTCTTCCAAATTTAGACTTTTGAAATTTTAGAAAGGACTTTGCTCCTTTTTCCGAAAATGGCAGAAAATTTGCGAAAAAAATTATGGGGGAACACTATGCCGGCCATTCCTATGAATGTCCAATATTCAAAAGTGTGTTTTTTTGACAATAGGCGACATTCTTCCAAATTTCGACTTTTGAAATTTTAAAAAAGACTTTGCTCCTTTTTCCGAAAATGGTAGAAAATTTGCGAAAAAAATTATGGGGGAACACTATGCCGGCCATTCCTATGAATGTCCAATATTCAAAAGTGTGTTTTTTTGACAATAGGCGACATTCTTCCAAATTTCGACTTTTTAAATTTTAAAAAAGACTTTGCTCCTTTTTCCGAAAATGGTAGAAAATTTGCGAAAAAAATTATGGGGGAACACTATTCCGGCCATTCCTATGAATGTCCAATATTCAAAAGTGTGTTTTTTTGACAATAGGCGACATTCTTCCAAATTTCGACTTTTGAAATTTTAAAAAAGACTTTGCTCCTTTTTCCGAAAATGGTAGAAAATTTGCGAAAAAAACTATGGGGGAACACTATGCCAGCCATTCCTATGAATGTCCAATATTCAAAAGTGTGTTTTTTTGACAATAGGCGACATTCTTCCAAATTTCGACTTTTGAAATTTTAAAAAAGACTTTGCTCCTTTTTCCGAAAATGGTAGAAAATTTGCGAAAAAAATTATTGGGGAACACTATTCCGGCCATTCCTATGAATGTCCAATATTCAAAAGTGTGTTTTTTTGACAATAGGCGACATTCTTCCAAATTTCGACTTTTGAAATTTTAAAAAGGACTTTGCTCCTTTTTCCGAAAATGGTAGAAAATTTGCGAAAAAAAATTTTTGGGGAACACTATTCCGGCCATTCCTATGAATGTCCAATATTCAAAAGTGTGTTTTTTTGACAATAGGCGACATTCTTCCAAATTTCGACTTTTGAAATTGTAAAAAGGACTTTGCTCCTTTTTCCGAAAATGGTAGAAAATTTGCGAAAAAAAATTTTTGGGGAACACTATTCCGGCCATTCCTATGAATGTCCAATATTCAAAAGTGTGTTTTTTTTGACAATAGGCGACATTCTTCCAAATTTCGACTTTTGAAATTTTAAAAAGGACTTTGCTCCTTTTTCCGAAAATGGCAGAAAAATTGCGAAAAAAAATTTTTGGGGAACACTATTCCGGCCATTCCTATGAATGTCCAATATTCAAAAGTGTGTTTTTTTGACAATAGGCGACATTCTTCCAAATTTCGACTTTTGAAATTTTAAAAAGGACTTTGCTCCTTTTTCCGAAAGTGGTAGAAAATTTGCGAAAAAAAATTATTGGGGAACACTATTCCGGCCATTCCTATGAATGTCCAATATTCAAAAGTGTGTTTTTTTGACAATAGGCGACATTCTTCCAAATTTAGACTTTTGAAATTTTAGAAAGGACTTTGCTCCTTTTTCCGAAAATGGCAGAAAAATTGCGAAAAAAATTATTGGGGAACACTATTCCGGCCATTCCTATGAATGTCCAATATTCAAAAGTGTGTTTTTTTGACAATAGGCGACATTCTTCCAAATTTCGACTTTTGAAATTTTAGAAAGGACTTTGCTCCTTTTTCCGAAAATGGCAGAAAAATTGCGAAAAAAAATTATTGGGGAACACTATTCCGGCCATTCCTATGAATGTCCAATATTCAAAAGTGTGTTTTTTTTGACAATAGACGACATTCTTCCAAATTTCGACTTTTGAAATTTTAAAAAGGACTTTGCTCCTTTTTCCGAAAATGGTAGAAAATTTGGGAAAAAAATTATTGGGGAATACTATTCCGGCCATTCCTATGAATGTCCAATATTCAAAAGTGTGTTTTTTTGACAATAGGCGACATTCTTCCAAATTTCGACTTTTGAAATTTTAAAAAGGACTTTGCTCCTTTTTCCGAAAATGGTAGAAAATTTGCAAAAAAAAATTATTGGGGAACACTATTCCGGCCATTCCTACGAATGTCCAATATTCAAAAGTGTGTTTTTTTGACAATAGGCGACATTCTTCCAAATTTAGACTTTTGAAATTTTAGAAAGGACTTTGCTTCTTTTTCCGAAAATGGCAGAAAATTTGCGAAAAAAATTATGGGGGAACACTATGCCGGCCATTCCTATGAATGTCCAATATTCAAAAGTGTGTTTTTTTGACAATAGGCGACATTCTTCCAAATTTCGACTTTTGAAATTTTAAAAAAGACTTTGCTCCTTTTTCCGAAAATGGTAGAAAATTTGCGAAAAAAACTATTGGGGAACACTATGCCGGCCATTCCTATGAATGTCCAATATTCAAAAGTGTGTTTTTTTGACAATAGGCGACATTCTTCCAAATTTCGACTTTTGAAATTTTAAAGAGGACTTTGCTCCTTTTTCCGAAAATGGTAGAAAATTTGCGAAAAAAATTATGGGGGAACACTATTCCGGCCATTCCTATGAATGTCCAATATTCAAAAGTGTGTTTTTTGACAATAGGCGACATTCTTCCAAATTTCGACTTTTGAAATTTTAAAAAGGACTTTGCTCCTTTTTTTGAAAATGGTAGAAAATTTGCGAAAAAAAATTATTGAGGAACACTATTCCGGCCATTCCTATGAATGTCCAATATTCAAAAGTGTGTTTTTTTGACAATAGGCGACATTCTTCCAAATTTCGACTTTTGAAATTTTAAAAAGGAGTTTGCTCCTTTTTCCGAAAATGGTAGAAAATTTGCGAAAAAAAATTATTGAGGAGCACTATTCCGGCCATTCCTATGAATGTCCAATATTCAAAAGTGTGTTTTTTTGACAATAGGCGACATTCTTCCAAATTTCGACTTTTGAAATTTTAAAAAGGACTTTGCTCCTTTTTCCGAAAATGGCAGAAAAATTGCGAAAAAAATTATTGGGGAACACTATTCCGGCCATTCCTATGAATGTCCAATATTCAAAAGTGTGTTTTTTTGACAATAGGCGACATTCTTCCAAATTTCGACTTTTGAAATTTTAGAAAGGACTTTGCTCCTTTTTCCGAAAATGGCAGAAAAATTGCGAAAAAAATTATTGGGGAACACTATTCCGGCCATTCCTATGAATGTCCAATATTCAAAAGTGTGTTTTTTTGACAATAGGCGACATTCTTCCAAATTTCGACTTTTGAAATTTTAAAAAGGACTTTGCTCCTTTTTCCGAATATGGTAGAAAATTTGGGAAAAAAAATTATTGGGGAATACTATTCCGGCCATTCCTATGAATGTCCAATATTCAAAAGTGTGTTTTTTTGACAATAGGCGACATTCTTCCAAATTTCGACTTTTGAAATTTTAAAAAGGACTTTGCTCCTTTTTCCGAAAATGGTAGAAAATTTGCAAAAAAAAATTATTGGGGAACACTACTCCGGCCATTCTTATGAATGTCCAATATTCAAAAGTGTGTTTTTTTGACAATAGGCGACATTCTTCCAAATTTAGACTTTTGAAATTTTAGAAAGGACTTTGCTCCTTTTTCCGAAAATGGCAGAAAATTTGCGAAAAAAATTATGGGGGAACACTATGCCGGCCATTCTTATGAATGTCCAATATTCAAAAGTGTGTTTTTTTGACAATAGGCGACATTCTTCCAAATTTCGACTTTTGAAATTTTAAAAAAGACTTTGCTCCTTTTTCCGAAAATGGTAGAAAATTTGCGAAAAAAACTATGGGGGAACACTATGCCAGCCATTCCTATGAATGTCCAATATTCAAAAGTGTGTTTTTTTGACAATAGGCGACATTCTTCCAAATTTCGACTTTTGAAATTTTAAAGAGGACTTTGCTCCTTTTTCCGAAAATGGTAAAAAATTTGCGAAAAAAATTATGGGGGAACACTATTCCGGCCATTCCTATGAATGTTTAATATTCAAAAGTGTGTTTTTTTAACAATAGGCGACATTCTTCCAAATTTCGACTTTTGAAATTTTAAAAAGGACTTTGCTCCTTTTTTTGAAAATGGTAGAAAATTTGCGAAAAAAAATTATTGAGGAACACTATTCCGGCCATTCCTATGAATGTCCAATATTCAAAAGTGTGTTTTTTTGACAATAGGCGACATTCTTCCAAATTTGGACTTTTGAAATTTTAAAAAGGACTTTGCTCCTTTTTCCAAAAATGGTAGAAAATTTGCGAAAAAAAATTATTGGGGAACACTATTCCGGCCATTCCTATGAATGTCCAATATTCAAAAGTGTGTTTTTTTGACAATAGGCGACATTCTTCCAAATTTCGACTTTTGAAATTGTTAAAAGGACTTTGCTCCTTTTTCCGAAAATGGTAGAAAATTTGCGAAAAAAAATTATTGAGGAACACTATTCCGGCCATTCCTATGAATGTCCAATATTCAAAAGTGTGTTTTTTTGACAATAGGCGACATTCTTCCAAATTTCGACTTTTGAAATTTTAAAAAGGACTTTGCTCCTTTTTCCGAAAATGGTAGAAAATTTGCGAAAAACAATTATTGGGGAACACTATTCCGGCCATTCCTATGAATGTCCAATATTCAAAAGTGTGTTTTTTTTGACAATAGGCGACATTCTTCCAAATTTCGACTTTTGAAATTTTAAAAAGGACTTTGCTCCTTTTTCCGAAAATGGCAGAAAAATTGCGAAAAAAAATTATTGGGGAACACTATTCCGGCCATTCCTATGAATGTCCAATATTCAAAAGTGTGTTTTTTTGACAATAGGCGACATTCTTCCAAATTTCGACTTTTGAAATTTTAAAAAGGACTTTGCTCCTTTTACCGAAAGTGGTAGAAAATTTGCGAAAAAAAATTATTGGGGAACACTATTCCGGCCATTCCTATGAATGTCCAATATTCAAAAGTGTGTTTTTTTGACAATAGGCGACATTTTTCCAAATTTCGACTTTTGAAATTTTAAAAAGGACTTTGCTCCTTTTTCCGAAAATGGTAGAAAAATTGCGAAAAAAAATTATTGGGGAACACTATTCCGGCCATTCCTATGAATGTCCAATATTCAAAAGTGTGTTTTTTTGACAATAGGCGACATTCTTCCAAATTTCGACTTTTGAAATTTTAAAAAAGACTTTGCTCCTTTTTCCGAAAATGGTAGAAAATTTGCGAAAAAAATTATTGGGGAACACTATTCCGGCCATTCCTATGAATGTCCAATATTCAAAAGTGTGTTTTTTTGACAATAGGCGACATTCTTCCAAATTTCGACTTTTGAAATTTTAAAACGGACTTTGCTCCTTTTTCCGAAAATGGTAGAAAATTTGCGAAAAAAAATTATTGGGGAACACTATTGTTACCGCCACTCATAAATCGCTAATATGACATTACTGTTACCGCCACTCATAAATCGCTAATATGACATTACTGTTACCGCCACTCATAAATCGCTGATATGACATTACTGTTATCGATATGTAGAGAGATGAGCATGGCAAAATGTTCAATTATTCCTTTTAACTTTCCACGCGGTATAATTATGAGGCCATATTTAATCGAGACCACATACATAAGTATATAAAACACCTACATAGATTTAAGAAATTCATTCGTTCAGGTCATAAGGATTACGAAGCTTCGCTTGGAGTAGCCATACATAAAAGTTAGTATATCAGCAGTTTAGTATGTAAGTTTGTATAAGTTTGTATATAAATTGTAAATTTATTTATAATTTTAGGAATTTTAACATATTAAAGAGTAAGAATAAAGAATTAAAGTTTTCTAAAATTCTTACACTTGTTGTGTTTAAAATCCACATTGGCTATCTTGAGCTTGGGCCGCTTCACCCGCAACATTAAAATTCTTTTATTTGCCTCATCGGATCGTTTGAAGGAATCATCTTGGCTGTTAAAACGTAAGTCCTAACAGAATGCAACCTTCCACTCCCTCACAGGGTCAACCACTAAGTCGTCAACGACCAACTCAGTTAAGTCCTGCACCGAACAACTGTAACATTTGCAACAAGTCCACAGACAACGAAAAATTTATAAAATGCAGCAAGTGCCATCTTAATTTTCATTTACCATGTGTCAATCTCAGCAGCAATCAAGACCAACCTACATGGAGTTGCCAAAATTGTACGGTACAACATCAAATCACGATCGATTCTGCCTCTTCCATTCGTAGTGGCTCTTCGGCCGCTTCCCGCTCCCGCCGACAAGCTCTTGAGCTACGACGTCTAGAAGAAGAGACACAACTTGAAAGAGATTTCATTAAAAAGAAATACCAAATTCTCGAACAAGCAGTAGATGACTTCGAGGACGCACAATCAGTTAATAAACACTCAGCTGTCAGATCTGTACATGAGTGGTTAGATAATCAAATCCAACTCCCTACTTCGGCTATTGCAACCGCACACCAAAATATAGTTTCCGCAGCTCGTCAGTTTGAAACGCCACCTTACACATTTGTACCACAAGCCACAACAACGCAAGAAATGCCTAACACTACTAAACCATATTGCCAAAACGTAAGTAATGACTTAGTTTATACGACAAAAACAATAACTCCGCCCGTATGTACAACTACGTCATTCGTTAATAACATGTCTTCATTTATTAATGACCCAACAACGAACCGTCAGCAGCCGACAACGGCAAATTTATGTAATAATTCAGACAACGTAAATGCAGAAAATCACACATTAGAGACACCTGTACAATTTGGTTACATGGATTCAACGTTTTCCATGAACCCATCAAACCTCCAACCTGTTATATTACCTTCTCACAGGCTTTCGCAACAACAAATAAGCACGCGGCAGTCAGTACCAAAAGAGCTTCCAATTTTTACCGGCACTCCTGAAGAATGGCCCTTGTTTAGTGCCACATATGACTGGTCGACAGCAGTCTGTTTTAATACTTTTGCATTTATAGACGAGGGTTCGTCTGTAAGTCTGGTAAATGAACAATTAATTAAAAAACTAGATTTAAATGGTGAGTCACAACCTCTATGCTTGAAATGGACAGGTGAAATAGGTCGCAACGAAGAAGACTCAAAAATAGTCTCAATGAAAATTTCAGGTATGAATAAAACTGAATTTTCTATTTCTGTTCGTACGGTTAAACAACTATCGCTTCCGAGTCAGAGCTTTAATTATAAAAAGTTACGTAAAAAATGTCCGCACCTTAAAGGGCTACCCATCGCCGATTTTGAAAATGCTGTACCAGATGTACTTTTAGGATTAAATAACTTGAAATTATGTGTGCCAACTCGTGTTAAAGAAGGCAAGAAAAACGAACCCGTCGCTTTACATACTCGCCTCGGCTGGCTAATATGTGGCAACTCCAGTGTTGGAGAAAAGGCCCAAATTCAATATAATTTTTACTCTTGCGAGTGTAAAGGTGAAAACGACCAAATTCTTACTCACTTACTCAAACAGTTTTATACAACTGAGTTAGCAGGGATAAGTAACTATACTCCAGCTCTTGGAAAAGATGACCAAAGGGCATTAAGTTTGCTAGAAACATATACGAAACAAAGATGCGATGGCCATTACGAGACAGCTTTGCTGTGGCGATATGACAATATTACACTTCCACAAAGCTTTGATATGGCGAAGAGACGACTGATTTGTCTCGAAAAAACTCTAAGAAAAAATAAAGAGTTGTTTGAACATTTCGAAAAAACAATTTCTGAATATTTTGAAAGAAATTACATAGCCAAAGTAAACAATGAAGATGATAAACAAAATGTATGGTATTTACCAATGTTTCCGGTATTTAACAAAAACAAACCGAATAAAACAAGAATAGTTTGGGATGCGGCCGCGAAGGCAAATGGTATTTCACTTAACTCTATGCTGCTCAAAGGGCCAGATTTGCTGTCTTCTCTTGCAGCTATTCTTTTTCGTTTTCGGCAAAGGCAAATTGCAATCTGTGGTGACATCGAACAAATGTTCCATCAGATTTATATACGCGATGAAGACTGCCATGCGTAAAGATTTTTATGGCGCAGCTGCGACGACAACAAATAACCCGAGAAACGTGTGGCCAAAAGGAAAGGTCATCGAAGTTGCCAAATCCGAAGATGGACAAGTACGAAAGGCAAAAGTTTTGACAGTTTGTGGCGTTGTAGAAAGACCTGCTGCAAAATTAGCGGTTTTAGACGTGGCTGAAAGAAAGTAGAGTAAGTCTTCGAAATCTCGCCATACTGTGGGGGAGTGTTACCGCCACTCATAAATCGCTAATATGACATTACTGTTACCGCCACTCATAAATCGCTAATATGACATTACTGTTACCGCCACTCATAAATCGCTGATATGACATTACTGTTATCGATATGTAGAGAGATGAGCATGGCAAAATGTTCAATTATTCCTTTTAACTTTCCACGCGGTATAATTATGAGGCCATATTTAATCGAGACCACATACATAAGTATATAAAACACCTACATAGATTTAAGAAATTCATTCGTTCAGGTCATAAGGATTACGAAGCTTCGCTTGGAGTAGCCATACATAAAAGTTAGTATATCAGCAGTTTAGTATGTAAGTTTGTATAAGTTTGTATATAAATTGTAAATTTATTTATAATTTTAGGAATTTTAACATATTAAAGAGTAAGAATAAAGAATTAAAGTTTTCTAAAATTCTTACACTTGTTGTGTTTAAAATCCACATTGGCTATCTTGAGCTTGGGCCGCTTCACCCGCAACAACTATTCCGGCCATTCCTATGAATGTCCAATATTCAAAAGTGTGTTTTTTTGACAATAGGCGACATTCTTCCAAATTTCGACTTTTGAAATTTTAAAAAGGACTTTGCTCCTTTTTCCGAAAATGGTAGAAAATTTGCGAAATAAAATTATTGGGGAACACTATTCCGGCCATTCCTATGAATGTCCAATATTCAAAAGTGTGTTTTTTTGACAATAGGCGACATTCTTCCAAATTTCGACTTTTTAAATTTCAAAAAGGACTTTGCTCCTTTTTCCGAAAATGGTAGAAAATTTGCGAAAAAAATTATGGGGGAACACTATTCCGGCCATTCCTATGAATGTCCAATATTCAAAAGTGTGTTTTTTTGACAATAGGCGACATTCTTCCAAATTTCGACTTTTGAAATTTTAAAACGGACTTTGCTCCTTTTTCCGAAAATGGTAGAAAATTTGCGAAAAAAAATTATTGGGGAACACTATTCCGGCCATTCCTATGAATGTCCAATATTCAAAAGTGTGTTTTTTTGACAATAGGCGACATTCTTCCAAATTTAGACTTTTGAAATTTTAGAAAGGACTTTGCTCCTTTTTTCGAAAATGGCAGAAAAATTGCGAAAAAAATTATTGGGGAACACTATTCCGGCCATTCCTATGAATGTCCAATATTCAAAAGTGTGTTTTTTTGACAATAGGCGACATTCTTCCAAATTTCGACTTTTGAAATTTTAAAAAAGACTTTGCTCCTTTTTCCGAAAATGGTAGAAAATTTGCGAAAAAAATTATGGGGGAACACTATTCCGGCCATTCCTATGAATGTCCAATATTCAAAAGTGTGTTTTTTTGACAATAGGCGACATTCTTCCAAATTTCGACTTTTGAAATTTTAAAAAGGACTTTGCTCCTTTTTCCGAAAATGGCAGAAAAATTGCGAAACAAAATTATTGGGGAACACTATTCCGGCCATTCCTATGAATGTCCAATATTCAAAAGTGTGTTTTTTTCGACAATAGGCGACATTCTTCCAAATTTCGACTTTTGAAATTTTAAAAAAGACTTTGCTCCTTTTTCCGAAAATGGTAGAAAATTTGCGAAATAAAATTATTGGGGAACACTATTCCGGCCATTCCTATGAATGTCCAATATTCAAAAGTGTGTTTTTTTGACAATAGGCGACATTCTTCCAAATTTCGACTTTTTAAATTTCAAAAAGGACTTTGCTCCTTTTTCCGAAAATGGTAGAAAATTTGCGAAAAAAATTATGGGGGAACACTATTCCGGCCATTCCTATGAATGTCCAATATTCAAAAGTGTGTTTTTTTGACAATAGGCGACATTCTTCCAAATTTCGACTTTTGAAATTTTAAAACGGACTTTGCTCCTTTTTCCGAAAATGGTAGAAAATTTGCGAAAAAAAATTATTGGGGAACACTATTCCGGCCATTCCTATGAATGTCCAATATTCAAAAGTGTGTTTTTTTGACAATAGGCGACATTCTTCCAAATTTAGACTTTTGAAATTTTAGAAAGGACTTTGCTCCTTTTTTCGAAAATGGCAGAAAAATTGCGAAAAAAATTATTGGGGAACACTATTCCGGCCATTCCTATGAATGTCCAATATTCAAAAGTGTGTTTTTTTGACAATAGGCGACATTCTTCCAAATTTCGACTTTTGAAATTTTAAAAAAGACTTTGCTCCTTTTTCCGAAAATGGTAGAAAATTTGCGAAAAAAATTATGGGGGAACACTATTCCGGCCATTCCTATGAATGTCCAATATTCAAAAGTGTGTTTTTTTGACAATAGGCGACATTCTTCCAAATTTCGACTTTTGAAATTTTAAAAAGGACTTTGCTCCTTTTTCCGAAAATGGTAGAAAATTTGCGAAAAAAAAATTATTGAGGAACACTATTCCGGCCATTCCTATGAATGTCCAATATTCAAAAGTGTGTTTTTTTTTTGACAATAGGCGACATTCTTCCAAATTTCGGCTTTTGAAATTTTAAAAAGGACTTTGCTCCTTTTTCCGAAAATGGTAGAAAATTTGCGAAAAAAAATTATTGGGGAACACTATTCCGGCCATTCCTATGAATGTCCAATATTCAAAAGTGTGGTTTTTTGACAATAGGCGACATTCATCCAAATTTCGACTTTTGAAATTTTAAAAAAGACTTTGCTCCTTTTTCCGAAAATGGTATAAAATTTGCGAAAAAAAATTATTGAGGAACACTATTCCGGCCATTCCTATGAATGTCCAATATTCAAAAGTGTGTTTTTTTTTTGACAATAGGAGACATTCTTCCAAATTTCGACTTTTGAAATTTTAAAAAGGACTTTGCTCCTTTTTCCGAAAATGGTAGAAAATTTGCGAAAAAAAATTATTGGGGAACACTATTCCGGCCATTCCTATGAATGTCCAATATTCAAAAGTGTGTTTTTTTTGACAATAGGCGACATTCTTCCAAATTTCGACTTTTGAAATTTTAAAAAGGACTTTGCCTCTTTTTCCGAAAATGGTAGAAAATTTGCGAAAAAAAAATTATTGGGGAACACTATTCCGACCATTCCTATGAATGTCCAATATTCAAAAGTGTGTTTTTTTGACAATAGGCGACATTCTTCCAAATTTCGACTTTTGAAATTTTAAAAAGGACTTTGCTCCTTTTTCCGAAAATGGTAGAAAATTTGCGAAAAAAAATTATTGAAGAACACTATTCTGGCCATTCCTATGAATGTCCAATATTCAAAAGTGTGTTTTTTTGACAATAGGCGACATTCTTCCAAATTTCGACTTTTGAAATTTTAAAAAGGACTTTGCTCCTTTTTCCGAAAATGGTAGAAAATTTGCGAAAAAAATTATTGGGGAACACTATTCCGGCCATTCCTATGAATGTCCAATATTCAAAAGTGTGTTTTTTTGACAATAGGCGACATTCTTCCAAATTTCGACTTTTGAAATTTTAAAAAGGACTTTGCTCCTTTTTCAGACAATGGTAGAAAATTTGCGGAAAAAATTATTGGGGAACACTATTCCGATAATTCCTATGTGTTTTTTTCGACAATTCTTCCAAATTTCGACTTTTGAAATTTTAAAAAGGACTTCGCTCCTTTTTCAGAAAATGGCACAAAAATTGGAAAAAAAAATTATGGGGGAACACTATGCCGGCCATTCCTATGAATGTCCAATATTCAAAAGTGTGTTTTTTTGACAATAGGCGACATTCATCCAAATTTCGACTTTTGAAATTTTAAAAAAGACTTTGCTCCTTTTTCCGAAAACGGTAGAAAATTTGCGAAAAAAATTATTGGGGAACACTATTCCGGCCATTCCTATGAATGTCCAATATTCAAAAGTGTGTTTTTTTTGACAATAGGCGACATTTTTCCAAATTTCGACTTTTGAAATTTTAAAAAGGATTTTGCTCCTTTTTCCGAAAATGGTAGAAAATTTGGAAAAAAAATTATTGGGGAACACTATTCCGGCCATTCCTATGAATGTCCAATATTCAAAAGTGTGTTTTTTTTGACAATAGGCGACATTTTTCCAAATTTCGACTTTTGAAATTTTAAAAAGGACTTTGCTCCTTTTTCCGAAAATGGTAGAAAATTTGCGAAAAAAAATTATTGTGGAACACTATTCCGACCATTCCTATGAATGTATAATATTCAAAAGTGTGTTTTTTTGACAATAGGCGACATTCTTCCAAATTTCGACTTTTGAAATTTTAAAAAGGATTTTGCTCCTTTTTCCGAAAATGGTAGAAAATTTGGAAAAAAAATTATTGAAGAACACTATTCCGGCCATTCCTATGAATGTCCAATATTCAAAAGTGTGTTTTTTTGACAATAGGCGACATTCTTCCAAATTTCGACTTTTGAAATTTTAGAAAGGACTTTGCTCCTTTTTCCGAAAATGGCAGAAAAATTGCGAAAAAAAATTATTGGGGAACACTATTCCGGCCATTCCTATGAATGTCCAATATTCAAAAGTGTGTTTTTTTGACAATAGGCGACATTCTTCCAAATTTCGACTTTTGAAATTTTAAAAAAGACTTTGCTCCTTTTTCCGAAAATGGTAGAAAATTTGCGAAAAAAATTATTGGGGAACACTATGCCGGCCATTCCTATGAATGTCCAATATTCAAAAGTGTGTTTTTTTGACAATAGGCGACATTCATCCAAATTTCGACTTTTGAAATTTTAAAAAAGACTTTGCTCCTTTTTCCGAAAATGGTAGAAAATTTGCGAAAAAAAATTATTGGGGAACACTATTCCGGCCATTCCTATGAATGTCCAATATTCAAAAGTGTGTTTTTTTGACAATAGGCGACATTCTTCCAAATTTCGACTTTTGAAATTTTAAAAAGGACTTTGCTCCTTTTTCCGAAAATGGTAGAAAATTTGCGAAAAAAAATTATTGGGGAACACTATTCCGGCCATTCCTATGAATGTCCAATATTCAAAAGTGTGTTTTTTGACAATAGGCGACATTCTTCCAAATTTCGACTTTTGAAATTTTAAAAAGGACTTTGCTCTTTTTTCCGAAAATGGTAGAAAATTTGCGAAAAAAAATTATTGGGGAACACTATTCCGGCCATTCCTATGAATGTCCAATATTCAAAAGTGTGTTTTTTTTGACAATAGGCGACATTCTTCCAAATTTCGACTTTTGAAATTTTAGAAAGGACTTTGCTCCTTTTTCCGAAAATGGCAGAAAAATTGCGAAAAAAATTATTGGGGAACACTATTCCGGCCATTCCTATGAATGTCCAATATTCAAAAGTGTGTTTTTTTGACAATAGGCGACATTCTTCCAAATTTCGACTTTTGAAATTTTAAAAAGGACTATGCTCCTTTTTCCGAAAATGGTAGAAAATTTGCGAAAAAAAATTATTGGGGAACACTATTCCGGCCATTCCTATGAATGTCCAATATTCAAAGTGTGTTTTTTGACAATAGGCGACATTCTTCCAAATTTCGACTTTTGAAATTTTAAAAAGGACTTTGCTCCTTTTGCCGAAAATGGTAGAAAATTTGCGAAAAAAAATTATTGGGGAACACTATTCCGGCCATTCCTATGAATGTCCAATATTCAAAAGTGTGTTTTTTTGACAATAGGCGACATTCAATTTTAAAAACGTCTTTGCTCCTTTTTCCGAAAATGGTAGAAAATTTGCAAAAAAAAATTATTGGGGAACACTATTCCGGCCATTCCTATGAATGTCCAATATTCAAAAGTGTGTTTTTTTGACAATAGGCGACATTCTTCCAAATTTAGACTTTTGAAATTTTAGAAAGGACTTTGCTCCTTTTTCCGAAAATGGCAGAAAAATTGCGAAAAAAATTATTGGGGAACACTATTCCAACCATTCCTATGAATGTCCAATATTCAAAAGTGTGTTTTTTTGACAATAGGCGACATTCTTCCAAATTTCGACTTTTGAAATTTTAAAAAGGACTTTGCTCCTTTTTCAGAAAATGGTAGAAAATTTGCGAAAAAAAATTATTGGGGAACACTACTCCGGCCATTCCTATGAATGTCCAATATTCAAAAGTGTGTTTTTTTGACAATAGGCGACATTCTTCCAAATTTCGACTTTTGAAATTTTAAAAAGGACTTTGCTCCTTTTTCCGAAAATGGTAGAAAATTTGCGAAAAAAAATTATTGGGGAACACTATTCCGGCCATTCCTATGAATGTCCAATATTCAAAAGTGTGTTTTTTTGACAATAGGCGACATTCATCCAAATTTCGACTTTTGAAATTTTAAAAAGGACTTTGCTCCTTTTTCCGAAAATGGTAGAAAATTTGCGAAAAAAAATTATTGGGGAACACTATTCCGGCCATTCCTATGAATGTCCAATATTCAAAAGTGTGTTTTTTTGACAATAGGCGACATTCTTCCAAATTTCGACTTTTGAAATTTTAAAAAGGACTTTGCTCCTTTTTCCGAATGTGGTAAAAAATTTGCGAAAAAAAATTATTGGGGAACACTATTCCGGCCATTCCTATGAATGTCCAATATTCAAAAGTGTGTTTTTTTGACAATAGGCGACATTCTTCCAAATTTCGACTTTTGAAATTTTAAAAAAGACTTTGCTCCTTTTTCCGAAAATGGTAGAAAATTTGAGAAAAAAATTATGGGGGAACACTATGCCGGCCATTCCTATGAATGTCCAATATTCAAAAGTGTGTTTTTTTTGACAATAGGCGACATTCATCCAAATTTCGACTTTTGAAATTTTAAAAAAGACTTTGCTCCTTTTTCCGAAAATGGTAGAAAATTTGCGAAAAAAATTATTGGGGAACACTATTCCGGCCATTCCTATGAATGTCCAATATTCAAAAGTGTGTTTTTTTGACAATAGGCGACATTCTTCCAAATTTCGACTTTTGAAATTTTAAAAAGGACTTTGCTCCTTTTTCCGAAAATGGTAGAAAATTTGCAAAAAAAAATTATTGGGGAACACTATTCCGGCCATTCCTATGAATGTCCAATATTCAAAAGTGTGTTTTTTTGACAATAGGCGACATTCTTCCAAATTTAGACTTTTGAAATTTTAGAAAGGACTTTGCTCCTTTTTCCGAAAATGGCAGAAAAATTGCGAAAAAAATTATTGGGGAACACTATTCCGGCCATTCCTATGAATGTCCAATATTCAAAAGTGTGTTTTTTTGACAATAGGCGACATTCTTCCAAATTTCGACTTTTGAAATTGTAAAAAGGACTTTGCTCCTTTTTCCGAAAATGGTAGAAAATTTGCGAAAAAAAATTATTGGGGAACACTATTCCGGCCATTCCTATGAATGTCCAATATTCAAAAGTGTGTTTTTTGACAATAGGCGACATTCTTCCAAATTTCGACTTTTGAAATTTTAAAAAGGACTTTGCTCCTTTTTCCGAAAATGGTAGAAAATTTGGGAAAAAAAATTATTGGGGAACACTATTCCGGCCATTCCTATGAATGTCCAATATTCAAAAGTGTGTTTTTTTGACAATAGGCGACATTCATCCAAATTTCGACTTTTGAAATTTTAAAAAGGACTTTGCTCCTTTTTCCGAAAATGGTAGAAAATTTGCGAAAAAAAATTATTGGGGAACACTATTCCGGCCATTCCTATGAATGTCCAATATTCAAAAGTGTGTTTTTTTGACAATAGGCGACATTCTTCCAAATTTCGACTTTTGAAATTTTAAAAAGGACTTTGCTCCTTTTTCCGAATGTGGTAAAAAATTTGCGAAAAAAAATTATTGGGGAACACTATTCCGGCCATTCCTATGAATGTCCAATATTCAAAAGTGTGTTTTTTTGACAATAGGCGACATTCTTCCAAATTTCGACTTTTGAAATTTTAAAAAGGACTTTGCTCCTTTTTCCGAAAATGGTAGAAAATTTGCAAAAAAAAATTATTGGGGAACACTATGCCGGCCATTCCTATGAATGTCCAATATTCAAAAGTGTGTTTTTTTGACAATAGGCGACATTCTTCCAAATTTAGACTTTTGAAATTTTAGAAAGGATTTTGCTCCTTTTTCCGAAAATGGCAGAAAAATTGCGAAAAAAATTATTGGGGAACACTATTCCGGCCATTCCTATGAATGTCCAATATTCAAAAGTGTGTTTTTTTGACAATAGGCGACATTCTTCCAAATTTCGACTTTTGAAATTTTAAAAAAGACTTTGCTCCTTTTTCCGAAAATGGTAGAAAATTTGAGAAAAAAATTATGGGGGAACACTATGCCGGCCATTCCTATGAATGTCCAATATTCAAAAGTGTGTTTTTTTTGACAATAGGCGACATTCATCCAAATTTCGACTTTTGAAATTTTAAAAAGGACTTTGCTCCTTTTTCCGAAAATGGTAGAAAATTTGGGAAAAAAAATTATTGGGGAACACTATTCCGGCCATTCCTATGAATGTCCAATATTCAAAAGTGTGTTTTTTTGACAATAGGCGACATTCTTCCAAATTTAGACTTTTGAAATTTTAGAAAGGACTTTGCTCCTTTTTCCGAAAATGGCAGAAAAATTGCGAAAAAAAATTATTGGGGAACACTATTCCGGCCATTCCTATGTGTTTTTTTTTTTGACAATAGGCGACATTCTTCCAAACTTCGACTTTTGAAATTTTAAAAAGGACTTTGCTCCTTTTTCCGAAAATGGTAGAAAATTTGCGAAAAAAATTATTGGGGAACACTATTCCGGCCATTCCTATGAATGTCCAATATTCAAAAGTGTGTTTTTTTGACAATAGGCGACATTCTTCCAAATTTCGACTTTTGAAATTTTAAAAAGGACTTTGCTCCTTTTTCCGAAAATGGTAGAAAATTTGCAAAAAAAAATTATTGGGGAACACTATTCCGGCCATTCCTATGAATGTCCAATATTCAAAAGTGTGTTTTTTTGACAATAGGCGACATTCTTCCAAATTTAGACTTTTGAAATTTTAGAAAGGACTTTGCTCCTTTTTCCGAAAATGGCAGAAAAATTGCGAAAAAAATTATTGGGGAACACTATTCCGGCCATTCCTATGAATGTCCAATATTCAAAAGTGTGTTTTTTTGACAATAGGCGACATTCTTCCAAATTTCGACTTTTGAAATTGTAAAAAGGACTTTGCTCCTTTTTCCGAAAATGGTAGAAAATTTGCGAAAAAAAATTATTGGGGAACACTATTCCGGCCATTCCTATGAATGTCCAATATTCAAAAGTGTGTTTTTTGACAATAGGCGACATTCTTCCAAATTTCGACTTTTGAAATTTTAAAAAGGACTTTGCTCCTTTTTCCGAAAATGGTAGAAAATTTGGGAAAAAAAATTATTGGGGAACACTATTCCGGCCATTCCTATGAATGTCCAATATTCAAAAGTGTGTTTTTTTGACAATAGGCGATATTCTTCCAATTTTCGACTTTTGAAATTTTAAAAAGGACTTTGCTCCTTTTTCCGAAAATGGTAGAAAATTTGCGAAAAAAAATTATTGGGGAACACTATTCCGGCCATTCCTATGAATGTCCAATATTCAAAAGTGTGTTTTTTTGACAATAGGCGACATTCTTCCAAATTTCGACTTTTGAAATTTTAAAAAGGACTTTGCTCCTTTTTCCGAAAATGGTAGAAAATTTGCGAAAAAAATTATTGGGGAACACTATTCCGGCCATTCCTATGAATGTCCAATATTCAAAAGTGTGTTTTTTTGACAATAGGCGACATTCTTCCAAATTTCGACTTTCGAAATTTTAAAAAGGACTTTGCTCCTTTTTCCGAAAATGGTAGAAAATTTGCGAAAAAAAATTATTGGGGAACACTATTCCGGCCATTCCTATGAATGTCCAATATTCAAAAGTGTTTTTTTTTGACAATAGGCGACATTCTTCCAAATTTCGACTTTTGAAATTTTAAAAAGGACTTTGCTCCTTTTTCCGAAAATGGTAGAAAATTTGCAAAAAAAAATTATTGGGGAACACTATTCCGGCCATTCCTATGAATGTCCAATATTCAAAAGTGTGTTTTTTTGACAATAGGCGACATTCTTCCAAATTTAGACTTTTGAAATTTTAGAAAGGACTCTGCTCCTTTTTCCGAAAATGGCAGAAAAATTGCGGAAAAAATTATTGGGGAACACTATTCCGATAATTCCTATGTGTTTTTTTTGACAATTCTTCCAAATTTCGACTTTTGAAATTTTAAAAAGGACTTTGCTCCTTTTTCCGAAAATGGTAGAAAATTTGCGAAAAAAAATTATTGGGGAACACTATTCCGGCCATTCCTATGAATGTCCAATATTCAAAAGTGTGTTTTTTTGACAATAGGCGACATTCTTCCAAATTTCGACTTTTGAAATTTTAAAAAGGACTTTGCTCCTTTTTCCGAAAATGGTAGAAAATTTGCGAAAAAAAATTATTGGGGAACACTATTCCGGCCATTCCTATGAATGTCCAATATTCAAAAGTGTGTTTTTTTGACAATAGGCGATATTCTTCCAATTTTCGACTTTTGAAATTTTAAAAAGGACTTTGCTCCTTTTTCCGAAAATGGTGGAAAATTTGCGAAAAAAAATTATTGGGGAACACTATTCCGGCCATTCCTATGAATGTCCAATATTCAAAAGTGTGTTTTTTTGACAATAGGCGACATTCATCCAAATTTCGACTTTTGAAATTTAAAAAAGGACTTTGCTCCTTTTTCCGAAAATGGTAGAAAATTTGCGAAAAAAATTATTGGGGAACACTATTCCGGCCATTCCTATGAATGTCCAATATTCAAAAGTGTGTTTTTTTGACAATAGGCGACATTCTTCCAAATTTCGACTTTTGAAATTTTAAAAAGGACTTTGCTTTTTTTTCCGAAAATGGTAGAAAATTTGCAAAAAAAAATTATTGGGGAACACTATTCCGGCCATTCCTATGAATGTATAATATTCAAAAGTGTGTTTTTTGACAATAGGCGACATTCTTCCAAATTTAGACTTTTGAAATTTTAGAAAGGACTTTGCTCCTTTTTCCGAAAATGGTAAAAAATTTGCGAAAAAAATTATTGGGGAACACTATGCCGGCCATTCCTATGAATGTCCAATATTCAAAAGTGTGTTTTTTTGACAATAGGCGACATTCATCCAAATTTCGACTTTTGAAATTTTAAAAAAGACTTTGCTCCTTTTTCCGAAAATGGTAGAAAATTTGCGAAAAAAATTATTGGGGAACACTATTCCGGCCATTCCTATGAATGTCCAATATTCAAAAGTGTGTTTTTTTGACAATAGGCGACATTCTTTCAAATTTAGACTTTTGAAATTTTAGAAAGGATTTTGCTCCTTTTTCCGAAAATGGCAGAAAAATTGCGAAAAAAAATTATTGGGGAACACTATTCCCGCCATTCCTATGAATGTCCAATATTCAAAAGTGTGTTTTTTTGACAATAGGCGACATTCTTCCAAATTTCGACTTTTGAAATTTTAAAAAAGACTTTGCTCCTTTTTCCGAAAATGGTAGAAAATTTGCGAAAAAAATTATGGGGGAACACTATGCCGGCCATTCCTATGAATGTCCAATATTCAAAAGTGTGTTTTTTTGACAATAGGCGACATTCATCCAAATTTCGACTTTTGAAATTTTAAAAAAGACTTTGCTCCTTTTTCCGAAAATGGTAGAAAATTTGCGAAAAAAATTATTGGGGAACACTATTCCGGCCATTCCTATGAATGTCCAATATTCAAAAGTGTGTTTTTTTGACAATAGGCGACATTCTTCCAAATTTCGACTTTTGAAATTTTAAAAAGGACTTTGCTCCTTTTTCCGAAAATGGTAGAAAATTTGCGAAAAAAAATTATTGGGGAACACTATTCCGACCATTCCTATGAATGTCCAATATTCAAAAGTGTGTTTTTTTGACAATAGGCGACATTCTTCCAAATTTCGACTTTTGAAATTTTAAAAAGGACTTTGCTCCTTTTTCCGAAAATGGTAGAAAATTTGCGAAAAAAAATTATTGGGGAACACTATTCCGGCCATTCCTATGAATGTCCAATATTCAAAAGTGTGTTTTTTTGACAATAGGCGACATTCTTCCAAATTTCGACTTTTGAAATTTTAAAAAGGACTTTGCTCCTTTTTCCGAAAATGGTAGAAAATTTGCGAAAAAAAATTATTGGGGAACACTATTCCGGCCATTCCTATGAATGTCCAATATTCAAAAGTGTGTTTTTTTGACAATAGGCGATATTCTTCCAATTTTCGACTTTTGAAATTTTAAAAAGGACTTTGCTCCTTTTTCCGAAAATGGTGGAAAATTTGCGAAAAAAAATTATTGGGGAACACTATTCCGGCCATTCCTATGAATGTCCAATATTCAAAAGTGTGTTTTTTTGACAATAGGCGACATTCTTCCAAATTTCGACTTTTGAAATTTTAAAAAGGACTTTGCTCCTTTTTCCGAAAATGGTAGAAAATTTGCGAAAAAAATTATTGGGGAACACTATTCCGGCCATTCCTATGAATGTCCAATATTCAAAAGTGTGTTTTTTTGACAATAGGCGACATTCTTCCAAATTTCGACTTTCGAAATTTTAAAAAGGACTTTGCTCCTTTTTCCGAAAATGGTAGAAAATTTGCGAAAAAAAATTATTGGGGAACACTATTCCGGCCATTCCTATGAATGTCCAATATTCAAAAGTGTGTTTTTTTGACAATAGGCGATATTCTTCCAATTTTCGACTTTTGAAATTTTAAAAAGGACTTTGCTCCTTTTTCCGAAAATGGTAGAAAATTTGCGAAAAAAAATTATTGGGGAACACTATTCCGGCCATTCCTATGAATGTCCAATATTCAAAAGTGTGTTTTTTTGACAATAGGCGACATTCTTCCAAATTTCGACTTTTGAAATTTTAAAAAGGACTTTGCTCCTTTTTCCGAAAATGGTAGAAAATTTGCGAAAAAAATTATTGGGGAACACTATTCCGGCCATTCCTATGAATGTCCAATATTCAAAAGTGTGTTTTTTTGACAATAGGCGACATTCTTCCAAATTTCGACTTTTGAAATTGTAAAAAGGACTTCGCTCCTTTTTCCGAAAATGGCAGAAAAATTGCGAAAAAAAATTATTGGGGAACACTATTCCGGCCATTCCTATGAATGTCCAATATTCAAAAAGGTGTTTTTTTTGACAATAGGCGACATTCTTCCAAATTTCGACTTTTGAAATTGTAAAAAGGACTTTGCTCCTTTTTCCGAAAATGGTAGAAAATTTGCGAAAAAAAATTATTGGGGAACACTATTCCGGCCATTCCTATGAATGTCCAATATTCAAAAGTGTGTTTTTTTGACAATAGGCGACATTCTTCCAAATTTCAACTTTTGAAATTTTAAAAAGGACTTTGCTCCTTTTTCCGAAAATGGTAGAAAATTTGCGAAAAAAAATTATTGGGGAACACTATTCCGGCCATTCCTATGAATGTCCAATATTCAAAAGTGTGTTTTTTTGACAATAGGCGACATTCTTCCAAATTTCAACTTTTGAAATTTTAAAAAGGACTTTGCTCCTTTTTCAGAAAATGGTAGAAAATTTGCAAAAAAAAATTATTGGGGAACACTATTCCGGCCATTCCTATGAATGTCCAATATTCAAAAGTGTGTTTTTTTGACAATAGGCGACATTCTTCCAAATTTCAACTTTTGAAATTTTAAAAAGGACTTTGCTCCTTTTTCCGAAAATGGTAGAAAATTTGCGAAAAAAAATTATTGGGGAACACTATTCCGGCCATTCCTATGAATGTCCAATATTCAAAAAGGTGTTTTTTTGACAATAGGCGACATTCTTCCAAATTTCAACTTTTGAAATTTTAAAAAGGACTTTGCTCCTTTTTCCGAAAATGGTAGAAAATTTGCGAAAAAAAATTATTGGGGAACACTATTCCGGCCATTCCTATGAATGTCCAATATTCAAAAAGGTGTTTTTTTGACAATAGGCGACATTCTTCCAAATTTCGACTTTTGAAATTTTAAAAAGGACTTTGCTCCTTTTTCCGAAAATGGTAGAAAATTTGCGAAAAAAAATTATTGGGGAACACTATTCCGGCCATTCCTATGAATGTCCAATATTCAAAAGTGTGTTTTTTTGACAATAGGCGACATTCTTCCAAATTTCAACTTTTGAAATTTTAAAAAGGACTTTGCTCCTTTTTCCGAAAATGGTAGAAAATTTGCGAAAAAAAATTATTGGGGAACACTATTCCGGCCATTCCTATGAATGTCCAATATTCAAAAGTGTGTTTTTTTGACAATAGGCGACATTCTTCCAAATTTCAACTTTTGAAATTTTAAAAAGGACTTTGCTCCTTTTTCAGAAAATGGTAGAAAATTTGCGGAAAAAATTATTGGGGAACACTATTCCGATCATTCCTATGTGTTTTTTTTTGACAATTCTTCCAAATTTCGACTTTTGAAATTGTTAAAAGGACTTCGCTCCTTTTTCCGAAAATGGCAGAAAAATTGCGAAAAAAAATTATTGGGGAACACTATTCCGACCATTCCTATGAATGTCCAATATTCAAAAGTGTGTTTTTTTGACAATAGGCGACATTCTTCCAAATTTCGACTTTTGAAATTGTAAAAAGGACTTTGCTCCTTTTTCCGAAAATGGTAGAAAATTTGCGAAAAAAAATTATTGGGGAACACTATTCCGCCCATTCCTATGAATGTCCAATATTCAAAAGTGTGTTTTTTTGACAATAGGCGACATTCTTCCAAATTTCGACTTTTGAAATTGTAAAAAGGACTTTGCTCCTTTTTCCGAAAATGGTAGAAAATTTGCGAAAAAAAATTATTGGGGAACACTATTCCGGCCATTCCTATGAATGCCCAATATTCAAAAGTGTGTTTTTTTGACAATAGGCGACATTCTTCCAAATTTCGACTTTTGAAATTTTAAAACGGACTTTGCTCCTTTTTCCGAAAATGGTAGAAAATTTGCGAAAAAAAATTATTGGGGAACACTATTCCGGCCATTCCTATGAATGTCCAATATTCAAAAGTGTGTTTTTTTGACAATAGGCGACATTCTTCCAAATTTCGACTTTTGAAATTTTAAAAAGGACTTTGCTCCTTTTTCCGAAAATGGTAGAAAATTTGCGAAACAAAATTATTGGGGAACACTATTCCGGCCATTCCTATGAATGTCCAATATTCAAAATGTGTTTTTTTGACAATAGGCGACATTCCTCCAAATTTCGACTTTTGAAATTTTAAAAAGGACTTTGCTCCTTTTTCCGAAAATGGCAGAAAAATTGCGAAAAAAAATTATTGGGGAACACTATTCCAGCCATTCCTACGAATGGCCAATATTCAAAAGTGTGTTTTTTTTGACAATAGGCGACATTCTTCCAAATTTCGACTTTTGAAATTTTAAAAAGGACTTTGCTCTTTTTTCCGAAAATGGTAGAAAATTTGCGAAAAAAAATTATTGGGGAACACTATTCCGGCCATTCCTATGAATGTCCAATATTCAAAAGTGTGTTTTTTTGACAATAGGCGACATTCTTCCAAATTTCGACTTTTGAAATTTTAAAAAGGACTTTGCTCCTTTTTCCGAAAATGGTAGAAAATTTGCAAAAAAAAATTATTGGGGAACACTACTCCGGCCATTCCTATGAATGTCCAATATTCAAAAGTGTGTTTTTTTGACAAAAGGCGACATTCTTCCAAATTTCGACTTTTGAAATTTTAAAAAGGACTTTGCTCCTTTTTCCGAAAGTGGTAGAAAATTTGCGAAAAAAAATTATTGGGGAACACTATTCCGGCCATTCCTATGAATGTCCAATATTCAAAAGTGTGTTTTTTTGACAATAGGCGACATTCTTCCAAATTTCGACTTTTGAAATTTTAAAAAGGACTTTGCTCCTTTTTCCGAAAATGGCAGAAAAATTGCGAAAAAAAATTATTGGGGAACACTATTCCGGCCATTCCTATGAATGTCCAATATTCAAAAGTGTGTTTTTTTGACAATAGGCGACATTCTTCCAAATTTCGACTTTTGAAATTTTAAAAAGGACTTTGCTCCTTTTTCAGAAAATGGTAGAAAATTTGCGGAAAAAATTATTGGGGAACACTATTCCGATAATTCCTATGTGTTTTTTTTGACAATTCTTCCAAATTTCGACTTTTGAAATTGTAAAAAGGACTTTGCTCCTTTTTCCGAAAATGGCAGAAAAATTGCGAAAAAAAATTATTGGGGAACACTATTCCGGCCATTCCTATGAATGTCCAATATTCAAAAGTGTGTTTTTTTGACAATAGGCGACATTCTTCCAAATTTCGACTTTTGAAATTTTAAAAAGGACTTTGCTCCTTTTTCCGAAAATGGCAGAAAAATTGCGAAAAAAAATTATTGGGGAACACTATTCCGGCCATTCCTATGAATGTCCAATATTCAAAAGTGTGTTTTTTTGACAATAGGCGACGTTCATCCAAATTTCGACTTTTGAAATTTTAAAAAAGACTTTGCTCCTTTTTCCGAAAATGGTAGAAAATTTGCGAAAAAAAATTATTGGGGAACACTTTTCCGGCCATTCCTATGAATGTCCAATATTCAAAAGTGTTTTTTTTTTTACAATAGGCGACATTCTTCCAAATTTCGACTTTTGAAATTTTAAAAAGGACTTTGCTCCTTTTTCCGAAAATGGTAGAAAATTTGCGAAAAAAAATTATTGGGGAACACTATTCCGGCCATTCCTATGAATGTCCAATATTCAAAAGTGTTTTTTTTTACAATAGGCGACATTCTTCCAAATTTCGACTTTTGAAATTTTAAAAAGGACTTTGCTCCTTTTTCCGAAAATGGTAGAAAATTTGCGAAAAAAAATTATTGGGGAACACTATTCCGGCCATTCCTATGAATGTCCAATATTCAAAAGTGTGTTTTTTTGACAATAGGCGACATTCTTCCAAATTTCGACTTTTGAAATTTTAAAAAGGACTTTGCTCCTTTTTCCGAAAATGGCAGAAAAATTGCAAAAAAAAATTATTGGGGAACACTATTCCGGCCATTCCTATGAATGTCCAATATTCAAAAGTGTGTTTTTTTTGACAATAGGCGACATTCTTGCAAATTTCGACTTTTGAAATTTTAAAAAGGACTTTGCTCCTTTTTCCGAAAATGGTAGAAAATTTGCGAAAAAAATTATTGGGGAACACTATTCCGGCCATTCCTATGAATGTCCAATATTCAAAAGTGTTTTTTTTTACAATAGGCGACATTCTTCCAAATTTCGACTTTTGAAATTTTAAAAAGGACTTTGCTCCTTTTTCCGAAAATGGTAGAAAATTTGCGAAAAAAAATTATTGGGGAACACTATTCCGGCCATTCCTATGAATGTCCAATATTCAAAAGTGTGTTTTTTTGACAATAGGCGACATTCTTCCAAATTTCAACTTTTGAAATTTTAAAAAGGACTTTGCTCCTTTTTCAGAAAATGGTAGAAAATTTGCGGAAAAAATTATTGGGGAACACTATTCCGATCATTCCTATGTGTTTTTTTTTGACAATTCTTCCAAATTTCGACTTTTGAAATTTTAAAAAAGACTTTGCTCCTTTTTCCGAAAATGGTAGAAAATTTGCGAAAAAAATTATTGGGGAACACTATTTCGGCCATTCCTATGAATGTCCAATATTCAAAAAGGTGTTTTTTTGACAATAGGCGACATTCTTCCAAATTTCGACTTTTGAAATTTTAAAAAGGACTTTGCTCCTTTTTCCGAAATTGGTAGAAAATTTGCGGAAAAAATTATTGGGGAACACTATTCCGATAATTCCTATGTGTTTTTTTTTTTGACAATTCTTCCAAATTTGGACTTTTGAAATTGTAAAAAGGACTTTGCTCCTTTTTCCGAAAATGGCAGAAAAATTGCGAAAAAAAATTATTGGGGAACACTATTCCGGCCATTCCTATGAATGTCCAATATTCAAAAGTGTGTTTTTTGACAATAGGCGACATTCTTCCAAATTTCGACTTTTGAAATTGTAAAAAGGACTTTGCTCCTTTTTCCGAAAATGGCAGAAAAATTGCGAAAAAAAATTATTGGGGAACACTATTTCGGCCATTCCTATGAATGTCCAATATTCAAAAGTGTGTTTTTTTGACAATAGGCGACATTCTTCCAAATTTAGACTTTTGAAATTTTAAAAAGGACTTTGCTCCTTTTTCCGAAAATGGTAGAAAATTTGCGAAAAAAAATTATTGAAGAACACTATTCCGGCAATTTCTATGAATGTCCAATATTCAAAAGTGTGTTTTTTTGACAATAGGCGACATTCTTCCAAATTTCGACTTTTGAAATTTTAAAAAGGACTTTGCTCCTTTTTCAGAAAATGGTAGAAAATTTGCGGAAAAAATTATTGGGGAACACTATTCCGATCATTCCTATGTGCTTTTTTTGACAATTCTTCCAAATTTCGACTTTTGAAATTGTAAAAAGGACTTCGCTCCTTTTTCCGAAAATGGCAGAAAAATTGCGAAAAAAAATTATTGGGGAACACTATTCCGGCCATTCCTATGAATGTCCAATATTCAAAAAGGTGTTTTTTTGACAATAGGCGACATTCTTCCAAATTTCGACTTTTGAAATTGTAAAAAGGACTTTGCTCCTTTTTCCGAAAATGGTAGAAAATTTGCGAAAAAAAATTATTGGGGAACACTATTCCGGCCATTCCTATGAATGTCCAATATTCAAAAGTGTGTTTTTTTGAAAATAGGCGACATTCTTCCAAATTTCAACTTTTGAAATTTTAAAAAGGACTTTGCTCCTTTTTCAGAAAATGGTAGAAAATTTGCGGAAAAAATTATTGGGGAACACTATTCCGATCATTCCTATGTGTTTTTTTTTGACAATTCTTCCAAATTTCGACTTTTGAAATTGTAAAAAGGACTTCGCTCCTTTTTCCGAAAATGGCAGAAAAATTGCGAAAAAAAATTATTGGGGAACACTATTCCGACCATTCCTATGAATGTCCAATATTCAAAAGTGTGTTTTTTTGACAATAGGCGACATTCTTCCAAATTTCGACTTTTGAAATTGTAAAAAGGACTTTGCTCCTTTTTCCGAAAATGGTAGAAAATTTGCGAAAAAAAATTATTGGGGAACACTATTCCGTCCATTCCTATGAATGTCCAATATTCAAAAGTGTGTTTTTTTGACAATAGGCGACATTCTTCCAAATTTCGACTTTTGAAATTGTAAAAAGGACTTTGCTCCTTTTTCCGAAAATGGTAGAAAATTTGCGAAAAAAAATTATTGGGGAACACTATTCCGGCCATTCCTATGAATGCCCAATATTCAAAAGTGTGTTTTTTTGACAATAGGCGACATTCTTCCAAATTTCGACTTTTGAAATTTTAAAACGGACTTTGCTCCTTTTTCCGAAAATGGTAGAAAATTTGCGAAAAAAAATTATTGGGGAACACTATTCCGGCCATTCCTATGAATGTCCAATATTCAAAAGTGTGTTTTTTTGACAATAGGCGACATTCTTCCAAATTTCGACTTTTGAAATTTTAAAAAGGACTTTGCTCCTTTTTCCGAAAGTGGTAGAAAATTTGCGAAAAAAAATTATTGGGGAACACTATTCCGGCCATTCCTATGAATGTCCAATATTCAAAAGTGTGTTTTTTTGACAATAGGCGACATTCTTCCAAATTTCGACTTTTGAAATTGTAAAAAGGACTTTGCTCCTTTTTCCGAAAATGGTAGAAAAATTGCGAAAAAAAATTATTGGGGAACACTATTCCAGCCATTCCTACGAATGGCCAATATTCAAAAGTGTGTTTTTTTTGACAATAGGCGACATTCTTCCAAATTTCGACTTTTGAAATTTTAAAAAGGACTTTGCTCTTTTTTCCGAAAATGGTAGAAAATTTGCGAAAAAAAATTATTGGGGAACACTATTCCGGCCATTCCTATGAATGTCCAATATTCAAAAGTGTGTTTTTTTGACAATAGGCGACATTCTTCCAAATTTCGACTTTTGAAATTTTAAAAAGGACTTTGCTCCTTTTTCCGAAAATGGTAGAAAATTTGCAAAAAAAAATTATTGGGGAACACTACTCCGGCCATTCCTATGAATGTCCAATATTCAAAAGTGTGTTTTTTTGACAATAGGCGACATTCTTCCAAATTTCGACTTTTGAAATTTTAAAAAGGACTTTGCTCCTTTTTCCGAAAGTGGTAGAAAATTTGCGAAAAAAAATTATTGGGGAACACTATTCCGGCCATTCCTATGAATGTCCAATATTCAAAAGTGTGTTTTTTTGACAATAGGCGACATTCTTCCAAATTTCGACTTTTGAAATTTTAAAAAGGACTTTGCTCCTTTTTCCGAAAATGGCAGAAAAATTGCGAAAAAAAATTATTGGGGAACACTATTCCGGCCATTCCTATGAATGTCCAATATTCAAAAGTGTGTTTTTTTGACAATAGGCGACATTCTTCCAAATTTCGACTTTTGAAATTTTAAAAAGGTCTTTGCTCCTTTTTCAGAAAATGGTAGAAAATTTGCGGAAAAAATTATTGGGGAACACTATTCCGATAATTCCTATGTGTTTTTTTTGACAATTCTTCCAAATTTCGACTTTTGAAATTGTAAAAAGGACTTTGCTCCTTTTTCCGAAAATGGCAGAAAAATTGCGAAAAAAAATTATTGGGGAACACTATTCCGGCCATTCCTATGAATGTCCAATATTCAAAAGTGTGTTTTTTTGACAATAGGCGACATTCTTCCAAATTTCGACTTTTGAAATTTTAAAAAGGACTTTGCTCCTTTTTCCGAAAATGGCAGAAAAATTGCGAAAAAAAATTATTGGGGAACACTATTCCGGCCATTCCTATGAATGTCCAATATTCAAAAGTGTGTTTTTTTGACAATAGGCGACGTTCATCCAAATTTCGACTTTTGAAATTTTAAAAAAGATTTTGCTCCTTTTTCCGAAAATGGTAGAAAATTTGGGAAAAAAAATTATTGGGGAACACTTTTCCGGCCATTCCTATGAATGTCCAATATTCAAAAGTGTTTTTTTTTTTACAATAGGCGACATTCTTCCAAATTTCGACTTTTGAAATTTTAAAAAGGACTTTGCTCCTTTTTCCGAAAATGGTAGAAAATTTGCGAAAAAAAATTATTGGGGAACACTATTCCGGCCATTCCTATGAATGTCCAATATTCAAAAGTGTTTTTTTTTACAATAGGCGACATTCTTCCAAATTTCGACTTTTGAAATTTTAAAAAGGACTTTGCTCCTTTTTCCGAAAATGGTAGAAAATTTGCGAAAAAAAATTATTGGGGAACACTATTCCGGCCATTCCTATGAATGTCCAATATTCAAAAGTGTGTTTTTTTGACAATAGGCGACATTCTTCCAAATTTCGACTTTTGAAATTTTAAAAAGGACTTTGCTCCTTTTTCCGAAAATGGCAGAAAAATTGCAAAAAAAAATTATTGGGGAACACTATTCCGGCCATTCCTATGAATGTCCAATATTCAAAAGTGTGTTTTTTTTGACAATAGGCGACATTCTTGCAAATTTCGACTTTTGAAATTTTAAAAAGGACTTTGCTCCTTTTTCCGAAAATGGTAGAAAATTTGCGAAAAAAATTATTGGGGAACACTATTCCGGCCATTCCTATGAATGTCCAATATTCAAAAGTGTGTTTTTTTTTGACAATAGGCGACATTCTTCCAAATTTCGACTTTTGAAATTTTAAAAAGGACTTTGCTCCTTTTTCCGAAAATGGTAGAAAATTTGCGAAAAAAAATTATTAAGGAACACTATTCCGGCCATTCCTATGAATGTCCAATATTCAAAAGTGTGTTTTTTTGACAATAGGCGACATTCTTCCAAATTTCGACTTTTGAAATTTTAAAAAGGACTTTGCTCCTTTTTCCGAAAATGGCAGAAAAATTGCGAAAAAAAATTATTGGGGAACACTATTCCGGCCATTCCTATGAATAGCCAATATTCAAAAGTGTGTTTTTTTGGCAATAGGCGACATTCTTCCAAATTTCGACTTTTGAAATTTTAAAAAAGACTTTGCTCCTTTTTCCGAAAATGGTAGAAAATTTGCAAAAAAAAATTATTGGGGAACACTATTCCGGCCATTCCTATGAATGTCCAATATTCAAAAGTGTGTTTTTTTGACAATAGGCGACATTCTTCCAAATTTGGACTTTTGAAATTTTAAAAAGGACTTTGCTCTTTTTTCCGAAAATGGTAGAAAATTTGCGAAAAAAAATTATTGGGGAACACTATTCCGGCCATTCCTATGAATGTCCAATATTCAAAAGTGTGTTTTTTTGACAATAGGCGACATTCTTCCAAATTTCGACTTTTGATATTTTAAATGGACTTTGCTCCTTTTTCCGAAAATGGTAGAAAATTTGCAAAAAAAAATTATTGGGGAACACTATTCCGGCCATTCCTATGAATGTCCAATATTCAAAAGTGTGTTTTTTTGACAATAGGCGACATTCTTCCAAATTTCGACTTTTGCAATTTTAAAAAGGACTTTGCTCCTTTTTCCGAAAGTGGTAGAAAATTTGCGAAAAAAAATTATTGGGGAACACTATTCCGGCCATTCCTATGAATGTCCAATATTCAAAAGTGTGTTTTTTTGACAATAGGCGACATTCTTCCAAATTTCGACTTTTGAAACTTTAAAAAGGACTTTGCTCCTTTTTCCGAAAATGGCAGAAAAATTGCGAAAAAAAATTATTGGGGAACACTATTCCGGCCATTCCTATGAATGTCCAATATTCAAAAGTGTGTTTTTTTGACAATAGGCGACATTCTTCCAAATTTCGACTTTTGAAATTTTAAAAAGGACTTTGCTCCTTTTTCAGAAAATGGTAGAAAATTTGCGGAAAAAATTATTGGGGAACACTATTTCGATAATTCCTATGTGTTTTTTTTTGAATATTCTTCCAAATTTCGACTTTTGAAATTGTAAAAAGGACTTTGCTCCTTTTTCCGAAAATGGCAGCAAAATTGCGAAAAAAAATTATTGGGGAACACTATTCCGGCCATTCCTATGAATGTCCAATATTAAAAAGTGTGTTTTTTTGACAATAGGCGACATTCATCCAAATTTCGACTTTTGAAATTTTAAAAAAGACTTTGCTCCTTTTTCCGAAAATGGTATAAAATTTGCGAAAAAAATTATTGAGGAACACTATTCCGGACATTCCTATGAATGTCCAATATTCAAAAGTGTGTTTTTTTTGACAATAGGCGACATTCTTCCAAATTTCGACTTTTGAAATTTTAAAAAGGACTTTGCTCCTTTTTCCGAAAATGGTAGAAAATTTGCGAAAAAAAATTATTGGGGAACACTATTCCGGCCATTCCTATGAATGTCCAATATTCAAAAGTGTGTTTTTTTGACAATAGGCGACATTCTTCCAAATTTCGACTTTTGAAATTTTAAAAAGGACTTTGCTCCTTTTTCCGAAAATGGCAGAAAAATTGCGAAAAAAAATTATTGGGGAACACTATTCCGGCCATTCCTATGAATGTCCAATATTCAAAAGTGTGTTTTTTTTTGACAATAGGCGACATTCTTCCAAATTTCGACTTTTGAAATTTTAAAAAGGACTTTGCTCCTTTTTCCGAAAATGGTAGAAAATTTGCGAAAAAAAATTGTTGAAGAACACTATTCCGGCCATTCCTATGAATGTCCAATATTCAAAAGTGTGTTTTTTTGACAATAGGCGACATTCTTCCAAATTTCGACTTTTGAAATTGTAAAAAGGACTTTGCTCCTTTTTCCGAAAATGGTAGAAAATTTGCGAAAAAAAATTATTGAAGAACACTATTCCGGCAATTCCTATGAATGTCCAATATTCAAAAGTGTGTTTTTTTGACAATAGGCGACATTCTTCCAAATTTCGACTTTTGAAATTTTAAAAAGGACTTTGCTCCTTTTTCAGAAAATGGTAGAAAATTTGCGGAAAAAATTATTGGGGAACACTACTCCGATCATTCCTATGTGTTTTTTTTTGACAATTCTTCCAAATTTCGACTTTTGAAATTTTAAAAAGGACTTTGCTCCTTTTTCAGAAAACGGTAGAAAATTTGCGGAAAAAATTATTGGGGAACACTATTCCGATCATTCCTATGAATGTCCAATATTCAAAAGTGTGTTTTTTTGACAATAGGCGACATTCTTCCAAATTTCGACTTTTGAAATTTTAAAAAGGACTTTGCTCCTTTTTCCGAAAATGGTAGAAAATTTGCGAAAAAAAATTGTTGAAGAACACTATTCCGGCCATTCCTATGAATGTCCAATATTCAAAAGTGTGTTTTTTTGACAATAGGCGACATTCTTCCAAATTTAGACTTTTGAAATTTTAAAAAGGACTTTGCTCCTTTTTCCGAAAATGGTAGAAAATTTGCGAAAAAAAATTATTGAAGAACACTATTCCGGCAATTCCTATGAATGTCCAATATTCAAAAGTGTGTTTTTTTGACAATAGGCGACATTCTTCCAAATTTCGACTTTTGAAATTTTAAAAAGGACTTTGCTCCTTTTTCAGAAAATGGTAGAAAATTTGCGGAAAAAATTATTGGGGAACACTACTCCGATCATTCCTATGTGTTTTTTTTTGACAATTCTTCCAAATTTCGACTTTTGAAATTTTAAAAAGGACTTTGCTCCTTTTTCAGAAAACGGTAGAAAATTTGCGGAAAAAATTATTGGGGAACACTATTCCGATCATTCCTATGTGTTTTTTTTGACAATTCTTCCAAATTTCGACTTTTGAAATTGTAAAAAGGATTTCGCTCCTTTTTCCGAAAATGGCAGAAAAATTGCGAAAAAAAATTATTGGGGAACACTATTCCGGCCATTCCTATGAATGTCCAATATTCAAAAGTGTGTTTTTTTTTGACAATAGGCGACATTCTTCCAAATTTCGACTATTAAAATTGTAAAAAGGACTTTGCTCCTTTTTCCGAAAATGGTAGAAAATTTGCGAAAAAAAATTATTGGGGAACACTATTCCGGCCATTCCTATGAATGCCCAATATTCAAAAGTGTGTTTTTTTGACAATAGGCGACATTCTTCCAAATTTCGACTTTTAAAATTTTAAAACGGACTTTGCTCCTTTTTCCGAAAATGGTAGAAAATTTGCGAAAAAAAATTATTGGGGAACACTATTCCGGCCATTCCTATGAATGTCCAATATTCAAAAGTGTGTTTTTTTGACAATAGGCGACATTCTTCCAAATTTCGACTTTTGAAATTTTAAAACGGACTTTGCTCCTTTTTCCGAAAATGGTAGAAAATTTGCGAAAAAAAATTATTGGGGAACACTATTCCGGCCATTCCTATGAATGCCCAATATTCAAAAGTGTGTTTTTTTGACAATAGGCGACATTCTTCCAAATTTCGACTTTTGAAATTTTAAAAAGGACTTTGCTCCTTTTTCCGAAAATGGTAGAAAATTTGCGAAAAAAAATTATTGGGGAACACTATTCCGGCCATTCCTATGAATGTCCAATATTCAAAAGTGTGTTTTTTTGACAATAGGCGACATTCTTCCAAATTTCGACTTTTGAAATTTTAAAAAAGACTTTGCTCCTTTTTCCGAAAATGGTAGAAAATTTGCGAAAAAAATTATTGGGGAACACTATTCCGGCCATTTCTATGAATGTCCAATATTCAAAAGTGTGTTTTTTTGACAATAGGCGACATTCTTCCAAATTTCGACTTTTAAAATTGTAAAAAGGACTTTGCTCCTTTTTCCGAAAATGGTAGAAAATTTGCGAAAAAAAGTTATTGGGGAACACTATTCCGGCCATTCCTATGAATGTCCAATATTCAAAAGTGTGTTTTTTTGACAATAGGCGACATTCTTCCAAATTTCGACTTTTGAAATTTTAAAAAGGACTTTGCTCCTTTTTCCGAAAATGGTAGAAAATTTGCGAAAAAAAATTATTGGGGAACACTATTCCGGCCATTCCTATGAATGCCCAATATTCAAAAGTGTGTTTTTTTGACAATAGGCGACATTCTTCCAAATTTCGACTTTTGAAATTTTAAAACGGACTTTGCTCCTTTTTCCGAAAATGGTAGAAAATTTGCGAAAAAAAATTATTGGGGAACACTATTCCGGCCATTCCTATGAATGTCCAATATTCAAAAGTGTGTTTTTTTGACAATAGGCGACATTCTTCCAAATTTCGACTTTTGAAATTTTAAAAAAGACTTTGCTCCTTTTTCCGAAAATGGTAGAAAATTTGCAAAAAAAAAATTATTGGGGAACATTTTTCCGGCCATTCCTATGAATGTCCAATATTCAAAAGTGTGTTTTTTTGACAATAGGCGACATTCTTCCAAATTTCGACTTTTGAAATTTTAAAAAGGACTTTGCTCCTTTTTCAGAAAACGGTAGAAAATTTGCGGAAAAAATTATTGGGGAACACTATTCCGATCATTCCTATGAATGTCCAATATTCAAAAGTGTGTTTTTTTTTGACAATAGGCGACATTCTTCCAAATTTCGACTTTTGAAATTTTAAAAAGGACTTTGCTCCTTTTTCCGAAAATGGTAGAAAATTTGCGAAAAAAAATTATTGGGGAACACTATTCCGGCCATTCCTATGAATGCCCAATATTCAAAAGTGTGTTTTTTTGACAATAGGCGACATTCTTCCAAATTTCGACTTTTGAAATTTTAAAACGGACTTTGCTCCTTTTTCCGAAAATGGTAGAAAATTTGCGAAAAAAAATTATTGGGGAACACTATTCCGGCCATTCCTATGAATGTCCAATATTCAAAAGTGTGTTTTTTTGACAATAGGCGACATTCTTCCAAATTTCGACTTTTGAAATTTTAAAAAAGACTTTGCTCCTTTTTCCGAAAATGGTAGAAAATTTGCGAAAAAAATTATTGGGGAACACTATTCCGGCCATTTCTATGAATGTCCAATATTCAAAAGTGTGTTTTTTTGACAATAGGCGACATTCTTCCAAATTTCGACTTTTGAAATTTTAAAAAGGACTTTGCTCCTTTTTCCGAAAATGGTAGAAAATTTGCAAAAAAAATTTTTGGGGAACACTATTCCGGCCATTCCTATGAATGTCCAATATTCAAAAGTGTGTTTTTTTGACAATAGGCGACATTCTTCCAAATTTCGACTTTTGAAATTTTAAAAAGGATTTTGCTCCTTTTTCCGAAAATGGTAGAAAATTTGCAAAAAAAATTTTTGGGGAACACTATTCCGGCCATTCCTATGAATGTCCAATATTCAAAAGTGTGTTTTTTTGACAATAGGCGACATTCTTCCAAATTTCGACTTTTCAAATTTTAAAAAGGACTTTGCTCCTTTTTCCGAAAATGGTAGAAAATTTGCAAAAAAAAATTATTGGGGAACACTTTTCCGGCCATTCCTATGAATGTCCAATATTCAAAAGTGTGTTTTTTTGACAATAGGCGACATTCTTCCAAATTTCGACTTTTGAAATTTTAAAAAAGACTTTGCTCCTTTTTCCGAAAATGGTAGAAAATTTGTGAAAAGAATTATTGGGGAACACTATTCCGGCCATTTCTATGAATGTCCAATATTCAAAAGTGTGTTTTTTTGACAATAGGCGACATTCTTCCAAATTTCGACTTTTCAAATTTTAAAAAGGACTTTGTCCTTTTCCGAAAATGGTAGAAAATTTGCAAAAAAAAATTATTGGGGAACACTATTCCGGCCATTCCTATGAATGTCCAATATTCAAAAGTGTGTTTTTTTGACAATAGGCGACATTCTTCCAAATTTCGACTTTTGAAATTTTAAAAAGGACTTTGCTCCTTTTTCCGAAAATGGTAGAAAATTTGCGAAAAAAAATTATTGGGGAAAACTATTCCGGCCATTTCTATGAATGTCAAATATTCAAAAGTGTGTTTTTTTGACAATAGGCGACATTCTTCCAAATTTGGACTTTTCAAATTTTAAAAAGGACTTTGTCCTTTTTCCGAAAATGGTAGAAAATTTGCAAAAAAAAATTATTGGGGAACACTATTCCGGCCATTCCTATGAATGTCCAATATTCAAAAGTGTGTTTTTTTGACAATAGGCGACATTCTTCCAAATTTCGACTTTTGAAATTTTAAAAAGGACTTTGCTCCTTTTTTCGAAAATGGTAGAAAATTTGCGAAAAAAAATTATTGGGGAACACTATTCCGGCCATTCCTATGAATATCCAATATTCAAAAGTGTGTTTTTTTGACAATAGGCGACATTCTTCCAAATTTCGACTTTTGAAATTTTAAAAAGGACTTTGCTCCTTTTTCCGAAAATGGTAGAAAATTTGCGAAAAAAAATTATTGGGGAACACTATTCCGGCCATTCCTATGAATGTCCAATATTCAAAAGTGTGTTTTTTTGACAATAGGCGACATTCTTCCAAATTTCGACTTTTGAAATTTTAAAACGGACTTTGCTCCTTTTTCCGAAAATGGTAGAAAATTTGCGAAAAAAAATTATTGGGGAACACTATTCCGGCCATTCCTATGAATGTCCAATATTCAAAAGTGTGTGTTTTTGACAATAGGCGACATTCTTCCAAATTTCGACTTTTGAAATTTTAAAAAAGACTTTGCTCCTTTTTCCGAAAATGGCAGAAAAATTGCGAAAAAAAATTATTGGGGAACACTATTCCAGCCATTCCTATGAATGGCCAATATTCAAAAGTGTGTTTTTTTGACAATAGGCGACATTCTTCCAAATTTGGACTTTTGAAATTTTAAATAGGACTTTGCTCCTTTTTCCGAAAGTGGTAGAAAATTTGCGAAAAAAAATTATTGGGGAACACTATTCCGGCCATTCCTATGAATGTCCAATATTCAAAAGTGTGTTTTTTTTTGACAATAGGCGACATTCTTCCAAATTTCGACTTTTGAAATTTTAAAAAGGACTTTGCTCCTTTTTCCGAAAATGGCAGAAAAATTGCGAAAAAAAATTATTGGGGAACACTATTCCGGCCATTCCTATGAATGTCCAATATTCAAAAGTGTGTTTTTTTGACAATAGGCGACATTCTTCCAAATTTCGAATTTTTAAATTTTAAAAAAGACTTTGCTCCTTTTTCCTAAAATGGTAGAAATTTGCGAAAAAAAATTATGGGGGAACACTATTCCGGCCATTCCTATGAATGTCCAATATTCAAAAGTGTGTTTTTTTGACAATAGGCGACATTCTTCCAAATTTCGACTTTTGAAATTTTAAAAAGGACTTTGCTCCTTTTTCCGAAAATGGTAGAAAATTTGGGAAAAAAAATTATTGGGGAACACTATTCCGGCCATTCCTATGAATGTCCAATATTCAAAAGTGTGTTTTTTTGACAATAGGCGACATTCTTCCAAATTTCGACTTTTGAAATTTTAAAAAGGACTTTGCTCCTTTTTCCGAAAGTGGTAGAAAATTTGCGAAAAAAAATTATTGGGGAACACTATTCCGGCCATTCCTATGAATGTCCAATATTCAAAAGTGTGTTTTTTTGACAATAGGCGACATTCTTCCAAATTTCGACTTTTGAAATTTTAAAAAGGACTTTGCTCCTTTTTCCGAAAATGGCAGAAAAATTGCGAAAAAAAATTATTGTGGAACACTATTCCGGCCATTCCTATGAATGTCCAATATTCAAAAGTGTGTTTTTTTGACAATAGGCGACATTCTTCCAAATTTCGACTTTTTAAATTTTAAAAAAGACTTTGCTCCTTTTTCCGAAAATGGTAGAAAATTTGCGAAAAAAATTATGGGGAAACACTATTCCGGCCATTCCTATGAATGTCCAATATTCAAAAGTGTGTTTTTTTTGACAATAGGCGACATTCTCCCAAATTTCGACTTTTGAAATTTTAAAAAGGACTTTGCTCCTTTTTCCGAAAATGGTAGAAAATTTGCGAAAAAAAATTATTGGGGAACACTATTCCGGCCATTCCTATGAATGTCCAATATTCAAAAGTGTGTTTTTTGACAATAGGCGACATTCTTCCAAATTTCGACTTTTGAAATTTTAAAAAGGACTTTGCTCCTTTTTCCGAAAATGGTAAAAAATTTGCAAAAAAAAATTATTGGGGAACACCATTCCGGCCATTCCTATGAATGTCCAATATTCAAAAGTGTGTTTTTTTGACAATAGGCGACATTCTTGAAAATTTTGACTTTTGAAATTTTAAAAGGACTTTGCTCCTTTTTCCGAAAATGGCGGAAAATTTGCGAAAAAAAATTATTGGGAACACTATTCCGGCCATTCCTATGAATGTCCAATATTCAAAAGTGTGTTTTTTTGACAATAGGCGACATTCTTCCAAATTTCGACTTTTGAAATTTTAAAAAGGACTTTGCTCCTTTTTCCGAAAATGGTAGAAAATTTGCGAAAAAAATTATTGGGGAACACTATTCCGGCCATTCCTATGTGTTTTTTTTTTGACAATAGGCGACATTCTTCCAAACTTCGACTTTTGAAATTTTAAAAAGGACTTTGCTCCTTTTTCCGAAAATGGTAGAAAATTTGCGAAAAAAATTATTGGGGAACACTATTCCGGCCATTCCTATGAATGTCCAATATTCAAAAGTGTGTTTTTTGACAATAGGCAACATTCTTCCAATTGAAATTTTAAAAAGGACTTTGCTCCTTTTTCCAAAATGGTAGAAAATTTGCGAAAAAAAATTATTGGGGAACACTATTCCGGCCATTCCTATGAATGTCCAATATTCAAAAGTGTGTTTTTTTTGACAATAGGCGACATTCTTCCAAATTTCGACTTTTGAAATTTTAAAAAGGACTTTGCTCCTTTTTTCCGAAAATGGTGGAAAATTTGCGAAAAAAAATTATTGGGGAACACTATTCCGGCCATTCCTATGAATGTCCAATATTCAAAAGTGTGTTTTTTTGACAATAGGCGATATTCTTCCAATTTTCGACTTTTGAAATTTTAAAAAGGACTTTGCTCCTTTTTCCGAAAATGGTAGAAAATTTGCGAAAAAAAATTATTGGGCAACACTATTCCGGCCGTTCCTATCAATGTCCAATATTCAAAAGTGTGTTTTTTTGACAATAGGCGACATTCTTCCAAATTTCGACTTTTGAAATTTTAAAAAGGACTTTGCTCCATTTTCCGAAAATGGTAGAAAATTTGCGAAAAAAAATTATTGGGGAACACTATTCCGGCCATTCCTATGAATGTCCAATATTCAAAAGTGTGTTTTTTTGACAATAGGCGACATTCCTCCAAATTTCGACTTTTGAAATTTTAAAAAGGACTTTGCTCCTTTTTCCGAAAATGGTAGAAAATTTGGGAAAAAAAATTATTGGGGAACACTATTCCGGCCGTTCCTATCAATGTCCAATATTCAAAAGTGTGTTTTTTTGACAATAGGCGACATTCTTCCAAATTTGGACTTTTGAAATTTTAAAAAGGACTTTGCTCCTTTTTCCGAAAATGGTAGAAAATTTGCGAAAAAAAATTATTGGGGAACACTATTCCGGCCATTCCTATGAATGTCCAATATTCAAAAGTGTGTTTTTTTGACAATAGGCGACATTCTTCCAAATTTCGACTTTTTAAATTTTAAAAAAGACTTTGCTCCTTTTTCCGAAAATGGTAGAAAATTTGCGAAAAAAATTATAGGGGAACACTATTCCGGCCATTCCTATGAATGTCCAATATACAAAAGTGTGTTTTTTTGACAATAGGCGACATTCTTCCAAATTTCGACTTTTAAAATTTTAAAAAGGACTTTGCTCCTTTTTCCGAAAATGGTAGAAAATTTGCGAAAAAAAATTATTGGGGAACACTATTCCGGCCATTCCTATGAATGTCGAATATTCAAAAGTGTGTTTTTTTGACAATAGGCGACATTCTTCCAAATTTCGACTTTTGAAATTTTAAAAAGGACTTTGCTCCTTTTTCCGAAAATGGTAGAAAATTTGCGAAAAAAAATTATTGGGGAACAATATTCCGGCCATTCCTATGAATGTCCAATATTCAAAAGTGTGTTTTTTTTACAATAGGCGACATTCTTCCAAATTTCGACTTTTGAAATTTTAAAAAGGACTTTGCTCCTTTTTCCGAAAATAGTAAAAAAATTTGCGAAAAAAAAATTATTGGGGAATACTATTCCGGCCATTCCTATGTGTTTTTTTTTTTGACAATAGGCGACATTCTTCCAAACTTCGACTTTTGAAATTTTAAAAAGGACTTTGCTCCTTATTCCGAAAATTGTAGGAGATAATCGAAAAAACCTTATTGGAGAACACTCTTCCGGCCATTCCTATGAATGTCCAATATTCAAAAGTGTGTTTTTTTTGACAATAGGCGACATTCTTCCAAATTTCGACTTTCGAAATTTTAAAAAGGACTTTGCTCCTTTTTCCGAAAATGGTAGAAAATTTGCGAAAAAAAATTATAGGGGAACACTATTCCGGCCATTCCTATGAATGTCCAATATACAAAAGTGTGTTTTTTTGACAATAGGCGACATTTTTCCAAATTTCAACTTTTGAAATTTTAGAAACGACTTTGCTCCTTTTTCCGAAAATAGTAAAAAAATTTGCGAAAAAAAAATTATTGGGGAACACTATTCCGGCCATTCCTATGTGTTTTTTTTTGACAATAGGCGACATTCTTCCAAACTTCGACTTTTGAAGTTTTAAAAAGGACTTTGCTCCTTATTCCGAAAATTGTAGGAGATAATCGAAAAAACCTTATTGGAGAACACTCTTCCGGCCATTTCTATGAATGTCCAATATTCAAAAGTGTGTTTTTTTGACAATAGGCGACATTCTTCCAAATTTCGACTTTCGAAATTTTAAAAAGGACTTTGCTCCTTTTTCCGAAAATGGTAGAAAATTTGCGAAAAAAAATTATTGGGGAACACTATTCCGGCCATTCCTATCTGTTTTTTTTTGACAATAGGCGACATTCTTCCAAAGTTCGACTTTTGAAATTTTAAAAAGGACTTTGCTCCTTTTTCCGAAAATGGTAGAAAATTTGCGAAAAAAATTATTGGGGAACACTATTCCGGCCATTCCTATGAATATCCAATATTCAAAAGTGTGTTTTTTTGACAATAGGCGACATTCTTCCAAATTTCGACTTTCGAAATTTTAAAAAGGACTTTGCTCCTTTTTCCGAAAATGGTAGAAAATTTGCGAAAAAAAATTATTGGGGAACACTATTCCGGCCATTCCTATCTGTTTTTTTTTGACAATAGGCGACATTCTTCCAAAGTTCGACTTTTGAAATTTTAAAAAGGACTTTGCTCCTTTTTCCGAAAATGGTAGAAAATTTGCGAAAAAAATTATTGGGGAACACTATTCCGGCCATTCCTATGAATGTCCAATATTCAAAAGTGTGTTTTTTGACAATAGGCAACATTCTTCCAATTGAAATTTTAAAAAGGACTTTGCTCCTTTTTCCGAAAATGGCAGAAAAATTGCGAAAAAAAATTATTGGGGAACACTATTCCGGCCATTCCTATGAATGTCCAATATTCAAAAGTGTGTTTTTTTGACAATAGGCGACATTCTTCCAAATTTCGACTTTTGAAATTTTAAAAAAGACTTTGCTCCTTTTTCCGAAAGTGGTAGAAAATTTGCGAAAAAAAATTATTGGGGAACACTATTCCGGCCATTCCTATGAATATCCAATATTCAAAAGTGTGTTTTTTTTGACAATAGGCGACATTCTTCCAAATTTCGACTTTTGAAATTTTAAAAAGGACTTTGCTCCTTTTTCCGAAAATGGTAGAAAATTTGCGAAAAAAAATTATTGGGGAACACTATTCCGGCCATTCCTATGTGTTTTTTTTTTGACAATAGGCGACATTCTTCCAAACTTCGACTTTTGAAATTTTAAAAAGGACTTTGCTCCTTTTTCCGAAAATGGTAGAAAATTTGCGAAAAAAATTATTGGGGAACACTATTCCGGCCATTCCTATGAATGTCCAATATTCAAAAGTGTGTTTTTTGACAATAGGCAACATTCTTCCAATTGAAATTTTAAAAAGGACTTTGCTCCTTTTTCCGAAAGTGGTAGAAAATTTGCGAAAAAAAATTATTGGGGAACACTATTCCGGCCATTCCTATGAATGTCCAATATTCAAAAGTTTGTTTTTTTGACAATAGGCGACATTCTTCCAAATTTCGACTTTTGAAATTTTAAAAAGGACTTTGCTCCTTTTTCCGAAAATGGCAGAAAAATTGCGAAAAAAAATTATTGGGGAACACTATTCCGGCCATTCCTATGAATGTCCAATATTCAAAAGTGTGTTTTTTTGACAATAGGCGACATTCTTCCAAATTTCGACTTTTGAAATTTTAAAAAAGACTTTGCTCCTTTTTCCGAAAGTGGTAGAAAATTTGCGAAAAAAAATTATTGGGGAACACTATTCCGGCCATTCCTATGAATGTCCAATATTCAAAAGTGTGTTTTTTTGACAATAAGCGACATTCTTCCAAATTTCGGCTTTTGAAATTTTAAAAAGGACTTTGCTCCTTTTTCCGAAAATGGTAGAAAATTTGCGAAAAAAAATTATTGGGGAACACTATTCCGGCCATTCCTATGAATGTCCAATATTCAAAAGTGTGTTTTTTGACAATAGGCAACATTCTTCCAATTGAAATTTTAAAAAGGACTTTGCTCCTTTTTCCAAAAGGATAGAAAATTTGCGAAAAAAAATTATTGAAGAACACTATTCCGGCCATTCCTATGAATGTCCAATATTCAAAAGTGTGTTTTTTTGACAATAGGCGACATTCTTCCAAATTTCGACTTTTGAAATTTTAAAAAGGACTTTGCTCCTTTTTCCGAAAATGGTAGAAAATTTGGGAAAAAAAATTATTGGGGAACACTATTCCGGCCATTCCTATGAATGTCCAATATTCAAAAGTGTGTTTTTTTGACAATAGGCGACATTCTTCCAAATTTCGACTTTTGAAATTTTAAAAAGGACTTTGCTCTTTTTTCCGAAAATGGTAGAAAATTTGCGAAAAAAAATTATTGGCGAACACTATTCCGGCCCTTCCTATGAATGTCCAATATTCAAAAGTATGTTTTTTTTGACAATAGGCGACATTCTTCCAAATTTCGGCTTTTGAAATTTTAAAAAGGACTTTGCTCCTTTTTCCGAAAATGGTAGAAAATTTGGGAAAAAAAATTATTGGGGAACACTATTCCGGCCATTCCTATGAATGTCCAATATTCAAAAGTGTGTTTTTTTGACAATAAGCGACATTCTTCCAAATTTCGGCTTTTGAAATTTTAAAAAGGACTTTGCTCCTTTTTCCGAAAATGGTAGAAAATTTGCGAAAAAAAATTATTGGCGAACACTATTCCGGCCCTTCCTATGAATGTCCAATATTCAAAAGTATGTTTTTTTTGACAATAGGCGACATTCTTCCAAATTTCGACTTTTGAAATTTTAGAAACGACTTTGCTCCTTTTTCCGAAAATGGTAGAAAATTTGCGAAAAAAAATTATTGGGGAACACTATTCCGGCCATTCCTATGAATGTCCAATATTCAAAAGTGTGTTTTTTGACAATAGGCAACATTCTTCTAAATTTCGACTTTTGAAATTATAAAAAGGACTTTGCTCCTTTTTCCGGAAATGGTAGAAAATTTGCGAAAAAAAATTATTGGGGGACACTATTCCGGCCATTCCTATGAATGTCCAATATTCAAAAGTGTGTTTTTTTGACAATAGGCGACATTCTTCCAAATTTCGACTTTTGAAATTTTAAAAAGGACTTTGCTCCTTTTTCCGAAAATGGCAGAAAAATTGCGAAAAAAATTATTGGGGAACACTATTCCGGCCATTCCTATGAATGTCCAATATTCAAAAGTGTGTTTTTTTGACAATAGGCGACATTCTTCCAAATTTCGACTTTTGAAATTTTAAAAAGGACTTTGCTCCTTTTTCCGAAAGTGGTAGAAAATTTGCAAAAAAAAATTATTGGAGAACACTATTCCAGCCATTCCTATGAATGTCCAATATTCAAAAGTGTGTTTTTTTGACAATAGGCGACATTCTTCCAAATTTCGACTTTTGAAATTTTAAAAAGGACTTTGCTCCTTTTTCCGAAAATGGTAGAAAATTTGCGAAAAAAAATTATTGGGGAACACTATTCCGGCCATTCCTATGAATGTCCAATATTCAAAAGTGTGTTTTTTTGACAATAGGCGACATTCTTCCAAATTTCGACTTTTAAAATTTTAAAAAGGACTTTGCTCCTTTTTCCGAAAATGGTAAAAAATTTGCAAAAAAAACTTATTGGGGAACACTATTCCGGCCATTCCTATGAATGTCCAATATTCAAAAGTGTGTTTTTTTGACAATAGGCGACATTCTTGAAAATTTTGACTTTTGAAATTTTAAAAGGACTTTGCTCCTTTTTCCGAAAATGGCAGAAAATTTGGGAAAAAAAATTATTGGGGAACACTATTCCGGCCATTCCTATGAATGTCCAATATTCAAAAGTGTGTTTTTTTGACAATAGGCGACATTCTTCCAAATTTCGACTTTTGAAATTTTAAAAAGGACTTTGCTCCTTTTTCCGAAAATGGTAGAAAATTTGCGAAAAAAAATTATTGGGGAACACTATTCCGGCCATTCCTATGTGTTTTTTTTTTGACAATAGGCGACATTCTTCCAAACTTCGACTTTTGAAATTTTAAAAAGGACTTTGCTCCTTTTTCCGAAAATGGTAGAAAATTTGCGAAAAAAAATTATTGGGGAACACTATTCCGGCCATTCCTATGTGTTTTTTTTTTTTTTGACAATAGGCGACATTCTTCCAAACTTCGACTTTTGAAATTTTAAAAAGGACTTTGCTCCTTTTTCCGAAAATGGTAGAAAAATTGCGAAAAAAATTATTGGGGAACACTATTCCGGCCATTCCTATGAATGTCCAATATTCAAAAGTGTGTTTTTTGACAATAGGCAACATTCTTCCAATTGAAATTTTAAAAAGGACTTTGCTCCTTTTTCCAAAATGGTAGAAAATTTGCGAAAAAAAATTATTTAAGAACACTATTCCGGCCATTCCTATGAATGTCCAATATTCAAAAGTGTGTTTTTTTGACAATAGGCGACATTCTTCCAAATTTCGACTTTTGAAATTTTAAAAAGGACTTTGCTCCTTTTTCCGAAAATGGTAGAAAATTTGCGAAAAAAAATTATTGGGGAACACTATTCCGGCCATTCCTATGAATGTCCAATATTCAAAAGTGTGTTTTTTTGACAATAGGCGACATTCTTCCAAATTTCGACTTTTGAAATTTTAAAAAGAACTTTGCTCCTTTTTCCGAAAATGGCAGAAAAATTGCGAAAAAAAATTATTGGGGAACACTATTCCGGCCATTCCTATGTGTTTTTTTTTTTTGACAATAGGCGACATTCTTCCAAACTTCGACTTTTGAAATTTTAAAAAGGACTTTGCTCCTTTTTCAGAAAATGGTAGAAAATTTGCGAAAAAAATTATTGAGGAACACTATTCCGGCAATTCCTATGAATGTCCAATATTCAAAAGTGTGTTTTTTGACAATAGGCAACATTCTTCCAATTGAAATTTTAAAAAGGACTTTGCTCCTTTTTCCAAAAGGGTAGAAAATTTGCGAAAAAAAATTATTGAAGAACACTATTCCGGCCATTCCTATGAATGTCCAATATTCAAAAGTGTGTTTTTTTGACAATAGGCGACATTCTTCCAAATTTCGACTTTTGAAATTTTAAAAAGGACTTTGCTCCTTTTTCCGAAAATGGTAGAAAATTTGCGAAAAAAAATTATTGGGGAACACTATTCCGGCCATTCCTATGAATGCCCAATATTCAAAAGTGTGTTTTTTTGACAAAAGGCGACATTCTTCCAAATTTGGACTTTTGAAATTTTAAAAAGGACTTTGCTCTTTTTTCCGAAAATGGTAGAAAATTTGCGAAAAAAAATTATTGGGGAACACTATTCCGGCCCTTCCTATGAATGTCCAATATTCAAAAGTGTGTTTTTTTGACAATAGGCGACATTCTTCCAAATTTCGACTTTTGAAATTTTAAAAAGGACTTTGCTCCTTTTTCCGAAAATGGTAGAAAATTTGCGAAAAAAAATTATTGGGGAACACTATTCCGGCCATTCCTATGAATGTCCAATATTCAAAAGTGTGTTTTTTGACAATAGGCAACATTCTTCCAAATTTCGACTTTTGAAATTATAAAAAGGACTTTGCTCCTTTTTCCGGAAATGGTAGAAAATTTGCGAAAAAAATTATTGGGGGACACTATTCCGGCCATTCCTATGAATGTCCAATATTCAAAAGTGTGTTTTTTTGACAATAGGCGACATTCTTCCAAATTTCGACTTTTGAAATTTTAAAAAGGACTTTGCTCCTTTTTCCGAAAATGGTAGAAAATTTGCAAAAAAAAATTATTGGGGAACACTATTCCGGCCATTCCTATGAATGTCCAATATTCAAAAGTGTGTTTTTTTGACAATAGGCGACATTCTTCCAAATTTCGACTTTTGAAATTTTAAAAAAGACTTTGCTCCTTTTTCCGAAAATGGCAGAAAATTTGCGAAAAAAATAATGGGGGAACACAATTCCGGCCATTCCTATGAATGTCCAATATTCAAAAGTGTGTTTTTTTGACAATAGGCGACATTCTTCCAAATTTCGACTTTTGAAATTTTAAAAAGGACTTTGCTCTTTTTCCGAATATGGTAGAAAATTTGCGAAAAAAAATTATTGGGGAACACTATTCCGGCCATTCCTATGAATGTTCAATATTCAAAAGTGTGTTTTTTTGACAATAGGCGACATTCTTCCAAATTTCGACTTTTGAAATTTTAAAAAGGACTTTGCTCCTTTTTCCGAAAATGGTAGAACACTATTCCGGCCATTCCTATGAATGTCCAATATTCAAAAGTGTGTTTTTTGACAATAGGCGAAATTCTTGAAAATTTTGACTTTTGAAATTTTAAAAGGACTTTGCTCCTTTTTCCGAAGATGGCAAAAAATTTGCGAAAAAAAATTATTGGGGAACACTATTCCGGCCATTCCTATGAATGTCCAATATTCAAAAGTGTGTTTTTTTGACAATAGGCGACATTCTTCCAAATTTCGACTTTTGAAATTTTAAAAAGGACTTTGCTCCTTTTTCCGAAAATGGTAGAAAATTTGCGAAAAAAAATTATTGGGGAACACTATTCCGGCCATTCCTATGTGTTTTTTTTGACAATAGGCGACATTCTTCCAAACTCCGACTTTTGAAATTTTAAAAAGGACTTTGCTCCTTTTTCCGAAAATGGTAGAAAATTTGCGAAAAAAAATTATTGGGGAACACTATTCCGGCCATTCCTATGTGTTTTTTTTTTTGACAATAGGCGACATTCTTCCAAACTTCGACTTTTGAAATTTTAAAAAGGACTTTATTCCTTTTTCCGAAAATGGTAGAAAATTTGCGAAAAAAATTATTGGAGAACACTATTCCGGCCATTCCTATGAATGTCCAATATTCAAAAGTGTGTTTGTTGACAATAGGCAACATTCTTCCAATTGAAATTTTAAAAAGGACTTTGCTCCTTTTTCCAAAATGGTAGAAAATTTGCGAAAAAAAATTATTTAAGAACACTATTCCGGCCATTCCTATGAATGTCCAATATTCAAAAATGTGTTTTTTTGACAATAGGCGACATTCTTCCAAATTTCGACTTTTGAAATTTTAAAAAGGACTTTGCTCCTTTTTCCGAAAGTGGTAGAAAATTTGCGAAAAAAAATTATTGGGGAACACTATTCCGGCCATTCCTATGAATGTCCAATATTCAAAAGTGTGTTTTTTTGACAATAGGCGACATTCTTCCAAATTTCGACTTTTGAAATTTTAAAAAGGACTTTGCTCCTTTTTCCGAAAATGGCAGAAAAATTGCGAAAAAAAATTATTGGGGAACACTATTCCGGCCATTCCTATGTGTTTTTTTTTGACAATAGGCGACATTCTTCCAAACTTCGACTTTTGAAATTTTAAAAAGGACTTTGCTCCTTTTTCAGAAAATGGTAGAAAATTTGCGAAAAAAATTATTGGGGAACACTATTCCGGCAATTCCTATGAATGTCCAATATTCAAAAGTGTGTTTTTTGACAATAGGCAACATTCTTCCAATTGAAATTTTAAAAAGGACTTTGCTCCTTTTTCCAAAAGGGTAGAAAATTTGCGAAAAAAAATTATTGAAGAACACTATTCCGGTCATTCCTATGAATGTCCAATATTCAAAAGTGTGTTTTTTTGACAATAGGCGACATTCTTCCAAATTTCGACTTTTGAAATTTTAAAAAGGACTTTGCTCCTTTTTCCGAAAATGGTAGAAAATTTGCGAAAAAAAATTATTGGGGAACACTATTCCGGCCATTCCTATGAATGTCCAATATTCAAAAGTGTGTTTTTTTGACAATAGGCGACATTCTTCCAAATTTCGACTTTCGAAATTTTAAAAAGGACTTTGCTCCTTTTTCCGAAAATGGTAGAAAATTTGGGGAAAAAAATTATTGGGGAACACTATTCCGGCCATTCCTATGAATATCCAATATTCAAAAGTGTGTTTTTTTGACAATAGGCGACATTCTTCCAAATTTCGACTTTCGAAATTTTAAAAAGGACTTTGCTCCTTTTTCCGAAAATGGTAGAAAATTTGCGAAAAAAAATTATTGGGGAACACTATTCCGGCCATTCCTATCTGTTTTTTTTTGACAATAGGCGACATTCTTCCAAAGTTCGACTTTTGAAATTTTAAAAAGGACTTTGCTCCTTTTTCCGAAAATGGTAGAAAATTTGCGAAAAAAATTATTGGGGAACACTATTCCGGCCATTCCTATGAATGTCCAATATTCAAAAGTGTGTTTTTTGACAATAGGCAACATTCTTCCAATTGAAATTTTAAAAAGGACTTTGCTCCTTTTTCCGAAAGTGGTAGAAAATTTGCGAAAAAAAATTATTGGGGAACACTATTCCGGCCATTCCTATGAATGTCCAATATTCAAAAGTTTGTTTTTTTGACAATAGGCGACATTCTTCCAAATTTCGACTTTTGAAATTTTAAAAAGGACTTTGCTCCTTTTTCCGAAAATGGCAGAAAAATTGCGAAAAAAAATTATTGGGGAACACTATTCCGGCCATTCCTATGAATGTCCAATATTCAAAAGTGTGTTTTTTTGACAATAGGCGACATTCTTCCAAATTTCGACTTTTGAAATTTTAAAAAAGACTTTGCTCCTTTTTCCGAAAGTGGTAGAAAATTTGCGAAAAAAAATTATTGGGGAACACTATTCCGGCCATTCCTATGAATATCCAATATTCAAAAGTGTGTTTTTTTGACAATAGGCGACATTCTTCCAAATTTCGACTTTTGAAATTTTAAAAAGGACTTTGCTCCTTTTTCCGAAAATGGTAGAAAATTTGCGAAAAAAAATTATTGGGAAACACTATTCCGGCCATTCCTATGTGTTTTTTTTTTGACAATAGGCGACATTCTTCCAAACTTCGACTTTTGAAATTTTAAAAAGGACTTTGCTCCTTTTTCCGAAAATGGTAGAAAATTTGCGAAAAAAATTATTGGGGAACACTATTCCGGCCATTCCTATGAATGTCCAATATTCAAAAGTGTGTTTTTTGACAATAGGCAACATTCTTCCAATTGAAATTTTAAAAAGGACTTTGCTCCTTTTTCCGAAAGTGGTAGAAAATTTGCGAAAAAAAATTATTGGGGAACACTATTCCGGCCATTCCTATGAATGTCCAATATTCAAAAGTTTGTTTTTTTGACAATAGGCGACATTCTTCCAAATTTCGACTTTTGAAATTTTAAAAAGGACTTTGCTCCTTTTTCCGAAAATGGCAGAAAAATTGCGAAAAAAAATTATTGGGGAACACTATTCCGGCCATTCCTATGAATGTCCAATATTCAAAAGTGTGTTTTTTTGACAATAGGCGACATTCTTCCAAATTTCGACTTTTGAAATTTTAAAAAAGACTTTGCTCCTTTTTCCGAAAGTGGTAGAAAATTTGCGAAAAAAAATTATTGGGGAACACTATTCCGGCCATTCCTATGAATGTCCAATATTCAAAAGTGTGTTTTTTTGACAATAAGCGACATTCTTCCAAATTTCGGCTTTTGAAATTTTAAAAAGGACTTTGCTCCTTTTTCCGAAAATGGTAGAAAATTTGCGAAAAAAAATTATTGGGGAACACTATTCCGGCCATTCCTATGAATGTCCAATATTCAAAAGTGTGTTTTTTGACAATAGGCAACATTCTTCCAATTGAAATTTTAAAAAGGACTTTGCTCCTTTTTCCAAAAGGATAGAAAATTTGCGAAAAAAAATTATTGAAGAACACTATTCCGGCCATTCCTATGAATGTCCAATATTCAAAAGTGTGTTTTTTTGACAATAGGCGACATTCTTCCAAATTTCGACTTTTGAAATTTTAAAAAGGACTTTGCTCCTTTTTCCGAAAATGGTAGAAAATTTGGGAAAAAAAATTATTGGGGAACACTATTCCGGCCATTCCTATGAATGTCCAATATTCAAAAGTGTGTTTTTTTGACAATAGGCGACATTCTTCCAAATTTCGACTTTTGAAATTTTAAAAAGGACTTTGCTCTTTTTTCCGAAAATGGTAGAAAATTTGCGAAAAAAAATTATTGGCGAACACTATTCCGGCCCTTCCTATGAATGTCCAATATTCAAAAGTATGTTTTTTTTGACAATAGGCGACATTCTTCCAAATTTCGACTTTTGAAATTTTAGAAACGACTTTGCTCCTTTTTCCGAAAATGGTAGAAAATTTGCGAAAAAAAATTATTGGGGAACACTATTCCGGCCATTCCTATGAATGTCCAATATTCAAAAGTGTGTTTTTTGACAATAGGCAACATTCTTCTAAATTTCGACTTTTGAAATTATAAAAAGGACTTTGCTCCTTTTTCCGGAAATGGTAGAAAATTTGCGAAAAAAAATTATTGGGGGACACTATTCCGGCCATTCCTATGAATGTCCAATATTCAAAAGTGTGTTTTTTTGACAATAGGCGACATTCTTCCAAATTTCGACTTTTGAAATTTTAAAAAGGACTTTGCTCCTTTTTCCGAAAATGGCAGAAAAATTGCGAAAAAAATTATTGGGGAACACTATTCCGGCCATTCCTATGAATGTCCAATATTCAAAAGTGTGTTTTTTTGACAATAGGCGACATTCTTCCAAATTTCGACTTTTGAAATTTTAAAAAGGACTTTGCTCCTTTTTCCGAAAGTGGTAGAAAATTTGCAAAAAAAAATTATTGGAGAACACTATTCCAGCCATTCCTATGAATGTCCAATATTCAAAAGTGTGTTTTTTTGACAATAGGCGACATTCTTCCAAATTTCGACTTTTGAAATTTTAAAAAGGACTTTGCTCCTTTTTCCGAAAATGGTAGAAAATTTGCGAAAAAAAATTATTGGGGAACACTATTCCGGCCATTCCTATGAATGTCCAATATTCAAAAGTGTGTTTTTTTGACAATAGGCGACATTCTTGAAAATTTTGACTTTTGAAATTTTAAAAGGACTTTGCTCCTTTTTCCGAAAATGGCAGAAAATTTGGGAAAAAAATTATTGGGGAACACTATTCCGGCCATTCCTATGAATGTCCAATATTCAAAAGTGTGTTTTTTTGACAATAGGCGACATTCTTCCAAATTTCGACTTTTGAAATTTTAAAAAGGACTTTGCTCCTTTTTCCGAAAATGGTAGAAAATTTGCGAAAAAAAATTATTGGGGAACACTATTCCGGCCATTCCTATGTGTTTTTTTTTTGACAATAGGCGACATTCTTCCAAACTTCGACTTTTGAAATTTTAAAAAGGACTTTGCTCCTTTTTCCGAAAATGGTAGAAAATTTGCGAAAAAAAATTATTGGGGAACACTATTCCGGCCATTCCTATGTGTTTTTTTTTTTTTGACAATAGGCGACATTCTTCCAAACTTCGACTTTTGAAATTTTAAAAAGGACTTTGCTCCTTTTTCCGAAAATGGTAGAAAAATTGCGAAAAAAATTATTGGGGAACACTATTCCGGCCATTCCTATGAATGTCCAATATTCAAAAGTGTGTTTTTTGACAATAGGCAACATTCTTCCAATTGAAATTTTAAAAAGGACTTTGCTCCTTTTTCCAAAATGGTAGAAAATTTGCGAAAAAAAATTATTTAAGAACACTATTCCGGCCATTCCTATGAATGTCCAATATTCAAAAGTGTGTTTTTTTGACAATAGGCGACATTCTTCCAAATTTCGACTTTTGAAATTTTAAAAAGGACTTTGCTCCTTTTTCCGAAAGTGGTAGAAAATTTGCGAAAAAAAATTATTGGGGAACACTATTCCGGCCATTCCTATGAATGTCCAATATTCAAAAGTGTGTTTTTTTGACAATAGGCGACATTCTTCCAAATTTCGACTTTTGAAATTTTAAAAAGAACTTTGCTCCTTTTTCCGAAAATGGCAGAAAAATTGCGAAAAAAAATTATTGGGGAACACTATTCCGGTCATTCCTATGTGTTTTTTTTTTTGACAATAGGCGACATTCTTCCAAACTTCGACTTTTGAAATTTTAAAAAGGACTTTGCTCCTTTTTCAGAAAATGGTAGAAAATTTGCGAAAAAAATTATTGAGGAACACTATTCCGGCAATTCCTATGAATGTCCAATATTCAAAAGTGTGTTTTTTGACAATAGGCAACATTCTTCCAATTGAAATTTTAAAAAGGACTTTGCTCCTTTTTCCAAAAGGGTAGAAAATTTGGGAAAAAAAATTATTGAAGAACACTATTCCGGCCATTCCTATGAATGTCCAATATTCAAAAGTGTGTTTTTTTGACAATAGGCGACATTCTTCCAAATTTCGACTTTTGAAATTTTAAAAAGGACTTTGCTCCTTTTTCCGAAAATGGTAGAAAATTTGCGAAAAAAAATTATTGGGGAACACTATTCCGGCCATTCCTATGAATGCCCAATATTCAAAAGTGTGTTTTTTTGACAAAAGGCGACATTCTTCCAAATTAGGACTTTTGAAATTTTAAAAAGGACTTTGCTCTTTTTTCCGAAAATGGTAGAAAATTTGCGAAAAAAAATTATTGGGGAACACTATTCCGGCCCTTCCTATGAATGTCCAATATTCAAAAGTGTGTTTTTTTGACAATAGGCGACATTCTTCCAAATTTCGACTTTTGAAATTTTAAAAAGGACTTTGCTCCTTTTTCCGAAAATGGTAGAAAATTTGCGAAAAAAAATTATTGGGGAACACTATTCCGGCCATTCCTATGAATGTCCAATATTCAAAAGTGTGTTTTTTGACAATAGGCAACATTCTTCCAAATTTCGACTTTTGAAATTATAAAAAGGACTTTGCTCCTTTTTCCGGAAATGGTAGAAAATTTGCGAAAAAAATTATTGGGGGACACTATTCCGGCCATTCCTATGAATGTCCAATATTCAAAAGTGTGTTTTTTTGACAATAGGCGACATTCTTCCAAATTTCGACTTTTGAAATTTTAAAAAGGACTTTGCTCCTTTTTCCGAAAATGGTAGAAAATTTGCAAAAAAAAATTATTGGGGAACACTATTCCGGCCATTCCTATGAATGTCCAATATTCAAAAGTGTGTTTTTTTGACAATAGGCGACATTCTTCCAAATTTCGACTTTTGAAATTTTAAAAAAGACTTTGCTCCTTTTTCCGAAAATGGCAGAAAATTTGCGAAAAAAATAATGGGGGAACACAATTCCGGCCATTCCTATGAATGTCCAATATTCAAAAGTGTGTTTTTTTGACAATAGGCGACATTCTTCCAAATTTCGACTTTTGAAATTTTAAAAAGGACTTTGCTCTTTTTCCGAATATGGTAGAAAATTTGCGAAAAAAAATTATTGGGGAACACTATTCCGGCCATTCCTATGAATGTTCAATATTCAAAAGTGTGTTTTTTTGACAATAGGCGACATTCTTCCAAATTTGGACTTTTGAAATTTTAAAAAGTACTTTGCTCCTTTTTCCGAAAATTGTAGGAGATAAGCGAAAAAACATTATTGGGGAACACTATTCCGGCCATTCCTATGTGTTTTTTTTTTGACAATAGGCGACATTCTTCCAAACTTCGACTTTTGAAATTTTAAAAAGGACTTTGCTCCTTTTTCCGAAAATGGTAGAAAATTTGGGAAAAAAAATTATTGGGGAACACTATTCCGGCCATTCCTATGTGTTTTTTTTTTTGACAATAGGCGACATTCTTCCAAACTTCGACTTTTTAAATTTTAAAAAGGACTTTGCTCCTTTTTCCGAAAATGGTAGAAAATTTGCGAAAAAAATTATTGGGGAATACTATTCCGGCCATTCCTATGAATGTCCAATATTCAAAAGTGTGTTTTTTGACAATAGGCAACATTCTTCCAATTGAAATTTTAAAAAGGACTTTGCTCCTTTTTCCAAAATGGTAGAAAATTTGCGAAAAAAAATTATTGAAGAACACTATTCTGGCCATTCCTATGAATGGCCAATATTCAAAAGTGTGTTTTTTTGACAATAGGCGACATTCTTCCAAATTTCGACTTTTGAAATTTTAAAAAGGACTTTGCTCCTTTTTCCGAAAATGGTAGAAAATTTGCGAAAAAAATTATTGGGGAATACTATTCCGGCCATTCCTATGAATGTCCAATATTCAAAAGTGTGTTTTTTGACAATAGGCAACATTCTTCCAATTGAAATTTTAAAAAGGACTTTGCTCCTTTTTCCAAAATGGTAGAAAATTTGCGAAAAAAAATTATTGGGGAACACTATTCCGGCCATTCTTATGAATGTCCAATATTCAAAAGTGTATTTTTTTGACAATAGGCGACATTATTCCAAATTTCGACTTTTGAAATTTTAAAAAGGACTTTGCTCCTTTTTCCGAAAATGGTAGAAAATTTGCGAAAAAAAATTATTGGGGAACACTATTCCGGCCATTCCTATGAATGTCCAATATTCAAAAGTGTGTTTTTTGACAATAGGCAACATTCTTCCAATTGAAATTTTAAAAAGGACTTTGCTCCTTTTTCCGAAAATGGTAGAAAATTTGCGAAAAAAATTATTGGGGAATACTATTCCGGCCATTCCTATGAATGTCCAATATTCAAAAGTGTGTTTTTTGACAATAGGCAACATTCTTCCAATTGAAATTTTAAAAAGGAGTTTGCTCCTTTTTCCAAAATGGTAGAAAATTTGCGAAAAAAAATTATTGGGGAACACTATTCCGGCCATTCCTATGAATGTCCAATATTCAAAAGTGTGTTTTTTTGACAATAGGCGACATTCTTCCAAATTTCGACTTTTGAAATTTTAAAAAGGACTTTGCTCCTTTTTCCGAAAATGGTAGAAAATTTGCGAAAAAAAATTATTGGGGAACACTATTCAGGCCATTCCTATGAATGTCCAATATTCAAAAGTGTGTTTTTTTGACAATAGGCGACATTCTTCCAAATTTGGACTTTTGAAATTTTAAAAAGGACTTTGCTCTTTTTTCCGAAAATGGTAGAAAATTTGCAAAAAAAAATTATTGGGGAACACTATTCCGGCCATTCCTATGAATGTCCAATATTCAAAAGTGTGTTTTTTTGACAATAGGCGACATTCTTCCAAATTTCGACTTTTGAAATTTTAAAAAAGACTTTGCTCCTTTTTCCGAAAATGGTAGAAAATTTGCGAAAAAAAATTATTGGGGAACACTATTCCGGCCATTCCTATGAATGTCCAATATTCAAAAGTGTGTTTTTTGACAAAAGGCAACATTCTTCCAATTGAAATTTTAAAAAGGACTTTGCTCCTTTTTCCGAAAATGGTAGAAAATTTGCGAAAAAAAATTATTGGGGAACACTATTCCGGCCATACCTATGAATGTACAATATTCAAAAGTGTGTTTTTTTGACAATAGGCGACATTCTTCCAAATTTGGACTTTTGAAATTTTAAAAAGGACTTTGCACTTTTTTCCGAAAATGGTAGAAAATTTGCGAAAAAAAATTATTGGGGAACACTATTCCGGCCATTCCTATGAATGTTCAATATTCAAAAGTGTGTTTTTTTGACAATAGGCGACATTCTTCCAAATTTGGGCTTTTGAAATTTTAAAAAGGACTTTGCACTTTTTTCCGAAAATGGTAGAAAATTTGCGAAAAAAAATTATTGGGGAACACTATTCCGGCCCTTCCTATGAATGTCCAATATTCAAAAGTGTGTTTTTTTTGACAATAGGCGACATTCTTCCAAATTTCGACTTTTGAAATTTTAAAAAGGACTTTGCTCCTTTTTCCGAAAATGGTAGAACATTTGCGAAAAAAAATTATTGGGGAACACTATTCCGGCCATTCCTATGAATGTACAATATTCAAAAGTGTGTTTTTTTGACAATAGGCGACATTCTTCCAAATTTCGACTTTTGAAATTTTAAAAAGGACTTTGCTCCTTTTTCCGAAAATGGTAGAAAATTTGCGAAAAAAATTATTGGGGGACACTATTCCGGCCATTCCTATGAATGTCCAATATTCAAAAGTGTGTTTTTTTGACAATAGGCGACATTCTTCCAAATTTCGACTTTTGAAATTTTAAAAAAGGACTTTGCTCCTTTTTCCGAAAATGGTAGAAAATTTGCGAAAAAAATTATTGGGGAATACTATTCCGGCCATTCCTATGAATGTCCAATATTCAAAAGTGTGTTTTTTGACAATAGGCAACATTCTTCCAATTGAAATTTTAAAAAGGACTTTGCTCCTTTTTCCAAAATGGTAGAAAATTTGCGAAAAAAATTATTGGGGGACACTATTCCGGCCATTCCTATGAATGTCCAATATTCAAAAGTGTGTTTTTTTGACAATAGGCGACATTCTTCCAAATTTCGACTTTTGAAATTTTAAAAAAGGACTTTGCTCCTTTTTCCGAAAATGGTAGAAAATTTGCAAAAAAAAATTATTGGGGAACACTATTCCGGCCATTCCTATGAATGTCCAATATTCAAAAGTGTGTTTTTTTGACAATAGGCGACATTCTTCCAAATTTCGACTTTTGAAATTTTAAAAAAGACTTTGCTCCTTTTTCCGAAAATGGTAGAAAATTTGCGAAAAAAATTATGGGGGAACACTATTCCGGCCATTCCTATGAATGTCCAATATTCAAAAGTGTGTTTTTTTGACAATAGGCGACATTCTTCCAAATTTCGACTTTTGAAATTTTAAAAAGGACTTTGCTCCTTTTTCCGAAAATGGTAGAAAATTTGCGAAAAAAAATTATTGGGGAACACTATTCCGGCCATTCCTATGAATGTCCAATATTCAAAAGTGTGTTTTTTTTGACAATAGGCGACATTCTTCCAAATTTGGACTTTTGAAATTTTAAAAAGGACTTTGCTCCTTTTTTCAAAATGGTATAAAATTTGCGAAAAAAAAATTATTGAGGAACACTATTCCGGCCATTCTTATGAATGTCCAATATTCAAAAGTGTGTTTTTTTGACAATAGGCGACATTCTTCCAAATTTCGACTTTTGAAATTTTAAAAAGGACTTTGCTCCTTTTTCCGAAAATGGTAAAAAATTTGCAAAAAAAAATTATTGGGGAACACTATTCCGGCCATTCCTATGAATGTCCAATATTCAAAAGTGTGTTTTTTTGACAATAGGCGACATTCTTCCAAATTTCGACTTTTGAAATTTTAAAAAGGACTTTGCTCCTTTTTCCGAAAATGGTAGAAAATTTGCGAAAAAAAAATTATTGGGGAACACTATTCCGGCCATTCCTATGAATGTCCAATATTCAAAAGTGTGTTTTTTTGACAATAGGCGACATTCTTCCAAATTTCGACTTTTGAAATTTTAAAAAGGACTTTGCTCCTTTTTCCGAAAATGGTAGAAAATTTGCGAAAAAAAATTATTGGGGAACACTATTTCGGCCATTCCTATGAATGTCCAATATTCAAAAGTGTGTTTTTTGACAATAGGCGACATTCTTCCAAATTTCGACTTTTGAAATTTTAAAAAGGACTTTGCTCCTTTTTCCGAAAATGGTAGAAAATTTGCGAAAAAAAATTATTGGGGAACACTATTCCGGCCAATTCTATGAATGTCAAATATTTAAAAGTGTTTTTTTTTGACAATAGGCGACATTCTTCCAAATTTCGACTTTTGAAATTTTGAAAAAGACTTTGCTCCTTTTTCCGAAAATGGTAGAAAATTTGCGAAAAAAATTATTGGGGAACACTATTCCGGCCATTCTTATGAATGTCCAATATTCAAAAGTGTGTTTTTTTGACAATAGGCAACATTCTTCCAAATTTCGACTTTTGAAATTTTAAAAAGGACTTTGCTCCTTTTTCCGAAAATGGTAGAAAATTAGGGAAAAAAATGATTGAGGAACACTATTCCGGCCATTCCTATAAATGTCCAATATTCAAAAGTGTGTTTTTTTGATAATAGGCGACATAATAAAGTCAAATTTTGACTTTTGAAATTTTAAAAAGGACTTTGCTCCTTTTTCCGAAAATGGTAGAAAATTTGCGAAAAAAAATTATTGGGGAACACTATTCCGGCCATTCCTAAGAATGTCCAATATTTAAAAGTGTGTTTTTTTGACAATTGGCGACATTCTTCCAAATTTCGACTTTTGAAATTTTAAAAAAGACTTTGCTCCTTTTTTCGAAAATGGTAGAAAATTTGCGAAAAAAAATTATTGGGGAACACTATTCCGGCCATTCCTATGAATGTCCAATATTCAAAAGTGTGTTTTTTGTGACAATAGGCGACATTCTTCCAAATTTCGACTTTTGAAATTTTAAAAAGGACTTTGCTCCTTTTTCCGAAAATGGTAGAAAACTTGCGAAAAAAAATTATTGGGGAACACTATTCCGGCCATTCCTATGTGTTTTTTTGACAATAGGCCACATTCTTCCAAATTTCGATACACCTATGTCGTTTTCAATAATTTTCAAGAAAAAGTATAGAAAATTTTTTATACAAAATTAGAAATCTCGAGTTTTATATTTATAAAAATTACACCCGTAACTGATTTAAACATTTTGAAGAAAACTTATCAAAAATTGGTCATGCAAAATTAGAAATTTCAGCATTAATATATAAATAAAATGCACATGTCTTAATCAAAAAATTTCAAGAAAAATTATAAAATTTTTTTTTGGAAAATTAGAAATTTTGGCTTTAATATATAAATAAATTACACCTGTGACTTATTCATAAAATTTCAAGAAAAATTATAAAAATTTTTAATGGAAAATTAGAAATCTCGGCTTTTATATTTATAAAAATAACGCTCTTGTCTTATTCAAAAATTTTCAAGAAAAAGTGTACAAAATTTTTCATGCAAAATTAGAAATTTCGGCTTTTGAATTTGTAAAAATTACACCCCTATCGTTTTCAAAATTTTCAAGAAAAATATTGGAACATTTTTTCATGCAAAATTAGAAATCTCGAGTTTTATATTTATAAAACTTACAACCGTAACTGATTCAAACATTTTGAAGAAAAAGTGTTAAAAAATAGAAATTTCAGCTTTAATATATAAACAAAATACACCTGTTACTTATTCATAAAATTTCAAGAAAAATTATAACATTTTTTTATGGAAAATTAGAAATCTCGACTTTCCATGTGTTATTCAAAAGCTTTCAAGAAAAAGTGTACAAAATTGGTGATGCAAAATTAGAAATCTCGGCTTTTATATTCATAAAAATTACAGCCGTGACTTATTCAAACATTTTGAAGAAAAAGTGTTGAAATATGGTCATGAAAAATTTAAAATTTTGGCTTTCCAAAAATTTCAAGAAAAATTATAAGTTATAAATAATGCGCTTCTCATTCGTTCAAAATTTGTTTGATTTGAAAGAATGTTTGGAAAAATGAATTTTTGTATGAGGAATGGTTGAAGTTTATCAGTAAATATATGAATATTACTTCTTTATGAAATGTTTAAGAAAGTGACTGTATCTACGGAAATATTAATTTCATTGCGAAATTATAAAAAGCTTCACTAAGTTAGCAACAGTGCTCTTTTGAACTCTTTCAAAATTATTTTAATATGAAAGAATTTTTAAAAAAATACATATTTGGAAAAATACATTTTTGCATGAGGAATGGTTCAAGTTTATCAGTAAATATATGAATATTACTTCTTTATGAAATGTTTAAGAAAGTGACTGTGTCTACGGAAATATTAATTTCATTGCGAAATTATAAAAAGCTTCACTAAGTTAGCAACAGTGCTCTTTTGAATTCTTTAAAAATTATTTTAATTTGAAAGAATTTTTAAAAAAATACATATTTTGAAAAATAAATTTTTGCATGAGGAACAATGAGAAATTGCAGCTTTATTATATAAATAAATTAGACCCGTGACTTTTTCAAAAATTTCAAGAAAGATTATACAAATTTTTTATGCAAAATTAGAAATCTCAGCTTTTGAATTTGTAAAAATTACACCCATGTCGTTTTCAAAAATTTTCAAGAAAAAGTATAGAACATTTGTTCAGGCAAAATTAGAAATCTCGATTTTTATATATATAAAAATTACAACCGTAACTGATTCAAACATTTTGAAGAAAAAGTGTTAAAAAATAGAAATTTCAGCTTTAATATATAAACAAAATACACCTGTTACTTATTCATAAAATTTCAAGAAAAACTATAACTTTTTTTTATGGAAAATTAGAAATCTCGACTTTCCATGTGTTATTCAAAAGCTTTCAAGAAAAAGTGTACAAAATTGGTGATGCAAAATTAGAAATCTCGGCTTTTATATTCATAAAAATTACACCCGTGACTTATTCAAACATTTTGAAGAAAAAGTGTTAAAATATGGTCATGCAAAATTAAAAATTTTGGCTTTCCAAAAATTTCAAGAAAAATTATAAGTTATAAATAATGCGCTTCTCAATAAATTCAAATTTTTTTTTTGATTTGAAAGAATGTTTGGAAAAATACATTTTTGTATAAGGAATGGTTCAAGTTTATCAGTAAATATATGAATATTACTTCTATATGAAATGTTTAAAAAAGTAAAAACATACATTTTTAAATGAGAAGTGGTTTAAGTTTATCAATAAATTAATAAAAATTACTTCCTTTTGAAATGTTTAAGAAAGTGACTGTAGCTCCGGATATATTAATTTCATTGCGAAATTATAAAAAGCTTCACTAAGATAGCAACAGTGCTCTTTTGAATTCTTTCAAAATTATTTTAATATGAAAGAATTTTTAAAAAAATACATATTTGGAAAAATACATTTTTGCATGAGGAACAATGAGAAATTGCAGTTTTATTATATAAATAAATTAGACTTTTGACTTTTTCCAAAAATTTCAAGAAAGATTATACAAATTTTTTATGCAAAATTAGAAATCTCGGCTTTTGAATTTGTAAAAATTACACCCATGCCGTTTTCAAAAATTTTCAAGAAAAAGTATAGAACATTTTTTCATGCAAAATTAGAAATCTCGAGTTTTATATATATAAAAATTACAACCGTAACTGATACAAACATTTTTAAGAAAAAGTCTTAAAAATAGAAATTTCAGCTGTAATATATAAACAAAATACACCTGTTACTTATTCATAAAATTTCAAGAAAAATTATAAAATTTTTTTATGGAAAATTAGAAATCTCGACTTTCCATGTGTTATTCAAAAATTTTAAAGAAAAAGTGTACAAAATTGGTGATGCAAAATTAGAAATCTCGGCTTTTATATTCATAAAAATTACACCCGAGGCTTATTCAAACATTTTGAAGAAAAAGTGTTAAAATATGGTCATGCAAAATTAAAAATTTTGGCTTTCCAAAAATTTCAAGAAAAATTATAAGTTATAAATAATGCGCTTCTCAATAAGTTCAAATTTTTTTTGATTTGAAAGAATGTTTGGAAAAAAACATTTTTGTATGAGGAATGGTTCAAGTTTATCAGTAAATATATGAATATTACTTCTATATGAAATGTTTAAAAAAGTAAAAACATACATTTTTAAATGAGAAGTGGTTTAAGTTTATCAATAAATTAATAAAAATTACTTCCTTTTGAAATGTTTAAGAAAGTGACTGTAGCTCCGGAAATTTAATTTCATTGCGAAATTATAAAAACCTCCACTAAGTTATCAATAATGCGCTTTTCAATTCGTTCAAATTTTTTTTGATTTTAAAGAATTTTTGGAAAAATTCATTTTTGTATGAGGAATGGTTCAAGTTTATCAGTATATATGAATATTACTTCTTTATATATGAATTCATAATATATGAATATTACTTCTTTATGAAATGTTTAAGAAAGTGACTGTATCTACGGAAATATTAATTTCATTGCGAAATTATAAAAAGCTTCACTAAGTTAGCGACAGTGCTCTTTTGAATTCTTTCAAAATTATTTTAAGTTGAAAGAATTTTTAAAAAAATACATATTTGGAAAAATACATTTTTGCATGAGGAACAATCAGAAATTGCAGCTTTATTATATAAATAAATTAGACCCGTGACTTTTTCCAAAAATTTCAAGAAAGATTATACAAATATTTTATGGAAAAATTTTAAATAAAAAGTGTACGAAAGTTTTCATACAAAATTAGAAACCGCGGCTTTTGAATTTGTAAAAATTACACCCATGTCGTTTTCAATAATTTTCAAGAAAAAATATAGAACATTTTTTCATGCAAAATTAGAAATCTCGAGTTTTATATTTATAAAAATTACACCCGTGACTTATTCTAACATTTTGAAGAAAACGTATCAAAAATTGGTCATGCAAAATTAGAAATTTCAGCATTAATATATAAATAAAATGCACATGTCTTAATCAAAAAATTTGCAGAAAAATTATAAAAATTTTTAATGGAAAATTAGAAATCTCGGCTTTTATATTTATAAAAATAACGCTCTTGTCTTATTCAAAAATTTTCAAGAAAAAGTGTACAAAATTTTTCATGCAAAATTAGAAATTTCGGCTTTTGAATTTGTAAAAATTACACCCCTATCGTTTTCAAAATTTTCAAGAAAAAGTATAGAACATTTTTTCATGCAAAATTAGAAATGTCGAGTTTTATATATATAAAACTTACAACCGTAACTGATTCAAACATTTTGAAGAGAAAGTGTTAAAAAATAGAAATTTCAGCTTTAATATATAAACAAAATACACCTGTTACTTATTCATAAAATTTCAAGAAAAATTATAACATTTTTTTATGGTAAATTAGAAATCTCGACTTTCCATGTGTTATTCAAAAGCTTTCAAGAAAGGGTGTACAAAATTGGTGATGCAAAATTAGAAATCTTGGCTTTTATATTCATAAAAATTACAGCCGTGACTTATTCAAACATTTTGAAGAAAAAGTGTTAAAATATGGTCATGCAAAATTTAAAATTTTGGCTTTCCAAAAATTTCAAGAAAAATTATAAGTTATCAATAATGCGCTTCTCAATTCGTTCAAAATTTGTTTGATTTGAAAGAATGTTTGGAAAAATGAATTTTTGTATGAGGAATGGTTGAAGTTTATCAGTAAATATATGAATATTACTTCTTTATGAAATGTTTAAGAAAGTGACTGTATCTACGGAAATATTAATTTCATTGCGAAATTATAAAAAGCTTCACTATGTTAGCAACAGTGCTCTTTTGAACTCTTTCAAAATTATTTTAATATGAAAGAATTTTTAAAAAAATACATATTTGGAAAAAAACATTTTTGCATGAGGAATGGTTCAAGTTTATCAGTAAATATATGAATATTACTTCTTTATGAAATGTTTAAGAAAGTGACTGTATCTACGGAAATATTAATTTCATTGCGAAATTATAAAAAGCTTCACTAAGTTAGCAACAGTGCTCTTTTGAATTCTTTCAAAATTATTTTAATTTGAAAGAATTTTTAAAAAAATACATATTTTGAAAAATAAATTTTTGCATGAGGAACAATGAGAAATTGCAGCTTTATTATATAAATAAATTAGACCCGTGACTTTTTCAAAAATTTCAAGAAAGATTATACAAATTTTTTATACAAAATTAGAAATCTCGGCTTTTGAATTTGTAAAAATTACACCCATGTCGTTTTCAAAAATTTTCAAAAAAAAGTTAGAACATTTTTTCATGCAAAATTAGAAATCTCGAGTTTTATATACATAAAAATTACAAACGTAACTGATACAAACATTTTGAAGAAAAAGTGTTAAAAATTAGAAATTTCAGCTTTACTATATAAATAAAATACACCTGTTACTTATTCATAAAATTTCAAGAAAAATTATATCATTTTTTTAAGGAAAATTAGAAATCTCGACTTTCCATGTGTTATTCAAAAATTTTCAAGAAAAAGTGTACAAAATTGGAATTTTAAGAAGTGGCAATATTAATTTCATTGCGAAATTATAAAAACTTCCACTAAGTTATCAATAATGCGCTTTTCAATTCGTTAAATTTTTTTTGATTTTAAAGAATGTTTGGAAAAATACATTTTTGTATGAGGAATGTTTTAAGTTTATCAGTAAATATATGAATATTACTTCTTTATGAAATGTTTAAGAAAGTGACTGTATCTACGGAAATATTTATTTCATTGCGAAATTATAAAAATCTGCAACAAGTTACCGATAGTGCTGTTTTCAGTTGTTTTAAAACTCTTTTGATTTGAAAGATTTTATGAAAACATACATTTTTAAATGAGAAGTGGTTTAAGTTTATCAATAAATTAATAAAAATGACTTCCTTTTGAAATGTTTAAGAAAGTAACTGTAGCTCCGAAAATTTAATTTCATTGCGAAATTATAAAAACCTCCACTAAGTTGTCAATAATGCGCTTTTCAATTCGTTCAAATTATTTTGGTTTGAAAGAATGTTTGGAAAAATACATTTTTGTATGAGGAATGGTTCAAGTTTATCAGTAAATATATGAATATTACTTCTTTATGAAATGTTTAAGAAAGTGACTGTATCTCCGGAAATATTAATTTCATTGCGAAATTATAAAAAGCTTCACTAAGATAGCAACAGTGCTCTTTTGAATGCGTTCAAAATTATTTTAATTTGAAAGAATTTTTAAAAAAATACATATTTTGAAAAATACATTTTTGCCTGAGGAACAATGAGGAATTGCAGCTTTATTATATAAATAAATTAGACTTGTGACTTTTTATAAAAATTTCAAGAAATATTATACAAATTTTTTATGCAAAATTAGAAATCTCAGCTCTTGAATTTGTAAAAATTACACCCATGTCGTTTTCAAAAATTTTCAAGAAAAATTATAGAACATTTTTTCAGGCAAAATTAGAAATCTCGAGTTTTATAGATATAAAAATTACAAACGTAACTGATACAAACATTTTGAAGAAAAAGTGTTAAAAATTAGAAATTTCAGCTTTACTATATAAACAAAATACACCTGTTATTTATTCATAAAATTTCAAGAAAAATTATATCATTTTTTTATGGAAAATTAGAAATCTCGACTTTCCATGTGTTATTCAAAAGCTTTCAAGAAAAAGTGTACAAAACTGGTGATGCAAAATTAGAAATCTCGGCTTTTATATTCATAAAAATTACACCCGTGACTTATTCAAACATTTTGAAGAAAAAGTGTTAAAATATGGTCATGCAAAATTAAAAATTTTGGCTTTCCAAAAATTTCAGGAAAAATTATAAGTTATATATAATGCGCTTCTCAATTCGTTCAAAATTTTTTTGATTTGAAAGAATGTTTGGAAAAATACATTTTTGTATGACGAATGGTTCAAGTTTATCAGTAAATATATGAATTTTACTTCTTTATGAAATGTTTAAGAAAGTAACTGTATCTCCGGAAATATTAATTTCATTACGAAATTATAAAAATCTCCACAAAATTATCAATCGATCGCTCTTGATTCGTTTAAAACTGTTTTGATTTGCAAGAATTTATAAAAACATATATTTTTTAATGAGAAGTGGCTTAAGTTTATCAATAAATAAATAAAAATTACTTCTTTATAAAATGTTTAAAAAAGTAACTGTAGCTCCGAAAATTTAATTTCATTGCGAAATTATAAAAACCTCCACTAAGTTGTCAATAATGCGCTTTTCAATTCGTTCAAATTATTTTTGATTTGAAAGAATGTTTGGAAAAATAAATTTTTGTATGAGGAATGGTTCAAGTAGTTCAGTAAATATATGAATATTACTTCTTTATGAAATGTTTAAGAAAGTGACTGTATCTACGGAAATATTAATTTCATTGCGAAATTCTAAAAAGCTTCACTAAGTTAGCAACAGTGCTCTTTTGAATTCTTTCAAAATTATTTTAATATGAAAGAATTTTTAAAAAAATACATATTTGGAAAAATACATTTTTGCATGAGGAACAATCAGAAATTGCAACTTTATTATATAAATAAATTAGACTTGTGACTTTTTCCAAAAATTTTTAGAAAGTTTGTACAAATTTTTTAATGGATAATTAAAAATCGCGGCTTTCATATTTACAAAAATTACACCCGGTCTTATTCAAAAATTTTCAAGAAAGAGTATACAAAATTTTTCATGCAATATTAGAAATCTCGGTATTACTGTATATAAAAATTACACCCGTGACTTATTCAAACATTTTGAAGAAAACGTATCAAAAATTGGTCATGCAAAATTACAAATTTCAGCATTAATATAAAAAAAAATGCACATGTTTTAATCAAAAAATTTCAAGAAAAATTATAAAATTTTTTTTTGGAAAATTAGAAATCTCGACTTTCATATTTATTAAAATTACACCCATGTGTTATTCAAAAATTTTCAAGAAAAAGTGTACAAAATTGGTGATGCAAAATTAGAAATCTCGGTTTTTATATTCATAAAAATTATACCCGTGACTTATTCAAACATTTTGAAGAAAAAGTGCTAAAATATGGTCATGCAAAATTAAAAATCTTGGCTTTCCAAAAATTTCAAGAAAAATTATAAGTTATGAATGCGCTTCTCAATTCGTTCAAAGTTTTTTTGATTTGAAAGAATGTTTGGAAAAATACATTTTTGTATGAGGAATGGTTCAAGTTTATCAGTAAATATATGAATATTACTTCTATATGAAATGTTTAAAAAATTAACTGTAGCTCCGGAAATATTAATTTTATTGCGAAAAAGTGTACAAAATTGGTGATGCAATATTAGAAATCTCGGCTTTAATGTATATAAAAATTACACCCGTGACTTATTCAAACATTTTGAAGAAAACGGATTAAAAATTGGTCATGCAAAGTTAGAAATTTCAGCATTAATATATAAATAAAATGCACATGTCTTAATCAAAAAATTTCAAGAAAAATGATGAATATTTTTTTTGTAAAATTAAAAATTTTGGCTTTAATATATAAATAAATTACACATGTTAGTTATTCATAAAATTTCAAGAAAAATTATAAACAGTTTTTATGCAAAATTAGAAATCTCGGTTTTTATATTCATAAAAATTACACCCGTGACTTATTCAAACATCTTGAAGAAAAAGTTTTTAAATATGGTCATGCAAAATTAAAAATTTTGGCTTTCCAAAAATTTCAAGAAAATTTATAAGTTATGAATGCGCTTCTCAATTCGTTCAAAATTTTTTTGAATTAAATGAATGTTTGGAAAAATACATTTTTGTATGAGGAATGGTTCAAGTTTATCAGTAAATATATGAATATTACTTCTATATGAAATGTTTAAAAAAGTAAATGTAGCTCCGGAAATATTAATGTTATTGCGAAATTATAAAAATCTGCACCAAGCTACCGATAGGGCTCTTTTCAATTTTTTTAAAATTGTTTTGATTTGAAAGAATTTATGAAAACATACATTTTTAAATGAGAAGTGGTTTAAGTTTATCAATAATCTAATAAAATTTACTTCTCTATTAAATGTTTATGAAAGTGACTGTATCTACGGAATTATTAATTTCATTGCGAAATTATAAAAAGCTTCACTAAGTTAGCAACAGTGCCCTTTTGAATTCTTTCAAAATTATTTTAATTTAAAAGAATTTTTAAAAAAATACATATTTGGAAAAATACATTTTTGCATGAGGAAAAATTAGAAATTGCAGCTTTATTATTTATTATATGAATGTTTGAAAAGACAATTTTTATATGAGGAGTAGTTCAAATAAAAAAAATATATTAAAATAAATATATGAATATTACTTTCATATGAAACTTTGAATTGAAAAGCACTAAGTTATTAACAGTGCTCTTTTCAATTCCTTTAAAATTGTTTTCATTTGAAAGAGTTTATGAAAAAATACATATTTTTATGAGAAGCGGTTCAAGCTTATCAATAAATATGTGAATATTACTTTCTTTTGAAATGTTTAAGAAAGTGACTGTAGCTCCGGAAATATTAATTTCATTGCGAAATTATAAAAACCTCCACTAAGTTATCAATAATGCACTTTTCAATTCCTTCAAAATGTTTTTGATTTGAAAGAATGTTTGGAAAAATACATTTTTGTATGAGGAATGGTTCAAGTTTATCAGTAAATATATGAATTTTACTTCTTTATGAAATGTTTAAGAAAGTGACTGCATCTACGGAAATATTAATTTCATTGCGAAATTATAAAAAGCTTCATTAAGTTAGCAACAGCACTCTTTTGAATTCTTTCAAAATTATTTTAATTTGAAAGAATTTTTAATAAAATATATATTTGGAAAAATACATTTTTGCATGAGGAACAATCAGAAATTTTTATATAAATAAATTAGACCCGTGACTTTTTCCAAAAATTTCAAGAAAGATTATACAAATTTTTTATGGAAAAATTTTAAAGAAAAAGTGTACAAAAGTTTTCATACAATATTAGAAATCTCGGCTTTTATATTTACAAAAATTACACCCGGTCTTATTCAAACATTTTGAAGAAAACGTATCAAAAGTTGGTCATGCAAAATTTGAAGTTTCAGCATTAGTATATAAATAAAATGCACATTTTTTAATAAAAAAATTTCGAGAAAAATTATAAATTTTTTTTTTTGGAAAATTAGAGATTTTGGCTTAAATATATAAATAAGTTACACCTGTGACTTATTCATAAAATTTCAAGAAAAATTATAAATATTTTTTATGGCAAATTAGAAATCTCGGCTTTTATATTTATAAAAATAACACTCTTGTCTTATTCAAAAATTTTAAAGAAAAAGTGTACAAAATTTTTTATGCAAAATTAGAAATCTCGGCTTTAGAATTTGTAAAAATTACTCCTGTTACCGCCACTCATAAATCGCTAATATGACATTACTGTTATCGATATGTAGAGAGATGAGCATGTCAAAATATTAAATTATTCCTTTTAATTTTCCACGCGGTATAATTATGAAGCCATATTTAATCGAAACCACATACATATGTATATAAAAACACCTACATAGATTTAAGATATTCATTCCTTCAGGTCATAAGGATTACGAAGCTTCGCTTAGAGTAGCCATACATAAAAGTAAGTATATCAGCAGTTTAGTATGTAAGTTTGTATAATGAATTTATTTATAATTTTAGGAAATTTAACATATTAAAGCGTAAGAATAAAGAATTAAAGTTTTCTAAAATTTTTACACTTGTGTTTAAAATCCACATTGGTTATCTTGATCTTGGGCCGCTTTACCCGCAACATTAAAATTCTTTTATTGGTACCTCATCGGATCGTTTGAAGGAATCATCTTGGGTGCTAAAACGTAAGTCCTAACAGAATGCAACCTTCCACTCCCTCACAGGGTCAACCACTAAGTCATCAACGACCAACTCAGTTAAGTCCTGCACTGAACAACTGTCACATTTGCAACAAGTTCACAGAAAATGAAAATTTTATAAAATGCAGCAAGTGCCATCTTAATTTTCATTTACCTTGTGTCAATCTCAGCAGCAATCAAGACCAACCTACGTGGAGTTGCCAAAACTGTACGGTACAACATCAAATCACAATCGATTCTTTCTCTTCCATTCGTAGTGGCTCTTCGGCCGCTTCCGCTTCCGTCGACAAGCTCTTGAGCTACAACGTCTAGAAGAAGAGACACAACTTGAAAGAGATTTCATTAAAAAGAAATACCAAATTCCCGAACAAGCAGAAGATGACTTCGAGGACGCACAATCAGCTGCAGATCTGTACATGAGTGGTTAGATAATCAAATCCAACCCCCTACTTCGGCTATTGAAACCGCACACCGCCTTACACATTTGTACCATTAAAATTACACCCATGTGTTATTAAAAAATTTTCAAGAAAAAGTGTACAAAATTGGTGATGCAAAATTAGAAATCTCGGCTTTTATATTCATAAAAATTACACCCGTGACTTATTCAAACATTTTGAAGAAAACTTTTAAAAAAAATGGTCATGCAAAATTAGAAATTTCAGCATTAATATATAAAAAAAATGCACATGTTTTAATCAAAAAATTTCAAGAAAAATTATAACATTTTGTTATGGAAAATTAGAAATCTGGACTTTCCGTGTGTTATTCAAAAATTTTCAAGAAAAAGTGTACAAAATTGGTGATGCAAAATTAGAAATCTCGGCTTTTATATTCATAAAAATTACACCCGTAGCTTATTCAAACATTTTGAAGAAAAAGTGTTAAAATATGGTCATAAAAAATTTTAAATTTTGGCTTTCCAAAAATTTGAAGAAAAATTATAAGTTATAAATAATGCGCTTCTCATTCGTTAAAAATTTGTTTGATTTGAAGGAATGTTTGGAAAAATACATTTTTGTATGAGGAATGGTTCAAGTTTATCAGTAAATATATGAATATTACTTCTGTATGAAATGTTTAAAATAGTAACTGTAGCTCCAGAAATATTAATTTTGTTGCGAAATTATAAAAATCAGCACCAAGTTACCGATAGTGCTATTTTCAATTCTTTTAAAACTATTTTGATTTGAAAGATTTTATGAAAACATACATTTTTAAATGAGAAGTGGTTTAAGTTTATCAATAAATTAATAAAAATTACTTCCTTTTGAAATGTTTAAGAAAGTGACTGGATTTCCGGAAATATTAATTTCATTGCGAAATTATAAAAACCTCCACTAAGTTGTTAATAATGCGCTTTTCTATTCGTTCAAATTTTTTTTGATTTGAAAGAATGTTTGGAAAAATACATTTTTGTATGAGGAATGGTTCAAGTTTATCAGTAAATATATGAATATTACTTCTTTATGAAATGTTTAAGAAAGTGACTGTATCTACGGAAATATTAATTTCATTGCGAAATTAAAAAAAGCTTCACTAAGTTAGCAACAGTGCTCTTTTGAATTCTTTCAAAATTATTTTAATTTGAAAGAACTTTTAAAAAAATACATATTTGGAAAAATACATTTTTGCATGAGGAACAATCAGTAATTGCCGCTTTATTATATAAATAAATTAGACTTGTGACTTTTTCCAAAAATTTCAAGAAAGTTTGTACAAATTTTTTAATGGATAATTAAAAATCGCGGCTTTTATATTTACAAAAATTACACCCGGTCTTATTCAAAAATTTTCAAGAAAGAGTATACAAAATTTTTCATGCAATATTAGAAATCTCGGTATTACTGTATATAAAAATTACACCCGTGACTTATTCAAACATTTTGAAGAAAACGTATCAAAAATTGGTCATGCAAAATTACAAGTTTCAGCATTAATATATAAAAAAAATGCACATGTTTTAATCAAAAAATTTCAAGAAAAATTATAAAAATTTTTTTTGGAAAATTAGAAATTTCGGCTTTTAGATATATAAAGATAACACTCTTGTCTTATTCAAAAATTTTAAAGAAAAAGTGTACAAAATTTTTCATGCAAAATTAGAAATCTCAGCTTTTGAATTTGTAAAAATTACACCCATGTCGTTTTCGAAAATTTTCAAGAAAAAGTATAGAACATTTTTTCAGGCAAAATTAGAAATCTCAAGTTTTATATATATAAAAATTACAACCGTAACTGATTCAAACATTTTGAAGAAAAAGTGTTAAAAAATAGAAATTTCAGCTTTAATATATAAACAAAATACAATTATTACTTATTCATAAAATTTCAAGAAAAATTATAACATTTTTTTATGGAAAATTAGAAATCTCGACTTTCCATGTGTTATTCAAAAGCTTTCAAGAAAAAGTGTACAAAATTGGTGATGCAAAATTAGAAATCTCGGCTTTTATATTCATAAAAATTACACCCGTAACTTATTCAAACATTTTGAAGAAAAAGTTTTAAAATATGGTCATGCAAAATTAAAAATTTTGGCTTTCCAAAAATTTCAGGAAAAATTATAAGTTATATATAATGCGCTTCTCAATTCGTTCAAAATTTTTTTGATTTGAAAGAATGTTTGGAAAAATACATTTTTGTATGACGAATGGTTCAAGTTTATCAGTAAATATATGAATATTTCTTCTTTATGAAATGTTTAAGAAAGTGACTGTATCTACAGAAATATTAATTTCATTGCGAAATTATAAAAAGCTTCACTAAGTTAGCAACAGTGCCCTTTTGAATTCTTTCAAAATTATTTTAATTTGAAAGAATTTAAAAAAAAATACATATTTGGAAAAATACATTTTTGCATGAGGAACAATGAGAAATTGCAGTTTTATTATATAAATAAATTAGACCCGCGACTTTTTCCAAAAATTTCAAGAAAGATTATACAAATTTTTTATACAAAATTAGAAATCTCGGCTTTTGAATTTGTAAAAATTACTTCCATGTCGTTTTCAAAAATTTTCAAAAAAAAGTTAGAACATTTTTTCATGCAAAATTAGAAATCTCGAGTTTTATATATATAAAAATTACAAACGTAACTGATACAAACATTTTGAAGAAAAAGTGTTACAAATTAGAAATTTCAGCTTTACTATATAAACAAAATACACCTGTTACTTATTCAAAAAATTTCAAGAAAAATTATATCATTTTTTTATGGAAAATTAGAAATCTCGACTTTCCATGTGTTATTCAAAAGCTTTCAAGAAAAAGTGTACAAAACTGGTGATGCAAAATTAGAAATCTCGGCTTTTATATTCATAAAAATTACACCCGTGACTTATTCAAACATTTTGAAGAAAAAGTGTTAAAATATGGTCATGCAAAATTAAAAATTTTGGCTTTCCAAAAATTTCAGGAAAAATTATAAGTTATATATAATGCGCTTCTCAATTCGTTCAAAATTTTTTTGATTTGAAAGAATGTTTGGAAAAATACATTTTTGTATGACGAATGGTTCAAGTTTATCAGTAAATATATGAATATTTCTTCTTTATGAAATGTTTAAGAAAGTGACTGTATCTACAGAAATATTAATTTCATTGCGAAATTATAAAAAGCTTCACTAAGTTAGCAACAGTGCCCTTTTGAATTCTTTCAAAATTATTTTAATTTGAAAGAATTTAAAAAAAAATACATATTTGGAAAAATACATTTTTGCATGAGGAACAATGAGAAATTGCAGTTTTATTATATAAATAAATTAGACCCGCGACTTTTTCCAAAAATTTCAAGAAAGATTATACAAATTTTTTATACAAAATTAGAAATCTCGGCTTTTGAATTTGTAAAAATTACTTCCATGTCGTTTTCAAAAATTTTCAAAAAAAAGTTAGAACATTTTTTCATGCAAAATTAGAAATCTCGAGTTTTATATATATAAAAATTACAAACGTAACTGATACAAACATTTTGAAGAAAAAGTGTTACAAATTAGAAATTTCAGCTTTACTATATAAACAAAATACACCTGTTACTTATTCAAAAAATTTCAAGAAAAATTATATCATTTTTTTATGGAAAATTAGAAATCTCGACTTTCCATGTGTTATTCAAAAGCTTTCAAGAAAAAGTGTACAAAACTGGTGATGCAAAATTAGAAATCTCGGCTTTTATATTCATAAAAATTACACCCGTGACTTATTCAAACATTTTGAAGAAAAAGTGTTAAAATATGGTCATGCAAAATTAAAAATTTTGGCTTTCCAAAAATTTCAGGAAAAATTATAAGTTATATATAATGCGCTTCTCAATTCGTTCAAAATTTTTTTGATTTGAAAGAATGTTTGGAAAATTACATTTTTGTATGACGAATGGTTCAAGTTTATCAGTAAATATATGAATATTTCTTCTTTATGAAATGTTTAAGAAAGTGACTGTATCTACAGATATATTAATTTCATTGCGAAATTATAAAAAGCTTCACTAAGTTAGCAACAGCGATCTTTTGAATTCTTTCAAAATCATTTTTGAAATTTGAAAGAATTTTTAAAAAAATACATATTTGGAAAATACATTTTTGCATGAGGAACAATCAGAAATTGCAGCTTTATTATATAAATAAATTAGACCGGTGACTTTTTCCAAAAATTTCAAGAAAGATTATACAAATTTTTTATACAAAATTAGAAATCTCGGCTTTTGAATTTGTAAAAATTACACCCATGTCGTTTTCAAAAATTTTCAAAAAAAAGTTAGAACATTTTTTCATGCAAAATTAGAAATCTCGAGTTTTATAGATATAAAAATTACAAACGTAACTGATACAAACATTTTGAAGAAAAAGTGTTACAAATTAGAAATTTCAGCTTTACTATATAAACAAAATACACCTGTTATTTATTCATAAAATTTCAAGAAAAATTATATCATTTTTTTATGGAAAATTAGAAATCTCGACTTTCCATGTGTTATTCAAAAATTTTCAAGAAAAAGTGTACAAAATTGGAATTTTAAGAAGTGGCAATATTAATTTCATTGCGAAATTATAAAACCTCCACTAAGTTGTCAATAATGCGCTTTTCAATTCGTTCAAATTATTTTGGTTTGAAAGAATGTTTGGAAAAATACATTTTTGTATGAGGAATGACTCAAGTTTATCAGTAAATATATGAATATTACTTCTTTATGAAATGTTTAAGAAAGTGACTGTATCTACGGAAATATTAATTTCATTGCGAAATTATAAAAAGCTTCACTAAGTTAGCAACAGTGCTCTTTTGAATTCTTTCAAAATTATTTTAATATGAAAGAATTTTTAAAAAAATACATATTTGGAAAAATACATGTTTGCATGAGGAACAATCAGAAATTGCAACTTTATTATATAAATAAATTAGACTTGTGACTTTTTCCAAAAATTTCTAGAAAGTTTGTACAAATTTTTTAATGGATAATTAAAAATCGCGGCTTTCATATTTACAAAAATTACACCCGGTCTTATTCAAAAATTTTCAAGAAAGAGTATACAAAATTTTTCATGCAATATTAGAAATCTCGGTATTACTGTATATAAAAATTACACCCGTGACTTATTCAAACATTTTGAAGAAAACGTATCAAAAATTGGTCATGCAAAATTACAAATTTCAGCATTAATATATAAAAAAAATGCACATGTTTTAATCAAAAAATTTCAAGAAAAATTATAAAATTTTTTTTTGGAAAATTAGAAATCTCGACTTTCATATTTATTAAAATTACACCCATGTGTTATTCAAAAATTTTCAAGAAAAAGTGTACAAAATTGGTGATGCAAAATTAGAAATCTCGGTTTTTATATTCATAAAAATTATACCCGTGACTTATTCAAACATTTTGAAGAAAAAGTGCTAAAATATGGTCATGCAAAATTAAAAATCTTGGCTTTCCAAAAATTTCAAGAAAAATTATAAGTTATGAATGCGCTTCTCAATTCGTTCAAAGTTTTTTTGATTTGAAAGAATGTTTGGCAAAATACATTTTTGTATGAGGAATGGTTTAAGTTTATCAGTAAATATATGAATATTACTTCTATATGAAATCTTTAAAAAATTAACTGTAGCTCCGGAAATATTAATTTTATTGCGAAAAAGTGTACAAAATTGGTGATGCAATATTAGAAATCTCGGCTTTAATGTATATAAAAATTACACCCGTGACTTATTCAAACATTTTGAAGAAAACGGATTAAAAATTGGTCATGCAAAGTTAGAAATTTTGGCTTTCCAAAAATTTCAAGAAAATTTATAAGTTATAAATAATGCGCTTCTCAATTCGTTCAAAATTTTTTTTGAATTGAAAGAATGTTTGGAAAAATACATTTTTGTATGAGGAATGGTTCAAGTTTATCAGTAAATATATGAATATTACTTCTATATGAAATGTTTAAAAAAGTAAATGTAGCTCCGGAAATATTAATGTTATTGCGAAATTATAAAAATCTGCACCAAGTTACCGATAGGGCTCTTTTCAATTTTTTTAAAATTGTTTTGATTTGAAAGAATTTATGAAAACATACATTTTTAAATGAGAAGTGGTTTAAGTTTATCAATAATCTAATAAAATTTACTTCTCTATTAAATGTTTATGAAAGTGACTGTATCTACGGAATTATTAATTTCATTGCGAAATTATAAAAAGCTTCACTAAGTTAGCAACAGTGCCCTTTTGAATTCTTTCAAAATTATTTTAATTTAAAAGAATTTTTAAAAAAATACATATTTGGAAAAATACATTTTTGCATGAGGAAAAATTAGAAATTGCAGCTTTATTATTTATTATATGAATGTTTGAAAAGACAATTTTTATATGAAGAGTAGTTGTAATAATAAAAAATGTATTAAAATAAATATATGAATATTACTTTCATATGAAACTTTGAATTGAAAAGCACTAAGTTATTAACAGTGCTCTTTTCAATTCCTTTAAAATTGTTTTCATTTGAAAGAGTTTATGAAAAAATACATATTTTTATGAGAAGCGGTTCAAGCTTATCAATAAATATGTGAATATTACTTTCTTTTGAAATGTTTAAGAAAGTGACTGTAGCTCCGGAAATATTAATTTCATTGCGAAATTATAAAAACCTCCACTAAGTTATCAATAATGCACTTTTCAATTCCTTCAAAATGTTTTTGATTTGAAAGAATGTTTGGAAAAATACATTTTTGTATGAGGAATGGTTCAAGTTTATCAGTAAATATATGAATTTTACTTCTTTATGAAATGTTTAAGAAAGTGACTGCATCTACGGAAATATTAATTTCATTGCGAAATTATAAAAAGCTTCATTAAGTTAGCAACAGCACTCTTTTGAATTCTTTCAAAATTATTTTAATTTGAAAGAATTTTTAATAAAATATATATTTGGAAAAATACATTTTTGCATGAGGAACAATCAGAAATTTTTATATAAATAAATTAGACCCGTGACTTTTTCCAAAAATTTCAAGAAAGATTATACAAATTTTTTATGGAAAAATTTTAAAGAAAAAGTGTACAAAAGTTTTCATACAATATTAGAAATCTCGGCTTTTATATTTACAAAAATTACACCCGGTCTTATTCAAACATTTTGAAGAAAACGTATCAAAAGTTGGTCATGCAAAATTTGAAGTTTCAGCATTAGTATATAAATAAAATGCACATTTTTTAATAAAAAAATTTCGAGAAAAATTATAAATTTTTTTTTTTGGAAAATTAGAGATTTTGGCTTAAATATATAAATAAGTTACACCTGTGACTTATTCATAAAATTTCAAGAAAAATTATAAAAATTTTTTATGGCAAATTAGAAATCTCGGCTTTTATATTTATAAAAATAACACTCTTGTCTTATTCAAAAATTTTAAAGAAAAAGTGTTCAAAATTTTTTATGCAAAATTAGAAATCTCTACTTTAGAATTTGTAAAAATTACTACTGTTACCGCCACTCATAAATCGCTAATATGACATTACTGTTATCGATATGTAGAGAGATGAGCATGTCAAAATGTTAAATTATTCCTTTTAATTTTCCACGCGGTATAATTATGAAGCCATATTTAATCGAGACCACATACATATGTATATAAAAACACCTACATAGATTTAAGATATTCATTCGTTCAGGTCATAAGGATTACGAAGCTTCGCTTAGAGTAGCCATACATAAAAGTTAGTATATCAGCAGTTTAGTATGTAAGTTTGTATAATGAATTTATTTATAATTTTAGGAATTTTAACATATTAAAGCGTAAGAATAAAGAATTAAAGTTTTCTAAAATTCTTACACTTGTGTTTAAAATCCACATTGGCTATCTTGAGCTTGGGCCGCTTTACCCGCAACATTAAAATTCTTTTATTGGTACCTCATCGGATCGTTTGAAGGAATCATCTTGGGTGCTAAAACGTAAGTCCTAACAGAATGCAACCTTCCACTCCCTCACAGGGTCAACCACTAAGTCATCAACGACCAACTCAGTTAAGTCCTGCACTGAACAACTGTCACATTTGCAACAAGTTCACAGAAAATGAAAATTTTATAAAATGCAGCAAGTGCCATCTTAATTTTCATTTACCTTGTGTCAATCTCAGCAGCAATCAAGACCAACCTACGTGGAGTTGCCAAAACTGTACGGTACAACATCAAATCACAATCGATTCTTTCTCTTCCATTCGTAGTGGCTCTTCGGCCGCTTCCGCTTCCGTCGACAAGCTCTTGAGCTACAACGTCTAGAAGAAGAGACACAACTTGAAAGAGATTTCATTAAAAAGAAATACCAAATTCCCGAACAAGCAGAAGATGACTTCGAGGACGCACAATCAGCTGCAGATCTGTACATGAGTGGTTAGATAATCAAATCCAACCCCCTACTTCGGCTATTGAAACCGCACACCGCCTTACACATTTGTACCATTAAAATTACACCCATGTGTTATTAAAAAATTTTCAAGAAAAAGTGTACAAAATTGGTGATGCAAAATTAGAAATCTCGGCTTTTATATTCATAAAAATTACACCCGTGACTTATTCAAACATTTTGAAGAAAACTTTTAAAAAAATTGGTCATGCAAAATTAAAAATTTCAGCATTAATATATATATAAAATGCACATGTCTTAATCAAAAAATTTCGAGATAAATTATAAATTTTTTTTTTTTGGAAAATTAGAAATTTTGGCTTTAATATATAAATAAATTACACCTGTTACTTATTCATAAAATTTCAAGAAAAATTATAAGTTATCAATAATGCGCTTCTCAATTCGTTCAATTTTTTTTTTGGTTTTAAAAAATGTTTGGAAAAATACATTTTTGTATTAGGAATGGTTCAAATTTATCAGTAAATATATGAATATTACTTCTACATGATATGTTTAATAAAGTAAATGTAGCTTCGGAAATATTAATTTTATTGCGAAATTATAAAAATCTTCACTAAGTGATCAATAGTGCTCTTTTCAATTCTTTCAAAATTGTTTTGATTTTCAAGAATGTTTGGAAAAATACATTTTTGTATGAGGAATGGTTCAAGTTTATCAGTAAATATGTGAATATAACTTACTTTTGAAATGTTTAAGAAAGTGCCTGTAGCTCCGGAAATATTAATTTCATTGCGAAATTATAAAAACCTCCACTAGTTATCAATAATGCGCTTTTCAATTCGTTCAAAATTTTTTTGATTTGAAAGAATGTTTGAAAAAATACATTTTTGTATGAGGAATGGTGCAATTTTATCAGTAACTATATGAATATTACTTCCTTTTAAAATGTTTAAGAAAGTGACTATAAGTCCGGTATTATTCTTTCATTGCGAAATTATAAAAATCTTCACCAAGTTATCGATAGTGCTGTTTTCAATTCTTTTTAAATTGTTTTAATATTAAAGAATGTTTGATTTGAAAGAATGTTTGAAAAGACAATTTTTGTATGAAGAGTAGTTGTAATAAAAAAAAATGTATTAAAATAAATATATGAATATTACTTTCATATGAATTTTTGAATTGAAAGGCACTAAAATATTAACAGTGCTCTTTTTAATTCCTTTAAAATTGTTTTCATTTGAAAGAGTTTATGAAAAAATACATATTTTTATGAGAAGCGGTTCAAGCTTATCAATAAATATATGAATATTACTTTCTTTTGAAATGCTTAAGAAAGTGACTGTAGCTCCAGAAATATTAATTTCATTGTGAAATTATAAAAACCTCCACTAAATTATCAATAATGCGCGTTTCAATTCTTTAAAATTTTTTTTTATTTGAAAGAATGTTTGGAAAAATACATTTTTGTATGACGAATGGTTCAAGTTTATCAGAAAATATATGAATATTTCTTCTTTATGAAATTTTTAAGAAAGTGACTGTATCTACGGAAATGTTAATTTCATTGCGAAATTATAAAAAGCTTCACTAAGTTATCAATAGTGCTCTTTTCAATTCTTTCAAAATTGTTTTGATATTAAAGAATGTTTGAAGAGACAATTTTTGTATGAAGAGTAGTTCAAATAAAAAAAATATATTAAAATAAATATATGAATATTACTTTCATATGAAACTTTGAATTAAAAAGCATTAAGTTATTAACAGTGCTCTTTTCAATTCCTTTAATATTGTTTTCATTTGAAAGAGTTTATGAAAAAATACATATTTTTATGAGAAGCGGTTCAAGCTTATCAATAAATATAAGAATATTACTTTCTTTTGAAATGTTTAAGAAAATGACTGCAGCTCCGGAAATATTAATTTCATTGCGAAATTATAAAAACCTCCACTAAGTTATCAATAATGCACTTTTCAATTCCTTCAAAATGGTTTTGGTTTGAAAGAATGTTTGGAAAAATACATTTTTGTATGAGGAATGGTTCAAGTTTATCAGTAAATATATGAATTTTACTTCTTTATGAAATGTTTAAGAAAGTGACTGTATCTACGGAAATATTAATTTCATTGCGAAATTATAAAAAGCTTCACTAAGTTAGCAACAGCGCTCTTTTGAATACTTTCAAAATTATTTTAATTTGAAAGAATTTTTAAAAAAATACATATTTGGAAAAATACATTTTTGCATGAGGAAAAATTAGAAATTGCAGCTTTATTATATAAATAAATTAGACCCGTGACTTTTTCCAAAAATTTCAAAAAGGTTATACAAATTTTTTATGGAAAATTAAAAATCTTGGCTTTTATATTTAAAAAAATAACATATTCAAAAATTTTCGTAGTCGTATTCAAAAATTTTCAAGAAAGAGTATACAAAATTTTTCATGCATGATTAGAAATCTCGGCTTTTGAATTTGTAAAAATTACACTCATGTCGTTTTCAAAAATTTTCAAGAAAAAATATAGAACATTTGTTCATGCAAAATTAGAAATCTCGAGTTTTATATTTATAAAAATTACAACCGTAACTGATTCAAACATTTTGAAGAAAAAGTGGTAAAATATGGTCATGCAAAATTAAAAATTTTGGCTTTCCAAAAATTTCAAGAAAAATGATAAGTTATCAATAATGCGCTTCTCAATACGTTCAAATTTTTTTTGATTTGAAAGAATGTTTGGATAAATACATTTTTGTATGAGGAATGGTTCAAGTTTATCAGTAAATATATGAATATTACTTCTTTGTGAAATGTTTAAGAAAGTGACTGTATCTCCGGAAATATTTACTTTATTACGAAATTCTTTTAAAACTGTTTTGATTTGAAAGAATTTATGAAAACATACTTTTTTAAATGAGAAGTAGTTTTAATTTATCAATAAATTAATAAAAATTACTTTCTTATGAAATGTTTAAGAAAGTGACTGTATCTCCGGAAATATTAATTTCATTGCGATATTATAAAAATCTTCATTAAGTTATCAATAGTGCTCTTTTCAATTCTTTCAAAATTGTTTTGATTTTAAAGAATGTTTGGAAAAATACATTTTTGTATTAGGAATAGTTCAAGTTTATCAGTAAATATGTGAATATTACTTCTTTATGAAATGTTTAAGAAAGTGACTGTATCTCCGCAAATATTAACTTCATTACGAAATTCTTTTAAAACTGTTTTGATTTGAAAGAATTTATGAAAACATACATTTTTAAATGAGAAGTGGCTTAAGTTTATCAATAAGTTAATAAAAATTACTTTCTTATGAAATGTTTAGGAAAGTGACTGTATCTCCGGAAATATTAATTTCGTTGCGAAATTATAAAAATCTTCACTAAGTTATCAATAGTGCTCTTTTCAATTCTTTCAAAATTGTTTTGATATTAAAGAATGTTTGGAAAAATACATTTTTGTATTAGGAATATTTCAAGTTTATCAGTCAATATATGAATATTACTTCTTTATGAAATGTTTAAGAAAGTGACTGTATCTCCGGAAATATTTACTTTATTACGAAATTCTTTTAAAACTGTTTTGATTTGAAAGAATTTATGAAAACATACTTTTTTAAATGAGAAGTAGTTTTAATTTATCAATAAATTAATAAAAATTACTTTCTTATGAAATGTTTAAGAAAGTGACTGTATCTCCGGAAATATTAATTTCATTGCGATATTATAAAAATCTTCATTAAGTTATCAATAGTGCTCTTTTCAATTCTTTCAAAATTGTTTTGATTTTAAAGAATGTTTGGAAAAATACATTTTTGTATTAGGAATAGTTCAAGTTTATCAGTAAATATGTGAATATTACTTCCTTATGAAATGTTTAAGAAAGTGACTGTATCTCCGGAAATATTAATTTCATTGCGATATTATAAAAATCTTCATTAAGTTATCAATAGTGCTCTTTTCAATTCTTTCAAAATTGTTTTGATTTTAAAGAATGTTTGGAAAAATACATTTTTGTATTAGGAATAGTTCAAGTTTATCAGTAAATATGTGAATATTACTTCTTTATGAAATGTTTAAGAAAGTGACTGTATCTACGGAAATATTAATTTCATTGCGAAATTATAAAAACCTCCACTAAGTTATCAATAATGCACTTTTCAATTCCTTCAAAATGGTTTTGGTTTGAAAGAATGTTTGGAAAAATACATTTTTGTATGAGGAATGGTTCAAGTTTAGCAGTAAATATATGAATTTTACTTCTTTATGAAATGTTTAAGAAAGTCACTGTATCTACGGAAATATTAATTTCATTGCGAAATTATAAAAACCTTCACTAAGTTAGCAACAGCGCTCTTTTGAATACTTTCAAAATTATTTTAATTTGAAAGAATTTTTAAAAAAATACATATTTGGAAAAATACATTTTTGCATGAGGAAAAATTAGAAATTGCAGCTTTATTATATAAATAAATTAGACCCGTGACTTTTTCCAAAAATTTCAAAAAGGTTATACAAATTTTTTATAGAAAATTAGAAATCTTGGCTTTTATATTTATAAAAATAACACTCTTGTCGTATTCAAAAATTTTCAAGAAAGAGTATACAAAATTTTTCATGCATGATTAGAAATCTCGGCTTTTGAATTTGTAAAAATTACACTCACGTCGTTTTCAAAAATTTTCAAGAAAAAATATAGAACATTTGTTCATGCAAAATTAGAAATCTCGAGTTTTATATTTATAAAAATTACAACCGTAACTGATTCAAACATTTTGAAGAAAAAGTGGTAAAATATGGTCATGCAAAATTAAAAATTTTGGCTTTCCAAAAATTTCAAGAAAAATGATAAGTTATCAATAATGCGCTTCTCAATACGTTCAAATTTTTTTTGATTTGAAAGAATGTTTGGATAAATACATTTTTGTATGAGGAATGGTTCAAGTTTATCAGTAAATATATAAATTTTACTTCTTATTATTCTGAAATATTAATTTCATTGCGATATTATAAAAATCTTCATTAAGTTATCAATAGTGCTCTTTTCAATTCTTTCAAAATTGTTTTGATTTTAAAGAATGTTTGGAAAAATACATTTTTGTATTAGGAATAGTTCAAGTTTATCAGTAAATATGTGAATATTACTTCTTTATGAAATGTTTAAGAAAGTGACTGTATCTCCGGAAATATTAACTTCATTACGAAATTCTTTTAAAACTGTTTTGATTTGAAAGAATTTATGAAAACATACATTTTTAAATGAGAAGTGGCTTAAGTTTATCAATAAGTTAATAAAAATTACTTTCTTATGAAATGTTTAGGAAAGTGACTGTATCTCCGGAAATATTAATTTCGTTGCGAAATTATAAAAATCTTCACTAAGTTATCAATAGTGCTCTTTTCAATTCTTTCAAAATTGTTTTGATATTAAAGAATGTTTGGAAAAATACATTTTTGTATTAGGAATATTTCAAGTTTATCAGTAAATATATGAATATTACTTCTTTATGAAATGTTTAAGAAAGTGACTGTATCTCCGGAAATATTTACTTTATTACGAAATTCTTTTAAAACTGTTTTGATTTGAAAGAATTTATGAAAACATACTTTTTTAAATGAGAAGTAGTTTTAATTTATCAATAAATTAATAAAAATTACTTTCTTATGAAATGTTTAAGAAAGTGACTGTATCTCCGGAAATATTAATTTCATTGCGATATTATAAAAATCTTCATTAAGTTATCAATAGTGCTTTTTTCAATTCTTTCAAAATTGTTTTGATTTTAAAGAATGTTTGGAAAAATACATTTTTGTATTAGGAATAGTTCAAGTTTATCAGTAAATATGTGAATATTACTTCCTTATGAAATGTTTAAGAAAGTGACTGTATCTCCGGAAATATTAATTTCATTGCGATATTATAAAAATCTTCATTAAGTTATCAATAGTGCTCTTTTCAATTCTTTCAAAATTGTTTTGATTTTAAAGAATGTTTGGAAAAATACATTTTTGTATTAGGAATAGTTCAAGTTTATCAGTAAATATGTGAATATTACTTCTTTATGAAATGTTTAAGAAAGTGACTGTATCTACGGAAATATTAATTTCATTGCGAAATTATAAAAACCTCCACTAAGTTATCAATAATGCACTTTTCAATTCCTTCAAAATGGTTTTGGTTTGAAAGAATGTTTGGAAAAATACATTTTTGTATGAGGAATGGTTCAAGTTTATCAGTAAATATATGAATTTTACTTCTTTATGAAATGTTTAAGAAAGTCACTGTATCTACGGAAATATTAATTTCATTGCGAAATTTTAAAAAGCTTCACTAAGTTATCAATAGTGCTCTTTTCAATTCTTTCAAAATTGTTTTGATATTAAAGAATGTTTGGAAAAATACATTTTTGTATTAGGAATATTTCAAGTTTATCAGTAAATATATGAATATTACTTCTTTATGAAATGTTTAAGAAAGTGACTGTATCTCCGGAAATATTTACTTTATTACGAAATTCTTTTAAAACTGTTTTGATTTGAAAGAATTTATGAAAACATACTTTTTTAAATGAGAAGTAGTTTTAATTTATCAATAAATTAATAAAAATTACTTCCTTATGAAATGTTTAAGAAAGTGACTGTATCTCCGGAAATATTAATTTCATTGCGATATTATAAAAATCTTCATTAAGTTATCAATAGAGCTCTTTTCAATTCTTTCAAAATTGTTTTGATTTTAAAGAATGTTTGGAAAAATACATTTTTGTATTAGGAATAGTTCAAGTTTATCAGTAAATATGTGAATATTACTTCTTTATGAAATGTTTAAGAAAGTGACTGTATCTCCGGAAATATTAATTTCATTGCGAAATTATAAAAACCTCCACTAAGTTATCAATAATGCACTTTTCAATTCCTTCAAAATGGTTTTGATTTGAAAGAATGTTTGGATAAATACATTTTTATATGAGGAATGGTTCAAGTTTATCAGTAAATATATGCATTTTACTTCTTTATGAAATGTTTAAGAAAGTAACTGTATCTCCGGAAATATTAATTTCATTACGAAATTATAAAAATCTCCACAAAATTATCAATCGATCGCTCTTTATTCGTTTAAAACTGTTTTGATTTGAAAGAATTTATGAAAACATACATTTTTTAATGAGAAGTGGCTTAAGCTTATCAATAACTATATGAATATTACTTCCTTTTGAAATCTTTAAAAAAGTAACTGTAGCTCCGGAAATATTAATTTTATTGCAAAATTATAAAAATCTGCACCAAGTTACCGATAGTGCTCTTTTCAATTCTTTTAAAACTCTTTTGATTTGAAAGAATTTATGAAAACATACATTTTTAAATGAGAAGTGGTTTAAGTTTATCAATAAATTAATAAAAATTGCTTCCTTATGAAATGTTTAGGAAAGTGACTGTATCTCCGGAAATATTAATTTCGTTGCGAAATTATAAAAATCTTCACTAAGTTATCAATAGTGCTCTTTTCAATTCTTTCAAAATTGTTTTGATATTAAAGAATGTTTGGAAAAATACATTTTTGTATTAGGAATATTTCAAGTTTATCAGTAAATATATGAATATTACTTCTTTATGAAATGTTTAAGAAATAGACTGTATCTCCGGAAATATTTACTTTATTACGAAATTCTTTTAAAACTGTTTTGATTTGAAAGAATTTATGAAAACATACTTTTTTAAATGAGAAGTAGTTTTAATTTATCAATAAATTAATAAAAATTACTTCCTAATGAAATGTTTAAGAAAGTGACTGTATCTCCGGAAATATTAATTTCATTGCGATATTATAAAAATCTTCATTAAGTTATCAATAGTGCTCTTTTCAATTCTTTCAAAATTGTTTTGATTTTAAAGAATGTTTGGAAAAATACATTTTTGTATTAGGAATAGTTCAAGTTTATCAGTAAATATGTGAATATTACTTCTTTATGAAATGTTTAAGAAAGTGACTGTATCTCCGGAAATATTAACTTCATTACGAAATTCTTTTAAAACTGTTTTGATTTGAAAGAATTGATGAAAACATACATTTTTAAATGAGAAGTGGCTTAAGTTTAAGGGGTAATGGGCCAGTGCACTCAGGGCAAAGTTGTTGATTGCTCTCAACCTGGCGAGAAGCCAGCAGCGATCCCTGAAAATGGACTGGTCAAGCTGACATACTGCCTCCTCGTGGCGCCCCTGGATAGCCCCTACAGCACCCGCTTAGAGGTGAACCAAAGTGTGCAGCGAATCCCCTCTGTCCAGGGGTCTAAACCAGGACCCGGTCCTCCAGGTTTCGGGGGTTGTGCGTGGGGGTAACTTCCCTACCGTGTAAAAACACACTAGTTTCGACACAACAACAAAGAATAACGCTGGCTAAAGACCGTGCCAGCTGGAAAACTTTGTTAGTTGAGGCCCAGGTTCACCACGGACTGTAGCGCCAAAAGAAGAAGAAGAAGGCTTAAGTTTATCAATAAATTAATAAAAATTACTTCCTTATGAAATGTTTAGGAAAGTGACTGTATCTCCGGAAATATTAATTTCGTTGCGAAATTATAAAAATCTTCACTAAGTTATCAATAGTGCTCTTTTCAATTCTTTCAAAATTGTTTTGATATTAAAGAATGTTTGGAAAAATACATTTTTGTATTAGGAATATTTCAAGTTTATCAGTAAATATATGAATATTACTTCTTTATGAAATGTTTAAGAAAGTGACTGTATCTCCGGAAATATTTACTTTATTACGAAATTCTTTTAAAACTGTTTTGATTTGAAAGAATTTATGAAAACATACTTTTTTAAATGAGAAGTAGTTTTAATTTATCAATAAATTAATAAAAATTACTTCCTTATGAAATGTTTAAGAAAGTGACTGTATCTCCGGAAATATTAATTTCATTGCGATATTATAAAAATCTTCATTAAGTTATCAATAGTGCTCTTTTCAATTCTTTCAAAATTGTTTTGATTTTAAAGAATGTTTGGAAAAATACATTTTTGTATTAGGAATAGTTCAAGTTTATCAGTAAATATGTGAATATTACTTCTTTATGAAATGTTTAAGAAAGTGACTGTATCTCCGGAAATATTAATTTCATTGCGAAATTATTAAAATCTTCACCAAGTTATCGATAGTGCTCTTTTCAATTCTTTTTAAATTGTTTGATTTGAATGAATGTTTGAAACGAAAATTTTTGTATGAAGAATAGTTCAAATAAAAAAAAATGTATTAAAATAAATATATGAATATTTCTTTCATATGAATCTTTGAATTGAAAAGCACTTAGTTATTAACAGTGCTCTTTTCAATTCCTTTAAAATTGTTTTCATTTCAAAGAGTTTATGAAAAAAAACATTTTTTAATGAGAAGCGGTTTAAGCTTATCAATAAATATATATGTGAATATTACTTCCTTTTAAAATGTTTAAGAAAGTGACTGTAGCTCCGGAAATATTAATTTCATTGCGAAATTATAAAAACCTCCACTAAGTTATCAATAATGCGCTTTTCAATTCGTTCAAAATTTTTTTGATTTGAAAGAATGTTTGGAAAAATACATTTTTGTATTAGGAATATTTCAAGTTTATCAGTAAATATATAAATATTACTTCCTTTTGAAATGTTTAAGAAAGTGATTGTATCTCCGGAAATATTAACTTCATTACAAAATTCTTTTAAAACTGTTTTGATTTGAAAGAATTTATGAAAACATACATTTTTAAAGGAGAAGTGGTTCAAGTTTATCAATAAATTAATAAAAATTACTTCCTTATGAAATGTTTAAGAAAGTGACTGTATATCCGGAAATATTAATTTCATTGCGAAATTATTAAAATCTTCACCAAGTTATCGATAGTGCTCCTTTCAATTCTTTTTAAATTGTTTGATTTGAAAGAATGTTTGAAGAAAAAGTTTTCTACCATTTTCGGAAAAAGGAGCAAAGTCCGTTTTAAAATTTCAAAAGTCGAAATTTGGAAGAATGTCGCCTATTGTCAAAAAAACACACTTTTGAATATTGGACATTCATAGGAATGGCCGGAATAGTGTTCCCCAATAATTTTTTTTTGCAAATTTTCTACCATTTTCGGAAAAAGGAGCAAAGTCCTTTTCAAAATTTCAAAAGTCGAAATTTGGAAGAATGTCGCCTATTGTCAAAAAAACACACTTTTGAATATTGGACATTCATAGGAATGGCCGGAATAGTGTTCCCCAATAATTTTTTTTCACAAATTTTCTACCATTTTCGGAAAAAGGAGCAAAGTCCTTTTAAAATTTCAAAAGTCGAAATTTGGAAGAATGTCGCCTATTGTCAAAAAAACACACTTTTGAATATTGGACATTCATAGGAATGGCCGGAATAGTGTTCCCCAATAATTTTTTTTTCAAATTTTCTACCATTTTCGGAAAAAGGAGCAAGGTCCTTTTTAAAATTTCAAAAGTTGAAATTTGGAAAAATTTCGCATATTTTCAAAAAAACACTCTGTTAAGACTTTTGAATATTGGACATTCATAGAAATGGCCGGAATAGTGTTCCCCAATAATTTTTTTTCGCAAATTTGCTACCATTTTCGAAAAAAGGAGCAAAGTCCTTTTTAAAATTTCAAAAGTCGAAATTTGGAAGTATGTCGCCTATTGTCAAAAAAACACACTTTTGAATATTGGACATTCATAGGAATGGCCGGAATAGTGTTCCCCAATAATATTTTTTCGCAAATTTTCTAACATTTTCGGAAAAAGAAGCAAAGTCCTTTTTAAAATTTCAAAAGTCGAAATTTGGAAGAATGTCGCCTATTGTCAAAAAAACACACTTTTGAATATTGGACATTCATAGGAATGGCAGGAATAGTGTTCCCCAATAATTTTTTTTGCAAATTTTCTACCATTTTCGGAAAAAGGAGCAAAGTCCGTTTTTAAATTTCAAAAGTCTAAATTTGGAAGAATGTCGCCTATTGTCAAAAAACACACTTTTGAATATTGGACATTCATAGGAGTGGCCGGAATAGTGTTCCCCAATAATTTTTTTTCGCAAATTTTCTACCATTTTCGGAAAAAGGAGCAAAGTCCTTTTTAAAATTTCAAAAGTCGAAATTTGGAAGAATGTCGCCTATTGTCAAAAAAACACACTTTTGAATATTGGATATTCATAGGAATGGCCGGAATAGTGTTCCCCAATAATTTTTTTTCGCAAATTTTCTACCATTTTCGGAATAAGGAGCAAAGCCCTTTCTAAAATTTTAAAAGTCGAAATTTGGAAGAATGTTGCCTATTGTCAAAAAACACACTTTTGAATATTGGACATTCATAGGAATGGCTGGAATAGTGTTCCCCAATAATTTTTTTTCGCAAATTTTCTACCATTTTCGGAAAAAGGAGCAAAGTCCGATTTAAAATTTCAAAAGTCCAAATTTGGAAGAATGTCGCCTATTGTCAAAAAAACACACTTTTGAATATTGGACATTCATAGGAATGGCCGGAATAGTGTTCCCCAATAATTTTTTTTCGCAAATTTTGTACCATTTTCGGAAAAAGGAGCAAAGTCCTTTTTAAAATTTCAAAAGTCGAAATTTGGAAGAATGTCGCCTATTGTTAAAAAAACACACTTTTGAATATTGGACATTCATAGGAATGGCCGGAATAGTGTTCCCCAATAACTTTTTTTTCCAAATTTTCTACCATTTTCGGAAAAAGGAGCAAAGTCCTTTCTAAAATTTCAAAAGTTGAAATTTGAAAAATGTCGCCAATTTTCAAAAGAACACACTGTTAAGACTTTTGAATATTGGACATTCATAGGAATGGCCGGAATAGTGTTTCCCAATATTTTTTTTTCGCAAATTTTGTACCATTTTCGGAAAAAGGAGCAAAGTCCTTTTAAAATTTCAAAAGTCGAAATTTGGAAGAATGTCGCCTATTGTCAAAAAAACACACTTTTGAATATTGGACATTCATAGGAATGGCCGGAATAATGTTCCCCAATAGCTTTTTTCTCGCAAATTTTCTACCATTTTCGGAAAAAGGAGCAAGGTCCTTTTTAAAATTTCAAAAGTTGAAATTTGGAAAAATTTCGCATATTTTCAAAAAAACACACTGTTAAGACTTTTGAATATTGGACATTCATAGAAATGGCCGGAATGGTGTTCCCCAATAATTTTTTTCGCAAATTTTCTACCATTTTCGGAAAAAGGAGCAAAGTCCTTTCTAAAATTTCAAAAGTCGAAATTTGGAAGAATGTCGCCTATTGTCAAAAAAACACACTGTTAAGACTTTTGAATATTGGACATTCATAGGAATGGCCGGAATAGTGTTCCCCAATAATTTTTTTTTCGCAAATTTTCTACCATTTTCGGAATAAGGAGCAAAGTCCTTTCTAAAATTTCAAAAGTCGAAATTTGGAAGAATGTCGCCTATTGTCAAAAAAACACACTTTTGAATATTGGACATTCATAGAAATGGCCGGAATAGTGTTCCCCAATAATTTTTTTTCGCAAATTTTCTACCATTTTCGGAAAAAGGAGCAAAGTCCTTTTTAAAATTTCAAAAGTCGAAATTTGGAAGAATGTCGCCTATTGTCAAAAAAATAACACTTTTGAATATTGGACATTCATAGGAATGGCCGGAATAGTGTTCCCCAATAATTTTTTTTCGCAAATTTTCTACCATTTTCGGAAAAAGGAGCAAAGTCCTTTCTAAAATTTCAAAAGTCGAAATTTGGAAGAATGTCGCCTATTGTCAAAAAAACACACTTTTGAATATTGGACATTCATAGGAATGGCCGGAATAGTGTTCCCCAATAACTTTTTTTCGCAAATTTTCTACCATTTTCGGAAAAAGGAGCAAAGTCCTTTTTAAAATTTCAAAAGTCGAAATTTGGAAGAATGTCGCCTATTGTCAAAAAAACACACTTTTCAATATTGGACATTCATAGGAATGGCCGGAATAGTGTTCCCCAATAATTTTTTTTCGCAAATTTTCTACCATTTTCGGAAAAAGGAGCAAAGTCCTTTTCAAAATTTCAAAAGTCGAAATTTGGAAGAATGTCGCCTATTGTCAAAAAAACACATTTTTGAATATTGGACATTCAAAGGAATGGCCGGAATAGTGTTCCCCAATAATTTTTTTCGCAAATTTTCTACCATTTTCGTAAAAAGGAGCAAAGTCCTTTTTAAAATTTCAAAAGTCGAAATTTGGAAGAATGTCGCCTATTGTCAAAAAAACAACACTTTTGAATATTGGACATTCATAGGAATGGCCGGAATAGTGTTCCCCAATAATTTTTTTTTCCAAATTTTCTACCATTTTCGGAAAAAGGAGCAAAGTCCTTTTTAAAATTTCAAAAGTCGAAATTTGGAAAAATGTCGCCTATTGTCAAAAAAACACACTTTTGAATATTGGACATTCATAGGAATGGCCGGAATAATGTTCCCCAATAGCTTTTTTCTCGCAAATTTTCTACCATTTTCGGAAAAAGGAGCAAGGTCCTTTTTAAAATTTCAAAAGTTGAAATTTGGAAAAATTTCGCATATTTTCAAAAAAACACACTGTTAAGACTTTTGAATATTGGACATTCATAGAAATGGCCGGAATGGTGTTCCCCAATAATTTTTTTCGCAAATTTTCTACCATTTTCGGAAAAAGGAGCAAAGTCCTTTTTAAAATTTCAAAAGTCGAAATTTGGAAGAATGTCGCCTATTGTCAAAAAAACACACTGTTAAGACTTTTGAATATTGGACATTCATAGGAATGGCCGGAATAGTGTTTCCCAATATTTTTTTTTTCGCAAATTTTGTACCATTTTCGGAAAAAGGAGCAAAGTCCTTTTAAAATTTCAAAAGTCGAAATTTGGAAGAATGTCGCCTATTGTCAAAAAAACACACTTTTGAATATTGGACATTCATAGGAATGGCCGGAATAATGTTCCCCAATAGCTTTTTTCTCGCAAATTTTCTACCATTTTCGGAAAAAGGAGCAAGGTCCTTTTTAAAATTTCAAAAGTTGAAATTTGGAAAAATTTCGCATATTTTAAAAAAAACACACTGTTAAGACTTTTGAATATTGGACATTCATAGAAATGGCCGGAATGGTGTTCCCCAATAATTTTTTTCGCAAATTTTCTACCATTTTCGGAAAAAGGAGCAAAGTCCTTTTTAAAATTTCAAAAGTCGAAATTTGGAAGAATGTCGCCTATTGTCAAAAAAACACACTGTTAAGACTTTTGAATATTGGACATTCATAGGAATGGCCGGAATAATGTTCCCCAATAGCTTTTTTCTCGCAAATTTTCTACCATTTTCGGAAAAAGGAGCAAGGTCCTTTTTAAAATTTCAAAAGTTGAAATTTGGAAAAATTTCGCATATTTTCAAAAAAACACACTGTTAAGACTTTTGAATATTGGACATTCATAGAAATGGCCGGAAGAGTGTTCTCCAATAATGTTTTTTCGCCTATCTCCTACAATTTTCGGAAAAAGGAGCAAAGTCCTTTTTAAAATTTCAAAAGTCGAAATTTGGAAGAATGTCGCCTATTGTTAAAAAAGCAAACTTTTGAATATTGGACATTCATAGGAATGGCCGGAATAGTGTTCCCCAATAACTTTTTTTCGCAAATTTTCTATCATTTTCGGAAAAAGGAGCAAAGTCCTTTTTAAAATTTCAAAAGTCGAAATTTGGAAGAATGTCGCCTATTGTCAAAAAAACACACTTTTGAATATTGGACATTCATAGGAATGGCCGGAATAGTGTTCCATAATAATTTTTTTCACAAATTTTCTACCATTTTCGGAAAAAAGAGCAAAGTCCTTTTCAAAATTTCAAAAGTCGAAATTTGGAAGAATGTCGCCTATTGTCAAAAAAACACACTTTTGAATATTGGACATTCATAGGAATGGCCGGAATAGTATTCCCCAATAATTTTTTTCGCAAATTTTCTACCATTTTCGGAAAAAGGAGCAAAGTCCTTTTTAAAATTTCAAAAGTCGAAATTTGGAAGAATGTTGCCTATTGTCAAAAAACCACACTTTTGAATATTGGACATTCATAGGAATGGCCGGAATAGTGTTCGCCAATAATTTTTTTTCGCAAATTTTCTACCATTTTCGGAAAAAGGAGCAAAGTCCTTTTTAAAATTTCAAAAGTCGAAATTTGGAAGAATGTCGCCTATTGTCAAAAAAACACACTTTTGAATATTGGACATTCATAGGAATGGCCGGAATAGTGTTCCCCAATAATTTTTTTTCGCAAATTTTCTACCATTTTCGAAAAAAGGAGCAAAGTCCTTTCTAAAATTTCAAAAGTTGAAATTTGAAAAAATGTCGCCAATTTTCAAAAAAACACACTGTTAAACTTTTGAATATTGGACATTCATAGAAATGGCCGGAAGAGTGTTCTGCAATAATGTTTTTTCGCCCATCTCCTAATATTTTCGGAAAAAGGAGCAAAGTCCTTTTTAAAATTTCAAAAGTCGAAATTTGGAAGAATGTCGCCTATTGTCAAAAAAACACACTTTTGAATATTGGACATTCATAGGAATGGCCGGAATTGTGTTCCCCAATAATTTTTTTTCGCAACTTTTCTACCATTTTCGGAAAAAGGAACAAAGTCCTTTTTAAAATTTCAAAAGTCCAAATTTGGAAGAATGTCGCCTATTGTCAAAAAAACACACTTTTGAATATTGGACATTCATAGGAATGGCCGGAATAGTGTTCCCCAATAATTTTTTTCGCAAATTTTCTACCATTTTCGGAAAAACGAGCAAAGTTCTTTTTAAAATTTCAAAAGTCGAAATTTGGAAGAATGTCGCCTATTGTCAAAAAAACACACTTTTGAATATTGGACATTCATAGGAATGGCCGGAATAGTGTTCCCCAATAATTTTTTTCGCAAAATTTTCTACCATTATCGGAAAAACGAGCAAAGTCCTTTTTAATTGTCTATTGTCAAAAAAACACACTTTTGAATATTGGACATTCATAGGAATGGCCGGAATAGTGTTCCCCAATAATTTTTTTCGCAAATTTTCTACCATTTTCGGAAAAACGAGCAAAGTCCTTTTTAAAATTTCAAAAGTCGAAATTTGGAAAAATGTCGCCTATTGTAAAAAAAAAACACACTTTTGAATATTGGACATTCATAGGAATGGCCGGAATAGTGTTCCCCAATAATTTTTTTTCGCAAATTTTCTACCATTTTCGGAAAAAGGAGCAAAGTCCTTTCTAAAATTTCAAAAGTTGAAATTTGGAAAAATGTCGCCAATTTTCAAAAAAAAACACACTGTTAAGACTTTTGAATATTGGACATTCATAGAAATGGCCGGAAGAGTGTTCTGAAATAATGTTTTTTCGCCCATCTCCTACAATTTTCGGAAAAAGGAGCAAAGTCCTATTTAAAATTTCAAAAGTCGAAATTTGGAAGAATGTCGCCTATTGCCAAAAAAACACACTTTTGAATATTGGACATTCATAAGAATGGCCGGAATAGTGTTCCCCAATAATTTTTTTCGCAAATTTTCTACCATTTTCGGAAAAAGGAGCAAAGTCCTTTTTAAAATTTCAAAAGTCGAAATTTGGAAGAATGTCGCCTATTGTCAAAAAAAGACACACTTTTGAATATTGGACATTCATAAGAATGGCCGGAATAGTGTTCCCCAATAATTTTTTTCGCAAATTTTCTACCATTTTCGGAAAAAGGAGCAAAGTCCTTTTTAAAATTTCAAAAGTGTAAATTTGGAAAAATGTCGCCAATTTTCAAAAAAACACACTGTTAAGACTTTTGAATATTGGACATTCATAAAAATGGCCGGAAGAGTGTTCTCCAATAATGTTTTTTCGCCTATCTCCTACAATTTTCGGAAAAAGGAGCAAAGTCCTTTTTAAAATTTCAAAAGTCGAAATTTGGAAGAATGTCGCCTATTGTTAAAAAAACACACTTTTGAATATTGGACATTCATAGGAATGGCCGGAATAGTGTTCCCCAATAACTTTTTTTCGCAAATTTTCTATCATTTTCGGAAAAAGGAGCAAAGTCCTTTTTAAAATTTCAAAAGTCGAAATTTGGAAGAATGTCGCCTATTGTCAAAAAAACACACTTTTGAATATTGGACATTCATAGGAATGGCCGGAATAGTGTTCCCCAATAATTTTTTTTCACAAATTTTCTACCATTTTCGGAAAAAAGAGCAAAGTCCTTTTCAAAATTTCAAAAGTCGAAATTTGGAAGAATGTCGCCTATTGTCAAAAAACACACTTTTGAATATTGGACATTCATAGGAATGGCCGGAATAGTATTCCCCAATAATTTTTTTCGCAAATTTTCTACCATTTTCGGAAAAAGGAGCAAAGTCCTTTTTAAAATTTCAAAAGTCGAAATTTGGAAGAATGTTGCCTATTGTCAAAAAAACACACTTTTGAATATTGGACATTCATAGGAATGGCCGGAATAGTGTTCCCCAATAATTTTTTTTCGCAAATTTTCTACCATTTTCGGAAAAAGGAGCAAAGTCCTTTTTAAAATTTCAAAAGTCGAAATTTGGAAGAATTCAAAAAAACACACTTTTGAATATTGGACATTCATAGGAATGGCCGGAATAGTGTTCCCCAATAATTTTTTTTCGCAACTTTTCTACCATTTTCGGAAAAAGGAACAAAGTCCTTTTTAAAATTTCAAAAGTCCAAATTTGGAAGAATGTCGCCTATTGTCAAAAAAACACACTTTTGAATATTGGACATTCATAGGAATGGCCGGAATAGTATTCCCCAATAATTTTTTTCGCAAATTTTCTACCATTTTCGGAAAAAGGAGCAAAGTCCTTTTTAAAATTTCAAAAGTCGAAATTTGGAAGAATGTTGCCTATTGTCAAAAAAAACACACTTTTGAATATTGGACATTCATAGGAATGGCCGGAATAGTGTTCCCCAATAATTTTTTTTCGCAAATTTTCTACCATTTTCGGAAAAAGGAGCAAAGTCCTTTTTAAAATTTCAAAAGTCGAAATTTGGAAGAATGTCGCCTATTGTCAAAAAAACACACTTTTGAATATTGGACATTCATAGGAATGGCCGGAATAGTGTTCCCCAATAATTTTTTTTCGCAACTTTTCTACCATTTTCGGAAAAAGGAACAAAGTCCTTTTTAAAATTTCAAAAGTCCAAATTTGGAAGAATGTCGCCTATTGTCAAAAAAACACACTTTTGAATATTGGACATTCATAGGAATGGCCGGAATAGTATTCCCCAATAATTTTTTTTCGCAAATTTTCTACCATTTTCGGAAAAAGGAGCAAAGTCCTTTTTAAAATTTCAAAAGTCGAAATTTGGAAGAATGTCGCCTATTGTCAAAAAAACACACTTTTGAATATTGGACATTCATAGGAATGGCCGGAATAGTGTTCCCCAATAATTTTTTTCGCAAATTTTCTACCATTTTCGGAAAAACGAGCAAAGTTCTTTTTAAAATTTCAAAAGTCGAAATTTGGAAGAATGTCGCCTATTGTCAAAAAAACACACTTTTGAATATTGGACATTCATAGGAATGGCCGGAATAGTGTTCCCCAATAATTTTTTTCGCAAAATTTTCTACCATTATCGGAAAAACGAGCAAAGTCCTTTTTAAAATTTCAAAAGTCGAAATTTGGAAGAATGTCTATTGTCAAAAAAACACACTTTTGAATATTGGACATTCATAGGAATGGCCGGAATAGTGTTCCCCAATAATTTTTTTCGCAAATTTTCTACCATTTTCGGAAAAACGAGCAAAGTCCTTTTTAAAATTTCAAAAGTCGAAATTTGGAAAAATGTCGCCTATTGTAAAAAAAAACACACTTTTGAATATTGGACATTCATAGGAATGGCCGGAATAGTGTTCCCCAATAACTTTTTTTCGCAAATTTTCTACCATTTTCGGAAAAAGGACAAAGTCCTTTCTAAAATTTCAAAAGTTGAAATTTGGAAAAATGTCGCCAATTTTCAAAAAAACACACTGTTAAGACTTTTGAATATTGGACATTCATAGAAATGGCCGGAAGAGTGTTCTGCAATAATGTTTTTTCGCCCATCTCCTACAATTTTCGGAAAAAGGAGCAAAGTCCTATTTAAAATTTCAAAAGTCGAAATTTGGAAGAATGTCGCCTATTGTCAAAAAAACACACTTTTGAATATTGGACATTCATAAGAATGGCCGGAATAGTGTTCTCCAATAATTTTTTTCGCAAATTTTCTACCATTTTCGGAAAAAGGAGCAAAGTCCTTTTTAAAATTTCAAAAGTCGAAATTTGGAAGAATGTCGCCTATTGTCAAAAAAAGACACACTTTTGAATATTGGACATTCATAAGAATGGCCGGAATAGTGTTCCCCAATAATTTTTTTCGCAAATTTTCTACCATTTTCGGAAAAAGGAGCAAAGTCCTTTTTAAAATTTCAAAAGTCGAAATTTGGAAGAATGTCGCCTATTGTCAAAAAAAAAAACACACTTTTGAATATTGGACATTCATAAGAATGGCCGGAATAATGTTCCCCAATAATTTTTTTCGCAAATTTTCTACCATTTTCGGAAAAAGGAGCAAAGTCCTTTTTAAAATTTCAAAAGTCGAAATTTGGAAAAATGTCGTCTATTGTCAAAAAAACACACTTTTGAATATTGGACATTCATAGGAATGGCCGGAATAGTGTTCCCCAATAACTTTTTTTCGCAAATTTTCTACCATTTTCGGAAAAAGGAGCAAAGTCCTTTCTAAAATTTCAAAAGTTGAAATTTGGAAAAATGTCGCCAATTTTCAAAAAAACACACTGTTAAGACTTTTGAATATTGGACATTCATAGAAATGGCCGGAAGAGTGTTCTCCAATAATGTTTTTTCGCCCATCTCCTACAATTTTCGGAAAAAGGAGCAAAGTCCTTTTTAAAATTTCAAAAGTCGAAATTGGGAAGAATGTCGCCTATTGTTAAAAAAACACACTTTTGAATATTGGACATTCATACGAATGGCCGGAATAGTGTTCCCCAATAACTTTTTTTTCGCAAATTTTCTACCATTTTCGGAAAAAGGAGCAAAGTCCTTTTTAAAATTTCAAAAGTCGAAATTTGGAAGAATGTCGCCTATTATCAAAAAAAAACACTTTTGAATATTGGACATTCATAGGAATGGCCGGAATAGTGTTCCCCAATAATTTTTTTTCGCAAATTTTCTACCATTTTCGGAAAAAGGAACAAAGTCCTTTTTAAAATTTCAAAAGTCCAAATTTGGAAGAATGTCGCCTATTGTCAAAAAAACACACTTTTGAATATTGGACATTCATAGGAATGGCCGGAATAGTATTCCCCAATAATTTTTTTTCGCAAATTTTCTACCATTTTCGAAAAAAGGAGCAAAGTCCTTTTTAAAATTTCAAATGTCGAAATTTGGAAGAATGTCGCCTATTGTCAAAAAAACACACTTTTAAATATTGGACATTCATAGGAATGGCCGGAATAGTGTTCCCCAATAATTTTTTTTGCAAATTTTCTACCATTTTCGGAAAAACGACCAAAGTTCTTTTTAAAATTTCAAAAGTCGAAATTTGGAAGAATGTCGCCTATTGTCAAAAAAACACACTTTTGAATATTGGACATTCATAGGAATGGCCGGAATAGTGTTCCCCAATAATTTTTTTCGCAAAATTTTCTACCATTATCGGAAAAACGAGCAAAGTCCTTTTTAAAATTTCAAAAGTCGAAATTTGGAAGAATGTCTATTGTCAAAAAAACACACTTTTGAATATTGGACATTCATAGGAATGGCCGGAATAGTGTTCCCCAATAATTTTTTTCGCAAATTTTCTACCATTTTCGGAAAAACGAGCAAAGTCCTTTTTAAAATTTCAAAAGTCGAAATTTGGAAGAATGTCGCCTATTGTCAAAAATACATACTTTTGAATATTGGACATTTATAGGAATGGCCGGAATAATGTTCCCCAATAACTTTTTTTCGCAAATTTTCTACCATTTTCGGAAAAAGGAGCAAAGTCCTTTTTAAAATTTCAAAAGTCGAAATTTGGAAGAATGTCGCCTATTGTCAAAAAAACACACTTTTGAATATTGGACATTCATAAGAATGGCTGGAATAGTGTTCCCCAATAACGTTTTTTCGCAAATTTTCTACCATTTTCGGAAAAAGGAGCAAAGTCCTTTTTAAAATTTCAAAAGTCGAAATTTGGAAGAATGTCGCCTATTGTCAAAAAAAGACACACTTTTGAATATTGGACATTCATAAGAATGCTCGGAATAGTGTTCCCCAATAATTTTTTTCGCAAATTTTCTACCATTTTCGGAAAAAGGAGCAAAGTCCTTTTTAAAATTTCAAAAGTCGAAATTTGGAAGAATGTCGCCTATTGTCAAAAAAAAAACACACTTTTGAATATTGGACATTCATAAGAATGGCCGGAATAGTGTTCCCCAATAATTTTTTTCGCAAATTTTCTACCATTTTCGGAAAAAGGAGCAAAGTCCTTTTTAAAATTTCAAAAGTAGAAATTTGGAAAAATGTCGCCTATTGTCAAAAAAACACACTTTTGAATATTGGACATTCATAGGAATGGCCGGAATAGTGTTCCCTAATAATTTTTTTTCGCAAATTTTCTACCATTTTCGGAAAAAGGAGCAAAGTCCTTTTTAAAATTTCAAAAGTCGAAATTTGGAAGAATGTCGCCTATTGTCAAAAAAACACACTTTTGAATATTGGACATTCATAGGAATGGCCGGAATAGTGTTCCCCAATAATTTTTTTTTACAAATTTTCTACCATTTTCGGAAAAAGGAGCAAAGTCCTTTCTAAAATTTCAAAAGTCGAAATTTGGAAAAATGTCGCCTATTGTCAAAAAAACACACTTTTGAATATTGGACATTCATAGGAATGGCCGGAATAGTGTTCCCCAATAATTTTTTTTCGCAAATTTTCTACCATTTTCGGAAAAAGGAGCAAAGTCTTTTCTAAAATTTCAAAAGTTGAAATTTGGAAAAATGTCGCCAATTTTCAAAAAAAACACTGTTAAGACTTTTGAATATTGGACATTCATAGAAATCGCCGGAAGAGTGTTCTGCAATAATGTTTTTTCGCCCATCTCTTACAATTTTCGGAAAAAGGAGCAAAGTCCTTTTTAAAATTTCAAAAGTCGAAATTTGGAAGAATGTCGCCTATTGTCAAAAAAACACACTTTTGAATATTGGACATTCATAGGAATGGCCGGAATAGTGTTCCCTAATAATTTTTTTTCGCAAATTTTCTACCATTTTCGGAAAAAGGAGCAAAGTCCTTTTTAAAATTTCAAAAGTCGAAATTTGGAAGAATGTCGCCTATTGTCAAAAAAACACACTTTTGAATATTGGACATTCATAGGAATGGCCGGAATAGTGTTCCCCAATAATTTTTTTTTACAAATTTTCTACCATTTTCGGAAAAAGGAGCAAAGTCCTTTCTAAAATTTCAAAAGTCGAAATTTGGAAAAATGTCGCCTATTGTCAAAAAAACACACTTTTGAATATTGGACATTCATAGGAATGGCCGGAATAGTGTTCCCCAATAATTTTTTTTCGCAAATTTTCTACCATTTTCGGAAAAAGGAGCAAAGTCTTTTCTAAAATTTCAAAAGTTGAAATTTGGAAAAATGTCGCCAATTTTCAAAAAAAACACTGTTAAGACTTTTGAATATTGGACATTCATAGAAATCGCCGGAAGAGTGTTCTGCAATAATGTTTTTTCGCCCATCTCTTACAATTTTCGGAAAAAGGAGCAAAGTCCTTTTTAAAATTTCAAAAGTCGAAATTTGGAAGAATGTTGCCTATTGTCAAAAAAACACACTTTTGAATATTGGACATACATAGGAATGGCCGGAATAGTGTTCCCCAATAATTTTTTTTTGCAAATTTTCTACCATTTTCGGAAAAAGGAACAAAGTCCTTTTTAAAATTTCAAAAGTCCAAATTTGGAAGAATGTCGCCTATTGTCAAAAAAACACACTTTTGAATATTGGACATTCATAGGAATGGCCGGAATAGTATTGCTCAATAATTTTTTTCGCAAAATTTTCTACCATTTTCGGAAAAAGGAGCAAAGTCCTTTTTAAAATTTCAAAAGTCGAAATTTGGAAGAATGTCGCCTATTGTCAAAAAAACACACTTTTGAATATTGGATATTCTTAGGAATGGCCGGAATAGTGTTCGCCAATAATTTTTTTTTGCAAATTTTCTACCATTTTCGAAAAAAGGAACAAAGTCCTTTTTAAAATTTCAAAAGTCGAAATTTGGAAGAATGTCGCCTATTGTCAAAAAAACACACTTTTGAATATTGGACATTCATAGGAATGGCCGGAATAGTGTTCCCCAATAATTTTTTTTCGCAAATTTTCTACCATTTTCGGAAAAAGGAGCAAAGTCCTTTTTAAAATTTCAAAAGCCGAAATTTGGAAAAATGTCGCCTATTGTCAAAAAAACACACTTTTGAATATTGGACATTCATAGGAATGGCCGGAATAGTGTTCCCCAATAATTTTTTTCGCAAATTTTCTACCATTTTCGGAAAAAGGAGCAAAGTCCTTTTTAAAATTTCAAAAGTCGAAATTTGGAAGAATGTCGCCTATTGTCAAAAAAAACACACTTTTGAATATTGGACATTCATAGGAATGGCCGGAAAAGTGTTCCCCAATAACGTTTTTTCGCAAATTTTCTACCATTTTCGGAAAAAGGAGCAAACTCCTTTCTAAAATTTCAAAAGTTGAAATTTGGAAAAATGTCGCCAATTTTCAAAAAAACACACTGTTAAGACTTTTGAATATTGGACATTCATAGAAATGGCCGGAAGAGTGTTCTCCAATAATGTTTTTTCGCCCATCTCCTACAATTTTCGGAAAAAGGAGCAAAGTCCTTTTTAAAATTTCAAAAGTCGAAATTTGGAAAAATGTCGCCAATTTTCAAAAAAACACACTGTTAAGACTTTTGAATATTGGACATTCATAGAAATGGCCGGAAGAGTGTTCTGCAATAATGTTTTTTCGCCCATCTCCTACAATTTTCGGAAAAAGGAGCAAATTCCTTTTTAAAATTTCAAAAGTCGAAATTTGGAAGAATGTCGCCTATTGTCAAAAAAACACACTTTTGAATATTGGACATTCATAGGAATGGCCGGAATAGTGTCCCCAATAATTTTTTTTCGCAAATTTTCTACCATTTTAGGAAAAAGGAAAAAAGTCCTTTTTAAAATTTCAGAAGTCCAAATTTGGAAGAATGTCGCCTATTGTCAAAAAAAAAAACACACTTTTGAATATTGGACATTCATAGGAATGGCCGGAATAGTGTTCCCCAATAACTTTTTTTTCGCAAAATTTTCTACCATTTTCGGAAAAAGGAGCAAAGTCCTTTTTAAAATTTCAAAAGTCGAAATTTTGAAGAATGTCGCCTATTGTCAAAAAAACACACTTTTGAATATTGGACATTCATAGGAATGGCCGGAACAGTGTTCCCCAATAACTTTTTTTTCGCAAATTTTCTACCATTTTCGGAAAAAGGAACAAAGTCCTTTTTAAAATTTCAAAAGTCGAAATTTGGAAGAATGTCGCCTATTGTCAAAAAAACACACTTTTGAATATTGGACATTCATAGGAATGGCCGGAATAGTGTTCCCCAATAATTTTTTTCGCAAAATTTTCTACCATTTTCGGAAAAAGGAGCAAAGTCCTTTTTAAAATTTCAAAAGTCGAAATTTGGAAGAATGTCGCCTATTGTCAAAAAAACACACTTTTGAATATTGGACATTCATAGGAATGGCCGGAATAGTGTTCCCCAATAATTTTTTTTCGCAAATTTTCTACCATTTTCGGAAAAAGGAGCAAAGTCCTTTTTAAAATTTCAAAAGTCGAAATTTGGAAAAATGTCGCCTATTGTCAAAAAAACACACTTTTGAATATTGGACATTCATAGGAATGGCCGGAATAGTGTTCCCCAATAACTTTTTTCGCAAATTTTCTACCATTTTCGGAAAAAGGAGCAAAGTCCTTTTTAAAATTTCAAAAGTCGAAATTTGGAAGAATGTCGCCTATTGTAAAAAAAAACACACTTTTGAATATTGGACATTCATAGGAATGGCCGGAAAAGTGTTCTTCAATAATTTTTTTTTGCAAATTTTCTACCATTTTCGAAAAAAGGAGCAAAGTCCTTTTTAAAATTTCAAAAGTCGAAATTTGGAAGAATGTCGCCTATTGTCAAAAAAAAACACACTTTTGAATATTGGACATTCATAAGAATGGCCGGAATAGTGTTCCCCAATAATTTTTTTTCGCAAATTTTCTACCATTTTCGGAAAAAGGAGCAAAGTCCTTTTTAAAATTTCAAAAGTCGAAATTTGGAAAAATGTCGCCTATTGTCAAAAAAACACACTTTTGAATATTGGACATTCATAGGAATGGCCGGAATAGTGTTCTGCAATAATGTTTTTTCGCCCATCTCCTACAATTTTCGGAAAAAGGAGCAAATTCCTTTTTAAAATTTCAAAAGTCGAAATTTGGAAGAATGTCGCCTATTGTCAAAAAAACACACTTTTGAATATTGGACATTCATAGGAATGGCCGGAATAGTGTTCCCCAATAATTTTTTTTCGCAAATTTTCTACCATTTTAGGAAAAAGGAAAAAAGTCCTTTTTAAAATTTCAGAAGTCCAAATTTGGAAGAATGTCGCCTATTGTCAAAAAACACACTTTTGAATATTGGACATTCATAGGAATGGCCGGAATAGTGTTCTGCAATAATGTTTTTTCGCCCATCTCCTACAATTTTCGGAAAAAGGAGCAAATTCCTTTTTAAAATTTCAAAAGTCGAAATTTGGAAGAATGTCGCCTATTGTCAAAAAAACACACTTTTGAATATTGGATATTCTTAGGAATGGCCGGAATAGTGTTCGCCAATAATTTTTTTTCGCAAATTTTCTACCATTTTCGGAAAAAGGAGCAAACTCCTTTCTAAAATTTCAAAAGTTGAAATTTGGAAAAATGTCGCCAATTTTCAAAAAAACACACTGTTAAGACTTTTGAATATTGGACATTCATAGAAATGGCCGGAAGAGTGTTCTCCAATAATGTTTTTTCGCCCATCTCCTACAATTTTCGGAAAAAGGAGCAAAGTCCTTTTTAAAATTTCAAAAGTCGAAATTTGGAAAAATGTCGCCAATTTTCAAAAAAACACACTGTTAAGACTTTTGAATATTGGACATTCATAGAAATGGCCGGAAGAGTGTTCTGCAATAATGTTTTTTCGCCCATCTCCTACAATTTTCGGAAAAAGGAGCAAATTCCTTTTTAAAATTTCAAAAGTCGAAATTTGGAAGAATGTCGCCTATTGTCAAAAAAAACACACTTTTGAATATTGGACATTCATAGGAATGGCCGGAATAGTGTTCCCCAATAATTTTTTTTCGCAAATTTTCTACCATTTTAGGAAAAAGGAAAAAAGTCCTTTTTAAAATTTCAGAAGTCCAAATTTGGAAGAATGTCGCCTATTGTCAAAAAACACACTTTTGAATATTGGACATTCATAGGAATGGCCGGAATAGTGTTCCCCAATAACTTTTTTTTCGCAAAATTTTCTACCATTTTCGGAAAAAGGAGCAAAGTCCTTTTTAAAATTTCAAAAGTCGAAATTTTGAAGAATGTCGCCTATTGTCAAAAAAACACACTTTTGAATATTGGACATTCATAGGAATGGCCGGAACAGTGTTCCCCAATAACTTTTTTTTCGCAAATTTTCTACCATTTTCGGAAAAAGGAACAAAGTCCTTTTTAAAATTTCAAAAGTCGAAATTTGGAAGAATGTCGCCTATTGTCAAAAAAACACACTTTTGAATATTGGACATTCATAGGAATGGCCGGAATAGTGTTCCCCAATAATTTTTTTCGCAAAATTTTCTACCATTTTCGGAAAAAGGAGCAAAGTCCTTTTTAAAATTTCAAAAGTCGAAATTTGGAAGAATGTCGCCTATTGTCAAAAAAACACACTTTTGAATATTGGACATTCATAGGAATGGCCGGAATAGTGTTCCCCAATAATTTTTTTTCGCAAATTTTCTACCATTTTCGGAAAAAGGAGCAAAGTCCTTTTTAAAATTTCAAAAGTCGAAATTTGGAAAAATGTCGCCTATTGTCAAAAAAACACACTTTTGAATATTGGACATTCATAGGAATGGCCGGAATAGTGTTCCCCAATAATTTTTTTCGCAAATTTTCTACCATTTTCGGAAAAAGGAGCAAAGTCCTTTTTAAAATTTCAAAAGTCGAAATTTGGAAGAATGTCGCCTATTGTAAAAAAAAACACACTTTTGAATATTGGACATTCATAGGAATGGCCGGAAAAGTGTTCTTCAATAATTTTTTTTTGCAAATTTTCTACCATTTTCGGAAAAAGGAGCAAAGTCCTTTTTAAAATTTCAAAAGTCGAAATTTGGAAGAATGTCGCCTATTGTCAAAAAAAAACACACTTTTGAATATTGGACATTCATAAGAATGGCCGGAATAGTGTTCCCCAATAATTTTTTTTCGCAAATTTTCTACCATTTTCGGAAAAAGGAGCAAAGTCCTTTTTAAAATTTCAAAAGTCGAAATTTGGAAAAATGTCGCCTATTGTCAAAAAAACACACTTTTGAATATTGGACATTCATAGGAATGGCCGGAATAGTGTTCCCTAATAACGTTTTTTCGCAAATTTTCTACCATTTTCGGAAAAAGGAGCAAAGTCCTTTCTAAAATTTCAAAAGTTGAAATTTGGAAAAATGTGGCCAATTTTCAAAAAAACACACTGTTAAGACTTTTGAATATTGGACATTCATAGAAATGGCCGGAAGAGTGTTCTCCAATAATGTTTTTTCGCCCATCTCTTACAATTTTCGGAAAAAGGAGCAAAGTCCTTTTTAAAATTTCAAAAGTTGAAATTTGGAAAAATGTCGCCAATTTTCAAAAAAACACACTGTTAAGACTTTTGAATATTGGACATTCATAGAAATGGCCGGAAGAGTGTTCTGCAAAAATGTTTTTTCGCCCATCTCCTACAATTTTCGGAAAAAGGAGCAAAGTCCTTTTTAAAATTTCAAAAGTCGAAATTTGGAAGAATGTCGCCTATTGTCAAAAAAACACACTTTTGAATATTGGACATTCATAGGAATGGCCGGAATAGTGTTCCCCAATAATTTTTTTTCGAAAATTTTCTACCATTTTAGGAAAAAGGAACAAAGTCCTTTTTAAAATTTCAAAAGTCCAAATTTGGAAGAATGTCGCCTATTGTCAAAAAACACATTTTAGAATATTGGACATTCATAGGAATGGCCGGAATAGAATTCCTCAATAATTTTTTTCGCAAAATTTTCTACCATTTTCGGAAAAAGGAGCAAAGTCCTTTTTAAAATTTCAAAAGTCGAAATTTTGAAGAATGTCACCTATTGTCAAAAAAACACACTTTTGAATATTGGACATTCATAGGAATGGCCGGAATAGTGTTCCCCAATAACTTTTTTTAGCAAATTTTCTACCATTTTCGGAAAAAGGAACAAAGTCCTTTTTAAAATTTCAAAAGTCCAAATTTGGAAGAATGTCGCCTATTGTAAAAAAAACACACTTTTGAATATTGGACATTCATAGGAATGGCCGGAATAGTGTTCCCCAATAATTTTTTTTCGCAAATTTTCTACCATTTTCAGAAAAAGGAGCAAAGTCCTTTTTAAAATTTCAAAAGTCGAAATTTGGAAAAATGTCGCCTATTGTCAAAAAAACACACTTTTGAATATTGGACATTCATAGGAATGGCCGGAATAGTGTTCCCCAATAACTTTTTTTCGCAAATTTTCTACCATTTTCGGAAAAACGAGCAAAGTCCTTTTTAAAATTTCAAAAGTCGAAATTTGGAAGAATGTCGCCTATTGTCAAAAAAACACACTTTTGAATATTGGACATTCATAGGAATGGCCGGAATAGTGTTCCCCAATAATTTTTTTTCGCAAAATTTTCTACCATTATCGGAAAAACGAGCAAAGTCCTTTTTAAAATTTCAAAAGTCGAAATTTGGAAGAATGTCTATTGTCAAAGAAACACACTTTTGAATATTGGACATTCATAGGAATGGCCGGAATAGTGTTCCCCAATAATTTTTTTCGCAAATTTTCTACCATTTTCGGAAAAACGAGCAAAGTCCTTTTTAAAATTTCAAAAGTCGAAATTTAGAAGAATGTCGCCTATTGTCAAAAAAACACACTTTTGAATATTGGACATTCATAGGAATGGCCGGAATAGTGTTCCCCAATAATTCTTTTCGCAAATTTTCTACCATTTTCGGAAAAACGAGCAAAGTCCTTTTTAAAATTTCAAAAGTCGAAATTTGGAAGAATGTCGCCTATCGTCAAAAAAAACACACTTTTGAATATTGGACATTCATATGAATGGCCGGAATAGTGTTCCCCAATAATTTTTTTCGCAAATTTTCTACCATTTTCGGAAAAACGAGCAAAGTCCTTTTTAAAATTTCAAAAGTCGAAATTTGGAAGAATGTCGCCTATTGTCAAAAAAACACACTTTTGAATATTGGACATTCATAAGAATGGCCGGAATAGTGTTCCCCAATAATTTTTTTCGCAAATTTTCTACCATTTTCGGAAAAAGGAGCAAAGTCCTTTTTAAAATTTCAAAAGTCGAAATTTGGAAAAATGTCGCCTATTGTAAAAAAAAAAACACACTTTTGAATATTGGACATTCATAGGAATGGCCGGAATAGTGTTCCCCAATAACTTTTTTTCGCAAATTTTCTACCATTTTCGGAAAAAGGACAAAGTCCTTTCTAAAATTTCAAAAGTTGAAATTTGGAAAAATGTCGCCAATTTTCAAAAAAACACACTGTTAAGGCTTTTGAATATTGGACATTCATAGAAATGGCCGGAAGAGTGTTCTGCAATAATGTTTTTTCGCCCATCTCCTACAATTTTCGGAAAAAGGAGCAAAGTCCTATTTAAAATTTCAAAAGTCGAAATTTGGAAGAATGTCGCCTATTGTCAAAAAAACACACTTTTGAATATTGGACATTCATAGGAATGGCCGGAATAGTGTTCCCCAATAATTTTTTTTCGCAAATTTTCTACCATTTTCGGAAAAAGGAGCAAAGTCCTTTTTAAAATTTCAAAAGTCCAAATTTGGAAGAATGTCGCCTATTGTCAAAAAACACACTTTTGAATATTGGATATTCATAGGAATGGCCGGAATAGTGTTCCCCAATAGCTTTTTTTTCCCAAATTTTCTACCATTTTCGGAAAAAGGAGCAAAGTCCTTTCTAAAATTTCAAAAGTTGAAATTTGGAAAAATACCGCCAATTTTCAAAAAAAAACACTCTTAAGACTTTTGAATATTGGACATTCATAGGAATGGCCGGAATAGTGTTCCCCAAAAATTTTTTTTTGCAAATTTTCTACCATTTTCGGAAAAAGGAGCAAAGTTCTTTTTAAAATTTCAAAAGTAGAAATTTGAAAGAATGTCGCCAATTTTCAAAAAAAAACACTGTTAAAATTTTTGAATATTGGACATTCATAGAAATGGCCGGAAGAGTGTTCCCCAATAATTTTTTTCGCAAATTTTCTACCATTTCCGGAAAAAGGAGCAAAGTCCTTGTTAAAATTTCAAAAGCCCAAATTTGGAAGAATGTCGCCTATTGTCAAAAAAACACACTTTTGAATATTGGACATTCATAGGAATGGCCGGAATAGTGTTCCCCAATAATTTTTTTTCGCAAATTTTCTACCATTTTCGGAAAAAGGAGCAAAGTCCTTTTTAAAATTTCAAAAGTCGAAATTTGGAAGAATGTCGCCTATTGTCAAAAAACACACTTTTGAATATTGGACATTCATAGGAATGGAATAGTGTTCCCCTATAATTTTTTTTCGCAAATTTTCTAATATTTTCGGAAAAAGGAGCAAAGTCCTTTTTAAAATTTCAAAAGTCGAAATTTGGAAGAATGTCGCCTATTGTAAAAAAAAAACACACTTTTGAATATTGGACATTCATAGGAATGGCCGGAATAGTGTTCCCCAATAATTTTTTTCGCAAATTTTCTACCATTTCCGAAAAAAGGAGCAAAGTCCTTGTTAAAATTTCAAAAGCCCAAATTTGGAAGAATGTCGCCTATTGTCAAAAAAACACACTTTTGAATATTGGACATTCATAGGAATGGCCGGAATAGTGTTCCCAAATAATTTTTTTCGCAAATTTTCTACCATTTCCGGAAAAAGGAGCAAAGTCCTTGTTAAAATTTCAAAAGCCCAAATTTGGAAGAATGTCGCCTATTGTCAAAAAAACACACTTTTGAATATTGGACATTCATAGGAATGGCCGGAATAGTGTTACCCAATAATTTTTTTTCGCAAATTTTCTACCATTTTCGGAAAAAGGAGCAAAGTCCTTTTTAAAATTTCAAAAGTCGAAATTTGGAAGAATGTCGCCTATTGTCAAAAAAAAAACACACTTTTGAATATTGGACATTCATAGGAATGGCCGGAATAGTGTTACCCAATAATTTTTTTTCGCAAATTTTCTACCATTTTCGGAAAAAGGAGCAAAGTCCTTGTTAAAATTTCAAAAGCCCAAATTTGGAAGAATGTCGCCTATTGTCAAAAAAACACACTTTTGAATATTGGACATTCATAGGAATGGCCGGAATAGTGTTCCCCAATAATTTTTTTTGCAAATTTTCTACCATTTCCGGAAAAAGGAGCAAAGTCCTTGTTAAAATTTCAAAAGCCCAAATTTGGAAGAATGTCGCCTATTGTCAAAAAACACACTTTTGAATATTGGACATTCATAGGAATGGCCGGAATAGTGTTCCCAAATAATTTTTTTCGCAAATTTTCTACCATTTTCGGAAAAAGGAGCAAAGTCCTTTTTAAAATTTCAAAAGTCGAAATTTGGAAGAATGTCGCCTATTGTCAAAAAAAAACACACTTTTGAATATTGGACATTCATAGGAATGGCCGGAATAGTGTTCCCCAATAATTTTTTTCGCAAATTTTCTACCATTTCCGAAAAAAGGAGCAAAGTCCTTGTTAAAATTTCAAAAGCCCAAATTTGGAAGAATGTCGCCTATTGTCAAAAAAACACACTTTTGAATATTGGACATTCATAGGAATGGCCGGAATAGTGTTCCCAAATAATTTTTTTCGCAAATTTTCTACCATTTCCGGAAAAAGGAGCAAAGTCCTTGTTAAAATTTCAAAAGCCCAAATTTGGAAGAATGTCGCCTATTGTCAAAAAAACACACTTTTGAATATTGGACATTCATAGGAATGGCCGGAAGAGTGTTCCCCAATAATTTTTTTTCGCAAATTTTCTACCATTTTCGGAAAAAGGAGCAAAGTCCTTTTTAAAATTTCAAAAGTCCAAATTTGGAAGAATGTCGCCTATTGTCAAAAAAAACACACTTTTGAATATTGAGCATTCATAGGAATGGCCGGAATAGTGTTCCCCAATAATTTTTTTTCGCAAATTTTCTACCATTTTCGGAAAAAGGAGCAAAGTCCTTTTTAAAATTTCAAAAGCCCAAATTTGGAAGAATGTCTCCTATTGTCAAAAAAAAACACACTTTTGAATATTGGACATTCATAGGAATGGCCGGAATAGTGTTACCCAATAATTTTTTTTCGCAAATTTTCTACCATTTTCGGAAAAAGGAGCAAAGTCCTTGTTAAAATTTCAAAAGCCCAAATTTGGAAGAATGTCGCCTATTGTCAAAAAAACACACTTTTGAATATTGGACATTCATAGGAATGGCCGGAATAGTGTTCCCCAATAATTTTTTTTCGCAAATTTTCTACCATTTCCGGAAAAAGGAGCAAAGTCCTTGTTAAAATTTCAAAAGCCCAAATTTGGAAGAATGTCGCCTATTGTCAAAAAAACACACTTTTGAATATTGGACATTCATAGGAATGGCCGGAATAGTGTTCCCAAATAATTTTTTTCGCAAATTTTCTACCATTTTCGGAAAAAGGAGCAAAGTCCTTTTTAAAATTTCAAAAGTCGAAATTTGGAAGAATGTCGCCTATTGTCAAAAAAAACACACTTTTGAATATTGGACATTCATAGGAATGGCCGGAATAGTGTTCCCCAATAATTTTTTTTCGCAAATTTTCTACCATTTCCGAAAAAAGGAGCAAAGTCCTTGTTAAAATTTCAAAAGCCCAAATTTGGAAGAATGTCGCCTATTGTCAAAAAAACACACTTTTGAATATTGGACATTCATAGGAATGGCCGGAATAGTGTTCCCAAATAATTTTTTTAGCAAATTTTCTACCATTTCCGGAAAAAGGAGCAAAGTCCTTTTTAAAATTTCAAAAGTCGAAATTTGGAAGAATGTCGCCTATTGTCAAAAAAAACACACTTTTGAATATTGGACATTCATAGGAATGGCCGGAATAGTGTTCCCCAATAATTTTTTTTCGCAAATTTTCTACCATTTTCGGAAAAAGGAGCAAAGTCCTTTTTAAAATTTCAAAAGTCGAAATTTGGAAGAATGTCGCCTATTGTCAAAAAAAACACACTTTTGAATATTGGACATTCATAGGAATGGCCGGAATAGTGTTCCCCAATAATTTTTTTTCGCAAATTTTCTACCATTTTCGGAAAAAGGAGCAAAGTCCTTTTTAAAATTTCAAAAGTCGAAATTTGGAAGAATGTCGCCTATTGTCAAAAAAAACACACTTTTGAATATTGGACATTCATAGGAATGGCCGGAATAGTGTTCCCCAATAATTTTTTTTCGCAAATTTTCTACCATTTTTGGAAAAAGGAGCAAAGTCCTTTTTAAAATTTCAAAAGTCGAAATTTGGAAGAATGTCGCCTATTGTCAAAAAAACACACTTTTGAATATTGGACATTCATAGGAATGGCCGGAATAGTGTTCCCCAATAATTTTTTTTCGCAAATTTTCTACCATTTTCGGAAAAAGGAGCAAAGTCCTTTTTAAAATTTCAAAAGTCGAAATTTGGAAGAATGTCGCCTATTGTCAAAAAAACACACTTTTGAATATTGGACATTCATAGGAATGGCCGGAATAGTGTTCCCCAATAATTTTTTTTCGCAAATTTTCTACCATTTTCGGAAAAAGGAGCAATGTCCTTTTTAAAATTTCAAAAGTCGAAATTTGGAAGCATGTCGCCTATTGTCAAAAAAACACACTTTTGAATATTGGACATTCATAGGAATGGCCGGAATAGTGTTCCCCAATAATTTTTTTTCGCAAATTTTCTACCATTTTCGGAAAAAGGAGCAAAGTCCTTTTTAAAATTTCAAAAGTCGAAATTTGGAAGAATGTCGCCTATTGTCAAAAAAATACACTTTTGAATATTGGAAATTCATAGGAATGGCCGGAATAGTGTTCCCCAATAATTATTTTTCGCTAATTTTTTACCATTTTCAAAAAAAGGAGCAAAGTCCTTTTTAAAATTTCAAAAGTCGAAATTTGGAAGAATGTCGCCTATTGTCAAAACGACACACTTTTGAATATTGGACATTCATAGGAATGGCCGGAATAGTGTTCCCCAATAATTTTTTTTCGCAAATTTTCTACCATTTTCGGAAAAAGGAGCAAAGTCCTTTTTAAAATTTCAAAAGTCGAAATTTGGAAGAATGTCGCCTATTGTCAAAAAAACACACTTTTGAATATTGGACATTCATAGGAATGGCCGGAATAGTGTTCCCCAATAACTTTTTTTCGCAAGTTTTCTACCATTTTCGGAAAATAGAGCAAAGTCCTTTTTAAAATTTCAAAAGTCGAAATTTGGAAGAATGTCGCCTATTGTCAAAAAAACACACTTTTGAATATTGGACATTCATAGGAATGGCCGGAATAGTGTTCCCCAATAATATTTTTTCGCAAATTTTCTACCATTTTCGGAAAAAGGAGCAAAGTCCTTTTTAAAATTTCAAAAGTCGAAATTTGGAAGAATGTCGCCTATTGTCAAAAAAACACACTTTTGAATATTGAGCATTCATAGGAATGGCCGGAATAGTGTTCCCCAATAATTTTTTTTCGCAAATTTTCTACCATTTTCGGAAAAAGGAGCAAAGTCCTTTTTAAAATTTCAAAAGCCCAAATTTGGAAGAATGTCTCCTATTGTCAAAAAAACACACTTTTGAATATTGGACATTCATAGGAATGGCCGGAATAGTGTTCCCCAATAATTTTTTTTCGCAAATTTTCTACTATTTTCGGAAAAAGGAGCAAAGTCCTTTTTAAAATTTCAAAAGTCGAAATTTGGAAGAATGTCGCCTATTGTCAAAAAAACACACTTTTGAATATTGAGCATTCATAGGAATGGCCGGAATAGTGTTCCCCAATAATTTTTTTTCGCAAATTTTCTACCATTTTCGGAAAAAGGAGCAAAGTCCTTTTTAAAATTTCAAAAGCCCAAATTTGGAAGAATGTCTCCTATTGTCAAAAAAACACACTTTTGAATATTGCACATTCATAGGAATGGCCGGAATAGTGTTCCCCAATAATTTTTTTTCGCAAATTTTCTACCATTTTCGGAAAAAGGAGCAAAGTCCTTTTTAAAATTTCAAAAGTCGAAATTTGGAAGAATGTCGCCTATTGTCAAAAAAACACACTTTTGAATATTGGACATTCATAGGAATGGCCGGAATAGTGTTCCCCAATAATTTTTTTTCGCAAATTTTCTACCATTTTCGGAAAAAGGAGCAATGTCCTTTTTAAAATTTCAAAAGCCCAAATTTGGAAGAATGTCTCCTATTGTCAAAAAAACACACTTTTGAATATTGCACATTCATAGGAATGGCCGGAATAGTGTTCCCCAATAATTTTTTTTCGCAAATTTTCTACCATTTCCGGAAAAAGGAGCAAAGTCCTTGTTAAAATTTCAAAAGCCCAAATTTGGAAGAATGTCGCCTATTGTCAAAAAAACACACTTTTGAATATTGAACATTCATAGGAATGGCCGGAATAGTGTTCCCCAATAATTTTTTTTCGCAAATTTTCTACTATTTTCGGAAAAAGGAGCAAAGTCCTTTTTAAAATTTCAAAAGTCGAAATTTGGAAGAATGTCGCCTATTGTCAAAAAAACACACTTTTGAATATTGGACATTCATAGGAATGGCCGGAATAGTGTTCCCCAATAATTTTTTTTCGCAAATTTTCTACCATTTCCGGAAAAAGGAGCAAAGTCCTTGTTAAAATTTCAAAAGCCCAAATTTGGAAGAATGTCGCCTATTGTCAAAAAAACACACTTTTGAATATTGAACATTCATAGGAATGGCAGGAATAGTGTTCCCCAATAATTTTTTTTCGCAAATTTTCTACCATTTTCAAAAAAAGGAGCAAAGGCCTTTTTAAAATTTCAAAAGTCGAAATTTGGAAGAATGTCGCCTATTGTCAAAAAAACACACTTTTGAATATTGGACATTCATAGGAATGGCCGGAATAGTGTTCCCCAATAATTTTTTTTCGGAAATTTTCTACCATTTTCGGAAAAAGGAGCAAAGTCCTTTTTAAAATTTCAAAAGTCGAAATTTGGAAGAATGTCGCCTATTGTCAAAAAAACACACTTTTGAATATTGGACATTCATAGGAATGACCGGAATAGTGTTCCCCAATAATTTTTTTTCGCAAATTTTCTACCATTTTCGGAAAAAGGAGCAAAGTCCTTTTTAAAATTTCAAAAGTCGAAATTTGGAAGAATGTCGCCTATTGTCAAAAAAACCACACTTTTGAATATTGGACATTCATAGGAATGGCCGGAATAGTGTTCCCCAATAATTTTTTTTCGCAAATTTTCTACCATTTTCGGAAAAAGGAGCAAAGTCCTTTTTAAAATTTCAAAAGTCGAAATTTGGAAGAATGTCGCCTATTGTCAAAAAAACACACTTTTGAATATTGGACATTCATAGGAATGGCCGGAATAGTGTTCCCCAATAATTTTTTTTGCAAATTTTTTACCATTTCCGGAAAAAGGAGCAAAGTCCTTGTTAAAATTTCAAAAGCCCAAATTTGGAAGAATGTCGCCTATTGTCAAAAAAACACACTTTTGAATATTGGACATTCATAGGAATGGCCGGAATAGTGTTCCCCAATAATTTTTTTTCGCAAATTTTCTACCATTTTCGGAAAAAGGAGCAAAGTCCTTTTTAAAATTTCAAAAGTCGAAATTTGGAAGAATGTCGCCTATTGTCAAAAAAACACACTTTTGAATATTGGACATTCATAGGAATGGCCGGAATAGTGTTCCCCAATAATTTTTTTTGCAAATTTTTTACCATTTCCGGAAAAAGGAGCAAAGTCCTTGTTAAAATTTCAAAAGCCCAAATTTGGAAGAATGTCGCCTATTGTCAAAAAAACACACTTTTGAATATTGGACATTCATAGGAATGGCCGGAATAGTGTTCCCCAATAATTTTTTTTCGCAAATTTTCTACCATTTTCGGAAAAAGGAGCAAAGTCCTTTTTAAAATTTCAAAAGTCGAAATTTGGAAGAATGTCGCCTATTGTCAAAAAAACACACTTTTGAATATTGGACATTCATAGGAATGGCCGGAATAGTGTTCCCCAATAATTTTTTTTCGCAAATTTTCTACCATTTTCGGAAAAAGGAGCAAAGTCCTTTTTAAAATTTCAAAAGTCGAAATTTGGAAGAATGTCGCCTGTTGTCAAAAAAACAAACTTTTGAATATTGGACATTCATAGGAATGGCCGGAATAGTGTTCCCCAATAATTTTTTTTCGCAAATTTTCTACCATTTTCCAGCAAAGTCCTTTTTAAAATTTCAAAAGTCGAAATTTGGAAGAATGTCGCCTATTGTCAAAAAAACACACTTTTGAATATTGGACATTCATAGGAATGGCCGGAATAGTGTTCCCCAATAATTTTTTTTCGCAAATTTTCTACCATTTTCGGAAAAAGGAGCAAAGTCCTTTTTAAAATTTCAAAAGTCGAAATTTGGAAGAATGTCGCCTATTGTCAAAAAAACACACTTTTGAATATTGGACATTCATAGGAATGGCCGGAATAGTGTTCCCCAATAATTTTTTTTCGCAAATTTTCTACCATTTTCGGAAAAAGGAGCAAAGTCCTTTTTAAAATTTCAAAAGTCGAAATTTGGAAGAAAGTCGCCTATTGTCAAAAAAATACACTTTTGAATATTGAACATTCATAGGAATGGCAGGAATAGTGTTCCCCAATAATTATTTTTCGCAAATTTTCTACCATTTTCAAAAAAAGGAGCAAAGTCCTTTTTAAAATTTCAAAAGTCGAAATTTGGAAGAATGTCGCCTATTGTCAAAAAAACACACTTTTGAATATTGGACATTCATAGGAATGGCCGGAATAGTGTTCCCCAATAATTTTTTTTCGCAAATTTTCTACCATTTTCGGAAAAAGGAGCAAAGTCCTTTCTAAAATTTCAAAAGTCGATATTTGGAAGAATGTCGCCTATTGTCAAAAAAACACACTTTTGAATATTGGACATTCATAGGAATGGCCGGAATAGTGTTCCCCAATAATTTTTTTTCCCAAATTTTCTACCATTTTCGGAAAAAGGAGCAAAGTCCTTTTTAAAATTTCAAAAGTCGAAATTTGGAAGAATGTCGCAAGGTTACCGATAGTGCTCTTTTCAATTCTTTTAAAATATTTTTCATTTGAAAGATTTTATGAAAACATACATTTTTAAATGAGAAGTGGTTTAAGTTTATCAATAAATTAATAAAAAGTACTTCTGTATGAAATTTTTAAGAAAGTGACTCCGGAAATATTTATTTCGTTGCGAGATTATAAAAATCTTCACTAAGTTATCAATTGCTCGATTCTTTTAAAATTTGGTGATTTGAATAAATGTTTGAAACAACAATTTTTGTATGAGGAGTAGTTCAAATAAAAAAAATATATTAAAATAAATATATGAATATAACTTTCATATGAAGCTTTGAATTGAAAAGCAATAAGTTTTTAACAGTGCTCTTTTCAATTCCTTTAAAATTGTTTTCATTTGAAAGAAAGTTTATCAATAAATTAATAAAAATTACTTTCCTATGAAATGTTTACGAAAGTGACTGTATCTCCGGAAATATTAATTTCGTTGCGAAATTATAAAAATCTTCACTAAGTTATCAATAGTGCTCTTTTCAATTCTTTCAAAATTGTTTTTATTTTAAAGAATGTTTGGAAAAATACATTTTTGTATGAGGAATGGTTTAAGCTTATCAGTAAATATATGAATATTATTTCTCAATGAAATGTTTAAGAAAGTTACTGTATCTATGGAAATATTAATTTCATTGCGAAATTATTAAAATCTTCACCAAGTTATCGTTTCAATTCTTTTAAAATTGTGTAATTTGAATGAATGTTTGAAAAGACAATTTTTGTATGAGGAGTAGTTCAAATAAAAAAAAATATATTGAAATAAATATATGAATATAACTTTCATATGAAGCTTTGAATTGAAAAGCACTAAGTTTTTAACAGTGCTCTTTTCAATTCCTTCAAAATTATTTTAATTTGAAAGAATTTTAAAAAAATACATATTTGGAAAAATACATTTTTGCATGAGGAAAAATTAGAAATTGCAGCTTTATTATATAAATAAATTAGACCCGTGCCTTTTTCCAAAAATTTCTAAAAGGTTATACAAATTTTTTATGGAAAATTAGAAATTTCGGCTTTTATATTTACAAAAATTACACCCGGTCTTACTCAAAAATTTTCAAGAAAGAGTGTACAAAATGTTTCATGCAAGATTAAAAATCTCGGCTTTTGAATTTGCAAAAATTAACCCATGTCGTTTTCAAAAATTTTCAAGAAAAAGTATAGAACATTTTTTCATGCAATATTAGAAATCTCGAGTTTTAAATTTATAAAAATTACAACCGTAACTGATTTAAATATTTTGAAGAAAAAGTCTTAAAAATTAGAAATTTCAGCTTTAATATTTAAAAAAAATACACCTGTTACTTATTCAAAAAATTTCAAGAAAAATTTTAGCATTTTTTTATGAAAAATTTATGAAAAATCTCGACTTTCATATTTATTAAAATTAAACCCGTGTGTTATTCAAAAATTTGCAAGAAAAAGTGTACAAAATTGGTGATGCAAAATTAGAAATCTCGGCTTTTATATTCATAAAAATTACACCCGTGACTTATTCAAACATTTTGAAGCAAAAGTGTTAAAATATGGTCATGCAAAATTAAAAATTTTGGCTTTCCAAAAATTTTAAGAAAAATTATAAGTTATAAATTATGCGCTTCTCATTGGTTCAAAATTTGTTTGATTTGAAAGAATGTTTGGAAAAATTAATTTTTGTATGAGGAATGGTTCAAGTTTATCAGTAAAAATATATGAATATTACTTCTATATGAAATGTTTAAAAAAGTAACTGTATCTCCGGAAATAATAATTTCATTGCGAAATTATAAAAACCTCCACTAAGTTATCAATAATGCGCTTTTCAATTCGTTCAAAATTTTTTTGATTTTAAAGAATGTTTGGAAAAATAAATTTTTGTATGAGGAATGGTTCAAGTTTATCAGTAAATATATGAATATTACTCTTTTATGAAATGTTTAAGAAAGTAACTGTAGCTCCGGAAATATTAATTTTATTGCGAAATTATAAAAATCTGCACCAAGTTACCGATAGTGCTGTTTTCAATTGTTTTCAAACTCTTTTGATTTGAAAGATTTTATGGAAACATACATTTTTAAATGAGAAGTGGTTTAAGTTTATCAGTAAATTAATAAAAATTACTTCCTTATGAAATGTTTAAGAAAGTGACTGTATCTCCGGAAATATTAATTTCGTTGCGAAATTATAAAAATCTTCACTAAGTTATCAATAATGCGCTTTTCAATTCGTTCAAAATTGTTTTGATATTAAAGAATGTTTGGAAAAATACATTTTTGTATGAGGAATGGTTCAAGTTTATCAGTAAATATATGAATATTACTTCTATATGATATGTTTAAAAAAGTAACTGTAGCTCCGGAAATATTAATTTCGTTGCGAAATTATAAAAATCTTCACTAAGTTATCAATAGTACTCTTTTCAATTCTTTCAAAATTGTTTTGATTTTAAAGAATGTTTTTGGAAAAATACACATTTGTATGAGGAATGGTTCAAGTTTATCAGTAAATATATGAATATAACTCTTTTATGAAATGTTTAAGAAAGTAACTGTAGCTCCGGAAATATTAATTTTATTGCGAAATTATAAAAATCTGCACCAAGTTACCGATAGTGCTGTTTTCAATTGTTTTAAAACTCTTTTGATTTGAAAGATTTGATGAAAACATAAATTTTTAAATGAGAAGTGGTTTAAGTTTATTAAAAAAATTAATAAAAATTATTTCCTTTTGAAATGTTTAAGAAAGTGACTGTAAATATTAATTTCATTGCGAAATTACAAAAGACTTCATTAAGTTAGCAACAGTGCTTTTTTAAATTCTTTCAAAATTATTTTAATTTGAAAGAATTTTTAAAAAAATACATATTTGGAAAAATACATTTTTGCATGAGGAAAAATTAGAAATTGCAGTTTTATTATATAAATAAATTAGACCCGTGACTTTTTTCAAAAATTTCATGAAAGATTATACAAATTTTTTATGGAAAATTAGAAATCTCGGCTTTTATATTTACAAAAATTACACCCGGTCTTACTCAAAAATTTTCAAGAAAGAGTATACAAAATTTTTCAAGCAAAATTAGAAATCTCGGCTTTTGAATTTGTAAAAATTACACCCATGTCGTTTTCAAACATTTTCAAGAAAAAGTATAGAACACTTTTTCATGCAAAATTAGAAATCTCGAGTTTTATATTTATAAAAATTACACCCGTGACTTATTCCAACATTTTGAAGAAAAAGGGTTAAAAATTAGAAATTTCAGCTTTAATATATAAACAAAATACACTTGTTACTTATTCAAAAAATTTCAAGAAAAATTATAGCATTTTTTATGGAAAATTAGAAATCTCCACTTTAATATTTATTAAAATTATACCCATGTGTTATGCAAAAATTTTCAAGAAAAAGTGTACAAAATTGGTGATGCAAAATTAGAAATCTCGACTAGAATTTGTAAAAATTAATACTGTTACCGCCACTCATAAATCGCTAATATGACATTACTGTTATCGATATGTAGAGAGATGAGCATGTCAAAATATTAAATTATTCCTTTTAATTTTCCACGCGGTATAATTATGAAGCCATATTTAATCGAGACCACATACATATGTATATAAAAACACCTACATAGATTTAAGATATTCATTCGTTCAGGTCATAAGGATTACGAAGCTTCGCTTAGAGTAGCCATACATAAAAGTAAGTATATCAGCAGTTTAGTATGTAAGTTTGTATAATGAATTTATTTATAATTTTAGGAAATTTAACATATTAAAGCGTAAGAATAAAGAATTAAAGTTTTCTAAAATTTTTACACTTGTGTTTAAAATCCACATTGGTTATCTTGATCTTGGGCCGCTTTACCCGCAACATTAAAATTTTTTTATTGGTACCTCATCGGATCGTTTGAAGGAATCATCTTGGGTGCTAAAACGTAAGTCCTAACAGAATGCAACCTTCCACTCCCTCACAGGGTCAACCACTAAGTCATCAACGACCAACTCAGTTAAGTCCTGCACTGAACAACTGTCACATTTGCAACAAGTTCACAGAAAATGAAAATTTTATAAAATGCAGCAAGTGCCATCTTAATTTTCATTTACCTTGTGTCAATCTCAGCAGCAATCAAGACCAACCTACGTGGAGTTGCCAAAACTGTACGGTACAACATCAAATCACAATCGATTCTTTCTCTTCCATTCGTAGTGGCTCTTCGGCCGCTTCCGCTTCCGTCGACAAGCTCTTGAGCTACAACGTCTAGAAGAAGAGACACAACTTGAAAGAGATTTCATTAAAAAGAAATACCAAATTCCCGAACAAGCAGAAGATGACTTCGAGGACGCACAATCAGCTGCAGATCTGTACATGAGTGGTTAGATAATCAAATCCAACCCCCTACTTCGGCTATTGAAACCGCACACCGCCTTACACATTTGTACCATTAAAATTACACCCATGTGTTATTAAAAAATTTTCAAGAAAAAGTGTACAAAATTGGTGATGCAAAATTAGAAATCTCGGCTTTTATATTCATAAAAATTACACCCGTGACTTATTCAAACATTTTGAAGAAAAAGTGTTAAAATATGGTCATGCAAAATTAAATATTTTGGCTTTCCAAAAATTTCAAGAAAAATTATAAGTTATCAATAATGCGCTTCTCAATTCGTTCAAAATTTTTTTGATTTGAAGGAATGTTTGGAAAAATACATTTTTGTATGAGGAATGGTTCAAGAAGTTCAGTAAATATATGAATATTACTTCTATATGAAATGTTTAAAAAAGTAACTGTAGCTTTGGAAATATTAATTTTTTTGCGAAATTATAAAAATCTGCACCAAGTTACCGATAGTGCTCTTTTCAATTCCCTTAAAACTCTTTTGATTTGAAAGATTTTATGAAAACATACATTTTTAAATGAGAAGTAGTTTTAATTTATCAATAAATTAATAAAAATTACTTTCTTTTCAAATGTTTAAGAAAGTGACTGTAGCTCCGGAAATATTAAGTTCATTGCGAAATTATAAAAACCTCCACTAAGTTATTAATAATGCGCTTTTCAATTCGTTCAAAATTTTTTTGATTTGAAAGAATGTTTGGAAAAATACATTTTCGTATGAAGAATGGTTCAAGCTTATTAGTAAATATATGAATATTACTTCTTTATGAAATGTTTAAGAAAGTGACTGTATCTCCGGAAATTATAATTTCGTTACGAAATTATAAAAATCTCCACAAAATTATCAATTGATCGCTTTTCATTCTTTTAAAACTGTTTTGATTTGAAAGAATTTATGAAAACATACATTTTTAATGAGAAGTGGTTTAAGTTTATCAATAAATAAATAAAAATTGCTTCTTTATAAAATGTTTAAGAAAGTGACTATATCTCCGGAAATATTATTTCATTGCGAAACTATTAAAATCTGCAACAAGTTATCGTTTCAATTCTTTTTAAATTGTTTTATTTGAAAGAATGTTTGAAAAGACAATTTTTGTATGAGGAGTAGTTCAAATAAAAAATATATATTAAAATAAATATATGAATATTACTTTCATAAGAAACTTTGAATTGAAAAGCACTTAGTTATTAACAGTGCTCTTTTCAATTCCTTTAAAATTGTTTTCATTTGAAAGATTTTATGAAAAAATACATATTTTTATGAGAAGCGGTTCAAGCTTATCAATAAATATATGAATATTACTTTCTTTTGAAATGTTTAAGAAAGTGACTGTAGCTCCGGAAATATTAATTTCATTGCGAAATTATAAAAACATTCACTAAGTTATCAATAATGCGCTTTTCAATTCGTTCAAATTTTTTTGATTTTAAAGAATGTTTGGAAAAATACATTTTTGTATGAGGAATGTTTTAAGTTTAGAATGTTTTAAGAAAGTGACTGTATCTACGGAAATATTAATTTCATTGCGAAATTATAAAAAGCTTCACTAAGTTAGCAACAGTGCTCTTTTGAATTCTTTCAAAATTATTTTAATTTGAAAGAACTTTTAAAAAAATACATATTTGGAAAAATAAATTTTTGCATGAGGAACAATCAGTAATTGCCGTTTTATTATATAAATAAATTAGACTTGTGACTTTTTCCAAAAATTTCAAGAAAGTTTGTACAAATTTTTTAATGGATAATTAAAAATCGCGGCTTTTATATTTACAAAAATTACACCCTGTCTTATTCAAAAATTTTCAAGAAAGAGTATACAAAATTTTTCATGCAATATTAGGAATCTCGGCTTGTATGTATATAAAAATTACACCCGTGACTTATTCAAACATTTTGAAGAAAACGTATCAAAAATTGGTCATGCAAAATTAGAAATTTCAGCATTAGTATATAAATAAAATGCACATGTCTTAATCAAAAAATTTCGAGAAAAATTATAAATATTTTTTTTTGGAAAATTAGAGATTTTGGCTTAAATATATAAATAAATTACACCTGTGACTTATTCATAAAATTTCAAGAAAAATTATAAATATTTTTTATGGCAAATTAGAAATCTCGGCTTTTATATTTATAAAAATAACACTCTTGTCTTATTCAAAAATTTTAAAGAAAAAGTGTACAAAATTTTTTATGCAAAATTAGAAATCTCGGCTTTTGAATTTGTAAAAATTACTCCTGTTACCGCCACTCTTAAATCGCTAATATGACATTACTGTTATCGATATGTAGAGAGATGAGCATGTCAAAATGTTATATTATTCTTTTTAATTTTCCACGCGGTATAATTATGAAGCCATATTTAATCGAGACCACATACATATGTATATAAAAACACCTACATAGATTTAAGATATTCATTCGTTCAGGTCATAAGGATTATGAAGCTTCGCTTAGAGTAGCCATACATAAAAGTAAGTATATCAGCAGTTTAGTATGTAAGTTTGTATAATGAATTTATTTATAATTTTAGGAAATTTAACATATTAAAGCGTAAGAATAAAGAATTAAAGTTTTCTAAAATTCTTACATTTGTGTTTAAAATCCACATTGGTTATCTTGATCTTGGGCCGCTTTACCCGCAACATTAAAATTTTTTTATTGGTACCTCATCGGATCGTTTGAAGGAATCATCTTGGGTGCTAAAACGTAAGTCCTAACAGAATGCAACCTTCCACTCCCTCACAGGGTCAACCACTAAGTCATCAACGACCAACTCAGTTAAGTCCTGCACTGAACAACTGTCACATTTCCAACAAGTTCACAGAACATGAAAATTTTATAAAATGCAGCAAGTGCCATCTTAATTTTCATTTACCTTGTGTCAATCTCAGCAGCAATCAAGACCAACCTACGTGGAGTTGCCAAAACTGTACGGTACAACATCAAATCACAATCGATTCTTTTTCTTCCATTCGTAGTGGCTCTTCGGCCGCTTCCCGCTTCCGTCAACAAGCTCTTGAGCTACAACGTCTAGAAGAAGAGACACAACTTGAAAGAGATTTCATTAAAAAGAAATACCAAATTCCCGAACAAGCAGTAGATGACTTCGAGGACGCACAATCAGCTGCAGATCTGTACATGAGTGGTTAGATAATCAAATCCAACCCCCTACTTCGGCTATTGAAACCGCACACCAAAATATAGTTTCCGCAGCTCGTCAGTTTGAAACGCCACCTTACACATTTGTACCACAAGCCACAACAACGCAAGAAATGCCTAACACTACTGAACCATATTGCCAAAACGTAAGTAATAACTTAGTTTATACGACAAAAACAATAACTCCGCCCGTATGTACAACTACGTCATTCGTTAATAACATGTCTTCATTTATTAATGACCCAACAACGAACCGTCAGCAGCCGACAACTGCAAATTTATGTAATAATTCAGATAACGTAAATGCAGAAAATCACACATTAGAGACACCTGTACAATTTGGTTACATGGATTCAACGTTTTCCATGAACCCATCAAACCTCCAACCTGTTATATTGCCTGCTCACAGGCTTTCGCAACAACAAATAAGCGCGCGGCAGTCCGTACCAAAAGAGCTTCCAATTTTTACCGGCACTCCTGAAGAATGGCCCTTGTTTAGTGCCACATATGATTGGTCGACAGCAGTCTGTGGTTTTACAGACGCTGAAAATCTTGTCAGGCTTCAAAGTTCTCTAAAGGGGGAAGCACTTCGATCTGTTAAGCATATTTTGATCCATCCATCGGGTGTACCATGTGCTCTATCTACACTAAAATTGATTTTCGGACAACCGGAAAAAATATTAAACTCACTGAAAAATAGAATAAGATCACTACCAGCACTGAACACAAATAAATTGAGCACAATTACCTATTTCGCCGTGGAAGTAAAGGGCCTAGAAACAACAATTAAAGCCAGTGGTTTAATAAATGAAATGACCAATTCATCTTTATTACATGAATTAATAATGAAAATGCCATCGCATTTTCAACTTAACTGGGGTGAACACAAACTAAAATTAGCAAAAAATAACAAAAGAGTAAGTTTGACTCAATTCGCTAACTGGATATATGAAGTCGGTGTCTCAGCAAGCAGCATAAATATAGAAAGTAACAGCAGCGCATCAAAGTCAATAGAGCAGTATTCGCGTAAGCCAAAAAACTTTTATGTGCATGCTCATGAAGAACAAATCAAAAAGATCTGTTTAGTGTGTTCTGGCAACTGCAATAGTGTTGAGAAGTGTAAAAAATTCTTGGCTGCGAATAGAAGCGAGCGATGGAACTTAGTAAGAATGTACAATCTATGTAAACTGTGCCTGCGACGTCACTACGGTATTTGCAGTAGCAGCATCGTTTTCAGAGAAAATAATTGTCAAATAAAACATAATACATTGCTGCATAAATCCATGACTGAAGATGGAGAAACAAACGCTACAAGAGATAAAATAAATAAAAGCAAAATGAAATAGGTTGCAACGAAGAAGACTCAAAAATAGTTTCAATGAAAATTTCAGGTATGAATAAAAATGAATTTTCTATTTCTGTTCGTACGGTTAAGCAACTATCGCTTCCGAGTCAGAGCTTTAATTATAAAAAGTTATATGAAAAATTTCCGCACCTTAAAGGGCTACGCATCGCCCTTTTGCCTCATTTTTAATTATGTGTGCCAACTCGTGTTAAAGAAGGTACGAAAAACGAACCCGTCGCTTTACATACTCGCCTCGGCTGGCTAATATGTGGCAACTCCAGTGTTGGAGAAAAGGCCCAAATTCAATATAATTTTTACTCTTGCGAGTGTAAAGGTGAAAACGACCAAATTCTTACTCACTTACTCAAACAGTTTTATACAACTGAGTTAGCAGGGATAAGTAACTATACTCCAGCTCTTGGAAAAGATGACCAAAGGGCATTAAGTTTGCTAGAAACATACACGAAACAAAGATGCGATGGCCATTACGAGACAGCTTTGCTCTGGCGATATGACAATATTAAACTTCCACAAAGCTTTGATATGGCGAAGAGAAGACTGATTTGTCTCGAAAAAACTGAAAGAAAAAATAAAGAGTTATTAGAATATTTCGAAAAAACAATTTCTGAATATTTTGAGAGAAATTACATAGCCAAAGTAAACAATAAAGATGATAAACAAAATTTATGGTATTTACCAATGTTTCCGGTATTTAACAAAAACAAACCGAATAAAACAAGAATAGTTTGGGATGCGGCCGCGAAGGCAAATGGTATTTCACTTAACTCTATGCTGCTCAAAGGGACAGATTTGCTGTCTTCTCTTGCAGCTATTCTTTTTCGTTTTCGGCAAAGGCAAATTGCAATCTGTGGTGACATCGAACAAATGTTCCATCAGATTTATATACGCGATGAAGACTGCCATGCGCAAAGATTTTTATGGCGCAGCTGCGACGACAACAAAGAACCCGAAGTGTACGTAATGAAGGTTATGATATTCGGTGCCTCCTGCGCTCCATGCATATCTCAGTATGTTAAAAACCTCAACGCATCAAAATTTGAAGCCAAGTATCCCTTAGCCGCTGCTGCCATCAAAGATAACCACTATGTAGATGATTTTCTTGCTTCTTCGGATACTCCTGCAGAAGCCGCCGAACTGGCTAAAACTGTGCGATTCATTCATAGTGAGGGAGGATTCAAAATTAGAAACTGGTGTTCGAATAATGATAGCGTTTTGAAAGAATTCAACTCTTCTAACCCTTTGACCAATATTTGCCTAAACGTTAGTGTATGCGAAGTAACAGAAAAGGTACTTAGCATATTTTGGAACCCCGTGGAAGACAATATAACCTTTAAACTGTCGCAGTCTATCTTAAACAGCGAACTTCTTCTCGGAAACAAAATTCCCACCAAACGTGAAATTTTAAGAACTCTAATGAGCATTTATGACCCTTTAGGGCTTGTAGGAAATTTCCTTATGTATTTGAAAATAGTTCTCCAAGAAGTTTGGAGAAGCAATATCGACTGGGACGAACATATTGTAGTACATCAACAAGTAAGGTGGGAAAACTGGCTAGCGCTTTTACCAGACTTAAAAAATGTAAATATACCTCGTTGTTATCTTAAAACATTGAAAAACTATAATAACTAGATGTTCAATTGCATGTATTTGTGGTGCAAGCGAACACGGTTATGCCGCCGTAGCGTATTTTAGGATGTGCTGTGGGTACGAAATCGCTATTTCACTTATTGGATCAAAAAATCGATGCCACGTTTAGATTAAGTTGGATACGCTCCGACCACCGGAAATATCATCAGTTTGTTGCAGTTCGTGTAAGTGAAATTCTCGATATTTCAGAGGTGGACGAGTGGTCCTGGATATCAGGAAAAACGAATGTAGCTGACGAAGCAACACGATGCACAAATAAACCTTATCTATCGAATACAGGGTGCTGGTTTAACTGCCCTGATTTTTTAAAGTTGCCAGAGAAAGAATGGCGGGAACCCAATACACACCTTTTGGAAACAAAGCTCGAGTTGAAAGAGTGCCATTTAACGGCACGAAGTATAGAACAACTTATAAACTTACAAAGATTTTCTCGGTGGTGCAGAGCATTAAGGGCAACTGCATTCGTAATTCATTTTTGCTACTGCCGTAGAAACAGAGATCACGCCTTCCTGTGAAAAGGAACTAACTCAAATTGAGTTGCTCAAAGCAGAACTGACTCTTATCAAAGATACGCAGAAAGTACATTTCCAAAATGAAATAAATTGTCTATCACAAAATAATAAATTAACAAAAACAAATTTTTTGTATAAATTGTCCCCGTATTTGGATCATAAAGGTGTCTTGAGAGTAGGTGGCCGAATTGATTATGCTGATGTTCCGGAGGAACTGAAGCATCCAGCCGTTTTGCCTAAACATTGCCGCATAACAACCCTTTTAATATTACATTACCATAATCTGTACCGTCATAGTAGCCTTGAGACAGTGGTGAATGAATTGCGGCAAAAATACTATATTCCTAAATTGAGAACCGTTTGTAAATCAACCATTAAGCAGTGTCAAATGTGTAAAATTAAAACTGCGATGCCGGAGATTCCGCAGATGGCAAAATTACCTCGGGCTCGACTGGGTTCGTATCTCTCACCATTCACATTCACGGGTCTTGACTTTTTTGGTCCTATTCTTGTCACTGTTAACCGACATAAAGAAAAGAGATATGGTGCACTATTCACATGTTTAACGGTACGTGCGGTTCATATTGAAGTCGTCTATTCGCTTAATACAAGTTCATGTATCATGGCAATACGTAAGTTTATTTCGCGAAGAGGCAGCCCAAGAGAATTTTTCAGCGACAATGGTACTAATTTTATCGGTGCTGATCGAGAGTTGCGTGAAGCCTTAAGAGAGGTGAATAAGAACACGCTAATACGAAGTTTTACAACGTCCTACACCAAATGGAACTTTAACCCACCCTCTGCTCCTTATACGGGAGGGGCATGGGAACGATTAGTTCGATCCGCAAAAACTGTATTCTACAATATTAAAACAGAACGGTTTCCAAGCGATGAAATATTGCAAAGCATGATGGCTGAAGTCGAAAGTATTATAAATTTCCGTCCTCTTACATATGTCCCAATAGAAAGCGAAAATCAAGCAGCGATCACTCCAAATCATATTTTGCTTGGCAACTCCAGCGGCTTAAAACCCCTTGCATCGTACGACGACGAAGGTCTTGTACTTAAAGAAAGTTGGTTGCGTTCACAACAATATGCACAAATCTTTTGGAAGAGATGGATGACAGAGTACCTGCCTACTTTGACGTGTAGGAAAAAGTGGTTTCAAAAAGCTAAACCCTTATCTGTGGGAGATTTAGTGATAGTGGTTGATCCAAACAACCCAAGAAACGTGTGGCCAAAAGGAAAGGTCATCGAAGTTGCCAAATCCGAAGATGGACAAGTACGAAAGGTAAAAGTTTTGACAATTTGTGGCGTTTAAGAAAGACCTGCTGCAAAATTAGCGGTTTTAGACGTGGCTGAAAGAAAGTAGAGTAAGTCTTCGAAATCTCGCCATACTGTGGGGGAGTGTTACCGCCACTCATAAATCGCGAATATGACATTACTGTTATCGATATGTAGAGAGATGAGCATGTCAAAATGTTAAATTATTCCTTTTAATTTTCCACGCGGTATAATTATGAAACCATATTTAATCGAGACCACATACATATGTATATAAAAACACCTACATAGATTTAAGATATTCATTCGTTCAGGTCATAAGGATTACGAAGCTTCGCTTAGAGTAGCCATACATAAAAGTTAGTATATCAGCAGTTTAGTATGTAAGTTTGTATAATGAATTTATTTATAATTTTAGGTTTTAACATATTAAAGCGTAGGAATAAAGAATTAAAGTTTTCTAAAATTTTTACACTTGTGTTTAAAATCCACATTGGCTATCTTGAGCTTGGGCCGCTTTACCCGCAACAACACCCAAGTCTTATTCAAAAATTTTAAAGAAAAAGTGTACAAAATTTTTCATGCAAAATTAGAAATCTCGGCTTTTGAATTTGTAAAAAATGCACCCGTGTCGTATTCAAAAATTTTCAAGAAAAAGTATAGAACATTTTTTATTTCAAAATTAGAAATCTCAGCTTTTATATATATAAAAATTACATTCGTAACTGATTCCAACATTTTGAAAAAAAGCGTTATATATTAAAAATTTCAACTTTAATATATAAACAAAATACACCTGTTACTTATTCAAAAAATTTCAAGAAAAATTATAAAATTTTTTTATGGAAAATTAGAAATCTCGACTTTCATATTTATTAAAATTACACCCATGTGTTATTCAAAAATTTTCAAGAAAAAGTGTACAAAATTGGTGATGCAAAATCAGAAATCTCGGCTTTTATATTCATAAAAATTACACCCGTGACTTATGCAAACATTTTGAAGAAAAAGTGTTAAAATATGGTTATGCAAAATTAAAAATTTTGGCTTTCCAAAAATTTCAAGAAAAAATATAAGTTATCATAATGCGCTTCTCAATTCATTCAAAATTTTTTTGATTTGAAAGAATGTTTGGAAAAATACATTTTTGTATGAGGAATGGTTTAATTTTATCAGTAAATATATGAATATTACTTCTATATGAAAAGTTTAAAAAAGTAATTTTATTGCGAAATTATAAAATGTCTGCACCAAGTTACCGATAGTGCTCTTTTAAATTCTTTTAAAACTCTTTTCATTTGAAAGATTGTATGAAAACATACATTTTTAAATGAGAAGTGGTTTAAGTTTATCAATAAATTAATAAAAATTACTTCCCTATGAAATGTTTAATAAAGTGACTGTATCTCCGGAAATAATAATTTCATTGCGAAATTATAAAAATCTTCACTAAGTTATCAATAGTGCTCTTTTCAATTCTTTCAAAATTGTTTTGATTTTAAAGAATGTTTGAAAAAATACATTTTTGTATGAAGAATGGTTCAAGTTTATCAGTAAATATATGAATATTGCTTCTTAATGAAATGTTTAAGAAAGTGACTGTATCTCCGGAAATATAATTTTCATTGCGAAATTATTAAAATCCTCACCAAGTTATCGTTTCAATTCTTTACAAATTGTGTGATATGAATGAATGTTTGAAAAGACAATTTTTGTATGAAGAGTAGTTCAAATAAAAAAAAATATATTTAAATAAATATTTGAATATTACTTTCATATGAAACTTTGAATTGAAAAGCACTAAGTTATTAACAGCGCTCTTTTAAATTCCTTTAAAATTGTTTTCATTTGAAAGAATGTTTGGAAAAATACATTTTTGTATGAGGAATCGTTCAAGTTTATCAGTAAATATATGAATATTACTTCCTTTTGAAATGTTTAAGAAAGTGACTGTATCTACGGAAATATTAACTTCATTGTGAAATTATAGAAATATTCAGTAAGTTATCGATAGTGCTCTTTTTAATTCTTTCAAAGTTGTTTTGATTTAAAATTATAAAAATCTTCACTAAGCTATCAAGAGTACCTATTTTCAAATCCTTCAAAATTTGTTTCATTTTAAAGAATTTTTGGAAAAATACATTTTTGTATGAGGAATGGTTCAAGTTTATCAGTGAATACATGAATATTACTTCTTTATGAAATGTTTCAGAAAGCGACTGTATCTACGGATATATTAATTTCATTGCGAAATTATAAAAAGCTTCACTAAGTTAGCAACAGTGCTGTTTTGAATTCTTTCAAAACTATTTTAATATGACAGAGTTTTTAAAAAAGTGCATATTTGGAAAAATACATTTTTGCATGAGGAAAAATTAGAAATTGCAGCTTTATTTTATAAATAAATTAGACCCGTGACTTTTTCCAAAAGTTTCAAATTTTTTATGGAAAATTAGAAATCTCGGCTTTTATATTTACAAAAATTACACCCGGTCTTGTTCAAAAATTTTCAAGAAAGAGTAAACAAAATTGTTCATGCAATCTTAGAAATCTCGGCTTTAATATATTTAAAAATTACACCCGTGACTTATTCAAACATTTTGAAGAAAACTTATCAAAAATTGGTCATGCAAAATTATAAATTTCAGCAGTAATATATAAATAAAATGCACATGTTTTAATTAAAAAATTTCAAGAAAAATTACAAAATTTTTTTTTGGAAAATTAGAAATTTTGGCTTTAATATATAAATAAATTACGCCTGTTACTTATTCATAAAATTGCAAGAAAAATTATAAGTTACCAATAATGCGCTTCTCAATTCGTTCAATTTTTTGTTTTTGGTATTAAAGAATGTTTGGAAAAATACATTTTTGTACTAGGAATGGTTCAAATTTATCAGTAAATATATGAATATTACTTCTATATGATATGTTTAAAAAAGTAACTGTAGCTTCGGAAATATTAACTTTATTACGAAATTATAAAAATCTGCACCAAGTTACCGATAGTGCTCTTCTCAATTCTTTTAAAACTCTTTTGATTTGAAAGATTTTATGAAAACATACATTTTTAAATGAGAAGTGGTTTAAGTTTATCAATAAATGAATAAAAATTACTTCCTTATGAAATGTTTAAGAAAGTGACTGTATTTCCGGAAATAATAATTTCATTGCGAAATTATAAAAATCTTCACTAAGTTATCAATAGTGCTCTTTTCAATTCTTTTAAAATTGTTTTGATTTTAAAGAATGTTTGGAAAAATACACTTTTTTATGAGGAATGGTTTAAGTTTATCAGTAAATATATGAATATTACTTACTTTTGAAATGTTTAAGAAAGTGCCTGTAGCTCCGGAAATATTAATTTCATTGGGAAATTATCAAAACCTCCACTAGTTATCAATAATGCGCTTCTCAATTCGTTCAAAATTTGTTTGATTTGAAAGAATGTTTGGAAAAACTCATTTTTGTATGAGGAATGGTTCAAGTTTATCAGTAAATATATGAATATTACTTCCTTTTGAAATGTTGAAGAAAGTGCCAGTAGCTCCGGAAATATTAATTTCATTGCGAAATTATAAAAACCTCCACTAGTTATCAATAATGCGCTTTTCAATTCGTTCAAAATTTTTTTGATTTGAAAGAATGTTTGGAAAAATACATTTTTGTATGAGGAATGGTTCAAGTTTATCAATAAATTAATAAAAATTACTTCCTTATGAAATGTTTAAGAAAGTGACTGTATCTCCGGAAATATTAATTTCATTGCGAAATTATTAAAATTTTTACTAAGTTATCGTTTTAATTCTTTTAAAATTGTGTGATTTGAATGAATGTTTAAAACGACAATTTTTGTATGAAGAGTAGTTCAAATAAAAAAAATTTATTAAAATATATATATGAATATTTCTTTCATATGAGTCTTTGAATATAAACGCACTTAGTTATTAACAGTGCTCTTTTCAATTCCTTTAAAATTGTTTTCATTTGAAATAGTTTATGAAAAAATACATTTTTTAATGAGAAGCGGTTGAAGCTTATCGATTAATATATGAATATTACTTCCTTTTGAAATGTTTAAGAAAGTGACTGTAGCTCCGACTGTAGCTCCGGAAATATTAATTTCATTGCGAAATTATAAAAACCTCCACTAAGTTATCAATAATGCGCTTTTCAGTTCGTTCAAAATTTTTTTGATTTGAAAGAATGTTTGGAAAAATACATTTTTGTATGAGGAATGGTTCAAGTTTATCAGTAAATATATGAATATTACTTCTATATGATATGTTTAAAAAAGTAACTGTAGCTCCGGAAATATTTATTTTATTGCGAAATTATAAAAATCTGCACCAAGTTACCGATAGTGCTCTTTTCAATTCTTTTAAAACTCTTTTTATTTGAAAGATTTTATAAAAACATAAATTTTTAAATGAGAAGTGGCTTAAGTTTATTAGTAAATTAATAAAAATTTCTTCCTTATGAAATGATTAAGAAAGTGACTGTATCTCCGGAAATATTAATTTCGTTGCGAAATTATAAAAATCTTCTACAAGTTATCATTTCAATTCTTTTAAAATTGTGTGATTTGAATGAATGTTTGAAAAGACAATTTTTGTATGAGGAGTAGTTTAAATAAAAAAAATATATTAAAATAAATATATGAATATTACTTTCATATGAAACTTTGAATTGAAAAGCACTAAGTTATTAACAGTGCTCTTTTTAATTCATTAAAATTGTTTTCATTTGAAAGAGTTTTGAGAAAATACATTTTTTATGAGAAGCGGTTCAAGCTTATCGATTAATATATGAATATTACTTCCTTTTGAAATGTTTAAGAAAGTGACTGTAGCTCCGGAAATATTAATTTCATTGCGAAATTATAAAAATCTTCACTAAGTTATTAATAATGCGCTTTTCAATTCGTTAAAATTTTTTTTGATTTGAAAGAATGTTTGGAAAAATACATTTTTGTATGAGGAATGGTTCAACTTTATCAGTAAATATATGAATATTACTTCTATATGATATGTTTAAAAAAGTAACTGTAGCTCCGGAAATATATATTTTATTGCGAAATTATAAAAATCTGCACCAAGTTACCGATAGTGCTCTTTTCAATTCTTTTAAAACTCTTTTGATTTGAAAGATTTTATGAAAACATAAATTTTTAAATGAGAAGTGGTTTAAGTTTATCAATAAATTAATAAAAATTACTTATTTATGAAATGTTTAAGAAAGTGACTGTATCTCCGGAAATAATAATTTCATTGCGAAATTATAAAAATCTTCACTAAGTTATCAATAGTGCTCTTTTCAATCCTTTAAAATTGTTTTGATTTTAAAGAATGTTTGGAAAAATACATTTTTGTATGAGGAATGGTTCAAGTTTATCAGTAAATATATGAATATTACTTATTTTTGAAATGTTTAAGAAAGTGCCTGTAGCTCCGGTAATATTAATTTCATTGCGAAATTATAAAAACCTCCACTAGTTATCAATAATGCGCCTTTCAATTCGTCCAAAATTTTTTTGATTTGAAAGAATGTTTGGAAAAATACATTTTTGTATGAGGAATGGTTCAAGTTTATCAGTAAATATATGAATATTACTTCTTTATGAAATGTTTAAGAAAGTGACTGTATCTCCGGAAATATAAATTTCATTGCGAAATTATTAAAATTTTTACTAAGTTATCGTTTTAATTCTTTTAAAATTGTGTGATTTGAATGAATGTTTAAAACGACAATTTTTGTATGAAGAGTAGTTCAAATAAAAAAAAATTTATTAAAATATATATATGAATATTTCTTTCATATGAGTCTTTGAATATAAACGCACTTAGTTATTAACAGTGCTCTTTTCAATTCCTTTAAAATTGTTTTCATTTGAAAGAGTTTATGAAAAAATACATTTTTTAATGAGAAGCGGTTCAAGCTTATCAATAAATATATGAATATTACTTCCTTTTGAAATGTTTAAGAAAGTGACTGTAGCTCCGACTGTAGCTCCGGAAATATTAATTTCATTGCGAAATTATAAAAACCTCCACTAAGTTATCAATAATGCGCTTTTCAATTCGTTCAAAATTTTTTTGATTTGAAGGATGTTTGGAAAAATATATTTTTGTATGAGGAATGGTTAAAGTTTATCAGTAAATATATGAATATTACTTCTATATGATATATTTAAAAAAGTAACTGTAGCTCCGGAAATATTTATTTTATTGCGAAATTATAAAAATCTGCACCAAGTTACCGATAGTGCTCTTTTCAATTCTTTTAAAACTCTTTTGATTTGAAAGATTTTATGAGAACATACATTTTTAAATGAGAAGTGGCTTAAGTTTATCAGTAAATTAATAAAAATTTCTTCCTTATGAAATGATTAAGAAAGTGACTGTATCTCCGGAAATATTAATTTCGTTGCGAAATTATAAAAATCTTCTACAAGTTATCATTTCAATTCTTTTAAAATTGTGTGATTTGAATGAATGTTTGAAAAGACAATTTTTGTATGAGGAGTAGTTTAAATAAAAAAAATATATTAAAATAAATATATGAATATTACTTTCATATGAAACTTTGAATTGAAAAGCACTAAGTTATTAACAGTGCTCTTTTTAATTCATTAAAATTGTTTTCATTTGAAAGAGTTTTGAGAAAATACATTTTTTTATGAGAAGCGGTCCAAGCTTATCAATAAATATATGAATATTACTTCCTTTTGAAATGTTTAAGAAAGTGACTGTAGCTCCGGAAATATTAATTTCATTGCGAAATTATAAAAATCTTCACTAAGTTATTAATAATGCGCTTTTCAATTCGTTAAAATTTTTTTTGATTTGAAAGAATGTTTGAAAAAAAACATTTTTGTATGAGGAATGGTTCAACTTTATCAGTAAATATATGAATATTATAATATATCTATATTATATATATAGAATATAGCTCCGGAAATATTTATTTTATTGCGAAATTATAAAAATTTGCACCAAGTTACCGATAGTGCTCTTTCCAATTCTTTTTAAACTCTTTTGATTTGAAAGATTTTATGAAAACATAAATTTTTAAATGAGAAGTGGTTTAAGTTTATCAATAAATTAATAAAAATTACTTATTTATGAAATGTTTAAGAAAGTGACTGTATCTCCGGAAATAATAATTTCATTGCGAAATTATAAAAATCTTCACTAAGTTATCAATAGTGCTCTTTTCAATCCTTTAAAATTGTTTTGATTTTAAAGAATGTTTGGAAAAATACATTTTTGTATGAGGAATGGTTCAAGTTTATCAGTAAATATATGAATATTACTTCTTTATGAAATGTTTAAGAAAGTGACTGTATCTCCGGAAATATAAATTTCATTGCGAAATTATTAAAATTTTTACTAAGTTATCGTTTTAATTCTTTTAAAATTGTGTGATTTGAATGAATGTTTAAAACGACAATTTTTGTATGAAGAGTAGTTCAAATAAAAAAAAATTTATTAAAATATATATATGAATATTTCTTTCATATGAGTCTTTGAATATAAACGCACTTAGTTATTAACAGTGCTCTTTTCAATTCCTTTAAAATTGTTTTCATTTGAAAGAGTTTATGAAAAAATACATTTTTTAATGAGAAGCGGTTCAAGCTTATCAATAAATATATGAATATTACTTCCTTTTGAAATGTTTAAGAAAGTGACTGTAGCTCCGACTGTAGCTCCGGAAATATTAATTTCATTGCGAAATTATAAAAACCTCCACTAAGTTATCAATAATGCGCTTTTCAATTCGTTCAAAATTTTTTTGATTTGAAGGATGTTTGGAAAAATATATTTTTGTATGAGGAATGGTTAAAGTTTATCAGTAAATATATGAATATTACTTCTATATGATATATTTAAAAAAGTAACTGTAGCTCCGGAAATATTTATTTTATTGCGAAATTATAAAAATCTGCACCAAGTTACCGATAGTGCTCTTTTCAATTCTTTTAAAACTCTTTTGATTTGAAAGATTTTATGAGAACATACATTTTTAAATGAGAAGTGGCTTAAGTTTATCAGTAAATTAATAAAAATTTCTTCCTTATGAAATGATTAAGAAAGTGACTGTATCTCCGGAAATATTAATTTCGTTGCGAAATTATAAAAATTTTCACCAAGTTATCATTTCAATTCTTTTAAAATTGTGTGATTTGAATGAATGTTTAAAAAGACAATTTTTGTATGAGGAGCATTTCAAATAAAAAAAAAATATATTAAAATAAATATATGAATATTACTTTCGTATGAAACTTTGAATTGAAAAGCACTAAGTTATTAACAGTGCTCTTTTCAATTCCTTTAAAATTGTTTTCATTTGCAAGTGTTTTTGAAAAATTTAATTTTTTTATGAGAAGCGGTTCATGCTTATCAATTAATATATGAATATTACTTCCTTTTGAAATGTTTAAAGAAGTGACTGTATGTCTGGTAATATTCTTTCATTGCAACATTATAAAAATCTTCATCAAGTTATCGATAGTGCTCTTTTCAATTCTTTTTAAATTGTTTGATTTGAATGAATGTTTGAAAGGACAATTTTTGTATGAAGAGTAGTTCAAATAAAAAAAAAGTTTGTTTAAATAAATATATGAATATTACTTTCATATTAATATTTGAATTGAAAAGCACTAAGTTAATAAAAGTGCTCTTTTCAATTCCTTTAAAATTGTTTTCATTTGAAAGAGTTTTTGTATGAGGAATAGTTCAAGTTTATCAGTAAATATATGAATATTACTTCTATATGATATGTTTAAAAAAGTAACTGTAGCTCCGGAAATATTAATTTTATTGCGAAATTATTAAAATTTTTACTAAGTTATCGTTTTAATTCTTTTAAAATTGTGTGATTTGAATGAATGTTTAAAACGACAATTTTTGTATGAAGAGTAGTTCAAATAAAAAAAAATTTATTAAAATATATATATGAATATTTCTTTCATATGAGTCTTTGAATATAAACGCACTTAGTTATTAACAGTGCTCTTTTCAATTTCTTTAAAATTGTTTTCATTTGAAAGAGTTTATGAAAAAATACATTTTTTAATGAGAAGCGGTTGAAGCTTATCAATAAATATATGAATATTACTTCCTTTTGAAATGTTTAAGAAAGTGACTGTAGCTCCGACTGTAGCTCCGGAAATATTAATTTCATTGCGAAATTATAAAAACCTCCACTAAGTTATCAATAATGCGCTTTTCAATTCGTTCAAAATTTTTTTGATTTGAAGGATGTTTGGAAAAATATATTTTTGTATGAGGAATGGTTAAAGTATATCAGTAAATATATGAATATTACTTCTATATGATATATTTAAAAAAGTAACTGTAGCTCCGGAAATATTTATTTTATTGCGAAATTATAAAAATCTGCACCAAGTTACCGATAGTGCTCTTTTCAATTCTTTTAAAACCCTTTTGATTTGAAAGATTTTATGAGAACATACATTTTTAAATGAGAAGTGGCTTAAGTTTATCAGTAAATTAATAAAAATTTCTTCCTTATGAAATGATTAAGAAAGTGACTGTATCTCCGGAAATATTAATTTCGTTGCGAAATTATAAAAATTTTCACCAAGTTATCATTTCAATTCTTTTAAAATTGTGTGATTTGAATGAATGTTTGAAAGGACAATTTTTGTATGAAGAGTAGTTCAAATAAAAAAAAGTTTGTTAAAATAAATATATGAATATTACTTTCATATTAATATTTGAATTGAAAAGCACTAAGTTAATAAAAGTGCTCTTTTCAATTCCTTTAAAATTGTTTTCATTTAAAAGAGTTTTTGTATGAGGAATAGTTCAAGTTTATCAGTAAATATATGAATATTACTTCTATATGATATATTTAAAAAAGTAACTGTAGCTCCGGAAATATTTATTTTATTGCGAAATTATAAAAATCTGCACCAAGTTAGCGATAGTGCTCTTTTCAATTCTTTTAAAACTCTTTTGATTTGAAAGATTTTATGAAAACATACAGTTTTAAATGAGAAGTGGTTTAAGTTTATCATTAAATTAATAAAAATTACTTCCTTATGAAATGTTTAAGAAAGTGACTGTAGCTCCGGAAATATTAATTTCATTGCGAAATTATAAAAACCTCCGCTAAGTTATCAATAATGCGCTTTTCAATTCGTTAAAAATTTTTTTGATTTGAAATAATGTTTGGAAAAATACATTTTTGTATGAGGAATGGTTCAAGTTTATCAGTAAATATATAAATATTACTTCTTTATGAAATGCTTAAGAAAGTGACTGTAGCTCCGGAAATATTAATTTCATTGCGAAATTATAAAAACCTCCACTAAGTTATTAATAATGCGCTTTTCAATTCGTTCAAAATTTTTTTGATTTGAAAGAATGTTTGGAAAAATACATTTTCGTATGAAGAATGGTTCAAGTTTATTAGTAAATATATGAATATTACTTCTTTATGAAATGTTTAAGAAAGTGACTGTATCTCCGGAAATTATAATTTCATTACGAAATTATAAAAATCTCCACAAAATTATCAATTGATCGCTTTTCATTCTTTTAAAACTGTTTTGATTTGAAAGAATTTATGAAAACATACATTTTTAATGAGAAGTGGTTTAAGTTTATCAATAAATAAATAAAAATTGCTTCTTTATAAAATGTTTAAGAAAGTGACTATATCTCCGGAAATATTATTTCATTGCGAAACTATTAAAATCTGCAACAAGTTATCGTTTCAATTCTTTTTAAATTGTTTTATTTGAAAGAATGTTTGAAAAGACAATTTTTGTATGAGGAGTAGTTCAAATAAAAAATATATATTAAAATAAATATATGAATATTACTTTCATAAGAAACTTTGAATTGAAAAGCACTTAGTTATTAACAGTGCTCTTTTCAATTCCTTTAAAATTGTTTTCATTTGAAAGATTTTATGAAAAAATACATATTTTTATGAGAAGCGGTTCAAGCTTATCAATAAATATATGAATATTACTTTCTTTTGAAATGTTTAAGAAAGTGACTGTAGCTCCGGAAATATTAATTTCATTGCGAAATTATAAAAACCTCCACTAAGTTATCAATAATGCGCTTTTCAATTCGTTAAAAATTTTTTTGATTTGAAATAATGTTTGGAAAAATACATTTTTGTATGAGGAATGGTTCAAGTTTATCAGTAAATATATAGATATTACTTCTTTATGAAATGCTTAAGAAAGTGACTGTAGCTCCGGAAATATTAATTTCATTGCGAAATTATAAAAACCTCCACTAAGTTATTAATAATGCGCTTTTCAATTCGTTCAAAATTTTTTTGATTTGAAAGAATGTTTGGAAAAATACATTTTTGTATGAGGAATGGTTCAAGTTTATCAGTAAATATATAAATATTACTTCTTTATGAAATGTTTAAGAAAGTGACTGTAGCTCCGGAAATATTAATTTCATTGCGAAATTATAAAAACCTCCACTAAGTTTTTAATAATGCGCTTTTCAATTCGTTCAAAATTTTTTTGATTTGAAAGAATGTTTGGAAAAATACATTTTTGTATGAAGAATGGTTCAAGTTTATTAGTAAATATATGAATATTACTTCTTTATGAAATGTTTAAGAAAGTGACTGTATCTCCGGAAATTATAACTTCATTACGAAATTATAAAAATCTCCACAAAATTATCAATTGATCGCTTTTCATTCTTTTAAAACTGTTTTGATTTGAAAGAATTTATGAAAACATACATTTTTAATGAGAAGTGGTTTAAGTTTATCAGTAAATATATAAATATTACTTCTTTATGAAATGTTTAAAAAAGTGACTGTATCTCCGGAAATTATAACTTCATTACGAAATTATAAAAATCTCCACAAAATTATCAATTGATCGCTTTTCATTCTTTTAAAACTGTTTTCATCTGAAAGAGTTTATGAAAAAATACATATTTTTATGAGAAGCGGTTCAAGCTTATCAATAAATATATGAGTATTACTTTCTTTTGAAATGTTTAAGAAAGTGACTGTAGCTCCGGAAATATTAATTTCATTGCGAAATTATAAAAACCTCCACTAAGTTTTTAAAAAATGCACTTTTCAATTCCTTCAAAATGTTTTTGATTTGAAGGAATGTTTGGAAAAATACATTTTTGTATGAGGAATGGTTCAAGTTTATCAGTAAATATATGAATTTTACTTCTTTATGAAATGTTTAAGAAAGTGACTGTATCTACGGAAATTTTAATTTCATTGCGAAATTATAAAAAGCTTCACTAAGTTATCAACAGCGCTCTCTTGAATTCTTTCAAAATTATTTTAATTTGAAAGAATTTTTAAAAAAATACAAATTTGGAAAAAAATGTTTGCATGAGGAACAATCAGAAATTGTTATATAAATAAATTAGACCCGTGACTTTTTCCAAAAATTTCAAGAAAGATTATACAAATTTTTTATGGAAAAATTTTAAAGAAAAAGTGTACAAAAGTTTTCATACAATATTAGAAATCTCGGCTTTTATATTTACAAAAATTACACCCGGTCTTATTCAAACATTTTGAAGAAAACGTTTCAAAAATTGGTCATGCAAAATTTGAAATTTCAGCATTAGTATATAAATAAAATGCACATGTCTTAATCAAAAAATTTCGAGAAAAATTATAAATTTTTTTTTTTGGAAAATTAGAGATTTTGGCTTAAATATATAAATAAATTACACCTGTGACTTATTCATAAAATTTCAAGAAAAATTATAAATATTTTTTATGGCAAATTAGAAATCTCGGCTTTTATATTTATAAAAATAACACTCTTGTCTTATTCAAAAATTTTAAAGAAAAAGTGTACAAAATTTTTTATGCAAAATTAGAAATCTCGGCTTTAGAATTTGTAAAAATTACTCCTGTTACCGCCACTCATAAATCGCTAATATGACATTACTGTTATCGATATGTAGAGAGATGAGCATTTCAAAATGTTAAATTATTCCTTTTAATTTTCCACGCGGTATAATTATGAAGCCATATTTAATCGAGACCACATACATATGTATATAAAAACACCTACATAGATTTAAGATATTCATTCCTTCAGGTCATAAGGATTACGAAGCTTCGCTTAGAGTAGCCATACATAAAAGTAAGTATATCAGCAGTTTAGTATGTAAGTTTGTATAATGAATTTATTTATAATTTTAGGAAATTTAACATATTAAAGCGTAAGAATAAAGAATTAAAGTTTTCTAAAATTTTTACACTTGTGTTTAAAATCCACATTGGTTATCTTGATCTTGGGCCGCTTTACCCGCAACATTAAAATTCTTTTATTGGTACCTCATCGGATCGTTTGAAGGAATCATCTTGGGTGCTAAAACGTAAGTCCTAACAGAATGCAACCTTCCACTCCCTCACAGGGTCAACCACTAAGTCATCAACGACCAACTCAGTTAAGTCCTACACTGAACAACTGTCACATTTGCAACAAGTTCACAGAAAATGAAAATTTTATAAAATGCAGCAAGTGCCATCTTAATTTTCATTTACCTTGTGTCAATCTCAGCAGCAATCAAGACCAACCTACGTGGAGTTGCCAAAACTGTACGGTACAACATCAAATCACAATCGATTCCTTTTCTTCCATTCGTAGTGGCTCTTCGGCCGCTTCCCGCTTCCGTCAACAAGCTCTTGAGCTACAACGTCTAGAAGAAGAGACACAACTTGAAAGAGATTTCATTAAAAAGAAATACCAAATTCCCGAACAAGCAGTAGATGACTTCGAGGACGCACAATCAGCTGCAGATCTGTACATGAGTGGTTAGATAATCAAATCCAACCCCCTACTTCGGCTATTGAAACCGCACACCAAAATATAGTTTCCGCAGCTCGTCAGTTTGAAACGCCACCTTACACATTTGTACCACAAGCCACAACAACGCAAGAAATGCCTAACACTACTGAACCATATTGCCAAAACGTAAGTAATAACTTAGTTTATACGACAAAAACAATAACTCCGCCCGTATGTACAACTACGTTATTCGTTAATAACATGTCTTCATTTATTAATGACCCAACAACGAACCGTCAGCAGCCGACAACTGCAAATTTATGTAATAATTCAGATAACGTAAATGCAGAAAATCACACATTAGAGACACCTGTACAATTTGGTTACATGGATTCAACGTTTTCCATGAACCCATCAAACCTCCAACCTGTTATATTGCCTGCTCACAGGCTTTCGCAACAACAAATAAGCGCGCGGCAGTCCGTACCAAAAGAGCTTCCAATTTTTACCGGCACTCCTGAAAAATGGCCCTTGTTTAGTGCCACATATGATTGGTCGACAGCAGTCTGTGGTTTTACAGACGCTGAAAATCTTGTCAGGCTTCAAAGTTCTCTAAAGGGGGAAGCACTTCGATCTGTTAAGCATATTTTGATCCATCCATCGGGTGTACCATGTGCTCTATCTACACTAAAATTGATTTTCGGACAACCGGAAAAAATATTAAACTCACTGAAAAATAGAATAAGATCACTACCAGCACTGAACACAAATAAATTGAGCAGAATTACCTATTTCACCGTGGAACTAAAGGGCCTAGAAACAACAATTAAAGCCAGTGGTTTAATAAATGAAATGACCAATTCATCTTTATTACATGAATTAAAAATGAAAATGCCATCGCATTTTCAACTTAACTGGGGTGAACACAAAAAAAAATTTGCAAAAAATAACAAAAGAGTAAGTTTGACTGAATTCGCTAACTGGATATATGAAGTCGATGTCTCAGCAAGCAGCATAAATATAGAAAGTAAGAGCAGCGCATCAAAGTCAATAGAGCAGTATTCGCGTAAGCCAAAAAACGTTTATGTGCATGCTCATGAAGAACAAATCAAAAAGATCTATTTAGTGTGTTCTGGCAACTGCAATAGTGTTGAGAAGTGTAAAAAATTCTTGGCTGCGAATAGAAACGAGCGATGGAACTTAGTAAAAATGTACAATCTATGTAAACTGTGCCTGCGACGTCACTACGGTATTTGCAGTAGCAGCATCGTTTGCAGAGAAAATAATTGTCAAATAAAACATAATACATTGCTGCATAAATCCATGACTGAAGATGAAGAAACAAACGCTACGAGAGATAAAATAAATAAAAGCAAAAGAGATAATTTACATGCAGCACATAGGAATGAATGCAATGAAATCTTATTTAAAATTATACCCATAACAATATACGGAAACAATAATAAACGTTTTAATACTTTTGCATTTATAGTCAAGGGTTCGTCTGAAAGTCTGGTAAATGAACAAGTAATTAATAAACTAGATTTAAATGGTGAGTCACAACCTCTATGCTTGAAATGGACAGGTGAAATAGGTTGCAACGAAGAAGACTCAAAAATAGTCTCAGTGAAAATTTCAGTTATGAATAAAAATGAATTTTCTATTTCTGTTCGTACGGTTAAACAACTATCGCTTTCGAGTCAGAGCTTTAATTATAAAAAGTTATGTGAAAAATTTCCGCACCTTAAAGGCCCTTTTGCCTCATCTGGTACAGCATTTTGAAAATGCTTCAGTCATGGATTTTGAAAATGCTGTACCAGATGTACTTTTAGGATTAAATAACTTAAAATTATGTGTGCCAACTCGTGTTAAAGAAGGTACGAAAAACGAACCCGTCGCTTTACATACTCGCCTCGGCTGGCTAATATGTGGCAACTCCAGTGTTGGAGAAAAGGCCCAAATTCAATATAATTTTTACTCTTGCGAGTGTAAAGGTGAAAACGACCAAATTCTTACTCACTTACTCAAACAGTTTTATACAACTGAGTTAGCAGGGATAAGTAACTATACTCCAGCTCTTGGAAAAGATGACCAAAGGGCATTAAGTTTGCTAGAAACATACACGAAACAAAGATGCGATGGCCATTACGAGACAGCTTTGCTTTGGCGATATGACAATATTAAACTTCCACAAAGCTTTGATATGGCGAAGAGAAGACTGATTTGTCTCGAAAAAACTCAAAGAAAAAATAAAGAGTTATTAGAATATTTCGAAAAAACAATTTCTGAATATTTTGAGAGAAATTACATAGCCAAAGTAAACAACAAAGATGATAAACAAAATTTATGGTATTTACCAATGTTTCCGGTATTTAACAAAAACAAACCGAATAAAACAAGAATAGTTTGGGATGCGGCCGCGAAGGCAAATGGTATTTCACTTAACTCTATGCTGCTCAAAGGGACAGATTTGCTGTCTTCTCTTGCAGCTATTCTTTTTCGTTTTCGGCAAAGGCAAATTGCAATCTGTGGTGACATCGAACAAATGTTCTATCAGATTTATATACGCGATGAAGACTGCCATGCGCAAAGATTTTTATGGCGCAGCTGCGACGACAACAAAGAACCCGAAGTGTACGTAATGAAGGTTATGATATTCGGTGCCTCCTGCGCTCCGTGCATATCTCAGTATGTTAAAAACCTCAACGCATCAAAATTTGAAGCCAAGTATCCCTTAGCCGCTGCTGCCATCAAAGATAACCACTTCTTCTTCTTCTTTCTTCTTTTGGCGCTACAGTCCGTGGTGAACCTGGGCCTCAACCAACAAAGTTTTCCAGCTGGCACGGTCTTTAGCCAGCGTTCTCCAATTTTGCACACCAAGTTGGTTGAGGTCCCTCTCCACTTGTGTGCGCCATCGGTTCCGTGGGCGTCCTCTACTGCGTTGTCCCACAGGTTCGGAATCGAAGATTCTACGGGTCGGAGCAGTATTCTCCATGCGCTCTACATGGCCCAACCATCTTAGCCGTTGGATCCGTAGGCGCCTGGTTAGGCTCATGTCGCTGTACAACCCGTACAGTTCATGATTGAATCTTCTTCTCCAGAAACCATCAACGCAAACAGGGCCGAAGATTGAACGCAGAACTTTTCTCTCGAAAATACAAGGACTTCCTCATCCGCCTTCGACACCGTCCATGCTTCTGCGCCATAAAGAAGTACAGGGATTATCAAAGTGGTATATAGTGTCAACTTGGTTTTTCGAGAAAGGGCCTTACTACTCAATTGCCTCTTGAGCCCAAAGAAACAGCGATTGGCAAGAGTTATTCTGCGTTTGATCTCGGTACTGATGTTGTTCATATTGTTGACTTGGGAGCCAAGGTAGACGAAGTCCTTCACTACCTCGAAGTTATAGCTGCCTATGGTGATGTTCTGGCCCAGTCGTCGGTGTTGCGCGTCCTTTTTTGATGACAGCATATACTTCGTTTTGCCCTCGTTCACCGCTAGACCCATTTTGGCCGCCTCCGTTGAAATACCAGCAAACGCTTCAGTGACGGCTCGCTGTGTTCGACCAATCACGTCAATGTCGTCAGCGTATGCTAGCAGTTGCACGGACTTTTGGAAGATCGTGCCTCTGTTGTTGGCGTGTGAGTTTTGCACGATCTTCTCAAGAATTATGTTAAAAAAATCACATGACAGTGCGTCGCCTTGTCTAAATCCCCTTCTGACATTGAAGGTCTCGGTGAATTCGTTACCGACCTTGATGGAGCAGCGAGAGTTCTCCATCGTCATCCTACACAGCCTGACGAGTTTAGTAGGAATGTCAAAACTAGACATGGCTTCGTATAGCTCGTCCCTATACACACTGTCATATGCGGCCTTAAAATCGACGAATAGGTGGTGGGTGTCGATTTGCATCTCTTGGGTCTTTTCCAGGATCTGCCGTAGTGTGAAAATTTGGTCGATGGTGGACTTCCCCGGCCTGAAACCACACTGATAAGGACCTATCAGACTGTTCACGAATGGTTTCAGGCGCTCACACAAAACGGCAGAGAAGATCTTGTAGGCGATGTTCAGGAGACTTATTCCTCGGTAGTTGGCGCAGTTGAAGGGGTCTCCTTTTTTGTGGATCGGGCAAACGATGCTGAGATTCCACTCGTCGGGCATGCTTTCCTCCGACCATATCTTACAGATGAGCTGGTGCATGCGCCCAACCAGGTCATCTCCGGCTGCCTTAAATAGTTCCGCGGACAGTGCGTCCGCTCCTGCAGCTTTGTTTGATTTCAATCTCGATATTGCTATCTTGACTTCATTCAGGTCGGGGGGACGGAATTCTCTACCATCATCGTCCGTTATCTGTAGTGGAATATTCTGCCTGGCGATGGAATCGGTGTTTTGTTCGCCGTTAAACTGTCTGCAGAAGTGATCCTTCCAGATTCTCAGCATCGATTGCGGCTCTACTACGATTTGACCCTCTTCGTCACAACAGGCTTCTGTCCGAAGCTTATATCCATTGGATAGTTGTTTTACCCGTTGGTAAAACTTTCGGATATTATTCCTGCCGTAACACCTCTCCAGTTCCTCGATCGCGCGCTTCTCGTGCTCTTTCTTCTTCTTTTTGAGAAGCCGGTGTTCTTCCCTTCTGTTCCGTTCCTAGAGCTCACGAGCTGCTCTCGTCCTTTTCTCCAACGTCGCACAGTGGCACCCGTAGAGCAAACGAGGTTGCAAAAATCAAAATTTTCATGTGCGCCTGCGAAATTTTAAATGAATCCATCTTATAGTAAACTTTTCAACGATCTCAAATATGCTACTCTTAACAATATCAGATTTTTAGTTTAGAAGACATAACTGTTCAAAGTTAACCAATTTTCGGATTTAAAAAAAACACACAATTTTTAGGTAGTTTGATCCGATTTCAGGTGTAATATCACGAAAACTAGGCAACGAATAGTATTTTTTTTTGTTTTTAGTGATTGATGTGCTTATTAAATGTATAACAATAAAAAAAATTGTGCTGTTTGCTTTGTGTTTCTCTAGGTAAATCAGTATTTAAAAACTATCCATTTTTTCACTATTCTTCAACTTTGACGGAAAATAAAAAAAATTTACCTTTTTTTACCTCCGCCATATTTTCAAAATATGTTCTTTAACTAGTCTTTTACATAACTCAAAAGGTTTTATCTGCCTTTACGTGCCTATTTGGCTTCTACAGGTAAAAAACGTTAAAAAGACATGGTTGCAGAAATTGTATGGCGGGCATCCCTTACATGCCTTGACTGACAGTTACTTTGATGTAATAGTTTGAAAATTGCATTTTGAGTCAGTTGTCTACCTGAGAGCCTCTGGCGAAAAATTTGGTCCTAATATTCCGTTACAGACACAAGATGCACAAAAAACTACTCATTGAAATAAGCAGGTACGCACCTCACTTAAAAATTATTTTTGGCGTACATATGGTGAAGAACAATACTGACTTATGGTACAGGTAGGCACAAATCTCATTTGGCTACGTGCATAATATCAAAACTGTATAATTCAGCCCAAATGCATATGTATGCATGTAACAGGTACATTTGTAGACATGGTAGCATAGGCCTATATATTGCAAAACAAGCTTAATGCCTGCATTAGTCTACGACTGAAAGTTGGCGAAACAAGTATTGAAAACATGGCGTTGAACAATTTAAAACTATTTGAACTGTTTAGAAAGTCAATTACACCAACGTGTTTCGCGGAAGCTGCTTTAGAAGAACTCGATAGCTTATACGGAAATATTGAGAGAAGCAAAAGTATAAAAAATAATCTTTGTATGATACATGCCAAAATTAAGACAAAATGGGTGAAATGCAATCGAACCATTAACATCTTCAACTCCAAATACGAGGACTGGCTTAATGAAGACACCATCCTGGATATATTGGCAGTAGATAAACCCTCCACATCAACCAGAGGAGAAAAAGGAAGGCCAAAAAAAAGTATGGAGGAGTGTTCAATTTTCACAAGAAAGAGGAAACTTGCCGATGCCACCAATGACTTGACCACGAAGGATTTATCGGATGCGCTGTCTATTAAATACATAAAGGATAGTGAACGAGTTAGGTCGCAGATTACAAAATCTGTTGCTGATGCAAGCCCACTGCGACTAAAAAGGATTAAGGAAAGCATTCCCACTCCCACAAACGCACATATTAAAAAGTATAGTTCCGAAGAAGCCTTGGCTCTGTTTTTGGACTTAGAACTTTCCAAAGAGAAATATGAGATACTACGGGCATCTTTAATGCGACACGGGGCTGACCTTTTCCCCGGATACAAGCATATTACGCAAGCCAAAATAAATTCACGACCATTGCGTACGGAGTTTACGGAAGTCTCTGCGAAAGCCAATCTGCAGGATCTTATGGACCATACAGCAAAACGGTTGTTGGAAAGTCTTCCTGAAAATGAGGTGGAAATTCTTCCTCAGAAACTAACATTGATCAGCAAATGGGGCTGCGATGGATCATCCGGACAAAGCGTTTATAAGCAAAGGATATCTTCCGATGACACTACAATATCTGACGGAAATATGTTTATGGCATCTGTTGTTCCATTGCGGCTAAAATCTGATGTTTCCCTACACTGGAAAAATCATCGACCGTCATCAGTGCATTATTGCCGACCAATAATGTTTCAGTTTGCAAAGGAATCGGCAGAACTCATAAGGACCACGGTGAAGGACATTGAAGAACAAATAAGCAAGATTAAGCATACAAAATTGCAAATTGGAGAAGGAAAATATATTGAATGTAGTTACGAGTTCCACCTGACCATGGTTGACGGAAAAGTCGTAAACGAACTGACAGGAACAACCTCAACATTGACATGCCCGATTTGCAAAAAGAGTCAGAAGAACTTCGGTAATTTAAACGATTCTACAAACGAGGAGAATTACGAATATGGAATGTCACCATTGCACGCAAGGATAAGGTGTATGGAGTTCTTGCTAAAACTGGCGTATACCCTACCACAACAAGATGAAAACATCGATGAAAATACATCAATTAAGGATAAGGAAAAGATCAGAAAGAAGCAAATAAAGAATGCTTTTTGGAAACAACTTGGACTAAAAGTAGACTGCCCCAAGTGTGGATACGGTAACTCAAACGATGGAAACACTTCAAGGAGATTTTTTGCAAATGATGAGGCAGTAACTAGAATCACTGGAATTGACAATGAAATCGTCAAAAGATTGGGAACGATCTTGAATGTTTTAAACTGCCAAGAAAGTGTTAATTCTACAAAATTTGGAGAATATGCATCGGAAACTGCATCTCTTTTAGCAAAAATTTATCCACAGAAGAAGTTGACCCCGACCGTCCATAAAATATTGGCGCATGGCAAAGATATAATTGAGTACCAGTCTTTGCCAATTGGAGAGCTTTCTGAAGAAGCGCAGGAGTCTCTTAACAAATTTTACAAAAAATATAGATTGCAGAACACGTTCAAAGCATCAAGGGTGAGGCAAAATGAGGACCTCTTCAACATGTTAGCAGCATCTTCCGATCCACTTATTTCTTCCCTGCGGCATGTGAAGACACGAAAAGAACTACAATGGAATTATACTTTAGAAATGATTAGTCTTTTAGATATACCTTCTGTTACGAATTGTGATGAATATTTTACAGAAAATTCAAAAAATTAATTGAAAAAAAATTTGTTTAATTTGTTGGCTAATAACTTTAAAACAGAAAAAGCTTTCAAAAGAACTAAGAAATATAAGATTGGTAAAAATAATTTGATTTTGTTACCATAAAATAGATGAGTTAGAAAAAAATTAGAGTTTAGAAATGATTTGTATTTTAGACATACTTTGTCTTACCAAGAAAATGAATATTTTACAGAAAATTGAAAAAATCATTTAAAAAAAAACTCTTTTGTTGTAATTTTTTAGGTAATATCTTAAAACATGAAAAGCTTACAAAAGAACTACAAAAAAATATAAAATTCTTAACAAAAATTTTTTTGTTACCAAAACTTGGATTTTTTCACAAATTTTAACTTTGAAAACCCATAAGTAAGCACCTATAAGGTGTAGCGTCCACTCCAACCGCTCATTTTATAGGTTGAACAATTATCTATGACATGCAATTTAAATTATTCGATTATCTTGTTCGGTTCAAAAGATATGATTTTTGCAACGAAAAAAGTCAAATGGCGCCACTGTGCGTCGCCTTATACGCTGCTAGCTTCGCTGAATGTGCCTGCCTGCACTCGTCGTCAAACCATGGGTTTTTTCCGGGTGGCATTTTAAAACCCAATACATCAGAGGCAGCATCTCTGATGGCATTTTGGCAAAGGTTCCATTCCTCATCGGTTGTTTCGCCTGGCAGGGCTGGACTCTCTGAGAGCTTAAGGGAGACTAGATCGGCGAATTTCCCAGCGGTCGATTGCGATTGTAGCTTTGCGACGTCAAACTGTTGTGGTCGTGCTCTACTCCGGTTTGCTACTGATATCCGTGATCTTACCTTGGCTACAACAAGGAAGTGATCGGAGTCAATGTTGGCTCCTCGGAATGTTCGGACATCAAGAATACTGGAGGAGTGTCTGCCGTCGATCGCAATGTGATCAATTTGGTTGACGGTTAATTGATCAGGGGACCGCCAGGTCCCTTTGTGAATGTTGAGGTGAGGGCATCGCGTGCTTGCTACAGTGAGATTACGCCCCGTTACAAAATCTAGCAGCCTGAGTCCGTTATCCGATGTGTCGTCATGCAGGCTGTGTTTCCCGATGACTCTAGCAAAGATGTCTTCCTTGCCCAGCTTTGCGTTGAAATCTCCTAGGACGATCTTGGTGTCGTAGCTGGGGCATTGATCGTATGTTCTTTCTAGGAGATTATAAAAGTCATCCTTGCTGTCATCATCTTTATCCTCCGTAGGGGCGTGGGCGCAGATTAGGCTAATGTTGCCGAGCCTAGCCTTGATGCGGATTGTAATGAGGCGTTCACTCACGGATTTAAAGCTTAAGACTTTTTGCCTAAGTCTGCCTCGAACAACAAACCCGCATCCAAACAGGCGCTGTCGCCGCTCTTTGTAGCAATCACCGTAGTAGATGTCGCAGTTTCTCACTTTCTTTTTGCCCGGCCCATCCCATCGCACTTCCTGGATGGCGGTGATGTCAGCCTTATAGGCTTCCAGGGCCTCCGCAAGTTCATCGGCTGCACGTGGTCTGTTCAGGGACCTGACATTCCACGTGCAGAACCGAAAATCGTTATCCTTATTTCGTTGTTCCTGGTCGTCAGCAATAAAGTCATCCATATTTATATTGATTCTTTGTTGTTGTGTCGAAACTAGTGTGTTTTTACACGGTAGGGAAGTTACCCCCACGCACAACCCCCGAAACCTGGAGGACTGGGTCCTGGTTTAGACCCCTGGACAGAGGGGATTCGCTGCACACTTTGGTTCACCTCTAAGCGGGTGCTGTAGGGGCTATCCAGGGGCGCCACGAGGAGGCAGTATGTCAGCTTGACCAGTCCATTTTCAGGGATCGCTGCTGGCTTCTCGCCAGGTTGAGAGCAATCAACAACTTTGCCCTGAGTGCACTGGCCCATTCCCCCAAAAAAAAAAGATAACCACTATGTAGATGATTTTCTTGCTTCTTCGGATACTCCTGCAGAAGCCGCCGAACTGGCTAAAACTGTGCGATTCATTCATAGTGAGGGAGGATTCAAAATTAGAAACTGGTGTTCGAATAATGATAGCGTTTTGAAAGAATTCAACTCTTCTAACCCTTTGACCAATATTTGCCTAAACGTTAGTGTAGGCGAAGTAACAGAAAAGGTACTTAGCATATTTTGGAACCCTGTGGAAGACAATATAACCTTTAAACTGTCGCAGTCTATCTTAAACAGCGAACTTCTTCTCGGAAACAAAATTCCCACCAAACGTGAAATTTTAAGAACTCTAATGAGCATTTATGACCCTTTAGGGCTTGTAGGAAATTTCCTTATGTATTTGAAAATAGTTCTCCAAGAAGTTTGGAGAAGCAATATCGACTGGGATGAACATATTGTAGTACATCAACAAGTAAGGTGGGAAAACTGGCTAGCGCTTTTACCAGATTTAAAAAATGTAAATATAAATCGTTGTTATCTTAAAACATTGAAAAACTATAATAACCTAGATGTTCAATTGCATGTATTTGTGGATGCAAGCGAACACGGTTATGCCGCCGTAGCGTATTTTAGGATGTACTGTGGGGACGAAATCGCTATTTCACTTATTGGATCAAAAACTAGGGTGGCGCCACTAAAGGTTTTATCGATGCCACGTTTAGAGCTGATGGCAGCTGTTATTGGTGCTCGGTTTGCTATGTATATTGAAAAATATCGGCTTTTATATTCATAAAAATTACACCCGTGACTTATTCAAACATTTTGAAGAAAAAGTGTTAAAATATATTCATGCAAAATTAAAAATTTTGGTTTTCCAAAAATTTAAAGAAAAATTATAACTTATCAATAATGCGCTTCTCAATTCGTTCAAAATTTGCTTGATTTAAAAGAATGTTTGGAAAAATACATTTTTGTATGAGGAATGGTTCATGCTTATCAATAAATATATGAATATTACTTCCTTTTGAAATGTTTAAGAAAGTGACTGTATGTCCCGTAATATTCTTTCATTGCAACATTATAAAAATCTTCACCAAGTTATCGATAGTGCTCTTTTCAATTCTTTTTAAATTGTTTGATTTGAAAGAATGTTTGAAAGGACAATTTTTGTATGAGGAGTAGTTCAAATAAAAAAAATGTATTAAAATAAATATATGAATATTACTTTCATATGAAACTTTGAATTTAAAAGCACTAAGTTATTAACAGTGCTCTTTTCATATCCTTTAAAATTGTTTTCATTTAAAAGAGTTTATGAAAAAATTCATATTTTTATGAGAAGCGGTTCAAGCTTATCAATAAATATATGAATATTACTTTCTTTTGAAATGTTTAAGAAAGTGACTGTAGCTCCGGAAATATTAATTTCATTGCGAAATTATAAAAACCTCCACTAAGTTATCAATAATGCGCTTTTCAATTCGTTCAAATTTTTTTTTGATTTTAAAGAATGTTTGGAAAAATACATTTTTGTATGAGGAATGGTTGAAGTTTATCAGTAAATATATAAATATTACTTCCTTTTGAAATGCTTAAGAAAGTGACTGTAGCTCCGGAAATATTAATTTCATTGCGAAATTATAAAAACCTCCACTAAGTTATTAATAATGCGCTTCTCAATTCGTTCAAAATTTTTTTGATTTGAAAGAATGTTTGGAAAAATACATTTTTGTATGAGGAATGGTTCAAGTTTATCAGTAAATATATGAATATTACTTCTATATGAAATGTTTAAAAAAGTAACTGTAGCTCCGGAAATATTTATTTTATTGCGAAATTATAAAAATCTGCACCAAGTTACCGATAGTGCTCTTTTCAATTCTTTTAAAACTCTTTTGATTTGAAAGATTTTATGAAAACATACATTTTTAAATGAGAAGTGGTTTAAGTTTATCATTAAATTAATAAAAATTACTTCCTTATGAAATGTTTAAGAAAGTGACTGTAGCTCCGGAAATATTAATTTCATTGCGAAATTATATAAACCTCCGCTAAGTTATCAATAATGCACTTTTCAATTCGTTAAACATTTTTTTGATTTGAAATAATGTTTGGAAAAATACATTTTTGTATGAGGAATGGTTCAAGTTTATCAGTAAATATATAAATATTACTTCTTTATGAAATGCTTAAGAAAGTGACTGTAGCTCCGGAAATATTAATTTCATTGCGAAATTATAAAAACCTCCACTAAGTTATTAATAATGCGCTTTTCAATTCGTTAAAAATTTTTTTGATTTGAAAGAATGTTTGGAAAAATACATTTTCGTATGAAGAATGGTTCAAGTTTATTAGTAAATATATGAATATTACTTCTTTATGAAATGTTAAAGAAAGTGACTGTATCTCCGAAAATTATAATTTCATTACGAAATTATAAAAATCTCCACAAAATTATCAATTGATCGCTTTTCATTCTTTTAAAACTGTTTTGATTTGAAAGAATTTATGAAAACATACATTTTTAATGAGAAGTGGTTTAAGCTTATCAATAAATAAATAAAAATTGCTTCTTTATAAAATGTTTAAGAAAGTGACTATATCTCCGGAAATATTATTTCATTGCGAAACTATTAAAATCTTCAACAAGTTATCGTTTCAATTCTTTTTAAATTGTTTTATTTGAAAGAATGTTTGAAAAGACAATTTTTGTATGAGGAGTAGTTCAAATAAAAAATATATATTAAAATAAATATATGAATATTACTTTCATATGAAACTTTGAATTGAAAAGCACTTAGTTATTAACAGTGCTCTTTTCAATTCCTTTAAAATTGTTTTCATTTGAAAGATTTTATGAAAAAATACATATTTTTATGAGAAGCGGTTCAAGCTTATCAATAAATATATGAATATTACTTTCTTTTGAAATGTTTAAGAAAGTGACTGTAGCTCCGGAAATATTAATTTCACTGCGAAATTATAAAAACTTCCACTAAATCATCAATAATGCACTTTTCAATTCCTTCAAAATGTTTTTGATTTGAAAGAATGTTTGGAAAAATACATTTTTGTATGAGGAATGGTTCAAGTTTATCAGTAAATATATGAATATTACTTCTTAATGAAATGTTTAAGAAAGTGACTGTATCTACGGAAATATTAATTTCATTGCGAAATTATAAAAAGCTTCACTAAGTTAGCAACAGCGCTCTTTCGAATTCTTTCAAAATTATTTTAATTTGAAAGAATTTTAAAAAAAAATACATATTTGGAAAAAAAATTTTTGCATGAGGAACAATCAGAAATTGTTATATAAATAAATTAGACCCGTGACTTTTTCCAAAAATTTCAAGAAAGATTATACAAATTTTTTATGGAAAAATTTTAAAAAAAAAGTGTACAAAAGTTTTCATACAAAAGTAGAAATCTTGGCTTTTATATTTACAAAAATTACACCCGGTCTTATTCAAACCTTTTGAAGAAAACGTATCAAAAATTGGTCATGCAAAATTTGAAATTTCAGCATTAGTATATAAATAAAATGCACATGTCTTAATCAAAAAATTTCGAGAAAAATTAAAAATTTTTTTTTTGGAAAATAAGAGATTTTGGCTTAAATATATAAATAAATTACACCTGTGACTTATTCATAAAATTTCAAGAAAAATTATATATATTTTTTATGGCAAATTAGAAATCTCGGCTTTTATATTTATAAAAATAACACTCTTGTCTTATTCAAAAATTTTAAAGAAAAAGTGTACAAAATTTTTTATGCAAAATTAGAAATCTCGGCTTTAGAATTTGTAAAAATTACTCCTGTTACCGCCACTCATAAATCGCTAATATGACATTACTGTTATCGATATGTAGAGAGATGAGCATTTCAAAATGTTAAATTATTCCTTTTAATTTTCCACGCGGTATAATTATGAAGCCATATTTATCGAGACCACATACATATGTATATAAAAACACCTACATAGATTTAAGATATTCATTCCTTCAGGTCATAAGGATTACTAAGCTTCGCTAAGAGTAGCCATACATAAAAGTTAGTATATCAGCAGTTTAGTATGTAAGTTTGTATAATGAATTTATTTATAATTTTAGGAATTTTAACATATTAAAGCGTAAGAATAAAGAATTAAAGTTTTCTAAAATTCTTACACTTGTGTTTAAAATCCACATTGGTTATCTTGATCTTGGGCCGCTTTACCCGCAACATTAAAATTCTTTTATTGGTACCTCATCGGATCGTTTGAAGGAATCATCTTGGGTGCTAAAACGTAAGTCCTAACAGAATGCAACCTTCCACTCCCTCACAGGGTCAACCACTAAGTCATCAACGACCAACTCAGTTAAGTCCTGCACTGAACAACTGTCACATTTGCAACAAGTTCACAGAAAATGAAAATTTTATAAAATGCAGCAAGTGCCATCTTAATTTTCATTTACCTTGTGTCAATCTCAGCAGCAATCAAGACCTACCTACGTGGAGTTGCCAAAACTGTACGGTACAACATCAAATCACAATCGATTCTTTTTCTTCCATTCGTAGTAGCTCTTCGGCCGCTTCCCGCTTCCGTCAACAAGCTCTTGAGCTACAACGTCTAGAAGAAGAGACACAACTTGAAAGAGATTTCATTAAAAAGAAATACCAAATTCTCGAACAAGCAGTAGATGACTTCGAGGACGCACAATCAGCTGCAGATCTGTACATGAGTGGTTAGATAATCAAATCCAACCCCCTACTTCGGCTATTGAAACCGCACACCAAAATATAGTTTCCGCAGCTCGTCAGTTTGAAACGCCACCTTACACATTTGTACCACAAGCCACAACAACGCAAGAAATGCCTAACACTACTGAACCATATTGCCAAAACGTAAGTAATAACTTAGTTTATACGACAAAAACAATAACTCCGCCCGTATGTACAACTACGTGATTCGTTAATAACATGTCTTCATTTATTAATGACCCAACAACGAACCGTCAGCAGCCGACAACTGCAAAATTTATGTAATAATTCAGATAACGTAAATGCAGAAAATCACACATCAGAGACACCTGTACAATTTGGTTACATGGATTCAACGTTTTCCATGAACCCATCAAACCTCCAACCTGTTATATTACCTTCTCACAGGCTTTCGCAACAACAAATAAGCACGCGGCAGTCCGTACCAAAGGAGCTTCCAATTTTTACCGGCACTCCTGAAGAATGGCCCTTGTTTAGTGCCACATATGACTGGTCGACAGCAGTCTGTGGTTTTACAGACGCTGAAAATCTTGTCAGGCTTCAAAGTTCTCTAAAGGGGGAAGCACTTCGATCTGTTAAGCATATTTTGATCCATCCATCGGGTGTACCATGTGCTCTATCTACACTAAAATTGCTTTTCGGACAACCGGAAAAAATATTAAACTCACTGAAAAATAGAATAAGATCACTACCAGCACTGAACACAAATAAATTGAGCACAATTACCTATTTCGCCGTGGAAGTAAAGGGCCTAGAAACAACAATTAAAGCCAGTGGTTTAATAAATGAAATGACCAATTCATCTTTATTACATGAATTAATAATGAAAATGCCATCGCATTTTCAACTTAACTGGGGTGAACACAAAAAAAAATTAGCAAAAAATAACAAAAGAGTAAGTTTGACTGAATTCGCTAACTGGATATATGAAGTCGGTGTCTCAGCAAGCAGCATAAATATAGAAACAGCAGCGCATCAAAGTCAATAGAGCAGTATTCGCGTAAGCCAAAAAACGTTTATGTGCATGCTCATGAAGAACAAATCGAAAAGATCTGTTTAGTGTGTTCTGGCAACTGCAATAGTGTTGAGAAGTGTAAAAACTTCTTGGCTGCGAATAGAAACGAGCGATGGAACTTAGTAAGAATGTACAATCTATGTAAACTGTGCCTGCGACGTCACTACGGTATTTGCAGTAGCAGCATCGTTTGCAGAGAAAATAATTGTCAAATAAAACATAATACATTGCTGCATAAATCCATGACTGAAGATGAAGAAACAAACGCTACGAGTAATAAAATAAATAAAAGCAAAAGAAATAATTTACATGCGGCACATAGGAATGAATGCAATGAAATCTTATTTAAAATTATACCCATAACAATATACGGAAACAATAATAAACGTTTTAATACTTTTGCATTTATAGTCGAGGGTTCGTCTGTAAGTCTGGTAAATGAACAAGTAATTAATAAACTAGATTTAAATGGTGAGTCACAACCTCTATGCTTGAAATGGACAGGTGAAATAGGTTGCAACGAAGAAAACTCGAAAATAGTCTCAATGAAAATTTCAGTTATGAATAAAAATGAATTTTCTATTTCTGTTCGTACGGTTAAACAACTATCGCTTCCGAGTCAGAGCTTTAATTATAAAAACTTATGTGAAAAATTTCCGCACCTTAAAGGCCCTTTTGCCTCATCTGGTACAGCATTTTGAAAATGCTTCAGTCATGGATTTTGAAAATGCTGTACCAGATGTACTTTTAGGATTAAATAACTTAAAATTATGTGTGCCAACTCGTGTTAAAGAAGGTACGAAAAACGAACCCGTCGCTTTACATACTCGCCTCGGCTGGCTAATATGTGGCAACTCCAGTGTTGGAGAAAAGGCCCAAATTCAATATAATTTTTACTCTTGCGAGTGTAAAGGTGAAAACGACCAAATTCTTACTCACTTACTCAAACAGTTTTATACAACTGAGTTAGCAGGGATAAGTAACTATACTCCAGCTCTTGGAAAAGATGACCAAAGGGCATTAAGTTTGCTAGAAACATACACGAAACAAAGATGCGATGGCCATTACGAGACAGCTTTGCTCTGGCGATATGACAATATTAAACTTCCACAAAGCTTTGATATGGCGAAGAGAAGACTGATTTGTCTCGAAAAAACTGAAAGAAAAAATAAAGAGTTATTAGAATATTTCGAAAAAACAATTTCTGAATATTTTGAGAGAAATTACATAGCCAAAGTAAACAACAAAGATGATAAACAAAATTTATGGTATTTACCAATGTTTCCGGTATTTAACAAAAACAAACCGAATAAAACAAGAATAGTGTGGGATGCGGCCGCGAAGGCAAATGTTATTTCACTTAACTCTATGCTGCTCAAAGGGACAGATTTGCTGTCTTCTCTTGCAGCTATTCTTTTTCGTTTTCGGCAAAGGCAAATTGCAATCTGTGGTGACATCGAACAAATGTTCCATCAGATTTATATACGCGATGAAGACTGCCATGCGCAAAGATTTTTATGGCGCAGCTGCGACGACAACAAAGAACCCGAAGTGTACGTAATGAAGGTTATGATATTCGGTGCCTCCTGCGCTCCATGCATATCTCAGTATGTTAAAAACCTCAACGCATCAAAATTTGAAGCCAAGTATCCCTTAGCCGCTGCTGCCATCATAGATAACCACTATGTAGATGATTTTCTTGCTTCTTCGGATACTCCTGCAGAAGCCGCCGAACTGGCTAAAACTGTGCGATTCATTCATAGTGAGGGAGGATTCAAAATTAGAAACTGGTGTTCGAATAATGATTGCGTTTTGAAAGAATTCAACTCTTCTAACCCTTTGACCAATATTTGCCTAAACGTTAGTGTAGGCGAAGTAACAGAAAAGGTACTTAGCATATTTTGGAACCCTGTGGAAGACAATATAACCTTTAAACTGTCGCAGTCTATCTTAAACTGCGAACTTCTTCTCGGAAAAAAATTCCCACCAAACGTGAAATTTTAAGAACTCTAATGAGCATTTATGACCCTTTAGGGCTTGTAGGAAATTTCCTTATGTATTTGAAAATAGTAATATATAATAATAAATAATACATCAACAAGTGAGGTGGGAAAACTGGCTAGCGCTTTTACCAGATTTAAAAAATGTAAATATACTTCGTTGTCATCTTAAAACATTGAAAAACTATAATAACCTAGATGTTCAATTGCATGTATTTGTAGATGCAAGCGAACACGGTTATGCCGCCGTAGCGTATTTTAGGATGTGCTGTGGGGACGAAATCGCTATTTCACTTATTGGATCAAAAACTAGGGTGGCGCCACTAAAGGTTTTATCGATACCACGTTTAGAGCTGATGGCAGCTGTTATTGGTGCTCGGTTTGCTAAGTATATTGAAAAATATCATACTTAACGGTAATAAAAATAAATCGAAAGACACTCTGGTCAGATTCACGAACAGTTTTAAGTTGGATACGCTCCGACCACCGGAAATATCACCAGTTCGTTGCAGTTCGTGTATGTGAAATTCTCGATATTTCAGAGGTGGACGAGTGATCCTGGATATCAGGAAAAACGAATGTAGCTGACGAAGCAACACGATGCATAAAACTAATCTATCGAATACAGGGCGCTGGTTTAACTGCCCTGATTTTTTAAAGTTGCCAGAGAAAGAATGGCGGGAACCCAATACACACCTTTTGGAAACAAAGCTCGAGTTGAAAGAGTGCCATTTAACGGCACGAAGTATAGAACAACTTATAAACTTACAAAGATTTTCTCGATGGTGCAGAGCATTAAGGGCAACTGCATTCGTAATTCGTTTTTGCTACTGCCGTAGAAACAGAGATATCACGCCTTCCTGTGAAAAGGAACTAACTCAAATTGAGTTGCACAAAGCAGAACTGACTCTTATCAAAGATACGCAGAAAGTACATTTCCAAAATGAAATAAATTGTCTATCACAAAATAATAAATTAACAAAAACAAATTTTTTGTATAAATTGTCCCCGTATTTGGATCATAAAGGTGTCTTGAGAGTAGGTGGCCGAATTGATTATGCTGATGTTCCGGAGGAACTGGAGCATCCAGCCGTTTTGCCTAAACATTGCCGCATAACAACCCTTTTAATATTACATTACCATAATCTGTACCGTTATAGTAGCCTTGAGACAGTGGTGAATGAATTGCGGCAAAAATACTATATTCCTAAGTTGAGAACCGTTTGTAAATCAACCATTCAGCAGTGTTAAATGTGTAAAATTAAAACTGCGATGCCGGAGATTCCGCAGATGGCAAAATTACCTCGGGCTCGACTGGGTTCGTATCTCTCACCATTCACATTCACGGGTCTTGACTTTTTTGGTCCTATTCTTGTCACTGTTAACCGACATAAAGAAAAGAGATATGGTGCGCTTTTCACATGTTTAACGGTACGTGCAGTTTATATTGAAATCGTCTATTCGCTTAATACAAGTTCGTGTATCATGGCAATACGTAAGTTTATTTCGCGAAGAGGCAGCCCAAGAGAATTTTTCAGCGACAATGGTACTAAGTTTATCGGTGCTGATCGAGAGTTGCGTGAAGCCTTAAGAGAGGTGAACAAGAACGCGCTAATACGAAGTTTTACAACGTCCTACACCAAATGGAACTTTAACCCACCCACTGCTTCTCATACGGGAGGGGCATGGGAACGATTAGTTCGATCTGAAAAAACTGTACTCTACAATATTAAAACAGAACGGTTTCCAAGCGATGAAATATTGCAAAGCATGATGGCTGAAGTCGAAAGTATTATAAATTCCCGTCCTCTTACATATGTCCCAATAGAAAGCGAAAATCAAGAAGCGATCACACCAAATCATATTTTGCTTGGCAACTCCAGCAGCTTAAAACCCCTTGCATCGTACGACGACGAAGGTCTTGTACTTGAAGAAAGTTGGTTGCGTTCACAACAATATGCACAAATCTTTTGGAAGAGATGGGTGACAGAGTACCTGCCTACTTTGACGTGTAGGACAAAGTGGTTTCAAAAAGCCAAACCCATATCTGTGGGAGATTTAGTGATAGTGGTTGATCCAAACAACCCAAGAAACGTGTGGCCAAAAGGAAAGGTCATCGAAGTTGCCAAATCCGAAGATGGACAAGTACGAAAGGTAAAAGTTTTGACAATTTGTGGCGTTTTAGAAAGACCTGCTGCAAAATTAGCGGTTTTAGACGTGGCTGAAAGAAAGTAGAGTAAGACTTCGCAATCTCGCCATACTGTGGGGGAGTGTTTCCGCCACTCATAAATCGCTAATATGACATTACTGTTATCGATATGTAGAGAGATGAGCATTTCAAAATGTTAAATTATTCCTTTTAATTTTCCACGCGGTATAATTATGAAGCCATATTTATCGAGACCACATACATATGTATATAAAAACACCTACATAGATTTAAGATATTCATTCCTTCAGGTCATAAGGATTACTAAGCTTCGCTAAGAGTAGCCATACATAAAAGTTAGTATATCAGCAGTTTAGTATGTAAGTTTGTATAATGAATTTATTTATAATTTTAGGAATTTTAACATATTAAAGCGTAAGAACAAAGAATTAAAGTTTTCTAAAATTCTTACACTTGTGTTTAAAATCCACATTGGCTATCTTGAGCTTGGGCCGCTTTACCCGCAACATTAAAATTCTTTTATTGGTACCTCATCGGATCGTTTGAAGGAATCATCTTGGGTGCTAAAACGTAAGTCCTAACAGAATGCAACCTTCCACTCCCTCACAGGGTCAACCACTAAGTCATCAACGACCAACTCAGTTAAGTCCTGCACTGAACAACTGTCACATTTGCAACAAGTTCACAGAAAATGCAAATTTTATAAAATGCAGCAAGTGCCATCTTAATTTTCATTTACCTTGTGTCAATCTCAGCAGCAATCAAGACCTACCTACGTGGAGTTGCCAAAACTGTACGGTACAACATCAAATCACAATCGATTCTTTTTCTTCCATTCGTAGTAGCTCTTCGGCCGCTTCCCGCTTCCGTCAACAAGCTCTTGAGCTACAACGTCTAGAAGAAGAGACACAACTTGAAAGAGATTTCATTAAAAAGAAATACCAAATTCTCGAACAAGCAGTAGATGACTTCGAGGACGCACAATCAGCTGCAGATCTGTACATGAGTGGTTAGATAATCAAATCCAACCCCCTACTTCGGCTATTGAAACCGCACACCAAAATATAGTTTCCGCAGCTCGTCAGTTTGAAACGCCACCTTACACATTTGTACCACAAGCCACAACAACGCAAGAAATGCCTAACACTACTGAACCATATTGCCAAAACGTAAATAATAACTTAGTTTATACGACAAAAACAATAACTCCGCCCGTATGTACAACTACGTGATTCGTTAATAACCTGTCTTCATTTATTAATGACCCAACAACGAACCGTCAGCAGCCGACAACTGCAAATTTATGTAATGATTCAGATAACGTAAATGCAGAAAATCACACATCAGAGACACCTGTACACTTTGGTTACATGGATTCAACGTTTTCCATGAACCCATCAAACCTCCAACCTGTTATATTACCTTCTCACAGGCTTTCGCAACAACAAATAAGCACGCGGCAGTCCGTACCAAAGGAGCTTCCAATTTTTACCGGCACTCCTGAAGAATGGCCCTTGTTTAGTGCCACATATGACTGGTCGACAGCAGTCTGTGGTTTTACAGACGCTGAAAATCTTGTCAGGCTTCAAAGTTCTCTAAAGGGGGAAGCACTTCGATCTGTTAAGCATATTTTGATCCATCCATCGGGTGTACCATGTGCTCTATCTACACTAAAATTGCTTTTCGGACAACCGGAAAAAATATTAAACTCACTGAAAAATAGAATAAGATCACTACCAGCACTGAACACAAATAAATTGAGCACAATTACCTATTTCGCCGTGGAAGTAAAGGGCCTAGAAACAACAATTAAAGCCAGTGGTTTAATAAATGAAATGACCAATTCATCTTTATTACATGAATTAATAATGAAAATGCCATCGCATTTTCAACTTAACTGGGGTGAACACAAAAAAAAATTAGCAAAAAATAACAAAAGAGTAAGTTTGACTGAATTCGCTAACTGGATATATGAAGTCGGTGTCTCAGCAAGCAGCATAAATATAGAAACAGCAGCGCATCAAAGTCAATAGAGCAGTATTCGCGTAAGCCAAAAAACGTTTATGTGCATGCTCATGAAGAACAAATCGAAAAGATCTGTTTAGTGTGTTCTGGCAACTGCAATAGTGTTGAGAAGTGTAAAAACTTCTTGGCTGCGAATAGAAACGAGCGATGGAACTTAGTAAGAATGTACAATCTATGTAAACTGTGCCTGCGACGTCACTACGGTATTTGCAGTAGCAGCATCGTTTGCAGAGAAAATAATTGTCAAATAAAACATAATACATTGCTGCATAAATCCATGACTGAAGATGAAGAAACAAACGCTACGAGAGATAAAATAAATAAAAGCAAAAGAGATAATTTACATGCGGCACATAGGAATGAATGCAATGAAATCTTATTTAAAATTATACCCATAACAATATACGGAAACAATAATAAACGTTTTAATACTTTTGCATTTATAGTCGAGGGTTCGTCTGTAAGTCTGGTAAATGAACAAGTAATTAATAAACTAGATTTAAATGGTGAGTCACAACCTCTATGCTTGAAATGGACAGGTGAAATAGGTTGCAACGAAGAAGACTCAAAAATAGTCTCAGTGAAAATTTCAGTTATGAATAAAAATGAATTTTCTATTTCTGTTCGTACGGTTAAACAACTATCGCTTTCGAGTCAGAGCTTTAATTATAAAAAGTTATGTGAAAAATTTCCGCACCTTAAAGGCCCTTTTGCCTCATCTGGTACAGCATTTTGAAAATGCTTCAGTCATGGATTTTGAAAATGCTGTACCAGATGTACTTTTAGGATTAAATAACTTAAAATTATGTGTGCCAACTCGTGTTAAAGAAGGTACGAAAAACGAACCCGTCGCTTTACATTCTCGCCTCGGCTGGCTAATATGTGGCAACTCCAGTGTTGGAGAAAAGGCCCAAATTCAATATAATTTTTACTCTTGCGAGTGTAAAGGTGAAAACGACCAAATTCTTACTCACTTACTCAAACAGTTTTATACAACTGAGTTAGCAGGGATAAGTAACTATACTCCAGCTCTTGGAAAAGATGACCAAAGGGCATTAAGTTTGCTAGAAACATACACGAAACAAAGATGCGATGGCCATTACGAGACAGCTTTGCTCTGGCGATATGACAATATTAAACTTCCACAAAGCTTTGATATGGCGAAGAGAAGACTGATTTGTCTCGAAAAAACTGAAAGAAAAAATAAAGAGTTATTAGAATATTTCGAAAAAACAATTTCTGAATATTTTGAGAGAAATTACATAGCCAAAGTAAACAACAAAGATGATAAACAAAATTTATGGTATTTACCAATGTTTCCGGTATTTAACAAAAACAAACCGAATAAAACAAGAATAGTGTGGGATGCGGCCGCGAAGGCAAATGGTATTTCACTTAACTCTATGCTGCTCAAAGGGAGAGATTTGCTGTCTTCTCTTGCAGCTATTCTTTTTCGTTTTCGGCAAAGGCAAATTGCAATCTGTGGTGACATCGAACAAATGTTCCATCAGATTTATATACGCGATGAAGACTGCCATGCGCAAAGATTTTTATGGCGCAGCTGCGACGACAACAAAGAACCCGAAGTGTACGTAATGAAGGTTATGATATTCGGTGCCTCCTGCGCTCCATGCATATCTCAGTATGTTAAAAACCTCAACGCATCAAAATTTGAAGCCAAGTATCCCTTAGCCGCTGCTGCCATCAAAGATAACCACTATGTAGATAATTTTCTTGCTTCTTCGGATACTCCTGCAGAAGCCGCCGAACTGGCTAAAACTGTGCGATTCATTCATAGTGAGGGAGGATTCAAAATTAGAAACTGGTGTTCGAATAATGATTGCGTTTTGAAAGAATTCAACTCTTCTAACCCTTTGACCAATATTTGCCTAAACGTTAGTGTAGGCGAAGTAACAGAAAAGGTACTTAGCATATTTTGGAACCCTGTGGAAGACAATATAACCTTTAAACTGTCGCAGTCTATCTTAAACTGCGAACTTCTTCTCGGAAACAAAATTCCCACCAAACGTGAAATTTTAAGAACTCTAATGAGAATTTATGACCCTTTAGGGCTTGTAGGAAATTTCCTTATGTATTTGAAAATAGTTCTCCAAGAAGTTTGGAGAAGCAATATCGACTGGGATGAACATATTGTAGTACATCAACAAGTAAGGTGGGAAAACTGGCTAGCGCTTTTACCAGATTTAAAAAATGTAAATATACTTCGTTGTTATCTTAAAACATTGAAAAACTATAATAACCTAGATGTTCAATTGCATGTATTTGTGGATGCAAGCGAACACGGTTATGCCGCCGTAGCGTATTTTAGGATGTGCTGTGGGGACGAAATCGCTATTTCACTTATTGGATCAAAAACTAGGGTGGCGCCACTAAAGGTTTTATCGATGCCACGTTTAGAGCTGATGGCAGCTGTTATTGGTGCTCGGTTTGCTAAGTATATTGAAAAATATCATACTTAATGGTAATAAAAATAAATCGAAAGACACTCTGGTCAGATTCACGAACAGTTTTAAGTTGGATACGCTCCGACCACCGGAAATATCACCAGTTTGTTGCAGTTCGTGTAAGTGAAATTCTCGATATTTCAGAGGTGAACGAGTGATCCTGGATATCAGGAAAAACGAATGTAGCTGACGAAGCAACACGATGCATAAACCTAATCTATCGAATACAGGGCGCTGGTTTAACTGCCCTGATTTTTTAAAGTTGCCAGAGAAAGAATGGCGGGAACCCAATACACACCTTTTGGAAACAAAGCTCGAGTTGAAAGAGTGCCATTTAACGGCACGAAGTATAGAACAACTTATAAACTTACAAAGATTTTCTCGATGGTGCAGAGCATTAAGGGCAACTGCATTCGTAATTCGTTTTTGCTACTGCCGTAGAAACAGAGATATCACGCCTTCCTGTGAAAAGGAACTAACTCAAATTGAGTTGCACAAAGCAGAACTGACTCTTATCAAAGATACGCAGAAAGTACATTTCCAAAATGAAATAAATTGTCTATCACAAAATAATAAATTAACAAAAACAAATTTTTTGTATAAATTGTCCCCGTATTTGGATCATAAAGGTGTCTTGAGAGTAGGTGGCCGAATTGATTATGCTGATGTTCCGGAGGAACTGGAGCATCCAGCCGTTTTGCCTAAACATTGCCGCATAACAACCCTTTTAATATTACATTACCATAATCTGTACCGTTATAGTAGCCTTGAGACAGTGGTGAATGAATTGCGGCAAAAATACTATATTCCTAAGTTGAGAACCGTTTGTAAATCAACCATTCAGCAGTGTTAAATGTGTAAAATTAAAACTCCGATGCCGGAGATTCCGCAGATGGCAAAATTACCTCGGGCTCGACTGGGTTCGTATCTCTCACCATTCACATTCACGGGTCTTGACTTTTTTGGTCCTATTCTTGTCACTGTTAACCGACATAAAGAAAAGAGATATGGTGCGCTATTCACATGTTTAACGGTACGTGCAGTTTATATTGAAATCGTCTATTCGCTTAATACAAGTTCATGTATCATGGCAATACGTAAGTTTATTTCGCGAAGAGGCAGCCCAAGAGAATTTTTCAGCGACAATGGTACTAAGTTTATCGGTGCTGATCGAGAGTTGCGTGAAGCCTTAAGAGAGGTGAACAAGAACGCGCTAATACGAAGTTTTACAACGTCCTACACCAAATGGAACTTTAACCCACCCTCTGCTCCTCATACGGGAGGGGCATGGGAACGATTAGTTCGATCCGTAAAAACTGTATTCTACAATATTAAAACAGAACGGTTTCCAAGCGATGAAATATTGCGATGATGGCTGAAGTCGAAAGTATTATAAATTCCCGTCCTCTTACATATGTCCCAATAGAAAGCGAAAATCAAGAAGCGATCACAACAAATCATATTTTGCTTGGCAACTCCAGCGGCTTAAAACCCCTTGCATCGTACGACGACGAAGGTCTTGTACTTAAAGAAAGTTGGTTGCGTTCACAACAATATGCACAAATCTTTTGGAAGAGATGGGTGACAGAGTACCTGCCTACTTTGACGTATAGGAAAAAGTGGTTTCAAAAAGCCAAACCCATATCTGTGGGAGATTTAGTGATAGTGGTTGATCCAAACAACCCAAGAAACGTGTGGACAAAAGGAAAGGTCATCGAAGTTGCCAAATCCGAAGATGGACAAGTACGAAAGGTAAAAGTTTGACAATTTGTGGCGTTTTAGAAAGACCTGCTGCAAAATAAGCGGTTTTAGACGTGGCTGAAAGAAAGTAGAGTAAGTCTTCGAAATCTCGCCATACTGTGGGGGAGTGTTACCGCCAGTCATAAATCGCTAATATGACATTACTGTTATCGATATGTAGAGAGATGAGCATTTCAAAATGTTAAATTATTCCTTTTAATTTTCCACGCGGTATAATTATGAAGCCATATTTAATCGAGACCACATACATATGTATATAAAAATACCTACATAGATTTAAGATATTCATTCCTTCAGGTCATAAGGATTACGAAGCTTCGCTTAGAGTAGCCATACATAAAAGTTAGTATATCAGCAGTTTAGTATGTAATTTTGTATAATGAATTTATTTATAATTTTAGGAATTTTAACATATTAAAGCGTAAGAATAAAGAATTAAAGTTTTCTAAAATTTTTACACTTGTGTTTAAAATCCACATTGGCTATCTTGAGCTTGGGCCGCTTTACCCGCAACAACACCCATGTCTTATTCAAAAAATTTAAAGAAAAAGTGTACAAAATTTTTCATGCAAACTTAGAAATCTTGGCGTTTGAATTTGTAAAAATTGCACCCGTGTCGTAATCAAAAATTTTCAAGAAAAAGTATAGAACATTTTTTATTTCAAAATTAGAAATCTCAGCTTATATATTTATAAAAATTACATTCGTAACTGATTCCAACGATTTGATGAAAAAGTGTTAAAAATTAGAAATTTCAGCTTTAATATATAAACAAAATACACCTGTTACTTATTCAAAAAATTTCAAGAAAAATTATAAAAAATGTTTATGGAAAATTAGAAATCTCGACTTTCATATTTATTAAAATTACACCCATGTGTTATTCAAAAATTTTCAAGAAAAAGTGTACAAAATTGGTGATGCAAAATTAGAAATCTCGGCTTTTATATTCATAACAATTACACCCGTGACTTATTCAAACATTTTGAAGAAAACGTGTTAAAATATGGTCATGCAAAATTAAAAATTTTGGCTTTCCAAAACTTTCAAGAAAAATTATAAGTTATCAATAATGCGCTTCTCAATTCGTTCAAAATTTTTTTGATTTGAAAGAATGTTTGGAAAAATACATTTTTGTATGAGGAATGGTTCAAGTTTATCAGTAAATATATGAATATTACTTCTATATGAAATATTTAAAAAAGTAACTGTAGCTCCGGAAATATTAATTTTATTGCGAAATTATAAAAATTTGCACCAAGTTACCGATAGTGCTCTTTTCAATTCTTTTAAAACTCTTTTCATTTGAAAAATTTTATGAAAACATACATTTTTAAATGAGAAATGGTTTAAGTTTATCAATAAATTAAAAAAATTACTTCCATTTGAAATGTTCAAGAAAGTGACTGTAGCTCCGGAAATTTAATTTCATTGCGAAATTATAAAAATCGTTAAAATTTTTTTTTGATTTCAAAGAATGTTTGGAAAAATACATTTTTGTATGAGGAATGGTTCAAGTTTATCAGTAAATATATGAATATTACTTCTTTATGAAATGTTTAAGAAAGTGACTGTATCTACGGAAATATTAATTTTATTGCGAAATTATAAAAAGCTTCACTAAGTTAGCAACAGGGCTCTTTTGAATTCTTTCAAAATAATTTTAATTTGAAAGAATTTTTAAAAAAATACATATTTGGAAAAATACATTTTTGCATGACGAAAAATTAGAAATTGCAGCTTTATTATATAAATAAATTAGACCCGTGACTTTTTCCAAAAATTTAAAATTTTTTATGGAAAATTATAAATCACGGCTTTTATATTTGCAAAAATAACACTCTGGTTTAATAAAAAAATTTTAAAGAAAAATGTAAAAAATTTTTCATTCAAAATTAGAAATCTCGGCTTTTGAATTTGTAAAAATTACACCCATGTGTTATTAAAAAATTTTCAAGAAAAAGTGTACAAAATTGGTAATGCAAAATTAGAAATCTCGGCTTTTATATTCATAAAAATTACACCCGTGACTTATTCAAACATTTTGAAGAAAAAGTGTTAAAATATATTCATGCAAAATTAAAAATTTTGGTTTTCCAAAAATTTAAAGAAAAATTATAAGTTATCAATAATGCGCTTCTCAATTCGTTCAAATATTTTTTTGATTTGAAAGAATGTTTGGAAAAATACATTTTTGTATGAGGAATGGTTCATGCTTATCAATAAATATATGAATATCACTTCCTTTTGAAATGTTTAAGAAAGTGACTGTATGTCCGGTAATATTCTTTCATTGCAACATTATAAAAATCTTCACCAAGTTATCGATAGTGCTCTTTTCAATTCTTTTTAAATTGTTTGATTTGAAAGAATGTTTGAAAGGACAATTTTTGTATGAAGAGTAGTTCAAATAAAAAAATATTTTGTTAAAATAAATATATGAATATTACTTTCATATGAATATTTGAATTGAAAAGCACTAAGTTATTAAAAGTGCTCTTTTTAATTCCTTTAAAATTGTTTTCATTTGAAAGAGTTTTTGAAAAAATAAATTTTTTTATGAGAAGCGGTTCAAGCTTTTCAATAAATATATAAATATTACTTCCTTTTGAAATGCTTAAGAAAGTGACTGTAGCTCCGGAAATATTAATTTCATTGCGAAATTATAAAAACCTCCACTAAGTTATCAATAATGCGCTTTTCAATTCGTTCAAAATTTTTTTGATTTGAAAGAATGTTTGGAAAAATACATTTTTGTATGAGGAATGGTTCAAGTTTATCAGTAAATATATGAATATTACTTCTATATGATATGTTTAAAAAAGTAAGTGTAGCTCCGGAAATATTTATTTTATTGCGAAATTATAAAAATCTGCACCAAGTTACCGATAGTGCTCTTTTCAATTCTCTTAAAACTCTTTTGATTTGAAAGATTTTATGAAAACATACATTTTTAAATGAGAAGTGGTTTAAGTTTATCAATAAATTAATAAAAATTACTTCCTTATGAAATGTTTGAGAAAGTGACTGTATCTCCGGAAATATTAATTTCGTTGCGAAATTATAAAAAGCTTCACCAAGTTATCGTTTCAATTCTTTTTAAATTGTTTTATTTGAAAGAATGTTTGAAAAGACAATTTTTGTATGAGGAGTAGTTCAAATAAAAAAATATATTAAAATAAATATATGAATATTACTTTCATATGAAACTTTGAATTGAAAAGCACTAAGTTATTAACAGTGCTCTTTTCAATTCCTTTAAAATTGTTTTCATTTGAAAGAATTTATGAAAAAATACATATTTTTATGAGAAGCGGTTCAAGCTTATCAATAAATATATGAATATTACTTTCTTTTGAAATGTTTAAGAAAGTGACTGTAGCTCCGGAAATATTAATTTCATTGCGAAATTATAAAAACTTCCACTAAGTTATCAATAGTACTCTTTTCAATTCTTTCAAAATTGTTTTGATTTTAAAGAATGTTTGGAAAAATACATTTTTGTATGAGGAATGGTTCAAGTTTATCAGTAAATATATGAATATTACTTCTTTATGAAATGCTTAAGAAAGTGACTGTAGCTCCGGAAATATTAATTTCATTGCGAAATTATAAAAACCTCCACTAAGTTATTAATAATGCAATTTTCAATTCGTTCAAAATTTTTTTGATTTCAAAGAATGTTTGGAAAAATACATTTTTGTATGACGAATGGTTCAAGTTTATTAGTAAATAAATGAATATTACTTCTATATGAAATGTTTAAGAAAGTGGCTGTATCTCCGGAAATATTAATTTCATTACGAAATTATAAAAATCTCAACAAAATTATCAATTGATCGCTCTTCATTCTTTTAAAACTGTTTTGATTTGAAAGAATTTATGAAAACATACATTTTTTAATGAGAAGTGGTTTAAGTTTATCAATAAATAAATAAAAATTACTTCTTTATAAAATGTTTAAGAAAGTGACTATATCTCCGGAAATATTATTTCATTGCGAAACTATTAAAATCTTCACCAAGTTATCGTTTCAATTCTTTTCAAATTGTTTTATTTGAAAGAATGTTTGAAAAGACAATTTTTGTATGAGGAGTAGTTCAAATAAAAAAAATATATTAAAATAAATATATGAATATTAGTTTCATATGAAACTTTGAATTGAAAAGCACTTAGTTATTAACAGTGCTCTTTTCAATTCCTTTAAAATTGTTTTCATTTGAAAGAGTTTATAAAAAAATACATATTTATATGAGAAGCGGTTCAAGCTTATCAATAAATATATGAATATTACTTTCTTTTGAAATGTTTAAGAAAGTGACTGTAGCTCCGGAAATATTAATTTCATTGCGAAATTATAAAAACTTCCACTGAGTTATCAATAATGCACTTTTCAATTCCTTCAAAATGTTTTTGATTTGAAAGAATGTTTGCATAAATACATTTTTGTATGAGGAATGGTTCAAGTTTATCAGTAAATATATGAATTTTACTTCTTTATGAAATGTATAAGAAAGTGACTATATCTACGGAAATATTAATTTCATTGCGAAATTATAAAAAGCTTCACTAAGTCAACAACAGCGCTCTTTTGAATTCTTTCAAAATTATTTTAATTTGAAAGAATTTTTAAAAAAATACATATTTGGAAAAATACATTTTTGCATGAAGAAAAATTAGAAATTGCAGCTTTATTATATAAATAAATTAGACTAGTGACTTTTTCCAAAAATTTCAAATTTTTTATGGAAAATTATAAATCTCGGCTTTTATATTTACAAAAGTTACACCCGGTCTTATTCAAAAATTTTCAAGAAAGAGTATACAAAATTTTTCATGCAATATTAGAAATCTCGGCTTTTATGTATATAAAAATTACACATGTGACTTATTCAAACATTTTGAAGAAAACGTATCAAAAATTGGGAATGCAAAATTAGAAATTTCAGCATTAATATACAAATAAAATGCACATGTTTTAATCAAAAAATTTCAAGAAAAATTATAAATTCATTTTTTTGAAAATTAGAAATTTTGGCTTTAATATATAAATAAATTACACTGGTGACTTATTCATAAAATTTCAAGAAAAATTATAAAAATTTTTTATGGGAAATTAGAAATCTCGGCTTTTATACTTATAAAAATAACGCTCTTGTCTTATTCAAAAATTTTCAAGAAAAAGTGTACAAAATTTTTCATGCAAAATTAGAAATTTCGGCTTTTGAATTTGTAAAAATTACACCCCTGTCGTTTTCAAAAATTTTCAAGAAAAAATATAGAACAGTTTTTGATGCAAAATTAGAAATCTCGAGTTTTATATTTATAAAACTTACAACCGTAACTGATTCAAACATTTTGAAGAAAAAGTGTTAAAAATTAGCAATTTCAGCTTTAATATATAAACAAAATACACCTGTTACTTATTCAAAAAATTTCAAGAAAAATTATAACATTTTTTTATGGAAAATTAGAAATCTCGACTTGCATATTTATTAAAATTACACCCATGTGTTATTCAAAAATTTTCAAGAAAAAGTGTACAAAATTGGTGATGCAAAATTAGAAATCTCGACTTTTATATTCATAAAAATTACACCCGTGACTTATTCAAACATTTTGAAGAAAACGTGTTAAAATATGGTCATGCAAAATTAAAAAATTTTGGCTTTCCAACGATTTCAAGAAAAATTATAAGTTATCAATAATGCGCTTCTCAATTCGTTAAAAATTTTTTTGATTTGAAAGAATGTTTGGAAAAGTACATTTTTGTATGAGGAATGGTTCAAGTTTATCAGTAAATATATGAATATTAATTCTATATGAAATATTTAAAAAAGTAACAGTAGCTCCGGAAATATTAATTTTATTGCGAAATAATAAAAATCTGCACCAAGTTACCGATAGTGCTCTTTTCAATTCTTTTAAAACTCTTTTCATTTGAAAAATTTTATGAAAACATAAATTTTTAAATGAGAAGTGGTTTAAGTTTATCAATAAACTAATAAAAATGACTTCCTTTTGAAATGTTTAAGAAAGTGACTGTAGCTCCGGAAATTTAGTTTCATTGCAAAATTAAAAAATTCGTTAAAATTTTTTTTTTGATTTTAAAGAATGTTTGGAAAAATACATTTTTGTATGAGGAATGGTTCAAGTTTATCAGCAAATATATGAATATTACTTCTTTATGAAATGTTTAAGAAAGTGACTGTATCTACGGAAATATTAATTTTATTGCGAAATTATAAAAAGCTTCACTAAGTTAGCAACAGTGCTCTTTTGAATTCTTTCAAAATTATTTTAATTTGAAAAAATTTTTAAAAAAATACATATTTGGAAAAATACATTTTTGCATGACGGAGAATTAGAAATTGCAGCTTTATTATATAAATAAATTAGACCCGTGACTTTTTCCAAAAATTTAAAATTTTTTATGGAAAATTATAAATCTCGGCTTTTATATTTACATAAGTTACACCCGGTCTTATTCAAAAATTTTCAAGAAAGAGTATACAAAATTTTTCATGCAATATTAGAAATCTCGGCTTTTATGTATATAAAAATTACTCACGTGACTTATTCAAATATTTTGAAGAAAACGTATCAAAAATTGGTAATGCAAAATTAGAAATTTCAGCATTAATATATAAATAAAATACACATGTTTTAATCAAAAAATTTCAAGAAAAATTATATATTTTTTTTTTGGAAAATTAGAAATTTTAACTTTAATATATAAATAAATTACACCTGTGACTTATTCATAAAATTTCAAGAAAAATTATAAAAATATTTTAAGGAAAATTAGAAATCACGGCTTTTATATTTGCAAAAATAACACTCTTGTTTTATTAAAAAATTTTAAAGAAAAATGTAAAAAATTTTTCATGCAAAATTAGAAATCTCGACTTTTGAATATGTAAAAATTACACCCATGTGTTATTAAAAAATTTTCAAGAAAAAGTGTACAAAATTGGTAATGCAAAATAAGAAATCTCGGCTTTTATATTCATAAAAATTACACCCGTGACTTATTCAAACATTTTGAAGAAAAAGTGTTAAAATATATTCATGCAAAATTAAAAATTTTGGTTTTCCAAAAATTTAAAGAAAAATTATAAGTTATCAATAATGCGCTTCTCAATTCGTTCAAATATTTTTTTGATTTGAAAGAATGTTTGGAAAAATACATTTTTGTATGAGGAATGGTTCATGCTTATCAATAAATATATGAATATCACTTCCTTTTGAAATGTTTAAGAAAGTGACTGTATGTCCGGTAATATTCTTTCATTGCAACATTATAAAAATCTTCACCAAGTTATCGATAGTGCTCTTTTCAATTCTTTTTAAATTGTTTGATTTGAAAAAATGTTTGAAAGGACAATTTTTGTAAGCACTAAGTTATTAAAAGTGCTCTTTTCAATTCCTTTAAAATTGTTTTCATTTGAAAGAGTTTTTGAAAAAATAAATTTTTTTATAAGAAGCGGTTCAAGCTTTTCAATAAATATATAAATATAACTTCCTTTTGAAATGCTTAAGAAAGTGACTGTAGCTCCGGAAATATTAATTTCATTGCGAAATTATAAAAACCTCCACTAAGTTATCAATAATGCGCTTTTCAATTCGTTCAAAATTTTTTTGATTTGAAAGAATGTTTGGAAAAATACATTTTTGTATGAGGAATGGTTCAAGATTATCAGTAAATATATGAATATTACTTCTATATGATATGTTTAAAAAAGTAACTGTAGCTCCAGAAATATTTATTTTATTGCGAAATTATAAAAATCTGCACCAAATTACCGATAGTGTTCTTTTCAATTCTTTTAAAACTCTTTTGATTTGAAAGATTTTATGAAAACATACATTTTAAAATGAGAAGTGGTTTAAGTTTATCAATAAATTAATAAAAATTACTTCCTTATGAAATGTTTAAGAAAGTGACTGCATCTCCGGAAATATTAATTTCGTTGCGAAATTATAAAAAGCTTCACTAAGTTAACAACAGCGCTCTTTTGAATTCTTTCAAAATTGTTTTGATTTTAAAGAATGTTTGGAAAAATACATTTTTGTATGACGAATGGTTCAAGTTTATCAGTAAGTATATGAATATTACTTCTTTATGAAATGCTTAAGAAAGTGACTGTAGCTCCGGAAATATTAATTTCATTGCGAAATTATAAAAACCTCCACTAAGTTATTAATAATGCGCTTTTCAATTCGTTCAAAATTTTTTTGATTTCAAAGAATGTTTGGAAAAATACATTTTTGTATGACGAATGGTTCAAGTTTATCAGTAAATATATGAATATTACTTCTTTATGAAATGCTTAAGAAAGTGACTGTAGCTCCGGAAATATTAATTTCATTGCGAAATTATAAAAACCTCCACTAAGTTATCAATAATGCGCTTTTCAATTCGTTAAAAATTTTTTTGATTTGAAATAATGTTTGGAAAAATAAATTTTTGTATGAGGAATGGTTCAAGTTTATCAGTAAATATATAAATATTACTTCTTTATGAAATGCTTAAGAAAGTGACTGTAGCTCCAGAAATATTAATTTCATTGCGAAATTATAAAAACCTGCACTAAGTTATTAATAATGCGCTTTTCAATTCGTTCAAAATTTTTTTGATTTGAAAGAATGTTTGGAAAAATACATTTTTGTATGAGGAATGGTTCAAGTTTATCAGTAAATATATGAATATTACTTCTTAATGAAATGTTTAAGAAAGTGACTGTATCTACGGAAATATTAATTTCATTGCGAAATTATAAAAAGCTTCACTAAGTTAGCAACAGCGCTCTTTTGAATTCTTTCAAAATTATTTTAATTTAAAAGAATTTTTAAAAAAAATACATATTTGGAAAAAAAAATTTTTGCATGAGGAACAATCAGAAATTGTTATATAAATAAATTAGACCCGTGACTTTTTCCAAAAATTTCAAGAAAGATTATACAAATTTTTTATGGAAAAATTTTAAAGAAAAAGTGTACAAAAGTTTTCATACAAAATTAGAAATCTTGGCTTTTATATTTACAAAAATTACACCCGGTCTTATTCAAACCTTTTGAAGAAAACGTATCAAAAATTGGTCATGCAAAATTTGAAATTTCAGCATTAGTATATAAATAAAATGCACATGTCTTAATCAAAAAATTTCGAGAAAAATTAAAAATTTTTTTTTGGAAAATAAGAGATTTTGGCTTAAATATATAAATAAATTACACCTGTGACTTATTCATAAAATTTCAAGAAAAATTATATATATTTTTTATGGCAAATTAGAAATCTCGGCTTTTATATTTATAAAAATAACACTCTTGTCTTATTCAAAAATTTTAAAGAAAAAGTGTAGAAAATTTTTTATGCAAAATTAGAAATCTCGGCTTTAGAATTTGTAAAAATTACTCCTGTTACCGCCACTCATAAATCGCTAATATGACATTACTGTTATCGATATGTAGAGAGATGAGCATGTCAAAATGTTAAATTATTCCTTTTAATTTTCCACGTGGTATAATTATGAAGCCATATTTAATCGAAACCACATACATATGTATATAAAAACACCTACATAGATTTAAGATATTCATTCCTTCAGGTCATAAGGATTACGAAGCTTCGCTTAGAGTAGCCATACATAAAAGTAAGTATATCAGCAGTTTAGTATGTAAGTTTGTATAATGAATTTATTTATAATTTTAGGAAATTTAACATATTAAAGCGTAAGAATAAAGAATTAAAGTTTTCTAAAATTCTTACACTTGTGTTTAAAATCCACATTGGTTATCTTGATCTTGGGCCGCTTTACCCGCAACATTAAAATTCTTTTATTGGTACCTCATCGGATCGTTTGAAGGAATCATCTTGGGTGCTAAAACATAAGTCCTAACAGAATGCAACCTTCCACTCCCTCACAGGGTCAACCACTAAGTCATCAACGACCAACTCAGTTAAGTCCTGCACTGAACAACTGTCACATTTGCAACAAGTTCACAGAAAATGAAAATTTTATAAAATGCAGTAAGTGCCTGTAAGCGCTTTAATATGTTAAATTTCCTAAAATTATAAATAAATTCATTATACAAACTTACATACTAAACTGCTGATATACTTACTTTTATGTATGGCTACTCTAAGCGAAGCTTCGTAATCCTTATGACCTGAAGGAATGAATATCTTAAATCTATGTAGGTGTTTTTATATACATATGTAAGTTAATCAACACGTGTTTCGTGTCCGATGTATTTACCAAGAGTGCTTACTTTATTTAATATTCTGACTTATATAGTTAAAATTAATTGCCTATTTTACATTAAAAGTTAATAAAATTATAAAAAATATTGTAATTTTTTTCATTTGCTTATTTAGCACTAAATAAAAAGTAGTACAATTTGGTTTTTTATTCTTTGTGAAATAATAATATTACCATATTCGTTTACTTAGCACTAATTATAATTTAATTCCTATTCTTTCGTTTAGTATTACAATTTGGTTTTTTATTTATTATTGTGAAATAATAATTTATTTTAGGTGAATGAACTTTCTTAGATACAAAAAGTATTACAATTTGAATTTTTATTCTTTTGCTTATTATTGTGAAATAATAATATATTTTACTTTAGGTGAATGAACGTTCTTAGTTATAAAAAGTATTACAATTTGGTTTTTTATTCCTTTGCTTATTACTGTGAAATAATATATTTTATTTTAGGTGAATGAACTTCTTAGTTATAAAAGGTATTACAATTTGGTTTTTTATTCTTCTGCTTATTATTGTGAAATAATAATATATTTTATTTTAGGTGTATGAGTGTTCTTAGTGTTGTGTTAACTTGTATGTGGTCTCGATTAAATATGGCTTCATAATTATACCGCGTGGAAAATTAAAAGGAATAATTTAACATTTTGACATGCTCATCTCTCTACATATCGATAACAGTAATGTCATATTAGCGATTTATGAGTGGCGGTAACAGGAGTAATTTTTACAAATTCTAAAGCCGAGATTTCTAATTTTGCATAAAAATTTTTGTACACTTTTTCTTTAAAATTTTTGAATAAGACAAGAGTGTTATTTTTATAAATATAAAAGCCGAGATTTCTAATTTGTCATAAAAAATATTTATAATTTTTCTTGAAATTTTATGCATAAGTCACAGGTGTAATTTATTTATATATTTAAGCCAAAATCTCTAATTTTCCAAAAAAAAAAAATATTTATATTTTTTCTCGAAATTTATTGATTAAGACATGTGTATTTTATTTATATACTAATGCTGAAATTTCAAATTTTGCATGACCAATTTTTGATACGTTTTCTTCAAAATGTTTGCATAAGACCGGGTGTAATTTTTGTAAATATAAAAGCCGAGATTTCTAATATTGTATGAAAACTTTTGTACACTTTTTCTTTAAAATTTTTCCATAAAAAATTTGTATAATCTTTCTTGAAATTTTTGGAAAAAGTCACGGGTCTAATTTATTTATATAAAAATTTCTGATTGTTCCTCATGCAGAAATTTTTTTTTCCAAATATGTATTTTTTTAAAAATTCTTACAAATTAAAATAATTTTGAAAGAATTCAAAAGAGCGCTGTTGATAACTTAGTGAAGCTTTTTATAATTTCGCAATGAAATTAAAATTTCCGTAGATACAGTCACTTTCTTAAACATTTCATAAAGAAGTAAAATTCATATATTTACTGATAAACTTGAACCATTCCTCATACAAAAATGTATTTTTCCAAACATTCTTTCAAATCAAAAACATTTTGAAGGAATTGAAAAGTGCATTATTGATAACTTAGTGGAAGTTTTTATAATTTCGCAATGAAATTAATATTTCCGAAGCTACAGTCACTTTCTTAAACATTTCAAAACAAAGTAATATTCATATATTTATTGATAAGCTTAAACCGCTTCTCATAAAAATATGTATTTTTTCATAAACTCTTTCAAATGAAAACAATTTTAAAGGAATTGAAAAGAGCACTGTTAATAACTTAGTGCTTTTCAATTCAAAGTTTCATATGAAAGTAATATTCATATATTTATTTTAATATATTTTTTTTATTTGAACTACTCCTCATACAAAAATTGTCTTTTCAAACATTCTTTCAAATAAAACAATTTAAAAAGAATTGAAACGATAACTTGGTGAAGATTTTTCTTAAACATTTTATAAATAAGTAATTTTTATTTATTTATTGATAAACTTAAACCACTTCTCATTAAAAAATGTATGTTTTCATAAAATATTTCAAATCAAAACAGTTTTAAAAGAATGAAGAGCGATCAATTGATAATTTTGTGGAGATTTTTATAATTTCGTAATGAAATTAATATTTCGGGAGACACAGTCACTTTCTTAAACATTTCATAAAGAAGTAATATTCATATATTTACTGATAAACTTGAACCATTTCATATACAAAAATGTATTATTCCAAACATTCTTTAAAATCAAAACAATTTTGAAAGAATTAAAAAGAGCACTATTGATAGCTTAGTGAAGTTTTTTATAATTTCGCAATGAAATTAATATTTCCGGATATACAGTCACTTTCTTAAACATTTCATTAAGAAGAAATTTTTTTAATTTATTGATAAACTTAAACCACTTCTCATTTAAAAATGTATGTTTTCATAAATTCTTTCAAATCAAAACAGTTTTAAAAGTATGAAGAGCGATCGATTGATAATTTTGTGAAGATTTTTATAATTTCGCAACGAAATTAATATTTCCGGGGATACAGTCACTTTCTTAAACATTTCATAAGGAAGTCATTTTTTCTAATTTATTGATAAACTTAAGCCACTTCTCATTTAAAAATTTATGTTTTCATAAAATCTTTCTAATCAAAAGAGTTTTAAAAGAATTGAAAAGAGCACTATCGGTAACTTGGTGCAGATTTTTATAATTTCGCAATAAAATAAATATTTTCGGAGCTACAGTTACTTTTTTAAACATATCATATAGAAGTAACATTCATATATTTACTGATAATCTTGAACCATTCCTCACACAAAAATGTATTTTCCAAACATTCTTTCAAATAAAAAAAATTTTGAACGAATTGAAAAGCGCATTATTGATAACTTAGTGGAGGTTTTTATAATTTCGCAATGAAATTAATATTTCCGGAGCTACAGTCACTTTCTTAAACATTTCAAAAGGAAGTAATATTTATATATTTATTGATAAGCATGAACCGCTTCTCATAAAAAAATTAAATTTTTCAAAAACACTTGCAAATGAAAACAATTTTAAAGGAATTGAAAAGAGCACTGTTAATAACTTAGTGCTTTTCAATTCAAAGTTTCATACGAAAGTAATATTCATATATTTATTTTAATATATTTTTTTTTATTTGAAATACTCCTCATACAAAAATTGTCTTTTTAAACATTCATTCAAATCACACAATTTTAAAAGAATTGAAATGATAACTTGGTGAAGATTTTTATAATTTCGCAACGAAATTAATATTTCCGGAGATACAGTCACTTTCTTAATCATTTCATAAGGAAGAAATTTTTGTTAATTTACTGATAAACTTAAGCCACTTCTCATTTAAAAATGTATGTTTTCATAAAATCTTTCAAATCAAAAGAGTTTTAAAAGAATTGAAAAGAGCACTATCGGTAACTTGGTGCAGATTTTTATAATTTCGCAATAAAATAAATATTTCCGGAGCTACAATTACTTTTTTTAATATATCATATAGAAGTAATATTCATATATTTACTGATAAACTATAACCATTCCTCATACAAAAATATATTTTTCCAAACATCCTTCAAATCAAAAAAATTTTGAACGAATTGAAAAGCGCATTGTTGAGAACTTAGTGGAGGTTTTTATAATTTCGCAATGAAATTAATATTTCCGGAGCTACAGTCGGAGCTACAGTCACTTTCTTAAACATTTCAAAAGGAAGTAATATTCATATATTTATTGATAAGCTTGAACCGCTTCTCATTAAAAAATGTATTTTTTCATAAACTCTTTCAAATGAAAACAATTTTAAAGGAATTGAAAAGAGAACTGTTAATAACTAAGTGCGTTTCAATTCAAAGACTCATATGAAAGAAATATTCATATATATATTTTAATAATTTTTTTTTTATTTGAACTACTCTTCATACAAAAATTGTCGTTTTAAACATTCATTCAAATCACACAATTTTAAAAGAATTAAAACGATAACTTAGTAAAAATTTTAATAATTTCGCAATGAAATTTATATTTCCGGAGATACAGTCACTTTCTTAAACATTTCATAAAGAAGTAATATTCATATATTTACTGATAAACTTGAACCATTCCTCATACAAAAATGTATTTTTCCAAACATTCTTTCAAATCAAACAAATTTTGAACGAATTGAAAAGCGCATTATTGATAACTAGTGGAGGTTTTTATAATTTCGCAATGAAATTAATATTTCCGGAGCTACAGGCACTTTCTTAAACATTTCAAAAGGAAGTAATATTCATATATTTACTGATAAACTTGAACCATTCCTCATACAAAAATTTATTTTTCCAAACATTCTTTCAAATCAAAACAATTTTAAACGATTGAAAAGAGCACTATTGATAACTTAGTGAAGATTTTTATAATTTCGCAATGAAATTATTATTTCCGGAGATACAGTCACTTTCTTAAACATTTCATAAGGAAGTAATTTTTATTAATTTATTGATAAACTTAAACCACTTCTCATTTAAAAATGTATGTTTTCATAAAATGTTTCAAATCAAAAGAGTTTTAAAAGATTTGAGAAGAGCACTATAAGTAACTTGGTGCAGATTTTTATAATTTCGAAATAAAATTAATATTTCCGACGCTACAGTTACTTTTTTAAACATATCATATTGAAGTAATATTCATATATTTACTGATAAATTTGAAACCAAAAACAAAAAATTGAACGAATTGAGAAGCGCATTATTGATAACTTATAATTTTTCTTGAAATTTTATGAATAAGTCACAGGTGTAATTTATTTATATATTAAAGCCAAAATTTCTAAATTTCCAAAAAAAAATTTTGTAATTTTTCTTGAAATTTTTAAATTAAAACATGTGCATTTTATATATATATTATTATTATATATATTATTGCTGAAATTTATAATTTTGCATGACCAATTTTTGATAAGTTTTCTTCAAAATGTTTGAATAAATCACGGGTGTAATTTTTATATATATTAAAGCCGAGATTTCTAATATTGCATGAACAATTTTGTTTACTCTTTCTTGAAAATTTTTGAACAAGACCGGGTGTAATTTTTGTAAATATAAAAGCCGAGATTTCTAATTTTCCATAAAAAATTTGAAATTTTTGGAAAAAGTCACGGGTCTAATTTATTTATATAATAAAGCTGCAATTTCTAATTTTTCCTCATGCAAAAATGTATTTTTCCAAATATGCATTTATTTTAAAAACTCTGTCATATTAAAATAGTTTTGAAAGAATTCAAAACAGCACTGTTGCTAACTTAGTGAAGCTTTTTATAATTTCGCAATGAAATTAATATATCCGTAAATACAGTCGCTTTCTGAAACATTTCATAAAGAAGTAATAATCATGTATTCACTGATAAACTTGAACCATTCCTCATACAAAAATGTATTTTTCCAAAAATTCTTTAAAATGAAACAAATTTTGAAGGATTTGAAAATAGGTACTCTTGATAGCTTAGTGAAGATTTTTATAATTTTAAATCAAAACAACTTTGAAAGAATTAAAAAGAGCACTATCGATAACTTACTGAATATTTCTATAATTTCACAATGAAGTTAATATTTCCGTAGATACAGTCACTTTCTTAAACATTTCATAAAGAAGTAATATTCATATATTTACTGATAAACTTGAACCATTCCTCATACAAAAATGTATTTTTCCAAACATTCTTTAAAATCAAAAAAAAATTTGAACGAATTGAAAAGCGCATTATTGATAAATAAGTGGAGGTTTTTATAATTTCGCAATGAAATTAATATTTCCGGAGCTACAGTCACCTTCTTAAACATTTCAAAAGGAAGTAATTTTTATTAATTTATTGATAAACTTAAACCATTTCTCATTTAAAAATGTATGTTTTCATAAAATCTTTCAAATCAAAAGAGTTTTAAGAGAATTGAAAAGAGCACTATCGGTAACTTGGTGCAGATTTTTATAATTTCGCAATAAAATTAATATTTCCGGAGCTACAGTTACTTTTTTAAACATTTCATATGTTTAATGTAATGTTCATATATTTACTGAACTACTTGAACCATTCCTCATACAAAAATGTATTTTTCCAAACATTCTTTCAAATTGTTAATGAATAATTTAATGTAGTATTATTGCCTACTGCTATTTATTCACACATCACTATATTATAACATATGAATGCCGTTTTGTTCGATGCATAAGACATAAAAGAGAGTAAATTACTTATGCTCAGAGAAAATGTATTGAAACAAAATACTGGTTTTTTTATGCATGCAATTGCCTATTACATGCAAATTCATATACGCGCATACATACATATGTATATACTTACTTACGGTATTATTTAAAATGTATAAACTCTCATTAGTTATAAGCACTGTTACATATTCTTTTTAGATTTTATCAGACATACTTAAGACTTAATAAACATAAAGTTAAATTCTCATACATAAATTTGGTGCCGATACCCGGGAATTGATGCATAAATTGAAGCGTGCCTAGTGGAAGTTCAATAAAATAAATTTGAAGACTGGAAAACCAATAAAATGGCGGAATTACACCCACATATCGAGAGCCAAAGAGATTTGTTACGGAACCTGAAGAAAACCGCTAAGCTTTATGATTTGCAAACGAATAAAACGCATGGATTTGCACAATCGGTTTTAGACGAAATAGAAGCGAATTTTGCAAAATTTAAAGAAGGTAATAGTCATTTATGTTCCATAGTCCATGAAAATACCATTAATACAGAAAATATTCCGTATTTCGAAGAAGATGTTTATTACCAGTTTCAGAAGGAATTTTTTACCCTTAAGGGTCTGTTGCTTGATTTCATGGAATCTTGTGATCTTCGTTCGCCTGGAATTCAATCCAGCACGTTTGCTGGTTCTGGTCATTCTAGAAATGAAACATTTTCGGTTCAGGCACGGTTACCGAAAATTGACTTGCCAATCTTTAGTGGAGATTATTTAGCCTGGATGTCATACCAAGATATGTTTATTTCACTAGTGCATAATAATCCCAGCCTGTCTGATGTCCAAAAATTTTGTTTTTTGGAAACTTCTTGCAAGGAAACTCCACTGGATATCGTGAATGAATATCCAGCAACGGACGCTAGCTACACTTTAGCTTGGACAGCATTGCAAAATAGATATCACAATAAAAGGAAAATAGTTGATACTATTTTTAAAAAGTTATTTTCGATACCTGTTTCTGATGGCTCCGCCAAAAGCATTCAGTTAATTTTAGATACAACCCGCACTAGTATAGCGCTTCTACGCAGCTTAGAAGTAAATACTGAAGGTGAACATGCTATGCTTATATATATGACTGTGAATAAGCTGGACTTACAAATACGCAAGGAATGGGAGCAATCTCTAAAGGCGTCAACGGAAATTCCTCCAATAGGAGATTTATTCAAATTCCTAGAAGCAACATTTCGAACATTAGAAACACTTTCTGATCAGGCCGATTCAAGTCCTAATGCAGTTCGTTTGTCATCAAAATCCTCACTAAATAATAACGTTAAAAGCAATTTTCGACGGTATGCAAACGCTGTTTCTACAGGCAACGACTCCAACTGCCCCTGCTGCAATAAGCGTCATCTTCTTTTCAAATGTTTCAAGTTTGCTTCGTTAGCATCTGCTGCAAAGAAAGATTTTTTAAATTCAAAGCGAATATGTAGAAATTGCTTAACACCTGGCCACTTTAGTAACAACTGTCGTGTAGTTTCTCGCTGTCAAGTCTGCCAACAGAATCACCATACAACAGTGCATAATGAATATTCGGCAACCCACTCATTGCGAACTCACCTACTGAATCCGCTATGATTCGTGAACACCCCTCTTCTTCGCAAATACTTCAGAACGTCACTGCTCATGTAGTTGATAATTGCAAGAAATATAGTGGCAGGAAAAGGTCTCAAATTCTCTTAGCGACATTACGGGTCGTGCTAAAAACCTATCAAGGCGTCTTTGTCTTGCGGGCCCCCCTTGACCAATGTGCCCAGGCTACTTTTATCACCAAAAAGGTTGTGGACGCTCTAAAATTACCTTACACAAAGGATTTTGTAGAAATTAGCGGGGTTGGTGGACATCAACCCACGATTGTACGAAAACATGTTAATTTTACTATTTTCTCAAGAACCAACACTAATTTAAGATCGATTGTGAGGCCTTAGTTTTACCAAAAATAACTGGATATCAACCTATGGCTATAAATGAGAAACTTTTACCTGATTTATATAAATTTTCGTTAGCTGATCCTTATTTCTCAGAACCTGGAGAAATTGATCTTTTGCTAGGAGGAGATATCTATGGAGATATCGTATTACCTCAACAACATACATTTAACAATGGTCCTTTTTTGCAATTGACACAATTCGGGTGGATAGTTTCGGGTCCTATTCCAGACAACAATTTACATCACAGTATTACTGTAAACGTTTGTTCTTTAGATAAACAATTGCAGTCCTTTTGGGAACAGGAAGAACTGATAGAGAAGAGGGTTTTAACAGAAGAAGAAATTCTTTGTGAAGAACACTTCAAAGCTACTACTATACGTGATTCATCAGGACGTTATATGGTGTCTCTACCCTTTAAATCTCTTCTCAAGAGTAGCTTGCTTCCCGTTTTTGCACAAACAGACTATACAGCGCTTTCTCGCTTAAAAAGTATTGAAGCCAAATGTAAATTGAATAAGAACTTTGGGAAACTTTACACAGACTTTATGGAAGAGTACGAACGGCTTGGTCATATGGAAAAGGTAGGCACTTATCCTCTTGACTTGGATAGGAATGGATTCTTTTTGCCCCATCATGGTGTTTTAAGAGAAAACAGCTCGACAACCAAGTTGAGGGTTGTTTTCGACGGTAGCTGTAAGCGGTCAGCTCAACCCTCGTTAAATGACGAACTGGCAGCTGGTCCTGCATTACAAAATGATCTGCCTACAATCATTAATCGGTGGAGACGTTTCAAAATTGGTTTTAGGGCAGATTTAGAAAAAATGTTTAGACAAATACTCGTAAAACCGGAGCAACGAAAGTTTCAACAAATTCTTTGGAGAAATATGAGATCCGAAGAGATACTAATTTACCGGCTCTCAACGGTCACTTATGGTACAACATCTGCACCTTTTCTTTCGATTAGAGTGTTACAACAGCTAGCACTAGACGAACAGGAAAAATATCCAATGGCTTGTAGCGTGCTCAACACAGATACTTATGTTGATGATGTTATTTCTGGGGCGGATAGTTTAGCAGAAGCTTACCAGTTGCATACTGAGCTATGTAGCTTGCTAAATAAAGGTCAGTTTAATCTACGTAAATGGACAAAAAACTCAATAGAACTACTAGATTTGATTCCCGTAGACTTCAGGGAAACTTCCAACATATTCGAGTTGAATCAACCTAATACAGTAAAAGCTCTGGGTTTGAAGTGGGACATAGCAGATGACTGCTTTTCATTTGATATTAATTTTGATAATACATCAGTAGTTACAAAACGAAGCTTGTTATCAGATGCCGCAAAACTTTACGATCCTCTAGGCTGGCTATCCCCTACCACAATTCTCGCAAAAATAGAATTTCAAAACCTATGGTTACTTGGTATTGATTGGAACGATCGCCTGCCCGATGCTATGGATAAAAAATGGTTAATATATCGCAATAATTTAAAACATCTGGAAAATATTAAAATTCCGCGTTGGATTGGAGTGCGCAAGGAGGTTAAAGTTGAAATTCATGGGTTTTCCGACTCTTCTAAGCTAGCTTATGCAGCGGCAGTCTATGCAAAAACCAGTTCTGATTTGGGTACAAAAGTATATCTAATCCAGGCAAAAACTAAAGTGGGCCCTATAAAGCGGTTAACTATACCCAGAATGGAATTGTGTGGTGCCACTTTATTAGCTAAGCTAGTAGATAAAATAATTTCTTCACTTAATCAAAGAATTTCAAATGTTTACTATTGGACTGATAGCACAACTGTGCTTGCATGGATTCGTGGTCAGTCGTCTAAGTGGCCTGTATATGTTGGAAATCGAGTTGCCGAAATTCAACGCAGGTCTAATGCTTCTCAATGGCGATATATATGCACAAGTGAAAATCCTGCTGACTGCGCGTCCCGTGGTATACTACCCAGTGAATTGGCTGAACATGAATTATGGTGGCATGGTCCTAACTGGCTATCGGAACCATCAGAAAATTGGCCAAGACAACCTCAAATAAACTTAAATGAAATTGATAAAATTGCTGAACCATCCTTAAATATACATGCAACTGCGACATATGTCAACCAATATCCAGATTTATTAACAAGATTTTCTTCTCTTGGTAAGCTGATACGTGTTGTTGCATACATATTTCGTTTTAAAATAGCACAAAGTCCAAAAGTTGGAGATTTAGTGGTATTTTTCAATGAACGTGGTACTCCAGGAAACTGGCCGCTTGCTCGTATCAAGGATATTCATCCTGGCAAAGACGGTTGTGTACGGGTGGTCACTCTATCCGCAAATGGCAAAGTCTTCAAACGTCCAATTTCCAAAGTTGCGCCTTTGCCGAGGAATGATTGCTTTGATAATACAGAAAATTATGCCAACTCTAAACCATACGGTGATGACTCTGCCGCATTGTAAGCACTATCGCACTTAGTGGGGGAGAATGTTAATGAATAATTTAAGGTAGTATTATTGCCTACTGCTATTTATTCACACATCACTATATTATAACATATGAATGCCGTTTTATTCGATGCATAAGACATAAAAGAGAGTAAATTACTTATGCTCAGAGAAAATGTATTGAAACAAAATACTGGTTTTTTTATGCATGCAATTGCCTATTACATGCAAATTCATATACGCGCATACATACATATGTATATACTTACTTACGGTATTATTTAAAATGTATAAACTCTCATTAGTTATAAGCACTGTTACATATTCTTTTTAGATTTTATTATTATACTTAAAATATTTGTTACTGACTTCACTTGTCTTTACTGCCTCGCTGCGATCAGACATACTTAAGACTTAATAAACATAAAGTTAAATTCTCATACACAAATCAAACAAATTTTGGACGAATGAGAAGCGCATTATTTATAACTTATAATTTTTCTTGAAATTTTTGGAAAGCCAAAATTTTTAATTTTGCGTGACCACATTTTAACACTTTTTCTTCAAAATGTTTGAATAAGCCACGGGTGTAATTTTAATGAATATAAAAGCCGAGATTTCTAATTTTGCATCACCAATTTTGTACACTTTTTCTTGAAAATTTTTGAATAACACATGGGTGTAATTTTAATAAATTTGAAAGTCGAGATTTCTAATTTTCCATAAAAAAATGTTATAATTTTTCTTGAAATTTTTTGAATAAGTAACAGGTGTGTTTTGTTTATATATTAAAGCTGAAAATTCTAATTTTTAACACCTTTTCTTCAAATTGTTTGAATCAGTTACGGTTGTAAGTTTCATAAATATAAAGCTCGAGATTTCTAATTTTGCATGAAAAAATGTTCTATACTTTTTCTTGAAAATTTTCGAAAACGACAGGGTGTAATTTTTACAAATTCAAAAGCCGAGATTTCTAATTTTGTATGAAAACTTTTGTACACTTTTTCTTTAAAATTTTTCCATAAAAAATTTCTATAATCTTTCGTGAAATTTTTGGAAAAATTCATGGGTCTAATTTATTTACATAACAAAGCTGCAATTTCTGATTGTTCCTCATGCAAAATTTTTTTTTCTAAATATGTATTTTTTTAAAAATTCTTTCAAATTAAAATAATTTTGAAAGAATTCAAAAGAGCACTGTTGCTAACTTAGTGAAGCTTTTTATAATTTCGCAATGAAATTAATATTTCCGTAGATACAGTCACTTTCTTAAACATTTCATTAAGAAGTAATATTCATATATTTACTGATAAACTTGAACCATTCCTCATAAAAAAAGTATTTTTCTAAACATTCTTTCAAATCAAAAAAATTTTGAACGAATTGAGAAGCGCATTATATATAACTTATAATTTTTCCTGAAATTTTTGGAAAGCCAAAATTTTTAATTTTGCATGACCATATTTTAACACTTTTTCTTCAAAATGTTTGAATAAGTCACGGGTGTAATTTTTATGAATATAAAATCCGAGATTTCTAATTTTGCATCACCAATTTTGTACACTTTTTCTTGAAAATTTTTGAATAACACATGGAAAGTCGAGATTTCTAATTTTCCATAAAAAATGTTATAATTTTTCTTGAAATTTTTTGAATAAGTAACAGGTGTGTTTTGTTTATATATTAAAGCTGAAATTTCTAATTTTTAACACTTTTTCTTCAAATTGTTTGAATCAGTTACGGTTGTAAGTTTCATAAATATAAAACTCAAGATTTCTAATTTTGCATGAAAAAATGTTCTATACTTTTTCTTGAAAATTTTTGAAAACGACAGGGGTGTAATTTTTACAAATTCAAAAGCCGACATTTTTAATTTTGCATGAAAAATTTTGTACACTTTTTCTTGAATATTTTTGAATAAGACAATAGCGTTATTTTTATAAATATAAAAGGCGAGATTTCTAATTTTCCATTAACAATGTTTATAATTTTTCTTGAAATTTTATGAATAAGTCACAGGTGTAATTTATTTATATATTAAAGCCAAAATTTCTAATTTTCCAAAAAAAATTTTTCTAATTTTTCTTGAAATTTTTTGATTAAGACATGTGCATTTTATTTATATATTAATGCTGAAATTTCTAATTTTGCATGACCAATTTTTGATACGTTTTCTTTAAAATGTTAGAATAAGTCACGGGTGTAATTTTTATAAATATAAAACTCGAGATTTCTAATTTTGCATGAAAAAATATTCTATACTTTTTCTTGAAAATTTTTGAAAACGACATGGGTGTAATTTTTACAAATTCAAAAGCCGAGATTTCTAATTTTGTATGAAAAATTTTGTACACTTTTTCTTTAAAATTTTTCCATAAAAAAATTGTATAATCTTTCTTGAAATTTTTGGAAAAAGTCACGGGTCTAATTTATTTATATAATAAAGCTGCAATTTCTGATTGTTCCTCATGCAAAAATGTATTTTTCCAAATATGTATTTTCTTAAAAATTCTTTGAAATTAAAATAATTTTCAAAGAACTCAAAAGAGCACTGTTGCTAACTTAGTGAAGCTTTTTATAATTTCGCAATGAAATTAATATTTCCGTATATACAGTCACTTTCTTAAACATTTCATAAAGAAGTAATATTCATATATTTACTGATAAACTTGAACCATTCCTCATACAAAAATGTATTTTTCCAAACATTCTTTAAAATCAAAAAAATTTTGAACGAATTGAAAAGCGCATTATTGATAACTTAGTGGAGGTTTTTATAATTTCGCAATGAAATTAATATTTCCGGAGCTACAGTCACTTTTTTAAACATTTCATATGAAAGTAATATTCATATATTTACTGATAAACTTGAACCATTCCTCATACAAAAATATATTTTTCCAAACATTCTTTCAAATCAAAAAAATTTTGAACGAATTGAAAAGCGCATTATTGATAACTTAGTGTAGGTTTTTATAATTTCGCAATGAAATTAACATTTCCGGAGCTACAGTCACTTTCTTAAACATTTTATATGGAAGTATTATTCATATATTTACTGATAAACTTGAACCATTCCTCATACAAAAATGTTTTTTCCAAACATTCTTTCAAATCAAAAAAATTTTGAACGAATTGAGAAGCGCATTATTGATAACTTATAATTTTTCTTTAAATTTTTGGAAAACCAAAATTTTTAATTTTGCATGAATATATTTTAACACTTTTTCTTCAAAATGTTTGAATAAGTCACGGGTGTAATTTTTATGAATATAAAAGCCGAGATTTCTAATTTTGCATTACCAATTTTGTACACTTTTTCTTGAAAATGTTTTAATAACACATGGGTAAATAAAATAAATTTGTTCATGAGAAGCGGTTCAAGATTTTCAATAAATATATAAATATTACTTCCTTTTGAAATGCTTAAGAAAGTGACTGTAGCTCCGGAAATATTAATTTCATTGCGAAATTATAAAAACTTCCACGAAGTTATCAATAATGCGCTTTTCAATTCGTTCAAAATTTTTTTGATTTGAAAGAATGTTTGGAAAAATACATTTTTGTATGAGGGATAGTTTAAGTTTATCAGTAAATATATGAATATTACTTCCTTTTGAAATGTTTAGGAAAGTGACTGTATGTCCGGTAATATTCTTTCATTGCGACATTATAAAAATCTTCACCAAGTTATCGATAGTGCACTTTTCAATTCTTTTAAAATTGTTTGATTTGAAATAATGTTTGAAAGGACAATTTTTTTGTGAAGAGTAGTTCAAATAAAAAAAAATTCTGTTAAAATAAATATATGAATATTACTTTCATATGAATATTTGAATTGAAAAGAACTAAGTTATTAAAAGTGCTCTTTTCAATTCCTTTAAAATTGTTTTCATTTGAAAGAGTTTTTGAAAAAAAAAATATGTTTATGAGAAGCGGTTCAAGCTTTTCAATAAATATATAAATATTACTTCCTTTTGAAATGCTTAAGAAAGTGACTGTATCTCCGGAAATATTAATTTCATTGCGAAATTATAAAAACTTCCACTAAGTTATCAATAATGCGCTTTTCAATTCGTTCAAAATTTTTTTGATTTGAAAGAATGTTTGGAAAAATATATTTTTGTATGAGGGATAGTTCAAGTTTATCAGTAAATATATGAATATTACTTCTGTATGATATGTTTAAAAAAGTAACTGTAGCTCCGGAAATATTAATTTTATTGCGAAATTATAAAAATCTGCACCAAGTTACCGATAGTGCTCTTTTCAATTCTTTTAAAACTTTTTTGATTTAAAAGATTTTATGAAAACATACATTTTTAAATGAGAAGTGCTTTAAGTTTATCAGTAACTATATGAATATTACTTCTTTATGAAATGTTTAAGAAAGTGACTGTATCTCCGGAAATATTAATTTCATTGCGAAACTATAAAAATCTGCACCAAGTTACCGATATTGCTGTTTCCAATTGTTTTAAAACTCTTTTGATTTGAAAGATTTTATGAAAACATACATTTTTAAATGAGAAGTGGTTTAAGTTTATCAATAAATTAATAAAAATTACTTCCTTTTGAAATGTTTAAGAAAGTGACTGTAGCTCCGGAAATATTAATTTCATTGGGAAATTATAAAATGCTTCATTAAGTTAGCAATAGTGCTCTTTTGAATACTTTCAAAATTATTTTAATTTGAAAGAATTTTAAAAAAAAATACATATATGGAAAAATACATTTTTGCATGAGGGAAAATTAGAAATTGCAGCTTTATTATATAAATAAATTAGACTTGTGACTTTTTTTCAAAAATTTCATGAAAGATTATACAAATTTTGTATGGAAAATTATAAATCTCGGCTTTTATATTTACAAAAATTACACCGGTGAGTTATTCAACCATTGTGAAGAAAAAGTGTTAAAAATTAGAAATTTCAGCTTTAATATATAAACAAAATACACCTGTTACTTATTCAAAAAATTTCAAGAAAAATTATAACATTTTTTTATGGAAAATTAGAAATCTCGACTTTCAAATTTATTAAAATTACACCCATGTGTTATTCAAAAATTTTCAAGAAAAAGTGTACAAAATTGGTGATGCAAAATTAGAAATCTCGGCTTTTATATTCATAAAAATTACACCGGTGACTTATTCAAACATTTTGAAGAAAAAGTGTTAAAATATGGTCATGCAAAATTAAAAATTTTGGCTTTCCAAAAATTTCAAGAAAAATTATAAGTTATCAATAATGCGCTTCTCAATTCGTTCAAAATTTTTTTGATTTGAAAGAATGTTTGGAAAAATACATTTTTGTATGAGGAATGGTTCAAGTTTATCAGTAAATATATGAATAATACTTCCATATGAAATGTTTAAGAAAGTGACTGTAGCTCCGGAAATGTTAATTTCATTGCGAAATTATAAAAACCTCCACTAAGTTATCAATAATGCGCTTTTCAATTCGTTCAAAATTTTTTTGATTTGAAAGAATGTTTGGAAAAATATATTTTTGTATGAGGAATGGTTCAAGTTTATCAGTAAATATATGAATATTACTTCCATATGAAATGTTTAAGAAAGTGACTGTAGCTCCGGAAATATTAATTTCATTGCGAAATTATAAAAACCTCCACTAAGTTATCAATAATGCGCTTTTCAATTCGTTCAAAATTTTTTGGATTTTAAAGAATGTTTGGAAAAATACATTTTTGTATGAGGAATGGTTCAAGTTTATCAGTAAATATATGAACATTACTTCTACATGAAATGTTTAAAAAGTAACTGTAGATCCGGAAATATTAATTTTATTGCGAAATTATAAAAATCTGCACCAAGTTATTGTCTCAATTCTTTCAAAATTGTGTGATTTGAATGAATGTTTGAAAAGACAATTTTTATAGGAGGAGTAGTTCAAATAAAAAAAATATATATTAATAAATAAATGAATATTATTTTCATATGAAACTTTGAATTGAAAAGCACTAAGTTAATTACAGTGCTCTTTTCAATTCCTTTAAAATTGTTTTCATTTGCAAGTGTTTTTGAAAAATTAAATTTTTTTATGAGAAGCGGTTAATGCTTCTCAATAAATATATGAATATTACTTCCTTTTGAAATGTTTAAGAAAGTGACTGTATCTACGGAAATTTTATTTTCATTGCGAAATTATAAAAAGCTTCACTAAGTTAGCAACAGTGCTCTTTTGAATTCTTTCAAAATTATTTTAATTTGAAAGAATTAAAAAAAAATACATATTTGGAAAAAAAGTTTTTGCATGAGGAACAATCAGAAATTGCAGCTTTATTATATAAATAAATTAGACTTGTGACTTTTTCCAAAAATTTCAAGAAAGATTATACAATTTTTTTATGGAAAAATTTTAAAGAAAAAGTGTACAAAATTTTTCATACAAAATTAGAAATCTCGGCTTTTGAATTTGTAAAAATTACACCCATGTCGTTTTCAAAAATTTTCAAGAAAAAGTATAGAATATTTTTTCATGCAAAATTAGAAATCTCGAGTTTTATATTTATAAAAATTACACCCGTGACTTATTCTAACATTTTGAAGAAAACGTATCAAAAATTGGTCATGCAAAATTAGAAATTTCAGCATTAATATATAAATAAAATGCACATGTCTTAATCAAAAAATTTCAAGAAAAATTAGAAAAATTTTTTTTGGAAAATTAGAAATTTTGGCTTTAATATATAAATAAATTACACCTGTGACTTATTCATAAAATTTCAAGAAAAATTATAAACATTGTTAATGGAAAATTAGAAATCTCGCCTTTTATATTTATAAAAATAACGCTATTGTCTTATTCAAAAATATTCAAGAAAAAGTGTACAAAATTTTTCATGCAAAATTAAAAATGTCGGCTTTTGAATTTGTAAAAATTACACCCCTGTCGTTTTCAAAAATTTTCAAGAAAAAGTATAGAACATTTTTTCATGCAAAATTAGAAATCTCGAGTTTTATATTTATGAAACTTACAACCGTAACTGATTCAAACAATTTGAAGAAAAAGTGTTAAAAATTAGAAATTTCAGCTTTAATATATAAACAAAACACACCTGTTACTTATTCAAAAAATTTCAAGAAAAATTATAACATTTTTTATGGAAAATTAGAAATCTCGACTTTCCATGTGTTATTCAAAAATTTTCAAGAAAAAGTGTACAAAATTGGTGATGCAAAATTAGAAATCTCGGCTTTTATATTCATAAAAATTACACCCGTGACTTATTCAAACATTTTGAAGAAAAAGTGTTAATATATGGTCATGCAAAATTAAAAATTTTGGCTTTCCAAAAATTTCAGGAAAAATTATAAGTTATATATAATGCGCTTCTCAATTCGTTCAAAATTTTTTTGATTTGAAAGAATGTTTAGAAAAATACTTTTTTTATGAGGAATGGTTCAAGTTTATCAGTAAATATATGAATATTACTTCTTAATGAAATGTTTAAGAAAGTGACTGTATCTACGGAAATATTAATTTCATTGCGAAATTATAAAAAGCTTCACTAAGTTAGCAACAGTGCTCTTTTGAATTCTTTCAAAATTATTTTAATTTGAAAGAATTTTTAAAAAAATACATATTTAGAAAAAAAAATTTTGCATGAGGAACAATCAGAAATTGCAGCTTTATTATATAAATAAATTAGACCCATGAATTTTTCCAAAAATTTCACGAAAGATTATAGAAATTTTTTATGGAAAAATTTTAAAGAAAAAGTGTACAAAAGTTTTCATACAAAATTAGAAATCTCGGCTTTTGAATTTGTAAAAATTACACCCTGTCGTTTTCGAAAATTTTCAAGAAAAAGTATAGAACATTTTTTCATGCAAAATTAGAAATCTCGAGCTTTATATTTATGAAACTTACAACCGTAACTGATTCAAACAATTTGAAGAAAAGGTGTTAAAAATTAGAATTTTCAGCTTTAATATATAAACAAAACACACCTGTTACTTATTCAAAAAATTTCAAGAAAAATTATAACATTTTTTTATGGAAAATTAGAAATCTCGACTTTCAAATTTATTAAAATTACACCCATGTGTTATTCAAAAATTTTCAAGAAAAAGTGTACAAAATTGGTGATGCAAAATTAGAAATCTCGGCTTTTATATTCATAAAAATTACACCGGTGACTTATTCAAACATTTTGAAGAAAAAGTGTTAAAATATGGTCATGCAAAATTAAAAATTTTGGCTTTCCAAAAATTTCAAGAAAAATTATAAGTTATCAATAATGCGCTTCTCAATTCGTTCAAAATTTTTTTGATTTGAAAGAATGTTTGGAAAAATACATTTTTGTATGAGGAATGGTTCAAGTTTATCAGTAAATATATGAATAATACTTCCATATGAAATGTTTAAGAAAGTGACTGTAGCTCCGGAAATGTTAATTTCATTGCGAAATTATAAAAACCTCCACTAAGTTATCAATAATGCGCTTTTCAATTCGTTCAAAATTTTTTTGATTTGAAAGAATGTTTGGAAAAATATATTTTTGTATGAGGAATGGTTCAAGTTTATCAGTAAATATATGAATATTACTTCCATATGAAATGTTTAAGAAAGTGACTGTAGCTCCGGAAATATTAATTTCATTGCGAAATTATAAAAACCTCCACTAAGTTATCAATAATGCGCTTTTCAATTCGTTCAAAATTTTTTGGATTTTAAAGAATGTTTGGAAAAATACATTTTTGTATGAGGAATGGTTCAAGTTTATCAGTAAATATATGAACATTACTTCTATATGAAATGTTTAAAAAGTAACTGTAGATCCGGAAATATTAATTTTATTGCGAAATTATAAAAATCTGCACCAAGTTATTGTCTCAATTCTTTCAAAATTGTGTGATTTGAATGAATGTTTGAAAAGACAATTTTTATAGGAGGAGTAGTTCAAATAAAAAAAATATATATTAATAAATAAATGAATATTATTTTCATATGAAACTTTGAATTGAAAAGCACTAAGTTAATTACAGTGCTCTTTTCAATTCCTTTAAAATTGTTTTCATTTGCAAGTGTTTTTGAAAAATTAAATTTTTTTATGAGAAGCGGTTAATGCTTCTCAATAAATATATGAATATTACTTCCTTTTGAAATATTTAAGAAAGTGACTGTATCTACGGAAATTTTATTTTCATTGCGAAATTATAAAAAGCTTCACTAAGTTAGCAACAGTGCTCTTTTGAATTCTTTCAAAATTATTTTAATTTGAAAGAATTAAAAAAAAATACATATTTGGAAAAAAAGTTTTTGCATGAGGAACAATCAGAAATTGCAGCTTTATTATATAAATAAATTAGACTTGTGACTTTTTCCAAAAATTTCAAGAAAGATTATACAATTTTTTTATGGAAAAATTTTAAAGAAAAAGTGTACAAAATTTTTCATACAAAATTAGAAATCTCGGCTTTTGAATTTGTAAAAATTACACCCATGTCGTTTTCAAAAATTTTCAAGAAAAAGTATAGAATATTTTTTCATGCAAAATTAGAAATCTCGAGTTTTATATTTATAAAAATTACACCCGTGACTTATTCTAACATTTTGAAGAAAACGTATCAAAAATTGGTCATGCAAAATTAGAAATTTCAGCATTAATATATAAATAAAATGCACATGTCTTAATCAAAAAATTTCAAGAAAAATTAGAAAAATTTTTTTTGGAAAATTAGAAATTTTGGCTTTAATATATAAATAAATTACACCTGTGACTTATTCATAAAATTTCAAGAAAAATTATAAACATTGTTAATGGAAAATTAGAAATCTCGCCTTTTATATTTATAAAAATAACGCTATTGTCTTATTCAAAAATATTCAAGAAAAAGTGTACAAAATTTTTCATGCAAAATTAAAAATGTCGGCTTTTGAATTTGTAAAAATTACACCCCTGTCGTTTTCAAAAATTTTCAAGAAAAAGTATAGAACATTTTTTCATGCAAAATTAGAAATCTCGAGTTTTATATTTATGAAACTTACAACCGTAACTGATTCAAACAATTTGAAGAAAAAGTGTTAAAAATTAGAAATTTCAGCTTTAATATATAAACAAAACACACCTGTTACTTATTCAAAAAATTTCAAGAAAAATTATAACATTTTTTATGGAAAATTAGAAATCTCGACTTTCCATGTGTTATTCAAAAATTTTCAAGAAAAAGTGTACAAAATTGGTGATGCAAAATTAGAAATCTCGGCTTTTATATTCATAAAAATTACACCCGTGACTTATTCAAACATTTTGAAGAAAAAGTGTTAATATATGGTCATGCAAAATTAAAAATTTTGGCTTTCCAAAAATTTCAGGAAAAATTATAAGTTATATATAATGCGCTTCTCAATTCGTTCAAAATTTTTTTGATTTGAAAGAATGTTTAGAAAAATACTTTTTTTATGAGGAATGGTTCAAGTTTATCAGTAAATATATGAATATTACTTCTTAATGAAATGTTTAAGAAAGTGACTGTATCTACGGAAATATTAATTTCATTGCGAAATTATAAAAAGCTTCACTAAGTTAGCAACAGTGCTCTTTTGAATTCTTTCAAAATTATTTTAATTTGAAAGAATTTTTAAAAAAATACATATTTAGAAAAAAAAATTTTGCATGAGGAACAATCAGAAATTGCAGCTTTATTATATAAATAAATTAGACCCATGAATTTTTCCAAAAATTTCACGAAAGATTATAGAAATTTTTTATGGAAAAATTTTAAAGAAAAAGTGTACAAAAGTTTTCATACAAAATTAGAAATCTCGGCTTTTGAATTTGTAAAAATTACACCCTGTCGTTTTCGAAAATTTTCAAGAAAAAGTATAGAACATTTTTTCATGCAAAATTAGAAATCTCGAGCTTTATATTTATGAAACTTACAACCGTAACTGATTCAAACAATTTGAAGAAAAGGTGTTAAAAATTAGAATTTTCAGCTTTAATATATAAACAAAACACACCTGTTACTTATTCAAAAAATTTCAAGAAAAATTATAACATTTTTTTATGGAAAATTAGAAATCTCGACTTTCAAATTTATTAAAATTACACCCATGTGTTATTCAAAAATTTTCAAGAAAAAGTGTACAAAATTGGTGATGCAAAATTAGAAATCTCGGCTTTTATATTCATAAAAATTACACCGGTGACTTATTCAAACATTTTGAAGAAAAAGTGTTAAAATATGGTCATGCAAAATTAAAAATTTTGGCTTTCCAAAAATTTCAAGAAAAATTATAAGTTATCAATAATGCGCTTCTCAATTCGTTCAAAATTTTTTTGATTTGAAAGAATGTTTGGAAAAATACATTTTTGTATGAGGAATGGTTCAAGTTTATCAGTAAATATATGAATAATACTTCCATATGAAATGTTTAAGAAAGTGACTGTAGCTCCGGAAATGTTAATTTCATTGCGAAATTATAAAAACCTCCACTAAGTTATCAATAATGCGCTTTTCAATTCGTTCAAAATTTTTTTGATTTGAAAGAATGTTTGGAAAAATATATTTTTGTATGAGGAATGGTTCAAGTTTATCAGTAAATATATGAATATTACTTCCATATGAAATGTTTAAGAAAGTGACTGTAGCTCCGGAAATATTAATTTCATTGCGAAATTATAAAAACCTCCACTAAGTTATCAATAATGCGCTTTTCAATTCGTTCAAAATTTTTTGGATTTTAAAGAATGTTTGGAAAAATACATTTTTGTATGAGGAATGGTTCAAGTTTATCAGTAAATATATGAACATTACTTCTATATGAAATGTTTAAAAAGTAACTGTAGATCCGGAAATATTAATTTTATTGCGAAATTATAAAAATCTGCACCAAGTTATTGTCTCAATTCTTTCAAAATTGTGTGATTTGAATGAATGTTTGAAAAGACAATTTTTATAGGAGGAGTAGTTCAAATAAAAAAAATATATATTAATAAATAAATGAATATTATTTTCATATGAAACTTTGAATTGAAAAGCACTAAGTTAATTACAGTGCTCTTTTCAATTCCTTTAAAATTGTTTTCATTTGCAAGTGTTTTTGAAAAATTAAATTTTTTTATGAGAAGCGGTTAATGCTTCTCAATAAATATATGAATATTACTTCCTTTTGAAATGTTTAAGAAAGTGACTGTATCTACGGAAATTTTATTTTCATTGCGAAATTATAAAAAGCTTCACTAAGTTAGCAACAGTGCTCTTTTGAATTCTTTCAAAATTATTTTAATTTGAAAGAATTAAAAAAAAATACATATTTGGAAAAAAAGTTTTTGCATGAGGAACAATCAGAAATTGCAGCTTTATTATATAAATAAATTAGACTTGTGACTTTTTCCAAAAATTTCAAGAAAGATTATACAATTTTTTTATGGAAAAATTTTAAAGAAAAAGTGTACAAAATTTTTCATACAAAATTAGAAATCTCGGCTTTTGAATTTGTAAAAATTACACCCATGTCGTTTTCAAAAATTTTCAAGAAAAAGTATAGAATATTTTTTCATGCAAAATTAGAAATCTCGAGTTTTATATTTATAAAAATTACACCCGTGACTTATTCTAACATTTTGAAGAAAACGTATCAAAAATTGGTCATGCAAAATTAGAAATTTCAGCATTAATATATAAATAAAATGCACATGTCTTAATCAAAAAATTTCAAGAAAAATTAGAAAAATTTTTTTTGGAAAATTAGAAATTTTGGCTTTAATATATAAATAAATTACACCTGTGACTTATTCATAAAATTTCAAGAAAAATTATAAACATTGTTAATGGAAAATTAGAAATCTCGCCTTTTATATTTATAAAAATAACGCTATTGTCTTATTCAAAAATATTCAAGAAAAAGTGTACAAAATTTTTCATGCAAAATTAAAAATGTCGGCTTTTGAATTTGTAAAAATTACACCCCTGTCGTTTTCAAAAATTTTCAAGAAAAAGTATAGAACATTTTTTCATGCAAAATTAGAAATCTCGAGTTTTATATTTATGAAACTTACAACCGTAACTGATTCAAACAATTTGAAGAAAAAGTGTTAAAAATTAGAAATTTCAGCTTTAATATATAAACAAAACACACCTGTTACTTATTCAAAAAATTTCAAGAAAAATTATAACATTTTTTATGGAAAATTAGAAATCTCGACTTTCCATGTGTTATTCAAAAATTTTCAAGAAAAAGTGTACAAAATTGGTGATGCAAAATTAGAAATCTCGGCTTTTATATTCATAAAAATTACACCCGTGACTTATTCAAACATTTTGAAGAAAAAGTGTTAAAATATGGTCATGCAAAATTAAAAATTTTGGCTTTCCAAAAATTTCAGGAAAAATTATAAGTTATATATAATGCGCTTCTCAATTCGTTCAAAATTTTTTTGATTTGAAAGAATGTTTGGAAAAATACATTTTTGTATGAGGAATGGTTCAAGTTTATCAGTAAATATTTGAATATTACTTCTATATGAAATGTTTAAAAAAGTAAAAACATACATTTTTAAATGAGAAGTGGTTTAAGTTTATCAATAAATTAGTAAAAATTACTTCCTTTTGAAATGTTTAAGAAAGTGACTGTAGCTCCGGAAATATTAATTTCATTGCGAAATTATAAAAACCTCCATTAAGTTATCAATAATGCGCTTTTCAATTCGTTCAAATTTTTTTTGATTTTAAAGAATGTTTGGAAAAATACATTTTTGTATGAGGAATGGTTCAAGTTTATCAGTATATATGAATATTACTTCTTTATATATGAATTCATAATATATGAATATTACTTCTTTATGAAATGTTTAAGAAAGTTACTGTATCTACGGAAATATTAATTTCATTGCGAAATTATAAAAAGCTTCACTAAGTTAGCAACAGCGCTCTTTTGAATTCTTTCAAAATTATTTTAATTTGAAAGAATTTTTAAAAAATACATATTTGGAAAAAAATTTTTGCATGAGGAACAATCAGAAATTGCAGCTTTATTATATAAATAAATAGGACCCGTGACTTTTTCCAAAAATTTCAAAAAAGATTATACAAATTTTTTATGGAAAAATTTTAAATAAAAAGTGTACAAAAGTTTTTATTTAAAATTAGAAATCTCGGCTTTTGAATTTGTAGAAATTACACCCATGTCGTTTTCAAAAATTTTCAAGAAAAAGTATAGAACATTTTTTCATGCAAAATTAGAAATCTCGAGTTTTATATTTATGAAACTTACAACCGTAACTGATTCAAACAATTTGAAGAAAAAGTGTTAAAAATTAGAAATTTCAGCTTTAATATATAAACAAAACACACCTGTTACTTATTCAAAAAATTTCAAGAAAAATTATAACATTTTTTTGTGGAAAATTAGAAATCTCGACATTCATATTTATTAAAATTACACCCATGTTTTATGCAAAAATTTTCAAGAAAAAGTGTACAAAATTGGTGATGCAAAATTAGAAATCTCGGCTTTTATATTCATTAAAATTACACCCGTGGCTTATTCAAACATTTTGAAGAAAAAGTGTTAAAATATGGTAATGCAAAATTAAAAATTTTGGCTTTCCAAAAATTTCAGGAAAAATTATAAGTTATATATAATGCGCTTCTCAATTCGTTCAAAATTTTTTTGATTTGAAAGAATGTTTGGAAAAGTACATTTTTTATGAGGAATGGTTGAAGTTTATCAGTAAATATATGAATATTACTTCTTTATGAAATGTTTAAGAAAGTGACTGTATCTACGGAAATATTAATTTCATTGTGAAATTATAAAAAGCTTCACTAAGTTAGCAACAGTACTCTTTTGAATTCTTTCAAAATTATTTTAATTTGAAAGAATTTTTAAAAAAATACATATTTGGAAAAATACATTTTTGCATGAGGAACAATGAGAAATGGAAGCTTTATTATATAAATAAATTAGACTTTTGACTTTTTTCAAAAATTTCAAGAAAGATTATACAAATTTTTTATGGAAAAATTTTAAAGAAAAAGTGTACAAAAGTTTTCATACAAAATTAGAAATCTCGGCTTTTGAATATGTAAAAATTACACCCATGTCGTTTTCAAAAATTTTCAAGAAAAAGTATAGAATATTTTTTCATGCAAAATTAGAAATCTCGTGTTTTATATTTACAAAAACTACACCCGTGACTTATTCTAACATTTTGAAGAAAACGTATCAAAAATTGGTCATGCAAAATTAGAAATTTCAGCATTAATATATAAATAAAATGCACATGTCTTAATCAAAAAATTTCAAGAAATATTATAAAATTTTTTTTTGGAAAATTAGAAATTTTGGCTTTAATATATAAATAAAATACACCTGTGACTTATTCATAAAATTTCAAGAAAAATTATAAACATTGTTAATGGAAAATTAGAAATCTCGCCTTTTATATTTATAAAAATAACGCTCTTGCCTTATTCAAAAATATTCAAGAAAAAGTGTACAAAATTTTTCATGCAAAATTAGAAATGTCGGCTTTTGAATTTGTAAAAATTACACCCCTGTCGTTTTCGAAAATTTTCAAGAAAAAGTATAGAACATTTTTTCATGCAAAATTAGAAATCTCGAGTTTTATATTTATGAAACTTACAACCGTAACTGATTCAAACAATTTGAAGAAAAAGTGTTAAAAATTAGAAATTTCAGCTTTAATATATAAACAAAACACACCTGTTACTTATTCAAAAAATTTCAAGAAAAATTATAACATTTTTTTGTGGAAAATTAGAAATCTCGACTTTCATATTTATTAAAATTACACCCATGTTTTATGCAAAAATTTTCAAGAAAAAGTGTACAAAATTGGTGATGCAAAATTAGAAATCTCGGCTTTTATATTCATTAAAATTACACCCGTGGCTTATTCAAACATTTTGAAGAAAAAGTGTTAAAATATGGTCATGCAAAATTAAAAATTTTGGCTTTCCAAAAATTTCAAGAAAAATTATAAGTTATAAAAAATGCGCTTCTCATTGGTTCAAAATTTGTTTGATTTGAAAGAATGTTTGGAAAAATAAATTTTTGTATGAGGAATGGTACAAGTTTATCAGTAAATATATGAATATTACTTCTATATGAAATGTTTAAAAAAGTAACTGTAGCTCCGGAAATATTAATTTTATTGCGAAATCACAAAAATCTGCACCAAGTTACCGATAGTGCTCTTTTAAATTCTCTTAAAGCTCTTTTGATTTGAAAGATTTTATGAAAACATACATTTTTAAATGAGAAGTGGTTTAAGTTTATCAATAAATTAATAAAAATGACTTCCTTTTGAAATGTTTAAGAAAGTGACTGTAGCTCCGGAAATATCAATTTCATTGCGAAATTATAAAAACCTCCACTAAGTTATCAATAATGCGCTTTTCAATTCGTTCAAATTTTTTTTTTGATTTTGATTTTAAAGAATATTTGGAAAAATACATTTTTGTATGAGGAATGGTTCAAGTTTATCAGTAAATATATGAATATTACTTCTTTATGAAATGTTTAAGAAAGTGACTGTATCTACGGAAATATTAATTTCATTGTGAAATTATAAAAAGTTTCACTAAGATAGCAACAGTGCTCTTTTGAATTCTTTCAAAATTATTTTAATTTGAAAGAATTTTTAAAAAAATACATATTTGGAAAAAAAAATTTTGCATGAGGAACAATCAGAAATTGCAGCTTTATTATATAAATAAATTAGACCCATGAATTTTTCCAAAAATTTCACGAAAGATTATACAAATTTTTTATGGAAAAATTTTAAAGAAAAAGTGTACAAAAGTTTTCATAAAAATTAGAAATCTCGGCTTTTGAATTTGTAGAAATTACACCCATGTCGTTTTCAAAAATTTTCAAGAAAAAGTATAGAACATTTTTTCATGCAAAATTAGAAATCTCGAGTTTTATATTTATGAAACTTACAACCGTAACTGATTCAAACAATTTGAAGAAAAAGTGTTAAAAATTAGAAATTTCAGCTTTAATATATAAACAAAACACACCTGTTACTTATTCAAAAAATTTCAAGAAAAATTATAACATTTTTTTGTGGAAAATTAGAAATCTCGACATTCATATTTATTAAAATTACACCCATGTTTTATGCAAAAATTTTCAAGAAAAAGTGTACAAAATTGGTGATGCAAAATTAGAAATCTCGGCTTTTATATTCATAAAAATTACAGCCGTGACTTATTCAAACATTTTGAAGAAAAAGTGTTAAAATATGGTCATGCAAAATTTAAAATTTTGGCTTTCCAAAAATTTCAAGAAAAATTATAAGTTATCAATAATGCGCTTCTCAATTCGTTCAAAATTTTTTTGATTTGAAGGGATGTTTGGAAAAATACATTTTTGTATGAGGAATGGTTCAAGTAGTTCAGTAAATATATGAATATTACTTCTATATGAAATGTTTAAAAAAGTAACTGTAGCTCCGGAAATATTAATTTTATTGCGAAATTATAAAAATTTGCACCAAGTTACCGATAGTGCTCTTTTCAATTCTCTTAAAACTCTTTTGATTTGAAAGATTTTATGAAAACATACATTTTTAAATCAGAAGTGGTTTAAGTTTATCAATAAATTAATAAAAATTAATTCCTTTTGAAATGTTTAAGAAGGTGACTGTAGCTCCAGAAATATTAATTTCATTGCGAAATTATAAAAACCTCCACTATGTTATCAATAATGCGCTTTTCAATTCGTTCAAATTTTTTTTTGATTTTAAAGAATGTTTGGAAAAATACATTTTTGTATGAGGAATGGTTCAAGTTTATCAGTAAATACATGAATATTACGTCTTTATGAAATGTTTAAGAAAGTGACTGTATCTACGGAAATATTAATTTCATTACGTAATTATAAAAAGCTTCACTATGTTAGCAACAGTGTTTTTTTGAAAAATCTTTTAAAATCTTTCTTTTGAAATCTTTCAAAATTATTTTAATTTGAAAGAATTTTTAAAAAAATACATATTTAAAAAAATACATTTTTGCATGAGAAACAATGAAAAATTGCAGCTTTATTATATAAATAAATTAGACTTGTGACTTTTTCCAAAAATTTCAAAAAAGATTATACAAATTTTTTATGCAAAATTAGAAATCTCAGCTATTGAATTTGTAAAAATTACACCCATGTCGTTTTCAATAATTTTCAAGAAAAAGTATAGAACATTTTTCCATGCAAAATTAGAAATCTCGAGTTTTATATTTATAAAACTTACAACCGTAACTGATTCTAACATTTTGAAGAAAACGTATCAAAAACTGGTCATGCAAAATTAGAAATTTCAGCATTAATATATAAATAAAATACACATGTCTTAATCAAAAAATTTCAAGAAAAATTATAAAAATTTTTTTTGGAAAATTAGAAATTTTGGCTTTAATATATAAATAAATTACACCTGTGACTTATTCATAAAATTTCAAGAAAAATTATAAAAATTTTTAATGGAAGATTAGAAATCTCGGCTTTTATATTTATAAAAATAACGGTCTTGTCTTATTCAAAAATTTTCAAAAAAAGGCTACAAAATTTTTCATGCAAAATTAGAAATTTCGGCTTTTGAATTTGTAAAAATTACCCCCCTATCGTTTTCAAAATTTTCAAGAAAAAGTATAGAACATTTTTTCATGCAAAATTAGAAATCTCGAGTTTTATATTTATAAAACTTACAACCGTAACTGATTCAAACATTTTGAAGAGAAAGTGTTGAAAATTAGAAATTTCAGCTTTAATATATAAACAAAATACACCTGTTACTTATTCATAAAATTTCAAGAAAAATTATAACATTTTTTTATGGAAAATTAGAAATCTCGACTTTCCATGTGTTATTCAAAAGCTTTCAAGAAAAAGTGTACAAAATTGATGATGCAAAATTAGAAATCTCGGCTTTTATATTCATAAAAATTACACCCGTGAGTTATTCAAACATTTGAAGAAAAAGTGTTAAAATATGGTCATGCAAAATTTAAAATTTTGGCTTTCCAAAAATTTCAAGAAAAATTATAAGTTATCAATAATGCGCTTCTCAATTCGTTCAAAATTTTTTTGATTTGAAGGAATGTTTGGAAAAATACATTTTTGTATGAGGAATGGTTCAAGTAGTTCAGTAAATATATGAATATTACTTCTTTATGAAATGTTTAAGAAAGTGACTGTATCTACGGAAATATTAATTTCATTGCGAAATTATAAAAAGCTTCACTAAGTTAGCAACAGTGCTCTTTTGAATTCTTTCGAAATTATTTTAATTTAAAAAAAGAATTTTTAAAAAAATACATATTTGGAAAAATACATTTTTGCATGAGGAACAATGAGAAATTGTAGTTTTATTATATAAATAAATTAGACTTTTGACTTTTTCCAAAAATTTCAAGAAAGATTATACAAATTTTTTATGCAAAATTAGAAATCTCGGCTTTTGAATTTGTAAAAATTACACCCATGCCGTTTTCAAAAATTTTCAAGAAAAATATAGAACATTTTGCATGCAAAATTAGAAATCTCGAGTTTTATATATATAAAAATTACAACCGTAACTGATACAAACATTTTAAAGAAAAAGTGTTAAAAATAAGAAATTTCAGCTTTAATATATAAACAAAATACACCTGTTACTTATTCATAAAATTTCAAGAAAAATTATAACATTTTTTATGGAAAATTGGAAATCTCGACTTTCCATGTGTTATTTAAAAATTTTCAAGAAAAAGTGTACAAAATTGGTGATGCAAAATTAGAAATCTCGGCTTTTATATTCATAAAAATTACACCTGTGGCTTATTCAAACATTTTGAAGAAAAAGTGTTAAAATATGGTCATGCAAAATTAAAAATTTTGGCTTTCCAAAAATTTCAAAAAAAATTATAAGTTATAAATAATGCGCTTCTCATTCGTTCAAAATTTTTTTGATTTGAAAGAATGTTTGGAAAAATACATTTTTGTATGAGGAATGGTTCAAGTTTATCAGTAAATATTTGAATATTACTTCTATATGAAATGTTTAAAAAAGTAAAAACATACATTTTTAAATGAGAAGTGGTTTAAGTTTATCAATAAATTAGTAAAAATTACTTCCTTTTGAAATGTTTAAGAAAGTGACTGTAGCTCCGGAAATATTAATTTCATTGCGAAATTATAAAAACCTCCATTAAGTTATCAATAATGCGCTTTTCAATTCGTTCAAATTTTTTTTGATTTTAAAGAATGTTTGGAAAAATACATTTTTGTATGAGGAATGGTTCAAGTTTATCAGTATATATGAATATTACTTCTTTATATATGAATTCATAATATATGAATATTACTTCTTTATGAAATGTTTAAGAAAGTTACTGTATCTACGGAAATATTAATTTCATTGCGAAATTATAAAAAGCTTCACTAAGTTAGCAACAGCGCTCTTTTGAATTCTTTCAAAATTATTTTAATTTGAAAGAATTTTTAAAAAATACATATTTGGAAAAAAATTTTTGCATGAGGAACAATCAGAAATTGCAGCTTTATTATATAAATAAATAGGACCCGTGACTTTTTCCAAAAATTTCAAAAAAGATTATACAAATTTTTTATGGAAAAATTTTAAATAAAAAGTGTACAAAAGTTTTTATTTAAAATTAGAAATCTCGGCTTTTGAATTTGTAAAAATTACACCCCTATCGTTTTCAAAATTTTCAAGAAAAAGTATAGAACATTTTTTCATGCAAAATTAGAAATCTCGAGTTTTATATTTATAAAACTTACAACCGTAACTGATTCAAACATTTTGAAGAGAAAGTGTTAAAAATTAGAAATTTCAGCTTTAATATATAAACAAAATACACCTGTTACTTATTCATAAAAGTTCAAGAAAAATTATAACATTTTTTATGGAAAATTAGAAATCTCGACTTTCCATGTGTTATTTAAAAATTTTCAATAAAAAGTGTACAAAATTGGTGATGCAAAATTAGAAATCTCGGCTTTTATATTCATAAAAATTACACCCGTGGCTTATTCAAATTTTTTGAAGAAAAAGTGTTAAAATATGGTCATGCAAAATTAAAAATTTTGGCTTTCCAAAAATTTCAAAAAAAAATTATAAGTTAAAAATAATGCGCTTCTCATTCGTTCAAAATTTTTTTGATTTGAAAGAATGTTTGGAAAAATACATTTTTGTATGAGGAATGGTTCAAGTTTATCAGTAAATATATGAATATTACTTCTATATGAAATGTTTAAAAAAGTAAAAACATACATTTTTAAATGAGAAGTGGTTTAAGTTTATCAATAAATTAATAAAAATGACTTCCTTATGAAATGTTTAAGAAAGTGACTGTATCTCCGGAAATATTAATTTTGTTGGGAAATTATAAAAATCTTCACTAAGTTATCAATAGTGCTCTTTTCAATTCTTTCAAAATTGTTTTGATTTTAAAGAATGTTTGGAAAATACATTTTTGTATGAGGAATGGTTCAAGTTTATCAGTAAATATATGAATATTACTTCTTACATACATTTTTGTATTAGGAATAGTTCAAGTTTATCAGTAAATATATGAATATTACTTCTTTATGAAATGTTTAAGAAAGTGACTGTAGCTCCGGAAATATTAACTTCATTACGAAATTCTTTTAAAACTGTTTTGATTTGAAAGAATTTATGAAAACATACATTTTTAAATGAGAAGTGGCTTAAGGTTATCAATAAATTAATAAAAATTACTTCCTTATGAAATGTTTAAAAAAGTGACTGTATCTCCGGAAATATTAATTTCATTGCGAAATTATTAAAATCTTCACCAAGTTATCGATAGTGCTCTTTTCAATTCTTTTTAAATTGTTTGATTTGAAAGAATGTTTGAAAAGACAATTTTTGTATGAGGAGTAGTTCAAATAAAAAAAATATATTAAAATAAATATATGAATATTACTTTCATATGAAACTTTGAATTTAAAAGCGCTAAGTTATTAACAGTGCTCTTTCCTATTCCTTAAAAATTGTTTTCATTTGAAAGAGTTTATGAAAAAATACATATTTTTATGAGAAGCGGTTCAATCTTATCAATAAATATATAAATATTACTTTCTTTTGAAATGTTTAAGAAAGTGACTGTAGCTCCGGAAATATTAATTTCATTGCGAAATTACAAAAACCTCCACTAAGTTATCAATAATTCGTTTTTCAATTCGTTCAAATTTTTTTTTGATTTAAAAAAATGTTTGGAAAAATACATTTTTGTATGAGGAATCGTTCAAGTTTATCAGTAAATATATGAATTTTACTTCTTTATGAAATGTTTAAGAAAGTGACTGTATCTCCGGAAATATTAATTTCATTACGAAGTTATAAAAATCTCCACAAAATTATCAATCGATCGCTCTTCATTCTTTTAAAACTGTTTTGATTTGAAAGAATTTATGAAAACATACATTTTTAATGAGAAGTGGTTTAAGTTTATCAATAAATAAATAAAAATTACTTTCTTTTGAAATGTTTAAGAAGGTGACTGTAGCTCCGGAAATATTAATTTAATTGCGAAATTATAAAAACCTCCACTAAGTTATCAATAATTCGTTTTTCAATTCGTTCAAATTTTTTTTTGATTTAAAAAAAATGTTTGGAAAAATACAGTTTTGTATGAGGAATGGTTCAAGTTTATCAGTAAATATATGAATATTACTTCTTTATGAAATGTTTAAGAAAGTGACTGTATCTACGGAAATATTAATTTCATTGCGAAGTTATGAAAAGCTTCACTATGATAGCAACAGTGCTCTTTTGAATGCGTTCAAAATTATTTTAATTTGAAAAAATTTAAAAAAAAATACATATTTGGAAAAATACATTTTTGCATGAGGAACAATGAGAAATTGCAGCTTTATTATATAAATAAATTAGACTTGTGACTTTTCCAAAAATTTCAAGAAAGATTATACAAGTTTTTTATGCAAAATTAGAAATCTCAGCTTTTGAATTTGTAAAAATTACACCCATGTCGTTTTCGAAAATTTTCAAGAAAAAGTATAGAACATTTTTTCAGGCAAAATTAGAAATCTCGGGTTTTATGTATATAAAAATTACAACCGTAACTGATTCAAACATTTTGAAGAAAAAGTGTTAAAAATTAGAAATTACAGCTTTAATATATAAACAAAATACACCTGTTACATATTCATAAAATTTCAAGAAAAATTATAACATTTTTTTATGGAAAATTAGAAATCTCTACTTTCATATTTATTCAAATTACACCCATGTGTTATTCAAAAATTTTCAAGAAAAAGTGTACAAAATTGGTGATGCAAAATTAGAAATCTCGGCTTTTATATTCATAAAAATTACACCCATGACTTATTCAAACATTTTGAAGAAAAAGTGTTAAAATATGGTTATGCAAAATTAAAAACCTTGGCTTTCCAAAAATTTCAAGAAAAATTATAAGTTATCAATAACGCGCTACTCAATTCGTTCAAAATTTTTTTGATTTGAAAAAATGTTTGGAAAAATACATTTTTGTATGAGGAATGGTTTAAGTTTATCAGTAAATATATGAATATTACTTGTATATGAAATGTTTAAAAAAGTAACTGTAGCTCCGGAAATATTAATTTTATTGTGAAATTATAAAAACCTGCACCAAGTTACCGATAGAGCTCTTTTTAATTCTCTTAAAACTCTTTTGATTTGAAAGATTTTATGAAAACATACATTTTTAAATGAGAAGTGGTTTAAGTTTATCAATAAATTAATAAAAATTACTTCCTTTTGAAATGTTTAAGAAAGTAACTGTAGCTCCGGAAATATTAATTTCATTGCGAAATTATAAAAACCTCCACTAAGTTATCAATAATGCGCTTTTCAATTCGTTCAAATTTTTTTTTGATTTTAAAGAATGTTTGGAAAAATACATTTTTGTATGAGGAATGGTTCAAGTTTATCAGTAAATATATGAATATTACTTCTTTATGAAATGTTTAAGAAAGTGACTGTATCTACGGAAATATTAATTTCATTGCGAAATTATAAAAAGCTTCACTAAGATAGCAACAGTGCTCTTTTGAATGCGTTCAAAATTATTTTAATTTGAAAGAATTTAAATAAAAATACATATTTGGAAAAATACATTTTTGCATGAGGAAAAATTAGAAATTGCAGCTTTATTATATAAATATATTAGACTTGTGACTTTTTCCAAAAATTTCAAGAAAGTTTGTACAAATTTTTTAATGGATAATTAAAAATCGCGGCTTTCATATTTACAAAAATGACACCCGGTCTTATTCAAAAATATTCAAGAAAGAGTATACAAAATTTTTCATGCAATATTAGAAATCTCGGTATTACTGTATATAAAAAATACACCCGTGACTTATTCAAAGATTTTGAAGAAAACGTATCAAAAATTGGTCATGCAAAATTACAAATTTCAGCATTAATATATAAAAAAATGCACATGTTTTAATAAAAATATTTCAAGAAAAATTATAAAATTTTTTTTTGGAAAATTAGAAATTTCGGCTTTTATATATATAAAAATAACACTCTTGTCTTATTCAAAAATTTTAAAGAAAAAGTGTACAAAATTTTTCATGCAAAATTAGAAATCTCAGCTTTTGAATTTGTAAAAATTACACCCATGTCTTATTCAAAAATGTTCAAGAAAAAGTATAGAACATTTTTTCATGCAAAATTAGAAATCTCGGGTTTTATATTTATAAAAATTACACCCGTGACTTATTCAAACATTTTGAAGAAAAAGTGTTAAAATATGGTCATGCAAAATTAAAAATTTTGGCTTTCCAAAAATTTCAAGAAAAATTATAAGTTATCAATAATGCCCTTCTCAATTCGTTAAAAAATTTTTTGATTTGAAAGAATGTTTGGAAAAATACATTTTTGTATGAGGAGTAGTTCAAATTTATCAGTAAATATATGAATATTACTTCTATATGAAATGTTTAAGAAAGTGACTGTATCTACGGAAATATTAACTTCATTGTGAAATTATAGAAATATTCAGTAAGTTATCGATAGTGCTCTTTTTAATTCTTTCAAAGTTGTTTTGATTTAAAATTATAAAAATCTTCACTAAGCTATCAAGAGTACCTATTTTCAAATCCTTCAAAATTTGTTTCATTTTAAAGAATTTTTGGAAAAATACATTTTTGTATGAGGAATGGTTCACGTTTATCAGTGAATACATGATTATTACTTCTTTATGAAATGTTTCAGAAAGCGACTGTATCTACGGATATATTAATTTCATTGCGAAATTATAAAAAGCTTCACTAAGTTAGCAACAGTGCTGTTTTGAATTCTTTCAAAACTATTTTAATATGACAGAGTTTTTAAAATAAATGCATATTTGGAAAAATACATTTTTGCATGAGGAAAAATTAGAAATTGCAGCTTTATTATATAAATACATTAGACTTGTGACTTTTTCCAAAAATTTCAAGAAAGATTATACACATTTTTTATGCAAAATTAGAAATCTCAGCTTTTGAATTTGTAAAAATTACACCCATGTCGTTTTCGAAAATTTTCAAGAAAAAGTATAGAACATTTTTTCAGGCATAATTAGAAATCTCGAGTTTTATATATATAAAAATTACAACCGTAACTGATTCAAACATTTTGAAGAGAAAGTGTTAAAAATTAGAAATTTCAGCTTTAATATATAAACAAAATACACCTGTTACTTATTCATAAAAGTTCAAGAAAAATTATAACATTTTTTATGGAAAATTAGAAATCTCGACTTTCCATGTGTTATTTAAAAATTTTCAATAAAAAGTGTACAAAATTGGTGATGCAAAATTAGAAATCTCGGCTTTTATATTCATAAAAATTACACCCGTGGCTTATTCAAATTTTTTGAAGAAAAAGTGTTAAAATATGGTCATGCAAAATTAAAAATTTTGGCTTTCCAAAAATTTCAAAAAAAAATTATAAGTTATAAATAATGCGCTTCTCATTCGTTCAAAATTTTTTTGATTTGAAAGAATGTTTGGAAAAATACATTTTTGTATGAGGAATGGTTCAAGTTTATCAGTAAATATATGAATATTACTTCTATATGAAATGTTTAAAAAAGTAAAAACATACATTTTTAAATGAGAAGTGGTTTAAGTTTATCAATAAATTAATAAAAATTACTTCCTTATGAAATGTTTAAGAAAGTGACTGTATCTCCGGAAATATTAATTTTGTTGGGAAATTATAAAAATCTTCACTAAGTTATCAATAGTGCTCTTTTCAATTCTTTCAAAATTGTTTTGATTTTAAAGAATGTTTGGAAAATACATTTTTGTAAGAGGAATGGTTCAAGTTTATCAGTAAATATATGAATATTACTTCTTACATACATTTTTGTATTAGGAATAGTTCAAGTTTATCAGTAAATATATGAATATTACTTCTTTATGAAATGTTTAAGAAAGTGACTGTAGCTCCGGAAATATTAACTTCATTACGAAATTCTTTTAAAACTGTTTTGATTTGAAAGAATTTATGAAAACATACATTTTTAAATGAGAAGTGGCTTAAGGTTATCAATAAATTAATAAAAATTACTTCCTTATGAAATGTTTAAAAAAGTGACTGTATCTCCGGAAATATTAATTTCATTGCGAAATTATTAAAATCTTCACCAAGTTATCGATAGTGCTCTTTTCAATTCTTTTTAAATTGTTTGATTTGAAAGAATGTTTGAAAAGACAATTTTTGTATGAGGAGTAGTTCAAATAAAAAAAATATATTAAAATAAATATATGAATATTACTTTCATATGAAACTTTGAATTTAAAAGCGCTAAGTTATTAACAGTGCTCTTTCCAATTCCTTAAAAATTGTTTTCATTTGAAAGAGTTTATGAAAAAATACATATTTTTATGAGAAGCGGTTCAATCTTATCAATAAATATATGAATATTACTTTCTTTTGAAATGTTTAAGAAAGTGACTGTAGCTCCGGAAATATTAATTTCATTGCGAAATTACAAAAACCTCCACTAAGTTATCAATAATTCGTTTTTCAATTCGTTCAAATTTTTTTTTTGATTTAAAAAAATGTTTGGAAAAATACATTTTTGTATGAGGAATCGTTCAAGTTTATCAGTAAATATATGAATTTTACTTCTTTATGAAATGTTTAAGAAAGTGACTGTATCTCCGGAAATATTAATTTCATTACGAAATTATAAAAATTTCCACAAAATTATCAATCGATCGCTCTTCATTCTTTTAAAACTGTTTTGATTTGAAAGAATTTATGAAAACATACATTTTTTAATGAGAAGTGGTTTAAGTTTATCAATAAATAAATAAAAATTACTTTCTTTTGAAATGTTTAAGAAGGTGACTGTAGCTCCGGAAATATTAATTTAATTGCGAAATTATAAAAACCTCCACTAAGTTATCAATAATTCGTTTTTCAATTCGTTCAAATTTTTTTTTGATTTAAAAAAATGTTTGGAAAAATACAGTTTTGTATGAGGAATGGTTCAAGTTTATCAGTAAATATATGAATATTACTTCTTTATGAAATGTTTAAGAAAGTGACTGTATCTACGGAAATATTAATTTCATTGCGAAGTTATGAAAAGCTTCACTATGATAGCAACAGTGCTCTTTTGAATGCGCTCAAAATTATTTTAATTTGAAAAAATTTAAAAAAAAATACATATTTGGAAAAATACATTTTTGCATGAGGAACAATGAGAAATTGCAGCTTTATTATATAAATAAATTAGACTTGTGACTTTTCCAAAAATTTCAAGAAAGATTATACAAGTTTTTTATGCAAAATTAGAAATCTCAGCTTTTGAATTTGTAAAAATTACACCCATGTCGTTTTCGAAAATTTTCAAGAAAAAGTATAGAACATTTTTTCAGGCAAAATTAGAAATCTCGAGTTTTATATATATAAAAATTACAACCGTAACTGATTCAAACATTTTGAAGAAAAAGTGTTAAAAATTAGAAATTACAGCTTTAATATATAAACAAAATACACCTGTTACATATTCATAAAATTTCAAGAAAAATTATAACATTTTTTTATGGAAAATTAGAAATCTCTACTTTCATATTTATTCAAATTACACCCATGTGTTATTCAAAAATTTTCAAGAAAAAGTGTACAAAATTGGTGATGCAAAATTAGAAATCTCGGCTTTTATATTCATAAAAATTACACCCATGACTTATTCAAACATTTTGAAGAAAAAGTGTTAAAATATGGTTATGCAAAATTAAAAACCTTGGCTTTCCAAAAATTTCAAGAAAAATTATAAGTTATCAATAACGCGCTACTCAATTCGTTCAAAATTTTTTTGATTTGAAAAAATGTTTGGAAAAATACATTTTTGTATGAGGAATGGTTTAAGTTTATCAGTAAATATATGAATATTACTTGTATATGAAATGTTTAAAAAAGTAACTGTAGCTCCGGAAATATTAATTTTATTGTGAAATTATAAAAACCTGCACCAAGTTACCGATAGAGCTCTTTTTAATTCTCTTAAAACTCTTTTGATTTGAAAGATTTTATGAAAACATACATTTTTAAATGAGAAGTGGTTTAAGTTTATCAATAAATTAATAAAAATTACTTCCTTTTGAAATGTTTAAGAAAGTAACTGTAGCTCCGGAAATATTAATTTCATTGCGAAATTATAAAAACCTCCACTAAGTTATCAATAATGCGCTTTTCAATTCGTTCAAATTTTTTTTTGATTTTAAAGAATGTTTGGAAAAATACATTTTTGTATGAGGAATGGTTCAAGTTTATCAGTAAATATATGAATATTACTTCTTTATGAAATGTTTAAGAAAGTGACTGTATCTACGGAAATATTAATTTCATTGCGAAATTATAAAAAGCTTCACTAAGATAGCAACAGTGCTCTTTTGAATGCGTTCAAAATTATTTTAATTTGAAAGAATTTAAATAAAAATACATATTTGGAAAAATACATTTTTGCATGAGGAAAAATTAGAAATTGCAGCTTTATTATATAAATATATTAGACTTGTGACTTTTTCCAAAAATTTCAAGAAAGTTTGTACAAATTTTTTAATGGATAATTAAAAATCGCGGCTTTCATATTTACAAAAATGACACCCGGTCTTATTCAAAAATATTCAAGAAAGAGTATACAAAATTTTTCATGCAATATTAGAAATCTCGGTATTACTGTATATAAAAAATACACCCGTGACTTATTCAAAGATTTTGAAGAAAACGTATCAAAAATTGGTCATGCAAAATTACAAATTTCAGCATTAATATATAAAAAAATGCACATGTTTTAATAAAAAAATTTCAAGAAAAATTATAAAATTTTTTTTTGGAAAATTAGAAATTTCGGCTTTTATATATATAAAAATAACACTCTTGTCTTATTCAAAAATTTTAAAGAAAAAGTGTACAAAATTTTTCATGCAAAATTAGAAATCTCAGCTTTTGAATTTGTAAAAATTACACCCATGTCTTATTCAAAAATGTTCAAGAAAAAGTATAGAACATTTTTTCATGCAAAATTAGAAATCTCGGGTTTTATATTTATAAAAATTACACCCGTGACTTATTCAAACATTTTGAAGAAAAAGTGTTAAAATATGGTCATGCAAAATTAAAAATTTTGGCTTTCCAAAAATTTCAAGAAAAATTATAAGTTATCAATAATGCCCTTCTCAATTCGTTAAAAAATTTTTTGATTTGAAAGAATGTTTGGAAAAATACATTTTTGTATGAGGAGTAGTTCAAGTTTATCAGTAAATATATGAATATTACTTCTATATGAAATGTTTAAGAAAGTGACTGTATCTACGGAAATATTAACTTCATTGTGAAATTATAGAAATATTCAGTAAGTTATCGATAGTGCTCTTTTTAATTCTTTCAAAGTTGTTTTGATTTAAAATTATAAAAATCTTCACTAAGCTATCAAGAGTACCTATTTTCAAATCCTTCAAAATTTGTTTCATTTTAAAGAATTTTTGGAAAAATACATTTTTGTATGAGGAATGGTTCAAGTTTATCAGTGAATACATGATTATTACTTCTTTATGAAATGTTTCAGAAAGCGACTGTATCTACGGATATATTAATTTCATTGCGAAATTATAAAAAGCTTCACTAAGTTAGCAACAGTGCTGTTTTGAATTCTTTCAAAACTATTTTAATATGACAGAGTTTTTAAAATAAATGCATATTTGGAAAAATACATTTTTGCATGAGGAAAAATTAGAAATTGCAGCTTTATTATATAAATACATTAGACTTGTGACTTTTTCCAAAAATTTCAAGAAAGATTATACACATTTTTTATGCAAAATTAGAAATCTCAGCTTTTGAATTTGTAAAAATTACACCCATGTCGTTTTCGAAAATTTTCAAGAAAAAGTATAGAACATTTTTTCAGGCATAATTAGAAATCTCGAGTTTTATATATATAAAAATTACAACCGTAACTGATTCAAACATTTTGAAGAAAAAGTGTTAAAAAATAGAAATTTCAGCTTTAATATATAAACAAAATACATCTGTTACTTATTCATAAAATTTCAAGAAAAATTATAACATTTTTTTATGGAAAATTAGAAATCTCGATATTCCATGTGTTATTCAAAAATTTTCAAGAAAAAGTGTACAAAATTGGTGATGCAAAATTAGAAATCTCGGCTTTTATATTCATAAAAATTACACCCGTGGCTTATTCAAACATTTTGAAGAAAAAGTGTTAAAATATGGTCATGCAAAATTAAAAATTTTGGCTTTCCAAAAATTTCAAGAAAAATTATAAGTTATAAATAATGCGCTTCTCATTCGTTCAAAATTTGTTTGATTTGTAAGAATATTTGGAAAAATACATTTTTGTATGAGGAATGGTTCAAGTAGTTCAGTAAATATATGAATATTACTTCTATTTGAAATGTTTAAAAAAGTAACTGTATCTCCCTAAATATTAATTTCGTTGCGAAATTATAAAAATCTTCACTAAGTTATCAATAGTGCTGTTTTCAATTCTTTCAAAATTGTTTTGATTTTAAAGAATGTTTGGAAAAATACATTTTTGTATTAGAAATAGTTCAAGTTTATCAGTAAATATATGAATATTACTTCTTTATGAAACGTTTACGAAAGTGACTGTATCTCCGGAAATATTAACTTCATTACGAAATTTTTTTAAAACTGTTTTGATTTGAAAGAATTTATGAAACATATATTTTTAAATGAGAAGTAGCTTAAGTTTATCAATAAATTAATAAAAATTACTTCCTTATGAAATGTTTAAGAAAGTGACTGTATCTCTGGAAATATTAATTTCATTGCGAAATTATTAAAATCATCACCAAGTTATCGATAGTGCTCTTTTCAATTCTTTTTAAATTGTTTGATTTGAAAGAATGTTTGAAAAGACAATTTTTGTATGAGGAGTAGTTCAAATAAAAAAAATATATTAAAATAAATATATGAATATGGCTTTCATATGAAACTTTGAACTTAAAAGCACTAAGTTATTAACAGTGCTCTTTTCAATTCTTTAAAATTGTTTTCATTTGAAAGAGTTTATGAAAAAATACATATTTTTATGAGAAGCGGTTCAAGCTTATCAATAAATATATGAATATTACTTTCTTTTGAAATGTTTAAGAAAGTGACTGTAGCTCCGGAAATATTAATTTCATTGCGAAATTATAAAAACCTCAGCTAAGTTATCAATAATGCACTTTTCAATTCCTTCAAAATGTTTTTGATTTGAAAGAATGTTTGGATAAATACATTTTTGTATGAGGAATGATTCAAGTTTATCAGTAAATATATGAATTTTACTTCTTTATGAAATGTTTAAGAAAGTGACTGTATCTCCGGAAATATTAATTTCATTACGAAATTATAAAAATCTCTACAAAATTATCAATCGATCGCTCTTCATTCTTTTAAAATTGTTTTGATTTGAAAGAATTTATGAAAACATACATTTTTTAATGAGAAGTGCTTTAAGTTTATCAATAAATAAATAAAAATTACTTCTTTATAAAATGTTTAAGAAAGTAACTGTAGCTCCGAAAATTTAATTTCATTGCGAAATTATAAAAACCTGCTCCAAGTTACCGATAGTGCTCTTTACAATTCTCTTAAAACTCTTTTGATTTGAAAGATTTTATGAATACATACATTTTTAAATGAGAAGTGGTTTAAGTTTATCAATAAATTAATAAAAATTACTTCCTTTAGAAATGTTTAAAAAGGTGACTGTAGCTCCGCAAATATTAATTTCATTGCGAAATTATAAAAACCTGCACAAAGTTACCGATAGTGCTCTTTGCAATTCTCTTAAAACTCTTTTGATTTGAAATATTTTATGAAAACATACATATTTAAATGAGAAGTGGTTTAAGTTTATCAATAAATTAATAAAAATTACTTTCTTTTGAAATGTTTAAGAAGGTGACTGTAGCTCCGGAAATATTAATTTCATTGCGAAATTATAAAAACCTCCACTAAGTTATCAATAATGCGCTTTTCAATTCGTTCAAATTTTTTTTTTGATTTTAAAGAATGTTTGGAAAAATACATTTTTGTATGAGGAATGGTTCAAGTAGTTCAGTAAATATATGAATATTACTTGTATATGAAATGTTTAAAAAAGTAACTGTAGCTCCGGAAATATTAATTTTATTGCGAAATTATAAAAACCTGCACAAAGTTACCGATAGTGCTCTTTGCAATTCTCTTAAAACTCTTTTGATTTGAAAGATTTTATGAAAACATAAATTTTTAAATGAGAAGTGGTTTAAGTTTATCAATAAATTAATAAAAATTACTTCCTTTTGAAATGTTTAAGAAGGTGACTGTAGCTCCGGAAATATTAATTTCATTGCGAAATTATAAAAACCTCCACTAAGTTATCAATAATGCGCTTTTCAATTCGTTCAAATTTTTTTTTGATTTTAAAGAATGTTTGGAAAAATACATTTTTGTATGAGGAATAGTTCAAGTTTATCAGTAAATATATGAATATTACTTCTTTATGAAATGTTTAAGAAAGTGACTGTATCTACGGAAATATTAATTTCATTGCGAAATTATAAAAAGCTTCACTAAGATAGCAACAGTGCTCTTTTGAATGCGTTCAAAATTATTTTAATTTGAAAGAATTTTTAAAAAAATACATATTTGGAAAAATTCATTTTTGCATGAGGAACAATGAGAAATTGCAGCTTTATTATAAAAATAAATTAGACTAGTGACTTTTTCCAAAAATTTCAAGAAAGATTATACAAATTTTTTATGCAAAATTAGAAATCTCAGCTTTTGAATTTGTAAAAATTACACCCATGTCGTTTTCGAAAATTTTCAAGAAAAAGTATAGAACATTTTTTCAGGCAAAATTAGAAATCTCGAGTTTTATATATCGTTACCTGAAATGCAAAAGGGCGTAACAACATATTTCAAAATTTTACAGGAGAGACAAAAAACTCCAAAAAATCAAAGATTACGAAGCTGGTGTTGCAATTTCTTCAGTACAGCATTAAATTGCGATGATGCATTTATTTCGTAGAAAAAAAAATTTCTTTAATCGTCATTTTTATTAGATGTGGGTTGCGCCCTTTTGGTTTAAGAAAAACCAACTTTGTTGTTACGACCTTTTGATTTTCTTTAATAAAATGGTTGTTATTGACAGTAGGGCTGTAAAAATGTAGGAGGACATGTAATTCGATTTGCTCTACAATAATAAATGAAAAAACCCATTTTGAATTTTTTGGTTGTTACGCCCTTTTGCATTTCAGGTAACGATATATAAAAATTACAACCGTAACTGATTCAAACATTTTAAAGAAAAAGTGTTAAAAAATAGAAATTTCAGCTTTAATATATAAACAAAATACACCTGTTACTTATTCATAAAATTTCAAAAAAAATTATATAATTTTTTTATGGAAAATTAGAAATCTCGACTTTCCATGTGTTATTCAAAAGCTTTCAAGAAAAAGTGTACAAAATTGTGTGATGCAAAATTAGAAATCTCGGCTTTTATATTCATAAAAATTACACCCGTGACTTATTCAAACATTTTGAAGAAAAAGTGTTAAAATATGGTCATGCAAAATTAAAAATTTTGGCTTTCCAAAAATTTCAAGAAAAATTATAAGTTATCAATAATGCGCTTCTCAATTCGTTCAATTTTTTTTTTGGTTTTAAAAAATTTTTGGAAAAATACATTTTTGTATTAGGAATGGTTCAAATTTATCAGTAAATATATGAATATTACTTCTACATGATATGTTTAATAAAGTAAATGTAGCTTCGGAAATATTAATTTCATTGCGAAATTATAAAAATCTTCACTAAGTTATCAATAGTGCTCTTTTCAATTCTTTTAAAACTGTTTTGATTTTTAAGAATGTTTGGAAAAATACATTTTTGTATGACGAATGGTTTAAGTTTATCAGTAAATATGTGAATATTTCTTCTTTATGAAATGTTTAAGAAAGTGACTGTATCTACAGAAATATTAATTTCATTGCGAAATTATAAAAAGCTTCACTAAGTTAGCAACAGCGCTCTTTTGAATTCTTTCAAAATTATTTTAATTTGAAAGAATTTTTAAAAAAATACATATTTGGAAAAAAAAATTTTTGCATGAGGAACAATGTAAAATTGCAGCTTTATTATATAAATAAATTAGACCCGTAACTTTTTCCAAAAATTTCAAGAAAGATTATAAAAATTTTTTATACAAAATTAGAAATCTCAGCTTTTGAATTTGTAAAAATTACACCCATGTCGTTTTCAAAAATTTTCAAAAAAAAGTATAGAACATTTTTTCAGGCAAAATTAGAAATCTCGAGTTTTATATATATAAAAATTACAACCGTAACTGATTCAAACATTTTGAAGAAAAAGTGTTAAAAAATAGAAATTTCAGCTTTTATATATAAACAAAATACACCTGTTACTTATTCATAAAATTTCAAGAAAAATTATAACATTTTTTATGGAAAATTAGAAATCTCGACTTTCCATGTGTTATTCAAAAGCTTTCAAGAAAAAGTGTACAAAATTGGAATTTTAAGAAGTGGCAATATTAATTTCATTGCGAAATTATAAAAACTTCCACTAAGTTATCAATAATGCGCTTTTCAATTCGTTAAAATTTTTTTTGATTTTAAAGAATGTTTGGAAAAATACATTTTTGTATGAGGAATGGTTCAAGTTTATCAGTAAATATATGAATATTACTTCTTTATGAAATGTTTAAGAAAGTGACTGTATCTACGGAAATATTAATTTCATTGTGAAATTATAAAAATCTGCAACAAGTTACCGATAGTGCTGTTTTCAATTGTTTTAAAACTCTTTTGATTTGAAAGATTTTATGAAAACATACATTTTTAAATGAGAAGTGGTTTAAGTTTATCAATAAATTAATAAAAATTACTTCCTTTTGAAATGTTTAAGAAAGTAACGGTAGCTCAAAAAATTAAATTTCATTGCGAAATAATAAAAACCTCCACTAAGTTGTCAATAATGCGCTTTTCAATTCGTTCAAATTATTTTGGTTTGAAAGAATGTTTGGAAAAATACATTTTTGTATGAGGAATGGTTCAAGTTTATCAGTAAATATATGAATATTACTTCTTTATGAAATGTTTAAGAAAGTGACTGTATCTACGGAAATATTTATTTCATTGCGAAATTATAAAAAGCTTCACTAAGTTAGCAACAGCGCTCTTTTGAATTTTTTCAAAATTATTTTAATTTTAAAGAATTTTTAAAAAATACATATTTGGAAAAAAAAATGTTTGCATGAGGAACAATCAAAAATTGCAGCTTTATTATATAAATAAATTAGACCCGTGACTTTTTCCAAAAATTTCAAGAAAGTTTGTACAAATTTTTTAATGGATAATTAAAAATCGCGGCTTTCATATTTACAAAAATGACACCCGGTCTTATTCAAAAATATTCAAGAAAGAGTATACAAAATTTTTCATGCAATATTAGAAATCTCGGTATTACTGTATATAAAAATTACACCCGTGACTTATTCAAAGATTTTGAAGAAAACGTATCAAAAATTGGTCATGCAAAATTACAAATTTCAGCATTAATATATAAAAAAATGCACATGTTTTAATAAAAAAATTTCAAGAAAAATTATAAAATTTTTTTTTGGAAAATTAGAAATTTCGGCTTTTATATATATAAAAATAACACTCTTGTCTTATTCAAAAATTTTAAAGAAAAAGTGTACAAAATTTTTCATGCAAAATTAGAAATCTCAGCTTTTGAATTTGTAAAAATTACACCCATGTCTTATTCAAAAATGTTCAAGAAAAAGTATAGAACATTTTTTCATGCAAAATTAGAAATCTCGGGTTTTATATTTATAAAAATTACGCCCGTAACTGATTCAAACATTTTGAGGAAAAAGTGTTAAAAATTAGAAATTTCAGCTTTAATATATAAACAAAATACACATGTTTTATTCAAAAAATTTCAAGAAAAATTATAAAATTTTTGTATGGAAAATTAGAAATCTCGACTTTCATATTTATTAAAATTACACCCATGTGTTATTCAAAAATTTTCAAGAAAAAGTGTACAAAATTGGTGATGCAAAATTAGAAATCTCGGTTTTTATATTCATAAAAATTATACCCGTGACTTATTCAAACATTTTGAAGAAAAAGTGCTAAAATATGGTCATGCAAAATTAAAAATCTTGGCTTTCCAAAAATTTCAAGAAAAATTATAAGTTATGAATGCGCTTCTCAATTCGTTCAAAGTTTTTTTGATTTGAAAGAATGTTTGGAAAAATACATTTTTGTATGAGGAATGGTTCAAGTTTATCAATAAATATATGAATATCAGATTCAAACATTTTGAAGAAAACGTATCAAAAATTGGTCATGCAAAGCTAGAAATTTCAGCATTAATATATAAATAAAATGCGCATGTCTTAATGAAAAAAAATCAAGAAAAATGATAAAATTTTTTTTTGGAAAATTAAAAATTTTGGCTTTAATATATAAATAAATTACACATGTGACTTATTCATAAAATTTCAAGAAAAATTATAAACAGTTATTATGCAAAATTAGAAATCTCGGTTTTTATATTCATAAAAATTACACCCGTGACTTATTCAAACATTTTGAAGAAAAAGTGTTAAAATATGGTCATGCAAAATTAAAAATTTTGGCTTTCCAAAAATTTCAAGAAAATTTATAAGTTATCAATAATGCGCTTCTCAATTCGTTAAAAATTTTTTTGAATTGAAAGAATGTTTGGAAAAATACATTTTTGTATGAGGAATGGTTCAAATTTATCAGTAAATATATGAATATTACTTCCATATGAAATGTTTAAAAAGTAACTGTAGCTCCGGAAATATTAATGTAATTGCGAAATTATAAAAATCTGCACCAAGTTACCGATAGTGCTTTTTTCAATTCTTTTAAATCTGTTTTGATTTTGATTTGAAACTACAATTTTTGTATGAGGAGTAGTTCAAATAAAAAAAAAATATATCAATAAATATATGAATATTACTTCCTTTTGAAATGCTTAAGAAAGTGACTGTAGCTTCGGAAATATTAATTTCAATGCGAAATTATAAAAACCTCCACTAAGTTAGCAACAGTGCTCTTTTGAATTCTTTCAAAATTGTTTTAAATTGAAAGAATTTTTAAAAAAATACATATTTGGAAAAATACATTTTTGCATGAGGAAAAATTAGAAATTGTACCTTTATTATATAAATAAATTAGACCCGTGACTTTTTCCAAAAATTTCAAGAAAGATTATACAAATTTTTTTTGCAAAATTAGAAATCTCAGCTTTTGAATTTGTAAAAATTACACCCATGTCGTTTTCGAAAATTTTCAAGAAAAAGTATAAAACATTTTTTCAGGCAAAATTAGAAATCTCGAGTTTTATATATATAAAAATTACAAGCGTAACTGATACAACAATTTTGATGAAAAAGTGTTAAAAATTAGAAATTTCAGCTTTAATATATAAACAAAATACACCTGTTACTTATTCATAATATTTCAAGAAAAATTATAACATTTTTTTATGGAAAATTAGAAATCTCGACTTTCCATGTGTTATTCAAAAGCTTTCAAGAAAAAGTGTACAAAATTGGAATTTTAAGAAGTGGCAATATTAATTTCATTGCGAAATTATAAAAACTTCCACTAAGTTATCAATAATGCGCTTTTCAATTCGTTAAAATTTTTTTTGATTTTAAAGAATGTTTGGAAAAATACATTTTTGTATGAGGAATGGTTCAAGTTTATCAGTAAATATATGAATATTACTTCTTTATGAAATGTTTAAGAAAGTGACTGTATCTACGGAAATATTAATTTCATTGTGAAATTATAAAAATCTGCAACAAGTTACCGATAGTGCTGTTTTCAATTGTTTTAAAACTCTTTTGATTTGAAAGATTTTATGAAAACATACATTTTTAAATGAGAAGTGGTTTAAGTTTATCAATAAATTAATAAAAATTACTTCCTTTTGAAATGTTTAAGAAAGTAACGGTAGCTCAAAAAATTAAATTTCATTGCGAAATAATAAAAACCTCCACTAAGTTGTCAATAATGCGCTTTTCAATTCGTTCAAATTATTTTGGTTTGAAAGAATGTTTGGAAAAATACATTTTTGTATGAAGAATGGTTCAAGTTTATCACTAAATATATGAATATTACTTCTTTATGAAATGTTTAAGAAAGTGACTGTATCTACGGAAATATTTATTTCATTGCGAAATTATAAAAAGCTTCACTAAGTTAGCAACAGCGCTCTTTTGAATTCTTTCAAAATTATTTTAATTTTAAAGAATTTTTAAAAAATACATATTTGGAAAAAAAAATGTTTGCATGAGGAACAATCAAAAATTGCAGCTTTATTATATAAATAAATTAGACCCGTGACTTTTTCCAAAAATTTCAAGAAAGTTTGTACAAATTTTTTAATGGATAATTACAAATCGCGGCTTTCATATTTACAAAAATGACACCCGGTCTTATTCAAAAATATTCAAGAAAGAGTGTACAAAATTTTTCATGCAATATTAGAAATCTCGGTATTACTGTATATAAAAATTACACCCGTGACTTATTCAAAAATTTTGAAGAAAACGTATCAAAAATTGGTCATGCAAAATTTCAAATTTCAGCATTAATATATAAAAAAAATGCACATGTCTTAATCAAAAAATTTCAAGAAAAATTATAAAAATTTTTTTTGGAAAATTAGAAATTTTGGCTTTAATATATAAATAAATTACACCTGTGACTTATTCATAAAATTTCAAGAAAAATTATAAAAATTTTTAATGGAAGATTAGAAATCTCGGCTTTTATATTTATAAAAATAACGGTCTTGTCTTATTCAAAAATTTTCAAAAAAAGGCTACAAAATTTTTCATGCAAAATTAGAAATTTCGGCTTTTGAATTTGTAAAAATTACACCCCTATCGTTTTCAAAATTTTCAAGAAAAAGTATAGAACATTTTTTCATGCAAAATTAGAAATCTCGGGTTTTATATTTATAAAAATTACACCCATGTCTTATTCAAAAATGTTCAAGAAAAAGTATAGAACATTTTTTCATGCAAAATTAGAAATCTCGGGTTTTATATTTATAAAAATTACACCCGTAACTGATTCAAACATTTTGAGGAAAAAGTGTTAAAAATTAGAAATTTCAGCTTTAATATATAAACAAAATACACATGTTTTATTCAAAAAATTTCAAGAAAAATTATAAAATTTTTGTATGGAAAATTAGAAATCTCGACTTTCATATTTATTAAAATTACACCCATGTGTTATTCAAAAATTTTCAAGAAAAAGTGTACAAAATTGGTTTCGAAGTTGTTTTGATTTAAAATTATAAAAATCTTTACTAAGTTATCAAGAGTACCTATTTTCAAATCCTTCAAAATTTGTTTCATTTTAAAGAATTTTTGTACAAATACATTTTTGTATGAGGAATGGTTCAAGTTTATCAGTGCATATATGAATATTACTTCTTTATGAAATGTTTCAGAAAGCGACTGTATCTACGGATATATTAATTTCATTGCGAAATTATAAAAAGCTTCACTAAGTTAGCAACAGTGCTGTTTTGAATTCTTTCAAAACTATTTTAATTTGAAAGAGTTTTTAAAAAAATACATATTTGGAAAAATACATTTTTGCATGAGGAAAAATTAGAAATTGCAGCTTTATTATATAAGTAAATTAGACCCGTGACTTTTTCCAAAAATTTCAAATTTTTTATGGTAAATTAGAAATCTCGGCTTTTATATTTACAAAAATTACACCCGGTCTTGTTCAAAAATTTTCAAGAAAGAGTAAACAAAATTTTTCATGCAATATTAGAAATCTCGGCTTTAATATATATAAAAATTACACCCGTGACTTATTCAAACATATTGAAGAAAACTTATTAAAAATTGGTCATGCAAAATTAGAAATTTCTGCATTAATATATAAATAAAATGCGCATGTCTTAATCAAAAAATTTCGAGAAAAATTATAAATTTTTTTTTTTGGAAAATTAGAAATTTTGGCTTTAATATATAAATAAATTACACCTGTTACTTTTAAGTTAAGAAAAATTATAAGTTATCAATAATGCGCTTCTCAATTCGTTCAATTTTTTTTTTTTTTGGTTTAAAAAAATGTTTGGAAAAATACATTTTTGTATGAGGAATGGTTCAAGTTTATCAGTAAATATATGAATATTACTTCTATATGATATGTTTAATAAAGTAAATGTAGCTTCGGAAATATTAATTTCATTGCGAAATTACAAAAATTTTCACTACGTTATCAATAATGCTCTTTTCAATTCTTTCAAAACTGTTTTGATTTTCAAGAATGTTTGGAAAAATACATTTTTGTATGAGGAATGGTTTAAGTTTATCAGTAAATATATGAATATAACTTACTTTTGAAATGTTTAAGAAAGTGCCTGTAGCTCCGGAAATATTAATTTCATTGCGAAATTATAAAAACCTCCACTAGTTATCAATAATGCGCTTTTCAATTCGTTCAAAATTTTTTTGATTTGAAAGAATGTTTGGAAAAATACATTTTTGTATGAGGAATGATTCAAGTTTATCAGTAACTATATGAATATTACTTCCTTTTGAAATGTTTAAGAAAGTGACTGTAAGTCCGGTATTATTCTTTCATTGCGAAATTATAAAAATCTTCACCAAGTTTGCGATAGTGCTGTTTTCAATTCTTTTTAAATTGTTTTGATATTAAAGAATGTTTGATTTTAAAGAATGTTTGAAAAGACAATTTTTGTATGAAGAGTAAATCAAATAATAAAAAATGTATTAAAATAAATATATGAATATTACTTTCATATGAATTTTTGAATTGAAAGGCACTAAAATATTAACAGTGCTCTTTTTAATTCCTTTAAAATTGTTTTCATTTGAAAGAGTTTTTGAAACAATACATTTTTTTATGAGAAGCGGTTCAAGCTTATCAATAAATATATGAATATTTGTTCCTTTTGAAATGTTTAAGAAAGTGCCTGTAGCTCCGGAATTATTAATTTCATTGTGAAATTATAAAAACCTCCACTAAATTATCAATAATGCGCGTTTCAATTCTTTCAACATTTTTTTGATTTGAAAGAATGTTTGGAAAAATACATTTTTGTATGACGAATGGTTCAAGTTTATCAGTAAATATATGAATATTTCTTCTTTATGAAATGTTTAAGAAAGTGACTGTATCTACAGAAATATTAATTTCATTGTGAAATTATAAAAAGTTTCACTAAGTTAGCAACAGTGCTCTTTTGAATACTTTCAAAATTATTTTAATTTGAAAGAATTTTTAAAAAAATACATATTTGGAAAAATACATTTTTGCGTGAGGAAAAATTAAAAATTGCAGCTTTATTATAAAAATAAATTAGACCCGTGACTTTTTCCAAAAATTTCAAAAAGGTTATACAAATTTTTATGGAAAATTAGAAATCTTGGCTTTTATATTTATAAAAATAACACTCTTGTCTTATTCAAAAATTTTCAAGAAAGAGTATACAAAATTTTTCATGCATGATTAGAAATCTCGGCTTTTGAATTTGTAAAAATTACACTCATGTCGTTTTCAAAATATTTCAAGAAAAAGTATAGAACATTTGTTCATGCAAAATTAGTAATCTCGAGTTTTATATTTATAAAAATTACAACCGTAACTGATTCAAACATTTTGAAGAAAAACTGTTAAAATATGGTCATGCAAAATTCAAAATTTTGGCTTTCCAAAAATTTCAAGAAAAATGATAAGTTATCAATAATGCGCTTCTCAATAATTTCAATTTTTTTTTGATTTGAAAGAATGTTGGGAAAAATACATTTTTGTATGAGGAATGGTTCAAGTTTATCAGTAAATATATGAATATTACTTCTATATGAAATCTTTAAAAAAGTAACTGTAGCTCCGGAAATATTAGTTTTATTGCGAAATTATAAAAATCTGCACCAAGTTACCGATAGTGCTCTTTTCAATTCTTTTACAACTCTTTTAATTTGAAAGATTTTATGAAAACATACATTTTTAAATGAGAAGTGGTTTAGGTTTATCAATAAATTAATAAAAATTACTTCCTTATGAAATGTTTAGGAAAGTGACTGTATCTCCGGAAATATTCATTTCGTTGCAAAATTATAAAAATCTTGACTAAGTTATCAATAGTGCTCTTTTCAATTCTTTCAAAATTGTTTTTATATTAAGGAATGTTTGGAAAAATACATTTTTGTATTAGGAATATTTCAAGTTTATCAGTAAATACATGAATATTACTTCTTTATGAAATGTTTAAGAAAGTGACTGTATCTCCGGAAATATTAACTTCATTACGAAATTATTTTAAAACTGTTTTGATTTGAAAGAATTTATGAAAACATACATTTTTATATGAGAAGTGGTTTAAGTTTATCAATAAATTAATAAAAATTACTTCCTTATGACTCTTAAAGCTCTTTTCATTTGAAAGAGTTTATGAAAAAATACATTTTTTTATGAGAAGCGGTTCAAGCTTATCAATAAATATATGAATATTACTTCCTTTTGAAATGTTTAAGAAAGTGACTGTAGCTCCGGAAATATTAATTTCATTGCGAAATTATAAAAAAACCTCCACTAAGTTATCAATAATGCGCTTTTCAATTCGTTCAAAATTTTTTTGATTTGAAAGAATGTTTGGAAAATACATTTTTGTGTGAGGAATGGTTCAAGTTTATCAGTAAATATATGAATATTACTTCTATATGATATGTTTAAAAAAGTAACTGTAGCTCCGGAAATATATATTTTATTGCGAAATTATAAAAATCTGCACCAAGTTACCGATAGTGCTCTTTTCAATTCTTTCAAAACTCTTTTGATTTGAAAGATTTTATGAAAACATAAATTTTTAAATGAGAAGTGGCTTAAGTTTATCAATAAATTAGAAAAAATTACTTCGTTATGAAATGTTTAAGAAAGTGACTGTATCTCCGGAAATAATAATTTCGTTGCGAAATTATAAAAATCTTCACAAAATTATCAATCGATCGCTCTTCATACTTTTAAAACTGTTTTGATTTGAAAGAATTTATGAAAACATACATTTTTAAATGAGAAGTGGTTTAAGTTTATCAATAAATTAATAAAAATTACTTCCTTATGAAATGTTTAGGAAAGTGACTGTATCTCCGGAAATATTAATTTCGTTGCGAAATTATAAAAATTTTCACTAAGTTATCAATAGTGCTCTTTTCAATTCTTTCAAAATTGTTTTGATATTAAAGAATGTTTGGAAAAATACATTTTTGTATTAGGAATATTTCAAGTTTATCAGTAAATATATGAATATTACTTTTTTATGAAATGTTTAAGAAAGTGACTGTATCTCCGGAAATATTAACTTCATTACGAAATTCTTTTAAAACTGTTTTGATTTGAAAGAATTTATGAAAACATACATTTTTAAATGAGAAGTGGTTTAAGTTTATCAATAAATTAATAAAAATTACTTCCTTATGAAATGTTTAAGAAAGTGACTGTATATCCGGAAATATTAATTTCATTGCGAAATTATTAAAATCTTCACCAAGTTATCGATAGTGCTCCTTTCAATTCTTTTTAAATTATTTGATTTGAAAGAATGTTTGAAGAGACAATTTTTGTATGAAGAGTAGTTCAAATAAAAAAAAATGTATTAAAATAAATATATGAATATTACTTTCATATGAATCTTTGAATATAAAAGCACTTAGTTATTAACAGTGCTCTTTTCAATTCCTTTAAAATTGTTTTCATTTGAAAGAGTTTTTGAAAAAATAAATTTTTTTATGAGAAGCGGTTCAAGCTTATCAATAAATATATGAATATTACTTCCTTTTGAAATGTTTAAGAAAGTGACTGTAGCTCCGGAAATATTAATTTCATTGCGAAATTATAAAAACCTCCACTAAGTTATCAATAATGCGCTTTTCAATTCGTTCAAAATTTTTTTGATTTGAAAGAATGTTTGGAAAATACATTTTTGTGTGAGGAATGGTTCAAGTTTATCAGTAAATATATGAATATTACTTCTATATGATATATTTAAAAAAGTTACTGTAGCTCCGGAAATATTAATTTTATTGCGAAATTATAAAAATCTGCACCAAGTTACCGATAGTGCTCTTTTCAATTCTTTTAAAACTCTTTTGATTTGAAAGATTTTATGAAAACATAAATTTTTAAATGAGAAGTGGCTTAAGTTTATCAATAAATTAGAAAAAATTACTTCCTTATGAAATGTTTAAGAAAGTGACTGTATCTCCGGAAATAATAATTTCGTTGCGAAATTATAAAAATCTTCACAAAATTATCAATCGATCGCTCTTCATACTTTTAAAACTGTTTTGATTTGAAAGAATTTATGAAAACATACATTTTTAAATGAGAAGTGGTTTAAGTTTATCAATAAATTAAAAAAATTTCTTCTTAATGAAATGTTTAAGAAAGTGACTGTATCTACGGAAATATTAATTTCATTGCGAAATTATAAAAAACTTCACAAAATTATCAATCGATCGCTCTTCATACTTTTAAAACTGTTTTGATTTGAAAGAATTTATGAAAACATACATTTTTAAATGAGAAAAGGTTTAAGTTTATCAATAAATTAAAAAAATTTCTTCTTAATGAAATTTTTAAGAAAGTGACTGTATCTCTGGAAATATTAATTTCATTGCGAAATTATAAAAAAATTCATTTAGTCATCAATAGTGCTCTTTTCAATTCTTTCAAAATTGTTTTGATTTTAAAGAATGTTTGGAAAAATACATTTTTGTATGAGGGATAGTTCAAGTTTATCAGTAAATATATGAATATTACTTCCTTTTGAAATGTTTAGGAAAGTGACTGTATATCCGGTAATATTCTTTCATTGCGACATTATAAAAATCTTAACCAAGTTATCGATAGTGCACTTTTCAATTCTTTTTAAATTGTTTGATTTGAAAGAATATTTGAAAGGACAATTTTTGTATGAAGAGTAGTTCAAATAAAAAAAAATTTTGTTAAAATAAATATATGAATATTACTTTCATATGAATCTTTGAATTGAAAAGAACTAAGTTATTAAAAGTGCTCTTTTCAATTCCTTAAAAATTGTTTTCATTTGAAAGAGTTTTTGAAAAAATAAATATGTTTATGAGAAGCGGTTCAAGCTTTTCAATAAATATATAAATATTACTTCCTTTTGAAATGCTTAAGAAAGTGACTGTATCTCCGGAAATATTAATTTCATTGCGAAATTATAAAAACTTCCACAAAGTTATCAATATTGCGCTTTTCAATTCGTTCAAAATTTTTTTGATTTGAAAGAATGTTTGGAAAAATACATTTTTGTATGAGGGATAGTTCAAGTTTATCAGTAAATATATGAATATTACTTCTATATGAAATGTTTAAAAAAGTAACTGTAGCTCCGGAAATATTAATGTTATTGCGAAATTATAAAAATCTGCACCAAGTTACCGATAGTGCTATTTTCAATTCTTTTAAAATTGTTTTGATTTGGAAGAATTTATGAAAACATACATTTTTAAATGAGAAGTGGTTTAACTTAATCAATAAATTAATAAAAAATACTTCCTTTTGAAATGTTTAAAAAAGTAACTGTAGCTCCGGAGATTTAATTTCATTGCGAAATTATAAAATTCGTTCAAATTTTTTTTTTGATTTTAAAGAATGTTTGGAAAAATACATTTTTGTATGAGGAATGGTTCAAGTTTATCAGCAAATATATGAATATTACTTCTTTATGAAATGTTTAAGAAAGTGACTGTATCTACGGAAATATTAATTTTATTGCGAAATTATAAAAAGCTTCACTAAGTTAGCAACAGTGCTCTTTTGAATTCTTTCAAAATTATTTTAATTTGAAAGAATTTTTAAAAAAATACATATTTGGAAAAATACATTTTTGCATGACGGAGAATTAGAAATTGCAGCTTTATTATTTATTATATGAATGTTTGAAAAGACAATTTTTGTATGAGGAGTAGTTCAAATAAAAAAAATATATTAAAATAAATATATGAATATTACTTTCATATGAAACTTTGAATTGAAAAGCACTAAGTTATTAACAGTGCTCTTTTCAATTCCTTTAAAATTGTTTTCATTTGAAAGAGTTTATGAAAAAATACATTTTTTTATGAGAAGCGGTTCAAGCTTATCAATAAATATATGAATATTACTTTCTTTTGAGATGTTTAAGAAGTGACTGTAGCTCCGGAAATATTAATTACATTGCGAAATTATAAAAACCTCCACTAAGTTATCAATAATGCACTTTTCAATTCCTTCAAAATGTTTTTGATTTGAAAGAATGTTTGGAAAAATACATTTTTGTATGAGGGATAGTTCAAGTTTATCAGTAAATATATGAATATTACTTCTATATGAAATGTTTAAAAAAGTAACTGTAGCTCCGGAAATATTAATGTTATTGCGAAATTATAAAAATCTGCACCAAGTTACCGATAGTGCTATTTTCAATTCTTTTAAAATTGTTTTGATTTGGAAGAATTTATGAAAACATACATTTTTAAATGAGAAGTGGTTTAAGTTTATCAATAAATTAATAAAAATTACTTCCTTATGAAATGTTTAAGAAAGTGACTGTATATCCGGAAATATTAATTTCATTGTGAAATTATTAAAATCTTCACCAAGTTATCGATAGTGCTCCTTTCAATTCTTTTTAAATTATTTATTTGAAAGAATGTTTGAAGAGACAATTTTTGTATGAAGAGTAGTTCAAATAAAAAAAAATTTATTAAAATAAATATATGAATATTACTTTCATATGAATCTTTGAATATAAAAGCACTTAGTTATTAACAGTGCTCTTTTCAATTCCTTTAAAATTGTTTTCATTTGAAAGAGTTTTTGAAAAAATAAATTTTTTTATGAGAAGCGGTTCAAGCTTATCAATAAATATATGAATATTACTTCCTTTTGAAATGTTTAAGAAAGTGACTGTAGCTCCGGAAATATTAATTTCATTGCGAAATTATAAAAACCTCCACTAAGTTATCAATAATGCGCTTTTCAATTCGTTCAAAATTTTTTTGATTTGAAAGAATGTTTGGAAAATACATTTTTGTGTGAGGAATGGTTCAAGTTTATCAGTAAATATATGAATATTACTTCTATATGAAATATTTAAAAAAGTTACTGTAGCTCCGGAAATATTAATTTTATTGCGAAATTATAAAAATCTGCACCAAGTTACCGATAGTGCTCTTTTCAATTCTTTTAAAACTCTTTTGATTTGAAAGATTTTATGAAAACATAAATTTTTAAATGAGAAGTGGCTTAAGTTTATCAATAAATTAGAAAAAATTACTTCCTTATGAAATGTTTAAGAAAGTGACTGTATCTCCGGAAATAATAATTTCGTTGCGAAATTATAAAAATCTTCACAAAATTATCAATCGATCGCTCTTCATACTTTTAAAACTGTTTTGATTTGAAAGAATTTATGAAAACATACATTTTTAAATGAGAAGTGGTTTAAGTTTATCAATAAATTAAAAAAATTTCTTCTTAATGAAATGTTTAAGAAAGTGACTGTATCTACGGAAATATTAATTTCATTGCGAAATTATAAAAAACTTCACAAAATTATCAATCGATCGCTCTTCATACTTTTAAAACTGTTTTGATTTGAAAGAATTTATGAAAACATACATTTTTAAATGAGAAAAAGTTTAAGTTTATCAATAAATTAAAAAAATTTCTTCTTAATGAAATTTTTAAGAAAGTGACTGTATCTCCGGAAATATTAATTTCATTGCGAAATTATAAAAAAATTCATTTAGTCATCAATAGTGCTCTTTTCAATTCTTTCAAAATTGTTTTGATTTTAAAGAATGTTTGGAAAAATACATTTTTGTATGAGGGATAGTTCAAGTTTATCAGTAAATATATGAATATTACTTCCTTTTGAAATGTTTAGGAAAGTGACTGTATATCCGGTAATATTCTTTCATTGCGACATTATAAAAATCTTAACCAAGTTATCGATAGTGCACTTTTCAATTCTTTTTAAATTGTTTGATTTGAAAGAATATTTGAAAGGACAATTTTTGTATGAAGAGTAGTTCAAATAAAAAAAAATTTTGTTAAAATAAATATATGAATATTACTTTCATATGAATCTTTGAATTGAAAAGAACTAAGTTATTAAAAGTGCTCTTTTCAATTCCTTAAAAATTGTTTTCATTTGAAAGAGTTTTTGAAAAAATAAATATGTTTATGAGAAGCGGTTCAAGCTTTTCAATAAATATATAAATATTACTTCCTTTTGAAATGCTTAAGAAAGTGACTGTATCTCCGGAAATATTAATTTCATTGCGAAATTATAAAAACTTCCACAAAGTTATCAATATTGCGCTTTTCAATTCGTTCAAAATTTTTTTGATTTGAAAGAATGTTTGGAAAAATACATTTTTGTATGAGGGATAGTTCAAGTTTATCAGTAAATATATGAATATTACTTCTATATGAAATGTTTAAAAAAGTAACTGTAGCTCCGGAAATATTAATGTTATTGCGAAATTATAAAAATCTGCACCAAGTTACCGATAGTGCTATTTTCAATTCTTTTAAAATTGTTTTGATTTGGAAGAATTTATGAAAACATAAATTTTTAAATGAGAAGTGGTTTAACTTAATCAATAAATTAATAAAAAATACTTCCTTTTGAAATGTTTAAAAAAGTAACTGTAGCTCCGGAGATTTAATTTCATTGCGAAATTATAAAATTCGTTCAAATTTTTTTTTTGATTTTAAAGAATGTTTGGAAAAATACATTTTTGTATGAGGAATGGTTCAAGTTTATCAGCAAATATATGAATATTACTTCTTTATGAAATGTTTAAGAAAGTGACTGTATCTACGGAAATATTAATTTTATTGCGAAATTATAAAAAGCTTCACTAAGTTAGCAACAGTGCTCTTTTGAATTCTTTCAAAATTATTTTAATTTGAAAGAATTTTTAAAAAAATACATATTTGGAAAAATACATTTTTGCATGACGGAGAATTAGAAATTGCAGCTTTATTATTTATTATATGAATGTTTGAAAAGACAATTTTTGTATGAGGAGTAGTTCAAATAAAAAAAATATATTAAAATAAATATATGAATATTACTTCCTTTTGAAATGCTTAAGAAAGTGACTGTAGCTTCGGAAATATTAATTACATTGCGAAATTATAAAAACCTCCACTAAGTTATCAATAATGCACTTTTCAATTCCTTCAAAATGTTTTTGATTTGAAAGAATGTTTGGAAAAATACATTTTTGTATGAGGAATGGTTCAAGTTTATCAGTAAATATATGAATTTTATTTCTTTATGAAATGTTTAAGAAAGTGACTGTTTCTCCGGAAATATTAATTTCATTGCGAAATTATTAAAATTTTTACTAAGTTATCGTTTTAATTCTTTTAAAATTGTGTGATTTGAATGAATGTTTGAAACGACAATTTTTGTATGAAGAGTAGTTCAAATAAAAAAAAAAAATGTATTAAAAGAAATATATGAACATTTTGAAGAAAACGTATCAAAAATTGGTCATTCAAAATTAGACATTTCAGCATTAATATATAAATAAAATGCACATGTCTTAATCAAAAAATTTCAAGAAAAATTATAAAATTTATTTTTGGAAAATTAGAAATTTTGTCTTTAATATATAAATAAATTACACCTGTGACATATTCATAAAATTTCAAGAAAAATTATACAAATTTTTTATGGAAAATTAGAAATCTCGGCTTTTATATTTACAAAAATTACACCCGTGACTTATTCAAACATTTTGAAGAAAAAGTGTACAAAATTGGTGATGCAAAATTAGAAATCGCGGCTTTTATATTCATAAAAATTACACTCGTGACTTATTCAAACATTTTGAAGAAAAAGTGGTAAAATATGGTCATGCAAAATTAAAAATTTTGGCTTTCCAAAAATTTAAAGAAAAATTATAAGTTATCCATAATGCGCTCTCAATCTCAATTCGTTCAAAATTTGTTTGATTTGAGAGAATGTTTGGAAAAATACATTTTTGTATGAGGAATGGTTCAAGCTTATCAGTAAATATATGAATATTACTTATATATGAAATATTTAAAAAAGTTACTGTAGGTCCGGAAATATTAATTTCATTGCGAAATTATAAAAACCTCCACTAAGTTATCAATAATGCGCTTTTCAATTCGTTCAAAATTTTTTTGATTTGAAAGAATGTTTGGAAAATACATTTTTGTGTGAGGAATGGTTCAAGTTTATCAGTAAATATATGAATGTTACTTCTATATGATATATTTAAAAAAGTAACTGTAGCTCCGGAAATATTTATTTTATTGCGAAATTATAAAAATCTGCACCAAGTTACCGATAGTGCTCTTTTCAATTCTTTTAAAACTCTTTTGATTAGAAAGATTTTATGAAAACATAAATTTTTAAATGAGAAGTGGCTTAAGTTTATCAATAAATTAGAAAAAATTACTTCCTTATGAAATGTTTAAGAAAGTGACTGTATCTCCGGAAATATTAATTTCGTTGCGAAATTATAAAAATCTTCACAAAATTATCAATCGATCGCTCTTCATACTTTTAAAACTGTTTTGATTTGAAAGAATTTATGAAAACATACATTTTTAAATGAGAAAAGGTTTAAGTTTATCAATAAATTAAAAAAATTTCTTCTTAATGAAATTTTTAAGAAAGTGACTGTATCTCCGGAAATATTAATTTCATTGCGAAATTATAAAAAAATTCATTTAGTTATCAATAGTGCTCTTTTCAATTCTTTCAAAATTGTTTTGATTTTAAAGAATGTTTGGAAAAATACATTTTTGTATGAGGGATAGTTCAAGTTTATCAGTAAATATATGTATATTACTTCCTTTTGAAATGTTTAGGAAAGTGACTGTATATCCGGTAATATTCTTTCATTGCGACATTATAAAAATCTTAACCAAGTTATCGATAGTGCACTTTTCAATTCTTTTTAAATTGTTTGATTTGAAAGAATGTTTGAAAGGACAATTTTTGTATAAAGAGTAGTTCAAATAAAAAAAAAGTTTGTTAAAATAAATATATGAATATTACTTTCATATGAATATTTGAATTGAAAAGAACTAAGTTATTAAAAGTGCTCTTTTCAATTCCTTTAAAATTGTTTTCATTTGAAAGAGTTTATGAAAAAATACATTTTTAAATGAGAAGTGGTTTAACTTAATCAATAAATTAATAAAAAATACTTCCTTTTGAAATGTTTAAAAAAGTAACTGTAGCTCCGGAGATTTAATTTCATTGCGAAATTATAAAATTCGTTCAAATTTTTTTTTTGAATTTAAAGAATGTTTGGAAAAATACATTTTTGTATTAGGAATATTTCAAGTTTATCAGTAAATATATGAATATTACTTTTTTATGAAATGTTTAAGAAAGTGACTGTATCTCCGGAAATATTAACTTCATTACGAAATTCTTTTAAAACTGTTTTGATTTGAAAGAATTTATGAAAACATACATTTTTAAATGAGAAGTGGTTTAAGTTTATCAATAAATTAATAAAAATTACTTCCTTATGAAATGTTTAAGAAAGTGACTGTATATCCGGAAATATTAATTTCATTGCGAAATTATTAAAATCTTCACCAAGTTATCGATAGTGCTCCTTTCAATTCTTTTTAAATTATTTGATTTGAAAGAATGTTTGAAGAGACAATTTTTGTATGAAGAGTAGTTCAAATAAAAAAAAATGTATTAAAATAAATATATGAATATTACTTTCATATGAATCTTTGAATATAAAAGCACTTAGTTATTAACAGTGCTCTTTTCAATTCCTTTAAAATTGTTTTCATTTGAAAGAGTTTTTGAAAAAATAAATTTTTTTATGAGAAGCGGTTCAAGCTTATCAATAAATATATGAATATTACTTCCTTTTGAAATGTTTAAGAAAGTGACTGTAGCTCCGGAAATATTAATTTCATTGCGAAATTATAAAAACCTCCACTAAGTTATCAATAATGCGCTTTTCAATTCGTTCAAAATTTTTTTGATTTGAAAGAATGTTTGGAAAATACATTTTTGTGTGAGGAATGGTTCAAGTTTATCAGTAAATATATGAATATTACTTCTATATGATATATTTAAAAAAGTTACTGTAGCTCCGGAAATATTAATTTTATTGCGAAATTATAAAAATCTGCACCAAGTTACCGATAGTGCTCTTTTCAATTCTTTTAAAACTCTTTTGATTTGAAAGATTTTATGAAAACATAAATTTTTAAATGAGAAGTGGCTTAAGTTTATCAATAAATTAGAAAAAATTACTTCCTTATGAAATGTTTAAGAAAGTGACTGTATCTCCGGAAATAATAATTTCGTTGCGAAATTATAAAAATCTTCACAAAATTATCAATCGATCGCTCTTCATACTTTTAAAACTGTTTTGATTTGAAAGAATTTATGAAAACATACATTTTTAAATGAGAAGTGGTTTAAGTTTATCAATAAATTAAAAAAATTTCTTCTTAATGAAATGTTTAAGAAAGTGACTGTATCTACGGAAATATTAATTTCATTGCGAAATTATAAAAAACTTCACAAAATTATCAATCGATCGCTCTTCATACTTTTAAAACTGTTTTGATTTGAAAGAATTTATGAAAACATACATTTTTAAATGAGAAAAGGTTTAAGTTTATCAATAAATTAAAAAAATTTCTTCTTAATGAAATTTTTAAGAAAGTGACTGTATCTCTGGAAATATTAATTTCATTGCGAAATTATAAAAAAATTCATTTAGTCATCAATAGTGCTCTTTTCAATTCTTTCAAAATTGTTTTGATTTTAAAGAATGTTTGGAAAAATACATTTTTGTATGAGGGATAGTTCAAGTTTATCAGTAAATATATGAATATTACTTCCTTTTGAAATGTTTAGGAAAGTGACTGTATATCCGGTAATATTCTTTCATTGCGACATTATAAAAATCTTAACCAAGTTATCGATAGTGCACTTTTCAATTCTTTTTAAATTGTTTGATTTGAAAGAATATTTGAAAGGACAATTTTTGTATGAAGAGTAGTTCAAATAAAAAAAAATTTTGTTAAAATAAATATATGAATATTACTTTCATATGAATCTTTGAATTGAAAAGAACTAAGTTATTAAAAGTGCTCTTTTCAATTCCTTAAAAATTGTTTTCATTTGAAAGAGTTTTTGAAAAAATAAATATGTTTATGAGAAGCGGTTCAAGCTTTTCAATAAATATATAAATATTACTTCCTTTTGAAATGCTTAAGAAAGTGACTGTATCTCCGGAAATATTAATTTCATTGCGAAATTATAAAAACTTCCACAAAGTTATCAATATTGCGCTTTTCAATTCGTTCAAAATTTTTTTGATTTGAAAGAATGTTTGGAAAAATACATTTTTGTATGAGGGATAGTTCAAGTTTATCAGTAAATATATGAATATTACTTCTATATGAAATGTTTAAAAAAGTAACTGTAGCTCCGGAAATATTAATGTTATTGCGAAATTATAAAAATCTGCACCAAGTTACCGATAGTGCTATTTTCAATTCTTTTAAAATTGTTTTGATTTGGAAGAATTTATGAAAACATACATTTTTAAATGAGAAGTGGTTTAACTTAATCAATAAATTAATAAAAAATACTTCCTTTTGAAATGTTTAAAAAAGTAACTGTAGCTCCGGAGATTTAATTTCATTGCGAAATTATAAAATTCGTTCAAATTTTTTTTTTGATTTTAAAGAATGTTTGGAAAAATACATTTTTGTATGAGGAATGGTTCAAGTTTATCAGCAAATATATGAATATTACTTCTTTATGAAATGTTTAAGAAAGTGACTGTATCTACGGAAATATTAATTTTATTGCGAAATTATAAAAAGCTTCACTAAGTTAGCAACAGTGCTCTTTTGAATTCTTTCAAAATTATTTTAATTTGAAAGAATTTTTAAAAAAATACATATTTGGAAAAATACATTTTTGCATGACGGAGAATTAGAAATTGCAGCTTTATTATTTATTATATGAATGTTTGAAAAGACAATTTTTGTATGAGGAGTAGTTCAAATAAAAAAAATATATTAAAATAAATATATGAATATTACTTTCATATGAAACTTTGAATTGAAAAGCACTAAGTTATTAACAGTGCTCTTTTCAATTCCTTTAAAATTGTTTTCATTTGAAAGAGTTTATGAAAAAATACATTTTTTTATGAGAAGCGGTTCAAGCTTATCAATAAATATATGAATATTACTTTCTTTTGAGATGTTTAAGAAGTGACTGTAGCTCCGGAAATATTAATTACATTGCGAAATTATAAAAACCTCCACTAAGTTATCAATAATGCACTTTTCAATTCCTTCAAAATGTTTTTGATTTGAAAGAATGTTTGGAAAAATACATTTTTGTATGAGGGATAGTTCAAGTTTATCAGTAAATATATGAATATTACTTCTATATGAAATGTTTAAAAAAGTAACTGTAGCTCCGGAAATATTAATGTTATTGCGAAATTATAAAAATCTGCACCAAGTTACCGATAGTGCTATTTTCAATTCTTTTAAAATTGTTTTGATTTGGAAGAATTTATGAAAACATACATTTTTAAATGAGAAGTGGTTTAAGTTTATCAATAAATTAATAAAAATTACTTCCTTATGAAATGTTTAAGAAAGTGACTGTATATCCGGAAATATTAATTTCATTGTGAAATTATTAAAATCTTCACCAAGTTATCGATAGTGCTCCTTTCAATTCTTTTTAAATTATTTATTTGAAAGAATGTTTGAAGAGACAATTTTTGTATGAAGAGTAGTTCAAATAAAAAAAAATTTATTAAAATAAATATATGAATATTACTTTCATATGAATCTTTGAATATAAAAGCACTTAGTTATTAACAGTGCTCTTTTCAATTCCTTTAAAATTGTTTTCATTTGAAAGAGTTTTTGAAAAAATAAATTTTTTTATGAGAAGCGGTTCAAGCTTATCAATAAATATATGAATATTACTTCCTTTTGAAATGTTTAAGAAAGTGACTGTAGCTCCGGAAATATTAATTTCATTGCGAAATTATAAAAACCTCCACTAAGTTATCAATAATGCGCTTTTCAATTCGTTCAAAATTTTTTTGATTTGAAAGAATGTTTGGAAAATACATTTTTGTGTGAGGAATGGTTCAAGTTTATCAGTAAATATATGAATATTACTTCTATATGAAATATTTAAAAAAGTTACTGTAGCTCCGGAAATATTAATTTTATTGCGAAATTATAAAAATCTGCACCAAGTTACCGATAGTGCTCTTTTCAATTCTTTTAAAACTCTTTTGGTTTGAAAGATTTTATGAAAACATAAATTTTTAAATGAGAAGTGGCTTAAGTTTATCAATAAATTAGAAAAAATTACTTCCTTATGAAATGTTTAAGAAAGTGACTGTATCTCCGGAAATAATAATTTCGTTGCGAAATTATAAAAATCTTCACAAAATTATCAATCGATCGCTCTTCATACTTTTAAAACTGTTTTGATTTGAAAGAATTTATGAAAACATACATTTTTAAATGAGAAGTGGTTTAAGTTTATCAATAAATTAAAAAAATTTCTTCTTAATGAAATGTTTAAGAAAGTGACTGTATCTACGGAAATATTAATTTCATTGCGAAATTATAAAAAACTTCACAAAATTATCAATCGATCGCTCTTCATACTTTTAAAACTGTTTTGATTTGAAAGAATTTATGAAAACATACATTTTTAAATGAGAAAAAGTTTAAGTTTATCAATAAATTAAAAAAATTTCTTCTTAATGAAATTTTTAAGAAAGTGACTGTATCTCCGGAAATATTAATTTCATTGCGAAATTATAAAAAAATTCATTTAGTCATCAATAGTGCTCTTTTCAATTCTTTCAAAATTGTTTTGATTTTAAAGAATGTTTGGAAAAATACATTTTTGTATGAGGGATAGTTCAAGTTTATCAGTAAATATATGAATATTACTTCCTTTTGAAATGTTTAGGAAAGTGACTGTATATCCGGTAATATTCTTTCATTGCGACATTATAAAAATCTTAACCAAGTTATCGATAGTGCACTTTTCAATTCTTTTTAAATTGTTTGATTTGAAAGAATATTTGAAAGGACAATTTTTGTATGAAGAGTAGTTCAAATAAAAAAAAATTTTGTTAAAATAAATATATGAATATTACTTTCATATGAATCTTTGAATTGAAAAGAACTAAGTTATTAAAAGTGCTCTTTTCAATTCCTTAAAAATTGTTTTCATTTGAAAGAGTTTTTGAAAAAATAAATATGTTTATGAGAAGCGGTTCAAGCTTTTCAATAAATATATAAATATTACTTCCTTTTGAAATGCTTAAGAAAGTGACTGTATCTCCGGAAATATTAATTTCATTGCGAAATTATAAAAACTTCCACAAAGTTATCAATATTGCGCTTTTCAATTCGTTCAAAATTTTTTTGATTTGAAAGAATGTTTGGAAAAATACATTTTTGTATGAGGGATAGTTCAAGTTTATCAGTAAATATATGAATATTACTTCTATATGAAATGTTTAAAAAAGTAACTGTAGCTCCGGAAATATTAATGTTATTGCGAAATTATAAAAATCTGCACCAAGTTACCGATAGTGCTATTTTCAATTCTTTTAAAATTGTTTTGATTTGGAAGAATTTATGAAAACATAAATTTTTAAATGAGAAGTGGTTTAACTTAATCAATAAATTAATAAAAAATACTTCCTTTTGAAATGTTTAAAAAAGTAACTGTAGCTCCGGAGATTTAATTTCATTGCGAAATTATAAAATTCGTTCAAATTTTTTTTTTGATTTTAAAGAATGTTTGGAAAAATACATTTTTGTATGAGGAATGGTTCAAGTTTATCAGCAAATATATGAATATTACTTCTTAATGAAATGTTTAAGAAAGTGACTGTATCTACGGAAATATTAATTTTATTGCGAAATTATAAAAAGCTTCACTAAGTTAGCAACAGTGCTCTTTTGAATTCTTTCAAAATTATTTTAATTTGAAAGAATTTTTAAAAAAATACATATTTGGAAAAATACATTTTTGCATGACGGAGAATTAGAAATTGCAGCTTTATTATTTATTATATGAATGTTTGAAAAGACAATTTTTGTATGAGGAGTAGTTCAAATAAAAAAAATATATTAAAATAAATATATGAATATTACTTCCTTTTGAAATGCTTAAGAAAGTGACTGTAGCTTCGGAAATATTAATTACATTGCGAAATTATAAAAACCTCCACTAAGTTATCAATAATGCACTTTTCAATTCCTTCAAAATGTTTTTGATTTGAAAGAATGTTTGGAAAAATACATTTTTGTATGAGGAATGGTTCAAGTTTATCAGTAAATATATGAATTTTATTTCTTTATGAAATGTTTAAGAAAGTGACTGTTTCTCCGGAAATATTAATTTCATTGCGAAATTATTAAAATTTTTACTAAGTTATCGTTTTAATTCTTTTAAAATTGTGTGATTTGAATGAATGTTTGAAACGACAATTTTTGTATGAAGAGTAGTTCAAATAAAAAAAAAAAATGTATTAAAAGAAATATATGAACATTTTGAAGAAAACGTATCAAAAATTGGTCATTCAAAATTAGACATTTCAGCATTAATATATAAATAAAATGCACATGTCTTAATCAAAAAATTTCAAGAAAAATTATAAAATTTTTTTTTGGAAAATTAGAAATTTTGTCTTTAATATATAAATAAATTACACCTGTGACATATTCATAAAATTTCAAGAAAAATTATACAAATTTTTTATGGAAAATTAGAAATCTCGGCTTTTATATTTACAAAAATTACACCCGTGACTTATTCAAACATTTTGAAGAAAAAGTGTACAAAATTGGTGATGCAAAATTAGAAATCGCGGCTTTTATATTCATAAAAATTACACTCGTGACTTATTCAAACATTTTGAAGAAAAAGTGGTAAAATATGGTCATGCAAAATTAAAAATTTTGGCTTTCCAAAAATTTAAAGAAAAATTATAAGTTATCCATAATGCGCTCTCAATCTCAATTCGTTCAAAATTTGTTTGATTTGAGAGAATGTTTGGAAAAATACATTTTTGTATGAGGAATGGTTCAAGCTTATCAGTAAATATATGAATATTACTTATATATGAAATATTTAAAAAAGTTACTGTAGGTCCGGAAATATTAATTTCATTGCGAAATTATAAAAACCTCCACTAAGTTATCAATAATGCGCTTTTCAATTCGTTCAAAATTTTTTTGATTTGAAAGAATGTTTGGAAAATACATTTTTGTGTGAGGAATGGTTCAAGTTTATCAGTAAATATATGAATGTTACTTCTATATGATATATTTAAAAAAGTAACTGTAGCTCCGGAAATATTTATTTTATTGCGAAATTATAAAAATCTGCACCAAGTTACCGATAGTGCTCTTTTCAATTCTTTTAAAACTCTTTTGATTAGAAAGATTTTATGAAAACATAAATTTTTAAATGAGAAGTGGCTTAAGTTTATCAATAAATTAGAAAAAATTACTTCCTTATGAAATGTTTAAGAAAGTGACTGTATCTCCGGAAATATTAATTTCGTTGCGAAATTATAAAAATCTTCACAAAATTATCAATCGATCGCTCTTCATACTTTTAAAACTGTTTTGATTTGAAAGAATTTATGAAAACATACATTTTTAAATGAGAAAAGGTTTAAGTTTATCAATAAATTAAAAAAATTTCTTCTTAATGAAATTTTTAAGAAAGTGACTGTATCTCCGGAAATATTAATTTCATTGCGAAATTATAAAAAAATTCATTTAGTTATCAATAGTGCTCTTTTCAATTCTTTCAAAATTGTTTTGATTTTAAAGAATGTTTGGAAAAATACATTTTTGTATGAGGGATAGTTCAAGTTTATCAGTAAATATATGTATATTACTTCCTTTTGAAATGTTTAGGAAAGTGACTGTATATCCGGTAATATTCTTTCATTGCGACATTATAAAAATCTTAACCAAGTTATCGATAGTGCACTTTTCAATTCTTTTTAAATTGTTTGATTTGAAAGAATGTTTGAAAGGACAATTTTTGTATAAAGAGTAGTTCAAATAAAAAAAAAGTTTGTTAAAATAAATATATGAATATTACTTTCATATGAATATTTGAATTGAAAAGAACTAAGTTATTAAAAGTGCTCTTTTCAATTCCTTTAAAATTGTTTTCATTTGAAAGAGTTTATGAAAAAATACATTTTTAAATGAGAAGTGGTTTAACTTAATCAATAAATTAATAAAAAATACTTCCTTTTGAAATGTTTAAAAAAGTAACTGTAGCTCCGGAGATTTAATTTCATTGCGAAATTATAAAATTCGTTCAAATTTTTTTTTTGAATTTAAAGAATGTTTGGAAAAATACATTTTTGTATGAGGAATGGTTCAAGTTTATCAGTAAATATATGAATTTTACTTCTTTATGAAATGTTTAAGAAAGTGACTGTATCTCCGGAAATATTAATTTCATTGCGAAATTATTAAAATTTTTACTAAGTTATCGTTTTAATTCTTTTAAAATTGTGTGATTTGAATGAATGTTTGAAACGACAATTTTTGTATGAAGAGTAGTTCAAATAAAAAAAAAAAATGTATTAAAAGAAATATATGAATATTTCTTTCATATGAATCTTTGAATTAAAAAGCACTTAGTTATAAACAGTGCTCTTTTCAATTCCTTTAAAATTGTTTTCATTTGAAAGAGTTTATGAAAAAATACATTTTTTTATGAGAAGCGGTTCAAGCTTATCAATAAATATATGAATATTACTTCCTTTTGAAATGTTTAAGAAAGTGACTGTAGCTCCGGAAATATTAATTTCATTGCGAAATTATAAAAACCTCCACTAAGTTATCAATAATGCGCTTTTCAATTCGTTCAAAATTTTTTTGATTTGAAAGAATGTTTGGAAAAATACATCTTTGTATGAGGAATGGTTCAAGTTTATCAGTAAATATATGAATATTACTTCTATATGATATGTTTAAAAAAGTAACTGTAGCTCCGGAAATATATATTTTATTGCGAAATTATAAAAATCTGCACCAAGTTACCGATAGTGCTCTTTTCAATTCTTTTAAAACTCTTTTGATTTGAAAGATTTTATGAAAACATAAATTTTTAAATGAGAAGTGGCTTAAGTTTATCAATAAATTAATAAAAATTACTTCCTTATGAAATGTTAAGGAAAGTGACTGTATCTCCGGAAATAATAATTTCATTGCGAAATTATTAAAATTTTTACTAAGTTATCGTTTTAATTCTTTTAAAATTGTGTGATTTGAATGAATGTTTGAAACGACAATTTTGTATGAAGAGTAGTTCAAATAAAAAAAAAATGTATTAAAAGATATATATGAATATTTCTTTCATATGAATCTTTGAATTAAAAAGCACTTAGTTATAAACAGTGCTCTTTTCAATTCCTTTAAAATTGTTTTCATTTGAAAGAGTTTATGAAAAAATACATTTTTTTATGAGAAGCGGTTCAAGCTTATCAATAAATATATGAATATTACTTCCTTTTGAAATGTTTAAGAAAGTGACTGTAGCTCCGGAAATATTAATTTCATTGCGAAATTATAAAAACCTCCACTAAGTTATCAATAATGCGCTTTTCAATTCGTTCAAAATTTTTTTGATTTGAAAGAATGTTTGGAAAAATACATTTTTGTATGAGGAATGGTTCAAGTTTATCAGTAAATATATGAATATTACTTCTATATGATATGTTTAAAAAAGTAACTGTAGCTCCGGAAATATATATTTTATTGCGAAATTATAAAAATCTGCACCAAGTTGCCGATAGTGCTCTTTTCAATTCTTTTAAAACTCTTTTGATTTGAAAGATTTTATGAAAACATAAATTTTTAAATGAGAAGTGGCTTAAGTTTATCAATAAATTAGAAAAAATTACTTCCTTATGAAATGTTTAAGAAAGTGACTGTATCTCCGGAAATATTAATTTCGTTGCGAAATTATAAAAATCTTCGCAAAATTATCAATCGATCGCTCTTCATACTTTTAAAACTGTTTTGATTTGAAAGAATTTATGAAAACATACATTTTTAAATGAGAAAAGGTTTAAGTTTATCAATAAATTAAAAAAATTTCTTCTTAATGAAATTTTTAAGAAAGTGACTGTATCTCCGGAAATATTAATTTCATTGCGAAATTATAAAAAAATTCATTTAGTTATCAATAGTGCTCTTTTCAATTCTTTCAAAATTGTTTTGATTTTAAAGAATGTTTGGAAAAATACATTTTTGTATGAGGGATAGTTCAAGTTTATCAGTAAATATATGAATATTACTTCCTTTTGAAATGTTTAGGAAAGTGACTGTATATCCGGTAATATTCTTTCATTGCGACATTATAAAAATCTTAACCAAGTTATCGATAGTGCACTTTTCAATTCTTTTTAAACTGTTTGATTTGAAAGAATGTTTGAAAGGACAATTTTTGTATTAAGAGTAGTTCAAATAAAAAAAAATTTTGTTAAAATAAATATATGAATATTACTTTCTAATGAATATTTAAATTGAAAAGAACTAAGTTTTTAAAAGTGCTCTTTTCAATTCCTTTAAAATCGTTTTCATTTGAAAGAGTTTTTGAAAAAATAAATATGTTTATGAGAAGCGGTTCAAGCTTTTCAATAAATATATAAATATTACTTCTATTTGAAATGCTTAAGAAAGTGACTGTATCTCCGGAAATATTAATTTCATTGCGAAATTATAAAAACTTCCACTAAGTTATCAATAATGCGCTTTTCAATTCGTTCAAAATTTTTTTGATTTGAAAGAATGTTTGGAAAAATACATTTTTGTATGAGGGATAGTTCAAGTTTATCAGTAAATATATGAATATTACTTCTATATGAAATGTTTAAAAAAGTAACTGTAGCTCCGGAAATATTAATTTCATTGCGAAATTATAAAAATCTGCACCAAGTTACCGATAGTGCTGTTTTCAATTCTTTTAAAATTGTTTTGATTTGGAAGAATTTATGAAAACATACATTTTTAAATGAGAAGTGGTTTAACTTAATCAATAAATTAATAAAAAATACTTCCTTTTGAAATGTTTAAAAAAGTAACTGTAGCTCCGGAGATTTAATTTCATTGCGAAATTATAAAATTCGTTCAAATTTTTGTTGATTTTAAAGAATGTTTGGAAAAATACATTTTTGTATGAGGAATGGTTCAATTTTATCAGTAAATATATGAATATTTCTTCTTTATGAAATGTTTAAGAAAGTGACTGTATCTACGGAAATATTAATTTCATTGCGAAATTATAAAAAGCTTCACTAAGTTATCAATAATGCACTTTTCAATTCGTTCAAAATTTTTTTGATTTGAAAGAATGTTTGGAAAAATACATTTTTGTATGAGGAATGGTTCAAGTTTATCAGTAAATATATGAATATTACTTCTATATGATATGTTTAAAAAAGTAACTGTAGCTCCGGAAATATATATTTTATTGCGAAATTATAAAAATCTGCACCAAGTTGCCGATAGTGCTCTTTTCAATTCTTTTAAAACTCCTTTGATTTGAAAGATTTTATGAAAACATACATTTTTAAATGAGAAAAGGTTTAAGTTTATCAATAAATTAAAAAAATTTGTTCTTGATGAAATTTTTAAGAAAGTGACTGTATCTCCGGAAATATTAATTTCATTGCGAAATTATTAAAATTTTTACTAAGTTATCGTTTTAATTCTTTTAAAATTGTGTGATTTGAATGAATGTTTGAAACGACAATTTTTGCATGAAGAGTAGTTCAAACAAAAAAAAAATGTTTTAAAAGATATATATGAATATTTCTTTCATATGAATCTTTGAATTAAAAAGCACTTAGTTATAAACAGTGCTCTTTTCAATTCCTTTAAAATTGTTTTTATTTGAAAGAGTTTATGAAAAAATACATTTTTTTATGAGAAGCGGTTCAAGCTTATCAATAAATATATGAATATTACTTCCTTTTGAAATGTTTAAGAAAGTGACTGTAGCTCCGGAAATATTAATTTCATTGCGAAATTATAAAAAGCTTCATTAAGTTAGCAACAGTGCTTTTTTGAATTCTTTCAAAATTATTTTAATTTGAAAGAATTTTTAAAAAAATACATATTTGGAAAAATACAAGTTTGCATGAGGAGCAATCAGAAATTGCAGCTTTATTATAAAAATAAATTAGACCCGTGACTTCTTCCAAAAATTTCAAGAAAGATTATAAAAATTTTTTATGGAAAATTAGAAATCTCAGCTTTTATATATACAAATTTACACCCGGTCCTATTAAAAAATTTTCAAGAAAGAGTATACAAAATTGTTCATGCAATATTAGAAATCTCGGCTTTTATGTATATTAAAATTACACCCGTGACTTATTCAAACATTTTGAAGAAAACGTATCAAAAATTGGTCATTCAAAATTAGACATTTCAGCATTAATATATAAATAAAATGCACATGTCTTAATCAAAAAATTTCAAGAAAAATTATAAAATATTTTTTTGGAAAATTAGAAATTTTGGCTTTAATATATAAATAAAATACACCTGTGACTTATTCATAAAATTTCAAGAAAAATTATAAGTTATCAATAATGCGCTTCTCAATTTGTTCAAAATTTTTTTGATTTGAAAGAATGTTTGGAAAATACATTTTTGTGTGAGGAATGGTTCAAGTTTATCAGTAAATATATGAATGTTACTTCTATATGATATGTTTAAAAAAGTAACTGTAGCTCCGAAAATATTTATTTTATTGCGAAATTATAAAAATCTGCACCAAGTTACCGATAGTGCTCTTTTCAATTCTTTTAAAACTCTTTTGATTAGAAAGATTTTATGAAAACATAAATTTTTAAATGAGAAGTGGCTTAAGTTTATCAATAAATTAGAAAAAATTACTTCCTTATGAAATGTTTAAGAAAGTGACTGTATCTCCGGAAATAATAATTTCGTTGCGAAATTATAAAAATCTTCACAAAATTATCAATCGATCGCTCTTCATACTTTTAAAACTGTTTTGATTTGAAAGAATTTATGAAAACATACATTTTTAAATGAGAAGTGGTTTAAGTTTATCAATAAATTAAAAAAATTTCTTCTTAATGAAATGTTTAAGAAAGTGACTGTATATCCGGAAATATTAATTTCATTGCGAAATTATAAAAACCTCCACTAAGTTATCAATAATGCGCTTTTCAATTCGTTCAAAATTGCTTTGATTTTAAAGAATGTTTGGAAAAATACATTTATGTATATGGAATGGTTCAAGTTTATCAGTAAATATATGAATATTACTTCTTTATGAAATGTTTAAGAAAGTGACTGTATCTCCGGAAATATTAATTTCATTACGAAATTATAAAAATCTTCACAAAATTATCAATCGATCGCTCTTCATTCTTTTAAAACTGTTTTGAATTGAAAGAATTTATGAAAACATACATTTTTAAATGAGAAGTGGTTTAAGTTTATCAATAAATTAATAAAAATTACTTCCCTATGAAATGTTTAAGAAAGTGACTGTATCTCCGGAAATATTAATTTCATTGCGAAATTATTAAAATTTTTACTAAGTTATCGTTTTAATTCTTTTAAAATTGTGTGATTTGAATGAATGTTTGAAACGACAATTTTTGTATGAAGAGTAGTTCAAATAAAAAAAAAATGTATTAAAAGAAATATATGAATATTTCTTTCATATGAATCTTTGAATTAAAAAGCACTTAGTTATAAACAGTGCTCTTTTCAATTCCTTTAAAATTGTTTTCATTTGAAAGAGTTTATGAAAAAATACATTTTTTTATGAGAAGCGGTTCAAGCTTATCAATAAATATATGAATATTACTTCCTTTTGAAATGTTTAAGAAAGTGACTGTAGCTCCGGAAATATTAATTTCATTGCGAAATTATAAAAACCTCCACTAAGTTATCAATAATGCGCTTTTCAATTCGTTCAAAATTTTTTTGATTTGAAAGAATGTTTGGAAAAATACATTTTTGTATGAGGAATGGTTCAAGTTTATCAGTAAATATATGAATATTACTTCTATATGATATGTTTAAAAAAGTAACTGTAGCTCCGGAAATATATATTTTATTGCGAAATTATAAAAATCTGCACCAAGCTGCCGATAGTGCTCTTTTCAATTCTTTTAAAACTCTTTTGATTTGAAAGATTTTATGAAAACATAAATTTTTAAATGAGAAGTGGCTTAAGTTTATCAATAAATTAGAAAAAATTACTTCCTTATGAAATGTTTAAGAAAGTGACTGTATCTCCGGAAATATTAATTTCGTTGCGAAATTATAAAAGTCTTCACAAAATTATCAATCGATCGCTCTTCATACTTTTAAAACTGTTTTGATTTGAAAGAATTTATGAAAACATACATTTTTAAATGAGAAAAGGTTTAAGTTTATCAATAAATTAAAAAAATTTCTTCTTAATGAAATTTTTAAGAAAGTGACTGTATCTCCGGAAATATTAATTTCATTGCGAAATTATAAAAAAATTCATTTAGTTATCAATAGTGCTCTTTTCAATTCTTTCAAAATTGTTTTGATTTTAAAGAATGTTTGGAAAAATACATTTTTGTATGAGGGATAGTTCAAGTTTATCAGTAAATATATGAATATTACTTTCTTTTGAAATGTTTAGGAAAGTGACTGTATATCCGGTAATATTCTTTCATTGCGACATTATAAAAATCTTAACCAAGTTATCGATAGTGCACTTTTCAATTCTTTTTAAATTGTTTGATTTGAAAGAATATTTGAAAGGACAATTTTTGTATGAAGAGTAGTTCAAATAAAAAAAAATTTTGTTAAAATAAATATATGAATATTACTTTCATATGAATATTTGAATTGAAAAGAACTAAGGTATTAAAAGTGCTCTTTTCAATTCCTTTAAAATTGTTTTCATTTGAAAGAGTTTTTGAAAAAATAAATATGTTTATAAGAAGCGGTTCAAGCTTTTCAATAAATATATAAATATTACTTCCTTTTGAAATGCTTAAGAAAGTGACTGTATCTCCGGAAATATTAATTTCATTGCGAAATTATAAAAACTTCCACAAAGTTATCAATAATGCGCTTTTCAATTCGTTCAAAATTTTTTTGATTTGAAAGAATGTTTGGAAAAATACATTTTTGTATGAGGGATAGTTCAAGTTTATCAGTAAATATATGAATATTACTTCTATATGAAATGTTTAAAAAAGTAACTGTAGCTCCGGAAATATTAATGTTATTGCGAAATTATAAAAATCTGCACCAAGTTACCGATAGTGCTATTTTCAATTCTTTTAAAATTGTTTTGATTTGGAAGAATTTATGAAAACATACATTTTTAAATGAGAAGTGGTTTAACTTAATCAATAAATTAATAAAAAATACTTCCTTTTGAAATGTTTAAAAAAGTAACTGTAGCTCCGGAGATTTAATTTCATTGCGAAATTATAAAATTCGTTCAAATTTTTTTTTTGATTTTAAAGAATGTTTGGAAAAATACATTTTTGTATGAGGAATGGTTCAAGTTTATCAGCAAATATATGAATATTACTTCTTTATGAAATGTTTAAGAAAGTGACTGTATCTACGGAAATATTAATTTTATTGCGAAATTATAAAAAGCTTCACTAAGTTAGCAACAGTGCTCTTTTGAATTCTTTCAAAATTATTTTAATTTGAAAGAATTTTTAAAAAAATACATATTTGGAAAAATACATTTTTGCATGACGGAGAATTAGAAATTGCAGCTTTATTATTTATTATATGAATGTTTGAAAAGACAATTTTTGTATGAGGAGTAGTTCAAATAAAAAAAATATATTAAAATAAATATATGAATATTACTTTCATATGAAACTTTGAATTGAAAAGCACTAAGTTATTAACAGTGCTCTTTTCAATTCCTTTAAAATTGTTTTCATTTGAAAGAGTTTATGAAAAAATACATTTTTTTATGAGAAGCGGTTCAAGCTTATCAATAAATATATGAATATTACTTTCTTTTGAAATGTTTAAGAAGTGACTGTAGCTCCGGAAATATTAATTACATTGCGAAATTATAAAAACCTCCACTAAGTTATCAATAATGCACTTTTCAATTCCTTCAAAATGTTTTTGATTTGAAAGAATGTTTGGAAAAATACATTTTTGTATGAGGAATGGTTCAAGTTTATCAGTAAATATATGAATTTTACTTCTTTATGAAATGTTTAAGAAAGTGACTGTATCTCCGGAAATATTAATTTCATTGCGAAATTATTAAAATTTTTACTAAGTTATCGTTTTAATTCTTTTAAAATTGTGTGATTTGAATGAATGTTTGAAACGACAATTTTTGTATGAAGAGTAGTTCAAATAAAAAAAAAAAATGTATTAAAAGAAATATATGAACATTTTGAAGAAAACGTATCAAAAATTGGTCATTCAAAATTAGACATTTCAGCATTAATATATAAATAAAATGCACATGTCTTAATCAAAAAATTTCAAGAAAAATTATAAAATTTTTTTTTGGAAAATTAGAAATTTTGTCTTTAATATATAAATAAATTACACCTGTGACGTATTCATAAAATTTCAAGAAAAATTATACAATTTTTTTATGGAAAATTAGAAATCTCGGCTTTTATATTTACAAAAATTACACCCGTGACTTATTCAAACATTTTGAAGAAAAAGTGTTAAAAATTAGAATTTTTAGCTTTAATATATAAACAAAATACACCTGTTGCTTATTCAAAAAATTTCAAGAAAAATTATAACATTTTTTTATGGAAAATTAGAAATCTTGACTATTATATTTATTAAAATTACACCCATGTGTTATTCAAAAATTTTCAAGAAAAAGTGTACAAAATTGGTGATGCAAAATTAGAAATCGCGGCTTTTATATTCATAAAAATTACACTCGTGACTTATTCAAACATTTTGAAGAAAAAGTGGTAAAATATGGTCATGCAAAATTAAAAATTTTGGCTTTCCAAAAATTTAAAGAAAAATTATAAGTTATCCATAATGCGCTCTCAATCTCAATTCGTTCAAAATTTGTTTGATTTGAAAGAATGTTTGGAAAAATACATTTTTGTATGAGGAATGGTTCAAGCTTATCAGTAAATATATGAATATTACTTATATATGAAATATTTAAAAAAGTTACTGTAGGTCCGGAAATATTAATTTCATTGCGAAATTATAAAAACCTCCACTAAGTTATCAATAATGCGCTTTTCAATTCGTTCAAAATTTTTTTGATTTTATCAGTAAATATATGAATGTTACTTCTATATGATATGTTTAAAAAAGTAACTGTAGCTCCGGAAATATTTATTTTATTGCGAAATTATAAAAATCTGCACCAAGTTACCGATAGTGCTCTTTTCAATTCTTTTAAAACTCTTTTGATTAGAAAGATTTTATGAAAACATAAATTTTTAAATGTGAAGTGGCTTAAGTTTATCAATAAATTAGAAAAAATTACTTCCTTATGAAATGTTTAAGAAAGTGACTGTATCTCCGGAAATATTAATTTCGTTGCGAAATTATAAAAATCTTCACAAAATTATCAATCGATCGCTCTTCATACTTTTAAAACTGTTTTGATTTGAAAGAATTTATGAAAACATACATTTTTAAATGAGAAAAGGTTTAAGTTTATCAATAAATTAAAAAAATTTCTTCTTAATGAAATTTTTAAGAAAGTGACTGTATCTCCGGAAATATTAATTTCATTGCGAAATTATAAAAAAATTCATTTAGTTATCAATAGTGCTCTTTTCAATTCTTTCAAAATTGTTTTGATTTTAAAGAATGTTTGGAAAAATACATTTTTGTATGAGGGATAGTTCAAGTTTATCAGTAAATATATGAATATTACTTCCTTTTGAAATGTTTAGGAAAGTGACTGTATATCCGGTAATATTCTTTCATTGCGACATTATAAAAATCTTAACCAAGTTATCGATAGTGCACTTTTCAATTCTTTTTAAATTGTTTGATTTGAAAGAATGTTTGAAAGGACAATTTTTGTATAAAGAGTAGTTCAAATAAAAAAAAATTTTGTTAAAATAAATATATGAATATTACTTTCATATGAATATTTGAATTGAAAAGAACTAAGTTAATAAAAGTGCTCTTTTCAATTCCTTTAAAATTGTTTTCATTTGAAAGAGTTTTTGAAAAAATAAATATGTTTATGAGAAGCGGTTCAAGCTTTTCAATAAATATATAAATATTACTTCCTTTTGAAATGCTTAAGAAAGTGACTGTATCTCCGGAAATATTAATTTCATTGCGAAATTATAAAAACTTCCACTAAGTTATCAATAATGCGCTTTTCAATTCGTTCAAAATTTTTTTGATTTGAAAGAATGTTTGGAAAAATACATTTTTGTATGAGGGATAGTTCAAGTTTATCAGTAAATATATGAATGTTACTTCTATATGAAATGTTTAAAAAAGTAACTGTAGCTCCGGAAATATTAATGTTATTGCGAAATTATAAAAATCTGCACCAAGTTACCGATAGTGCTATTTTCAATTCTTTTAAAATTGTTTTGATTTGGAAGAATTTATGAAAACATACATTTTTAAATGAGAAGTGGTTTAACTTAATCAATAAATTAATAAAAAATACTTCCTTTTGAAATGTTTAAAAAAGTAACTGTAGCTCCGGAGATTTAATTTCATTGCGAAATTATAAAATTCGTTCAAATTTTTTTTGATTTTAAAGAATGTTTGGAAAAATACATTTTTGTATGAGGAATGGTTCAATTTTATCAGTAAATATATGAATATTTCTTCTTTATGAAATGTTTAAGAAAGTGACTGTATCTACGGAAATATTAATTTAATTGCGAAATTATAAAAAGCTTCACTAAGTTAGCAACAGTGCTCTTTTGAATTCTTTCAAAATTATTTTAATTTAAAAGAATTTTTAAAAAAATACATATTTGGAAAAATACATTTTTGCATGAGGAAAAATTAGAAATTGCAGCTTTATTATTTATTATATGAATGTTTGAAAAGACAATTTTTGTATGAAGAGTAGTTCAAATAAAAAAAAAATGTATTAAAAGAAATATATGAATATTTCTTTCATATGAATCTTTGAATTAAAAAGCACTTAGTTATAAACAGTGCTCTTTTCAATTCCTTTAAAATTGTTTTCATTTGAAAGAGTTTATGAAAAAATACATTTTTTTATGAGAAGCGGTTCAAGCTTATCAATAAATATATGAATATTACTTCCTTTTGAAATGTTTAAGAAAGTGACTGTAGCTCCGGAAATATTAATTTCATTGCGAAATTCTAAAAACCTCCACTAAGTTATCAATAATGCGCTTTTCAATTCGTTCAAAATTTTTTTGATTTGAAAGAATGTTTGGAAAAATACATCTTTGTATGAGGAATGGTTCAAGTTTATCAGTAAATATATGAATATTACTTCTATATGATATGTTTAAAAAAGTAACTGTAGCTCCGGAAATATATATTTTATTGCGAAATTATAAAAATCTGCACCAAGTTACCGATAGTGCTCTTTTCAATTCTTTTAAAACTCTTTTGATTTGAAAGATTTTATGAAAACATAAATTTTTAAATGAGAAGTGGCTTAAGTTTATCAATAAATTAATAAAAATTACTTCCTTATGAAATGTTAAGGAAAGTGACTGTATCTCCGGAAATAATAATTTCATTGCGAAATTATTAAAATTTTTACTAAGTTATCGTTTTAATTCTTTTAAAATTGTGTGATTTGAATGAATGTTTGAAACGACAATTTTTGTATGAAGAGTAGTTCAAATAAAAAAAAAATGTATTAAAAGATATATATGAATATTTCTTTCATATGAATCTTTGAATTAAAAAGCACTTAGTTATAAACAGTGCTCTTTTCAATTCCTTTAAAATTGTTTTCATTTGAAAGAGTTTATGAAAAAATACATTTTTTTATGAGAAGCGGTTCAAGCTTATCAATAAATATATGAATATTACTTCCTTTTGAAATGTTTAAGAAAGTGACTGTAGCTCCGGAAATATTAATTTCATTGCGAAATTATAAAAACCTCCACTAAGTTATCAATAATGCGCTTTTCAATTCGTTCAAAATTTTTTTGATTTGAAAGAATGTTTGGAAAAATACATTTTTGTATGAGGAATGGTTCAAGTTTATCAGTAAATATATGAATATTACTTCTATATGATATGTTTAAAAAAGTAACTGTAGCTCCGGAAATATATATTTTATTGCGAAATTATAAAAATCTGCACCAAGTTGCCGATAGTGCTCTTTTCAATTCTTTTAAAACTCTTTTGATTTGAAAGATTTTATGAAAACATAAATTTTTAAATGATAAGTGGCTTAAGTTTATCAATAAATTAGAAAAAATTACTTCCTTATGAAATGTTTAAGAAAGTGACTGTATCTCCGGAAATATTAAATTCGTTGCGAAATTATAAAAATCTTCGCAAAATTATCAATCGATCGCTCTTCATACTTTTAAAAATGTTTTGATTTGAAAGAATTTATGAAAACATACATTTTTAAATGAGAAAAGGTTTAAGTTTATCAATAAATTAAAAAAATTTCTTCTTAATGAAATTTTTAAAAAAGTAACTGTAGCTCCGGAAATATATATTTTATTGCGAAATTATAAAAATCTGCACCAAGTTGCCGATAGTGCTCTTTTCAATTCTTTTAAAACTCTTTTGATTTGAAAGATTTTATGAAAACATACATTTTTAAATGAGAAGTGGTTTAGTTTATCAATAAATTAATAAAAATTACTTCCTTATAAAATGTTTAAGAAAGTGACTGTAGCTCCGGAAATATTAATTTCATTGCGAAATTATAAAAACCTCCACTAAGTTATCAATAATGCGCTTTTCAATTCGTTCAAAATTTTTTTGATTTGAAAGAATGTTTGAAAATACATTTTTGTGTGAGGAATGGTTCAAGTTTATCAGTAAATATATGAATGTTACTTCTATATGATATGTTTAAAAAAGTAACTGTAGCTCCGGAAATATTAATTTCGTTGCGAAATTATAAAAATCTCCACAAAATTATCAATTGATCGCTCTTCATTCTTTTAAAACTGTTTTGATTTGGAAGAATTTATGAAAACATACATTTTTTAATGAGAAGTGGTTTAAGTTTATCAATAAATAAATAAAAATTACTTCTTAATAAAATGTTTAAGAAGGTAAGTGTAGCTCCGGAAATATTAATTTCATTGCGAAATTATAAATATCTGCACCAAGTTATTGTTTTAATTCTTTCAAAATTGTGTGATTTGAAAGAATGTTTGAAAACACAATTTTTGTATGAGGAGTAGTTCAAATAAAAAAATATATTAAAATAAATATATGAATATTACTTTCATATGAAACTTTGAATTGAAAAGCACTAAGTTATTAACAGTGCTCTTTTCAATTCCTTTAAAATTGTTTTCATTTGAAAGAGTTTATGAAAAAATACATATTTTTATGAGAAGCGGTTCAAGCTTATCAATAAATATATGAATATTACTTTCTTTTGAAATGTTTAAGAAAGTGACTGTAGCTCCGGAAATATTAATTTCATTGCGAAATTATAAAAACTTCCACTAAGTTATCAATAGTGCTCTTTTCAATTCTTTCAAAATTGTTTTGATATTAAAGAATGTTTGGAAAAATACATTTTTGTATTAGGAATATTTCAAGTTTATCAGTAAATATATGAATATAACTTTTTTATGAAATGTTTAAGAAAGTGACTGTATCTCCGGAAATATTAACTTCATTACGAAATTCTTTTAAAACTGTTTTGATTTGAAAGAATTTATGAAAACATACATTTTTAAATGAGAAGTGGTTTAAGTTTATCAATAAATTAATAAAAATTACTTCCTTATGAAATGTTTAAGAAAGTGACTGTATATCCGAAAATATTAATTTCATTGCGAAATTATTACAATCTTCACCAAGTTATCGATAGTGCTCCTTTCAATTCTTTTTAAATTATTTGATTTGAAAGAATGTTTGAAGAGACAATTTTTGTATGAAGAGTAGTTCAAATAAAAAAAAATGTTTTAAAATAAATATATGAATATTACTTTCATATGAATCTTTGAATATAAAAGCACTTAGTGTGTTTTTTAACAATAGGCGACATTCTTCCAAATTTCGACTTTTGAAGTTTTAAAGAGGACTTTGCTCCATTTTCGAAAATGGTAGAAAATTTGCAAAAAAAAATTATTGGGGAACACTATTTCTGCCATTCCTATGAATGTCCAATAATCAAAAGTGTGTTTTTTTGACAATAGGCGACATTCTTCCAAATTTCGACTTTTGAAATTTTAAAAAAGACTTTGCTCCTTTTTCCGAAAATGGTAGAAAATTTGCGAAAAAAAATTATTGGGGAACACTATTCCGGCCATTCCTATGAATGTCCAATATTCAAAAGTGTGTTTTTTTGACAATAGGCGACATTCTTCCAAATTTCGACTTTTGAAATTTTAAAAAGGACTTTGCTCCTTTTTCCGAAAATTGTAGTAAATTTGCGAAAAAAAATTATTGGGGAACACTATTCCGGCCATTCCTATGAATGTCCAATATTCAAAAGTGTGTTTTTTTGACAATAGGCGACATTCTTCCAAATTTCGACTTTTAAAATTTTAAAAAGGACTTTGCTCCTTTTTCCGAAAATGGTAGAAAATTTGCGAAAAAAAATTATTGGGGAACACTATTCCGGCCATTCCTATGAATGTCCAATATTCAAAAGTGTGTTTTTTTGACAATAGGCGACATTCTTCCAAATTTCAACTTTTGAAATTTTAAAAAGGACTTTGCTCCTTTTTCCGAAAATTGTAGGAGATAAGCGAAAAAACATTATTGGAGAACACTCTTCCGGCCATTTCTATGAATGTCCAATATTCAAAAGTCTTAACAGTGTGTTTTTTTGAAAATTGGCGACATTTTTTCAAATTTCAACTTTTAAAATTTTAGAAAGGACTTTGCTCCTTTTTCCGAAAATGGTAGAAAATTTGCGAAAAAAGATTATTGGGGAACACTATTCCGACCATTCCTATGAATTTCCATAATTCAAAAGTGTGTTTTTTTGACAATAGGCGACATTCTTCCAAATTTCGACTTTTGAAATTTTAAAGAGGACTTTGCTCCTTTTTCCGAAAATTGTAGGAGATAAGCGAAAAAACATTATTGAAGAACGCTCTTCCGGCCATTTCTATGAATGTCCAATATTCAAAAGTGTGTTTTTTTGACAATAGGCGACATTCTTCCAAATTTCGACTTTTGAAATTTTAAAAAGGACTTTGCTCCTTTTTCCGAAAATTGTAGGAGATAAGCGAAAAAACATTATTGGGGAACACTATTCCGGCCATTCCTATGAATATCCAATATTCAAAAGTGTGTTTTTTTGACAATAGGCGACATTCTTCGAATTTTCGACTTTTGAAATTTTAAAGAGGACTTTGCTCCTTTTTCCGAAAATGGTAGTAAATTTGCGAAAAAAAATTATTGGGGAACACTATTCCAGCCATTCCTATGAATGTCCAATATTCAAAAGTGTGTTTTTTTGACAATAAGCGACATTCTTCCAAATTTCGACTTTTGAAATTTTAAAAAGGACTTTGCTCCTTTTTCCGAAAATGGTAGAAAATTTGCGAAATAAAATTATTTGGGAACACTATTCCGGCCATTCCTATGAATGTTCAATATTCAAAAGTGTGTTTTTTTGACAATAGGCGACATTCTTCCAAATTTCGACTTTTGAAATTTTAAAAAGGACTTTGCTCCTTTTTCCGAAAATGGTAGAAAATTTACGAAAAAAAATTATTGGAGAACACTATTCCGCCCATTGCTATGAATGTCCAATATTCAAAAGTGTGTTTTTTTGACAATAAGCGACATTCTTCCAAATTTCGACTTTTGAGATTTTAAAAAGGACTTTGCTCCTTTTTCCGAAAATGGTAGATAATTTGCGAAAAAAAATTATTGGGGAACACTATTCCGGCCATTCCTATGAATGTCCAATATTCAAAAGTGTGTTTTTTTGACAATAGGCGACATTCTTCCAAATTTCGACTTTTGAAATTTTAAAAAGGACTTTGCTCCTTTTTCCGAAAATGGTAGAAAATTTGCGAAAAAAAATTATTGGAGAACACTATTCCGGCCATTCCTATGAATGTCCAATATTCAAAAGTGTATTTTTTTGACAATAGGCGACATTCTTCCAAATTTCGACTTTTGAAATTTTAAAGAGGACTTTGCTCCTTTTTCCGAAAATTGTAGGAGATAAGCAAAAAAACATTATTGAAGAACGCTCTTCCGGCCATTCCTATGAATGTCCAATATTCAAAAGTGTGTTTTTTGACAATAGGCGACATTCTTCCAAATTTCGACTTTTGAAATTTTAAAAAGGACTTTGCTCCTTTTTCCGAAAATGGTAGAAAATTTGCGAAAAAAAATTATTGGGGAACACTATTCCGGCCATTGCTATGAATGTCCAATATTCAAAAGTGTGTTTTTTGACAATAGGCGACATTCTTCCAAATTTCGACTTTTGAAATTTTAAAAAGAACTTTGCTCCTTTTTCCGAAAATGGTAGAAAATTTTCGAAAAAAAATTATTGGGGAACACTATTCCGGCCATTCCTATGAATATCCAATATTCAAAAGTGTGTTTTTTTGACAATAGGCGACATTCTTCCAAATTTCGACTTTTGAAATTTTAAAGAGGACTTTGCTCCTTTTTCCGAAAATGGTAGTAAATTTGCGAATAAAAATTATTGGGGAACACTATTCCGGCCATTCCTATGAATGTCCAATATTCAAAAGTGTGTTTTTTTGACAATAGGCGACATTCTTCCAAATTTCGACTTTTGAAATTTTAAAAAGGACTTTGCTCCTTTTTCCGTAAATTGTAGGAGATAAGCGAAAAAACATTATTGGAGAACACTCTTCCGGCCATTTCTATGAATGTCCAATATTCAAAAGTCTTAACAGTGTGTTTTTTTGAAAATTGGCGACATTTTTCCAAATTTCAACTTTTGAAATTTTAGAAAGGACTTTGCTCCTTTTTCCGAAAATGGTAGAAAATTTGCGAAAAAAAAATTATTGGGGAACACTATTCCGGCCATTCCTATGAATTTCCAATATTCAAAAGTGTGTTTTTTTGACAATAGGCGACATTCTTCCAAATTTCGACTTTTGAAATTTTAAAAAGGACTTTGCTCCTTTTTCCGAAAATTGTAGGAGATTAGCGAAAAAACAATATTGAAGAACGCTCTTCCGGCCATTCCTATGAATGTCCAATATTCAAAAGTGTGTTTTTTTGACAATAGGCGACATTCTTCCAAATTTCGACTTTTGAAATTTTAAAAAGGACTTTGCCCTTTTTCCGAAAATGGTAGAAAATTTGCGAAAAAAATTATTGGGGAACACTATTCCGGCCATTCCTATGAATGTTCAATATTCAAAAGTGTGTTTTTTTGACAATAGGCGACATTCCTCCAAATTTCGACTTTTGAAATTTTAAAAAGGACTTTGCTCCTTTTTCCGAAAATTGTAGGAGATTAGCGAAAAAACAATATTGAAGAACGCTCTTCCGGCCATTCCTATGAATGTCCAATATTCAAAAGTGTGTTTTTTTGACAATAGGCGACATTCTTCCAAATTTCGACTTTTGAAATTTTAAAAAGGACTTTGCTCCTTTTTCCGAAAATGGTAGAAAATTTGCGAAAAAAAATTATTGGGGAACACTATTCCGGCCATTCCTATGAATGTCCAATATTCAAAAGTGTGTTTTTTGACAATAGGCGACATTCTTCCAAATTTCGACTTTTGAAATTTTAAAAAGGACTTTGCTCCTTTTTCCGAAAATGGTAGAAAATTTACGAAAAAAAATTATTGGGGAACACTATTCCGGCCATTCCTATGAATATCTAATATTCAAAAGTGTGTTTTTTTGACAATAGGCGACATTCTTCCAATTTTCGACTTTTGAAATTTTAAAGAGGACTTTGCTCCTTTTTCCGAAAATGGTAGTAAATTTGGGAAAAAAAAATTATTGGGGAACACTATTCCGGCCATTCCTATGAATGTCCAATATTCAAAAGTGTGTTTTTTTGACAATAGGCGACATTCTTCCAAATTTCGACTTTTAAAATTTTAAAAAGGACTTTGCTCCTTTTTCCGAAAATGGTAGAAAATTTGCGAAAAAAAATTATTGGGGAACACTATTCCGGCCATTCCTATGAATGTCCAATATTCAAAAGTGTGTTTTTTTGACAATAGGCGACATTCTTCCAAATTTCAACTTTTGAAATTTTAAAAAGGACTTTGCTCCTTTTTCCGAAAATTGTAGGAGATAAGCGAAAAAACATTATTGGAGAACACTCTTCCGGCCATTTCTATGAATGTCTAATATTTAAAAGTCTTAACAGTGTGTTTTTTTGAAAATTGGCGACATTTTTCCAAATTTCAACTTTTGAAATTTTAGAAAGGACTTTGCTCCTTTTTCCGAAAATGGTAGAAAATTTGCGAAAAAAAATTATTGGGGAACACTATTCCGGCCATTCCTATGAATATCCAATATTCAAAAGTGTGTTTTTTAACAATAGGCGACATTCTTCCAAATTTCGACTTTTGAAGTTTTAAAGAGGACTTTGCTCCATTTTCGAAAATGGTAGAAAATTTGCGAAAAAAAAATTATTGGGGAACACTATTTCTGCCATTCCTATGAATGTCCAATAATCAAAAGTGTGTTTTTTTGACAATAGGCGACATTCTTCCAAATTTCGACTTTTGAAATTTTAAAAAAGACTTTGCTCCTTTTTCCGAAAATGGTAGAAAATTTGCGAAAAAAAATTATTGGGGAACACTATTCCGGCCATTCCTATGAATGTCCAATATTCAAAAGTGTGTTTTTTTGACAATAGGCGACATTCTTCCAAATTTCGACTTTTGAAATTTTAAAAAGGACTTTGCTCCTTTTTCCGAAAATTGTCGTAAATTTGCGAAAAAAAATTATTGGGGAACACTATTCCGGCCATTCCTATGAATGTCCAATATTCAAAAGTGTGTTTTTTTGACAATAGGCGACATTCTTCCAAATTTCGACTTTTGAAATTTTAAAGAGGACTTTGCTCCTTTTTCTGAAAATGGTAGAAAATTTGCGAAAAAACATTATTGGGGAGCACTATTCCGGCCATTCCTATGAATGTCCAATATTCAAAAGTGTGTTTTTTGACAATAGGCGACATTCTTCCAAATTTCGACTTTTGAAATTTTAAAAAGGACTTTGCTCCTTTTTCCGAAAATTGTAGGAGATAAGCGAAAAAACATTATTGAAGAACGCTCTTCCGGCCATTCCTATGAATGTCCAATATTCAAAAGTGTGTTTTTTGACAATAGGCGACATTCTTCCAAATTTCGACTTTTGAAATTTTAAAAAGAACTTTGCTCCTTTTTCCGAAAATGGTAGTAAATTTGCGAAAAAAAATTATTGGGGAACACTATTCCGGCCATTCCTATGAATGTCCAATATTCAAAAGTGTGTTTTTTTGACAATAGGCGACATTCTTCCAAATTTCGACTTTTAAAATTTTAAAAAGGACTTTGCTCCTTTTTCCGAAAATGGTAGAAAATTTGCGAAAAAAAATTATTGGGGAACACTATTCCGGCCATTCCTATGAATATCCAATATTCAAAAGTGTGTTTTTTTGACAATAGGCGACATTCTTCCAAATTTCGACTTTTGAAATTTTAAAGAGGACTTTGCTCCTTTTTGCGAAAATGGTAGTAAATTTGCGAATAAAAATTATTGGGGAACACTATTCCGGCCATTCCTATGAATGTCCAATATTCAAAAGTGTGTTTTTTTGACAATAGGCGACATTCTTCCAAATTTCGACTTTTGAAATTTTAAAAAGGACTTTGCTCCTTTTTCCGAAAATTGTAGGAGATAAGCGAAAAAACATTATTGGAGAACACTCTTCCGGCCATTTCTATGAATGTCCAATATTCAAAAGTCTTAACAGTGTGTTTTTTTGAAAATTGGCGACATTTTTCCAAATTTCAACTTTTGAAATTTTAGAAAGGACTTTGCTCCTTTTTCCGAAAATGGTAGAAAATTTGCGAAAAAAAATATTGGGGAACACTATTTCTGCCATTCCTATGAATGTCCAATATTCAAAAGTGTGTTTTTTTTTAACAATAGGCGACATTCTTCCAAATTTCGACTTTTGAAATTTTAAAAAAGACTTTGCTCCTTGTTCCGAAAATGGTAGAAAATTTGCGAAAAAAAAATTATTGGGGAACACTATTTCTGCCATTCCTATGAATATCCAATATTCAAAAGTGTGTTTTTTTGACAATAGGCGACATTCTTCCAAATTTCGACTTTTGAAATTTTAAAAAAGACTTTGCTCCTTGTTCCGAAAATGGTAGAAAATTTGCGAAAAAAAAATTATTGCGGAACACTATTCCGGCCATTCCTATGAATGTCCAATATTCAAAAGTGTGTTTTTTTGACAATAGGCGACATTCTTCCAAATTTCGACTTTTGAAATTTTAAAAAGGACTTTGCCCTTTTTCCGAAAATTGTAGGAGATAAGCGAAAAAACATTATTGGAGAACACTCTTCCGGCCATTTCTATGAATGTCCAATATTTAAAAGTCTTAACAGTGTGTTTTTTTGAAAATTGGCGACATTTTTCCAAATTTCAACTTTTGAAATTTTAGAAAGGACTTTGCTCCTTTTTCCGAAAATGGTAGAAAATTTGCGAAAAAACATTATTGGGGAACACTATTCCGGCCATTCCTATGAATGTCCAATATTCAAAAGTGTGTTTTTTGACAATAGGCGACATTCTTCCAAATTTCGACTTTTGAAATTTTAAAAAGAACTTTGCTCCTTTTTCCGAAAATTGTAGGAGATAAGCGAAAAAACATTATTGGAGAACACTCTTCCGGCCATTTCTATGAATGTCCAATATTCAAAAGTCTTAACAGTGTGTTTTTTTGAAAATTGGCGACATTTTTCCAAATTTCAACTTTTGAAATTTTAGGAAGGACTTTGCTCCTTTTTCCGAAAATGGTAGAAAATTTGCGAAAAAAAATATTGGGGAACACTATTTCTGCCATTCCTATGAATGTCCAATATTCAAAAGTGTGTTTTTTTTTAACAATAGGCGACATTCTTCCAAATTTCGACTTTTGAAATTTTAAAAAAGACTTTGCTCCTTGTTCCGAAAATGGTAGAAAATTTGCGAAAAAAAAATTATTGGGGAACACTATTTCTGCCATTCCTATGAATATCCAATATTCAAAAGTGTGTTTTTTTGACAATAGGCGACATTCTTCCAAATTTCGACTTTTGAAATTTTAAAAAAGACTTTGCTCCTTGTTCCGAAAATGGTAGAAAATTTGCGAAAAAAAAATTATTGGGGAACACTATTCCGGCCATTCCTATGAATGTCCAATATTCAAAAGTGTGTTTTTTTGACAATAGGCGACATTCTTCCAAATTTCGACTTTTGAAATTTTAAAAAGGACTTTGCCCTTTTTCCGAAAATGGTAGAAAATTTGCGAAAAAAATTATTGGGGAACACTATTCCGGCCATTCCTATGAATGTCCAATATTCAAAAGTGTGTTTTTTGACAATAGGCGACATTCTTCCAAATTTCGACTTTTGAAATTTTAAAAAGGACTTTGCTCCTTTTTCCGAAAATGGTAGAAAATTTGCGAAAAAAAATTATTGGGGAACACTATTCCGGCCATTCCTATGAATATCTAATATTCAAAAGTGTGTTTTTTTGACAATAGGCGACATTCTTCCAATTTTCGACTTTTGAAATTTTAAAGAGGACTTTGCTCCTTTTTCCGAAAATGGTAGTAAATTTGCGAAAAAAAATTATTGGGGAACACTATTCCGGCCATTCCTATGAATGTCCAATATTCAAAAGTGTGTTTTTTTGACAATAGGCGACATTCTTCCAAATTTCGACTTTTAAAATTTTAAAAAGGACTTTGCTCCTTTTTCCGAAAATGGTAGAAAATTTGCGAAAAAAAATTATTGGGGAACACTATTCCGGCCATTCCTATGAATGTCCAATATTCAAAAGTGTGTTTTTTTGACAATAGGCGACATTCTTCCAAATTTCAACTTTTGAAATTTTAAAAAGGACTTTGCTCCTTTTTCCGAAAATTGTAGGAGATAAGCGAAAAAACATTATTGGAGAACACTCTTCCGGCCATTTCTATGAATGTCCAATATTTAAAAGTCTTAACAGTGTGTTTTTTTGAAAATTGGCGACATTTTTCCAAATTTCAACTTTTGAAATTTTAGAAAGGACTTTGCTCCTTTTTCCGAAAATGGTAAAAAATTTGCGAAAAAAAATTATTGGGGAACACTATTCCGGCCATTCCTATGAATATCCAATATTCAAAAGTGTGTTTTTTAACAATAGGCGACATTCTTCCAAATTTCGACTTTTGAAGTTTTAAAGAGGACTTTGCTCCATTTTCGAAAATGGTAGAAAATTTGCGAAAAAAAAATTATTGGGGAACACTATTTCTGCCATTCCTATGAATGTCCAATAATCAAAAGTGTGTTTTTTTGACAATAGGCGACATTCTTCCAAATTTCGACTTTTGAAATTTTAAAAAAGACTTTGCTCCTTTTTCCGAAAATGGTAGAAAATTTGCGAAAAAAAATTATTGGGGAACACTATTCCGGCCATTCCTATGAATGTCCAATATTCAAAAGTGTGTTTTTTTGACAATAGGCGACATTCTTCCAAATTTCGACTTTTGAAATTTTAAAAAGGACTTTGCTCCTTTTTCCGAAAATTGTAGTAAATTTGCGAAAAAAAATTATTGGGGAACACTATTCCGGCCATTCCTATGAATGTCCAATATTCAAAAGTGTGTTTTTTTGACAATAGGCGACATTCTTCCAAATTTCGACTTTTAAAATTTTAAAAAGGACTTTGCTCCTTTTTCCGAAAATGGTAGAAAATTTGCGAAAAAAAATTATTGGGGAACACTATTCCGGCCATTCCTATGAATGTCCAATATTCAAAAGTGTGTTTTTTTGACAATAGGCGACATTCTTCCAAATTTCAACTTTTGAAATTTTAAAAAGGACTTTGCTCCTTTTTCCGAAAATTGTAGGAGATAAGCGAAAAAACATTATTGGAGAACACTCTTCCGGCCATTTCTATGAATGTCCAATATTCAAAAGTCTTAACAGTGTGTTTTTTTGAAAATTGGCGACATTTTTTCAAATTTCAACTTTTGAAATTTTAGAAAGGACTTTGCTCCTTTTTCCGAAAATGGTAGAAAATTTGCGAAAAAAGATTATTGGGGAACACTATTCCGACCATTCCTATGAATTTCCATAATTCAAAAGTGTGTTTTTTTGACAATAGGCGACATTCTTCCAAATTTCGACTTTTGAAATTTTAAAGAGGACTTTGCTCCTTTTTCCGAAAATTGTAGGAGATAAGCGAAAAAACATTATTGAAGAACGCTCTTCCGGCCATTTCTATGAATGTCCAATATTCAAAAGTGTGTTTTTTTGACAATAGGCGACATTCTTCCAAATTTCGACTTTTGAAATTTTAAAAAGGACTTTGCTCCTTTTTCCGAAAATTGTAGGAGATAAGCGAAAAAACATTATTGGGGAACACTATTCCGGCCATTCCTATGAATATCCAATATTCAAAAGTGTGTTTTTTTGACAATAGGCGACATTCTTCGAATTTTCGACTTTTGAAATTTTAAAGAGGACTTTGCTCCTTTTTCCGAAAATGGTAGTAAATTTGCGAAAAAAAATTATTGGGGAACACTATTCCAGCCATTCCTATGAATGTCCAATATTCAAAAGTGTGTTTTTTTGACAATAAGCGACATTCTTCCAAATTTCGACTTTTGAAATTTTAAAAAGGACTTTGCTCCTTTTTCCGAAAATGGTAGAAAATTTGCGAAATAAAATTATTTGGGAACACTATTCCGGCCATTCCTATGAATGTTCAATATTCAAAAGTGTGTTTTTTTGACAATAGGCGACATTCTTCCAAATTTCGACTTTTGAAATTTTAAAAAGGACTTTGCTCCTTTTTCCGAAAATGGTAGAAAATTTACGAAAAAAAATTATTGGAGAACACTATTCCGCCCATTCCTATGAATGTCCAATATTCAAAAGTGTGTTTTTTTGACAATAAGCGACATTCTTCCAAATTTCGACTTTTGAGATTTTAAAAAGGACTTTGCTCCTTTTTCCGAAAATGGTAGATAATTTGCGAAAAAAAATTATTGGGGAACACTATTCCGGCCATTCCTATGAATGTCCAATATTCAAAAGTGTGTTTTTTTGACAATAGGCGACATTCTTCCAAATTTCGACTTTTGAAATTTTAAAAAGGACTTTGCTCCTTTTTCCGAAAATGGTAGAAAATTTGCGAAAAAAAATTATTGGAGAACACTATTCCGGCCATTCCTATGAATGTCCAATATTCAAAAGTGTATTTTTTTGACAATAGGCGACATTCTTCCAAATTTCGACTTTTGAAATTTTAAAGAGGACTTTGCTCCTTTTTCCGAAAATTGTAGGAGATAAGCGAAAAAACATTATTGAAGAACGCTCTTCCGGCCATTCCTATGAATGTCCAATATTCAAAAGTGTGTTTTTTGACAATAGGCGACATTCTTCCAAATTTCGACTTTTGAAATTTTAAAAAGGACTTTGCTCCTTTTTCCGAAAATGGTAGAAAATTTGCGAAAAAAAATTATTGGGGAACACTATTCCGGCCATTCCTATGAATGTCCAATATTCAAAAGTGTGTTTTTTGACAATAGGCGACATTCTTCCAAATTTCGACTTTTGAAATTTTAAAAAGAACTTTGCTCCTTTTTCCGAAAATGGTAGAAAATTTTCGAAAAAAAATTATTGGGGAACACTATTCCGGCCATTCCTATGAATATCCAATATTCAAAAGTGTGTTTTTTTGACAATAGGCGACATTCTTCCAAATTTCGACTTTTGAAATTTTAAAGAGGACTTTGCTCCTTTTTCCGAAAATGGTAGTAAATTTGCGAATAAAAATTATTGGGGAACACTATTCCGGCCATTCCTATGAATGTCCAATATTCAAAAGTGTGTTTTTTTGACAATAGGCGACATTCTTCCAAATTTCGACTTTTGAAATTTTAAAAAGGACTTTGCTCCTTTTTCCGTAAATTGTAGGAGATAAGCGAAAAAACATTATTGGAGAACACTCTTCCGGCCATTTCTATGAATGTCCAATATTCAAAAGTCTTAACAGTGTGTTTTTTTGAAAATTGGCGACATTTTTCCAAATTTCAACTTTTGAAATTTTAGAAAGGACTTTGCTCCTTTTTCCGAAAATGGTAGAAAATTTGGGAAAAAAAAATTATTGGGGAACACTATTCCGGCCATTCCTATGAATTTCCAATATTCAAAAGTGTGTTTTTTTGACAATAGGCGACATTCTTCCAAATTTCGACTTTTGAAATTTTAAAAAGGACTTTGCTCCTTTTTCCGAAAATTGTAGGAGATTAGCGAAAAAACAATATTGAAGAACGCTCTTCCGGCCATTCCTATGAATGTCCAATATTCAAAAGTGTGTTTTTTTGACAATAGGCGACATTCTTCCAAATTTCGACTTTTGAAATTTTAAAAAGGACTTTGCCCTTTTTCCGAAAATGGTAGAAAATTTGCGAAAAAAATTATTGGGGAACACTATTCCGGCCATTCCTATGAATGTTCAATATTCAAAAGTGTGTTTTTTTGACAATAGGCGACATTCCTCCAAATTTCGACTTTTGAAATTTTAAAAAGGACTTTGCTCCTTTTTCCGAAAATTGTAGGAGATTAGCGAAAAAACAATATTGAAGAACGCTCTTCCGGCCATTCCTATGAATGTCCAATATTCAAAAGTGTGTTTTTTTGACAATAGGCGACATTCTTCCAAATTTCGACTTTTGAAATTTTAAAAAGGACTTTGCTCCTTTTTCCGAAAATGGTAGAAAATTTGCGAAAAAAAATTATTGGGGAACACTATTCCGGCCATTCCTATGAATGTCCAATATTCAAAAGTGTGTTTTTTGACAATAGGCGACATTCTTCCAAATTTCGACTTTTGAAATTTTAAAAAGGACTTTGCTCCTTTTTCCGAAAATGGTAGAAAATTTGCGAAAAAAAATTATTGGGGAACACTATTCCGGCCATTCCTATGAATATCTAATATTCAAAAGTGTGTTTTTTTGACAATAGGCGACATTCTTCCAATTTTCGACTTTTGAAATTTTAAAGAGGACTTTGCTCCTTTTTCCGAAAATGGTAGTAAATTTGGGAAAAAAAATTATTGGGGAACACTATTCCGGCCATTCCTATGAATGTCCAATATTCAAAAGTGTGTTTTTTTGACAATAGGCGACATTCTTCCAAATTTCGACTTTTAAAATTTTAAAAAGGACTTTGCTCCTTTTTCCGAAAATGGTAGAAAATTTGCGAAAAAAAATTATTGGGGAACACTATTCCGGCCATTCCTATGAATGTCCAATATTCAAAAGTGTGTTTTTTTGACAATAGGCGACATTCTTCCAAATTTCAACTTTTGAAATTTTAAAAAGGACTTTGCTCCTTTTTCCGAAAATTGTAGGAGATAAGCGAAAAAACATTATTGGAGAACACTCTTCTGGCCATTTCTATGAATGTCCAATATTTAAAAGTCTTAACAGTGTGTTTTTTTGAAAATTGGCGACATTTTTCCAAATTTCAACTTTTGAAATTTTAGAAAGGACTTTGCTCCTTTTTCCGAAAATGGTAGAAAATTTGCGAAAAAAAATTATTGGGGAACACTATTCCGGCCATTCCTATGAATATCCAATATTCAAAAGTGTGTTTTTTAACAATAGGCGACATTCTTCCAAATTTCGACTTTTAAAGTTTTAAAGAGGACTTTGCTCCATTTTCGAAAATGGTAGAAAATTTGCGAAAAAAAAATTATTGGGGAACACTATTTCTGCCATTCCTATGAATGTCCAATAATCAAAAGTGTGTTTTTTTGACAATAGGCGACATTCTTCCAAATTTCGACTTTTGAAATTTTAAAAAAGACTTTGCTCCTTTTTCCGAAAATGGTAGAAAATTTGCGAAAAAAAATTATTGGGGAACACTATTCCGGCCATTCCTATGAATGTCCAATATTCAAAAGTGTGTTTTTTTGACAATAGGCGACATTCTTCCAAATTTCGACTTTTGAAATTTTAAAAAGGACTTTGCTCCTTTTTCCGAAAATTGTAGGAGATAAGCGAAAAAACATTATTGAAAAACGCTCTTCCGGCCATTTCTAGGAATGTCCAATATTCAAAAGTGTGTTTTTTTGACAATAGGCGACATTCTTCCAAATTTCGACTTTTCAAATTTTAAAAAGGACTTTGCTCCTTTTTCCGAAAATGGTGGAAAATTTGCGAAAAAAAATTATTGGGGAACACTATTCCGGCCATTCCTATGAATGTCCAATATTCAAAAGTGTGTTTTTTGACAATAGGCGACATTCTTCCAAATTTCGACTTTTGAAATTTTAAAAAGGACTTTGCTCCTTTTTCCAAAAATGGTAGAAAATTTGCGAAAAAAAATTATTGGGGAACACTATTCCGGCCATTCCTATGAATAACCAATATTCAAAAGTGTGTTTTTTTGACAATAGGCGACATTCTTCCAAATTTCGACTTTTGAAATTTTAAAAAGGACTTTGCTCCTTTTTCCGAAAATGGTAGAAAATTTGCGAAAAAAAATTATTGGGGAACACTATTCCGGCCATTCCTATGAATGTCCAATATTCAAAAGTGTGTTTTTTTTTGACAATAGGCGACATTCTTCCAAATTTCGACTTTTGAAATTTTAAAGAGGACTTTGCTCCTTTTTCCGAAAATGGTAGAAAATTTGCGAAAAAAAATTATTGGGGAACACTATTCCGGCCATTCCTATGAATGTCCAATATTCAAAAGTGTGTTTTTTTTTGACAATAGGCGACATTCTTCCAAATTTCGACTTTTGAAATTTTAAAAAGGACTTTGCTCCTTTTTCCGAAAATTGTAGGAAATAAGCAAAAAAACATTATTGGAGAACAAAAATTATTGGGGAACACTATTCCGGCCATTCCTATGAATGTCCAATATTCAAAAGTTCGTTTTTTTGACAATAGGCGACATTCTTCCAAATTTCGACTTTTGAAATTTTAAAAAGGACTTTGCTCTTTTTTCCGAAAATGGTAGAAAATTTGCGAAAAAAAATTATTGGGGAACACTATTCCGGCCATTCCTATGAATGTCCAATATTCAAAAGTGTGTTTTTTTGACAATAGGCGACATTCTTCCAAATTTCGACTTTTGAAATTTTAAAAAGGACTTTGCTCCTTTTTCCGAAAATGGTAGAAAATTTGCGAAAAACAATTATTGGGGAACACTATTCCGGCCATTCCTATGATGTCCAATATTCAAAAGTGTGTTTTTTTGACAATAGGCGACATTCTTCCAAATTTCGACTTTTGAAATTTTAAAAAGGACTTTGCTCCTTTTTCCGAAAATTGTAGGAGATAAGCGAAAAAACATTATGGGAGAACACTCTTCCGGCCATTTCTATGAATGTCCAATATTCAAAACCCTTAACAGTGTGTTTTTTTGAAAACTGGCGACATTCTTCCTAATTTCGACTTTTGAAATTTTAAAAAGGACTTTGCTCCTTTTTCCGAAAATGGTAGAAAATTTGCGAAAAAAAATTATTGGGGAACACTATTTCGGCCATTCCTATGAATGTCCAATATTCAAAAGTGTGTTTTTTTGACAATAGGCGACATTCTTCCAAATTTCGACTTTTGAAATTTTAAAAAGGACTTTGCTCCTTTTTCCGAAAATTGTAGGAGATAAGCGAAAAAACATTATTGGAGAACACTCTTCCGGCCATTTCTATGAATGTCCAATATTCAAAAGTCTTAAGAGTGTGTTTTTGAAAATTGGTGACATTTTTCCAAATATCAATTTTTGAAATTTTAGAAAGGACTTTGCTCCTTTTTCCGAAAATGGTAGAAAATTTGCGAAAAAAAATTATTGGGGAACACTATTCCGGCCATTCCAATGAATGTCCAATATTCAAAACTGTATTTTTTTGACAATAGGCGACATTGTTCAAAATTTCGACTTTTTAAAAAAGACTTTGCTCCTTTTTCCGAAAATGGTAGAAAATTTGCGAAAAAAAATTATTGGGGAACACTATTCCGGCCATTCCTATGAATGTCCAATATTCAAAAGTGTGTTTTTTTGACAATAGGCGACATTGTTCCAAATTTCGACTTTTGAAATTTTAAAAAGGACTTTGCTCCTTTTTCCGAAAATTGTAGGAGATAAGCGAAAAAACATTATTGGAGAACACTCTTCCGGCCATTTCTATGAATGTCCAATATTCAAAAGTCTTAAGAGTGTGTTTTTGAAAATTGGCGACATTTTTCCAAATTTCAATTTTTGAAATTTTAGAAAGGACTTTGCTCCTTTTTCCGAAAATGGTAGAAAATTTGCGAAAAAAAATTATTGGGGAACACTATTCCGGCCATTCCTATGATGTCCAATATTCAAAAGTGTGTTTTTTTGACAATAGGCGACATTCTTCCAAATTTCGACTTTTGAAATTTTAAAAAGGACTTTGCTCCTTTTTCCGAAAATTGTAGGAGATAAGCGAAAAAACATTATTGGAGAACACTCTTCCGGCCATTTCTATGAATGTCCAATATTCAAAAATCTTAACAGTGTGTTTTTTTGACAATTGGCGACATTCTTCCAAATTTCGACTTTTGAAATTTTAAAAAGGACTTTGCTCCTTTTTCCGAAAATTGTAGGAGATAAGCGAAAAAAATTATTGGAGAACACTCTTCCGGCCATTTCTATGATTGTCCAATATTCAAAAGTCTTAAGAGTGTGTTTTTTGAAAATTGGCGACATTTTTCCAAATTTGAACTTTTGAAATTTTAGAAAGGACTTTGCTCCTCTTTCCGAAAATGGTAGAAAATTTGGGAAAAAAATTATTGGGGAACAGTATTCCGGCCATTCCTATGAATGTCCAATATTCAAAAGTGTGTTTTTTTGACAATAGGCGACATTGTTCCAAATTTCGACTTTTGAAATTTTAAAAAGGACTTTGCTCCTTTTTCCGAAAATGGTAGAAAATTTGCGAAAAAAACATATGGGGAACACTATTTCGGCCATTCCTATGAATGTCCAATATTCAAAAGTGTGTTTTTTTGACAATAGGCGACATTCTTCCAAATTTCGACTTTTGAAATTTTAAAAAGGACTTTGCTCCTTTTTCCGAAAATGGTAGAAAATTTGCGAAAAAAAATTATGGGGAACACTATTTCGGCCATTCCTATGAATGTCCAATATTCAAAAGTGTGTTTTTTTGACAATAGGCGACATTCTTCCAAATTTCGACTTTTGAAATTTTAAAAAGGACTTTGCTCTTTTTTCCGAAAATTGTAGGAGATAAGCGAAAAAACATTATTGGAGAACACTCTTCCGGCCATTTCTATGAATGTCCAATATTCAAAAGTCTTAAGAGTGTGTTCTTTGAAAATTGGCGACATTTTTCCAAATTTCAACTTTTGAAATTTTAGAAAGGACTTTGCTCCTCTTTCCGAAAATGGTAGAAAATTTGGGAAAAAAAATTATTGGGGAACACTATTCCGGCCATTCCTATGAATATTCAATATTCAAAAGTGTGTTTTTTTGACAATAGGCGACATTCTTCCAAATTTCGACTTTTAAAATTTTAAAAAAGACGTTGCTCCTTTTTCCGAAAATGGTAGAAAATTTGCGAAAAAAAATTATTGGGGAACACTATTCCGGCCATTCCTATGAATGTCCAATATTCAAAAGTGTGTTTTTTTGACAATAGGCGACATTCTTCCAAATTTCGACTTTTGAAATTTTAAAAAGGACTTTGCTCCTTTTTCCGAAAATTGTAGGAGATAAGCGAAAAAACATTATTGGAGAACACTCTTCCGGCCATTTCTATGAATGTCCAATATTCAAAAGTGTGTTTTTTTGACAATAGGCGACATTGTTCCAAATTTCGACTTTTGAAATTTTAAAAAGGACTTTGCTCCTTTTTCCGAAAATGGTAGAAAATTTGCGAAAAAACGTTATTGGAGAACACTCTTCCGGCCATTTCTATGAATGTCTAATATTCAAAAGTGTGTTTTTTTGACAATAGGCGACATTGTTCCAAATTTCGACTTTTGAAATTTTAAAAAGGACTTTGCTCCTTTTTCCGAAAATGGTAGAAAATTTGCGAAAAAAAATTATTGGGGAACACTATTCCGGCCATTCCTATGAATGTCCAATATTCAAAAGTGTGTTTTTTTGACAATAGGCGACATTCTTCCAAATTTCGACTTTTGAAATTTTAAAAAGGACTTTGCTCCTTTTTCCGAAAATGGTAGAAAATTTGCGAAAAAAAATTATGGGGAACACTATTTCGGCCATTCCTATGAATGTCCAATATTCAAAAGTGTGTTTTTTTGACAATAGGCGACATTCTTCCAAATTTCGACTTTTGAAATTTTAAAAAGGACTTTGCTCCTTTTTCCGAAAATTGTAGGAGATAAGCGAAAAAACATTATTGGAGAACACTCTTCCGGCCATTTCTATGAATTTCCAATATTCAAAAATCTTAACAGTGTGTTTTTTTGACAATTGGCGACATTCTTCCAAATTTCGACTTTTGAAATTTTAAAAAGGACTTTGCTCCTTTTTCCGAAAATAGTAGAAAATTTGGGAAAAAAAATTATTGGGGAACACTATTCCGGCCATTCCTATGAATGTCCAATATTCAAAAGTGTGTTTTTTTGACAATAGGCGACATTGTTCCAAATTTCGACTTTTGAAATCTTAAAAAGGACTTTGCTCCTTTTTCAGAAAATGGTAGAAAATTTGCGAAAAAAAATTATTGGGGAACACTATTCCGGCCATTCCTATGAATGTCCAATATTCAAAAGTGTGTTTTTTTGACAATAGGCGACATTGTTCCAAATTTCGACTTTTGAAATCTTAAAAAGGACTTTGCTCCTTTTTCAGAAAATGGTAGAAAATTTGCGAAAAAAAATTATTGGGGAACACTATTCCGGCCATTCCTATGAATGTCCAATATTCAAAAGTGTGTTTTTTTGACAATAGGCGACATTCTTCCAAATTTCGACTTTTGAAATTTTAAAAAGGACTGCTCCTTTTTCCGAAAATTGTAGGAGATAAGCGAAAAACATTATTGGAGAACACTTTCCGGCCATTTCTATGAATGTCCAATATTCGAAAGTCTTAAGAGTGTGTTTTTTGAAAATTGGCGACATTTTTCCAAATTTCAACTTTTGAAATTTTAGAAAGGACTTTGCTCCTTTTTCCGAAAATGGTAGAAAATTTGGGAAAAAAAATTATTGGGGAACACTATTCCGGCCATTCCTATGAATATCCAATATTCAAAAGTGTGTTTTTTTGACAATAGGCGACATTCTTCCAAATTTCGACTTTTGAAATTTTAAAAAAGACTTTGCTCCTTTTTCCGAAAATGGTAGAAAATTTGGGAAAAAAAATTATTGGGGAACACTATTCCGGCCATTCCTATGAATGTCCAATATTCAAAAGTCTTAAGAGTGTGTTTTTTGAAAATTGGCGACATTCTTCCAAATTTCGACTTTTGAAATTTTAAAAAGGACTGCTCCTTTTTCCGAAAATTGTAGGAGATAAGCGAAAAAACATTATTGGAGAACACTTTTCCGGCCATTTCTATGAATGTCCAATATTCGAAAGTCTTAAGAGTGTGTTTTTTGAAAATTGGCGACATTTTTCCAAATTTCAACTTTTGAAATTTTAGAAAGGACTTTGCTCCTCTTTCCGAAAATGGTAGAAAATTTGAGAAAAAAAATTATTGGGGAACACTATTCCGGCCATTCCTATGAATGTCCAATATTCAAAAGTGTGATTTTTGACAATAGGCGACATTCTTCCAAATTTCGACTTTTGAAATTTTAAAAAGGACTTTGCTCCTTTTTCCGAAATTGGTAGAAAATTTGCAAAAAAAAATTATTGGGGAACACTATTCCGGCCATTCCTATGAATGTTCAATATTCAAAAGTGTGTTTTTTTGACAATAGGCGACATTGTTCAAAATTTCGACTTTTTAAAAAGGACTTTGCTCCTTTTTCCGAAAATGGTAGAAAATTTGCGAAAAAAACATATGGGGAACACTATTTCGGCCATTCCTATGAATGTCCAATATTCAAAAGTGTGTTTTTTTGACAATAGGCGACATTCTTCCAAATTTCGACTTTTGAAATTTTAAAAAGGACTTTGCTCCTTTTTCCGAAAATTGTAGGAGATAAGCGAAAAAACATTATTGGAGAACACTCTTCCGGCCATTTCTATGAATGTCCAATATTCAAAAATCTTAACAGTGTGTTTTTTTGACAATTGGCGACATTCTTCCAAATTTCGACTTTTGAAATTTTAAAAAGGACTTTGCTCCTTTTTCCGAAAATAGTAGAAAATTTGCAAAAAAAAATTATTGGGGAACACTCTTCCGGCCATTTCTATGAATGTCCAATATTCAAAAGTGTGTTTTTTTGACAATAGGCGACATCTTCCAAATTTCGACTTTTGAAATTTTAAAAAAGACTTTGCTCCTTTTTCCGAAAATGGTAGAAAATTTGCGAAAAAAAATTATTGGGGAACACTATTCCGGCCATTCCTATGAATGTCCAATATTCAAAAGTGTGTTTTTTTGACAATAGGCGACATTCTTCCAAATTTCGACTTTTGAAATTTTAAAAAGGACTTTGCTCCTTTTTCCGAAAATTGTAGGAGATAAGCGAAAAAAATTATTGGAGAACACTCTTCCGGCCATTTCTATGATTGTCCAATATTCAAAAGTCTTAAGAGTGTGTTTTTTGAAAATTGGCGACATTTTTCCAAATTTGAACTTTTGAAATTTTAGAAAGGACTTTGCTCCTCTTTCCGAAAATGGTAGAAAATTTGGGAAAAAAATTATTGGGGAACACTATTCCGGCCATTCCTATGAATATCCAATATTCAAAAGTGTGTTTTTTTGACAATAGGCGACATTCTTCCAAATTTCGACTTTTGAAATTTTAAAAAAGACTTTGCTCCTTTTTCCGAAAATGGTAGAAAATTTGGGAAAAAAAATTATTGGGGAACACTATTCCGGCCATTCCTATGAATGTCCAATATTCAAAAGTGTGTTTTTTTGACAATAGGCGACATTCTTCCAAATTTCGACTTTTGAAATTTTAAAAAGGACTTTGCTCCTTTTTCCGAAAATTGTAGGAGATAAGCGAAAAAACATTATTGGAGAACACTCTTCCGGCCATTTCTATGAATGTCCAATATTCAAAAGTCTTAAGAGTGTGTTTTTTAAAAATTGGCGACATTTTTCCAAATTTCAACTTTTGAAATTTTAAAAAGGACTTTGCTCCTTTTTCCGAAAATGGTAGAAAATTTGCGAAAAAAAATTATTGGGGAACACTATTCCGGCCATTCCTATGAATAACCAATATTCAAAAGTGTGTTTTTTTGACAATAGGCGACATTCTTCCAAATTTCGACTTTTGAAATTTTAAAAAGGACTTTGCTCCTTTTTCCGAAAATGGTAGAAAATTTGCGAAAAAAAATTATTGGGGAACACTATTCCGGCCATTCCTATGAATGTCCAATATTCAAAAGTGTGTTTTTTTGACAATAGGCGACATTCTTCCAAATTTCGACTTTTGAAATTTTAAAAAGGACTGCTCCTTTTTCCGAAAATTGTAGGAGATAAGCGAAAAAACATTATTGGAGAACACTTTTCCGGCCATTTCTATGAATGTCCAATATTCGAAAGTCTTAAGAGTGTGTTTTTTGAAAATTGGCGACATTTTTCCAAATTTCAACTTTTGAAATTTTAGAAAGGACTTTGCTCCTCTTTCCGAAAATGGTAGAAAATTTGAGAAAAAAAATTATTGGGGAACACTATTCCGGCCATTCCTATGAATGTCCAATATTCAAAAGTGTGATTTTTGACAATAGGCGACATTCTTCCAAATTTCGACTTTTGAAATTTTAAAAAGGACTTTGCTCCTTTTTCCGAAATTGGTAGAAAATTTGCAAAAAAAAATTATTGGGGAACACTATTCCGGCCATTCCTATGAATGTTCAATATTCAAAAGTGTGTTTTTTTGACAATAGGCGACATTGTTCAAAATTTCGACTTTTTAAAAAGGACTTTGCTCCTTTTTCCGAAAATGGTAGAAAATTTGCGAAAAAAACATATGGGGAACACTATTTCGGCCATTCCTATGAATGTCCAATATTCAAAAGTGTGTTTTTTTGACAATAGGCGACATTCTTCCAAATTTCGACTTTTGAAATTTTAAAAAGGACTTTGCTCCTTTTTCCGAAAATTGTAGGAGATAAGCGAAAAAACATTATTGGAGAACACTCTTCCGGCCATTTCTATGAATGTCCAATATTCAAAAATCTTAACAGTGTGTTTTTTTGACAATTGGCGACATTCTTCCAAATTTCGACTTTTGAAATTTTAAAAAGGACTTTGCTCCTTTTTCCGAAAATAGTAGAAAATTTGCAAAAAAAAATTATTGGGGAACACTCTTCCGGCCATTTCTATGAATGTCCAATATTCAAAAGTGTGTTTTTTTGACAATAGGCGACATCTTCCAAATTTCGACTTTTGAAATTTTAAAAAAGACTTTGCTCCTTTTTCCGAAAATGGTAGAAAATTTGCGAAAAAAAATTATTGGGGAACACTATTCCGGCCATTCCTATGAATGTCCAATATTCAAAAGTGTGTTTTTTTGACAATAGGCGACATTCTTCCAAATTTCGACTTTTGAAATTTTAAAAAGGACTTTGCTCCTTTTTCCGAAAATTGTAGGAGATAAGCGAAAAAAATTATTGGAGAACACTCTTCCGGCCATTTCTATGATTGTCCAATATTCAAAAGTCTTAAGAGTGTGTTTTTTGAAAATTGGCGACATTTTTCCAAATTTGAACTTTTGAAATTTTAGAAAGGACTTTGCTCCTCTTTCCGAAAATGGTAGAAAATTTGGGAAAAAAATTATTGGGGAACACTATTCCGGCCATTCCTATGAATATCCAATATTCAAAAGTGTGTTTTTTTGACAATAGGCGACATTCTTCCAAATTTCGACTTTTGAAATTTTAAAAAAGACTTTGCTCCTTTTTCCGAAAATGGTAGAAAATTTGGGAAAAAAAATTATTGGGGAACACTATTCCGGCCATTCCTATGAATGTCCAATATTCAAAAGTGTGTTTTTTTGACAATAGGCGACATTCTTCCAAATTTCGACTTTTGAAATTTTAAAAAGGACTTTGCTCCTTTTTCCGAAAATTGTAGGAGATAAGCGAAAAAACATTATTGGAGAACACTCTTCCGGCCATTTCTATGAATGTCCAATATTCAAAAGTCTTAAGAGTGTGTTTTTTAAAAATTGGCGACATTTTTCCAAATTTCAACTTTTGAAATTTTAAAAAGGACTTTGCTCCTTTTTCCGAAAATGGTAGAAAATTTGCGAAAAAAAATTATTGGGGAACACTATTCCGGCCATTCCTATGAATAACCAATATTCAAAAGTGTGTTTTTTTGACAATAGGCGACATTCTTCCAAATTTCGACTTTTGAAATTTTAAAAAGGACTTTGCTCCTTTTTCCGAAAATGGTAGAAAATTTGCGAAAAAAAATTATTGGGGAACACTATTCCGGCCATTCCTATGAATGTCCAATATTCAAAAGTGTGTTTTTTTGACAATAGGCGACATTCTTCCAAATTTCGACTTTTGAAATTTTAAAAAGGACTTTGCTCCTTTTTCCGAAAATGGTAGAAAATTTGGGAAAAAAAATTATTGGGGAACACTATTCCGCCCATTCCTATGAATGTCCAATATTCAAAAGTGTGTTTTTTGACAATAGGCGACATTCTTCCCAATTTCGACTTCTGAAATTTTAAAAAGGACTTTGCTCCTTTTTCCGAAAATGGTAGAAAATTTGCGAAAAAAAATTATTGGGGAACACTATTCCGGCCATTCCTATGAATGTCCAATATTCAAAAGTGTGTTTTTTTGACAATAGGCGACATTCTTCCAAATTTCGACTTTTGAAATTTTAAAAAGGACTTTGCTCCTTTTTCCGAAAATTGTAGGAGATAAGCGAAAAAACATTATTGGAGAACACTCTTCCGGCCATTTCTATGAATATCCAATATTCAAAAGTCTTAACAGTGTTTTTTTTTTGAAAATTGGCGACTATTTTCCAAATTTCAACTTTTGAAATTTTAGAAAGGACTTTGCTCCTTTTTCCGAAAATTGTAGGAGATAAGCGAAAAAACATTATTGGAGAACACTCTTCCGGCCATTTCTATGAATGTCCAATATTCAAAAGTCTTAACAGTGTGTTTTTTTGAAAATTGGCGACATTTTTTCAAATTTCAACTTTTGAAATTTTAGAAAGGACTTTGCTCCTTTTTCCGAAAATGGTAGAAAATTTGCGAAAAAAGATTATTGGGGAACACTATTCCGACCATTCCTATGAATTTCCATAATTCAAAAGTGTGTTTTTTTGACAATAGGCGACATTCTTCCAAATTTCGACTTTTGAAATTTTAAAGAGGACTTTGCTCCTTTTTCCGAAAATTGTAGGAGATAAGCGAAAAAACATTATTGAAGAACGCTCTTCCGGCCATTTCTATGAATGTCCAATATTCAAAAGTCTTAAGAGTGTGTTTTTTAAAAATTGGCGACATTTTTCCAAATTTCAACTTTTGAAATTTTAAAAAGGACTTTGCTCCTTTTTCCGAAAATGGTAGAAAATTTGCGAAAAAAAATTATTGGGGAACACTATTCCGACCATTCCTATGAATTTCCATAATTCAAAAGTGTGTTTTTTTGACAATAGGCGACATTCTTCCCAATTTCGACTTTTGAAATTTTAAAAAGGACTTTGTTCCTTTTTCCGAAAATTGTAGGAGATAAGCGAAAAAACATTATTGGAGAACACTCTTCCGGCCATTTCTATGAATATCCAATATTCAAAAGTCTTAACAGTGTTTTTTTTTTGAAAATTGGCGACTATTTTCCAAATTTCAACTTTTGAAATTTTAGAAAGGACTTTGCTCCTTTTTCCGAAAATTGTAGGAGATAAGCGAAAAAAATTATTGGAGAACACTCTTCCGGCCATTTCTATGAATGTCCAATATCCAAAAGTCTTAAGAGTGTGTTTTTTGAAAATTGGCGACATTTTTCCAAATTTCAACTTTTGAAATTTTAGAAAGGACTTTGCTCCTCTTTCCGAAAATGGTAGAAAATTTGGAAAAAAAAAATTATTGGGGAACACTATTCCGGCCATTCCTATGAATATCCAATATTCAAAAGTGTGTTTTTTTGACAATAGACGACATTCTTCCAAATTTCGACTTCTGAAATTTTAAAAAGGACTTTGCTCCTTTTTCCGAAAATGGTAGAAAATTTGCGAAAAAAAATTATTGGGGAACACTATTCCGGCCATTCCTATGAATGTCCAATATTCAAAAGTGTGTTTTTTTGACAATAGGCGACATTCTTCCAAATTTCGACTTTTGAAATTTTAAAAAGGACTTTGCTCCTTTTTCCGAAAATTGTAGGAGATAAGCGAAAAAACATTATTGGAGAACACTCTTCCGGCCATTTCTATGAATATCCAATATTCAAAAGTCTTAACAGTGTTTTTTTTTTGAAAATTGGCGACTATTTTCCAAATTTCAACTTTTGAAATTTTAGAAAGGACTTTGCTCCTTTTTCCGAAAATTGTAGGAGATAAGCGAAAAAAATTATTGGAGAACACTCTTCCGGCCATTTCTATGAATGTCCAATATTCAAAAGTCTTAACAGTGTGTTTTTTTGAAAATTGGCGACATTTTTTCAAATTTCAACTTTTGAAATTTTAGAAAGGACTTTGCTCCTTTTTCCGAAAATTGTAGGAGATAAGCGAAAAAACATTATTGGAGAACACTCTTCCGGCCATTTCTATGAATGTCCAATATTCAAAAGTCTTAACAGTGTGTTTTTTTGAAAATTGGCGACATTTTTTCAAATTTCAACTTTTGAAATTTTAGAAAGGACTTTGCTCCTTTTTCCGAAAATTGTAGGAGATAAGCGAAAAAACATTATTGGAGAACACTCTTCCGGCCATTTCTATGAATGTCCAATATTCAAAAGTCTTAACAGTGTGTTTTTTTGAAAATTGGCGACATTTTTTCAAATTTCAACTTTTGAAATTTTAGAAAGGACTTTGCTCCTTTTTCCGAAAATGGTAGAAAATTTGCGAAAAAAGATTATTGGGGAACACTATTCCGACCATTCCTATGAATTTCCACAATTCAAAAGTGTGTTTTTTTGACAATAGGCGACATTCTTCCCAATTTCGACTTCTGAAATTTTAAAAAGGACTTTGCTCCTTTTTCCGAAAATGATAGAAAATTTGCGAAAAAAAATTATTGGGGAACACTATTCCGGCCATTCCTATGAATGTCCAATATTCAAAAGTGTGTTTTTTTGACAATAGGCGACATTCTTCCAAATTTCGACTTTTGAAATTTTAAAAAGGACTTTGCTCCTTTTTCCGAAAATTGTAGGAGATAAGCGAAAAAACATTATTGGAGAACACTCTTCCGGCCATTTCTATGAATATCCAATATTCAAAAGTCTTAACAGTGTTTTTTTTTTGAAAATTGGCGACTATTTTCCAAATTTCAACTTTTGAAATTTTAGAAAGGACTTTGCTCCTTTTTCCGAAAATTGTAGGAGATAAGCGAAAAAAATTATTGGAGAACACTCTTCCGGCCATTTCTATGAATGTCCAATATCCAAAAGTCTTAAGAGTGTGTTTTTTGAAAATTGGCGAAATTTTTCCAAATTTCAACTTTTGAAATTTTAGAAAGGACTTTGCTCCTCTTTCCGAAAATGGTAGAAAATTTGGAAAAAAAAATTATTGGGGAACACTATTCCGGCCATTCCTATGAATATCCAATATTCAAAAGTGTGTTTTTTTGACAATAGACGACATTCTTCCAAATTTCGACTTTTGAAATTTTAAAAAGGACTTTGTTCCTTTTTCCGAAAATTGTAGGAGATAAGCGAAAAAACATTATTGGAGAACACTCTTCCGGCCATTTCTATGAATGTCCAATATTCAAAAGTCTTAAGAGTGTGTTTTTTGAAAATTGGCGACATTTTTCCAAATTTCAACTTTTGAAATTTTAAAAAGGACTTTGCTCCTTTTTCCGAAAATTGTAGGAGATAAGCGAAAAAACATTATTGGAGAACACTCTTCCGGCCATTTCTATGAATGCCCAATATCCAAAAGTCTTAAGAGTGTGTTTTTTGAAAATTGGCGACATTTTTCCAAATTTCAACTTTTGAAATTTTAGAAAGGACTTTGCTCCTCTTTCCGAAAATGGTAGAAAATTTGGGAAAAAAAATTATTGGAGAACACTATTCCGGCCATTCCTATGAATATCCAATATTCAAAAGTGTGTCTTTTTGACAATAGGCGACATTCTTCCAAATTTCGACTTTTGAAATTTTAAAAAAGACTTTGTCCTCTTTCCGAAAATGGTAGAAAATTTGCGAAAAAAATTATTGGGGAACACTATTCCGGCCATTCCTATGAATGTCCAATATTCAAAAGTGTGTTTTTTTGACATTCTTCCAAATTTCGACTTTTGAAATTTTAAAAAAGACTTTGCTCCTCTTTCCGAAAATGGTAGAAAATTTGCGAAAAAAATTATTGGGGAACACTATTCCGGCCATTCCTATGAATGTCCAATATTCAAAAGTGTGTTTTTTTGACATTCTTCCAAATTTCGACTTTTGAAATTTTAAAAAGGACTTTGCTCCTTTTTCCGAAAATTGTAGGAGATAAGCGAAAAAACATTATTGGAGAACACTCTTCCGGCCATTTCTATGAATGTCCAATATTCAAAAGTCTTAAGAGTGTGTTTTTTGAAAATTGGCGACATTTTTCCAAATTTCAACTTTTGAAATTTTAAAAAGGACTTTGCTCCTTTTTCCGAAAATTGTAGGAGATAAGCGAAAAAACATTATTGGAGAACACTCTTCCGGCCATTTCTATGAATGTCCAATATCCAAAAGTCTTAAGAGTGTGTTTTTTGAAAATTGGCGACATTTTTCCAAATTTCAACTTTTGAAATTTTAGAAAGGACTTTGCTCCTCTTTCCGAAAATGGTAGAAAATTTGGAAAAAAAAATTATTGGGGAACACTATTCCGGCCATTCCTATGAATGTCCAATATTCAAAAGTGTGTTTTTTTGACAATAGGCGACATTCTTCCAAATTTCGACTTTTGAAATTTTAGAAAGGACTTTGCTCCTTTTTCCGAAAATTGTAGGAGATAAGCGAAAAAACATTATTGGAGAACACTCTTCCGGCCATTTCTATGAATGTCCAATATTCAAAAGTCTTAAGAGTGTGTTTTTTGAAAATTGGCGACATTTTTCCAAATTTCAACTTTTGAAATTTTAGAAAGGACTTTGCTCCTCTTTCCGAAAATGGTAGAAAATTTGGAAAAAAAAATTATTGGGGAACACTATTCCGGCCATTCCTATGAATGTCCAATATTCAAAAGTGTGTTTTTTTGACAATAGGCGACATTCTTCCAAATTTCGACTTTTGAAATTTTAGAAAGGACTTTGCTCCTTTTTCCGAAAATTGTAGGAGATAAGCGAAAAAACATTATTGGAGAACACTCTTCCGGCCATTTCTATGAATGTCCAATATTCAAAAGTCTTAAGAGTGTGTTTTTTGAAAATTGGCGACATTTCTCCAAATTTCAACTTTTGAAATTTTAGAAAGGACTTTGCTCCTTTTTCCGAAAATGGTAGATAATTTGGGAAAAAAAATTATTGGGGAACACTATTCCGGCCATTCCTATGAATGTCCAATATTCAAAAGTGTGTTTTTTTGACAATAGGCGACATTCTTCCAAATTTCGACTTTTAAAATTTTAAAAAGGACTTTGCTCCTTTTTCCGAAAATGGTAGAAAATTTGGGAAAAAAATTATTGGGGAACACTATTCCGGCCATTTCTATGAATGTCCAATATTCAAAAGTCTTAAGAGTGTGTTTTTTGAAAATTGGCGACATATTTCCAAATTTCAACTTTTGAAATTTTAGAAAGGACTTTGCTCCTCTTTCCGAAAATGGTAGAAAATTTGCGAAAAAAATTATTGGGGAACACTATTCCGGCCATTCCTATGAATGTCCAATATTCAAAAGTGTGTTTTTTTGACAATAGGCGACATTCTTCCAAATTTCGACTTTTGAAATTTTAAAAAGGACTTTGCTCCTTTTTCCGAAAATTGTAGGAGATAAGCGAAAAAACATTATTGGAGAACACTCTTCCGGCCATTTCTATGAATGTCCAATATTCAAAAGTCTTAAGAGTGTGTTTTTTGAAAATTGGCGACATTTTTCCAAATTTCAACTTTTGAAATTTTAGAAAGGACTTTGCTCCTTTTTCCGAAAATGGTAGAAAATTTACGAAAAAAAATTATTGGGGAACACTATTCCGGCCATTCCTATGAATGTCCAATATTCAAAAGTGTGTTTTTTTGACAATAGGCGACATTCTTCCAAATTTCGACTTTTGAAATTTTAAAAAGGACTTTGCTCCTTTTTCCGAAAATTGTAGGAGATAAGCGAAAAAACATTATTGGAGAACACTCTTCCGGCCATTTCTATGAATGTCCAATATTCAAAAGTGTGTTTTTTTGACAATAGGCGACATTCTTCCAAATTTCGACTTTTGAAATTTTAAAACGGACTTTGCTCCTTTTTCCGAAAATTGTAGGAGATAAGCGAAAAAACATTATTGGAGAACACTCTTCCGGCCATTTCTATGAATATCCAATATTCAAAAGTGTGTTTTTTTGACAATAGGCGACATCTTCCAAATTTCGACTTTTGAAATTTTAAAAAAGACTTTGCTCCTTTTTCCGAAAATGGTAGAAAATTTGGGAAAAAAAATTATTGGGGAACACTATTCCGGCCATTCCTATGAATGTCCAATATTCAAAAGTGTGTTTTTTTGACAATAGGCGACATTCTTCCAAATTTCGACTTTTGAAATTTTAAAAAGGACTTTGCTCCTTTTTCCGAAAATTGTAGGAGATAAGCGAAAAAACATTATTGGAGAACACTCTCCCGGCCATTTCTATGAATGTCCAATATTCAAAAGTCTTAAGAGTGTGTTTTTTGAAAATTGGCGACATTTTTCTAAATTTCAACTTTTGAAATTTTAGAAAGGACTTTGCTCCTCTTTCCGAAAATGGTAGACAATTTGGGAAAAAAAATTATTTGGAAACACTATTCCGGCCATTCCTATGAATATCCAATATTCAAAAGTGTGTTTTTTTGACAATAGGCGACATTCTTCCAAATTTCGACTTTTGAAATTTTAAAAAGGACTTTGCTCCTTTTTCCGAAAATGGTAGAAAATTTGGGAAAAAAAATTATTGGGGAACACTATTCCGGCCATTCCTATGAATGTCCAATATTCAAAAGTCTTAAGAGTGTGTTTTTTGAAAATTGGCGACATTGTTCCAAATTTCGACTTTTGAAATTTTAAAAAGGACTTTGCTCCTTTTTCCGAAAATGGTAGAAAATTTGCGAAAAAAAATTATTGGGGAACACTATTCCGGCCATTCCTATGAATGTCCAATATTCAAAAATGTGTTTTTTTGACAATAGGCGACATTGTTCCAAATTTGGACTTTTGAAATTTTAAAAAGGACTTTGCTCCTTTTCCCGAAAATGGTAGAAAATTTGGGAAAAAAAATTATTGGGGAACACTATTCCGGCCATTCCTATGAATGTCCAATATTCAAAAGTGTGTTTTTTTTGACAATAGGCGACATTCTTCCAAATTTCGACTTTTGAAATTTTAGAAAGGACTTTGCTCCTTTTTCCGAAAATGGTAGAAAATTTGCGAAAAAACATTATTGGAGAACACTCTTCCGGCCATTTCTATGAATGTCCAATATTCAAAAGTCTTAAGAGTGTGTTTTTTGAAAATTGGCGACATTTTTCCAAATTTCAACTTTTGAAATATTAGAAAGGACTTTGCTCCTCTTTCCGAAAATGGTAGAAAATTTGGGAAAAAAAATTATTGGGGAACACTATTCCGGCCATTCCTATGAATATCCAATATTCAAAAGTGTGTTTTTTTGACAATAGGCGACATTCTTCCAAATTTCGACTTTTGAAATTTTAAAAAAGACTTTGCTCCTTTTTCCGAAAATGGTAGAAAATTTGGGAAAAAAAATTATTGGGGAACACTATTCCGGCCATTCCAATGAATGTCCAATATTCAAAAGTGTGTTTTTTTGACAATAGGCGACATTCTTCCAAATTTCGACTTTTGAAATTTTAAAAAGGACTTTGCTCCTTTTTCCGAAAATTGTAGGAGATAAGCGAAAAAACATTATTGGAGAACACTCTTCCGGCCATTTCTATGAATGTCCAATATTCAAAAGTCTTAAGAGTGTGTTTTTTGAAAATTGGCGACATTTTTCCAAATTTCAACTTTTGAAATTTTAGAAAGGACTTTGCTCCTTTTTCCGAAAATGGTAGAAAATTTACGAAAAAAAATTATTGGGGAACACTATTCCGGCCATTCCTATGAATGTCCAATATTCAAAAGTGTGATTTTTGACAATAGGCGACATTCTTCCAAATTTCGACTTTTGAAATTTTAAAAAGGACTTAGCTCCTTTTTCCGAAAATTGTAGGAGATAAGCGAAAAAACATTATTGGAGAACACTCTTCCGGCCATTTCTATGAATGTCCAATATTCAAAAGTGTGTTTTTTTGACAATAGGCGACATTCTTCCAAATTTCGACTTTTGAAATTTTAAAACGGACTTTGCTCCTTTTTCCGAAAATTGTAGGAGATAAGCGAAAAAACATTATTGGAGAACACTCTTCCGGCCATTTCTATGAATATCCAATATTCAAAAGTGTGTTTTTTTGACAATAGGCGACATCTTCCAAATTTCGACTTTTGAAATTTTAAAAAAGACTTTGCTCCTTTTTCCGAAAATGGTAGAAAATTTGGGAAAAAAAATTATTGGGGAACACTATTCCGGCCATTCCTATGAATGTCCAATATTCAAAAGTGTGTTTTTTTGACAATAGGCGACATTCTTCCAAATTTCGACTTTTGAAATTTTAAAAAGGACTTTGCTCCTTTTTCCGAAAATTGTAGGAGATAAGCGAAAAAACATTATTGGAGAACACTCTTCCGGCCATTTCTATGAATGTCCAATATTCAAAAGTCTTAAGAGTGTGTTTTTTGAAAATTGGCGACATTTTTCCAAATTTCAACTTTTGAAATTTTAGAAAGGACTTTGCTCCTCTTTCCGAAAATGGTAGACAATTTGGGAAAAAAAATTATTGGGAAACACTATTCCGGCCATTCCTATGAATATCCAATATTCAAAAGTGTGTTTTTTTGACAATAGGCGACATTCTTCCAAATTTCGACTTTTGAAATTTTAAAAAGGACTTTGCTCCTTTTTCCGAAAATTGTAGGAGATAAGCGAAAAAACATTATTGGAGAACACTCTTCCGGCCATTTCTATGAATGTCCAATATTCAAAAGTCTTAAGAGTGTGTTTTTTGAATATTGGCGACATTTTTCCAAATTTCAACTTTTGAAATTTTAGAAAGGACTTTGCTCCTCTTTCCGAAAATGGTAGAAAATTTGCGAAAAAAATTATTGGGGAACACTATTCCCGCCATTCCTATGAATGTCCAATATTCAAAAGTGTGTTTTTTTGACAATAGGCGACATTCTTCCAAATTTCGACTTTTGAAATTTTAAAAAAGACTTTGCTCCTTTTTCCGAAAATGGTAGAAAATTTGGGAAAAAAAATTATTGGGGAACACTATTCCGGCCATTCCTATGAATGTCCAATATTCAAAAGTGTGTTTTTTTGACAATAGGCGACATTCTTCCAAATTTCGACTTTTGAAATTTTAAAAAGGACTTTGCTCCTTTTTCCGAAAATTGTAGGAGATAAGCGAAAAAACATTATTGGAGAACACTCTTCCGGCCATTTCTATGAATGTCCAATATTCAAAAGTCTTAAGAGTGTGTTTTTTGAAAATTGGCGACATTTTTCCAAATTTCAACTTTTGAAATTTTAGAAAGGACTTTGCTCCTTTTTCCGAAAATGGTAGAAAATTTACGAAAAAAAATTATTGGGGAACACTATTCCGGCCATTCCTATGAATGTCCAATATTCAAAAGTGTGTTTTTTTGACAATAGGCGACATTCTTCCAAATTTCGACTTTTGAAATTTTAAAAAGGACTTTGCTCCTTTTTCCGAAAATTGTAGGAGATAAGCGAAAAAACATTATTGGAGAACACTCTTCCGGCCATTTCTATGAATGTCCAATATTCAAAAGTGTGTTTTTTTGACAATAGGCGACATTCTTCCAAATTTCGACTTTTGAAATTTTAAAACGGACTTTGCTCCTTTTTCCGAAAATGGTAGAAAATTTGGGAAAAAAAATTATTGGGGAACACTATTCCGGCCATTCCTATGAATGTCCAATATTCAAAAGTGTGTTTTTTTGACAATAGGCGACATTCTTCCAAATTTCGACTTTTGAAATTTTAAAAAGGACTTTGCTCCTTTTTCCGAAAATTGTAGGAGATAAGCGAAAAAACATTATTGGAGAACACTCTTCCGGCCATTTCTATGAATGTCCAATATTCAAAAGTCTTAAGAGTGTGTTTTTTGAAAATTGGCGACATTTTTCCAAATTTCAACTTTTGAAATTTTAGAAAGGACTTTGCTCCTCTTTCCGAAAATGGTAGACAATTTGGTCAAAAAATTATTGGGAAACACTATTCCGGCCATTCCTATGAATATCCAATATTCAAAAGTGTGTTTTTTTGACAATAGGCGACATTCTTCCAAATTTCGACTTTTGAAATTTTAAAAAGGACTTTGCTCCTTTTTCCGAAAATTGTAGGAGATAAGCGAAAAAACATTATTGGAGAACACTCTTCCGGCCATTTCTATGAATGTCCAATATTCAAAAGTCTTAAGAGTGTGTTTTTTGAAAATTGGCGACATTTTTCCAAATTTCAACTTTTGAAATTTTAGAAAGGACTTTGCTCCTCTTTCCGAAAATGGTAGACAATTTGGTAAAAAAATTATTGGGAAACACTATTCCGGCCATTCCTATGAATATCCAATATTCAAAAGTGTGTTTTTTTGACAATAGGCGACATTCTTCCAAATTTCGACTTTTGAAATTTTAAAAAGGACTTTGCTCCTTTTTCCGAAAATTGTAGGAGATAAGCGAAAAAACATTATTGGAGAACACTCTTCCGGCCATTTCTATGAATGTCCAATATTCAAAAGTCTTAAGAGTGTGTTTTTTGAAAATTGGCGACATTTTTCCAAATATCAACTTTTGAAATTTTAGAAAGGACTTTGCTCCTCTTTCCGAAAATGGTAGAAAATTTGCGAAAAAAATTATTGGGGAACACTATTCCGGCCATTCCTATGAATGTCCAATATTCAAAAGTGTGTTTTTTTGACAATAGGCGACATTCTCCTAAATTTCGACTTTTGAAATTTTAAAAAGGACTTTCCTCCTTTTTCCGAAAATTGTAGGAGATAAGCGAAAAAACATTATTGGAGAACACTCTTCCGGCCATTTCTATGAATGTCCAATATTCAAAAGTCTTAAGAGTGTGTTTTTTGAAAATTAGCGACATTTCTCCAAATTTCAACTTTTGAAATTTTAAAAAGGACTTTGCTCCTCTTTCCGAAAATGGTAGAAAATTTGCGAAAAAAATTATTGGGGAACACTATTCCGGCCATTCCTATGAATGTCCAATATTCAAAAGTGTGTTTTTTTGACAATAGGCGACATTCTCCTAAATATCAACTTTTGAAATTTTAGAAAGGACTTTGCTCCTTTTTCCGAAAATTGTAGGAGATAAGCGAAAAAACATTATTGGAGAACACTCTTCCGGCCATTTCTATGAATGTCCAATATTCAAAAGTCTTAAGAGTGTGTTTTTTGAAAATTAGCGACATTTCTCCAAATTTCAACTTTTGAAATTTTAAAAAGGACTTTGCTCCTTTTTCCGAAAATGGTAGAAAATTTACGAAAAAAAATTATTGGGGAACACTATTCCGGCCATTCCTATGAATGTCCAATATTCAAAAATGTGTTTTTTTGACAATAGGCGACATTCTTCCAAATTTCGACTTTTGAAATTTTAAAAAAGACTTTGCTCCTTTTTCCGAAAATGGTAGAAAATTTGCGAAAAAAAATTATTGGGGAACACTATTCCGGCCATTCCTATGAATATCCAATATTCAAAAGTGTGTTTTTTTGACATTCTTCCAAATTTCGACTTTTGAAATTTTAAAAAGGACTTTGCTCCTTTTTCCGAAAATTGTAGGAGATAAGCGAAAAAACATTATTGGAGAACACTATTCCGGCCATTTCTATGAATGTCCAATATTCAAAAGTCTTAAGAGTGTGTTTTTTGAAAATTGGCGACATTTTTCCAAATTTCAACTTTTGAAATTTTAGAAAGGACTTTGCTCCTCTTTCCGAAAATGGTAGAAAATTTGGGGAAAAAAATTATTGGGGAACACTATTCCGGCCATTCCTATGAATGTCCAATATTCAAAAGTGTGTTTTTTTGACAATAGGCGACATTCTTCCAAATTTCGACTTTTGAAATTTTAAAAAGGACTTTGCTCCTTTTTCCGAAAATTGTAGGAGATAAGCGAAAAAACATTATTGGAGAACACTCTTCCGGCCATTTCTATGAATGTCCAATATTCAAAAGTCTTAAGAGTGTGTTTTTTGAAAATTGGCGACATTTTTCCAAATTTCAACTTTTGAAATTTTAGAAAGGACTTTGCTCCTTTTTCCGAAAATGGTAGAAAATTTACGAAAAAAAATTATTGGGGAACACTATTCCGGCCATTCCTATGAATGTCCAATATTCAAAAGTGTGTTTTTTTGACAATAGGCGACATTCTTCCAAATTTCGACTTTTGAAATTTTAAAAAGGACTTTGCTCCTTTTTCCGAAAATTGTAGGAGATAAGCGAAAAAACATTATTGGAGAACACTCTTCCGGCCATTTCTATGAATGTCCAATATTCAAAAGTGTGTTTTTTTGACAATAGGCGACATTCTTCCAAATTTCGACTTTTGAAATTTTAAAACGGACTTTGCTCCTTTTTCCGAAAATGGTAGAAAATTTGGGAAAAAAAATTATTGGGGAACACTATTCCGGCCATTCCTATGAATGTCCAATATTCAAAAGTGTGTTTTTTTGACAATAGGCGACATTCTTCCAAATTTCGACTTTTGAAATTTTAAAAAGGACTTTGCTCCTTTTTCCGAAAATTGTAGGAGATAAGCGAAAAAACATTATTGGAGAACACTCTTCCGGCCATTTCTATGAATGTCCAATATTCAAAAGTCTTAAGAGTGTGTTTTTTGAAAATTGGCGACATTTTTCCAAATTTCAACTTTTGAAATTTTAGAAAGGACTTTGCTCCTCTTTCCGAAAATGGTAGACAATTTGGTCAAAAAATTATTGGGAAACACTATTCCGGCCATTCCTATGAATATCCAATATTCAAAAGTGTGTTTTTTTGACAATAGGCGACATTCTTCCAAATTTCGACTTTTGAAATTTTAAAAAGGACTTTGCTCCTTTTTCCGAAAATTGTAGGAGATAAGCGAAAAAACATTATTGGAGAACACTCTTCCGGCCATTTCTATGAATGTCCAATATTCAAAAGTCTTAAGAGTGTGTTTTTTGAAAATTGGCGACATTTTTCCAAATTTCAACTTTTGAAATTTTAGAAAGGACTTTGCTCCTCTTTCCGAAAATGGTAGACAATTTGGTAAAAAAATTATTGGGAAACACTATTCCGGCCATTCCTATGAATATCCAATATTCAAAAGTGTGTTTTTTTGACAATAGGCGACATTCTTCCAAATTTCGACTTTTGAAATTTTAAAAAGGACTTTGCTCCTTTTTCCGAAAATTGTAGGAGATAAGCGAAAAAACATTATTGGAGAACACTCTTCCGGCCATTTCTATGAATGTCCAATATTCAAAAGTCTTAAGAGTGTGTTTTTTGAAAATTGGCGACATTTTTCCAAATATCAACTTTTGAAATTTTAGAAAGGACTTTGCTCCTCTTTCCGAAAATGGTAGAAAATTTGCGAAAAAAATTATTGGGGAACACTATTCCGGCCATTCCTATGAATGTCCAATATTCAAAAGTGTGTTTTTTTGACAATAGGCGACATTCTCCTAAATTTCGACTTTTGAAATTTTAAAAAGGACTTTCCTCCTTTTTCCGAAAATTGTAGGAGATAAGCGAAAAAACATTATTGGAGAACACTCTTCCGGCCATTTCTATGAATGTCCAATATTCAAAAGTCTTAAGAGTGTGTTTTTTGAAAATTAGCGACATTTCTCCAAATTTCAACTTTTGAAATTTTAAAAAGGACTTTGCTCCTCTTTCCGAAAATGGTAGAAAATTTGCGAAAAAAATTATTGGGGAACACTATTCCGGCCATTCCTATGAATGTCCAATATTCAAAAGTGTGTTTTTTTGACAATAGGCGACATTCTCCTAAATATCAACTTTTGAAATTTTAGAAAGGACTTTGCTCCTTTTTCCGAAAATTGTAGGAGATAAGCGAAAAAACATTATTGGAGAACACTCTTCCGGCCATTTCTATGAATGTCCAATATTCAAAAGTCTTAAGAGTGTGTTTTTTGAAAATTAGCGACATTTCTCCAAATTTCAACTTTTGAAATTTTAAAAAGGACTTTGCTCCTTTTTCCGAAAATGGTAGAAAATTTACGAAAAAAAATTATTGGGGAACACTATTCCGGCCATTCCTATGAATGTCCAATATTCAAAAGTGTGTTTTTTTGACAATAGGCGACATTCTCCTAAATTTCGACTTTTGAAATTTTAAAAAGGACTTTCCTCCTTTTTCCGAAAATTGTAGGAGATAAGCGAAAAAACATGATTGGAGAACACTCTTCCGGCCATTTCTATGAATGTCCAATATTCAAAAGTCTTAACATTGTGTTTTTTTGAAAATTGGCGACATTCTTCCAAATTTCGACTTTTGAAATTTTAAAACGGACTTTGCTCCTTTTTCCGAAAATTGTAGGAGATAAGCGAAAAAACATTATTGGAGAACACTCTTCCGGCCATTTCTATGAATATCCAATATTCAAAAGTGTGTTTTTTTGACAATAGGCGACATCTTCCAAATTTCGACTTTTGAAATTTTAAAAAAGACTTTGCTCCTTTTTCCGAAAATGGTAGAAAATTTGGGAAAAAAAATTATTGGGGAACACTATTCCGGCCATTCCTATGAATGTCCAATATTCAAAAGTGTGTTTTTTTGACAATAGGCGACATTCTTCCAAATTTCGACTTTTGAAATTTTAAAAAGCACTTTGCTCCTTTTTCCGAAAATTGTAGGAGATAAGCGAAAAAACATTATTGGAGAACACTCTTCCGGCCATTTCTATGAATGTCCAATATTCAAAAGTGTGTTTTTTTGACAATAGGCGACATTCTTCCAAATTTCGACTTTTGAAATTTTAAAACGGACTTTGCTCCTTCTTCCGAAAATTGTAGGAGATAAGCGAAAAAACATTATTGGAGAACACTCTTCCGGCCATTTCTATGAATATCCAATATTCAAAAGTGTGTTTTTTTGACAATAGGCGACATCTTCCAAATTTCGACTTTTGAAATTTTAAAAAAGACTTTGCTCCTTTTTCCGAAAATGGTAGAAAATTTGGGAAAAAAAATTATTGGGGAACACTATTCCGGCCATTCCTATGAATGTCCAATATTCAAAAGTGTGTTTTTTTGACAATAGGCGACATTCTTCCAAATTTCGACTTTTGAAATTTTAAAACGGACTTTGCTCCTTTTTCCGAAAATTGTAGGAGATAAGCGAAAAAACATTATTGGAGAACACTCTTCCGGCCATTTCTATGAATATCCAATATTCAAAAGTGTGTTTTTTTGACAATAGGCGACATCTTCCAAATTTCGACTTTTGAAGTTTTAAAAAAGACTTTGCTCCTTTTTCCGAAAATGGTAGAAAATTTGGGAAAAAAAATTATTGGGGAACACTATTCCGGCCATTCCTATGAATGTTCAATATTCAAAAGTGTGTTTTTTTGACAATAGGCGACATTCCTCCAAATTTCGACTTTTGAAATTTTAAAAAGGACTTTGCTCCTTTTTCCGAAAATTGTAGGAGATTAGCGAAAAAACAATATTGAAGAACGCTCTTCCGGCCATTCCTATGAATGTCCAATATTCAAAAGTGTGTTTTTTTGACAATAGGCGACATTCTTCCAAATTTCGACTTTTGAAATTTTAAAAAGGACTTTGCTCCTTTTTCCGAAAATGGTAGGAGATAAGCGAAAAAACATTATTGGAGAACACTCTTCCGGCCATTCCTATGAATGTCCAATATTCAAAAGTGTGTTTTTTTGACAATAGGCGACATTCTTCCAAATTTCGACTTTTGAAATTTTAAAAAGGACTTTGCTCCTTTTTCCGAAAATTGTAGGAGATAAGCGAAAAAACATTATTGGAGAACACTCTTCCGGCCATTTCTATGAATGTCCAATATTCAAAAGTCTTAAGAGTGTGTTTTTTGAAAATTGGCGACATTGTTCCAAATTTCGACTTTTGAAATTTTAAAAAGGACTTTGCTCCTTTTTCCGAAAATGGTAGAAAATTTGCGAAAAAAATTATTGGGGAACACTATTCCGGCCATTCCTATGAATGTCCAATATTCAAAAATGTGTTTTTTTGACAATAGGCGACATTGTTCCAAATTTGGACTTTTGAAATTTTAAAAAGGACTTTGCTCCTTTTTCCGAAAATTGTAGGAGATAAGCGAAAAAACATTATTGGAGAACACTCTTCCGGCCATTTCTATGAATGTCCAATATTCAAAAGTCTTAAGAGTGTGTTTTTTGAAAATTGGCGACATTTTTCCAAATTTCAACTTTTGAAATTTTAGAAAGGACTTTGCTCCTTTTTCCGAAAATGGTAGAAAATTTGCGAAAAAAAATTATTGGGGAACACTATTCCGGCCATTTCTATGAATGTCCAATATTCAAAAGTGTGTTTTTTTGACAATAGGCGACATTCTTCCAAATTTCGACTTTTGAAATTTTAAAAAGGACTTTGCTCCTTTTTCCGAAAATTGTATGAGATAAGCGAAAAAACATTATTGGAGAACACTCTTCCGGCCATTTCTATGAATGTCCAATATTCAAAAGTGTGTTTTTTTGACAATAGGCGACATTCTTCCAAATTTCGACTTTTGAAATTTTAAAAAGGACTTTGCTCCTTTTTCCGAAAATTGTAGGAGATAAGCGAAAAAACATTATTGGAGAACACTCTTCCGGCCATTTCTATGAATGTCCAATATTCAAAAGTCTTAAGAGTGTGTTTTTTGAAAATTGGCGACATTTTTCCAAATTTCAACTTTTGAAATTTTAGAAAGGACTTTGCTCCTTTTTCCGAAAATGGTAGAAAATTTACGAAAAAAAAGTATTGGGGAACACTATTCCGGCCATTCCTATGAATGTCCAATATTCAAAAGTCTTAAGAGTGTGTTTTTTGAAAATTGGCGACATTGTTCCAAATTTCGACTTTTGAAATTTTAAAAAGGACTTTGCTCCTTTTTCCGAAAATGGTAGAAAATTTGCGAAAAAAAATTATTGGGGAACACTATTCCGGCCATTCCTATGAATGTCCAATATTCAAAAGTCTTAAGAGTGTGTTTTTTGAAAATTGGCGACATTGTTCCAAATTTCGACTTTTGAAATTTTAAAAAGGACTTTGCTCCTTTTTCCGAAAATTGTAGGAGATAAGCGAAAAAACATTATTGGAGAACACTCTTCCGGCCATTTCTATGAATGTCCAATATTCAAAAGTGTGTTTTTTTGACAATAGGCGACATTCTTCCAAATTTCGACTTTTGAAATTTTAAAACGGACTTTGCTCCTTTTTCCGAAAATTGTAGGAGATAAGCGAAAAAACATTATTGGAGAACACTCTTCCGGCCATTTCTATGAATATCCAATATTCAAAAGTGTGTTTTTTTGACAATAGGCGACATCTTCCAAATTTCGACTTTAGAAATTTTAAAAAAGACTTTGCTCCTTTTTCCGAAAATGGTAGAAAATTTGGGAAAAAAATTATTGGGGAACACTATTCCGGCCATTCCTATGAATGTCCAATATTCAAAAGTGTGTTTTTTTGACAATAGGCGACATTCTTCCAAATTTCGACTTTTGAAATTTTAAAAAGGACTTTGCTCCTTTTTCCGAAAATTGTAGGAGATAAGCGAAAAAACATTATTGGAGAACACTCTTCCGGCCATTTCTATGAATGTCCAATATTCAAAAGTCTTAAGAGTGTGTTTTTTGAAAATTGGCGACATTTTTCCAAATTTCAACTTTTGAAATTTTAGAAAGGACTTTGCTCCTCTTTCCGAAAATGGTAGACAATTTGGGAAAAAAAAATTATTGGGAAACACTATTCCGGCCATTCCTATGAATATCCAATATTCAAAAGTGTGTTTTTTTGACAATAGGCGACATTCTTCCAAATTTCGACTTTTGAAATTTTAAAAAGGACTTTGCTCCTTTTTCCGAAAATGGTAGAAAATTTGGGAAAAAAAATTATTGGGGAACACTATTCCGGCCATTCCTATGAATGTCCAATATTCAAAAATGTGTTTTTTTGACAATAGGCGACATTGTTTCAAATTTCGACTTTTGAAATTTTAAAAAGGACTTTGCTCCTTTTTCCGAAAATGGTAGAAAATTTGGGAAAAAAAATTATTGGGGAACACTATTCCGGCCATTCCTATGAATGTCCAATATTCAAAAGTCTTAAGAGTGTGTTTTTTGAAAATTGGCGACATTGTTCCAAATTTCGACTTTTGAAATTTTAAAAAGGACTTTGCTCCTTTTTCCGAAAATGGTAGAAAATTTGGGAAAAAAAATTATTGGGGAACACTATTCCGGCCATTCCTATGAATGTCCAATATTCAAAAGTGTGTTTTTTTGACAATAGGCGACATTCTTCCAAATTTGGACTTTTGAAATTTTAAAAAGGACTTTGCTCCTTTTCCCGAAAATGGTAGAAAATTTGGGAAAAAAAATTATTGGGGAACACTACTCCGGCCATTCCTATGAATGTCCAATATTCAAAAGTGTGTTTTTTTGACAATAGGCGACATTCTTCCAAATTTCGACTTTTGAAATTTTAAAAAGGACTTTGCTCCTTTTTCCGAAAATGGTAGAAAATTTGGGAAAAAAAATTATTGGGGAACACTCTTCCGGCCATTCCTATGAATGTCCAATATTCAAAAATGTGTTTTTTGACAATAGGCGACATTCTTCCAAATTTCGACTTTTGAAATTTTAAAAAAGACTTTGCTCCTTTTTCCGAAAATGGTAGAAAATTTGCGAAAAAAAATTATTGAGGAACACTATTCCGGCCATTCCTATGAATGTCCAATATTCAAAAGTGTGTTTTTTTGACATTCTTCCAAATTTCGACTTTTGAAATTTTAAAAAGGACTTTGCTCCTTTTTCCGAAAATTGTAGGAGATAAGCGAAAAAACATTATTGGAGAACACTATTCCGGCCATTTCTATGAATGTCCAATATTCAAAAGTCTTAAGAGTGTGTTTTTTGAAAATTGGCGACATTTTTCCAAATTTCAACTTTTGAAATTTTAGAAAGGACTTTGCTCCTCTTTCCGAAAATGGTAGAAAATTTGGGGAAAAAAATTATTGGGGAACACTATTCCGGCCATTCCTATGAATGTCCAATATTCAAAAGTGTGTTTTTTTGACAATAGGCGACATTCTTCCAAATTTCGACTTTTGAAATTTTAAAAAGGACTTTGCTCCTTTTTCCGAAAATTGTAGGAGATAAGCGAAAAAACATTATTGGAGAACACTCTTCCGGCCATTTCTATGAATGTCCAATATTCAAAAGTCTTAAGAGTGTGTTTTTTGAAAATTGGCGACATTGTTCCAAATTTCGACTTTTGAAATTTTAAAAAGGACTTTGCTCCTTTTTCCGAAAATGGTAGAAAATTTGCGAAAAAAATTATTGGGGAACACTATTCCGGCCATTCCTATGAATGTCCAATATTCAAAAGTGTGTTTTTTTGACAATAGGCGACATTCTTCCAAATTTCGACTTTTGAAATTTTAAAAAGGACTTTGCTCCTTTTTCCGAAAATGGTAGGAGATAAGCGAAAAAACATTATTGGAGAACACTCTTCCGGCCATTCCTATGAATGTCCAATATTCAAAAGTGTGTTTTTTTGACAATAGGCGACATTCTTCCAAATTTCGACTTTTGAAATTTTAAAAAGGACTTTGCTCCTTTTTCCGAAAATTGTAGGAGATAAGCGAAAAAACATTATTGGAGAACACTCTTCCGGCCATTTCTATGAATGTCCAATATTCAAAAGTCTTAAGAGTGTGTTTTTTGAAAATTGGCGACATTGTTCCAAATTTCGACTTTTGAAATTTTAAAAAGGACTTTGCTCCTTTTTCCGAAAATGGTAGAAAATTTGCGAAAAAAATTATTGGGGAACACTATTCCGGCCATTCCTATGAATGTCCAATATTCAAAAATGTGTTTTTTTGACAATAGGCGACATTGTTCCAAATTTGGACTTTTGAAATTTTAAAAAGGACTTTGCTCCTTTTTCCGAAAATTGTAGGAGATAAGCGAAAAAACATTATTGGAGAACACTCTTCCGGCCATTTCTATGAATGTCCAATATTCAAAAGTCTTAAGAGTGTGTTTTTTGAAAATTGGCGACATTTTTCCAAATTTCAACTTTTGAAATTTTAGAAAGGACTTTGCTCCTTTTTCCGAAAATGGTAGAAAATTTGCGAAAAAAAATTATTGGGGAACACTATTCCGGCCATTTCTATGAATGTCCAATATTCAAAAGTGTGTTTTTTTGACAATAGGCGACATTCTTCCAAATTTCGACTTTTGAAATTTTAAAAAGGACTTTGCTCCTTTTTCCGAAAATTGTATGAGATAAGCGAAAAAACATTATTGGAGAACACTCTTCCGGCCATTTCTATGAATGTCCAATATTCAAAAGTGTGTTTTTTTGACAATAGGCGACATTCTTCCAAATTTCGACTTTTGAAATTTTAAAAAGGACTTTGCTCCTTTTTCCGAAAATTGTAGGAGATAAGCGAAAAAACATTATTGGAGAACACTCTTCCGGCCATTTCTATGAATGTCCAATATTCAAAAGTCTTAAGAGTGTGTTTTTTGAAAATTGGCGACATTTTTCCAAATTTCAACTTTTGAAATTTTAGAAAGGACTTTGCTCCTTTTTCCGAAAATGGTAGAAAATTTACGAAAAAAAAGTATTGGGGAACACTATTCCGGCCATTCCTATGAATGTCCAATATTCAAAAGTCTTAAGAGTGTGTTTTTTGAAAATTGGCGACATTGTTCCAAATTTCGACTTTTGAAATTTTAAAAAGGACTTTGCTCCTTTTTCCGAAAATGGTAGAAAATTTGCGAAAAAAAATTATTGGGGAACACTATTCCGGCCATTCCTATGAATGTCCAATATTCAAAAGTCTTAAGAGTGTGTTTTTTGAAAATTGGCGACATTGTTCCAAATTTCGACTTTTGAAATTTTAAAAAGGACTTTGCTCCTTTTTCCGAAAATTGTAGGAGATAAGCGAAAAAACATTATTGGAGAACACTCTTCCGGCCATTTCTATGAATGTCCAATATTCAAAAGTGTGTTTTTTTGACAATAGGCGACATTCTTCCAAATTTCGACTTTTGAAATTTTAAAACGGACTTTGCTCCTTTTTCCGAAAATTGTAGGAGATAAGCGAAAAAACATTATTGGAGAACACTCTTCCGGCCATTTCTATGAATATCCAATATTCAAAAGTGTGTTTTTTTGACAATAGGCGACATCTTCCAAATTTCGACTTTAGAAATTTTAAAAAAGACTTTGCTCCTTTTTCCGAAAATGGTAGAAAATTTGGGAAAAAAATTATTGGGGAACACTATTCCGGCCATTCCTATGAATGTCCAATATTCAAAAGTGTGTTTTTTTGACAATAGGCGACATTCTTCCAAATTTCGACTTTTGAAATTTTAAAAAGGACTTTGCTCCTTTTTCCGAAAATTGTAGGAGATAAGCGAAAAAACATTATTGGAGAACACTCTTCCGGCCATTTCTATGAATGTCCAATATTCAAAAGTCTTAAGAGTGTGTTTTTTGAAAATTGGCGACATTTTTCCAAATTTCAACTTTTGAAATTTTAGAAAGGACTTTGCTCCTCTTTCCGAAAATGGTAGACAATTTGGGAAAAAAAAATTATTGGGAAACACTATTCCGGCCATTCCTATGAATATCCAATATTCAAAAGTGTGTTTTTTTGACAATAGGCGACATTCTTCCAAATTTCGACTTTTGAAATTTTAAAAAGGACTTTGCTCCTTTTTCCGAAAATGGTAGAAAATTTGGGAAAAAAAATTATTGGGGAACACTATTCCGGCCATTCCTATGAATGTCCAATATTCAAAAATGTGTTTTTTTGACAATAGGCGACATTGTTTCAAATTTCGACTTTTGAAATTTTAAAAAGGACTTTGCTCCTTTTTCCGAAAATGGTAGAAAATTTGGGAAAAAAAATTATTGGGGAACACTATTCCGGCCATTCCTATGAATGTCCAATATTCAAAAGTCTTAAGAGTGTGTTTTTTGAAAATTGGCGACATTGTTCCAAATTTCGACTTTTGAAATTTTAAAAAGGACTTTGCTCCTTTTTCCGAAAATGGTAGAAAATTTGGGAAAAAAAATTATTGGGGAACACTATTCCGGCCATTCCTATGAATGTCCAATATTCAAAAGTGTGTTTTTTTGACAATAGGCGACATTCTTCCAAATTTGGACTTTTGAAATTTTAAAAAGGACTTTGCTCCTTTTCCCGAAAATGGTAGAAAATTTGGGAAAAAAAATTATTGGGGAACACTACTCCGGCCATTCCTATGAATGTCCAATATTCAAAAGTGTGTTTTTTTGACAATAGGCGACATTCTTCCAAATTTCGACTTTTGAAATTTTAAAAAGGACTTTGCTCCTTTTTCCGAAAATGGTAGAAAATTTGGGAAAAAAAATTATTGGGGAACACTCTTCCGGCCATTCCTATGAATGTCCAATATTCAAAAATGTGTTTTTTGACAATAGGCGACATTCTTCCAAATTTCGACTTTTGAAATTTTAAAAAAGACTTTGCTCCTTTTTCCGAAAATGGTAGAAAATTTGCGAAAAAAAATTATTGAGGAACACTATTCCGGCCATTCCTATGAATGTCCAATATTCAAAAGTGTGTTTTTTTGACATTCTTCCAAATTTCGACTTTTGAAATTTTAAAAAGGACTTTGCTCCTTTTTCCGAAAATTGTAGGAGATAAGCGAAAAAACATTATTGGAGAACACTATTCCGGCCATTTCTATGAATGTCCAATATTCAAAAGTCTTAAGAGTGTGTTTTTTGAAAATTGGCGACATTTTTCCAAATTTCAACTTTTGAAATTTTAGAAAGGACTTTGCTCCTCTTTCCGAAAATGGTAGAAAATTTGGGGAAAAAAATTATTGGGGAACACTATTCCGGCCATTCCTATGAATGTCCAATATTCAAAAGTGTGTTTTTTTGACAATAGGCGACATTCTTCCAAATTTCGACTTTTGAAATTTTAAAAAGGACTTTGCTCCTTTTTCCGAAATAAAATTGTTTTTATTTGAAAGAATGTTTGGAAAAATACATTTTTGTATGAGGAATCGTTCAAGTTTATCAGTAAATATATGAATACTACTTTCTTTTGAAATGTTTAAGAAAGTGACTGTATCTACGGAAATATTAACTTCATTGTGAAATTATAGAAATATTCAGTAAGTTATCGATAGTGCTCTTTTTAATTCTTTATTTAATTTTTAATTCTTTCAATTCATCTTTATTTAATTATTTAATTCTTTCAATTCATCTTCACTAAGCTAAGCTTCACTAAGTACCTATTTTCAAATCCTTCAAAATTTGTTTCATTTTAAAGAATTTTTGGAAAAATACATTTTTGTATGAGGAATGGTTCAAGTTTATCAGTGAATACATGAATATTACTTCTTTATGAAATGTTTCAGAAAGCGACTGTATCTACGGATATATTAATTTCATTGCGAAATTATAAAAAGCTTCACTAAGTTAGCAACAGTGCTGTTTTGAATTCGTTCAAAACTATTTTAATATGACAGAGTTTTTAAAAAAATACATATTTGGAAAAATACATTTTTGCATGAGGAAAAATTAGAAATTGCAGCTTTATTATATAAATAAATTAGACCCGTGACTTTTTCCAAAAATTTCAAATTTTTTATGGAAAATTAGAAATCTCGGCTTTTATATTCATAAAAATTACACCCGTGACTTATTCAAACATTTTGAAGAAAAAGTGTTAAAATATGGTCAAGCAAAATTAGAAATCTCGGCTTTTGAATTTGTAAAAAATGCACCCGTGTCGTATTCAAAAATTTTCAAGAAAAAGTATAGAACATTTTTTATTTCAAAATTAGAAATCTCAGCTTTTATATATATAAAAATTACATTCGTAACTGATTCCAACATTTTGAAAAAAAGCGTTAAAAATTAAAAATTTCAACTTTAATATATAAACAAAATACACCTGTTACTTATTCAAAAAATTTCAAGAAAAATTATAAAATTTTTTTATGGAAAATTAGAAATCTCGACTTTCAAATTTATTAAAATTACACCCATGTGTTATTCAAAAATTTTCAAGAAAAAGTGTACAAAATTGGTGATGCAAAATCAGAAATCTCGGCTTTTATATTCACAAAAATTACACCCGTGACTTATGCAAACATTTTGAAGAAAAAGTGTTAAAATATGGTTATGCAAAATTAAAAATTTTGGCTTTCCAAAAATTTCAAGAAAAATTATAAGTTATCATAATGCGCTTCTCAATTCATTCAAAATTTTTTTGATTTGAAAGGATGTTTGGAAAAATACATTTTTGTATAAGGAATAGTTTAAGTTTCTCAGTAAATATATGAATATTACTTCTATATGAAATGTTTAAAAAAGTAATTTTATTGCGAAATTATAAAAATCTGCACCAAGTTACCGATAGTGCTCTTTTAAATTCTTTTAAAACTCCTTTCATTTGAAAGATTTTATGAAAACATACATTTTTAAATGAGAAGTGGTTTAAGTTTATCAATAAATTAATAAAAATTACTTCCCTATGAAATGTTTAAGAAAGTGACTGTATCTCCGGAAATAATAACTTCATTGCGAAATTATAAAAATCTTCACTAAGTTATCAATAGTGCTCTTTTCAATTCTTTCAAAATTGTTTTGATTTTAAAGAATGTTTGAATTTTGTATGAAGAATGGTTCAAGTTTATCAGTAAATATATGAATATTGCTTCTTAATGAAATGTTTAAGAAAGTGACTGTATCTCCGGAAATATAATTTTCATTGCGAAATTATTAAAATCTTCACCAAGTTATCGTTTCAATTCTTTTAAAATTGTGTGATTTGAATGAATGTTTGAAAAGACAATTTTTGTATGAGGAGTAGTTCAAATAAAAACAAATATATTTAAATAAATATTTGAATATTACTTTCATATGAAACTTTGAATTGAAAAGCACTTAGTTATTAACAGTGCTCTTTTCAATTCCTTTAAAATTGTTTTCATTTGAAAGAATTTATGAAAAAATACATTTTTAAATGAGAAGTGGTTAAAGTTTATCAATAAATTAATAAAAATTACTTCTTTTTGAAATGTTTAAGAAAGTGACTGTAGCTCCGGAAATATTAATTTCATTGCGAAATTATAAAAACCTCCACTAAGTTATAAGTAATGCGCTTTTCAATTCGTTCAAATTTTTTTTTTGATTTTAAAGAATGTTTGGAAAAATACATTTTTGTATGAGGAATCGTTCAAGTTTATCAGTAAATATATGAATACTACTTCCTTTTGAAATGTTTAAGAAAGTGACTGTATCTACGGAAATATTAACTTCATTGTGAAATTATAGAAATATTCAGTAAGTTATCGATAGTGCTCTTTTTAATCCTTTCAAAGTTGTTTTGATTTAAAATTATAAAAATCTTCACTAAGCTATCAAGAGTACCTATTTTCAAATCCTTCAAAATTTGTTTCATTTTAAAGAATTTTTGGAAAAATACATTTTTGTATGAGGAATGGTTCAAGTTTATCAGTGAATACATGAATATTACTTCTTTATGAAATGTTTCAGAAAGCGACTGTATCTACGGATATATTAATTTCATTGCGAAATTATAAAAAGGCTTCACTAAGTTAGCAACAGTGCTGTTTTGAATTCGTTCAAAACTATTTTAATATGACAGAGTTTTTAAAAAAATACATATTTGGAAAAATACATTTTTGCATGAGGAAAAATTAGAAATTGCAGCTTTATTATATAAATAAATTAGACCCGTGACTTTTTCCAAAAATTTCAAATTTTTTATGGAAAATTAGAAATCTCGGCTTTTATATTCATAAAAATTACACCCGTGACTTATTCAAACATTTTGAAGAAAAAGTGTTAAAATATGGTCATGCAAAATTAAAAATTTTGGCTTTCCAAAAATTTCAAGAAAAATTATAAGTTATAAATAATGCGCTTCTCATTCGTTCAAAATTTGTTTGATTTGAAAGAATGTTTGGAAAAATACATTTTTGTATGAGGAATGGTTCAAGTTTATCAGTAATTATATGAATATTACTTCTATATGAAATGTTTAAAAAAGTAACTGTAGCTCCGGAAATATTAATTTTATTGCGAAATTATAAAAATCTGCACCAAGTTACCGATAGTGCTCTTTTAAATTCTTTTAAAACTCTTTTCATTTGAAAGATTTTATGAAAACATACATTTTTAAATGAGAAGTGGTTTAAGTTTATCAATAAATTAATAAAAATTACTTCCCTATGAAATGTTTAAGAATGTGACTGTATCTCCGGAAATAATAACTTCATTGCGAAATTATAAAAATCTTCACTAAGTTATCAATAGTGCTCTTTTCAATTCTTTCAAAATTGTTTTGATTTTAAAGAATGTTTGAAAAAATACATTTTTGTATGAAGAATGGTTCAAGTTTATCAGTAAATATATGAATATTGCTTCTTTATAAAATGTTTAAGAAAGTGACTGTATCTCCGGAAATATAATTTTCATTGCGAAATTATTAAAATCTTCACCAAGTTATCGTTTCAATTCTTTTAAAATTGTGTGATTTGAATGAATGTTTGAAAAGACAATTTTTTTATGAGGAGTAGTTCAAATAAAAAAAAATATATTTAAATAAATATTTGAATATTACTTTCATATGAAACTTTGAATTGAAAAGCACTAAGTTATTAACAGTGCTCTTTTCAATTCCTTTAAAATTGTTTTCATTTGAAAGAATTTATGAAAAAATATATTTTTAAATGAGAAGTGGTTAAAGTTTATCAAAACATTAATAAAAATTACTTCTTTTTGAAATGTTTAAGAAAGTGACTGTAGCTCCGGAAATATTAATTTCATTGCGAAATTATAAAAACCTCCACTAATTTATCAGTAATGCGCTTTTCAATTCGTTCAAATTTTTTTTTTGATTTTAAAGAATGTTTGGAAAAATACATTTTTGTATGAGGAATGGTTCAAGTTTATCAGTAAATATATGAATATTACTTCTTTATGAAATGTTTAAGAAAGTGACTGTATCTACGGAAATATTAATTTCATTGCGAAACTATAAAAAGCTTCACTAAGTTAGCAACAGCGCTCTCTTGAATTCTTTCAAAATTATTTTAATTTGAAAGAATTTTTAAAAAAATACAAATTTGGAAAAAAATGTTTGCATGAGGAACAATCAGAAATTGTTATATAAATAAATTAGACCCGTGACTTTTTCCAAAAATTTCAAGAAAGATTATACAAATTTTTTATGGAAAAATTTTAAAGAAAAAGTGTACAAAAGTTTTCATACAATATTAGAAATCTCGGCTTTTATATTTACAAAAATTACACCCGGTCTTATTCAAACATTTTGAAGAAAACGTATCAAAAATTGGTCATGCAAAATTTGAAATTTCAGCATTAGTATATAAATAAAATGCACATGTCTTAATCAAAAAATTTCGAGAAAAATTATAAATTTTTTTTTTTGGAAAATTAGAGATTTTGGCTTAAATATATAAATAAATTACACCTGTGACTTATTCATAAAATTTCAAGAAAAATTATAAATATTTTTTATGGCAAATTAGAAATCTCGGCTTTTATATTTATAAAAATAACACTCTTGTCTTATTCAAAAATTTTAAAGAAAAAGTGTACAAAATTTTTTATGCAAAATTAGAAATCTCGGCTTTAGAATTTGTAAAAATTACTCCTGTTACCGCCACTCATAAATCGCGAATATGACATTACTGTTATCGATATGTAGAGAGATGAGCATGTCAAAATGTTAGATTATACCTTTTAATTTTCCACGCGGTATAATTATGAAGCCATATTTAATCGAGACCACATACATATGTATATAAAAACACCTACATAGATTTAAGATATTCATTCGTTCAGGTCATAAGGATTACGAAGCTTCGCTTAGAGTAGCCATACATAAAAGTAAGTATATCAGCAGTTTAGTATGTAAGTTTGTATAATGAATTTATTTATAATTTTAGGAAATTTAACATATTAAAGCGTAAGAATAAAGAATTAAAGTTTTCTAAAATTTTTACACTTGTGTTTAAAATCCACATTGGTTATCTTGATCTTGGGCCGCTTTACCCGCAACATTAAAATTCTTTTATTGGTACCTCATCGGATCGTTTGAAGGAATCATCTTGGGTGCTAAAACGTAAGTCCTAACAGAATGCAACCTTCCACTCCCTCACAGGGTCAACCACTAAGTCATCAACGACCAACTCAGTTAAGTCCTACACTGAACAACTGTCACATTTGCAACAAGTTCACAGAAAATGAAAATTTTATAAAATGCAGCAAGTGCCATCTTAATTTTCATTTACCTTGTGTCAATCTCAGCAGCAATCAAGACCAACCTACGTGGAGTTGCCAAAACTGTACGGTACAACATCAAATCACAATCGATTCCTTTTCTTCCATTCGAAGTGGGTCTTCGGCCGCTTCCCACTTCCGTCAACAAGCTCTTGAGCTACAACGTCTAGAAGAAGAGACACAACTTGAAAGAGATTTCATTAAAAAGAAATACCAAATTCCCGAACAAGCAGTAGATGACTTCGAGGACGCACAATCAGCTGCAGATCTGTACATGAGTGGTTAGATAATCAAATCCAACCCCCTACTTCGGCTATTGAAACCGCACACCAAAATATAGTTTCCGCAGCTCGTCAGTTTGAAACGCCACCTTACACATTTGTACCACAAGCCACAACAACGCAAGAAATGCCTAACACTACTGAACCATATTGCCAAAACGTAAGTAATAACTTAGTTTATACGACAAAAACAATAACTCCGCCCGTATGTACAACTACGTCATTCGTTAATAACATGTCTTCATTTATTAATGACCCAACAACGAACCGTCAGCAGCCGACAACTGCAAATTTATGTAATAATTCAGATAACGTAAATGCAGAAAATCACACATTAGAGACACCTGTACAATTTGGTTACATGGATTCAACGTTTTCCATGAACCCATCAAACCTCCAACCTGTTATATTGCCTGCTCACAGGCTTTCGCAACAACAAATAAGCGCGCGGCAGTCCGTACCAAAAGAGCTTCCAATTTTTACCGGCACTCCTGAAGAATGGCCCTTGTTTAGTGCCACATATGATTGGTCGACAGCAGTCTGTGGTTTTACAGACGCTGAAAATCTTGTCAGGCTTCAAAGTTCTCTAAAGGGGGAAGCACTTCGATCTGTTAAGCATATTTTGATCCATCCATCGGGTGTACCATGTGCTCTATCTACACTAAAATTGATTTTCGGACAACCGGAAAAAATATTAAACTCACTGAAAAATAGAATAAGATCACTACCAGCACTGAACACAAATAAATTGAGCACAATTACCTATTTCGCCGTGGAAGTAAAGGGCCTAGAAACAACAATTAAAGCCAGTGGTTTAATAAATGAAATGACCAATTCATCTTTATTACATGAATTAATAATGAAAATGCCATCGCATTTTCAACTTAACTGGGGTGAACACAAACTAAAATTAGCAAAAAATAACAAAAGAGTAAGTTTGACTGAATTCGCTAACTGGATATATGAAGTCGGTGTCTCAGCAAGCAGCATAAATATAGAAAGTAACAGCAGCGCATCAAAGTCAATAGAGCAGTATTCGCGTAAGCCAAAAAACTTTTATGTGCATGCTCATGAAGAACAAATCAAAAAGATCTGTTTAGTGTGTTCTGGCAACTGCAATAGTGTTGAGAAGTGTAAAAAATTCTTGGCTGCGAATAGAAGCGAGCGATGGAACTTAGTAAGAATGTACAATCTATGTAAACTGTGCCTGCGACGTCACTACGGTATTTGCAGTAGCAGCATCGTTTTCAGAGAAAATAATTGTCAAATAAAACATAATACATTGCTGCATAAATCCATGACTGAAGATGGAGAAACAAACGCTACAAGAGATAAAATAAATAAAAGCAAAATGAAATAGGTTGCAACGAAGAAGACTCAAAAATAGTTTCAATGAAAATTTCAGGTATGAATAAAAATGAATTTTCTATTTCTGTTCGTACGGTTAAGCAACTATCGCTTCCGAGTCAGAGCTTTAATTATAAAAAGTTATATGAAAAATTTCCGCACCTTAAAGGGCTACGCATCGCCCTTTTGCCTCATTTTTAATTATGTGTGCCAACTCGTGTTAAAGAAGGTACGAAAAACGAACCCGTCGCTTTACATACTCGCCTCGGCTGGCTAATATGTGGCAACTCCAGTGTTGGAGAAAAGGCCCAAATTCAATATAATTTTTACTCTTGCGAGTGTAAAGGTGAAAACGACCAAATTCTTACTCACTTACTCAAACAGTTTTATAGAACTGAGTTAGCAGGGATAAGTAACTATACTCCAGCTCTTGGAAAAGATGACCAAAGGGCATTAAGTTTGCTAGAAACATACACGAAACAAAGATGCGATGGCCATTACGAGACAGCTTTGCTCTGGCGATATGACAATATTAAACTTCCACAAAGCTTTGATATGGCGAAGAGAAGACTGATTTGTCTCGAAAAAACTCAAAGAAAAAATAAAGAGTTATTAGAATATTTCGAAAAAACAATTTCTGAATATTTTGAGAGAAATTACATAGCCAAAGTAAACAATAAAGATGATAAACAAAATTTATGGTATTTACCAATGTTTCCGGTATTTAACAAAAACAAACCAAATAAAACAAGAATAGTTTGGGATGCGGCCGCGAAGGCAAATGGTATTTCACTTAACTCTATGCTGCTCAAAGGGACAGATTTGCTGTCTTCTCTTGCAGCTATTCTTTTTCGTTTTCGGCAAAGGCAAATTGCAATCTGTGGTGACATCGAACAAATGTTCCATCAGATTTATATACGCGATGAAGACTGCCATGCGCAAAGATTTTTATGGCGCAGCTGCGACGACAACAAAGAACCCGAAGTGTACGTAATGAAGGTTATGATATTCGGTGCCTCCTGCGCTCCATGCATATCTCAGTATGTTAAAAACCTCAACGCATCAAAATTTGAAGCCAAGTATCCCTTAGCCGCTGCTGCCATCATAGATAACCACTATGTAGATGATTTTCTTGCTTCTTCGGATACTCCTGCAGAAGCCGCCGAACTGGCTAAAACTGTGCGATTCATTCATAGTGAGGGAGGATTCAAAATTAGAAACTGGTGTTCGAATAATGATTGCGTTTTGAAAGAATTCAACTCTTCTAACCCTTTGACCAATATTTGCCTAAACGTTAGTGTAGGCGAAGTAACAGAAAAGGTACTTAGCATATTTTGGAACCCTGTGGAAGACAATATAACCTTTAAACTGTCGCAGTCTATCTTAAACTGCGAACTTCTTCTCGGAAAAAAATTCCCACCAAACGTGAAATTTTAAGAACTCTAATGAGCATTTATGACCCTTTAGGGCTTGTAGGAAATTTCCTTATGTATTTGAAAATAGTTCTCCAAGAAGTTTGGAGAAGCAATATCGACTGGGACGAACATATTGTAGTACATCAACAAGTAAGGTGGGAAAACTGGCTAGCGCTTTTACCAGACTTAAAAAATTTAAATATACCTCGTTGTTATCTTAAAACATTGAAAAACTATAATAACTAGATGTTCAATTGCATGTATTTGTGGATGCAAGCGAACACGGTTATGCCGCCGTAGCGTATTTTAGGATGTGCTGTGGGTACGAAATCGCTATTTCACTTATTGGATCAAAAAATCGATGCCACGTTTAGATTAAGTTGGATACGCTCCGACCACCGGAAATATCATCAGTTTGTTGCAGTTCGTGTAAGTGAAATTCTCGATATTTCAGAGGTGGACGAGTGGTCCTGGATATCAGGAAAAACGAATGTAGCTGACGAAGCAACACGATGCACAAATAAACCTTATCTATCGAATACAGGGTGCTGGTTTAACTGCCCTGATTTTTTAAAGTTGCCAGAGAAAGAATGGCGGGAACCCAATACACACCTTTTGGAAACAAAGCTCGAGTTGAAAGAGTGCCATTTAACGGCACGAAGTATAGAACAACTTATAAACTTACAAAGATTTTCTCGGTGGTGCAGAGCATTAAGGGCAACTGCATTCGTAATTCATTTTTGCTACTGCCGTAGAAACAGAGATCACGCCTTCCTGTGAAAAGGAACTAACTCAAATTGAGTTGCTCAAAGCAGAACTGACTCTTATCAAAGATACGCAGAAAGTACATTTCCAAAATGAAATAAATTGTCTATCACAAAATAATAAATTAACAAAAACAAATTTTTTGTATAAATTGTCCCCGTATTTGGATCATAAAGGTGTCTTGAGAGTAGGTGGCCGAATTGATTATGCTGATGTTCCGGAGGAACTGAAGCATCCAGCCGTTTTGCCTAAACATTGCCGCATAACAACCCTTTTAATATTACATTACCATAATCTGTACCGTCATAGTAGCCTTGAGACAGTGGTGAATGAATTGCGGCAAAAATACTATATTCCTAAATTGAGAACCGTTTGTAAATCAACCATTAAGCAGTGTCAAATGTGTAAAATTAAAACTGCGATGCCGGAGATTCCGCAGATGGCAAAATTACCTCGGGCTCGACTGGGTTCGTATCTCTCACCATTCACATTCACGGGTCTTGACTTTTTTGGTCCTATTCTTGTCACTGTTAACCGACATAAAGAAAAGAGATATGGTGCACTATTCACATGTTTAACGGTACGTGCGGTTCATATTGAAGTCGTCTATTCGCTTAATACAAGTTCATGTATCATGGCAATACGTAAGTTTATTTCGCGAAGAGGCAGCCCAAGAGAATTTTTCAGCGACAATGGTACTAATTTTATCGGTGCTGATCGAGAGTTGCGTGAAGCCTTAAGAGAGGTGAATAAGAACACGCTAATACGAAGTTTTACAACGTCCTACACCAAATGGAACTTTAACCCACCCTCTGCTCCTTATACGGGAGGGGCATGGGAACGATTAGTTCGATCCGCAAAAACTGTATTCTACAATATTAAAACAGAACGGTTTCCAAGCGATGAAATATTGCAAAGCATGATGGCTGAAGTCGAAAGTATTATAAATTTCCGTCCTCTTACATATGTCCCAATAGAAAGCGAAAATCAAGCAGCGATCACTCCAAATCATATTTTGCTTGGCAACTCCAGCGGCTTAAAACCCCTTGCATCGTACGACGACGAAGGTCTTGTACTTAAAGAAAGTTGGTTGCGTTCACAACAATATGCACAAATCTTTTGGAAGAGATGGATGACAGAGTACCTGCCTACTTTGACGTGTAGGAAAAAGTGGTTTCAAAAAGCTAAACCCTTATCTGTGGGAGATTTAGTGATAGTGGTTGATCCAAACAACCCAAGAAACGTGTGGCCAAAAGGAAAGGTCATCGAAGTTGCCAAATCCGAAGATGGACAAGTACGAAAGGTAAAAGTTTTGACAATTTGTGGCGTTTAAGAAAGACCTGCTGCAAAATTAGCGGTTTTAGACGTGGCTGAAAGAAAGTAGAGTAAGTCTTCGAAATCTCGCCATACTGTGGGGGAGTGTTACCGCCACTCATAAATCGCGAATATGACATTACTGTTATCGATATGTAGAGAGATGAGCATGTCAAAATGTTAAATTATTCCTTTTAATTTTCCACGCGGTATAATTATGAAACCATATTTAATCGAGACCACATACATATGTATATAAAAACACCTACATAGATTTAAGATATTCATTCGTTCAGGTCATAAGGATTACGAAGCTTCGCTTAGAGTAGCCATACATAAAAGTTAGTATATCAGCAGTTTAGTATGTAAGTTTGTATAATGAATTTATTTATAATTTTAGGTTTTAACATATTAAAGCGTAGGAATAAAGAATTAAAGTTTTCTAAAATTTTTACACTTGTGTTTAAAATCCACATTGGCTATCTTGAGCTTGGGCCGCTTTACCCGCAACAACACCCAAGTCTTATTCAAAAATTTTAAAGAAAAAGTGTACAAAATTTTTCATGCAAAATTAGAAATCTCGGCTTTTGAATTTGTAAAAAATGCACCCGTGTCGTATTCAAAAATTTTCAAGAAAAAGTATAGAACATTTTTTATTTCAAAATTAGAAATCTCAGCTTTTATATATATAAAAATTACATTCGTAACTGATTCCAACATTTTGAAAAAAAGCGTTATATATTAAAAATTTCAACTTTAATATATAAACAAAATACACCTGTTACTTATTCAAAAAATTTCAAGAAAAATTATAAAATTTTTTTATGGAAAATTAGAAATCTCGACTTTCATATTTATTAAAATTACACCCATGTGTTATTCAAAAATTTTCAAGAAAAAGTGTACAAAATTGGTGATGCAAAATCAGAAATCTCGGCTTTTATATTCATAAAAATTACACCCGTGACTTATGCAAACATTTTGAAGAAAAAGTGTTAAAATATGGTTATGCAAAATTAAAAATTTTGGCTTTCCAAAAATTTCAAGAAAAAATATAAGTTATCATAATGCGCTTCTCAATTCATTCAAAATTTTTTTGATTTGAAAGAATGTTTGGAAAAATACATTTTTGTATGAGGAATGGTTTAATTTTATCAGTAAATATATGAATATTACTTCTATATGAAAAGTTTAAAAAAGTAATTTTATTGCGAAATTATAAAATGTCTGCACCAAGTTACCGATAGTGCTCTTTTAAATTCTTTTAAAACTCTTTTCATTTGAAAGATTGTATGAAAACATACATTTTTAAATGAGAAGTGGTTTAAGTTTATCAATAAATTAATAAAAATTACTTCCCTATGAAATGTTTAATAAAGTGACTGTATCTCCGGAAATAATAATTTCATTGCGAAATTATAAAAATCTTCACTAAGTTATCAATAGTGCTCTTTTCAATTCTTTCAAAATTGTTTTGATTTTAAAGAATGTTTGAAAAAATACATTTTTGTATGAAGAATGGTTCAAGTTTATCAGTAAATATATGAATATTGCTTCTTAATGAAATGTTTAAGAAAGTGACTGTATCTCCGGAAATATAATTTTCATTGCGAAATTATTAAAATCCTCACCAAGTTATCGTTTCAATTCTTTACAAATTGTGTGATATGAATGAATGTTTGAAAAGACAATTTTTGTATGAAGAGTAGTTCAAATAAAAAAAAATATATTTAAATAAATATTTGAATATTACTTTCATATGAAACTTTGAATTGAAAAGCACTAAGTTATTAACAGCGCTCTTTTAAATTCCTTTAAAATTGTTTTCATTTGAAAGAATGTTTGGAAAAATACATTTTTGTATGAGGAATCGTTCAAGTTTATCAGTAAATATATGAATATTACTTCCTTTTGAAATGTTTAAGAAAGTGACTGTATCTACGGAAATATTAACTTCATTGTGAAATTATAGAAATATTCAGTAAGTTATCGATAGTGCTCTTTTTAATTCTTTCAAAGTTGTTTTGATTTAAAATTATAAAAATCTTCACTAAGCTATCAAGAGTACCTATTTTCAAATCCTTCAAAATTTGTTTCATTTTAAAGAATTTTTGGAAAAATACATTTTTGTATGAGGAATGGTTCAAGTTTATCAGTGAATACATGAATATTACTTCTTTATGAAATGTTTCAGAAAGCGACTGTATCTACGGATATATTAATTTCATTGCGAAATTATAAAAAGCTTCACTAAGTTAGCAACAGTGCTGTTTTGAATTCTTTCAAAACTATTTTAATATGACAGAGTTTTTAAAAAAGTGCATATTTGGAAAAATACATTTTTGCATGAGGAAAAATTAGAAATTGCAGCTTTATTTTATAAATAAATTAGACCCGTGACTTTTTCCAAAAGTTTCAAATTTTTTATGGAAAATTAGAAATCTCGGCTTTTATATTTACAAAAATTACACCCGGTCTTGTTCAAAAATTTTCAAGAAAGAGTAAACAAAATTGTTCATGCAATCTTAGAAATCTCGGCTTTAATATATTTAAAAATTACACCCGTGACTTATTCAAACATTTTGAAGAAAACTTATCAAAAATTGGTCATGCAAAATTATAAATTTCAGCAGTAATATATAAATAAAATGCACATGTTTTAATTAAAAAATTTCAAGAAAAATTACAAAATTTTTTTTTGGAAAATTAGAAATTTTGGCTTTAATATATAAATAAATTACGCCTGTTACTTATTCATAAAATTGCAAGAAAAATTATAAGTTACCAATAATGCGCTTCTCAATTCGTTCAATTTTTTGTTTTTGGTATTAAAGAATGTTTGGAAAAATACATTTTTGTACTAGGAATGGTTCAAATTTATCAGTAAATATATGAATATTACTTCTATATGATATGTTTAAAAAAGTAACTGTAGCTTCGGAAATATTAACTTTATTACGAAATTATAAAAATCTGCACCAAGTTACCGATAGTGCTCTTCTCAATTCTTTTAAAACTCTTTTGATTTGAAAGATTTTATGAAAACATACATTTTTAAATGAGAAGTGGTTTAAGTTTATCAATAAATGAATAAAAATTACTTCCTTATGAAATGTTTAAGAAAGTGACTGTATTTCCGGAAATAATAATTTCATTGCGAAATTATAAAAATCTTCACTAAGTTATCAATAGTGCTCTTTTCAATTCTTTTAAAATTGTTTTGATTTTAAAGAATGTTTGGAAAAATACACTTTTTTATGAGGAATGGTTTAAGTTTATCAGTAAATATATGAATATTACTTACTTTTGAAATGTTTAAGAAAGTGCCTGTAGCTCCGGAAATATTAATTTCATTGGGAAATTATCAAAACCTCCACTAGTTATCAATAATGCGCTTCTCAATTCGTTCAAAATTTGTTTGATTTGAAAGAATGTTTGGAAAAACTCATTTTTGTATGAGGAATGGTTCAAGTTTATCAGTAAATATATGAATATTACTTCCTTTTGAAATGTTGAAGAAAGTGCCAGTAGCTCCGGAAATATTAATTTCATTGCGAAATTATAAAAACCTCCACTAGTTATCAATAATGCGCTTTTCAATTCGTTCAAAATTTTTTTGATTTGAAAGAATGTTTGGAAAAATACATTTTTGTATGAGGAATGGTTCAAGTTTATCAATAAATTAATAAAAATTACTTCCTTATGAAATGTTTAAGAAAGTGACTGTATCTCCGGAAATATTAATTTCATTGCGAAATTATTAAAATTTTTACTAAGTTATCGTTTTAATTCTTTTAAAATTGTGTGATTTGAATGAATGTTTAAAACGACAATTTTTGTATGAAGAGTAGTTCAAATAAAAAAAATTTATTAAAATATATATATGAATATTTCTTTCATATGAGTCTTTGAATATAAACGCACTTAGTTATTAACAGTGCTCTTTTCAATTCCTTTAAAATTGTTTTCATTTGAAATAGTTTATGAAAAAATACATTTTTTAATGAGAAGCGGTTGAAGCTTATCGATTAATATATGAATATTACTTCCTTTTGAAATGTTTAAGAAAGTGACTGTAGCTCCGACTGTAGCTCCGGAAATATTAATTTCATTGCGAAATTATAAAAACCTCCACTAAGTTATCAATAATGCGCTTTTCAGTTCGTTCAAAATTTTTTTGATTTGAAAGAATGTTTGGAAAAATACATTTTTGTATGAGGAATGGTTCAAGTTTATCAGTAAATATATGAATATTACTTCTATATGATATGTTTAAAAAAGTAACTGTAGCTCCGGAAATATTTATTTTATTGCGAAATTATAAAAATCTGCACCAAGTTACCGATAGTGCTCTTTTCAATTCTTTTAAAACTCTTTTTATTTGAAAGATTTTATAAAAACATAAATTTTTAAATGAGAAGTGGCTTAAGTTTATTAGTAAATTAATAAAAATTTCTTCCTTATGAAATGATTAAGAAAGTGACTGTATCTCCGGAAATATTAATTTCGTTGCGAAATTATAAAAATCTTCTACAAGTTATCATTTCAATTCTTTTAAAATTGTGTGATTTGAATGAATGTTTGAAAAGACAATTTTTGTATGAGGAGTAGTTTAAATAAAAAAAATATATTAAAATAAATATATGAATATTACTTTCATATGAAACTTTGAATTGAAAAGCACTAAGTTATTAACAGTGCTCTTTTTAATTCATTAAAATTGTTTTCATTTGAAAGAGTTTTGAGAAAATACATTTTTTATGAGAAGCGGTTCAAGCTTATCGATTAATATATGAATATTACTTCCTTTTGAAATGTTTAAGAAAGTGACTGTAGCTCCGGAAATATTAATTTCATTGCGAAATTATAAAAATCTTCACTAAGTTATTAATAATGCGCTTTTCAATTCGTTAAAATTTTTTTTGATTTGAAAGAATGTTTGGAAAAATACATTTTTGTATGAGGAATGGTTCAACTTTATCAGTAAATATATGAATATTACTTCTATATGATATGTTTAAAAAAGTAACTGTAGCTCCGGAAATATATATTTTATTGCGAAATTATAAAAATCTGCACCAAGTTACCGATAGTGCTCTTTTCAATTCTTTTAAAACTCTTTTGATTTGAAAGATTTTATGAAAACATAAATTTTTAAATGAGAAGTGGTTTAAGTTTATCAATAAATTAATAAAAATTACTTATTTATGAAATGTTTAAGAAAGTGACTGTATCTCCGGAAATAATAATTTCATTGCGAAATTATAAAAATCTTCACTAAGTTATCAATAGTGCTCTTTTCAATCCTTTAAAATTGTTTTGATTTTAAAGAATGTTTGGAAAAATACATTTTTGTATGAGGAATGGTTCAAGTTTATCAGTAAATATATGAATATTACTTATTTTTGAAATGTTTAAGAAAGTGCCTGTAGCTCCGGTAATATTAATTTCATTGCGAAATTATAAAAACCTCCACTAGTTATCAATAATGCGCCTTTCAATTCGTCCAAAATTTTTTTGATTTGAAAGAATGTTTGGAAAAATACATTTTTGTATGAGGAATGGTTCAAGTTTATCAGTAAATATATGAATATTACTTCTTTATGAAATGTTTAAGAAAGTGACTGTATCTCCGGAAATATAAATTTCATTGCGAAATTATTAAAATTTTTACTAAGTTATCGTTTTAATTCTTTTAAAATTGTGTGATTTGAATGAATGTTTAAAACGACAATTTTTGTATGAAGAGTAGTTCAAATAAAAAAAAATTTATTAAAATATATATATGAATATTTCTTTCATATGAGTCTTTGAATATAAACGCACTTAGTTATTAACAGTGCTCTTTTCAATTCCTTTAAAATTGTTTTCATTTGAAAGAGTTTATGAAAAAATACATTTTTTAATGAGAAGCGGTTCAAGCTTATCAATAAATATATGAATATTACTTCCTTTTGAAATGTTTAAGAAAGTGACTGTAGCTCCGACTGTAGCTCCGGAAATATTAATTTCATTGCGAAATTATAAAAACCTCCACTAAGTTATCAATAATGCGCTTTTCAATTCGTTCAAAATTTTTTTGATTTGAAGGATGTTTGGAAAAATATATTTTTGTATGAGGAATGGTTAAAGTTTATCAGTAAATATATGAATATTACTTCTATATGATATATTTAAAAAAGTAACTGTAGCTCCGGAAATATTTATTTTATTGCGAAATTATAAAAATCTGCACCAAGTTACCGATAGTGCTCTTTTCAATTCTTTTAAAACTCTTTTGATTTGAAAGATTTTATGAGAACATACATTTTTAAATGAGAAGTGGCTTAAGTTTATCAGTAAATTAATAAAAATTTCTTCCTTATGAAATGATTAAGAAAGTGACTGTATCTCCGGAAATATTAATTTCGTTGCGAAATTATAAAAATCTTCTACAAGTTATCATTTCAATTCTTTTAAAATTGTGTGATTTGAATGAATGTTTGAAAAGACAATTTTTGTATGAGGAGTAGTTTAAATAAAAAAAATATATTAAAATAAATATATGAATATTACTTTCATATGAAACTTTGAATTGAAAAGCACTAAGTTATTAACAGTGCTCTTTTTAATTCATTAAAATTGTTTTCATTTGAAAGAGTTTTGAGAAAATACATTTTTTTATGAGAAGCGGTCCAAGCTTATCAATAAATATATGAATATTACTTCCTTTTGAAATGTTTAAGAAAGTGACTGTAGCTCCGGAAATATTAATTTCATTGCGAAATTATAAAAATCTTCACTAAGTTATTAATAATGCGCTTTTCAATTCGTTAAAATTTTTTTTGATTTGAAAGAATGTTTGAAAAAAAACATTTTTGTATGAGGAATGGTTCAACTTTATCAGTAAATATATGAATATTATAATATATCTATATTATATATATAGAATATAGCTCCGGAAATATTTATTTTATTGCGAAATTATAAAAATTTGCACCAAGTTACCGATAGTGCTCTTTCCAATTCTTTTTAAACTCTTTTGATTTGAAAGATTTTATGAAAACATAAATTTTTAAATGAGAAGTGGTTTAAGTTTATCAATAAATTAATAAAAATTACTTATTTATGAAATGTTTAAGAAAGTGACTGTATCTCCGGAAATAATAATTTCATTGCGAAATTATAAAAATCTTCACTAAGTTATCAATAGTGCTCTTTTCAATCCTTTAAAATTGTTTTGATTTTAAAGAATGTTTGGAAAAATACATTTTTGTATGAGGAATGGTTCAAGTTTATCAGTAAATATATGAATATTACTTCTTTATGAAATGTTTAAGAAAGTGACTGTATCTCCGGAAATATAAATTTCATTGCGAAATTATTAAAATTTTTACTAAGTTATCGTTTTAATTCTTTTAAAATTGTGTGATTTGAATGAATGTTTAAAACGACAATTTTTGTATGAAGAGTAGTTCAAATAAAAAAAAATTTATTAAAATATATATATGAATATTTCTTTCATATGAGTCTTTGAATATAAACGCACTTAGTTATTAACAGTGCTCTTTTCAATTCCTTTAAAATTGTTTTCATTTGAAAGAGTTTATGAAAAAATACATTTTTTAATGAGAAGCGGTTCAAGCTTATCAATAAATATATGAATATTACTTCCTTTTGAAATGTTTAAGAAAGTGACTGTAGCTCCGACTGTAGCTCCGGAAATATTAATTTCATTGCGAAATTATAAAAACCTCCACTAAGTTATCAATAATGCGCTTTTCAATTCGTTCAAAATTTTTTTGATTTGAAGGATGTTTGGAAAAATATATTTTTGTATGAGGAATGGTTAAAGTTTATCAGTAAATATATGAATATTACTTCTATATGATATATTTAAAAAAGTAACTGTAGCTCCGGAAATATTTATTTTATTGCGAAATTATAAAAATCTGCACCAAGTTACCGATAGTGCTCTTTTCAATTCTTTTAAAACTCTTTTGATTTGAAAGATTTTATGAGAACATACATTTTTAAATGAGAAGTGGCTTAAGTTTATCAGTAAATTAATAAAAATTTCTTCCTTATGAAATGATTAAGAAAGTGACTGTATCTCCGGAAATATTAATTTCGTTGCGAAATTATAAAAATTTTCACCAAGTTATCATTTCAATTCTTTTAAAATTGTGTGATTTGAATGAATGTTTAAAAAGACAATTTTTGTATGAGGAGCATTTCAAATAAAAAAAAAATATATTAAAATAAATATATGAATATTACTTTCGTATGAAACTTTGAATTGAAAAGCACTAAGTTATTAACAGTGCTCTTTTCAATTCCTTTAAAATTGTTTTCATTTGCAAGTGTTTTTGAAAAATTTAATTTTTTTATGAGAAGCGGTTCATGCTTATCAATTAATATATGAATATTACTTCCTTTTGAAATGTTTAAAGAAGTGACTGTATGTCTGGTAATATTCTTTCATTGCAACATTATAAAAATCTTCATCAAGTTATCGATAGTGCTCTTTTCAATTCTTTTTAAATTGTTTGATTTGAATGAATGTTTGAAAGGACAATTTTTGTATGAAGAGTAGTTCAAATAAAAAAAAAGTTTGTTAAAATAAATATATGAATATTACTTTCATATTAATATTTGAATTGAAAAGCACTAAGTTAATAAAAGTGCTCTTTTCAATTCCTTTAAAATTGTTTTCATTTGAAAGAGTTTTTGTATGAGGAATAGTTCAAGTTTATCAGTAAATATATGAATATTACTTCTATATGATATGTTTAAAAAAGTAACTGTAGCTCCGGAAATATTAATTTTATTGCGAAATTATTAAAATTTTTACTAAGTTATCGTTTTAATTCTTTTAAAATTGTGTGATTTGAATGAATGTTTAAAACGACAATTTTTGTATGAAGAGTAGTTCAAATAAAAAAAAATTTATTAAAATATATATATGAATATTTCTTTCATATGAGTCTTTGAATATAAACGCACTTAGTTATTAACAGTGCTCTTTTCAATTTCTTTAAAATTGTTTTCATTTGAAAGAGTTTATGAAAAAATACATTTTTTAATGAGAAGCGGTTGAAGCTTATCAATAAATATATGAATATTACTTCCTTTTGAAATGTTTAAGAAAGTGACTGTAGCTCCGACTGTAGCTCCGGAAATATTAATTTCATTGCGAAATTATAAAAACCTCCACTAAGTTATCAATAATGCGCTTTTCAATTCGTTCAAAATTTTTTTGATTTGAAGGATGTTTGGAAAAATATATTTTTGTATGAGGAATGGTTAAAGTATATCAGTAAATATATGAATATTACTTCTATATGATATATTTAAAAAAGTAACTGTAGCTCCGGAAATATTTATTTTATTGCGAAATTATAAAAATCTGCACCAAGTTACCGATAGTGCTCTTTTCAATTCTTTTAAAACCCTTTTGATTTGAAAGATTTTATGAGAACATACATTTTTAAATGAGAAGTGGCTTAAGTTTATCAGTAAATTAATAAAAATTTCTTCCTTATGAAATGATTAAGAAAGTGACTGTATCTCCGGAAATATTAATTTCGTTGCGAAATTATAAAAATTTTCACCAAGTTATCATTTCAATTCTTTTAAAATTGTGTGATTTGAATGAATGTTTGAAAGGACAATTTTTGTATGAAGAGTAGTTCAAATAAAAAAAAGTTTGTTAAAATAAATATATGAATATTACTTTCATATTAATATTTGAATTGAAAAGCACTAAGTTAATAAAAGTGCTCTTTTCAATTCCTTTAAAATTGTTTTCATTTAAAAGAGTTTTTGTATGAGGAATAGTTCAAGTTTATCAGTAAATATATGAATATTACTTCTATATGATATATTTAAAAAAGTAACTGTAGCTCCGGAAATATTTATTTTATTGCGAAATTATAAAAATCTGCACCAAGTTAGCGATAGTGCTCTTTTCAATTCTTTTAAAACTCTTTTGATTTGAAAGATTTTATGAAAACATACAGTTTTAAATGAGAAGTGGTTTAAGTTTATCATTAAATTAATAAAAATTACTTCCTTATGAAATGTTTAAGAAAGTGACTGTAGCTCCGGAAATATTAATTTCATTGCGAAATTATAAAAACCTCCGCTAAGTTATCAATAATGCGCTTTTCAATTCGTTAAAAATTTTTTTGATTTGAAATAATGTTTGGAAAAATACATTTTTGTATGAGGAATGGTTCAAGTTTATCAGTAAATATATAAATATTACTTCTTTATGAAATGCTTAAGAAAGTGACTGTAGCTCCGGAAATATTAATTTCATTGCGAAATTATAAAAACCTCCACTAAGTTATTAATAATGCGCTTTTCAATTCGTTCAAAATTTTTTTGATTTGAAAGAATGTTTGGAAAAATACATTTTCGTATGAAGAATGGTTCAAGTTTATTAGTAAATATATGAATATTACTTCTTTATGAAATGTTTAAGAAAGTGACTGTATCTCCGGAAATTATAATTTCATTGCGAAATTATAAAAATCTCCACAAAATTATCAATTGATCGCTTTTCATTCTTTTAAAACTGTTTTGATTTGAAAGAATTTATGAAAACATACATTTTTAATGAGAAGTGGTTTAAGTTTATCAATAAATAAATAAAAATTGCTTCTTTATAAAATGTTTAAGAAAGTGACTATATCTCCGGAAATATTATTTCATTGCGAAACTATTAAAATCTGCAACAAGTTATCGTTTCAATTCTTTTTAAATTGTTTTATTTGAAAGAATGTTTGAAAAGACAATTTTTGTATGAGGAGTAGTTCAAATAAAAAATATATATTAAAATAAATATATGAATATTACTTTCATAAGAAACTTTGAATTGAAAAGCACTTAGTTATTAACAGTGCTCTTTTCAATTCCTTTAAAATTGTTTTCATTTGAAAGATTTTATGAAAAAATACATATTTTTATGAGAAGCGGTTCAAGCTTATCAATAAATATATGAATATTACTTTCTTTTGAAATGTTTAAGAAAGTGACTGTAGCTCCGGAAATATTAATTTCATTGCGAAATTATAAAAACCTCCACTAAGTTATCAATAATGCGCTTTTCAATTCGTTAAAAATTTTTTTGATTTGAAATAATGTTTGGAAAAATACATTTTTGTATGAGGAATGGTTCAAGTTTATCAGTAAATATATAGATATTACTTCTTTATGAAATGCTTAAGAAAGTGACTGTAGCTCCGGAAATATTAATTTCATTGCGAAATTATAAAAACCTCCACTAAGTTATTAATAATGCGCTTTTCAATTCGTTCAAAATTTTTTTGATTTGAAAGAATGTTTGGAAAAATACATTTTTGTATGAGGAATGGTTCAAGTTTATCAGTAAATATATAAATATTACTTCTTTATGAAATGTTTAAGAAAGTGACTGTAGCTCCGGAAATATTAATTTCATTGCGAAATTATAAAAACCTCCACTAAGTTTTTAATAATGCGCTTTTCAATTCGTTCAAAATTTTTTTGATTTGAAAGAATGTTTGGAAAAATACATTTTTGTATGAAGAATGGTTCAAGTTTATTAGTAAATATATGAATATTACTTCTTTATGAAATGTTTAAGAAAGTGACTGTATCTCCGGAAATTATAACTTCATTACGAAATTATAAAAATCTCCACAAAATTATCAATTGATCGCTTTTCATTCTTTTAAAACTGTTTTGATTTGAAAGAATTTATGAAAACATACATTTTTAATGAGAAGTGGTTTAAGTTTATCAGTAAATATATAAATATTACTTCTTTATGAAATGTTTAAAAAAGTGACTGTATCTCCGGAAATTATAACTTCATTACGAAATTATAAAAATCTCCACAAAATTATCAATTGATCGCTTTTCATTCTTTTAAAACTGTTTTCATCTGAAAGAGTTTATGAAAAAATACATATTTTTATGAGAAGCGGTTCAAGCTTATCAATAAATATATGAGTATTACTTTCTTTTGAAATGTTTAAGAAAGTGACTGTAGCTCCGGAAATATTAATTTCATTGCGAAATTATAAAAACCTCCACTAAGTTTTTAAAAAATGCACTTTTCAATTCCTTCAAAATGTTTTTGATTTGAAGGAATGTTTGGAAAAATACATTTTTGTATGAGGAATGGTTCAAGTTTATCAGTAAATATATGAATTTTACTTCTTTATGAAATGTTTAAGAAAGTGACTGTATCTACGGAAATTTTAATTTCATTGCGAAATTATAAAAAGCTTCACTAAGTTATCAACAGCGCTCTCTTGAATTCTTTCAAAATTATTTTAATTTGAAAGAATTTTTAAAAAAATACAAATTTGGAAAAAAATGTTTGCATGAGGAACAATCAGAAATTGTTATATAAATAAATTAGACCCGTGACTTTTTCCAAAAATTTCAAGAAAGATTATACAAATTTTTTATGGAAAAATTTTAAAGAAAAAGTGTACAAAAGTTTTCATACAATATTAGAAATCTCGGCTTTTATATTTACAAAAATTACACCCGGTCTTATTCAAACATTTTGAAGAAAACGTTTCAAAAATTGGTCATGCAAAATTTGAAATTTCAGCATTAGTATATAAATAAAATGCACATGTCTTAATCAAAAAATTTCGAGAAAAATTATAAATTTTTTTTTTTGGAAAATTAGAGATTTTGGCTTAAATATATAAATAAATTACACCTGTGACTTATTCATAAAATTTCAAGAAAAATTATAAATATTTTTTATGGCAAATTAGAAATCTCGGCTTTTATATTTATAAAAATAACACTCTTGTCTTATTCAAAAATTTTAAAGAAAAAGTGTACAAAATTTTTTATGCAAAATTAGAAATCTCGGCTTTAGAATTTGTAAAAATTACTCCTGTTACCGCCACTCATAAATCGCTAATATGACATTACTGTTATCGATATGTAGAGAGATGAGCATTTCAAAATGTTAAATTATTCCTTTTAATTTTCCACGCGGTATAATTATGAAGCCATATTTAATCGAGACCACATACATATGTATATAAAAACACCTACATAGATTTAAGATATTCATTCCTTCAGGTCATAAGGATTACGAAGCTTCGCTTAGAGTAGCCATACATAAAAGTAAGTATATCAGCAGTTTAGTATGTAAGTTTGTATAATGAATTTATTTATAATTTTAGGAAATTTAACATATTAAAGCGTAAGAATAAAGAATTAAAGTTTTCTAAAATTTTTACACTTGTGTTTAAAATCCACATTGGTTATCTTGATCTTGGGCCGCTTTACCCGCAACATTAAAATTCTTTTATTGGTACCTCATCGGATCGTTTGAAGGAATCATCTTGGGTGCTAAAACGTAAGTCCTAACAGAATGCAACCTTCCACTCCCTCACAGGGTCAACCACTAAGTCATCAACGACCAACTCAGTTAAGTCCTACACTGAACAACTGTCACATTTGCAACAAGTTCACAGAAAATGAAAATTTTATAAAATGCAGCAAGTGCCATCTTAATTTTCATTTACCTTGTGTCAATCTCAGCAGCAATCAAGACCAACCTACGTGGAGTTGCCAAAACTGTACGGTACAACATCAAATCACAATCGATTCCTTTTCTTCCATTCGTAGTGGCTCTTCGGCCGCTTCCCGCTTCCGTCAACAAGCTCTTGAGCTACAACGTCTAGAAGAAGAGACACAACTTGAAAGAGATTTCATTAAAAAGAAATACCAAATTCCCGAACAAGCAGTAGATGACTTCGAGGACGCACAATCAGCTGCAGATCTGTACATGAGTGGTTAGATAATCAAATCCAACCCCCTACTTCGGCTATTGAAACCGCACACCAAAATATAGTTTCCGCAGCTCGTCAGTTTGAAACGCCACCTTACACATTTGTACCACAAGCCACAACAACGCAAGAAATGCCTAACACTACTGAACCATATTGCCAAAACGTAAGTAATAACTTAGTTTATACGACAAAAACAATAACTCCGCCCGTATGTACAACTACGTTATTCGTTAATAACATGTCTTCATTTATTAATGACCCAACAACGAACCGTCAGCAGCCGACAACTGCAAATTTATGTAATAATTCAGATAACGTAAATGCAGAAAATCACACATTAGAGACACCTGTACAATTTGGTTACATGGATTCAACGTTTTCCATGAACCCATCAAACCTCCAACCTGTTATATTGCCTGCTCACAGGCTTTCGCAACAACAAATAAGCGCGCGGCAGTCCGTACCAAAAGAGCTTCCAATTTTTACCGGCACTCCTGAAAAATGGCCCTTGTTTAGTGCCACATATGATTGGTCGACAGCAGTCTGTGGTTTTACAGACGCTGAAAATCTTGTCAGGCTTCAAAGTTCTCTAAAGGGGGAAGCACTTCGATCTGTTAAGCATATTTTGATCCATCCATCGGGTGTACCATGTGCTCTATCTACACTAAAATTGATTTTCGGACAACCGGAAAAAATATTAAACTCACTGAAAAATAGAATAAGATCACTACCAGCACTGAACACAAATAAATTGAGCAGAATTACCTATTTCACCGTGGAACTAAAGGGCCTAGAAACAACAATTAAAGCCAGTGGTTTAATAAATGAAATGACCAATTCATCTTTATTACATGAATTAAAAATGAAAATGCCATCGCATTTTCAACTTAACTGGGGTGAACACAAAAAAAAATTTGCAAAAAATAACAAAAGAGTAAGTTTGACTGAATTCGCTAACTGGATATATGAAGTCGATGTCTCAGCAAGCAGCATAAATATAGAAAGTAAGAGCAGCGCATCAAAGTCAATAGAGCAGTATTCGCGTAAGCCAAAAAACGTTTATGTGCATGCTCATGAAGAACAAATCAAAAAGATCTATTTAGTGTGTTCTGGCAACTGCAATAGTGTTGAGAAGTGTAAAAAATTCTTGGCTGCGAATAGAAACGAGCGATGGAACTTAGTAAAAATGTACAATCTATGTAAACTGTGCCTGCGACGTCACTACGGTATTTGCAGTAGCAGCATCGTTTGCAGAGAAAATAATTGTCAAATAAAACATAATACATTGCTGCATAAATCCATGACTGAAGATGAAGAAACAAACGCTACGAGAGATAAAATAAATAAAAGCAAAAGAGATAATTTACATGCAGCACATAGGAATGAATGCAATGAAATCTTATTTAAAATTATACCCATAACAATATACGGAAACAATAATAAACGTTTTAATACTTTTGCATTTATAGTCAAGGGTTCGTCTGAAAGTCTGGTAAATGAACAAGTAATTAATAAACTAGATTTAAATGGTGAGTCACAACCTCTATGCTTGAAATGGACAGGTGAAATAGGTTGCAACGAAGAAGACTCAAAAATAGTCTCAGTGAAAATTTCAGTTATGAATAAAAATGAATTTTCTATTTCTGTTCGTACGGTTAAACAACTATCGCTTTCGAGTCAGAGCTTTAATTATAAAAAGTTATGTGAAAAATTTCCGCACCTTAAAGGCCCTTTTGCCTCATCTGGTACAGCATTTTGAAAATGCTTCAGTCATGGATTTTGAAAATGCTGTACCAGATGTACTTTTAGGATTAAATAACTTAAAATTATGTGTGCCAACTCGTGTTAAAGAAGGTACGAAAAACGAACCCGTCGCTTTACATACTCGCCTCGGCTGGCTAATATGTGGCAACTCCAGTGTTGGAGAAAAGGCCCAAATTCAATATAATTTTTACTCTTGCGAGTGTAAAGGTGAAAACGACCAAATTCTTACTCACTTACTCAAACAGTTTTATACAACTGAGTTAGCAGGGATAAGTAACTATACTCCAGCTCTTGGAAAAGATGACCAAAGGGCATTAAGTTTGCTAGAAACATACACGAAACAAAGATGCGATGGCCATTACGAGACAGCTTTGCTTTGGCGATATGACAATATTAAACTTCCACAAAGCTTTGATATGGCGAAGAGAAGACTGATTTGTCTCGAAAAAACTCAAAGAAAAAATAAAGAGTTATTAGAATATTTCGAAAAAACAATTTCTGAATATTTTGAGAGAAATTACATAGCCAAAGTAAACAACAAAGATGATAAACAAAATTTATGGTATTTACCAATGTTTCCGGTATTTAACAAAAACAAACCGAATAAAACAAGAATAGTTTGGGATGCGGCCGCGAAGGCAAATGGTATTTCACTTAACTCTATGCTGCTCAAAGGGACAGATTTGCTGTCTTCTCTTGCAGCTATTCTTTTTCGTTTTCGGCAAAGGCAAATTGCAATCTGTGGTGACATCGAACAAATGTTCTATCAGATTTATATACGCGATGAAGACTGCCATGCGCAAAGATTTTTATGGCGCAGCTGCGACGACAACAAAGAACCCGAAGTGTACGTAATGAAGGTTATGATATTCGGTGCCTCCTGCGCTCCGTGCATATCTCAGTATGTTAAAAACCTCAACGCATCAAAATTTGAAGCCAAGTATCCCTTAGCCGCTGCTGCCATCAAAGATAACCACTTCTTCTTCTTCTTTCTTCTTTTGGCGCTACAGTCCGTGGTGAACCTGGGCCTCAACCAACAAAGTTTTCCAGCTGGCACGGTCTTTAGCCAGCGTTCTCCAATTTTGCACACCAAGTTGGTTGAGGTCCCTCTCCACTTGTGTGCGCCATCGGTTCCGTGGGCGTCCTCTACTGCGTTGTCCCACAGGTTCGGAATCGAAGATTCTACGGGTCGGAGCAGTATTCTCCATGCGCTCTACATGGCCCAACCATCTTAGCCGTTGGATCCGTAGGCGCCTGGTTAGGCTCATGTCGCTGTACAACCCGTACAGTTCATGATTGAATCTTCTTCTCCAGAAACCATCAACGCAAACAGGGCCGAAGATTGAACGCAGAACTTTTCTCTCGAAAATACAAGGACTTCCTCATCCGCCTTCGACACCGTCCATGCTTCTGCGCCATAAAGAAGTACAGGGATTATCAAAGTGGTATATAGTGTCAACTTGGTTTTTCGAGAAAGGGCCTTACTACTCAATTGCCTCTTGAGCCCAAAGAAACAGCGATTGGCAAGAGTTATTCTGCGTTTGATCTCGGTACTGATGTTGTTCATATTGTTGACTTGGGAGCCAAGGTAGACGAAGTCCTTCACTACCTCGAAGTTATAGCTGCCTATGGTGATGTTCTGGCCCAGTCGTCGGTGTTGCGCGTCCTTTTTTGATGACAGCATATACTTCGTTTTGCCCTCGTTCACCGCTAGACCCATTTTGGCCGCCTCCGTTGAAATACCAGCAAACGCTTCAGTGACGGCTCGCTGTGTTCGACCAATCACGTCAATGTCGTCAGCGTATGCTAGCAGTTGCACGGACTTTTGGAAGATCGTGCCTCTGTTGTTGGCGTGTGAGTTTTGCACGATCTTCTCAAGAATTATGTTAAAAAAATCACATGACAGTGCGTCGCCTTGTCTAAATCCCCTTCTGACATTGAAGGTCTCGGTGAATTCGTTACCGACCTTGATGGAGCAGCGAGAGTTCTCCATCGTCATCCTACACAGCCTGACGAGTTTAGTAGGAATGTCAAAACTAGACATGGCTTCGTATAGCTCGTCCCTATACACACTGTCATATGCGGCCTTAAAATCGACGAATAGGTGGTGGGTGTCGATTTGCATCTCTTGGGTCTTTTCCAGGATCTGCCGTAGTGTGAAAATTTGGTCGATGGTGGACTTCCCCGGCCTGAAACCACACTGATAAGGACCTATCAGACTGTTCACGAATGGTTTCAGGCGCTCACACAAAACGGCAGAGAAGATCTTGTAGGCGATGTTCAGGAGACTTATTCCTCGGTAGTTGGCGCAGTTGAAGGGGTCTCCTTTTTTGTGGATCGGGCAAACGATGCTGAGATTCCACTCGTCGGGCATGCTTTCCTCCGACCATATCTTACAGATGAGCTGGTGCATGCGCCCAACCAGGTCATCTCCGGCTGCCTTAAATAGTTCCGCGGACAGTGCGTCCGCTCCTGCAGCTTTGTTTGATTTCAATCTCGATATTGCTATCTTGACTTCATTCAGGTCGGGGGGACGGAATTCTCTACCATCATCGTCCGTTATCTGTAGTGGAATATTCTGCCTGGCGATGGAATCGGTGTTTTGTTCGCCGTTAAACTGTCTGCAGAAGTGATCCTTCCAGATTCTCAGCATCGATTGCGGCTCTACTACGATTTGACCCTCTTCGTCACAACAGGCTTCTGTCCGAAGCTTATATCCATTGGATAGTTGTTTTACCCGTTGGTAAAACTTTCGGATATTATTCCTGCCGTAACACCTCTCCAGTTCCTCGATCGCGCGCTTCTCGTGCTCTTTCTTCTTCTTTTTGAGAAGCCGGTGTTCTTCCCTTCTGTTCCGTTCCTAGAGCTCACGAGCTGCTCTCGTCCTTTTCTCCAACGTCGCACAGTGGCACCCGTAGAGCAAACGAGGTTGCAAAAATCAAAATTTTCATGTGCGCCTGCGAAATTTTAAATGAATCCATCTTATAGTAAACTTTTCAACGATCTCAAATATGCTACTCTTAACAATATCAGATTTTTAGTTTAGAAGACATAACTGTTCAAAGTTAACCAATTTTCGGATTTAAAAAAAACACACAATTTTTAGGTAGTTTGATCCGATTTCAGGTGTAATATCACGAAAACTAGGCAACGAATAGTATTTTTTTTTGTTTTTAGTGATTGATGTGCTTATTAAATGTATAACAATAAAAAAAATTGTGCTGTTTGCTTTGTGTTTCTCTAGGTAAATCAGTATTTAAAAACTATCCATTTTTTCACTATTCTTCAACTTTGACGGAAAATAAAAAAAATTTACCTTTTTTTACCTCCGCCATATTTTCAAAATATGTTCTTTAACTAGTCTTTTACATAACTCAAAAGGTTTTATCTGCCTTTACGTGCCTATTTGGCTTCTACAGGTAAAAAACGTTAAAAAGACATGGTTGCAGAAATTGTATGGCGGGCATCCCTTACATGCCTTGACTGACAGTTACTTTGATGTAATAGTTTGAAAATTGCATTTTGAGTCAGTTGTCTACCTGAGAGCCTCTGGCGAAAAATTTGGTCCTAATATTCCGTTACAGACACAAGATGCACAAAAAACTACTCATTGAAATAAGCAGGTACGCACCTCACTTAAAAATTATTTTTGGCGTACATATGGTGAAGAACAATACTGACTTATGGTACAGGTAGGCACAAATCTCATTTGGCTACGTGCATAATATCAAAACTGTATAATTCAGCCCAAATGCATATGTATGCATGTAACAGGTACATTTGTAGACATGGTAGCATAGGCCTATATATTGCAAAACAAGCTTAATGCCTGCATTAGTCTACGACTGAAAGTTGGCGAAACAAGTATTGAAAACATGGCGTTGAACAATTTAAAACTATTTGAACTGTTTAGAAAGTCAATTACACCAACGTGTTTCGCGGAAGCTGCTTTAGAAGAACTCGATAGCTTATACGGAAATATTGAGAGAAGCAAAAGTATAAAAAATAATCTTTGTATGATACATGCCAAAATTAAGACAAAATGGGTGAAATGCAATCGAACCATTAACATCTTCAACTCCAAATACGAGGACTGGCTTAATGAAGACACCATCCTGGATATATTGGCAGTAGATAAACCCTCCACATCAACCAGAGGAGAAAAAGGAAGGCCAAAAAAAAGTATGGAGGAGTGTTCAATTTTCACAAGAAAGAGGAAACTTGCCGATGCCACCAATGACTTGACCACGAAGGATTTATCGGATGCGCTGTCTATTAAATACATAAAGGATAGTGAACGAGTTAGGTCGCAGATTACAAAATCTGTTGCTGATGCAAGCCCACTGCGACTAAAAAGGATTAAGGAAAGCATTCCCACTCGCACAAACGCACATATTAAAAAGTATAGTTCCGAAGAAGCCTTGGCTCTGTTTTTGGACTTAGAACTTTCCAAAGAGAAATATGAGATACTACGGGCATCTTTAATGCGACACGGGGCTGACCTTTTCCCCGGATACAAGCATATTACGCAAGCCAAAATAAATTCACGACCATTGCGTACGGAGTTTACGGAAGTCTCTGCGAAAGCCAATCTGCAGGATCTTATGGACCATACAGCAAAACGGTTGTTGGAAAGTCTTCCTGAAAATGAGGTGGAAATTCTTCCTCAGAAACTAACATTGATCAGCAAATGGGGCTGCGATGGATCATCCGGACAAAGCGTTTATAAGCAAAGGATATCTTCCGATGACACTACAATATCTGACGGAAATATGTTTATGGCATCTGTTGTTCCATTGCGGCTAAAATCTGATGTTTCCCTACACTGGAAAAATCATCGACCGTCATCAGTGCATTATTGCCGACCAATAATGTTTCAGTTTGCAAAGGAATCGGCAGAACTCATAAGGACCACGGTGAAGGACATTGAAGAACAAATAAGCAAGATTAAGCATACAAAATTGCAAATTGGAGAAGGAAAATATATTGAATGTAGTTACGAGTTCCACCTGACCATGGTTGACGGAAAAGTCGTAAACGAACTGACAGGAACAACCTCAACATTGACATGCCCGATTTGCAAAAAGAGTCAGAAGAACTTCGGTAATTTAAACGATTCTACAAACGAGGAGAATTACGAATATGGAATGTCACCATTGCACGCAAGGATAAGGTGTATGGAGTTCTTGCTAAAACTGGCGTATACCCTACCACAACAAGATGAAAACATCGATGAAAATACATCAATTAAGGATAAGGAAAAGATCAGAAAGAAGCAAATAAAGAATGCTTTTTGGAAACAACTTGGACTAAAAGTAGACTGCCCCAAGTGTGGATACGGTAACTCAAACGATGGAAACACTTCAAGGAGATTTTTTGCAAATGATGAGGCAGTAACTAGAATCACTGGAATTGACAATGAAATCGTCAAAAGATTGGGAACGATCTTGAATGTTTTAAACTGCCAAGAAAGTGTTAATTCTACAAAATTTGGAGAATATGCATCGGAAACTGCATCTCTTTTAGCAAAAATTTATCCACAGAAGAAGTTGACCCCGACCGTCCATAAAATATTGGCGCATGGCAAAGATATAATTGAGTACCAGTCTTTGCCAATTGGAGAGCTTTCTGAAGAAGCGCAGGAGTCTCTTAACAAATTTTACAAAAAATATAGATTGCAGAACACGTTCAAAGCATCAAGGGTGAGGCAAAATGAGGACCTCTTCAACATGTTAGCAGCATCTTCCGATCCACTTATTTCTTCCCTGCGGCATGTGAAGACACGAAAAGAACTACAATGGAATTATACTTTAGAAATGATTAGTCTTTTAGATATACCTTCTGTTACGAATTGTGATGAATATTTTACAGAAAATTCAAAAAATTAATTGAAAAAAAATTTGTTTAATTTGTTGGCTAATAACTTTAAAACAGAAAAAGCTTTCAAAAGAACTAAGAAATATAAGATTGGTAAAAATAATTTGATTTTGTTACCATAAAATAGATGAGTTAGAAAAAAATTAGAGTTTAGAAATGATTTGTATTTTAGACATACTTTGTCTTACCAAGAAAATGAATATTTTACAGAAAATTGAAAAAATCATTTAAAAAAAAACTCTTTTGTTGTAATTTTTTAGGTAATATCTTAAAACATGAAAAGCTTACAAAAGAACTACAAAAAAATATAAAATTCTTAACAAAAATTTTTTTGTTACCAAAACTTGGATTTTTTCACAAATTTTAACTTTGAAAACCCATAAGTAAGCACCTATAAGGTGTAGCGTCCACTCCAACCGCTCATTTTATAGGTTGAACAATTATCTATGACATGCAATTTAAATTATTCGATTATCTTGTTCGGTTCAAAAGATATGATTTTTGCAACGAAAAAAGTCAAATGGCGCCACTGTGCGTCGCCTTATACGCTGCTAGCTTCGCTGAATGTGCCTGCCTGCACTCGTCGTCAAACCATGGGTTTTTTCCGGGTGGCATTTTAAAACCCAATACATCAGAGGCAGCATCTCTGATGGCATTTTGGCAAAGGTTCCATTCCTCATCGGTTGTTTCGCCTGGCAGGGCTGGACTCTCTGAGAGCTTAAGGGAGACTAGATCGGCGAATTTCCCAGCGGTCGATTGCGATTGTAGCTTTGCGACGTCAAACTGTTGTGGTCGTGCTCTACTCCGGTTTGCTACTGATATCCGTGATCTTACCTTGGCTACAACAAGGAAGTGATCGGAGTCAATGTTGGCTCCTCGGAATGTTCGGACATCAAGAATACTGGAGGAGTGTCTGCCGTCGATCGCAATGTGATCAATTTGGTTGACGGTTAATTGATCAGGGGACCGCCAGGTCCCTTTGTGAATGTTGAGGTGAGGGCATCGCGTGCTTGCTACAGTGAGATTACGCCCCGTTACAAAATCTAGCAGCCTGAGTCCGTTATCCGATGTGTCGTCATGCAGGCTGTGTTTCCCGATGACTCTAGCAAAGATGTCTTCCTTGCCCAGCTTTGCGTTGAAATCTCCTAGGACGATCTTGGTGTCGTAGCTGGGGCATTGATCGTATGTTCTTTCTAGGAGATTATAAAAGTCATCCTTGCTGTCATCATCTTTATCCTCCGTAGGGGCGTGGGCGCAGATTAGGCTAATGTTGCCGAGCCTAGCCTTGATGCGGATTGTAATGAGGCGTTCACTCACGGATTTAAAGCTTAAGACTTTTTGCCTAAGTCTGCCTCGAACAACAAACCCGCATCCAAACAGGCGCTGTCGCCGCTCTTTGTAGCAATCACCGTAGTAGATGTCGCAGTTTCTCACTTTCTTTTTGCCCGGCCCATCCCATCGCACTTCCTGGATGGCGGTGATGTCAGCCTTATAGGCTTCCAGGGCCTCCGCAAGTTCATCGGCTGCACGTGGTCTGTTCAGGGACCTGACATTCCACGTGCAGAACCGAAAATCGTTATCCTTATTTCGTTGTTCCTGGTCGTCAGCAATAAAGTCATCCATATTTATATTGATTCTTTGTTGTTGTGTCGAAACTAGTGTGTTTTTACACGGTAGGGAAGTTACCCCCACGCACAACCCCCGAAACCTGGAGGACTGGGTCCTGGTTTAGACCCCTGGACAGAGGGGATTCGCTGCACACTTTGGTTCACCTCTAAGCGGGTGCTGTAGGGGCTATCCAGGGGCGCCACGAGGAGGCAGTATGTCAGCTTGACCAGTCCATTTTCAGGGATCGCTGCTGGCTTCTCGCCAGGTTGAGAGCAATCAACAACTTTGCCCTGAGTGCACTGGCCCATTCCCCCAAAAAAAAAAGATAACCACTATGTAGATGATTTTCTTGCTTCTTCGGATACTCCTGCAGAAGCCGCCGAACTGGCTAAAACTGTGCGATTCATTCATAGTGAGGGAGGATTCAAAATTAGAAACTGGTGTTCGAATAATGATAGCGTTTTGAAAGAATTCAACTCTTCTAACCCTTTGACCAATATTTGCCTAAACGTTAGTGTAGGCGAAGTAACAGAAAAGGTACTTAGCATATTTTGGAACCCTGTGGAAGACAATATAACCTTTAAACTGTCGCAGTCTATCTTAAACAGCGAACTTCTTCTCGGAAACAAAATTCCCACCAAACGTGAAATTTTAAGAACTCTAATGAGCATTTATGACCCTTTAGGGCTTGTAGGAAATTTCCTTATGTATTTGAAAATAGTTCTCCAAGAAGTTTGGAGAAGCAATATCGACTGGGATGAACATATTGTAGTACATCAACAAGTAAGGTGGGAAAACTGGCTAGCGCTTTTACCAGATTTAAAAAATGTAAATATAAATCGTTGTTATCTTAAAACATTGAAAAACTATAATAACCTAGATGTTCAATTGCATGTATTTGTGGATGCAAGCGAACACGGTTATGCCGCCGTAGCGTATTTTAGAATGTACTGTGGGGACGAAATCGCTATTTCACTTATTGGATCAAAAACTAGGGTGGCGCCACTAAAGGTTTTATCGATGCCACGTTTAGAGCTGATGGCAGCTGTTATTGGTGCTCGGTTTGCTATGTATATTGAAAAATATCGGCTTTTATATTCATAAAAATTACACCCGTGACTTATTCAAACATTTTGAAGAAAAAGTGTTAAAATATATTCATGCAAAATTAAAAATTTTGGTTTTCCAAAAATTTAAAGAAAAATTATAACTTATCAATAATGCGCTTCTCAATTCGTTCAAAATTTGCTTGATTTAAAAGAATGTTTGGAAAAATACATTTTTGTATGAGGAATGGTTCATGCTTATCAATAAATATATGAATATTACTTCCTTTTGAAATGTTTAAGAAAGTGACTGTATGTCCCGTAATATTCTTTCATTGCAACATTATAAAAATCTTCACCAAGTTATCGATAGTGCTCTTTTCAATTCTTTTTAAATTGTTTGATTTGAAAGAATGTTTGAAAGGACAATTTTTGTATGAGGAGTAGTTCAAATAAAAAAAATGTATTAAAATAAATATATGAATATTACTTTCATATGAAACTTTGAATTTAAAAGCACTAAGTTATTAACAGTGCTCTTTTCATATCCTTTAAAATTGTTTTCATTTAAAAGAGTTTATGAAAAAATTCATATTTTTATGAGAAGCGGTTCAAGCTTATCAATAAATATATGAATATTACTTTCTTTTGAAATGTTTAAGAAAGTGACTGTAGCTCCGGAAATATTAATTTCATTGCGAAATTATAAAAACCTCCACTAAGTTATCAATAATGCGCTTTTCAATTCGTTCAAATTTTTTTTTGATTTTAAAGAATGTTTGGAAAAATACATTTTTGTATGAGGAATGGTTGAAGTTTATCAGTAAATATATAAATATTACTTCCTTTTGAAATGCTTAAGAAAGTGACTGTAGCTCCGGAAATATTAATTTCATTGCGAAATTATAAAAACCTCCACTAAGTTATTAATAATGCGCTTCTCAATTCGTTCAAAATTTTTTTGATTTGAAAGAATGTTTGGAAAAATACATTTTTGTATGAGGAATGGTTCAAGTTTATCAGTAAATATATGAATATTACTTCTATATGAAATGTTTAAAAAAGTAACTGTAGCTCCGGAAATATTTATTTTATTGCGAAATTATAAAAATCTGCACCAAGTTACCGATAGTGCTCTTTTCAATTCTTTTAAAACTCTTTTGATTTGAAAGATTTTATGAAAACATACATTTTTAAATGAGAAGTGGTTTAAGTTTATCATTAAATTAATAAAAATTACTTCCTTATGAAATGTTTAAGAAAGTGACTGTAGCTCCGGAAATATTAATTTCATTGCGAAATTATATAAACCTCCGCTAAGTTATCAATAATGCACTTTTCAATTCGTTAAACATTTTTTTGATTTGAAATAATGTTTGGAAAAATACATTTTTGTATGAGGAATGGTTCAAGTTTATCAGTAAATATATAAATATTACTTCTTTATGAAATGCTTAAGAAAGTGACTGTAGCTCCGGAAATATTAATTTCATTGCGAAATTATAAAAACCTCCACTAAGTTATTAATAATGCGCTTTTCAATTCGTTAAAAATTTTTTTGATTTGAAAGAATGTTTGGAAAAATACATTTTCGTATGAAGAATGGTTCAAGTTTATTAGTAAATATATGAATATTACTTCTTTATGAAATGTTAAAGAAAGTGACTGTATCTCCGAAAATTATAATTTCATTACGAAATTATAAAAATCTCCACAAAATTATCAATTGATCGCTTTTCATTCTTTTAAAACTGTTTTGATTTGAAAGAATTTATGAAAACATACATTTTTAATGAGAAGTGGTTTAAGCTTATCAATAAATAAATAAAAATTGCTTCTTTATAAAATGTTTAAGAAAGTGACTATATCTCCGGAAATATTATTTCATTGCGAAACTATTAAAATCTTCAACAAGTTATCGTTTCAATTCTTTTTAAATTGTTTTATTTGAAAGAATGTTTGAAAAGACAATTTTTGTATGAGGAGTAGTTCAAATAAAAAATATATATTAAAATAAATATATGAATATTACTTTCATATGAAACTTTGAATTGAAAAGCACTTAGTTATTAACAGTGCTCTTTTCAATTCCTTTAAAATTGTTTTCATTTGAAAGATTTTATGAAAAAATACATATTTTTATGAGAAGCGGTTCAAGCTTATCAATAAATATATGAATATTACTTTCTTTTGAAATGTTTAAGAAAGTGACTGTAGCTCCGGAAATATTAATTTCACTGCGAAATTATAAAAACTTCCACTAAATCATCAATAATGCACTTTTCAATTCCTTCAAAATGTTTTTGATTTGAAAGAATGTTTGGAAAAATACATTTTTGTATGAGGAATGGTTCAAGTTTATCAGTAAATATATGAATATTACTTCTTAATGAAATGTTTAAGAAAGTGACTGTATCTACGGAAATATTAATTTCATTGCGAAATTATAAAAAGCTTCACTAAGTTAGCAACAGCGCTCTTTCGAATTCTTTCAAAATTATTTTAATTTGAAAGAATTTTAAAAAAAAATACATATTTGGAAAAAAAATTTTTGCATGAGGAACAATCAGAAATTGTTATATAAATAAATTAGACCCGTGACTTTTTCCAAAAATTTCAAGAAAGATTATACAAATTTTTTATGGAAAAATTTTAAAAAAAAAGTGTACAAAAGTTTTCATACAAAAGTAGAAATCTTGGCTTTTATATTTACAAAAATTACACCCGGTCTTATTCAAACCTTTTGAAGAAAACGTATCAAAAATTGGTCATGCAAAATTTGAAATTTCAGCATTAGTATATAAATAAAATGCACATGTCTTAATCAAAAAATTTCGAGAAAAATTAAAAATTTTTTTTTTGGAAAATAAGAGATTTTGGCTTAAATATATAAATAAATTACACCTGTGACTTATTCATAAAATTTCAAGAAAAATTATATATATTTTTTATGGCAAATTAGAAATCTCGGCTTTTATATTTATAAAAATAACACTCTTGTCTTATTCAAAAATTTTAAAGAAAAAGTGTACAAAATTTTTTATGCAAAATTAGAAATCTCGGCTTTAGAATTTGTAAAAATTACTCCTGTTACCGCCACTCATAAATCGCTAATATGACATTACTGTTATCGATATGTAGAGAGATGAGCATTTCAAAATGTTAAATTATTCCTTTTAATTTTCCACGCGGTATAATTATGAAGCCATATTTATCGAGACCACATACATATGTATATAAAAACACCTACATAGATTTAAGATATTCATTCCTTCAGGTCATAAGGATTACTAAGCTTCGCTAAGAGTAGCCATACATAAAAGTTAGTATATCAGCAGTTTAGTATGTAAGTTTGTATAATGAATTTATTTATAATTTTAGGAATTTTAACATATTAAAGCGTAAGAATAAAGAATTAAAGTTTTCTAAAATTCTTACACTTGTGTTTAAAATCCACATTGGTTATCTTGATCTTGGGCCGCTTTACCCGCAACATTAAAATTCTTTTATTGGTACCTCATCGGATCGTTTGAAGGAATCATCTTGGGTGCTAAAACGTAAGTCCTAACAGAATGCAACCTTCCACTCCCTCACAGGGTCAACCACTAAGTCATCAACGACCAACTCAGTTAAGTCCTGCACTGAACAACTGTCACATTTGCAACAAGTTCACAGAAAATGAAAATTTTATAAAATGCAGCAAGTGCCATCTTAATTTTCATTTACCTTGTGTCAATCTCAGCAGCAATCAAGACCTACCTACGTGGAGTTGCCAAAACTGTACGGTACAACATCAAATCACAATCGATTCTTTTTCTTCCATTCGTAGTAGCTCTTCGGCCGCTTCCCGCTTCCGTCAACAAGCTCTTGAGCTACAACGTCTAGAAGAAGAGACACAACTTGAAAGAGATTTCATTAAAAAGAAATACCAAATTCTCGAACAAGCAGTAGATGACTTCGAGGACGCACAATCAGCTGCAGATCTGTACATGAGTGGTTAGATAATCAAATCCAACCCCCTACTTCGGCTATTGAAACCGCACACCAAAATATAGTTTCCGCAGCTCGTCAGTTTGAAACGCCACCTTACACATTTGTACCACAAGCCACAACAACGCAAGAAATGCCTAACACTACTGAACCATATTGCCAAAACGTAAGTAATAACTTAGTTTATACGACAAAAACAATAACTCCGCCCGTATGTACAACTACGTGATTCGTTAATAACATGTCTTCATTTATTAATGACCCAACAACGAACCGTCAGCAGCCGACAACTGCAAAATTTATGTAATAATTCAGATAACGTAAATGCAGAAAATCACACATCAGAGACACCTGTACAATTTGGTTACATGGATTCAACGTTTTCCATGAACCCATCAAACCTCCAACCTGTTATATTACCTTCTCACAGGCTTTCGCAACAACAAATAAGCACGCGGCAGTCCGTACCAAAGGAGCTTCCAATTTTTACCGGCACTCCTGAAGAATGGCCCTTGTTTAGTGCCACATATGACTGGTCGACAGCAGTCTGTGGTTTTACAGACGCTGAAAATCTTGTCAGGCTTCAAAGTTCTCTAAAGGGGGAAGCACTTCGATCTGTTAAGCATATTTTGATCCATCCATCGGGTGTACCATGTGCTCTATCTACACTAAAATTGCTTTTCGGACAACCGGAAAAAATATTAAACTCACTGAAAAATAGAATAAGATCACTACCAGCACTGAACACAAATAAATTGAGCACAATTACCTATTTCGCCGTGGAAGTAAAGGGCCTAGAAACAACAATTAAAGCCAGTGGTTTAATAAATGAAATGACCAATTCATCTTTATTACATGAATTAATAATGAAAATGCCATCGCATTTTCAACTTAACTGGGGTGAACACAAAAAAAAATTAGCAAAAAATAACAAAAGAGTAAGTTTGACTGAATTCGCTAACTGGATATATGAAGTCGGTGTCTCAGCAAGCAGCATAAATATAGAAACAGCAGCGCATCAAAGTCAATAGAGCAGTATTCGCGTAAGCCAAAAAACGTTTATGTGCATGCTCATGAAGAACAAATCGAAAAGATCTGTTTAGTGTGTTCTGGCAACTGCAATAGTGTTGAGAAGTGTAAAAACTTCTTGGCTGCGAATAGAAACGAGCGATGGAACTTAGTAAGAATGTACAATCTATGTAAACTGTGCCTGCGACGTCACTACGGTATTTGCAGTAGCAGCATCGTTTGCAGAGAAAATAATTGTCAAATAAAACATAATACATTGCTGCATAAATCCATGACTGAAGATGAAGAAACAAACGCTACGAGTAATAAAATAAATAAAAGCAAAAGAAATAATTTACATGCGGCACATAGGAATGAATGCAATGAAATCTTATTTAAAATTATACCCATAACAATATACGGAAACAATAATAAACGTTTTAATACTTTTGCATTTATAGTCGAGGGTTCGTCTGTAAGTCTGGTAAATGAACAAGTAATTAATAAACTAGATTTAAATGGTGAGTCACAACCTCTATGCTTGAAATGGACAGGTGAAATAGGTTGCAACGAAGAAAACTCGAAAATAGTCTCAATGAAAATTTCAGTTATGAATAAAAATGAATTTTCTATTTCTGTTCGTACGGTTAAACAACTATCGCTTCCGAGTCAGAGCTTTAATTATAAAAACTTATGTGAAAAATTTCCGCACCTTAAAGGCCCTTTTGCCTCATCTGGTACAGCATTTTGAAAATGCTTCAGTCATGGATTTTGAAAATGCTGTACCAGATGTACTTTTAGGATTAAATAACTTAAAATTATGTGTGCCAACTCGTGTTAAAGAAGGTACGAAAAACGAACCCGTCGCTTTACATACTCGCCTCGGCTGGCTAATATGTGGCAACTCCAGTGTTGGAGAAAAGGCCCAAATTCAATATAATTTTTACTCTTGCGAGTGTAAAGGTGAAAACGACCAAATTCTTACTCACTTACTCAAACAGTTTTATACAACTGAGTTAGCAGGGATAAGTAACTATACTCCAGCTCTTGGAAAAGATGACCAAAGGGCATTAAGTTTGCTAGAAACATACACGAAACAAAGATGCGATGGCCATTACGAGACAGCTTTGCTCTGGCGATATGACAATATTAAACTTCCACAAAGCTTTGATATGGCGAAGAGAAGACTGATTTGTCTCGAAAAAACTGAAAGAAAAAATAAAGAGTTATTAGAATATTTCGAAAAAACAATTTCTGAATATTTTGAGAGAAATTACATAGCCAAAGTAAACAACAAAGATGATAAACAAAATTTATGGTATTTACCAATGTTTCCGGTATTTAACAAAAACAAACCGAATAAAACAAGAATAGTGTGGGATGCGGCCGCGAAGGCAAATGTTATTTCACTTAACTCTATGCTGCTCAAAGGGACAGATTTGCTGTCTTCTCTTGCAGCTATTCTTTTTCGTTTTCGGCAAAGGCAAATTGCAATCTGTGGTGACATCGAACAAATGTTCCATCAGATTTATATACGCGATGAAGACTGCCATGCGCAAAGATTTTTATGGCGCAGCTGCGACGACAACAAAGAACCCGAAGTGTACGTAATGAAGGTTATGATATTCGGTGCCTCCTGCGCTCCATGCATATCTCAGTATGTTAAAAACCTCAACGCATCAAAATTTGAAGCCAAGTATCCCTTAGCCGCTGCTGCCATCATAGATAACCACTATGTAGATGATTTTCTTGCTTCTTCGGATACTCCTGCAGAAGCCGCCGAACTGGCTAAAACTGTGCGATTCATTCATAGTGAGGGAGGATTCAAAATTAGAAACTGGTGTTCGAATAATGATTGCGTTTTGAAAGAATTCAACTCTTCTAACCCTTTGACCAATATTTGCCTAAACGTTAGTGTAGGCGAAGTAACAGAAAAGGTACTTAGCATATTTTGGAACCCTGTGGAAGACAATATAACCTTTAAACTGTCGCAGTCTATCTTAAACTGCGAACTTCTTCTCGGAAAAAAATTCCCACCAAACGTGAAATTTTAAGAACTCTAATGAGCATTTATGACCCTTTAGGGCTTGTAGGAAATTTCCTTATGTATTTGAAAATAGTAATATATAATAATAAATAATACATCAACAAGTGAGGTGGGAAAACTGGCTAGCGCTTTTACCAGATTTAAAAAATGTAAATATACTTCGTTGTCATCTTAAAACATTGAAAAACTATAATAACCTAGATGTTCAATTGCATGTATTTGTAGATGCAAGCGAACACGGTTATGCCGCCGTAGCGTATTTTAGGATGTGCTGTGGGGACGAAATCGCTATTTCACTTATTGGATCAAAAACTAGGGTGGCGCCACTAAAGGTTTTATCGATACCACGTTTAGAGCTGATGGCAGCTGTTATTGGTGCTCGGTTTGCTAAGTATATTGAAAAATATCATACTTAACGGTAATAAAAATAAATCGAAAGACACTCTGGTCAGATTCACGAACAGTTTTAAGTTGGATACGCTCCGACCACCGGAAATATCACCAGTTCGTTGCAGTTCGTGTATGTGAAATTCTCGATATTTCAGAGGTGGACGAGTGATCCTGGATATCAGGAAAAACGAATGTAGCTGACGAAGCAACACGATGCATAAAACTAATCTATCGAATACAGGGCGCTGGTTTAACTGCCCTGATTTTTTAAAGTTGCCAGAGAAAGAATGGCGGGAACCCAATACACACCTTTTGGAAACAAAGCTCGAGTTGAAAGAGTGCCATTTAACGGCACGAAGTATAGAACAACTTATAAACTTACAAAGATTTTCTCGATGGTGCAGAGCATTAAGGGCAACTGCATTCGTAATTCGTTTTTGCTACTGCCGTAGAAACAGAGATATCACGCCTTCCTGTGAAAAGGAACTAACTCAAATTGAGTTGCACAAAGCAGAACTGACTCTTATCAAAGATACGCAGAAAGTACATTTCCAAAATGAAATAAATTGTCTATCACAAAATAATAAATTAACAAAAACAAATTTTTTGTATAAATTGTCCCCGTATTTGGATCATAAAGGTGTCTTGAGAGTAGGTGGCCGAATTGATTATGCTGATGTTCCGGAGGAACTGGAGCATCCAGCCGTTTTGCCTAAACATTGCCGCATAACAACCCTTTTAATATTACATTACCATAATCTGTACCGTTATAGTAGCCTTGAGACAGTGGTGAATGAATTGCGGCAAAAATACTATATTCCTAAGTTGAGAACCGTTTGTAAATCAACCATTCAGCAGTGTTAAATGTGTAAAATTAAAACTGCGATGCCGGAGATTCCGCAGATGGCAAAATTACCTCGGGCTCGACTGGGTTCGTATCTCTCACCATTCACATTCACGGGTCTTGACTTTTTTGGTCCTATTCTTGTCACTGTTAACCGACATAAAGAAAAGAGATATGGTGCGCTTTTCACATGTTTAACGGTACGTGCAGTTTATATTGAAATCGTCTATTCGCTTAATACAAGTTCGTGTATCATGGCAATACGTAAGTTTATTTCGCGAAGAGGCAGCCCAAGAGAATTTTTCAGCGACAATGGTACTAAGTTTATCGGTGCTGATCGAGAGTTGCGTGAAGCCTTAAGAGAGGTGAACAAGAACGCGCTAATACGAAGTTTTACAACGTCCTACACCAAATGGAACTTTAACCCACCCACTGCTTCTCATACGGGAGGGGCATGGGAACGATTAGTTCGATCTGAAAAAACTGTACTCTACAATATTAAAACAGAACGGTTTCCAAGCGATGAAATATTGCAAAGCATGATGGCTGAAGTCGAAAGTATTATAAATTCCCGTCCTCTTACATATGTCCCAATAGAAAGCGAAAATCAAGAAGCGATCACACCAAATCATATTTTGCTTGGCAACTCCAGCAGCTTAAAACCCCTTGCATCGTACGACGACGAAGGTCTTGTACTTGAAGAAAGTTGGTTGCGTTCACAACAATATGCACAAATCTTTTGGAAGAGATGGGTGACAGAGTACCTGCCTACTTTGACGTGTAGGACAAAGTGGTTTCAAAAAGCCAAACCCATATCTGTGGGAGATTTAGTGATAGTGGTTGATCCAAACAACCCAAGAAACGTGTGGCCAAAAGGAAAGGTCATCGAAGTTGCCAAATCCGAAGATGGACAAGTACGAAAGGTAAAAGTTTTGACAATTTGTGGCGTTTTAGAAAGACCTGCTGCAAAATTAGCGGTTTTAGACGTGGCTGAAAGAAAGTAGAGTAAGACTTCGAAATCTCGCCATACTGTGGGGGAGTGTTTCCGCCACTCATAAATCGCTAATATGACATTACTGTTATCGATATGTAGAGAGATGAGCATTTCAAAATGTTAAATTATTCCTTTTAATTTTCCACGCGGTATAATTATGAAGCCATATTTATCGAGACCACATACATATGTATATAAAAACACCTACATAGATTTAAGATATTCATTCCTTCAGGTCATAAGGATTACTAAGCTTCGCTAAGAGTAGCCATACATAAAAGTTAGTATATCAGCAGTTTAGTATGTAAGTTTGTATAATGAATTTATTTATAATTTTAGGAATTTTAACATATTAAAGCGTAAGAACAAAGAATTAAAGTTTTCTAAAATTCTTACACTTGTGTTTAAAATCCACATTGGCTATCTTGAGCTTGGGCCGCTTTACCCGCAACATTAAAATTCTTTTATTGGTACCTCATCGGATCGTTTGAAGGAATCATCTTGGGTGCTAAAACGTAAGTCCTAACAGAATGCAACCTTCCACTCCCTCACAGGGTCAACCACTAAGTCATCAACGACCAACTCAGTTAAGTCCTGCACTGAACAACTGTCACATTTGCAACAAGTTCACAGAAAATGCAAATTTTATAAAATGCAGCAAGTGCCATCTTAATTTTCATTTACCTTGTGTCAATCTCAGCAGCAATCAAGACCTACCTACGTGGAGTTGCCAAAACTGTACGGTACAACATCAAATCACAATCGATTCTTTTTCTTCCATTCGTAGTAGCTCTTCGGCCGCTTCCCGCTTCCGTCAACAAGCTCTTGAGCTACAACGTCTAGAAGAAGAGACACAACTTGAAAGAGATTTCATTAAAAAGAAATACCAAATTCTCGAACAAGCAGTAGATGACTTCGAGGACGCACAATCAGCTGCAGATCTGTACATGAGTGGTTAGATAATCAAATCCAACCCCCTACTTCGGCTATTGAAACCGCACACCAAAATATAGTTTCCGCAGCTCGTCAGTTTGAAACGCCACCTTACACATTTGTACCACAAGCCACAACAACGCAAGAAATGCCTAACACTACTGAACCATATTGCCAAAACGTAAATAATAACTTAGTTTATACGACAAAAACAATAACTCCGCCCGTATGTACAACTACGTGATTCGTTAATAACCTGTCTTCATTTATTAATGACCCAACAACGAACCGTCAGCAGCCGACAACTGCAAATTTATGTAATGATTCAGATAACGTAAATGCAGAAAATCACACATCAGAGACACCTGTACACTTTGGTTACATGGATTCAACGTTTTCCATGAACCCATCAAACCTCCAACCTGTTATATTACCTTCTCACAGGCTTTCGCAACAACAAATAAGCACGCGGCAGTCCGTACCAAAGGAGCTTCCAATTTTTACCGGCACTCCTGAAGAATGGCCCTTGTTTAGTGCCACATATGACTGGTCGACAGCAGTCTGTGGTTTTACAGACGCTGAAAATCTTGTCAGGCTTCAAAGTTCTCTAAAGGGGGAAGCACTTCGATCTGTTAAGCATATTTTGATCCATCCATCGGGTGTACCATGTGCTCTATCTACACTAAAATTGCTTTTCGGACAACCGGAAAAAATATTAAACTCACTGAAAAATAGAATAAGATCACTACCAGCACTGAACACAAATAAATTGAGCACAATTACCTATTTCGCCGTGGAAGTAAAGGGCCTAGAAACAACAATTAAAGCCAGTGGTTTAATAAATGAAATGACCAATTCATCTTTATTACATGAATTAATAATGAAAATGCCATCGCATTTTCAACTTAACTGGGGTGAACACAAAAAAAAATTAGCAAAAAATAACAAAAGAGTAAGTTTGACTGAATTCGCTAACTGGATATATGAAGTCGGTGTCTCAGCAAGCAGCATAAATATAGAAACAGCAGCGCATCAAAGTCAATAGAGCAGTATTCGCGTAAGCCAAAAAACGTTTATGTGCATGCTCATGAAGAACAAATCGAAAAGATCTGTTTAGTGTGTTCTGGCAACTGCAATAGTGTTGAGAAGTGTAAAAACTTCTTGGCTGCGAATAGAAACGAGCGATGGAACTTAGTAAGAATGTACAATCTATGTAAACTGTGCCTGCGACGTCACTACGGTATTTGCAGTAGCAGCATCGTTTGCAGAGAAAATAATTGTCAAATAAAACATAATACATTGCTGCATAAATCCATGACTGAAGATGAAGAAACAAACGCTACGAGAGATAAAATAAATAAAAGCAAAAGAGATAATTTACATGCGGCACATAGGAATGAATGCAATGAAATCTTATTTAAAATTATACCCATAACAATATACGGAAACAATAATAAACGTTTTAATACTTTTGCATTTATAGTCGAGGGTTCGTCTGTAAGTCTGGTAAATGAACAAGTAATTAATAAACTAGATTTAAATGGTGAGTCACAACCTCTATGCTTGAAATGGACAGGTGAAATAGGTTGCAACGAAGAAGACTCAAAAATAGTCTCAGTGAAAATTTCAGTTATGAATAAAAATGAATTTTCTATTTCTGTTCGTACGGTTAAACAACTATCGCTTTCGAGTCAGAGCTTTAATTATAAAAAGTTATGTGAAAAATTTCCGCACCTTAAAGGCCCTTTTGCCTCATCTGGTACAGCATTTTGAAAATGCTTCAGTCATGGATTTTGAAAATGCTGTACCAGATGTACTTTTAGGATTAAATAACTTAAAATTATGTGTGCCAACTCGTGTTAAAGAAGGTACGAAAAACGAACCCGTCGCTTTACATTCTCGCCTCGGCTGGCTAATATGTGGCAACTCCAGTGTTGGAGAAAAGGCCCAAATTCAATATAATTTTTACTCTTGCGAGTGTAAAGGTGAAAACGACCAAATTCTTACTCACTTACTCAAACAGTTTTATACAACTGAGTTAGCAGGGATAAGTAACTATACTCCAGCTCTTGGAAAAGATGACCAAAGGGCATTAAGTTTGCTAGAAACATACACGAAACAAAGATGCGATGGCCATTACGAGACAGCTTTGCTCTGGCGATATGACAATATTAAACTTCCACAAAGCTTTGATATGGCGAAGAGAAGACTGATTTGTCTCGAAAAAACTGAAAGAAAAAATAAAGAGTTATTAGAATATTTCGAAAAAACAATTTCTGAATATTTTGAGAGAAATTACATAGCCAAAGTAAACAACAAAGATGATAAACAAAATTTATGGTATTTACCAATGTTTCCGGTATTTAACAAAAACAAACCGAATAAAACAAGAATAGTGTGGGATGCGGCCGCGAAGGCAAATGGTATTTCACTTAACTCTATGCTGCTCAAAGGGAGAGATTTGCTGTCTTCTCTTGCAGCTATTCTTTTTCGTTTTCGGCAAAGGCAAATTGCAATCTGTGGTGACATCGAACAAATGTTCCATCAGATTTATATACGCGATGAAGACTGCCATGCGCAAAGATTTTTATGGCGCAGCTGCGACGACAACAAAGAACCCGAAGTGTACGTAATGAAGGTTATGATATTCGGTGCCTCCTGCGCTCCATGCATATCTCAGTATGTTAAAAACCTCAACGCATCAAAATTTGAAGCCAAGTATCCCTTAGCCGCTGCTGCCATCAAAGATAACCACTATGTAGATAATTTTCTTGCTTCTTCGGATACTCCTGCAGAAGCCGCCGAACTGGCTAAAACTGTGCGATTCATTCATAGTGAGGGAGGATTCAAAATTAGAAACTGGTGTTCGAATAATGATTGCGTTTTGAAAGAATTCAACTCTTCTAACCCTTTGACCAATATTTGCCTAAACGTTAGTGTAGGCGAAGTAACAGAAAAGGTACTTAGCATATTTTGGAACCCTGTGGAAGACAATATAACCTTTAAACTGTCGCAGTCTATCTTAAACTGCGAACTTCTTCTCGGAAACAAAATTCCCACCAAACGTGAAATTTTAAGAACTCTAATGAGAATTTATGACCCTTTAGGGCTTGTAGGAAATTTCCTTATGTATTTGAAAATAGTTCTCCAAGAAGTTTGGAGAAGCAATATCGACTGGGATGAACATATTGTAGTACATCAACAAGTAAGGTGGGAAAACTGGCTAGCGCTTTTACCAGATTTAAAAAATGTAAATATACTTCGTTGTTATCTTAAAACATTGAAAAACTATAATAACCTAGATGTTCAATTGCATGTATTTGTGGATGCAAGCGAACACGGTTATGCCGCCGTAGCGTATTTTAGGATGTGCTGTGGGGACGAAATCGCTATTTCACTTATTGGATCAAAAACTAGGGTGGCGCCACTAAAGGTTTTATCGATGCCACGTTTAGAGCTGATGGCAGCTGTTATTGGTGCTCGGTTTGCTAAGTATATTGAAAAATATCATACTTAATGGTAATAAAAATAAATCGAAAGACACTCTGGTCAGATTCACGAACAGTTTTAAGTTGGATACGCTCCGACCACCGGAAATATCACCAGTTTGTTGCAGTTCGTGTAAGTGAAATTCTCGATATTTCAGAGGTGAACGAGTGATCCTGGATATCAGGAAAAACGAATGTAGCTGACGAAGCAACACGATGCATAAACCTAATCTATCGAATACAGGGCGCTGGTTTAACTGCCCTGATTTTTTAAAGTTGCCAGAGAAAGAATGGCGGGAACCCAATACACACCTTTTGGAAACAAAGCTCGAGTTGAAAGAGTGCCATTTAACGGCACGAAGTATAGAACAACTTATAAACTTACAAAGATTTTCTCGATGGTGCAGAGCATTAAGGGCAACTGCATTCGTAATTCGTTTTTGCTACTGCCGTAGAAACAGAGATATCACGCCTTCCTGTGAAAAGGAACTAACTCAAATTGAGTTGCACAAAGCAGAACTGACTCTTATCAAAGATACGCAGAAAGTACATTTCCAAAATGAAATAAATTGTCTATCACAAAATAATAAATTAACAAAAACAAATTTTTTGTATAAATTGTCCCCGTATTTGGATCATAAAGGTGTCTTGAGAGTAGGTGGCCGAATTGATTATGCTGATGTTCCGGAGGAACTGGAGCATCCAGCCGTTTTGCCTAAACATTGCCGCATAACAACCCTTTTAATATTACATTACCATAATCTGTACCGTTATAGTAGCCTTGAGACAGTGGTGAATGAATTGCGGCAAAAATACTATATTCCTAAGTTGAGAACCGTTTGTAAATCAACCATTCAGCAGTGTTAAATGTGTAAAATTAAAACTCCGATGCCGGAGATTCCGCAGATGGCAAAATTACCTCGGGCTCGACTGGGTTCGTATCTCTCACCATTCACATTCACGGGTCTTGACTTTTTTGGTCCTATTCTTGTCACTGTTAACCGACATAAAGAAAAGAGATATGGTGCGCTATTCACATGTTTAACGGTACGTGCAGTTTATATTGAAATCGTCTATTCGCTTAATACAAGTTCATGTATCATGGCAATACGTAAGTTTATTTCGCGAAGAGGCAGCCCAAGAGAATTTTTCAGCGACAATGGTACTAAGTTTATCGGTGCTGATCGAGAGTTGCGTGAAGCCTTAAGAGAGGTGAACAAGAACGCGCTAATACGAAGTTTTACAACGTCCTACACCAAATGGAACTTTAACCCACCCTCTGCTCCTCATACGGGAGGGGCATGGGAACGATTAGTTCGATCCGTAAAAACTGTATTCTACAATATTAAAACAGAACGGTTTCCAAGCGATGAAATATTGCGATGATGGCTGAAGTCGAAAGTATTATAAATTCCCGTCCTCTTACATATGTCCCAATAGAAAGCGAAAATCAAGAAGCGATCACAACAAATCATATTTTGCTTGGCAACTCCAGCGGCTTAAAACCCCTTGCATCGTACGACGACGAAGGTCTTGTACTTAAAGAAAGTTGGTTGCGTTCACAACAATATGCACAAATCTTTTGGAAGAGATGGGTGACAGAGTACCTGCCTACTTTGACGTATAGGAAAAAGTGGTTTCAAAAAGCCAAACCCATATCTGTGGGAGATTTAGTGATAGTGGTTGATCCAAACAACCCAAGAAACGTGTGGACAAAAGGAAAGGTCATCGAAGTTGCCAAATCCGAAGATGGACAAGTACGAAAGGTAAAAGTTTGACAATTTGTGGCGTTTTAGAAAGACCTGCTGCAAAATAAGCGGTTTTAGACGTGGCTGAAAGAAAGTAGAGTAAGTCTTCGAAATCTCGCCATACTGTGGGGGAGTGTTACCGCCAGTCATAAATCGCTAATATGACATTACTGTTATCGATATGTAGAGAGATGAGCATTTCAAAATGTTAAATTATTCCTTTTAATTTTCCACGCGGTATAATTATGAAGCCATATTTAATCGAGACCACATACATATGTATATAAAAATACCTACATAGATTTAAGATATTCATTCCTTCAGGTCATAAGGATTACGAAGCTTCGCTTAGAGTAGCCATACATAAAAGTTAGTATATCAGCAGTTTAGTATGTAATTTTGTATAATGAATTTATTTATAATTTTAGGAATTTTAACATATTAAAGCGTAAGAATAAAGAATTAAAGTTTTCTAAAATTTTTACACTTGTGTTTAAAATCCACATTGGCTATCTTGAGCTTGGGCCGCTTTACCCGCAACAACACCCATGTCTTATTCAAAAAATTTAAAGAAAAAGTGTACAAAATTTTTCATGCAAACTTAGAAATCTTGGCGTTTGAATTTGTAAAAATTGCACCCGTGTCGTAATCAAAAATTTTCAAGAAAAAGTATAGAACATTTTTTATTTCAAAATTAGAAATCTCAGCTTATATATTTATAAAAATTACATTCGTAACTGATTCCAACGATTTGATGAAAAAGTGTTAAAAATTAGAAATTTCAGCTTTAATATATAAACAAAATACACCTGTTACTTATTCAAAAAATTTCAAGAAAAATTATAAAAAATGTTTATGGAAAATTAGAAATCTCGACTTTCATATTTATTAAAATTACACCCATGTGTTATTCAAAAATTTTCAAGAAAAAGTGTACAAAATTGGTGATGCAAAATTAGAAATCTCGGCTTTTATATTCATAACAATTACACCCGTGACTTATTCAAACATTTTGAAGAAAACGTGTTAAAATATGGTCATGCAAAATTAAAAATTTTGGCTTTCCAAAACTTTCAAGAAAAATTATAAGTTATCAATAATGCGCTTCTCAATTCGTTCAAAATTTTTTTGATTTGAAAGAATGTTTGGAAAAATACATTTTTGTATGAGGAATGGTTCAAGTTTATCAGTAAATATATGAATATTACTTCTATATGAAATATTTAAAAAAGTAACTGTAGCTCCGGAAATATTAATTTTATTGCGAAATTATAAAAATTTGCACCAAGTTACCGATAGTGCTCTTTTCAATTCTTTTAAAACTCTTTTCATTTGAAAAATTTTATGAAAACATACATTTTTAAATGAGAAATGGTTTAAGTTTATCAATAAATTAAAAAAATTACTTCCATTTGAAATGTTCAAGAAAGTGACTGTAGCTCCGGAAATTTAATTTCATTGCGAAATTATAAAAATCGTTAAAATTTTTTTTTGATTTCAAAGAATGTTTGGAAAAATACATTTTTGTATGAGGAATGGTTCAAGTTTATCAGTAAATATATGAATATTACTTCTTTATGAAATGTTTAAGAAAGTGACTGTATCTACGGAAATATTAATTTTATTGCGAAATTATAAAAAGCTTCACTAAGTTAGCAACAGGGCTCTTTTGAATTCTTTCAAAATAATTTTAATTTGAAAGAATTTTTAAAAAAATACATATTTGGAAAAATACATTTTTGCATGACGAAAAATTAGAAATTGCAGCTTTATTATATAAATAAATTAGACCCGTGACTTTTTCCAAAAATTTAAAATTTTTTATGGAAAATTATAAATCACGGCTTTTATATTTGCAAAAATAACACTCTGGTTTAATAAAAAAATTTTAAAGAAAAATGTAAAAAATTTTTCATTCAAAATTAGAAATCTCGGCTTTTGAATTTGTAAAAATTACACCCATGTGTTATTAAAAAATTTTCAAGAAAAAGTGTACAAAATTGGTAATGCAAAATTAGAAATCTCGGCTTTTATATTCATAAAAATTACACCCGTGACTTATTCAAACATTTTGAAGAAAAAGTGTTAAAATATATTCATGCAAAATTAAAAATTTTGGTTTTCCAAAAATTTAAAGAAAAATTATAAGTTATCAATAATGCGCTTCTCAATTCGTTCAAATATTTTTTTGATTTGAAAGAATGTTTGGAAAAATACATTTTTGTATGAGGAATGGTTCATGCTTATCAATAAATATATGAATATCACTTCCTTTTGAAATGTTTAAGAAAGTGACTGTATGTCCGGTAATATTCTTTCATTGCAACATTATAAAAATCTTCACCAAGTTATCGATAGTGCTCTTTTCAATTCTTTTTAAATTGTTTGATTTGAAAGAATGTTTGAAAGGACAATTTTTGTATGAAGAGTAGTTCAAATAAAAAAATATTTTGTTAAAATAAATATATGAATATTACTTTCATATGAATATTTGAATTGAAAAGCACTAAGTTATTAAAAGTGCTCTTTTTAATTCCTTTAAAATTGTTTTCATTTGAAAGAGTTTTTGAAAAAATAAATTTTTTTATGAGAAGCGGTTCAAGCTTTTCAATAAATATATAAATATTACTTCCTTTTGAAATGCTTAAGAAAGTGACTGTAGCTCCGGAAATATTAATTTCATTGCGAAATTATAAAAACCTCCACTAAGTTATCAATAATGCGCTTTTCAATTCGTTCAAAATTTTTTTGATTTGAAAGAATGTTTGGAAAAATACATTTTTGTATGAGGAATGGTTCAAGTTTATCAGTAAATATATGAATATTACTTCTATATGATATGTTTAAAAAAGTAAGTGTAGCTCCGGAAATATTTATTTTATTGCGAAATTATAAAAATCTGCACCAAGTTACCGATAGTGCTCTTTTCAATTCTCTTAAAACTCTTTTGATTTGAAAGATTTTATGAAAACATACATTTTTAAATGAGAAGTGGTTTAAGTTTATCAATAAATTAATAAAAATTACTTCCTTATGAAATGTTTGAGAAAGTGACTGTATCTCCGGAAATATTAATTTCGTTGCGAAATTATAAAAAGCTTCACCAAGTTATCGTTTCAATTCTTTTTAAATTGTTTTATTTGAAAGAATGTTTGAAAAGACAATTTTTGTATGAGGAGTAGTTCAAATAAAAAAATATATTAAAATAAATATATGAATATTACTTTCATATGAAACTTTGAATTGAAAAGCACTAAGTTATTAACAGTGCTCTTTTCAATTCCTTTAAAATTGTTTTCATTTGAAAGAATTTATGAAAAAATACATATTTTTATGAGAAGCGGTTCAAGCTTATCAATAAATATATGAATATTACTTTCTTTTGAAATGTTTAAGAAAGTGACTGTAGCTCCGGAAATATTAATTTCATTGCGAAATTATAAAAACTTCCACTAAGTTATCAATAGTACTCTTTTCAATTCTTTCAAAATTGTTTTGATTTTAAAGAATGTTTGGAAAAATACATTTTTGTATGAGGAATGGTTCAAGTTTATCAGTAAATATATGAATATTACTTCTTTATGAAATGCTTAAGAAAGTGACTGTAGCTCCGGAAATATTAATTTCATTGCGAAATTATAAAAACCTCCACTAAGTTATTAATAATGCAATTTTCAATTCGTTCAAAATTTTTTTGATTTCAAAGAATGTTTGGAAAAATACATTTTTGTATGACGAATGGTTCAAGTTTATTAGTAAATAAATGAATATTACTTCTATATGAAATGTTTAAGAAAGTGGCTGTATCTCCGGAAATATTAATTTCATTACGAAATTATAAAAATCTCAACAAAATTATCAATTGATCGCTCTTCATTCTTTTAAAACTGTTTTGATTTGAAAGAATTTATGAAAACATACATTTTTTAATGAGAAGTGGTTTAAGTTTATCAATAAATAAATAAAAATTACTTCTTTATAAAATGTTTAAGAAAGTGACTATATCTCCGGAAATATTATTTCATTGCGAAACTATTAAAATCTTCACCAAGTTATCGTTTCAATTCTTTTCAAATTGTTTTATTTGAAAGAATGTTTGAAAAGACAATTTTTGTATGAGGAGTAGTTCAAATAAAAAAAATATATTAAAATAAATATATGAATATTAGTTTCATATGAAACTTTGAATTGAAAAGCACTTAGTTATTAACAGTGCTCTTTTCAATTCCTTTAAAATTGTTTTCATTTGAAAGAGTTTATAAAAAAATACATATTTATATGAGAAGCGGTTCAAGCTTATCAATAAATATATGAATATTACTTTCTTTTGAAATGTTTAAGAAAGTGACTGTAGCTCCGGAAATATTAATTTCATTGCGAAATTATAAAAACTTCCACTGAGTTATCAATAATGCACTTTTCAATTCCTTCAAAATGTTTTTGATTTGAAAGAATGTTTGCATAAATACATTTTTGTATGAGGAATGGTTCAAGTTTATCAGTAAATATATGAATTTTACTTCTTTATGAAATGTATAAGAAAGTGACTATATCTACGGAAATATTAATTTCATTGCGAAATTATAAAAAGCTTCACTAAGTCAACAACAGCGCTCTTTTGAATTCTTTCAAAATTATTTTAATTTGAAAGAATTTTTAAAAAAATACATATTTGGAAAAATACATTTTTGCATGAAGAAAAATTAGAAATTGCAGCTTTATTATATAAATAAATTAGACTAGTGACTTTTTCCAAAAATTTCAAATTTTTTATGGAAAATTATAAATCTCGGCTTTTATATTTACAAAAGTTACACCCGGTCTTATTCAAAAATTTTCAAGAAAGAGTATACAAAATTTTTCATGCAATATTAGAAATCTCGGCTTTTATGTATATAAAAATTACACATGTGACTTATTCAAACATTTTGAAGAAAACGTATCAAAAATTGGGAATGCAAAATTAGAAATTTCAGCATTAATATACAAATAAAATGCACATGTTTTAATCAAAAAATTTCAAGAAAAATTATAAATTCATTTTTTTGAAAATTAGAAATTTTGGCTTTAATATATAAATAAATTACACTGGTGACTTATTCATAAAATTTCAAGAAAAATTATAAAAATTTTTTATGGGAAATTAGAAATCTCGGCTTTTATACTTATAAAAATAACGCTCTTGTCTTATTCAAAAATTTTCAAGAAAAAGTGTACAAAATTTTTCATGCAAAATTAGAAATTTCGGCTTTTGAATTTGTAAAAATTACACCCCTGTCGTTTTCAAAAATTTTCAAGAAAAAATATAGAACAGTTTTTGATGCAAAATTAGAAATCTCGAGTTTTATATTTATAAAACTTACAACCGTAACTGATTCAAACATTTTGAAGAAAAAGTGTTAAAAATTAGCAATTTCAGCTTTAATATATAAACAAAATACACCTGTTACTTATTCAAAAAATTTCAAGAAAAATTATAACATTTTTTTATGGAAAATTAGAAATCTCGACTTGCATATTTATTAAAATTACACCCATGTGTTATTCAAAAATTTTCAAGAAAAAGTGTACAAAATTGGTGATGCAAAATTAGAAATCTCGACTTTTATATTCATAAAAATTACACCCGTGACTTATTCAAACATTTTGAAGAAAACGTGTTAAAATATGGTCATGCAAAATTAAAAAATTTTGGCTTTCCAACGATTTCAAGAAAAATTATAAGTTATCAATAATGCGCTTCTCAATTCGTTAAAAATTTTTTTGATTTGAAAGAATGTTTGGAAAAGTACATTTTTGTATGAGGAATGGTTCAAGTTTATCAGTAAATATATGAATATTAATTCTATATGAAATATTTAAAAAAGTAACAGTAGCTCCGGAAATATTAATTTTATTGCGAAATAATAAAAATCTGCACCAAGTTACCGATAGTGCTCTTTTCAATTCTTTTAAAACTCTTTTCATTTGAAAAATTTTATGAAAACATAAATTTTTAAATGAGAAGTGGTTTAAGTTTATCAATAAACTAATAAAAATGACTTCCTTTTGAAATGTTTAAGAAAGTGACTGTAGCTCCGGAAATTTAGTTTCATTGCAAAATTAAAAAATTCGTTAAAATTTTTTTTTTGATTTTAAAGAATGTTTGGAAAAATACATTTTTGTATGAGGAATGGTTCAAGTTTATCAGCAAATATATGAATATTACTTCTTTATGAAATGTTTAAGAAAGTGACTGTATCTACGGAAATATTAATTTTATTGCGAAATTATAAAAAGCTTCACTAAGTTAGCAACAGTGCTCTTTTGAATTCTTTCAAAATTATTTTAATTTGAAAAAATTTTTAAAAAAATACATATTTGGAAAAATACATTTTTGCATGACGGAGAATTAGAAATTGCAGCTTTATTATATAAATAAATTAGACCCGTGACTTTTTCCAAAAATTTAAAATTTTTTATGGAAAATTATAAATCTCGGCTTTTATATTTACATAAGTTACACCCGGTCTTATTCAAAAATTTTCAAGAAAGAGTATACAAAATTTTTCATGCAATATTAGAAATCTCGGCTTTTATGTATATAAAAATTACTCACGTGACTTATTCAAATATTTTGAAGAAAACGTATCAAAAATTGGTAATGCAAAATTAGAAATTTCAGCATTAATATATAAATAAAATACACATGTTTTAATCAAAAAATTTCAAGAAAAATTATATATTTTTTTTTTGGAAAATTAGAAATTTTAACTTTAATATATAAATAAATTACACCTGTGACTTATTCATAAAATTTCAAGAAAAATTATAAAAATGTTTTAAGGAAAATTAGAAATCACGGCTTTTATATTTGCAAAAATAACACTCTTGTTTTATTAAAAAATTTTAAAGAAAAATGTAAAAAATTTTTCATGCAAAATTAGAAATCTCGACTTTTGAATATGTAAAAATTACACCCATGTGTTATTAAAAAATTTTCAAGAAAAAGTGTACAAAATTGGTAATGCAAAATTAGAAATCTCGGCTTTTATATTCATAAAAATTACACCCGTGACTTATTCAAACATTTTGAAGAAAAAGTGTTAAAATATATTCATGCAAAATTAAAAATTTTGGTTTTCAAAAATTTAAAGAAAAATTATAAGTTATCAATAATGCGCTTCTCAATTCGTTCAAATATTTTTTTGATTTGAAAGAATGTTTGGAAAAATACATTTTTGTATGAGGAATGGTTCATGCTTATCAATAAATATATGAATATCACTTCCTTTTGAAATGTTTAAGAAAGTGACTGTATGTCCGGTAATATTCTTTCATTGCAACATTATAAAAATCTTCACCAAGTTATCGAAAGTGCTCTTTTCAATTCTTTTTAAATTGTTTGATTTGAAAAAATGTTTGAAAGGACAATTTTTGTAAGCACTAAGTTATTAAAAGTGCTCTTTTCAATTCCTTTAAAATTGTTTTCATTTGAAAGAGTTTTTGAAAAAATAAATTTTTTTATAAGAAGCGGTTCAAGCTTTTCAATAAATATATAAATATAACTTCCTTTTGAAATGCTTAAGAAAGTGACTGTAGCTCCGGAAATATTAATTTCATTGCGAAATTATAAAAACCTCCACTAAGTTATCAATAATGCGCTTTTCAATTCGTTCAAAATTTTTTTGATTTGAAAGAATGTTTGGAAAAATACATTTTTGTATGAGGAATGGTTCAAGATTATCAGTAAATATATGAATATTACTTCTATATGATATGTTTAAAAAAGTAACTGTAGCTCCAGAAATATTTATTTTATTGCGAAATTATAAAAATCTGCACCAAATTACCGATAGTGTTCTTTTCAATTCTTTTAAAACTCTTTTGATTTGAAAGATTTTATGAAAACATACATTTTAAAATGAGAAGTGGTTTAAGTTTATCAATAAATTAATAAAAATTACTTCCTTATGAAATGTTTAAGAAAGTGACTGCATCTCCGGAAATATTAATTTCGTTGCGAAATTATAAAAAGCTTCACTAAGTTAACAACAGCGCTCTTTTGAATTCTTTCAAAATTGTTTTGATTTTAAAGAATGTTTGGAAAAATACATTTTTGTATGACGAATGGTTCAAGTTTATCAGTAAGTATATGAATATTACTTCTTTATGAAATGCTTAAGAAAGTGACTGTAGCTCCGGAAATATTAATTTCATTGCGAAATTATAAAAACCTCCACTAAGTTATTAATAATGCGCTTTTCAATTCGTTCAAAATTTTTTTGATTTCAAAGAATGTTTGGAAAAATACATTTTTGTATGACGAATGGTTCAAGTTTATCAGTAAATATATGAATATTACTTCTTTATGAAATGCTTAAGAAAGTGACTGTAGCTCCGGAAATATTAATTTCATTGCGAAATTATAAAAACCTCCACTAAGTTATCAATAATGCGCTTTTCAATTCGTTAAAAATTTTTTTGATTTGAAATAATGTTTGGAAAAATAAATTTTTGTATGAGGAATGGTTCAAGTTTATCAGTAAATATATAAATATTACTTCTTTATGAAATGCTTAAGAAAGTGACTGTAGCTCCGGAAATATTAATTTCATTGCGAAATTATAAAAACCTGCACTAAGTTATTAATAATGCGCTTTTCAATTCGTTCAAAATTTTTTTGATTTGAAAGAATGTTTGGAAAAATACATTTTTGTATGAGGAATGGTTCAAGTTTATCAGTAAATATATGAATATTACTTCTTAATGAAATGTTTAAGAAAGTGACTGTATCTACGGAAATATTAATTTCATTGCGAAATTATAAAAAGCTTCACTAAGTTAGCAACAGCGCTCTTTTGAATTCTTTCAAAATTATTTTAATTTAAAAGAATTTTTAAAAAAAATACATATTTGGAAAAAAAAATTTTTGCATGAGGAACAATCAGAAATTGTTATATAAATAAATTAGACCCGTGACTTTTTCCAAAAATTTCAAGAAAGATTATACAAATTTTTTATGGAAAAATTTTAAAGAAAAAGTGTACAAAAGTTTTCATACAAAATTAGAAATCTTGGCTTTTATATTTACAAAAATTACACCCGGTCTTATTCAAACCTTTTGAAGAAAACGTATCAAAAATTGGTCATGCAAAATTTGAAATTTCAGCATTAGTATATAAATAAAATGCACATGTCTTAATCAAAAAATTTCGAGAAAAATTAAAAATTTTTTTTTGGAAAATAAGAGATTTTGGCTTAAATATATAAATAAATTACACCTGTGACTTATTCATAAAATTTCAAGAAAAATTATATATATTTTTTATGGCAAATTAGAAATCTCGGCTTTTATATTTATAAAAATAACACTCTTGTCTTATTCAAAAATTTTAAAGAAAAAGTGTAGAAAATTTTTTATGCAAAATTAGAAATCTCGGCTTTAGAATTTGTAAAAATTACTCCTGTTACCGCCACTCATAAATCGCTAATATGACATTACTGTTATCGATATGTAGAGAGATGAGCATGTCAAAATGTTAAATTATTCCTTTTAATTTTCCACGTGGTATAATTATGAAGCCATATTTAATCGAAACCACATACATATGTATATAAAAACACCTACATAGATTTAAGATATTCATTCCTTCAGGTCATAAGGATTACGAAGCTTCGCTTAGAGTAGCCATACATAAAAGTAAGTATATCAGCAGTTTAGTATGTAAGTTTGTATAATGAATTTATTTATAATTTTAGGAAATTTAACATATTAAAGCGTAAGAATAAAGAATTAAAGTTTTCTAAAATTCTTACACTTGTGTTTAAAATCCACATTGGTTATCTTGATCTTGGGCCGCTTTACCCGCAACATTAAAATTCTTTTATTGGTACCTCATCGGATCGTTTGAAGGAATCATCTTGGGTGCTAAAACATAAGTCCTAACAGAATGCAACCTTCCACTCCCTCACAGGGTCAACCACTAAGTCATCAACGACCAACTCAGTTAAGTCCTGCACTGAACAACTGTCACATTTGCAACAAGTTCACAGAAAATGAAAATTTTATAAAATGCAGTAAGTGCCTGTAAGCGCTTTAATATGTTAAATTTCCTAAAATTATAAATAAATTCATTATACAAACTTACATACTAAACTGCTGATATACTTACTTTTATGTATGGCTACTCTAAGCGAAGCTTCGTAATCCTTATGACCTGAAGGAATGAATATCTTAAATCTATGTAGGTGTTTTTATATACATATGTAAGTTAATCAACACGTGTTTCGTGTCCGATGTATTTACCAAGAGTGCTTACTTTATTTAATATTCTGACTTATATAGTTAAAATTAATTGCCTATTTTACATTAAAAGTTAATAAAATTATAAAAAATATTGTAATTTTTTTCATTTGCTTATTTAGCACTAAATAAAAAGTAGTACAATTTGGTTTTTTATTCTTTGTGAAATAATAATATTACCATATTCGTTTACTTAGCACTAATTATAATTTAATTCCTATTCTTTCGTTTAGTATTACAATTTGGTTTTTTATTTATTATTGTGAAATAATAATTTATTTTAGGTGAATGAACTTTCTTAGATACAAAAAGTATTACAATTTGAATTTTTATTCTTTTGCTTATTATTGTGAAATAATAATATATTTTACTTTAGGTGAATGAACGTTCTTAGTTATAAAAAGTATTACAATTTGGTTTTTTATTCCTTTGCTTATTACTGTGAAATAATATATTTTATTTTAGGTGAATGAACTTCTTAGTTATAAAAGGTATTACAATTTGGTTTTTTATTCTTCTGCTTATTATTGTGAAATAATAATATATTTTATTTTAGGTGTATGAGTGTTCTTAGTGTTGTGTTAACTTGTATGTGGTCTCGATTAAATATGGCTTCATAATTATACCGCGTGGAAAATTAAAAGGAATAATTTAACATTTTGACATGCTCATCTCTCTACATATCGATAACAGTAATGTCATATTAGCGATTTATGAGTGGCGGTAACAGGAGTAATTTTTACAAATTCTAAAGCCGAGATTTCTAATTTTGCATAAAAATTTTTGTACACTTTTTCTTTAAAATTTTTGAATAAGACAAGAGTGTTATTTTTATAAATATAAAAGCCGAGATTTCTAATTTGTCATAAAAAATATTTATAATTTTTCTTGAAATTTTATGCATAAGTCACAGGTGTAATTTATTTATATATTTAAGCCAAAATCTCTAATTTTCCAAAAAAAAAAAATATTTATATTTTTTCTCGAAATTTATTGATTAAGACATGTGTATTTTATTTATATACTAATGCTGAAATTTCAAATTTTGCATGACCAATTTTTGATACGTTTTCTTCAAAATGTTTGCATAAGACCGGGTGTAATTTTTGTAAATATAAAAGCCGAGATTTCTAATATTGTATGAAAACTTTTGTACACTTTTTCTTTAAAATTTTTCCATAAAAAATTTGTATAATCTTTCTTGAAATTTTTGGAAAAAGTCACGGGTCTAATTTATTTATATAAAAATTTCTGATTGTTCCTCATGCAGAAATTTTTTTTTCCAAATATGTATTTTTTTAAAAATTCTTACAAATTAAAATAATTTTGAAAGAATTCAAAAGAGCGCTGTTGATAACTTAGTGAAGCTTTTTATAATTTCGCAATGAAATTAAAATTTCCGTAGATACAGTCACTTTCTTAAACATTTCATAAAGAAGTAAAATTCATATATTTACTGATAAACTTGAACCATTCCTCATACAAAAATGTATTTTTCCAAACATTCTTTCAAATCAAAAACATTTTGAAGGAATTGAAAAGTGCATTATTGATAACTTAGTGGAAGTTTTTATAATTTCGCAATGAAATTAATATTTCCGAAGCTACAGTCACTTTCTTAAACATTTCAAAACAAAGTAATATTCATATATTTATTGATAAGCTTAAACCGCTTCTCATAAAAATATGTATTTTTTCATAAACTCTTTCAAATGAAAACAATTTTAAAGGAATTGAAAAGAGCACTGTTAATAACTTAGTGCTTTTCAATTCAAAGTTTCATATGAAAGTAATATTCATATATTTATTTTAATATATTTTTTTTATTTGAACTACTCCTCATACAAAAATTGTCTTTTCAAACATTCTTTCAAATAAAACAATTTAAAAAGAATTGAAACGATAACTTGGTGAAGATTTTTCTTAAACATTTTATAAATAAGTAATTTTTATTTATTTATTGATAAACTTAAACCACTTCTCATTAAAAAATGTATGTTTTCATAAAATATTTCAAATCAAAACAGTTTTAAAAGAATGAAGAGCGATCAATTGATAATTTTGTGGAGATTTTTATAATTTCGTAATGAAATTAATATTTCGGGAGACACAGTCACTTTCTTAAACATTTCATAAAGAAGTAATATTCATATATTTACTGATAAACTTGAACCATTTCATATACAAAAATGTATTATTCCAAACATTCTTTAAAATCAAAACAATTTTGAAAGAATTAAAAAGAGCACTATTGATAGCTTAGTGAAGTTTTTTATAATTTCGCAATGAAATTAATATTTCCGGATATACAGTCACTTTCTTAAACATTTCATTAAGAAGAAATTTTTTTAATTTATTGATAAACTTAAACCACTTCTCATTTAAAAATGTATGTTTTCATAAATTCTTTCAAATCAAAACAGTTTTAAAAGTATGAAGAGCGATCGATTGATAATTTTGTGAAGATTTTTATAATTTCGCAACGAAATTAATATTTCCGGGGATACAGTCACTTTCTTAAACATTTCATAAGGAAGTCATTTTTTCTAATTTATTGATAAACTTAAGCCACTTCTCATTTAAAAATTTATGTTTTCATAAAATCTTTCTAATCAAAAGAGTTTTAAAAGAATTGAAAAGAGCACTATCGGTAAGTTGGTGCAGATTTTTATAATTTCGCAATAAAATAAATATTTTCGGAGCTACAGTTACTTTTTTAAACATATCATATAGAAGTAACATTCATATATTTACTGATAATCTTGAACCATTCCTCACACAAAAATGTATTTTCCAAACATTCTTTCAAATAAAAAAAATTTTGAACGAATTGAAAAGCGCATTATTGATAACTTAGTGGAGGTTTTTATAATTTCGCAATGAAATTAATATTTCCGGAGCTACAGTCACTTTCTTAAACATTTCAAAAGGAAGTAATATTTATATATTTATTGATAAGCATGAACCGCTTCTCATAAAAAAATTAAATTTTTCAAAAACACTTGCAAATGAAAACAATTTTAAAGGAATTGAAAAGAGCACTGTTAATAACTTAGTGCTTTTCAATTCAAAGTTTCATACGAAAGTAATATTCATATATTTATTTTAATATATTTTTTTTTATTTGAAATACTCCTCATACAAAAATTGTCTTTTTAAACATTCATTCAAATCACACAATTTTAAAAGAATTGAAATGATAACTTGGTGAAGATTTTTATAATTTCGCAACGAAATTAATATTTCCGGAGATACAGTCACTTTCTTAATCATTTCATAAGGAAGAAATTTTTGTTAATTTACTGATAAACTTAAGCCACTTCTCATTTAAAAATGTATGTTTTCATAAAATCTTTCAAATCAAAAGAGTTTTAAAAGAATTGAAAAGAGCACTATCGGTAACTTGGTGCAGATTTTTATAATTTCGCAATAAAATAAATATTTCCGGAGCTACAATTACTTTTTTTAATATATCATATAGAAGTAATATTCATATATTTACTGATAAACTATAACCATTCCTCATACAAAAATATATTTTTCCAAACATCCTTCAAATCAAAAAAATTTTGAACGAATTGAAAAGCGCATTGTTGAGAACTTAGTGGAGGTTTTTATAATTTCGCAATGAAATTAATATTTCCGGAGCTACAGTCGGAGCTACAGTCACTTTCTTAAACATTTCAAAAGGAAGTAATATTCATATATTTATTGATAAGCTTGAACCGCTTCTCATTAAAAAATGTATTTTTTCATAAACTCTTTCAAATGAAAACAATTTTAAAGGAATTGAAAAGAGAACTGTTAATAACTAAGTGCGTTTCAATTCAAAGACTCATATGAAAGAAATATTCATATATATATTTTAATAATTTTTTTTTTATTTGAACTACTCTTCATACAAAAATTGTCGTTTTAAACATTCATTCAAATCACACAATTTTAAAAGAATTAAAACGATAACTTAGTAAAAATTTTAATAATTTCGCAATGAAATTTATATTTCCGGAGATACAGTCACTTTCTTAAACATTTCATAAAGAAGTAATATTCATATATTTACTGATAAACTTGAACCATTCCTCATACAAAAATGTATTTTTCCAAACATTCTTTCAAATCAAACAAATTTTGAACGAATTGAAAAGCGCATTATTGATAACTAGTGGAGGTTTTTATAATTTCGCAATGAAATTAATATTTCCGGAGCTACAGGCACTTTCTTAAACATTTCAAAAGGAAGTAATATTCATATATTTACTGATAAACTTGAACCATTCCTCATACAAAAATTTATTTTTCCAAACATTCTTTCAAATCAAAACAATTTTAAACGATTGAAAAGAGCACTATTGATAACTTAGTGAAGATTTTTATAATTTCGCAATGAAATTATTATTTCCGGAGATACAGTCACTTTCTTAAACATTTCATAAGGAAGTAATTTTTATTAATTTATTGATAAACTTAAACCACTTCTCATTTAAAAATGTATGTTTTCATAAAATGTTTCAAATCAAAAGAGTTTTAAAAGATTTGAGAAGAGCACTATAAGTAACTTGGTGCAGATTTTTATAATTTCGAAATAAAATTAATATTTCCGACGCTACAGTTACTTTTTTAAACATATCATATTGAAGTAATATTCATATATTTACTGATAAATTTGAAACCAAAAACAAAAAATTGAACGAATTGAGAAGCGCATTATTGATAACTTATAATTTTTCTTGAAATTTTATGAATAAGTCACAGGTGTAATTTATTTATATATTAAAGCCAAAATTTCTAAATTTCCAAAAAAAAATTTTGTAATTTTTCTTGAAATTTTTAAATTAAAACATGTGCATTTTATATATATATTATTATTATATATATTATTGCTGAAATTTATAATTTTGCATGACCAATTTTTGATAAGTTTTCTTCAAAATGTTTGAATAAATCACGGGTGTAATTTTTATATATATTAAAGCCGAGATTTCTAATATTGCATGAACAATTTTGTTTACTCTTTCTTGAAAATTTTTGAACAAGACCGGGTGTAATTTTTGTAAATATAAAAGCCGAGATTTCTAATTTTCCATAAAAAATTTGAAATTTTTGGAAAAAGTCACGGGTCTAATTTATTTATATAATAAAGCTGCAATTTCTAATTTTTCCTCATGCAAAAATGTATTTTTCCAAATATGCATTTATTTTAAAAACTCTGTCATATTAAAATAGTTTTGAAAGAATTCAAAACAGCACTGTTGCTAACTTAGTGAAGCTTTTTATAATTTCGCAATGAAATTAATATATCCGTAAATACAGTCGCTTTCTGAAACATTTCATAAAGAAGTAATAATCATGTATTCACTGATAAACTTGAACCATTCCTCATACAAAAATGTATTTTTCCAAAAATTCTTTAAAATGAAACAAATTTTGAAGGATTTGAAAATAGGTACTCTTGATAGCTTAGTGAAGATTTTTATAATTTTAAATCAAAACAACTTTGAAAGAATTAAAAAGAGCACTATCGATAACTTACTGAATATTTCTATAATTTCACAATGAAGTTAATATTTCCGTAGATACAGTCACTTTCTTAAACATTTCATAAAGAAGTAATATTCATATATTTACTGATAAACTTGAACCATTCCTCATACAAAAATGTATTTTTCCAAACATTCTTTAAAATCAAAAAAAAATTTGAACGAATTGAAAAGCGCATTATTGATAAATAAGTGGAGGTTTTTATAATTTCGCAATGAAATTAATATTTCCGGAGCTACAGTCACCTTCTTAAACATTTCAAAAGGAAGTAATTTTTATTAATTTATTGATAAACTTAAACCATTTCTCATTTAAAAATGTATGTTTTCATAAAATCTTTCAAATCAAAAGAGTTTTAAGAGAATTGAAAAGAGCACTATCGGTAACTTGGTGCAGATTTTTATAATTTCGCAATAAAATTAATATTTCCGGAGCTACAGTTACTTTTTTAAACATTTCATATACAAGTAATGTTCATATATTTACTGAACTACTTGAACCATTCCTCATACAAAAATGTATTTTTCCAAACATTCTTTCAAATTGTTAATGAATAATTTAATGTAGTATTATTGCCTACTGCTATTTATTCACACATCACTATATTATAACATATGAATGCCGTTTTGTTCGATGCATAAGACATAAAAGAGAGTAAATTACTTATGCTCAGAGAAAATGTATTGAAACAAAATACTGGTTTTTTTATGCATGCAATTGCCTATTACATGCAAATTCATATACGCGCATACATACATATGTATATACTTACTTACGGTATTATTTAAAATGTATAAACTCTCATTAGTTATAAGCACTGTTACATATTCTTTTTAGATTTTATCAGACATACTTAAGACTTAATAAACATAAAGTTAAATTCTCATACATAAATTTGGTGCCGATACCCGGGAATTGATGCATAAATTGAAGCGTGCCTAGTGGAAGTTCAATAAAATAAATTTGAAGACTGGAAAACCAATAAAATGGCGGAATTACACCCACATATCGAGAGCCAAAGAGATTTGTTACGGAACCTGAAGAAAACCGCTAAGCTTTATGATTTGCAAACGAATAAAACGCATGGATTTGCACAATCGGTTTTAGACGAAATAGAAGCGAATTTTGCAAAATTTAAAGAAGGTAATAGTCATTTATGTTCCATAGTCCATGAAAATACCATTAATACAGAAAATATTCCGTATTTCGAAGAAGATGTTTATTACCAGTTTCAGAAGGAATTTTTTACCCTTAAGGGTCTGTTGCTTGATTTCATGGAATCTTGTGATCTTCGTTCGCCTGGAATTCAATCCAGCACGTTTGCTGGTTCTGGTCATTCTAGAAATGAAACATTTTCGGTTCAGGCACGGTTACCGAAAATTGACTTGCCAATCTTTAGTGGAGATTATTTAGCCTGGATGTCATACCAAGATATGTTTATTTCACTAGTGCATAATAATCCCAGCCTGTCTGATGTCCAAAAATTTTGTTTTTTGGAAACTTCTTGCAAGGAAACTCCACTGGATATCGTGAATGAATATCCAGCAACGGACGCTAGCTACACTTTAGCTTGGACAGCATTGCAAAATAGATATCACAATAAAAGGAAAATAGTTGATACTATTTTTAAAAAGTTATTTTCGATACCTGTTTCTGATGGCTCCGCCAAAAGCATTCAGTTAATTTTAGATACAACCCGCACTAGTATAGCGCTTCTACGCAGCTTAGAAGTAAATACTGAAGGTGAACATGCTATGCTTATATATATGACTGTGAATAAGCTGGACTTACAAATACGCAAGGAATGGGAGCAATCTCTAAAGGCGTCAACGGAAATTCCTCCAATAGGAGATTTATTCAAATTCCTAGAAGCAACATTTCGAACATTAGAAACACTTTCTGATCAGGCCGATTCAAGTCCTAATGCAGTTCGTTTGTCATCAAAATCCTCACTAAATAATAACGTTAAAAGCAATTTTCGACGGTATGCAAACGCTGTTTCTACAGGCAACGACTCCAACTGCCCCTGCTGCAATAAGCGTCATCTTCTTTTCAAATGTTTCAAGTTTGCTTCGTTAGCATCTGCTGCAAAGAAAGATTTTTTAAATTCAAAGCGAATATGTAGAAATTGCTTAACACCTGGCCACTTTAGTAACAACTGTCGTGTAGTTTCTCGCTGTCAAGTCTGCCAACAGAATCACCATACAACAGTGCATAATGAATATTCGGCAACCCACTCATTGCGAACTCACCTACTGAATCCGCTATGATTCGTGAACACCCCTCTTCTTCGCAAATACTTCAGAACGTCACTGCTCATGTAGTTGATAATTGCAAGAAATATAGTGGCAGGAAAAGGTCTCAAATTCTCTTAGCGACATTACGGGTCGTGCTAAAAACCTATCAAGGCGTCTTTGTCTTGCGGGCCCCCCTTGACCAATGTGCCCAGGCTACTTTTATCACCAAAAAGGTTGTGGACGCTCTAAAATTACCTTACACAAAGGATTTTGTAGAAATTAGCGGGGTTGGTGGACATCAACCCACGATTGTACGAAAACATGTTAATTTTACTATTTTCTCAAGAACCAACACTAATTTAAGATCGATTGTGAGGCCTTAGTTTTACCAAAAATAACTGGATATCAACCTATGGCTATAAATGAGAAACTTTTACCTGATTTATATAAATTTTCGTTAGCTGATCCTTATTTCTCAGAACCTGGAGAAATTGATCTTTTGCTAGGAGGAGATATCTATGGAGATATCGTATTACCTCAACAACATACATTTAACAATGGTCCTTTTTTGCAATTGACACAATTCGGGTGGATAGTTTCGGGTCCTATTCCAGACAACAATTTACATCACAGTATTACTGTAAACGTTTGTTCTTTAGATAAACAATTGCAGTCCTTTTGGGAACAGGAAGAACTGATAGAGAAGAGGGTTTTAACAGAAGAAGAAATTCTTTGTGAAGAACACTTCAAAGCTACTACTATACGTGATTCATCAGGACGTTATATGGTGTCTCTACCCTTTAAATCTCTTCTCAAGAGTAGCTTGCTTCCCGTTTTTGCACAAACAGACTATACAGCGCTTTCTCGCTTAAAAAGTATTGAAGCCAAATGTAAATTGAATAAGAACTTTGGGAAACTTTACACAGACTTTATGGAAGAGTACGAACGGCTTGGTCATATGGAAAAGGTAGGCACTTATCCTCTTGACTTGGATAGGAATGGATTCTTTTTGCCCCATCATGGTGTTTTAAGAGAAAACAGCTCGACAACCAAGTTGAGGGTTGTTTTCGACGGTAGCTGTAAGCGGTCAGCTCAACCCTCGTTAAATGACGAACTGGCAGCTGGTCCTGCATTACAAAATGATCTGCCTACAATCATTAATCGGTGGAGACGTTTCAAAATTGGTTTTAGGGCAGATTTAGAAAAAATGTTTAGACAAATACTCGTAAAACCGGAGCAACGAAAGTTTCAACAAATTCTTTGGAGAAATATGAGATCCGAAGAGATACTAATTTACCGGCTCTCAACGGTCACTTATGGTACAACATCTGCACCTTTTCTTTCGATTAGAGTGTTACAACAGCTAGCACTAGACGAACAGGAAAAATATCCAATGGCTTGTAGCGTGCTCAACACAGATACTTATGTTGATGATGTTATTTCTGGGGCGGATAGTTTAGCAGAAGCTTACCAGTTGCATACTGAGCTATGTAGCTTGCTAAATAAAGGTCAGTTTAATCTACGTAAATGGACAACAAACTCAATAGAACTACTAGATTTGATTCCCGTAGACTTCAGGGAAACTTCCAACATATTCGAGTTGAATCAACCTAATACAGTAAAAGCTCTGGGTTTGAAGTGGGACATAGCAGATGACTGCTTTTCATTTGATATTAATTTTGATAATACATCAGTAGTTACAAAACGAAGCTTGTTATCAGATGCCGCAAAACTTTACGATCCTCTAGGCTGGCTATCCCCTACCACAATTCTCGCAAAAATAGAATTTCAAAACCTATGGTTACTTGGTATTGATTGGAACGATCGCCTGCCCGATGCTATGGATAAAAAATGGTTAATATATCGCAATAATTTAAAACATCTGGAAAATATTAAAATTCCGCGTTGGATTGGAGTGCGCAAGGAGGTTAAAGTTGAAATTCATGGGTTTTCCGACTCTTCTAAGCTAGCTTATGCAGCGGCAGTCTATGCAAAAACCAGTTCTGATTTGGGTACAAAAGTATATCTAATCCAGGCAAAAACTAAAGTGGGCCCTATAAAGCGGTTAACTATACCCAGAATGGAATTGTGTGGTGCCACTTTATTAGCTAAGCTAGTAGATAAAATAATTTCTTCACTTAATCAAAGAATTTCAAATGTTTACTATTGGACTGATAGCACAACTGTGCTTGCATGGATTCGTGGTCAGTCGTCTAAGTGGCCTGTATATGTTGGAAATCGAGTTGCCGAAATTCAACGCAGGTCTAATGCTTCTCAATGGCGATATATATGCACAAGTGAAAATCCTGCTGACTGCGCGTCCCGTGGTATACTACCCAGTGAATTGGCTGAACATGAATTATGGTGGCATGGTCCTAACTGGCTATCGGAACCATCAGAAAATTGGCCAAGACAACCTCAAATAAACTTAAATGAAATTGATAAAATTGCTGAACCATCCTTAAATATACATGCAACTGCGACATATGTCAACCAATATCCAGATTTATTAACAAGATTTTCTTCTCTTGGTAAGCTGATACGTGTTGTTGCATACATATTTCGTTTTAAAATAGCACAAAGTCCAAAAGTTGGAGATTTAGTGGTATTTTTCAATGAACGTGGTACTCCAGGAAACTGGCCGCTTGCTCGTATCAAGGATATTCATCCTGGCAAAGACGGTTGTGTACGGGTGGTCACTCTATCCGCAAATGGCAAAGTCTTCAAACGTCCAATTTCCAAAGTTGCGCCTTTGCCGAGGAATGATTGCTTTGATAATACAGAAAATTATGCCAACTCTAAACCATACGGTGATGACTCTGCCGCATTGTAAGCACTATCGCACTTAGTGGGGGAGAATGTTAATGAATAATTTAAGGTAGTATTATTGCCTACTGCTATTTATTCACACATCACTATATTATAACATATGAATGCCGTTTTATTCGATGCATAAGACATAAAAGAGAGTAAATTACTTATGCTCAGAGAAAATGTATTGAAACAAAATACTGGTTTTTTTATGCATGCAATTGCCTATTACATGCAAATTCATATACGCGCATACATACATATGTATATACTTACTTACGGTATTATTTAAAATGTATAAACTCTCATTAGTTATAAGCACTGTTACATATTCTTTTTAGATTTTATTATTATACTTAAAATATTTGTTACTGACTTCACTTGTCTTTACTGCCTCGCTGCGATCAGACATACTTAAGACTTAATAAACATAAAGTTAAATTCTCATACACAAATCAAACAAATTTTGGACGAATGAGAAGCGCATTATTTATAACTTATAATTTTTCTTGAAATTTTTGGAAAGCCAAAATTTTTAATTTTGCGTGACCACATTTTAACACTTTTTCTTCAAAATGTTTGAATAAGCCACGGGTGTAATTTTAATGAATATAAAAGCCGAGATTTCTAATTTTGCATCACCAATTTTGTACACTTTTTCTTGAAAATTTTTGAATAACACATGGGTGTAATTTTAATAAATTTGAAAGTCGAGATTTCTAATTTTCCATAAAAAAATGTTATAATTTTTCTTGAAATTTTTTGAATAAGTAACAGGTGTGTTTTGTTTATATATTAAAGCTGAAAATTCTAATTTTTAACACCTTTTCTTCAAATTGTTTGAATCAGTTACGGTTGTAAGTTTCATAAATATAAAGCTCGAGATTTCTAATTTTGCATGAAAAAATGTTCTATACTTTTTCTTGAAAATTTTCGAAAACGACAGGGTGTAATTTTTACAAATTCAAAAGCCGAGATTTCTAATTTTGTATGAAAACTTTTGTACACTTTTTCTTTAAAATTTTTCCATAAAAAATTTCTATAATCTTTCGTGAAATTTTTGGAAAAATTCATGGGTCTAATTTATTTACATAACAAAGCTGCAATTTCTGATTGTTCCTCATGCAAAATTTTTTTTTCTAAATATGTATTTTTTTAAAAATTCTTTCAAATTAAAATAATTTTGAAAGAATTCAAAAGAGCACTGTTGCTAACTTAGTGAAGCTTTTTATAATTTCGCAATGAAATTAATATTTCCGTAGATACAGTCACTTTCTTAAACATTTCATTAAGAAGTAATATTCATATATTTACTGATAAACTTGAACCATTCCTCATAAAAAAAGTATTTTTCTAAACATTCTTTCAAATCAAAAAAATTTTGAACGAATTGAGAAGCGCATTATATATAACTTATAATTTTTCCTGAAATTTTTGGAAAGCCAAAATTTTTAATTTTGCATGACCATATTTTAACACTTTTTCTTCAAAATGTTTGAATAAGTCACGGGTGTAATTTTTATGAATATAAAATCCGAGATTTCTAATTTTGCATCACCAATTTTGTACACTTTTTCTTGAAAATTTTTGAATAACACATGGAAAGTCGAGATTTCTAATTTTCCATAAAAAATGTTATAATTTTTCTTGAAATTTTTTGAATAAGTAACAGGTGTGTTTTGTTTATATATTAAAGCTGAAATTTCTAATTTTTAACACTTTTTCTTCAAATTGTTTGAATCAGTTACGGTTGTAAGTTTCATAAATATAAAACTCAAGATTTCTAATTTTGCATGAAAAAATGTTCTATACTTTTTCTTGAAAATTTTTGAAAACGACAGGGGTGTAATTTTTACAAATTCAAAAGCCGACATTTTTAATTTTGCATGAAAAATTTTGTACACTTTTTCTTGAATATTTTTGAATAAGACAATAGCGTTATTTTTATAAATATAAAAGGCGAGATTTCTAATTTTCCATTAACAATGTTTATAATTTTTCTTGAAATTTTATGAATAAGTCACAGGTGTAATTTATTTATATATTAAAGCCAAAATTTCTAATTTTCCAAAAAAAATTTTTCTAATTTTTCTTGAAATTTTTTGATTAAGACATGTGCATTTTATTTATATATTAATGCTGAAATTTCTAATTTTGCATGACCAATTTTTGATACGTTTTCTTTAAAATGTTAGAATAAGTCACGGGTGTAATTTTTATAAATATAAAACTCGAGATTTCTAATTTTGCATGAAAAAATATTCTATACTTTTTCTTGAAAATTTTTGAAAACGACATGGGTGTAATTTTTACAAATTCAAAAGCCGAGATTTCTAATTTTGTATGAAAAATTTTGTACACTTTTTCTTTAAAATTTTTCCATAAAAAAATTGTATAATCTTTCTTGAAATTTTTGGAAAAAGTCACGGGTCTAATTTATTTATATAATAAAGCTGCAATTTCTGATTGTTCCTCATGCAAAAATGTATTTTTCCAAATATGTATTTTCTTAAAAATTCTTTGAAATTAAAATAATTTTCAAAGAACTCAAAAGAGCACTGTTGCTAACTTAGTGAAGCTTTTTATAATTTCGCAATGAAATTAATATTTCCGTATATACAGTCACTTTCTTAAACATTTCATAAAGAAGTAATATTCATATATTTACTGATAAACTTGAACCATTCCTCATACAAAAATGTATTTTTCCAAACATTCTTTAAAATCAAAAAAATTTTGAACGAATTGAAAAGCGCATTATTGATAACTTAGTGGAGGTTTTTATAATTTCGCAATGAAATTAATATTTCCGGAGCTACAGTCACTTTTTTAAACATTTCATATGAAAGTAATATTCATATATTTACTGATAAACTTGAACCATTCCTCATACAAAAATATATTTTTCCAAACATTCTTTCAAATCAAAAAAATTTTGAACGAATTGAAAAGCGCATTATTGATAACTTAGTGTAGGTTTTTATAATTTCGCAATGAAATTAACATTTCCGGAGCTACAGTCACTTTCTTAAACATTTTATATGGAAGTATTATTCATATATTTACTGATAAACTTGAACCATTCCTCATACAAAAATGTTTTTTCCAAACATTCTTTCAAATCAAAAAAATTTTGAACGAATTGAGAAGCGCATTATTGATAACTTATAATTTTTCTTTAAATTTTTGGAAAACCAAAATTTTTAATTTTGCATGAATATATTTTAACACTTTTTCTTCAAAATGTTTGAATAAGTCACGGGTGTAATTTTTATGAATATAAAAGCCGAGATTTCTAATTTTGCATTACCAATTTTGTACACTTTTTCTTGAAAATGTTTTAATAACACATGGGTAAATAAAATAAATTTGTTCATGAGAAGCGGTTCAAGATTTTCAATAAATATATAAATATTACTTCCTTTTGAAATGCTTAAGAAAGTGACTGTAGCTCCGGAAATATTAATTTCATTGCGAAATTATAAAAACTTCCACGAAGTTATCAATAATGCGCTTTTCAATTCGTTCAAAATTTTTTTGATTTGAAAGAATGTTTGGAAAAATACATTTTTGTATGAGGGATAGTTTAAGTTTATCAGTAAATATATGAATATTACTTCCTTTTGAAATGTTTAGGAAAGTGACTGTATGTCCGGTAATATTCTTTCATTGCGACATTATAAAAATCTTCACCAAGTTATCGATAGTGCACTTTTCAATTCTTTTAAAATTGTTTGATTTGAAATAATGTTTGAAAGGACAATTTTTTTGTGAAGAGTAGTTCAAATAAAAAAAAATTCTGTTAAAATAAATATATGAATATTACTTTCATATGAATATTTGAATTGAAAAGAACTAAGTTATTAAAAGTGCTCTTTTCAATTCCTTTAAAATTGTTTTCATTTGAAAGAGTTTTTGAAAAAAAAAATATGTTTATGAGAAGCGGTTCAAGCTTTTCAATAAATATATAAATATTACTTCCTTTTGAAATGCTTAAGAAAGTGACTGTATCTCCGGAAATATTAATTTCATTGCGAAATTATAAAAACTTCCACTAAGTTATCAATAATGCGCTTTTCAATTCGTTCAAAATTTTTTTGATTTGAAAGAATGTTTGGAAAAATATATTTTTGTATGAGGGATAGTTCAAGTTTATCAGTAAATATATGAATATTACTTCTGTATGATATGTTTAAAAAAGTAACTGTAGCTCCGGAAATATTAATTTTATTGCGAAATTATAAAAATCTGCACCAAGTTACCGATAGTGCTCTTTTCAATTCTTTTAAAACTTTTTTGATTTAAAAGATTTTATGAAAACATACATTTTTAAATGAGAAGTGCTTTAAGTTTATCAGTAACTATATGAATATTACTTCTTTATGAAATGTTTAAGAAAGTGACTGTATCTCCGGAAATATTAATTTCATTGCGAAACTATAAAAATCTGCACCAAGTTACCGATATTGCTGTTTCCAATTGTTTTAAAACTCTTTTGATTTGAAAGATTTTATGAAAACATACATTTTTAAATGAGAAGTGGTTTAAGTTTATCAATAAATTAATAAAAATTACTTCCTTTTGAAATGTTTAAGAAAGTGACTGTAGCTCCGGAAATATTAATTTCATTGGGAAATTATAAAATGCTTCATTAAGTTAGCAATAGTGCTCTTTTGAATACTTTCAAAATTATTTTAATTTGAAAGAATTTTAAAAAAAAATACATATATGGAAAAATACATTTTTGCATGAGGGAAAATTAGAAATTGCAGCTTTATTATATAAATAAATTAGACTTGTGACTTTTTTTCAAAAATTTCATGAAAGATTATACAAATTTTGTATGGAAAATTATAAATCTCGGCTTTTATATTTACAAAAATTACACCGGTGAGTTATTCAACCATTGTGAAGAAAAAGTGTTAAAAATTAGAAATTTCAGCTTTAATATATAAACAAAATACACCTGTTACTTATTCAAAAAATTTCAAGAAAAATTATAACATTTTTTTATGGAAAATTAGAAATCTCGACTTTCAAATTTATTAAAATTACACCCATGTGTTATTCAAAAATTTTCAAGAAAAAGTGTACAAAATTGGTGATGCAAAATTAGAAATCTCGGCTTTTATATTCATAAAAATTACACCGGTGACTTATTCAAACATTTTGAAGAAAAAGTGTTAAAATATGGTCATGCAAAATTAAAAATTTTGGCTTTCCAAAAATTTCAAGAAAAATTATAAGTTATCAATAATGCGCTTCTCAATTCGTTCAAAATTTTTTTGATTTGAAAGAATGTTTGGAAAAATACATTTTTGTATGAGGAATGGTTCAAGTTTATCAGTAAATATATGAATAATACTTCCATATGAAATGTTTAAGAAAGTGACTGTAGCTCCGGAAATGTTAATTTCATTGCGAAATTATAAAAACCTCCACTAAGTTATCAATAATGCGCTTTTCAATTCGTTCAAAATTTTTTTGATTTGAAAGAATGTTTGGAAAAATATATTTTTGTATGAGGAATGGTTCAAGTTTATCAGTAAATATATGAATATTACTTCCATATGAAATGTTTAAGAAAGTGACTGTAGCTCCGGAAATATTAATTTCATTGCGAAATTATAAAAACCTCCACTAAGTTATCAATAATGCGCTTTTCAATTCGTTCAAAATTTTTTGGATTTTAAAGAATGTTTGGAAAAATACATTTTTGTATGAGGAATGGTTCAAGTTTATCAGTAAATATATGAACATTACTTCTACATGAAATGTTTAAAAAGTAACTGTAGATCCGGAAATATTAATTTTATTGCGAAATTATAAAAATCTGCACCAAGTTATTGTCTCAATTCTTTCAAAATTGTGTGATTTGAATGAATGTTTGAAAAGACAATTTTTATAGGAGGAGTAGTTCAAATAAAAAAAATATATATTAATAAATAAATGAATATTATTTTCATATGAAACTTTGAATTGAAAAGCACTAAGTTAATTACAGTGCTCTTTTCAATTCCTTTAAAATTGTTTTCATTTGCAAGTGTTTTTGAAAAATTAAATTTTTTTATGAGAAGCGGTTAATGCTTCTCAATAAATATATGAATATTACTTCCTTTTGAAATGTTTAAGAAAGTGACTGTATCTACGGAAATTTTATTTTCATTGCGAAATTATAAAAAGCTTCACTAAGTTAGCAACAGTGCTCTTTTGAATTCTTTCAAAATTATTTTAATTTGAAAGAATTAAAAAAAAATACATATTTGGAAAAAAAGTTTTTGCATGAGGAACAATCAGAAATTGCAGCTTTATTATATAAATAAATTAGACTTGTGACTTTTTCCAAAAATTTCAAGAAAGATTATACAATTTTTTTATGGAAAAATTTTAAAGAAAAAGTGTACAAAATTTTTCATACAAAATTAGAAATCTCGGCTTTTGAATTTGTAAAAATTACACCCATGTCGTTTTCAAAAATTTTCAAGAAAAAGTATAGAATATTTTTTCATGCAAAATTAGAAATCTCGAGTTTTATATTTATAAAAATTACACCCGTGACTTATTCTAACATTTTGAAGAAAACGTATCAAAAATTGGTCATGCAAAATTAGAAATTTCAGCATTAATATATAAATAAAATGCACATGTCTTAATCAAAAAATTTCAAGAAAAATTAGAAAAATTTTTTTTGGAAAATTAGAAATTTTGGCTTTAATATATAAATAAATTACACCTGTGACTTATTCATAAAATTTCAAGAAAAATTATAAACATTGTTAATGGAAAATTAGAAATCTCGCCTTTTATATTTATAAAAATAACGCTATTGTCTTATTCAAAAATATTCAAGAAAAAGTGTACAAAATTTTTCATGCAAAATTAAAAATGTCGGCTTTTGAATTTGTAAAAATTACACCCCTGTCGTTTTCAAAAATTTTCAAGAAAAAGTATAGAACATTTTTTCATGCAAAATTAGAAATCTCGAGTTTTATATTTATGAAACTTACAACCGTAACTGATTCAAACAATTTGAAGAAAAAGTGTTAAAAATTAGAAATTTCAGCTTTAATATATAAACAAAACACACCTGTTACTTATTCAAAAAATTTCAAGAAAAATTATAACATTTTTTATGGAAAATTAGAAATCTCGACTTTCCATGTGTTATTCAAAAATTTTCAAGAAAAAGTGTACAAAATTGGTGATGCAAAATTAGAAATCTCGGCTTTTATATTCATAAAAATTACACCCGTGACTTATTCAAACATTTTGAAGAAAAAGTGTTAATATATGGTCATGCAAAATTAAAAATTTTGGCTTTCCAAAAATTTCAGGAAAAATTATAAGTTATATATAATGCGCTTCTCAATTCGTTCAAAATTTTTTTGATTTGAAAGAATGTTTAGAAAAATACTTTTTTTATGAGGAATGGTTCAAGTTTATCAGTAAATATATGAATATTACTTCTTAATGAAATGTTTAAGAAAGTGACTGTATCTACGGAAATATTAATTTCATTGCGAAATTATAAAAAGCTTCACTAAGTTAGCAACAGTGCTCTTTTGAATTCTTTCAAAATTATTTTAATTTGAAAGAATTTTTAAAAAAATACATATTTAGAAAAAAAAATTTTGCATGAGGAACAATCAGAAATTGCAGCTTTATTATATAAATAAATTAGACCCATGAATTTTTCCAAAAATTTCACGAAAGATTATAGAAATTTTTTATGGAAAAATTTTAAAGAAAAAGTGTACAAAAGTTTTCATACAAAATTAGAAATCTCGGCTTTTGAATTTGTAAAAATTACACCCTGTCGTTTTCGAAAATTTTCAAGAAAAAGTATAGAACATTTTTTCATGCAAAATTAGAAATCTCGAGCTTTATATTTATGAAACTTACAACCGTAACTGATTCAAACAATTTGAAGAAAAGGTGTTAAAAATTAGAATTTTCAGCTTTAATATATAAACAAAACACACCTGTTACTTATTCAAAAAATTTCAAGAAAAATTATAACATTTTTTTATGGAAAATTAGAAATCTCGACTTTCAAATTTATTAAAATTACACCCATGTGTTATTCAAAAATTTTCAAGAAAAAGTGTACAAAATTGGTGATGCAAAATTAGAAATCTCGGCTTTTATATTCATAAAAATTACACCGGTGACTTATTCAAACATTTTGAAGAAAAAGTGTTAAAATATGGTCATGCAAAATTAAAAATTTTGGCTTTCCAAAAATTTCAAGAAAAATTATAAGTTATCAATAATGCGCTTCTCAATTCGTTCAAAATTTTTTTGATTTGAAAGAATGTTTGGAAAAATACATTTTTGTATGAGGAATGGTTCAAGTTTATCAGTAAATATATGAATAATACTTCCATATGAAATGTTTAAGAAAGTGACTGTAGCTCCGGAAATGTTAATTTCATTGCGAAATTATAAAAACCTCCACTAAGTTATCAATAATGCGCTTTTCAATTCGTTCAAAATTTTTTTGATTTGAAAGAATGTTTGGAAAAATATATTTTTGTATGAGGAATGGTTCAAGTTTATCAGTAAATATATGAATATTACTTCCATATGAAATGTTTAAGAAAGTGACTGTAGCTCCGGAAATATTAATTTCATTGCGAAATTATAAAAACCTCCACTAAGTTATCAATAATGCGCTTTTCAATTCGTTCAAAATTTTTTGGATTTTAAAGAATGTTTGGAAAAATACATTTTTGTATGAGGAATGGTTCAAGTTTATCAGTAAATATATGAACATTACTTCTATATGAAATGTTTAAAAAGTAACTGTAGATCCGGAAATATTAATTTTATTGCGAAATTATAAAAATCTGCACCAAGTTATTGTCTCAATTCTTTCAAAATTGTGTGATTTGAATGAATGTTTGAAAAGACAATTTTTATAGGAGGAGTAGTTCAAATAAAAAAAATATATATTAATAAATAAATGAATATTATTTTCATATGAAACTTTGAATTGAAAAGCACTAAGTTAATTACAGTGCTCTTTTCAATTCCTTTAAAATTGTTTTCATTTGCAAGTGTTTTTGAAAAATTAAATTTTTTTATGAGAAGCGGTTAATGCTTCTCAATAAATATATGAATATTACTTCCTTTTGAAATATTTAAGAAAGTGACTGTATCTACGGAAATTTTATTTTCATTGCGAAATTATAAAAAGCTTCACTAAGTTAGCAACAGTGCTCTTTTGAATTCTTTCAAAATTATTTTAATTTGAAAGAATTAAAAAAAAATACATATTTGGAAAAAAAGTTTTTGCATGAGGAACAATCAGAAATTGCAGCTTTATTATATAAATAAATTAGACTTGTGACTTTTTCCAAAAATTTCAAGAAAGATTATACAATTTTTTTATGGAAAAATTTTAAAGAAAAAGTGTACAAAATTTTTCATACAAAATTAGAAATCTCGGCTTTTGAATTTGTAAAAATTACACCCATGTCGTTTTCAAAAATTTTCAAGAAAAAGTATAGAATATTTTTTCATGCAAAATTAGAAATCTCGAGTTTTATATTTATAAAAATTACACCCGTGACTTATTCTAACATTTTGAAGAAAACGTATCAAAAATTGGTCATGCAAAATTAGAAATTTCAGCATTAATATATAAATAAAATGCACATGTCTTAATCAAAAAATTTCAAGAAAAATTAGAAAAATTTTTTTTGGAAAATTAGAAATTTTGGCTTTAATATATAAATAAATTACACCTGTGACTTATTCATAAAATTTCAAGAAAAATTATAAACATTGTTAATGGAAAATTAGAAATCTCGCCTTTTATATTTATAAAAATAACGCTATTGTCTTATTCAAAAATATTCAAGAAAAAGTGTACAAAATTTTTCATGCAAAATTAAAAATGTCGGCTTTTGAATTTGTAAAAATTACACCCCTGTCGTTTTCAAAAATTTTCAAGAAAAAGTGTAGAACATTTTTTCATGCAAAATTAGAAATCTCGAGTTTTATATTTATGAAACTTACAACCGTAACTGATTCAAACAATTTGAAGAAAAAGTGTTAAAAATTAGAAATTTCAGCTTTAATATATAAACAAAACACACCTGTTACTTATTCAAAAAATTTCAAGAAAAATTATAACATTTTTTATGGAAAATTAGAAATCTCGACTTTCCATGTGTTATTCAAAAATTTTCAAGAAAAAGTGTACAAAATTGGTGATGCAAAATTAGAAATCTCGGCTTTTATATTCATAAAAATTACACCCGTGACTTATTCAAACATTTTGAAGAAAAAGTGTTAATATATGGTCATGCAAAATTAAAAATTTTGGCTTTCCAAAAATTTCAGGAAAAATTATAAGTTATATATAATGCGCTTCTCAATTCGTTCAAAATTTTTTTGATTTGAAAGAATGTTTAGAAAAATACTTTTTTTATGAGGAATGGTTCAAGTTTATCAGTAAATATATGAATATTACTTCTTAATGAAATGTTTAAGAAAGTGACTGTATCTACGGAAATATTAATTTCATTGCGAAATTATAAAAAGCTTCACTAAGTTAGCAACAGTGCTCTTTTGAATTCTTTCAAAATTATTTTAATTTGAAAGAATTTTTAAAAAAATACATATTTAGAAAAAAAAATTTTGCATGAGGAACAATCAGAAATTGCAGCTTTATTATATAAATAAATTAGACCCATGAATTTTTCCAAAAATTTCACGAAAGATTATAGAAATTTTTTATGGAAAAATTTTAAAGAAAAAGTGTACAAAAGTTTTCATACAAAATTAGAAATCTCGGCTTTTGAATTTGTAAAAATTACACCCTGTCGTTTTCGAAAATTTTCAAGAAAAAGTATAGAACATTTTTTCATGCAAAATTAGAAATCTCGAGCTTTATATTTATGAAACTTACAACCGTAACTGATTCAAACAATTTGAAGAAAAGGTGTTAAAAATTAGAATTTTCAGCTTTAATATATAAACAAAACACACCTGTTACTTATTCAAAAAATTTCAAGAAAAATTATAACATTTTTTTATGGAAAATTAGAAATCTCGACTTTCAAATTTATTAAAATTACACCCATGTGTTATTCAAAAATTTTCAAGAAAAAGTGTACAAAATTGGTGATGCAAAATTAGAAATCTCGGCTTTTATATTCATAAAAATTACACCGGTGACTTATTCAAACATTTTGAAGAAAAAGTGTTAAAATATGGTCATGCAAAATTAAAAATTTTGGCTTTCCAAAAATTTCAAGAAAAATTATAAGTTATCAATAATGCGCTTCTCAATTCGTTCAAAATTTTTTTGATTTGAAAGAATGTTTGGAAAAATACATTTTTGTATGAGGAATGGTTCAAGTTTATCAGTAAATATATGAATAATACTTCCATATGAAATGTTTAAGAAAGTGACTGTAGCTCCGGAAATGTTAATTTCATTGCGAAATTATAAAAACCTCCACTAAGTTATCAATAATGCGCTTTTCAATTCGTTCAAAATTTTTTTGATTTGAAAGAATGTTTGGAAAAATATATTTTTGTATGAGGAATGGTTCAAGTTTATCAGTAAATATATGAATATTACTTCCATATGAAATGTTTAAGAAAGTGACTGTAGCTCCGGAAATATTAATTTCATTGCGAAATTATAAAAACCTCCACTAAGTTATCAATAATGCGCTTTTCAATTCGTTCAAAATTTTTTGGATTTTAAAGAATGTTTGGAAAAATACATTTTTGTATGAGGAATGGTTCAAGTTTATCAGTAAATATATGAACATTACTTCTATATGAAATGTTTAAAAAGTAACTGTAGATCCGGAAATATTAATTTTATTGCGAAATTATAAAAATCTGCACCAAGTTATTGTCTCAATTCTTTCAAAATTGTGTGATTTGAATGAATGTTTGAAAAGACAATTTTTATAGGAGGAGTAGTTCAAATAAAAAAAATATATATTAATAAATAAATGAATATTATTTTCATATGAAACTTTGAATTGAAAAGCACTAAGTTAATTACAGTGCTCTTTTCAATTCCTTTAAAATTGTTTTCATTTGCAAGTGTTTTTGAAAAATTAAATTTTTTTATGAGAAGCGGTTAATGCTTCTCAATAAATATATGAATATTACTTCCTTTTGAAATGTTTAAGAAAGTGACTGTATCTACGGAAATTTTATTTTCATTGCGAAATTATAAAAAGCTTCACTAAGTTAGCAACAGTGCTCTTTTGAATTCTTTCAAAATTATTTTAATTTGAAAGAATTAAAAAAAAATACATATTTGGAAAAAAAGTTTTTGCATGAGGAACAATCAGAAATTGCAGCTTTATTATATAAATAAATTAGACTTGTGACTTTTTCCAAAAATTTCAAGAAAGATTATACAATTTTTTTATGGAAAAATTTTAAAGAAAAAGTGTACAAAATTTTTCATACAAAATTAGAAATCTCGGCTTTTGAATTTGTAAAAATTACACCCATGTCGTTTTCAAAAATTTTCAAGAAAAAGTATAGAATATTTTTTCATGCAAAATTAGAAATCTCGAGTTTTATATTTATAAAAATTACACCCGTGACTTATTCTAACATTTTGAAGAAAACGTATCAAAAATTGGTCATGCAAAATTAGAAATTTCAGCATTAATATATAAATAAAATGCACATGTCTTAATCAAAAAATTTCAAGAAAAATTAGAAAAATTTTTTTTGGAAAATTAGAAATTTTGGCTTTAATATATAAATAAATTACACCTGTGACTTATTCATAAAATTTCAAGAAAAATTATAAACATTGTTAATGGAAAATTAGAAATCTCGCCTTTTATATTTATAAAAATAACGCTATTGTCTTATTCAAAAATATTCAAGAAAAAGTGTACAAAATTTTTCATGCAAAATTAAAAATGTCGGCTTTTGAATTTGTAAAAATTACACCCCTGTCGTTTTCAAAAATTTTCAAGAAAAAGTATAGAACATTTTTTCATGCAAAATTAGAAATCTCGAGTTTTATATTTATGAAACTTACAACCGTAACTGATTCAAACAATTTGAAGAAAAAGTGTTAAAAATTAGAAATTTCAGCTTTAATATATAAACAAAACACACCTGTTACTTATTCAAAAAATTTCAAGAAAAATTATAACATTTTTTATGGAAAATTAGAAATCTCGACTTTCCATGTGTTATTCAAAAATTTTCAAGAAAAAGTGTACAAAATTGGTGATGCAAAATTAGAAATCTCGGCTTTTATATTCATAAAAATTACACCCGTGACTTATTCAAACATTTTGAAGAAAAAGTGTTAAAATATGGTCATGCAAAATTAAAAATTTTGGCTTTCCAAAAATTTCAGGAAAAATTATAAGTTATATATAATGCGCTTCTCAATTCGTTCAAAATTTTTTTGATTTGAAAGAATGTTTGGAAAAATACATTTTTGTATGAGGAATGGTTCAAGTTTATCAGTAAATATTTGAATATTACTTCTATATGAAATGTTTAAAAAAGTAAAAACATACATTTTTAAATGAGAAGTGGTTTAAGTTTATCAATAAATTAGTAAAAATTACTTCCTTTTGAAATGTTTAAGAAAGTGACTGTAGCTCCGGAAATATTAATTTCATTGCGAAATTATAAAAACCTCCATTAAGTTATCAATAATGCGCTTTTCAATTCGTTCAAATTTTTTTTGATTTTAAAGAATGTTTGGAAAAATACATTTTTGTATGAGGAATGGTTCAAGTTTATCAGTATATATGAATATTACTTCTTTATATATGAATTCATAATATATGAATATTACTTCTTTATGAAATGTTTAAGAAAGTTACTGTATCTACGGAAATATTAATTTCATTGCGAAATTATAAAAAGCTTCACTAAGTTAGCAACAGCGCTCTTTTGAATTCTTTCAAAATTATTTTAATTTGAAAGAATTTTTAAAAAATACATATTTGGAAAAAAATTTTTGCATGAGGAACAATCAGAAATTGCAGCTTTATTATATAAATAAATAGGACCCGTGACTTTTTCCAAAAATTTCAAAAAAGATTATACAAATTTTTTATGGAAAAATTTTAAATAAAAAGTGTACAAAAGTTTTTATTTAAAATTAGAAATCTCGGCTTTTGAATTTGTAGAAATTACACCCATGTCGTTTTCAAAAATTTTCAAGAAAAAGTATAGAACATTTTTTCATGCAAAATTAGAAATCTCGAGTTTTATATTTATGAAACTTACAACCGTAACTGATTCAAACAATTTGAAGAAAAAGTGTTAAAAATTAGAAATTTCAGCTTTAATATATAAACAAAACACACCTGTTACTTATTCAAAAAATTTCAAGAAAAATTATAACATTTTTTTGTGGAAAATTAGAAATCTCGACATTCATATTTATTAAAATTACACCCATGTTTTATGCAAAAATTTTCAAGAAAAAGTGTACAAAATTGGTGATGCAAAATTAGAAATCTCGGCTTTTATATTCATTAAAATTACACCCGTGGCTTATTCAAACATTTTGAAGAAAAAGTGTTAAAATATGGTAATGCAAAATTAAAAATTTTGGCTTTCCAAAAATTTCAGGAAAAATTATAAGTTATATATAATGCGCTTCTCAATTCGTTCAAAATTTTTTTGATTTGAAAGAATGTTTGGAAAAGTACATTTTTTATGAGGAATGGTTGAAGTTTATCAGTAAATATATGAATATTACTTCTTTATGAAATGTTTAAGAAAGTGACTGTATCTACGGAAATATTAATTTCATTGTGAAATTATAAAAAGCTTCACTAAGTTAGCAACAGTACTCTTTTGAATTCTTTCAAAATTATTTTAATTTGAAAGAATTTTTAAAAAAATACATATTTGGAAAAATACATTTTTGCATGAGGAACAATGAGAAATGGAAGCTTTATTATATAAATAAATTAGACTTTTGACTTTTTTCAAAAATTTCAAGAAAGATTATACAAATTTTTTATGGAAAAATTTTAAAGAAAAAGTGTACAAAAGTTTTCATACAAAATTAGAAATCTCGGCTTTTGAATATGTAAAAATTACACCCATGTCGTTTTCAAAAATTTTCAAGAAAAAGTATAGAATATTTTTTCATGCAAAATTAGAAATCTCGTGTTTTATATTTACAAAAACTACACCCGTGACTTATTCTAACATTTTGAAGAAAACGTATCAAAAATTGGTCATGCAAAATTAGAAATTTCAGCATTAATATATAAATAAAATGCACATGTCTTAATCAAAAAATTTCAAGAAATATTATAAAATTTTTTTTTGGAAAATTAGAAATTTTGGCTTTAATATATAAATAAAATACACCTGTGACTTATTCATAAAATTTCAAGAAAAATTATAAACATTGTTAATGGAAAATTAGAAATCTCGCCTTTTATATTTATAAAAATAACGCTCTTGCCTTATTCAAAAATATTCAAGAAAAAGTGTACAAAATTTTTCATGCAAAATTAGAAATGTCGGCTTTTGAATTTGTAAAAATTACACCCCTGTCGTTTTCGAAAATTTTCAAGAAAAAGTATAGAACATTTTTTCATGCAAAATTAGAAATCTCGAGTTTTATATTTATGAAACTTACAACCGTAACTGATTCAAACAATTTGAAGAAAAAGTGTTAAAAATTAGAAATTTCAGCTTTAATATATAAACAAAACACACCTGTTACTTATTCAAAAAATTTCAAGAAAAATTATAACATTTTTTTGTGGAAAATTAGAAATCTCGACTTTCATATTTATTAAAATTACACCCATGTTTTATGCAAAAATTTTCAAGAAAAAGTGTACAAAATTGGTGATGCAAAATTAGAAATCTCGGCTTTTATATTCATTAAAATTACACCCGTGGCTTATTCAAACATTTTGAAGAAAAAGTGTTAAAATATGGTCATGCAAAATTAAAAATTTTGGCTTTCCAAAAATTTCAAGAAAAATTATAAGTTATAAAAAATGCGCTTCTCATTGGTTCAAAATTTGTTTGATTTGAAAGAATGTTTGGAAAAATAAATTTTTGTATGAGGAATGGTACAAGTTTATCAGTAAATATATGAATATTACTTCTATATGAAATGTTTAAAAAAGTAACTGTAGCTCCGGAAATATTAATTTTATTGCGAAATCACAAAAATCTGCACCAAGTTACCGATAGTGCTCTTTTAAATTCTCTTAAAGCTCTTTTGATTTGAAAGATTTTATGAAAACATACATTTTTAAATGAGAAGTGGTTTAAGTTTATCAATAAATTAATAAAAATGACTTCCTTTTGAAATGTTTAAGAAAGTGACTGTAGCTCCGGAAATATCAATTTCATTGCGAAATTATAAAAACCTCCACTAAGTTATCAATAATGCGCTTTTCAATTCGTTCAAATTTTTTTTTTGATTTTGATTTTAAAGAATATTTGGAAAAATACATTTTTGTATGAGGAATGGTTCAAGTTTATCAGTAAATATATGAATATTACTTCTTTATGAAATGTTTAAGAAAGTGACTGTATCTACGGAAATATTAATTTCATTGTGAAATTATAAAAAGTTTCACTAAGATAGCAACAGTGCTCTTTTGAATTCTTTCAAAATTATTTTAATTTGAAAGAATTTTTAAAAAAATACATATTTGGAAAAAAAAATTTTGCATGAGGAACAATCAGAAATTGCAGCTTTATTATATAAATAAATTAGACCCATGAATTTTTCCAAAAATTTCACGAAAGATTATACAAATTTTTTATGGAAAAATTTTAAAGAAAAAGTGTACAAAAGTTTTCATAAAAATTAGAAATCTCGGCTTTTGAATTTGTAGAAATTACACCCATGTCGTTTTCAAAAATTTTCAAGAAAAAGTATAGAACATTTTTTCATGCAAAATTAGAAATCTCGAGTTTTATATTTATGAAACTTACAACCGTAACTGATTCAAACAATTTGAAGAAAAAGTGTTAAAAATTAGAAATTTCAGCTTTAATATATAAACAAAACACACCTGTTACTTATTCAAAAAATTTCAAGAAAAATTATAACATTTTTTTGTGGAAAATTAGAAATCTCGACATTCATATTTATTAAAATTACACCCATGTTTTATGCAAAAATTTTCAAGAAAAAGTGTACAAAATTGGTGATGCAAAATTAGAAATCTCGGCTTTTATATTCATAAAAATTACAGCCGTGACTTATTCAAACATTTTGAAGAAAAAGTGTTAAAATATGGTCATGCAAAATTTAAAATTTTGGCTTTCCAAAAATTTCAAGAAAAATTATAAGTTATCAATAATGCGCTTCTCAATTCGTTCAAAATTTTTTTGATTTGAAGGGATGTTTGGAAAAATACATTTTTGTATGAGGAATGGTTCAAGTAGTTCAGTAAATATATGAATATTACTTCTATATGAAATGTTTAAAAAAGTAACTGTAGCTCCGGAAATATTAATTTTATTGCGAAATTATAAAAATTTGCACCAAGTTACCGATAGTGCTCTTTTCAATTCTCTTAAAACTCTTTTGATTTGAAAGATTTTATGAAAACATACATTTTTAAATCAGAAGTGGTTTAAGTTTATCAATAAATTAATAAAAATTAATTCCTTTTGAAATGTTTAAGAAGGTGACTGTAGCTCCAGAAATATTAATTTCATTGCGAAATTATAAAAACCTCCACTATGTTATCAATAATGCGCTTTTCAATTCGTTCAAATTTTTTTTTGATTTTAAAGAATGTTTGGAAAAATACATTTTTGTATGAGGAATGGTTCAAGTTTATCAGTAAATACATGAATATTACGTCTTTATGAAATGTTTAAGAAAGTGACTGTATCTACGGAAATATTAATTTCATTACGTAATTATAAAAAGCTTCACTATGTTAGCAACAGTGTTTTTTTGAAAAATCTTTTAAAATCTTTCTTTTGAAATCTTTCAAAATTATTTTAATTTGAAAGAATTTTTAAAAAAATACATATATAAAAAAATACATTTTTGCATGAGAAACAATGAAAAATTGCAGCTTTATTATATAAATAAATTAGACTTGTGACTTTTTCCAAAAATTTCAAAAAAGATTATACAAATTTTTTATGCAAAATTAGAAATCTCAGCTATTGAATTTGTAAAAATTACACCCATGTCGTTTTCAATAATTTTCAAGAAAAAGTATAGAACATTTTTCCATGCAAAATTAGAAATCTCGAGTTTTATATTTATAAAACTTACAACCGTAACTGATTCTAACATTTTGAAGAAAACGTATCAAAAACTGGTCATGCAAAATTAGAAATTTCAGCATTAATATATAAATAAAATACACATGTCTTAATCAAAAAATTTCAAGAAAAATTATAAAAATTTTTTTTGGAAAATTAGAAATTTTGGCTTTAATATATAAATAAATTACACCTGTGACTTATTCATAAAATTTCAAGAAAAATTATAAAAATTTTTAATGGAAGATTAGAAATCTCGGCTTTTATATTTATAAAAATAACGGTCTTGTCTTATTCAAAAATTTTCAAAAAAAGGCTACAAAATTTTTCATGCAAAATTAGAAATTTCGGCTTTTGAATTTGTAAAAATTACCCCCCTATCGTTTTCAAAATTTTCAAGAAAAAGTATAGAACATTTTTTCATGCAAAATTAGAAATCTCGAGTTTTATATTTATAAAACTTACAACCGTAACTGATTCAAACATTTTGAAGAGAAAGTGTTGAAAATTAGAAATTTCAGCTTTAATATATAAACAAAATACACCTGTTACTTATTCATAAAATTTCAAGAAAAATTATAACATTTTTTTATGGAAAATTAGAAATCTCGACTTTCCATGTGTTATTCAAAAGCTTTCAAGAAAAAGTGTACAAAATTGATGATGCAAAATTAGAAATCTCGGCTTTTATATTCATAAAAATTACACCCGTGAGTTATTCAAACATTTGAAGAAAAAGTGTTAAAATATGGTCATGCAAAATTTAAAATTTTGGCTTTCCAAAAATTTCAAGAAAAATTATAAGTTATCAATAATGCGCTTCTCAATTCGTTCAAAATTTTTTTGATTTGAAGGAATGTTTGGAAAAATACATTTTTGTATGAGGAATGGTTCAAGTAGTTCAGTAAATATATGAATATTACTTCTTTATGAAATGTTTAAGAAAGTGACTGTATCTACGGAAATATTAATTTCATTGCGAAATTATAAAAAGCTTCACTAAGTTAGCAACAGTGCTCTTTTGAATTCTTTCGAAATTATTTTAATTTAAAAAAAGAATTTTTAAAAAAATACATATTTGGAAAAATACATTTTTGCATGAGGAACAATGAGAAATTGTAGTTTTATTATATAAATAAATTAGACTTTTGACTTTTTCCAAAAATTTCAAGAAAGATTATACAAATTTTTTATGCAAAATTAGAAATCTCGGCTTTTGAATTTGTAAAAATTACACCCATGCCGTTTTCAAAAATTTTCAAGAAAAATATAGAACATTTTGCATGCAAAATTAGAAATCTCGAGTTTTATATATATAAAAATTACAACCGTAACTGATACAAACATTTTAAAGAAAAAGTGTTAAAAATAAGAAATTTCAGCTTTAATATATAAACAAAATACACCTGTTACTTATTCATAAAATTTCAAGAAAAATTATAACATTTTTTATGGAAAATTGGAAATCTCGACTTTCCATGTGTTATTTAAAAATTTTCAAGAAAAAGTGTACAAAATTGGTGATGCAAAATTAGAAATCTCGGCTTTTATATTCATAAAAATTACACCTGTGGCTTATTCAAACATTTTGAAGAAAAAGTGTTAAAATATGGTCATGCAAAATTAAAAATTTTGGCTTTCCAAAAATTTCAAAAAAAATTACAAGTTATAAATAATGCGCTTCTCATTCGTTCAAAATTTTTTTGATTTGAAAGAATGTTTGGAAAAATACATTTTTGTATGAGGAATGGTTCAAGTTTATCAGTAAATATTTGAATATTACTTCTATATGAAATGTTTAAAAAAGTAAAAACATACATTTTTAAATGAGAAGTGGTTTAAGTTTATCAATAAATTAGTAAAAATTACTTCCTTTTGAAATGTTTAAGAAAGTGACTGTAGCTCCGGAAATATTAATTTCATTGCGAAATTATAAAAACCTCCATTAAGTTATCAATAATGCGCTTTTCAATTCGTTCAAATTTTTTTTGATTTTAAAGAATGTTTGGAAAAATACATTTTTGTATGAGGAATGGTTCAAGTTTATCAGTATATATGAATATTACTTCTTTATATATGAATTCATAATATATGAATATTACTTCTTTATGAAATGTTTAAGAAAGTTACTGTATCTACGGAAATATTAATTTCATTGCGAAATTATAAAAAGCTTCACTAAGTTAGCAACAGCGCTCTTTTGAATTCTTTCAAAATTATTTTAATTTGAAAGAATTTTTAAAAAATACATATTTGGAAAAAAATTTTTGCATGAGGAACAATCAGAAATTGCAGCTTTATTATATAAATAAATAGGACCCGTGACTTTTTCCAAAAATTTCAAAAAAGATTATACAAATTTTTTATGGAAAAATTTTAAATAAAAAGTGTACAAAAGTTTTTATTTAAAATTAGAAATCTCGGCTTTTGAATTTGTAAAAATTACACCCCTATCGTTTTCAAAATTTTCAAGAAAAAGTATAGAACATTTTTTCATGCAAAATTAGAAATCTCGAGTTTTATATTTATAAAACTTACAACCGTAACTGATTCAAACATTTTGAAGAGAAAGTGTTAAAAATTAGAAATTTCAGCTTTAATATATAAACAAAATACACCTGTTACTTATTCATAAAAGTTCAAGAAAAATTATAACATTTTTTATGGAAAATTAGAAATCTCGACTTTCCATGTGTTATTTAAAAATTTTCAATAAAAAGTGTACAAAATTGGTGATGCAAAATTAGAAATCTCGGCTTTTATATTCATAAAAATTACACCCGTGGCTTATTCAAATTTTTTGAAGAAAAAGTGTTAAAATATGGTCATGCAAAATTAAAAATTTTGGCTTTCCAAAAATTTCAAAAAAAAATTATAAGTTAAAAATAATGCGCTTCTCATTCGTTCAAAATTTTTTTGATTTGAAAGAATGTTTGGAAAAATACATTTTTGTATGAGGAATGGTTCAAGTTTATCAGTAAATATATGAATATTACTTCTATATGAAATGTTTAAAAAAGTAAAAACATACATTTTTAAATGAGAAGTGGTTTAAGTTTATCAATAAATTAATAAAAATGACTTCCTTATGAAATGTTTAAGAAAGTGACTGTATCTCCGGAAATATTAATTTTGTTGGGAAATTATAAAAATCTTCACTAAGTTATCAATAGTGCTCTTTTCAATTCTTTCAAAATTGTTTTGATTTTAAAGAATGTTTGGAAAATACATTTTTGTATGAGGAATGGTTCAAGTTTATCAGTAAATATATGAATATTACTTCTTACATACATTTTTGTATTAGGAATAGTTCAAGTTTATCAGTAAATATATGAATATTACTTCTTTATGAAATGTTTAAGAAAGTGACTGTAGCTCCGGAAATATTAACTTCATTACGAAATTCTTTTAAAACTGTTTTGATTTGAAAGAATTTATGAAAACATACATTTTTAAATGAGAAGTGGCTTAAGGTTATCAATAAATTAATAAAAATTACTTCCTTATGAAATGTTTAAAAAAGTGACTGTATCTCCGGAAATATTAATTTCATTGCGAAATTATTAAAATCTTCACCAAGTTATCGATAGTGCTCTTTTCAATTCTTTTTAAATTGTTTGATTTGAAAGAATGTTTGAAAAGACAATTTTTGTATGAGGAGTAGTTCAAATAAAAAAAATATATTAAAATAAATATATGAATATTACTTTCATATGAAACTTTGAATTTAAAAGCGCTAAGTTATTAACAGTGCTCTTTCCTATTCCTTAAAAATTGTTTTCATTTGAAAGAGTTTATGAAAAAATACATATTTTTATGAGAAGCGGTTCAATCTTATCAATAAATATATAAATATTACTTTCTTTTGAAATGTTTAAGAAAGTGACTGTAGCTCCGGAAATATTAATTTCATTGCGAAATTACAAAAACCTCCACTAAGTTATCAATAATTCGTTTTTCAATTCGTTCAAATTTTTTTTTGATTTAAAAAAATGTTTGGAAAAATACATTTTTGTATGAGGAATCGTTCAAGTTTATCAGTAAATATATGAATTTTACTTCTTTATGAAATGTTTAAGAAAGTGACTGTATCTCCGGAAATATTAATTTCATTACGAAGTTATAAAAATCTCCACAAAATTATCAATCGATCGCTCTTCATTCTTTTAAAACTGTTTTGATTTGAAAGAATTTATGAAAACATACATTTTTAATGAGAAGTGGTTTAAGTTTATCAATAAATAAATAAAAATTACTTTCTTTTGAAATGTTTAAGAAGGTGACTGTAGCTCCGGAAATATTAATTTAATTGCGAAATTATAAAAACCTCCACTAAGTTATCAATAATTCGTTTTTCAATTCGTTCAAATTTTTTTTTGATTTAAAAAAAATGTTTGGAAAAATACAGTTTTGTATGAGGAATGGTTCAAGTTTATCAGTAAATATATGAATATTACTTCTTTATGAAATGTTTAAGAAAGTGACTGTATCTACGGAAATATTAATTTCATTGCGAAGTTATGAAAAGCTTCACTATGATAGCAACAGTGCTCTTTTGAATGCGTTCAAAATTATTTTAATTTGAAAAAATTTAAAAAAAAATACATATTTGGAAAAATACATTTTTGCATGAGGAACAATGAGAAATTGCAGCTTTATTATATAAATAAATTAGACTTGTGACTTTTCCAAAAATTTCAAGAAAGATTATACAAGTTTTTTATGCAAAATTAGAAATCTCAGCTTTTGAATTTGTAAAAATTACACCCATGTCGTTTTCGAAAATTTTCAAGAAAAAGTATAGAACATTTTTTCAGGCAAAATTAGAAATCTCGGGTTTTATGTATATAAAAATTACAACCGTAACTGATTCAAACATTTTGAAGAAAAAGTGTTAAAAATTAGAAATTACAGCTTTAATATATAAACAAAATACACCTGTTACATATTCATAAAATTTCAAGAAAAATTATAACATTTTTTTATGGAAAATTAGAAATCTCTACTTTCATATTTATTCAAATTACACCCATGTGTTATTCAAAAATTTTCAAGAAAAAGTGTACAAAATTGGTGATGCAAAATTAGAAATCTCGGCTTTTATATTCATAAAAATTACACCCATGACTTATTCAAACATTTTGAAGAAAAAGTGTTAAAATATGGTTATGCAAAATTAAAAACCTTGGCTTTCCAAAAATTTCAAGAAAAATTATAAGTTATCAATAACGCGCTACTCAATTCGTTCAAAATTTTTTTGATTTGAAAAAATGTTTGGAAAAATACATTTTTGTATGAGGAATGGTTTAAGTTTATCAGTAAATATATGAATATTACTTGTATATGAAATGTTTAAAAAAGTAACTGTAGCTCCGGAAATATTAATTTTATTGTGAAATTATAAAAACCTGCACCAAGTTACCGATAGAGCTCTTTTTAATTCTCTTAAAACTCTTTTGATTTGAAAGATTTTATGAAAACATACATTTTTAAATGAGAAGTGGTTTAAGTTTATCAATAAATTAATAAAAATTACTTCCTTTTGAAATGTTTAAGAAAGTAACTGTAGCTCCGGAAATATTAATTTCATTGCGAAATTATAAAAACCTCCACTAAGTTATCAATAATGCGCTTTTCAATTCGTTCAAATTTTTTTTTGATTTTAAAGAATGTTTGGAAAAATACATTTTTGTATGAGGAATGGTTCAAGTTTATCAGTAAATATATGAATATTACTTCTTTATGAAATGTTTAAGAAAGTGACTGTATCTACGGAAATATTAATTTCATTGCGAAATTATAAAAAGCTTCACTAAGATAGCAACAGTGCTCTTTTGAATGCGTTCAAAATTATTTTAATTTGAAAGAATTTAAATAAAAATACATATTTGGAAAAATACATTTTTGCATGAGGAAAAATTAGAAATTGCAGCTTTATTATATAAATATATTAGACTTGTGACTTTTTCCAAAAATTTCAAGAAAGTTTGTACAAATTTTTTAATGGATAATTAAAAATCGCGGCTTTCATATTTACAAAAATGACACCCGGTCTTATTCAAAAATATTCAAGAAAGAGTATACAAAATTTTTCATGCAATATTAGAAATCTCGGTATTACTGTATATAAAAAATACACCCGTGACTTATTCAAAGATTTTGAAGAAAACGTATCAAAAATTGGTCATGCAAAATTACAAATTTCAGCATTAATATATAAAAAAATGCACATGTTTTAATAAAAATATTTCAAGAAAAATTATAAAATTTTTTTTTGGAAAATTAGAAATTTCGGCTTTTATATATATAAAAATAACACTCTTGTCTTATTCAAAAATTTTAAAGAAAAAGTGTACAAAATTTTTCATGCAAAATTAGAAATCTCAGCTTTTGAATTTGTAAAAATTACACCCATGTCTTATTCAAAAATGTTCAAGAAAAAGTATAGAACATTTTTTCATGCAAAATTAGAAATCTCGGGTTTTATATTTATAAAAATTACACCCGTGACTTATTCAAACATTTTGAAGAAAAAGTGTTAAAATATGGTCATGCAAAATTAAAAATTTTGGCTTTCCAAAAATTTCAAGAAAAATTATAAGTTATCAATAATGCCCTTCTCAATTCGTTAAAAAATTTTTTGATTTGAAAGAATGTTTGGAAAAATACATTTTTGTATGAGGAGTAGTTCAAATTTATCAGTAAATATATGAATATTACTTCTATATGAAATGTTTAAGAAAGTGACTGTATCTACGGAAATATTAACTTCATTGTGAAATTATAGAAATATTCAGTAAGTTATCGATAGTGCTCTTTTTAATTCTTTCAAAGTTGTTTTGATTTAAAATTATAAAAATCTTCACTAAGCTATCAAGAGTACCTATTTTCAAATCCTTCAAAATTTGTTTCATTTTAAAGAATTTTTGGAAAAATACATTTTTGTATGAGGAATGGTTCACGTTTATCAGTGAATACATGATTATTACTTCTTTATGAAATGTTTCAGAAAGCGACTGTATCTACGGATATATTAATTTCATTGCGAAATTATAAAAAGCTTCACTAAGTTAGCAACAGTGCTGTTTTGAATTCTTTCAAAACTATTTTAATATGACAGAGTTTTTAAAATAAATGCATATTTGGAAAAATACATTTTTGCATGAGGAAAAATTAGAAATTGCAGCTTTATTATATAAATACATTAGACTTGTGACTTTTTCCAAAAATTTCAAGAAAGATTATACACATTTTTTATGCAAAATTAGAAATCTCAGCTTTTGAATTTGTAAAAATTACACCCATGTCGTTTTCGAAAATTTTCAAGAAAAAGTATAGAACATTTTTTCAGGCATAATTAGAAATCTCGAGTTTTATATATATAAAAATTACAACCGTAACTGATTCAAACATTTTGAAGAGAAAGTGTTAAAAATTAGAAATTTCAGCTTTAATATATAAACAAAATACACCTGTTACTTATTCATAAAAGTTCAAGAAAAATTATAACATTTTTTATGGAAAATTAGAAATCTCGACTTTCCATGTGTTATTTAAAAATTTTCAATAAAAAGTGTACAAAATTGGTGATGCAAAATTAGAAATCTCGGCTTTTATATTCATAAAAATTACACCCGTGGCTTATTCAAATTTTTTGAAGAAAAAGTGTTAAAATATGGTCATGCAAAATTAAAAATTTTGGCTTTCCAAAAATTTCAAAAAAAAATTATAAGTTATAAATAATGCGCTTCTCATTCGTTCAAAATTTTTTTGATTTGAAAGAATGTTTGGAAAAATACATTTTTGTATGAGGAATGGTTCAAGTTTATCAGTAAATATATGAATATTACTTCTATATGAAATGTTTAAAAAAGTAAAAACATACATTTTTAAATGAGAAGTGGTTTAAGTTTATCAATAAATTAATAAAAATGACTTCCTTATGAAATGTTTAAGAAAGTGACTGTATCTCCGGAAATATTAATTTTGTTGGGAAATTATAAAAATCTTCACTAAGTTATCAATAGTGCTCTTTTCAATTCTTTCAAAATTGTTTTGATTTTAAAGAATGTTTGGAAAATACATTTTTGTAAGAGGAATGGTTCAAGTTTATCAGTAAATATATGAATATTACTTCTTACATACATTTTTGTATTAGGAATAGTTCAAGTTTATCAGTAAATATATGAATATTACTTCTTTATGAAATGTTTAAGAAAGTGACTGTAGCTCCGGAAATATTAACTTCATTACGAAATTCTTTTAAAACTGTTTTGATTTGAAAGAATTTATGAAAACATACATTTTTAAATGAGAAGTGGCTTAAGGTTATCAATAAATTAATAAAAATTACTTCCTTATGAAATGTTTAAAAAAGTGACTGTATCTCCGGAAATATTAATTTCATTGCGAAATTATTAAAATCTTCACCAAGTTATCGATAGTGCTCTTTTCAATTCTTTTTAAATTGTTTGATTTGAAAGAATGTTTGAAAAGACAATTTTTGTATGAGGAGTAGTTCAAATAAAAAAAATATATTAAAATAAATATATGAATATTACTTTCATATGAAACTTTGAATTTAAAAGCGCTAAGTTATTAACAGTGCTCTTTCCAATTCCCTAAAAATTGTTTTCATTTGAAAGAGTTTATGAAAAAATACATATTTTTATGAGAAGCGGTTCAATCTTATCAATAAATATATGAATATTACTTTCTTTTGAAATGTTTAAGAAAGTGACTGTAGCTCCGGAAATATTAATTTCATTGCGAAATTACAAAAACCTCCACTAAGTTATCAATAATTCGTTTTTCAATTCGTTCAAATTTTTTTTTTGATTTAAAAAAATGTTTGGAAAAATACATTTTTGTATGAGGAATCGTTCAAGTTTATCAGTAAATATATGAATTTTACTTCTTTATGAAATGTTTAAGAAAGTGACTGTATCTCCGGAAATATTAATTTCATTACGAAATTATAAAAATTTCCACAAAATTATCAATCGATCGCTCTTCATTCTTTTAAAACTGTTTTGATTTGAAAGAATTTATGAAAACATACATTTTTTAATGAGAAGTGGTTTAAGTTTATCAATAAATAAATAAAAATTACTTTCTTTTGAAATGTTTAAGAAGGTGACTGTAGCTCCGGAAATATTAATTTAATTGCGAAATTATAAAAACCTCCACTAAGTTATCAATAATTCGTTTTTCAATTCGTTCAAATTTTTTTTTGATTTAAAAAAATGTTTGGAAAAATACAGTTTTGTATGAGGAATGGTTCAAGTTTATCAGTAAATATATGAATATTACTTCTTTATGAAATGTTTAAGAAAGTGACTGTATCTACGGAAATATTAATTTCATTGCGAAGTTATGAAAAGCTTCACTATGATAGCAACAGTGCTCTTTTGAATGCGCTCAAAATTATTTTAATTTGAAAAAATTTAAAAAAAAATACATATTTGGAAAAATACATTTTTGCATGAGGAACAATGAGAAATTGCAGCTTTATTATATAAATAAATTAGACTTGTGACTTTTCCAAAAATTTCAAGAAAGATTATACAAGTTTTTTATGCAAAATTAGAAATCTCAGCTTTTGAATTTGTAAAAATTACACCCATGTCGTTTTCGAAAATTTTCAAGAAAAAGTATAGAACATTTTTTCAGGCAAAATTAGAAATCTCGAGTTTTATATATATAAAAATTACAACCGTAACTGATTCAAACATTTTGAAGAAAAAGTGTTAAAAATTAGAAATTACAGCTTTAATATATAAACAAAATACACCTGTTACATATTCATAAAATTTCAAGAAAAATTATAACATTTTTTTATGGAAAATTAGAAATCTCTACTTTCATATTTATTCAAATTACACCCATGTGTTATTCAAAAATTTTCAAGAAAAAGTGTACAAAATTGGTGATGCAAAATTAGAAATCTCGGCTTTTATATTCATAAAAATTACACCCATGACTTATTCAAACATTTTGAAGAAAAAGTGTTAAAATATGGTTATGCAAAATTAAAAACCTTGGCTTTCCAAAAATTTCAAGAAAAATTATAAGTTATCAATAACGCGCTACTCAATTCGTTCAAAATTTTTTTGATTTGAAAAAATGTTTGGAAAAATACATTTTTGTATGAGGAATGGTTTAAGTTTATCAGTAAATATATGAATATTACTTGTATATGAAATGTTTAAAAAAGTAACTGTAGCTCCGGAAATATTAATTTTATTGTGAAATTATAAAAACCTGCACCAAGTTACCGATAGAGCTCTTTTTAATTCTCTTAAAACTCTTTTGATTTGAAAGATTTTATGAAAACATACATTTTTAAATGAGAAGTGGTTTAAGTTTATCAATAAATTAATAAAAATTACTTCCTTTTGAAATGTTTAAGAAAGTAACTGTAGCTCCGGAAATATTAATTTCATTGCGAAATTATAAAAACCTCCACTAAGTTATCAATAATGCGCTTTTCAATTCGTTCAAATTTTTTTTTGATTTTAAAGAATGTTTGGAAAAATACATTTTTGTATGAGGAATGGTTCAAGTTTATCAGTAAATATATGAATATTACTTCTTTATGAAATGTTTAAGAAAGTGACTGTATCTACGGAAATATTAATTTCATTGCGAAATTATAAAAAGCTTCACTAAGATAGCAACAGTGCTCTTTTGAATGCGTTCAAAATTATTTTAATTTGAAAGAATTTAAATAAAAATACATATTTGGAAAAATACATTTTTGCATGAGGAAAAATTAGAAATTGCAGCTTTATTATATAAATATATTAGACTTGTGACTTTTTCCAAAAATTTCAAGAAAGTTTGTACAAATTTTTTAATGGATAATTAAAAATCGCGGCTTTCATATTTACAAAAATGACACCCGGTCTTATTCAAAAATATTCAAGAAAGAGTATACAAAATTTTTCATGCAATATTAGAAATCTCGGTATTACTGTATATAAAAAATACACCCGTGACTTATTCAAAGATTTTGAAGAAAACGTATCAAAAATTGGTCATGCAAAATTACAAATTTCAGCATTAATATATAAAAAAATGCACATGTTTTAATAAAAAAATTTCAAGAAAAATTATAAAATTTTTTTTTGGAAAATTAGAAATTTCGGCTTTTATATATATAAAAATAACACTCTTGTCTTATTCAAAAATTTTAAAGAAAAAGTGTACAAAATTTTTCATGCAAAATTAGAAATCTCAGCTTTTGAATTTGTAAAAATTACACCCATGTCTTATTCAAAAATGTTCAAGAAAAAGTATAGAACATTTTTTCATGCAAAATTAGAAATCTCGGGTTTTATATTTATAAAAATTACACCCGTGACTTATTCAAACATTTTGAAGAAAAAGTGTTAAAATATGGTCATGCAAAATTAAAAATTTTGGCTTTCCAAAAATTTCAAGAAAAATTATAAGTTATCAATAATGCCCTTCTCAATTCGTTAAAAAATTTTTTGATTTGAAAGAATGTTTGGAAAAATACATTTTTGTATGAGGAGTAGTTCAAGTTTATCAGTAAATATATGAATATTACTTCTATATGAAATGTTTAAGAAAGTGACTGTATCTACGGAAATATTAACTTCATTGTGAAATTATAGAAATATTCAGTAAGTTATCGATAGTGCTCTTTTTAATTCTTTCAAAGTTGTTTTGATTTAAAATTATAAAAATCTTCACTAAGCTATCAAGAGTACCTATTTTCAAATCCTTCAAAATTTGTTTCATTTTAAAGAATTTTTGGAAAAATACATTTTTGTATGAGGAATGGTTCAAGTTTATCAGTGAATACATGATTATTACTTCTTTATGAAATGTTTCAGAAAGCGACTGTATCTACGGATATATTAATTTCATTGCGAAATTATAAAAAGCTTCACTAAGTTAGCAACAGTGCTGTTTTGAATTCTTTCAAAACTATTTTAATATGACAGAGTTTTTAAAATAAATGCATATTTGGAAAAATACATTTTTGCATGAGGAAAAATTAGAAATTGCAGCTTTATTATATAAATACATTAGACTTGTGACTTTTTCCAAAAATTTCAAGAAAGATTATACACATTTTTTATGCAAAATTAGAAATCTCAGCTTTTGAATTTGTAAAAATTACACCCATGTCGTTTTCGAAAATTTTCAAGAAAAAGTATAGAACATTTTTTCAGGCATAATTAGAAATCTCGAGTTTTATATATATAAAAATTACAACCGTAACTGATTCAAACATTTTGAAGAAAAAGTGTTAAAAAATAGAAATTTCAGCTTTAATATATAAACAAAATACATCTGTTACTTATTCATAAAATTTCAAGAAAAATTATAACATTTTTTTATGGAAAATTAGAAATCTCGATATTCCATGTGTTATTCAAAAATTTTCAAGAAAAAGTGTACAAAATTGGTGATGCAAAATTAGAAATCTCGGCTTTTATATTCATAAAAATTACACCCGTGGCTTATTCAAACATTTTGAAGAAAAAGTGTTAAAATATGGTCATGCAAAATTAAAAATTTTGGCTTTCCAAAAATTTCAAGAAAAATTATAAGTTATAAATAATGCGCTTCTCATTGGTTCAAAATTTGTTTGATTTGTAAGAATATTTGGAAAAATACATTTTTGTATGAGGAATGGTTCAAGTAGTTCAGTAAATATATGAATATTACTTCTATTTGAAATGTTTAAAAAAGTAACTGTATCTCCCTAAATATTAATTTCGTTGCGAAATTATAAAAATCTTCACTAAGTTATCAATAGTGCTGTTTTCAATTCTTTCAAAATTGTTTTGATTTTAAAGAATGTTTGGAAAAATACATTTTTGTATTAGAAATAGTTCAAGTTTATCAGTAAATATATGAATATTACTTCTTTATGAAACGTTTACGAAAGTGACTGTATCTCCGGAAATATTAACTTCATTACGAAATTTTTTTAAAACTGTTTTGATTTGAAAGAATTTATGAAACATATATTTTTAAATGAGAAGTAGCTTAAGTTTATCAATAAATTAATAAAAATTACTTCCTTATGAAATGTTTAAGAAAGTGACTGTATCTCTGGAAATATTAATTTCATTGCGAAATTATTAAAATCATCACCAAGTTATCGATAGTGCTCTTTTCAATTCTTTTTAAATTGTTTGATTTGAAAGAATGTTTGAAAAGACAATTTTTGTATGAGGAGTAGTTCAAATAAAAAAAATATATTAAAATAAATATATGAATATGGCTTTCATATGAAACTTTGAACTTAAAAGCACTAAGTTATTAACAGTGCTCTTTTCAATTCTTTAAAATTGTTTTCATTTGAAAGAGTTTATGAAAAAATACATATTTTTATGAGAAGCGGTTCAAGCTTATCAATAAATATATGAATATTACTTTCTTTTGAAATGTTTAAGAAAGTGACTGTAGCTCCGGAAATATTAATTTCATTGCGAAATTATAAAAACCTCAGCTAAGTTATCAATAATGCACTTTTCAATTCCTTCAAAATGTTTTTGATTTGAAAGAATGTTTGGATAAATACATTTTTGTATGAGGAATGATTCAAGTTTATCAGTAAATATATGAATTTTACTTCTTTATGAAATGTTTAAGAAAGTGACTGTATCTCCGGAAATATTAATTTCATTACGAAATTATAAAAATCTCTACAAAATTATCAATCGATCGCTCTTCATTCTTTTAAAATTGTTTTGATTTGAAAGAATTTATGAAAACATACATTTTTTAATGAGAAGTGCTTTAAGTTTATCAATAAATAAATAAAAATTACTTCTTTATAAAATGTTTAAGAAAGTAACTGTAGCTCCGAAAATTTAATTTCATTGCGAAATTATAAAAACCTGCTCCAAGTTACCGATAGTGCTCTTTACAATTCTCTTAAAACTCTTTTGATTTGAAAGATTTTATGAATACATACATTTTTAAATGAGAAGTGGTTTAAGTTTATCAATAAATTAATAAAAATTACTTCCTTTAGAAATGTTTAAAAAGGTGACTGTAGCTCCGCAAATATTAATTTCATTGCGAAATTATAAAAACCTGCACAAAGTTACCGATAGTGCTCTTTGCAATTCTCTTAAAACTCTTTTGATTTGAAATATTTTATGAAAACATACATATTTAAATGAGAAGTGGTTTAAGTTTATCAATAAATTAATAAAAATTACTTTCTTTTGAAATGTTTAAGAAGGTGACTGTAGCTCCGGAAATATTAATTTCATTGCGAAATTATAAAAACCTCCACTAAGTTATCAATAATGCGCTTTTCAATTCGTTCAAATTTTTTTTTTGATTTTAAAGAATGTTTGGAAAAATACATTTTTGTATGAGGAATGGTTCAAGTAGTTCAGTAAATATATGAATATTACTTGTATATGAAATGTTTAAAAAAGTAACTGTAGCTCCGGAAATATTAATTTTATTGCGAAATTATAAAAACCTGCACAAAGTTACCGATAGTGCTCTTTGCAATTCTCTTAAAACTCTTTTGATTTGAAAGATTTTATGAAAACATAAATTTTTAAATGAGAAGTGGTTTAAGTTTATCAATAAATTAATAAAAATTACTTCCTTTTGAAATGTTTAAGAAGGTGACTGTAGCTCCGGAAATATTAATTTCATTGCGAAATTATAAAAACCTCCACTAAGTTATCAATAATGCGCTTTTCAATTCGTTCAAATTTTTTTTTGATTTTAAAGAATGTTTGGAAAAATACATTTTTGTATGAGGAATAGTTCAAGTTTATCAGTAAATATATGAATATTACTTCTTTATGAAATGTTTAAGAAAGTGACTGTATCTACGGAAATATTAATTTCATTGCGAAATTATAAAAAGCTTCACTAAGATAGCAACAGTGCTCTTTTGAATGCGTTCAAAATTATTTTAATTTGAAAGAATTTTTAAAAAAATACATATTTGGAAAAATTCATTTTTGCATGAGGAACAATGAGAAATTGCAGCTTTATTATAAAAATAAATTAGACTAGTGACTTTTTCCAAAAATTTCAAGAAAGATTATACAAATTTTTTATGCAAAATTAGAAATCTCAGCTTTTGAATTTGTAAAAATTACACCCATGTCGTTTTCGAAAATTTTCAAGAAAAAGTATAGAACATTTTTTCAGGCAAAATTAGAAATCTCGAGTTTTATATATCGTTACCTGAAATGCAAAAGGGCGTAACAACATATTTCAAAATTTTACAGGAGAGACAAAAAACTCCAAAAAATCAAAGATTACGAAGCTGGTGTTGCAATTTCTTCAGTACAGCATTAAATTGCGATGATGCATTTATTTCGTAGAAAAAAAAATTTCTTTAATCGTCATTTTTATTAGATGTGGGTTGCGCCCTTTTGGTTTAAGAAAAACCAACTTTGTTGTTACGACCTTTTGATTTTCTTTAATAAAATGGTTGTTATTGACAGTAGGGCTGTAAAAATGTAGGAGGACATGTAATTCGATTTGCTCTACAATAATAAATGAAAAAACCCATTTTGAATTTTTTGGTTGTTACGCCCTTTTGCATTTCAGGTAACGATATATAAAAATTACAACCGTAACTGATTCAAACATTTTAAAGAAAAAGTGTTAAAAAATAGAAATTTCAGCTTTAATATATAAACAAAATACACCTGTTACTTATTCATAAAATTTCAAAAAAAATTATATAATTTTTTTATGGAAAATTAGAAATCTCGACTTTCCATGTGTTATTCAAAAGCTTTCAAGAAAAAGTGTACAAAATTGTGTGATGCAAAATTAGAAATCTCGGCTTTTATATTCATAAAAATTACACCCGTGACTTATTCAAACATTTTGAAGAAAAAGTGTTAAAATATGGTCATGCAAAATTAAAAATTTTGGCTTTCCAAAAATTTCAAGAAAAATTATAAGTTATCAATAATGCGCTTCTCAATTCGTTCAATTTTTTTTTTGGTTTTAAAAAATTTTTGGAAAAATACATTTTTGTATTAGGAATGGTTCAAATTTATCAGTAAATATATGAATATTACTTCTACATGATATGTTTAATAAAGTAAATGTAGCTTCGGAAATATTAATTTCATTGCGAAATTATAAAAATCTTCACTAAGTTATCAATAGTGCTCTTTTCAATTCTTTTAAAACTGTTTTGATTTTTAAGAATGTTTGGAAAAATACATTTTTGTATGACGAATGGTTTAAGTTTATCAGTAAATATGTGAATATTTCTTCTTTATGAAATGTTTAAGAAAGTGACTGTATCTACAGAAATATTAATTTCATTGCGAAATTATAAAAAGCTTCACTAAGTTAGCAACAGCGCTCTTTTGAATTCTTTCAAAATTATTTTAATTTGAAAGAATTTTTAAAAAAATACATATTTGGAAAAAAAAATTTTTGCATGAGGAACAATGTAAAATTGCAGCTTTATTATATAAATAAATTAGACCCGTAACTTTTTCCAAAAATTTCAAGAAAGATTATAAAAATTTTTTATACAAAATTAGAAATCTCAGCTTTTGAATTTGTAAAAATTACACCCATGTCGTTTTCAAAAATTTTCAAAAAAAAGTATAGAACATTTTTTCAGGCAAAATTAGAAATCTCGAGTTTTATATATATAAAAATTACAACCGTAACTGATTCAAACATTTTGAAGAAAAAGTGTTAAAAAATAGAAATTTCAGCTTTTATATATAAACAAAATACACCTGTTACTTATTCATAAAATTTCAAGAAAAATTATAACATTTTTTATGGAAAATTAGAAATCTCGACTTTCCATGTGTTATTCAAAAGCTTTCAAGAAAAAGTGTACAAAATTGGAATTTTAAGAAGTGGCAATATTAATTTCATTGCGAAATTATAAAAACTTCCACTAAGTTATCAATAATGCGCTTTTCAATTCGTTAAAATTTTTTTTGATTTTAAAGAATGTTTGGAAAAATACATTTTTGTATGAGGAATGGTTCAAGTTTATCAGTAAATATATGAATATTACTTCTTTATGAAATGTTTAAGAAAGTGACTGTATCTACGGAAATATTAATTTCATTGTGAAATTATAAAAATCTGCAACAAGTTACCGATAGTGCTGTTTTCAATTGTTTTAAAACTCTTTTGATTTGAAAGATTTTATGAAAACATACATTTTTAAATGAGAAGTGGTTTAAGTTTATCAATAAATTAATAAAAATTACTTCCTTTTGAAATGTTTAAGAAAGTAACGGTAGCTCAAAAAATTAAATTTCATTGCGAAATAATAAAAACCTCCACTAAGTTGTCAATAATGCGCTTTTCAATTCGTTCAAATTATTTTGGTTTGAAAGAATGTTTGGAAAAATACATTTTTGTATGAGGAATGGTTCAAGTTTATCAGTAAATATATGAATATTACTTCTTTATGAAATGTTTAAGAAAGTGACTGTATCTACGGAAATATTTATTTCATTGCGAAATTATAAAAAGCTTCACTAAGTTAGCAACAGCGCTCTTTTGAATTTTTTCAAAATTATTTTAATTTTAAAGAATTTTTAAAAAATACATATTTGGAAAAAAAAATGTTTGCATGAGGAACAATCAAAAATTGCAGCTTTATTATATAAATAAATTAGACCCGTGACTTTTTCCAAAAATTTCAAGAAAGTTTGTACAAATTTTTTAATGGATAATTAAAAATCGCGGCTTTCATATTTACAAAAATGACACCCGGTCTTATTCAAAAATATTCAAGAAAGAGTATACAAAATTTTTCATGCAATATTAGAAATCTCGGTATTACTGTATATAAAAATTACACCCGTGACTTATTCAAAGATTTTGAAGAAAACGTATCAAAAATTGGTCATGCAAAATTACAAATTTCAGCATTAATATATAAAAAAATGCACATGTTTTAATAAAAAAATTTCAAGAAAAATTATAAAATTTTTTTTTGGAAAATTAGAAATTTCGGCTTTTATATATATAAAAATAACACTCTTGTCTTATTCAAAAATTTTAAAGAAAAAGTGTACAAAATTTTTCATGCAAAATTAGAAATCTCAGCTTTTGAATTTGTAAAAATTACACCCATGTCTTATTCAAAAATGTTCAAGAAAAAGTATAGAACATTTTTTCATGCAAAATTAGAAATCTCGGGTTTTATATTTATAAAAATTACGCCCGTAACTGATTCAAACATTTTGAGGAAAAAGTGTTAAAAATTAGAAATTTCAGCTTTAATATATAAACAAAATACACATGTTTTATTCAAAAAATTTCAAGAAAAATTATAAAATTTTTGTATGGAAAATTAGAAATCTCGACTTTCATATTTATTAAAATTACACCCATGTGTTATTCAAAAATTTTCAAGAAAAAGTGTACAAAATTGGTGATGCAAAATTAGAAATCTCGGTTTTTATATTCATAAAAATTATACCCGTGACTTATTCAAACATTTTGAAGAAAAAGTGCTAAAATATGGTCATGCAAAATTAAAAATCTTGGCTTTCCAAAAATTTCAAGAAAAATTATAAGTTATGAATGCGCTTCTCAATTCGTTCAAAGTTTTTTTGATTTGAAAGAATGTTTGGAAAAATACATTTTTGTATGAGGAATGGTTCAAGTTTATCAATAAATATATGAATATCAGATTCAAACATTTTGAAGAAAACGTATCAAAAATTGGTCATGCAAAGCTAGAAATTTCAGCATTAATATATAAATAAAATGCGCATGTCTTAATGAAAAAAAATCAAGAAAAATGATAAAATTTTTTTTTGGAAAATTAAAAATTTTGGCTTTAATATATAAATAAATTACACATGTGACTTATTCATAAAATTTCAAGAAAAATTATAAACAGTTATTATGCAAAATTAGAAATCTCGGTTTTTATATTCATAAAAATTACACCCGTGACTTATTCAAACATTTTGAAGAAAAAGTGTTAAAATATGGTCATGCAAAATTAAAAATTTTGGCTTTCCAAAAATTTCAAGAAAATTTATAAGTTATCAATAATGCGCTTCTCAATTCGTTAAAAATTTTTTTGAATTGAAAGAATGTTTGGAAAAATACATTTTTGTATGAGGAATGGTTCAAATTTATCAGTAAATATATGAATATTACTTCCATATGAAATGTTTAAAAAGTAACTGTAGCTCCGGAAATATTAATGTAATTGCGAAATTATAAAAATCTGCACCAAGTTACCGATAGTGCTTTTTTCAATTCTTTTAAATCTGTTTTGATTTTGATTTGAAACTACAATTTTTGTATGAGGAGTAGTTCAAATAAAAAAAAAATATATCAATAAATATATGAATATTACTTCCTTTTGAAATGCTTAAGAAAGTGACTGTAGCTTCGGAAATATTAATTTCAATGCGAAATTATAAAAAGCTTCACTAAGTTAGCAACAGTGCTGTTTTGAATTCTTTCAAAACTATTTTAATTTGAAAGAGTTTTTAAAAAAATACATATTTGGAAAAATACATTTTTGCATGAGGAAAAATTAGAAATTGCAGCTTTATTATATAAGTAAATTAGACCCGTGACTTTTTCCAAAAATTTCAAATTTTTTATGGTAAATTAGAAATCTCGGCTTTTATATTTACAAAAATTACACCCGGTCTTGTTCAAAAATTTTCAAGAAAGAGTAAACAAAATTTTTCATGCAATATTAGAAATCTCGGCTTTAATATATATAAAAATTACACCCGTGACTTATTCAAACATATTGAAGAAAACTTATTAAAAATTGGTCATGCAAAATTAGAAATTTCTGCATTAATATATAAATAAAATGCACATGTCTTAATCAAAAAATTTCGAGAAAAATTATAAATTTTTTTTTTTGGAAAATTAGAAATTTTGGCTTTAATATATAAATAAATTACACCTGTTACTTTTAAGTTAAGAAAAATTATAAGTTATCAATAATGCGCTTCTCAATTCGTTCAATTTTTTTTTTTTTTGGTTTAAAAAAATGTTTGGAAAAATACATTTTTGTATGAGGAATGGTTCAAGTTTATCAGTAAATATATGAATATTACTTCTATATGATATGTTTAATAAAGTAAATGTAGCTTCGGAAATATTAATTTCATTGCGAAATTACAAAAATTTTCACTACGTTATCAATAATGCTCTTTTCAATTCTTTCAAAACTGTTTTGATTTTCAAGAATGTTTGGAAAAATACATTTTTGTATGAGGAATGGTTTAAGTTTATCAGTAAATATATGAATATAACTTACTTTTGAAATGTTTAAGAAAGTGCCTGTAGCTCCGGAAATATTAATTTCATTGCAAAATTATAAAAACCTCCACTAGTTATCAATAATGCGCTTTTCAATTCGTTCAAAATTTTTTTGATTTGAAAGAATGTTTGGAAAAATACATTTTTGTATGAGGAATGATTCAAGTTTATCAGTAACTATATGAATATTACTTCCTTTTGAAATGTTTAAGAAAGTGACTGTAAGTCCGGTATTATTCTTTCATTGCGAAATTATAAAAATCTTCACCAAGTTTGCGATAGTGCTGTTTTCAATTCTTTTTAAATTGTTTTGATATTAAAGAATGTTTGATTTTAAAGAATGTTTGAAAAGACAATTTTTGTATGAAGAGTAAATCAAATAATAAAAAATGTATTAAAATAAATATATGAATATTACTTTCATATGAATTTTTGAATTGAAAGGCACTAAAATATTAACAGTGCTCTTTTTAATTCCTTTAAAATTGTTTTCATTTGAAAGAGTTTTTGAAACAATACATTTTTTTATGAGAAGCGGTTCAAGCTTATCAATAAATATATGAATATTTGTTCCTTTTGAAATGTTTAAGAAAGTGCCTGTAGCTCCGGAATTATTAATTTCATTGTGAAATTATAAAAACCTCCACTAAATTATCAATAATGCGCGTTTCAATTCTTTCAACATTTTTTTGATTTGAAAGAATGTTTGGAAAAATACATTTTTGTATGACGAATGGTTCAAGTTTATCAGTAAATATATGAATATTTCTTCTTTATGAAATGTTTAAGAAAGTGACTGTATCTACAGAAATATTAATTTCATTGTGAAATTATAAAAAGTTTCACTAAGTTAGCAACAGTGCTCTTTTGAATACTTTCAAAATTATTTTAATTTGAAAGAATTTTTAAAAAAATACATATTTGGAAAAATACATTTTTGCGTGAGGAAAAATTAAAAATTGCAGCTTTATTATAAAAATAAATTAGACCCGTGACTTTTTCCAAAAATTTCAAAAAGGTTATACAAATTTTTATGGAAAATTAGAAATCTTGGCTTTTATATTTATAAAAATAACACTCTTGTCTTATTCAAAAATTTTCAAGAAAGAGTATACAAAATTTTTCATGCATGATTAGAAATCTCGGCTTTTGAATTTGTAAAAATTACACTCATGTCGTTTTCAAAATATTTCAAGAAAAAGTATAGAACATTTGTTCATGCAAAATTAGTAATCTCGAGTTTTATATTTATAAAAATTACAACCGTAACTGATTCAAACATTTTGAAGAAAAACTGTTAAAATATGGTCATGCAAAATTCAAAATTTTGGCTTTCCAAAAATTTCAAGAAAAATGATAAGTTATCAATAATGCGCTTCTCAATAATTTCAATTTTTTTTTGATTTGAAAGAATGTTGGGAAAAATACATTTTTGTATGAGGAATGGTTCAAGTTTATCAGTAAATATATGAATATTACTTCTATATGAAATCTTTAAAAAAGTAACTGTAGCTCCGGAAATATTAGTTTTATTGCGAAATTATAAAAATCTGCACCAAGTTACCGATAGTGCTCTTTTCAATTCTTTTACAACTCTTTTAATTTGAAAGATTTTATGAAAACATACATTTTTAAATGAGAAGTGGTTTAGGTTTATCAATAAATTAATAAAAATTACTTCCTTATGAAATGTTTAGGAAAGTGACTGTATCTCCGGAAATATTCATTTCGTTGCAAAATTATAAAAATCTTGACTAAGTTATCAATAGTGCTCTTTTCAATTCTTTCAAAATTGTTTTTATATTAAGGAATGTTTGGAAAAATACATTTTTGTATTAGGAATATTTCAAGTTTATCAGTAAATACATGAATATTACTTCTTTATGAAATGTTTAAGAAAGTGACTGTATCTCCGGAAATATTAACTTCATTACGAAATTATTTTAAAACTGTTTTGATTTGAAAGAATTTATGAAAACATACATTTTTATATGAGAAGTGGTTTAAGTTTATCAATAAATTAATAAAAATTACTTCCTTATGACTCTTAAAGCTCTTTTCATTTGAAAGAGTTTATGAAAAAATACATTTTTTTATGAGAAGCGGTTCAAGCTTATCAATAAATATATGAATATTACTTCCTTTTGAAATGTTTAAGAAAGTGACTGTAGCTCCGGAAATATTAATTTCATTGCGAAATTATAAAAAAACCTCCACTAAGTTATCAATAATGCGCTTTTCAATTCGTTCAAAATTTTTTTGATTTGAAAGAATGTTTGGAAAATACATTTTTGTGTGAGGAATGGTTCAAGTTTATCAGTAAATATATGAATATTACTTCTATATGATATGTTTAAAAAAGTAACTGTAGCTCCGGAAATATATATTTTATTGCGAAATTATAAAAATCTGCACCAAGTTACCGATAGTGCTCTTTTCAATTCTTTCAAAACTCTTTTGATTTGAAAGATTTTATGAAAACATAAATTTTTAAATGAGAAGTGGCTTAAGTTTATCAATAAATTAGAAAAAATTACTTCGTTATGAAATGTTTAAGAAAGTGACTGTATCTCCGGAAATAATAATTTCGTTGCGAAATTATAAAAATCTTCACAAAATTATCAATCGATCGCTCTTCATACTTTTAAAACTGTTTTGATTTGAAAGAATTTATGAAAACATACATTTTTAAATGAGAAGTGGTTTAAGTTTATCAATAAATTAATAAAAATTACTTCCTTATGAAATGTTTAGGAAAGTGACTGTATCTCCGGAAATATTAATTTCGTTGCGAAATTATAAAAATTTTCACTAAGTTATCAATAGTGCTCTTTTCAATTCTTTCAAAATTGTTTTGATATTAAAGAATGTTTGGAAAAATACATTTTTGTATTAGGAATATTTCAAGTTTATCAGTAAATATATGAATATTACTTTTTTATGAAATGTTTAAGAAAGTGACTGTATCTCCGGAAATATTAACTTCATTACGAAATTCTTTTAAAACTGTTTTGATTTGAAAGAATTTATGAAAACATACATTTTTAAATGAGAAGTGGTTTAAGTTTATCAATAAATTAATAAAAATTACTTCCTTATGAAATGTTTAAGAAAGTGACTGTATATCCGGAAATATTAATTTCATTGCGAAATTATTAAAATCTTCACCAAGTTATCGATAGTGCTCCTTTCAATTCTTTTTAAATTATTTGATTTGAAAGAATGTTTGAAGAGACAATTTTTGTATGAAGAGTAGTTCAAATAAAAAAAAATGTATTAAAATAAATATATGAATATTACTTTCATATGAATCTTTGAATATAAAAGCACTTAGTTATTAACAGTGCTCTTTTCAATTCCTTTAAAATTGTTTTCATTTGAAAGAGTTTTTGAAAAAATAAATTTTTTTATGAGAAGCGGTTCAAGCTTATCAATAAATATATGAATATTACTTCCTTTTGAAATGTTTAAGAAAGTGACTGTAGCTCCGGAAATATTAATTTCATTGCGAAATTATAAAAACCTCCACTAAGTTATCAATAATGCGCTTTTCAATTCGTTCAAAATTTTTTTGATTTGAAAGAATGTTTGGAAAATACATTTTTGTGTGAGGAATGGTTCAAGTTTATCAGTAAATATATGAATATTACTTCTATATGATATATTTAAAAAAGTTACTGTAGCTCCGGAAATATTAATTTTATTGCGAAATTATAAAAATCTGCACCAAGTTACCGATAGTGCTCTTTTCAATTCTTTTAAAACTCTTTTGATTTGAAAGATTTTATGAAAACATAAATTTTTAAATGAGAAGTGGCTTAAGTTTATCAATAAATTAGAAAAAATTACTTCCTTATGAAATGTTTAAGAAAGTGACTGTATCTCCGGAAATAATAATTTCGTTGCGAAATTATAAAAATCTTCACAAAATTATCAATCGATCGCTCTTCATACTTTTAAAACTGTTTTGATTTGAAAGAATTTATGAAAACATACATTTTTAAATGAGAAGTGGTTTAAGTTTATCAATAAATTAAAAAAATTTCTTCTTAATGAAATGTTTAAGAAAGTGACTGTATCTACGGAAATATTAATTTCATTGCGAAATTATAAAAAACTTCACAAAATTATCAATCGATCGCTCTTCATACTTTTAAAACTGTTTTGATTTGAAAGAATTTATGAAAACATACATTTTTAAATGAGAAAAGGTTTAAGTTTATCAATAAATTAAAAAAATTTCTTCTTAATGAAATTTTTAAGAAAGTGACTGTATCTCTGGAAATATTAATTTCATTGCGAAATTATAAAAAAATTCATTTAGTCATCAATAGTGCTCTTTTCAATTCTTTCAAAATTGTTTTGATTTTAAAGAATGTTTGGAAAAATACATTTTTGTATGAGGGATAGTTCAAGTTTATCAGTAAATATATGAATATTACTTCCTTTTGAAATGTTTAGGAAAGTGACTGTATATCCGGTAATATTCTTTCATTGCGACATTATAAAAATCTTAACCAAGTTATCGATAGTGCACTTTTCAATTCTTTTTAAATTGTTTGATTTGAAAGAATATTTGAAAGGACAATTTTTGTATGAAGAGTAGTTCAAATAAAAAAAAATTTTGTTAAAATAAATATATGAATATTACTTTCATATGAATCTTTGAATTGAAAAGAACTAAGTTATTAAAAGTGCTCTTTTCAATTCCTTAAAAATTGTTTTCATTTGAAAGAGTTTTTGAAAAAATAAATATGTTTATGAGAAGCGGTTCAAGCTTTTCAATAAATATATAAATATTACTTCCTTTTGAAATGCTTAAGAAAGTGACTGTATCTCCGGAAATATTAATTTCATTGCGAAATTATAAAAACTTCCACAAAGTTATCAATATTGCGCTTTTCAATTCGTTCAAAATTTTTTTGATTTGAAAGAATGTTTGGAAAAATACATTTTTGTATGAGGGATAGTTCAAGTTTATCAGTAAATATATGAATATTACTTCTATATGAAATGTTTAAAAAAGTAACTGTAGCTCCGGAAATATTAATGTTATTGCGAAATTATAAAAATCTGCACCAAGTTACCGATAGTGCTATTTTCAATTCTTTTAAAATTGTTTTGATTTGGAAGAATTTATGAAAACATACATTTTTAAATGAGAAGTGGTTTAACTTAATCAATAAATTAATAAAAAATACTTCCTTTTGAAATGTTTAAAAAAGTAACTGTAGCTCCGGAGATTTAATTTCATTGCGAAATTATAAAATTCGTTCAAATTTTTTTTTTGATTTTAAAGAATGTTTGGAAAAATACATTTTTGTATGAGGAATGGTTCAAGTTTATCAGCAAATATATGAATATTACTTCTTTATGAAATGTTTAAGAAAGTGACTGTATCTACGGAAATATTAATTTTATTGCGAAATTATAAAAAGCTTCACTAAGTTAGCAACAGTGCTCTTTTGAATTCTTTCAAAATTATTTTAATTTGAAAGAATTTTTAAAAAAATACATATTTGGAAAAATACATTTTTGCATGACGGAGAATTAGAAATTGCAGCTTTATTATTTATTATATGAATGTTTGAAAAGACAATTTTTGTATGAGGAGTAGTTCAAATAAAAAAAATATATTAAAATAAATATATGAATATTACTTTCATATGAAACTTTGAATTGAAAAGCACTAAGTTATTAACAGTGCTCTTTTCAATTCCTTTAAAATTGTTTTCATTTGAAAGAGTTTATGAAAAAATACATTTTTTTATGAGAAGCGGTTCAAGCTTATCAATAAATATATGAATATTACTTTCTTTTGAGATGTTTAAGAAGTGACTGTAGCTCCGGAAATATTAATTACATTGCGAAATTATAAAAACCTCCACTAAGTTATCAATAATGCACTTTTCAATTCCTTCAAAATGTTTTTGATTTGAAAGAATGTTTGGAAAAATACATTTTTGTATGAGGGATAGTTCAAGTTTATCAGTAAATATATGAATATTACTTCTATATGAAATGTTTAAAAAAGTAACTGTAGCTCCGGAAATATTAATGTTATTGCGAAATTATAAAAATCTGCACCAAGTTACCGATAGTGCTATTTTCAATTCTTTTAAAATTGTTTTGATTTGGAAGAATTTATGAAAACATACATTTTTAAATGAGAAGTGGTTTAAGTTTATCAATAAATTAATAAAAATTACTTCCTTATGAAATGTTTAAGAAAGTGACTGTATATCCGGAAATATTAATTTCATTGTGAAATTATTAAAATCTTCACCAAGTTATCGATAGTGCTCCTTTCAATTCTTTTTAAATTATTTATTTGAAAGAATGTTTGAAGAGACAATTTTTGTATGAAGAGTAGTTCAAATAAAAAAAAATTTATTAAAATAAATATATGAATATTACTTTCATATGAATCTTTGAATATAAAAGCACTTAGTTATTAACAGTGCTCTTTTCAATTCCTTTAAAATTGTTTTCATTTGAAAGAGTTTTTGAAAAAATAAATTTTTTTATGAGAAGCGGTTCAAGCTTATCAATAAATATATGAATATTACTTCCTTTTGAAATGTTTAAGAAAGTGACTGTAGCTCCGGAAATATTAATTTCATTGCGAAATTATAAAAACCTCCACTAAGTTATCAATAATGCGCTTTTCAATTCGTTCAAAATTTTTTTGATTTGAAAGAATGTTTGGAAAATACATTTTTGTGTGAGGAATGGTTCAAGTTTATCAGTAAATATATGAATATTACTTCTATATGAAATATTTAAAAAAGTTACTGTAGCTCCGGAAATATTAATTTTATTGCGAAATTATAAAAATCTGCACCAAGTTACCGATAGTGCTCTTTTCAATTCTTTTAAAACTCTTTTGATTTGAAAGATTTTATGAAAACATAAATTTTTAAATGAGAAGTGGCTTAAGTTTATCAATAAATTAGAAAAAATTACTTCCTTATGAAATGTTTAAGAAAGTGACTGTATCTCCGGAAATAATAATTTCGTTGCGAAATTATAAAAATCTTCACAAAATTATCAATCGATCGCTCTTCATACTTTTAAAACTGTTTTGATTTGAAAGAATTTATGAAAACATACATTTTTAAATGAGAAGTGGTTTAAGTTTATCAATAAATTAAAAAAATTTCTTCTTAATGAAATGTTTAAGAAAGTGACTGTATCTACGGAAATATTAATTTCATTGCGAAATTATAAAAAACTTCACAAAATTATCAATCGATCGCTCTTCATACTTTTAAAACTGTTTTGATTTGAAAGAATTTATGAAAACATACATTTTTAAATGAGAAAAAGTTTAAGTTTATCAATAAATTAAAAAAATTTCTTCTTAATGAAATTTTTAAGAAAGTGACTGTATCTCCGGAAATATTAATTTCATTGCGAAATTATAAAAAAATTCATTTAGTCATCAATAGTGCTCTTTTCAATTCTTTCAAAATTGTTTTGATTTTAAAGAATGTTTGGAAAAATACATTTTTGTATGAGGGATAGTTCAAGTTTATCAGTAAATATATGAATATTACTTCCTTTTGAAATGTTTAGGAAAGTGACTGTATATCCGGTAATATTCTTTCATTGCGACATTATAAAAATCTTAACCAAGTTATCGATAGTGCACTTTTCAATTCTTTTTAAATTGTTTGATTTGAAAGAATATTTGAAAGGACAATTTTTGTATGAAGAGTAGTTCAAATAAAAAAAAATTTTGTTAAAATAAATATATGAATATTACTTTCATATGAATCTTTGAATTGAAAAGAACTAAGTTATTAAAAGTGCTCTTTTCAATTCCTTAAAAATTGTTTTCATTTGAAAGAGTTTTTGAAAAAATAAATATGTTTATGAGAAGCGGTTCAAGCTTTTCAATAAATATATAAATATTACTTCCTTTTGAAATGCTTAAGAAAGTGACTGTATCTCCGGAAATATTAATTTCATTGCGAAATTATAAAAACTTCCACAAAGTTATCAATATTGCGCTTTTCAATTCGTTCAAAATTTTTTTGATTTGAAAGAATGTTTGGAAAAATACATTTTTGTATGAGGGATAGTTCAAGTTTATCAGTAAATATATGAATATTACTTCTATATGAAATGTTTAAAAAAGTAACTGTAGCTCCGGAAATATTAATGTTATTGCGAAATTATAAAAATCTGCACCAAGTTACCGATAGTGCTATTTTCAATTCTTTTAAAATTGTTTTGATTTGGAAGAATTTATGAAAACATAAATTTTTAAATGAGAAGTGGTTTAACTTAATCAATAAATTAATAAAAAATACTTCCTTTTGAAATGTTTAAAAAAGTAACTGTAGCTCCGGAGATTTAATTTCATTGCGAAATTATAAAATTCGTTCAAATTTTTTTTTTGATTTTAAAGAATGTTTGGAAAAATACATTTTTGTATGAGGAATGGTTCAAGTTTATCAGCAAATATATGAATATTACTTCTTTATGAAATGTTTAAGAAAGTGACTGTATCTACGGAAATATTAATTTTATTGCGAAATTATAAAAAGCTTCACTAAGTTAGCAACAGTGCTCTTTTGAATTCTTTCAAAATTATTTTAATTTGAAAGAATTTTTAAAAAAATACATATTTGGAAAAATACATTTTTGCATGACGGAGAATTAGAAATTGCAGCTTTATTATTTATTATATGAATGTTTGAAAAGACAATTTTTGTATGAGGAGTAGTTCAAATAAAAAAAATATATTAAAATAAATATATGAATATTACTTCCTTTTGAAATGCTTAAGAAAGTGACTGTAGCTTCGGAAATATTAATTACATTGCGAAATTATAAAAACCTCCACTAAGTTATCAATAATGCACTTTTCAATTCCTTCAAAATGTTTTTGATTTGAAAGAATGTTTGGAAAAATACATTTTTGTATGAGGAATGGTTCAAGTTTATCAGTAAATATATGAATTTTATTTCTTTATGAAATGTTTAAGAAAGTGACTGTTTCTCCGGAAATATTAATTTCATTGCGAAATTATTAAAATTTTTACTAAGTTATCGTTTTAATTCTTTTAAAATTGTGTGATTTGAATGAATGTTTGAAACGACAATTTTTGTATGAAGAGTAGTTCAAATAAAAAAAAAAAATGTATTAAAAGAAATATATGAACATTTTGAAGAAAACGTATCAAAAATTGGTCATTCAAAATTAGACATTTCAGCATTAATATATAAATAAAATGCACATGTCTTAATCAAAAAATTTCAAGAAAAATTATAAAATTTATTTTTGGAAAATTAGAAATTTTGTCTTTAATATATAAATAAATTACACCTGTGACATATTCATAAAATTTCAAGAAAAATTATACAAATTTTTTATGGAAAATTAGAAATCTCGGCTTTTATATTTACAAAAATTACACCCGTGACTTATTCAAACATTTTGAAGAAAAAGTGTACAAAATTGGTGATGCAAAATTAGAAATCGCGGCTTTTATATTCATAAAAATTACACTCGTGACTTATTCAAACATTTTGAAGAAAAAGTGGTAAAATATGGTCATGCAAAATTAAAAATTTTGGCTTTCCAAAAATTTAAAGAAAAATTATAAGTTATCCATAATGCGCTCTCAATCTCAATTCGTTCAAAATTTGTTTGATTTGAGAGAATGTTTGGAAAAATACATTTTTGTATGAGGAATGGTTCAAGCTTATCAGTAAATATATGAATATTACTTATATATGAAATATTTAAAAAAGTTACTGTAGGTCCGGAAATATTAATTTCATTGCGAAATTATAAAAACCTCCACTAAGTTATCAATAATGCGCTTTTCAATTCGTTCAAAATTTTTTTGATTTGAAAGAATGTTTGGAAAATACATTTTTGTGTGAGGAATGGTTCAAGTTTATCAGTAAATATATGAATGTTACTTCTATATGATATATTTAAAAAAGTAACTGTAGCTCCGGAAATATTTATTTTATTGCGAAATTATAAAAATCTGCACCAAGTTACCGATAGTGCTCTTTTCAATTCTTTTAAAACTCTTTTGATTAGAAAGATTTTATGAAAACATAAATTTTTAAATGAGAAGTGGCTTAAGTTTATCAATAAATTAGAAAAAATTACTTCCTTATGAAATGTTTAAGAAAGTGACTGTATCTCCGGAAATATTAATTTCGTTGCGAAATTATAAAAATCTTCACAAAATTATCAATCGATCGCTCTTCATACTTTTAAAACTGTTTTGATTTGAAAGAATTTATGAAAACATACATTTTTAAATGAGAAAAGGTTTAAGTTTATCAATAAATTAAAAAAATTTCTTCTTAATGAAATTTTTAAGAAAGTGACTGTATCTCCGGAAATATTAATTTCATTGCGAAATTATAAAAAAATTCATTTAGTTATCAATAGTGCTCTTTTCAATTCTTTCAAAATTGTTTTGATTTTAAAGAATGTTTGGAAAAATACATTTTTGTATGAGGGATAGTTCAAGTTTATCAGTAAATATATGTATATTACTTCCTTTTGAAATGTTTAGGAAAGTGACTGTATATCCGGTAATATTCTTTCATTGCGACATTATAAAAATCTTAACCAAGTTATCGATAGTGCACTTTTCAATTCTTTTTAAATTGTTTGATTTGAAAGAATGTTTGAAAGGACAATTTTTGTATAAAGAGTAGTTCAAATAAAAAAAAAGTTTGTTAAAATAAATATATGAATATTACTTTCATATGAATATTTGAATTGAAAAGAACTAAGTTATTAAAAGTGCTCTTTTCAATTCCTTTAAAATTGTTTTCATTTGAAAGAGTTTATGAAAAAATACATTTTTAAATGAGAAGTGGTTTAACTTAATCAATAAATTAATAAAAAATACTTCCTTTTGAAATGTTTAAAAAAGTAACTGTAGCTCCGGAGATTTAATTTCATTGCGAAATTATAAAATTCGTTCAAATTTTTTTTTTGAATTTAAAGAATGTTTGGAAAAATACATTTTTGTATGAGGAATGGTTCAAGTTTATCAGTAAATATATGAATTTTACTTCTTTATGAAATGTTTAAGAAAGTGACTGTATCTCCGGAAATATTAATTTCATTGCGAAATTATTAAAATTTTTACTAAGTTATCGTTTTAATTCTTTTAAAATTGTGTGATTTGAATGAATGTTTGAAACGACAATTTTTGTATGAAGAGTAGTTCAAATAAAAAAAAAAAATGTATTAAAAGAAATATATGAATATTTCTTTCATATGAATCTTTGAATTAAAAAGCACTTAGTTATAAACAGTGCTCTTTTCAATTCCTTTAAAATTGTTTTCATTTGAAAGAGTTTATGAAAAAATACATTTTTTTATGAGAAGCGGTTCAAGCTTATCAATAAATATATGAATATTACTTCCTTTTGAAATGTTTAAGAAAGTGACTGTAGCTCCGGAAATATTAATTTCATTGCGAAATTATAAAAACCTCCACTAAGTTATCAATAATGCGCTTTTCAATTCGTTCAAAATTTTTTTGATTTGAAAGAATGTTTGGAAAAATACATCTTTGTATGAGGAATGGTTCAAGTTTATCAGTAAATATATGAATATTACTTCTATATGATATGTTTAAAAAAGTAACTGTAGCTCCGGAAATATATATTTTATTGCGAAATTATAAAAATCTGCACCAAGTTACCGATAGTGCTCTTTTCAATTCTTTTAAAACTCTTTTGATTTGAAAGATTTTATGAAAACATAAATTTTTAAATGAGAAGTGGCTTAAGTTTATCAATAAATTAATAAAAATTACTTCCTTATGAAATGTTAAGGAAAGTGACTGTATCTCCGGAAATAATAATTTCATTGCGAAATTATTAAAATTTTTACTAAGTTATCGTTTTAATTCTTTTAAAATTGTGTGATTTGAATGAATGTTTGAAACGACAATTTTGTATGAAGAGTAGTTCAAATAAAAAAAAAATGTATTAAAAGATATATATGAATATTTCTTTCATATGAATCTTTGAATTAAAAAGCACTTAGTTATAAACAGTGCTCTTTTCAATTCCTTTAAAATTGTTTTCATTTGAAAGAGTTTATGAAAAAATACATTTTTTTATGAGAAGCGGTTCAAGCTTATCAATAAATATATGAATATTACTTCCTTTTGAAATGTTTAAGAAAGTGACTGTAGCTCCGGAAATATTAATTTCATTGCGAAATTATAAAAACCTCCACTAAGTTATCAATAATGCGCTTTTCAATTCGTTCAAAATTTTTTTGATTTGAAAGAATGTTTGGAAAAATACATTTTTGTATGAGGAATGGTTCAAGTTTATCAGTAAATATATGAATATTACTTCTATATGATATGTTTAAAAAAGTAACTGTAGCTCCGGAAATATATATTTTATTGCGAAATTATAAAAATCTGCACCAAGTTGCCGATAGTGCTCTTTTCAATTCTTTTAAAACTCTTTTGATTTGAAAGATTTTATGAAAACATAAATTTTTAAATGAGAAGTGGCTTAAGTTTATCAATAAATTAGAAAAAATTACTTCCTTATGAAATGTTTAAGAAAGTGACTGTATCTCCGGAAATATTAATTTCGTTGCGAAATTATAAAAATCTTCGCAAAATTATCAATCGATCGCTCTTCATACTTTTAAAACTGTTTTGATTTGAAAGAATTTATGAAAACATACATTTTTAAATGAGAAAAGGTTTAAGTTTATCAATAAATTAAAAAAATTTCTTCTTAATGAAATTTTTAAGAAAGTGACTGTATCTCCGGAAATATTAATTTCATTGCGAAATTATAAAAAAATTCATTTAGTTATCAATAGTGCTCTTTTCAATTCTTTCAAAATTGTTTTGATTTTAAAGAATGTTTGGAAAAATACATTTTTGTATGAGGGATAGTTCAAGTTTATCAGTAAATATATGAATATTACTTCCTTTTGAAATGTTTAGGAAAGTGACTGTATATCCGGTAATATTCTTTCATTGCGACATTATAAAAATCTTAACCAAGTTATCGATAGTGCACTTTTCAATTCTTTTTAAACTGTTTGATTTGAAAGAATGTTTGAAAGGACAATTTTTGTATTAAGAGTAGTTCAAATAAAAAAAAATTTTGTTAAAATAAATATATGAATATTACTTTCTAATGAATATTTAAATTGAAAAGAACTAAGTTTTTAAAAGTGCTCTTTTCAATTCCTTTAAAATCGTTTTCATTTGAAAGAGTTTTTGAAAAAATAAATATGTTTATGAGAAGCGGTTCAAGCTTTTCAATAAATATATAAATATTACTTCTATTTGAAATGCTTAAGAAAGTGACTGTATCTCCGGAAATATTAATTTCATTGCGAAATTATAAAAACTTCCACTAAGTTATCAATAATGCGCTTTTCAATTCGTTCAAAATTTTTTTGATTTGAAAGAATGTTTGGAAAAATACATTTTTGTATGAGGGATAGTTCAAGTTTATCAGTAAATATATGAATATTACTTCTATATGAAATGTTTAAAAAAGTAACTGTAGCTCCGGAAATATTAATTTCATTGCGAAATTATAAAAATCTGCACCAAGTTACCGATAGTGCTGTTTTCAATTCTTTTAAAATTGTTTTGATTTGGAAGAATTTATGAAAACATACATTTTTAAATGAGAAGTGGTTTAACTTAATCAATAAATTAATAAAAAATACTTCCTTTTGAAATGTTTAAAAAAGTAACTGTAGCTCCGGAGATTTAATTTCATTGCGAAATTATAAAATTCGTTCAAATTTTTGTTGATTTTAAAGAATGTTTGGAAAAATACATTTTTGTATGAGGAATGGTTCAATTTTATCAGTAAATATATGAATATTTCTTCTTTATGAAATGTTTAAGAAAGTGACTGTATCTACGGAAATATTAATTTCATTGCGAAATTATAAAAAGCTTCACTAAGTTATCAATAATGCACTTTTCAATTCGTTCAAAATTTTTTTGATTTGAAAGAATGTTTGGAAAAATACATTTTTGTATGAGGAATGGTTCAAGTTTATCAGTAAATATATGAATATTACTTCTATATGATATGTTTAAAAAAGTAACTGTAGCTCCGGAAATATATATTTTATTGCGAAATTATAAAAATCTGCACCAAGTTGCCGATAGTGCTCTTTTCAATTCTTTTAAAACTCCTTTGATTTGAAAGATTTTATGAAAACATACATTTTTAAATGAGAAAAGGTTTAAGTTTATCAATAAATTAAAAAAATTTGTTCTTGATGAAATTTTTAAGAAAGTGACTGTATCTCCGGAAATATTAATTTCATTGCGAAATTATTAAAATTTTTACTAAGTTATCGTTTTAATTCTTTTAAAATTGTGTGATTTGAATGAATGTTTGAAACGACAATTTTTGCATGAAGAGTAGTTCAAACAAAAAAAAAATGTTTTAAAAGATATATATGAATATTTCTTTCATATGAATCTTTGAATTAAAAAGCACTTAGTTATAAACAGTGCTCTTTTCAATTCCTTTAAAATTGTTTTTATTTGAAAGAGTTTATGAAAAAATACATTTTTTTATGAGAAGCGGTTCAAGCTTATCAATAAATATATGAATATTACTTCCTTTTGAAATGTTTAAGAAAGTGACTGTAGCTCCGGAAATATTAATTTCATTGCGAAATTATAAAAAGCTTCATTAAGTTAGCAACAGTGCTTTTTTGAATTCTTTCAAAATTATTTTAATTTGAAAGAATTTTTAAAAAAATACATATTTGGAAAAATACAAGTTTGCATGAGGAGCAATCAGAAATTGCAGCTTTATTATAAAAATAAATTAGACCCGTGACTTCTTCCAAAAATTTCAAGAAAGATTATAAAAATTTTTTATGGAAAATTAGAAATCTCAGCTTTTATATATACAAATTTACACCCGGTCCTATTAAAAAATTTTCAAGAAAGAGTATACAAAATTGTTCATGCAATATTAGAAATCTCGGCTTTTATGTATATTAAAATTACACCCGTGACTTATTCAAACATTTTGAAGAAAACGTATCAAAAATTGGTCATTCAAAATTAGACATTTCAGCATTAATATATAAATAAAATGCACATGTCTTAATCAAAAAATTTCAAGAAAAATTATAAAATATTTTTTTGGAAAATTAGAAATTTTGGCTTTAATATATAAATAAAATACACCTGTGACTTATTCATAAAATTTCAAGAAAAATTATAAGTTATCAATAATGCGCTTCTCAATTTGTTCAAAATTTTTTTGATTTGAAAGAATGTTTGGAAAATACATTTTTGTGTGAGGAATGGTTCAAGTTTATCAGTAAATATATGAATGTTACTTCTATATGATATGTTTAAAAAAGTAACTGTAGCTCCGAAAATATTTATTTTATTGCGAAATTATAAAAATCTGCACCAAGTTACCGATAGTGCTCTTTTCAATTCTTTTAAAACTCTTTTGATTAGAAAGATTTTATGAAAACATAAATTTTTAAATGAGAAGTGGCTTAAGTTTATCAATAAATTAGAAAAAATTACTTCCTTATGAAATGTTTAAGAAAGTGACTGTATCTCCGGAAATAATAATTTCGTTGCGAAATTATAAAAATCTTCACAAAATTATCAATCGATCGCTCTTCATACTTTTAAAACTGTTTTGATTTGAAAGAATTTATGAAAACATACATTTTTAAATGAGAAGTGGTTTAAGTTTATCAATAAATTAAAAAAATTTCTTCTTAATGAAATGTTTAAGAAAGTGACTGTATATCCGGAAATATTAATTTCATTGCGAAATTATAAAAACCTCCACTAAGTTATCAATAATGCGCTTTTCAATTCGTTCAAAATTGCTTTGATTTTAAAGAATGTTTGGAAAAATACATTTATGTATATGGAATGGTTCAAGTTTATCAGTAAATATATGAATATTACTTCTTTATGAAATGTTTAAGAAAGTGACTGTATCTCCGGAAATATTAATTTCATTACGAAATTATAAAAATCTTCACAAAATTATCAATCGATCGCTCTTCATTCTTTTAAAACTGTTTTGAATTGAAAGAATTTATGAAAACATACATTTTTAAATGAGAAGTGGTTTAAGTTTATCAATAAATTAATAAAAATTACTTCCCTATGAAATGTTTAAGAAAGTGACTGTATCTCCGGAAATATTAATTTCATTGCGAAATTATTAAAATTTTTACTAAGTTATCGTTTTAATTCTTTTAAAATTGTGTGATTTGAATGAATGTTTGAAACGACAATTTTTGTATGAAGAGTAGTTCAAATAAAAAAAAAATGTATTAAAAGAAATATATGAATATTTCTTTCATATGAATCTTTGAATTAAAAAGCACTTAGTTATAAACAGTGCTCTTTTCAATTCCTTTAAAATTGTTTTCATTTGAAAGAGTTTATGAAAAAATACATTTTTTTATGAGAAGCGGTTCAAGCTTATCAATAAATATATGAATATTACTTCCTTTTGAAATGTTTAAGAAAGTGACTGTAGCTCCGGAAATATTAATTTCATTGCGAAATTATAAAAACCTCCACTAAGTTATCAATAATGCGCTTTTCAATTCGTTCAAAATTTTTTTGATTTGAAAGAATGTTTGGAAAAATACATTTTTGTATGAGGAATGGTTCAAGTTTATCAGTAAATATATGAATATTACTTCTATATGATATGTTTAAAAAAGTAACTGTAGCTCCGGAAATATATATTTTATTGCGAAATTATAAAAATCTGCACCAAGCTGCCGATAGTGCTCTTTTCAATTCTTTTAAAACTCTTTTGATTTGAAAGATTTTATGAAAACATAAATTTTTAAATGAGAAGTGGCTTAAGTTTATCAATAAATTAGAAAAAATTACTTCCTTATGAAATGTTTAAGAAAGTGACTGTATCTCCGGAAATATTAATTTCGTTGCGAAATTATAAAAGTCTTCACAAAATTATCAATCGATCGCTCTTCATACTTTTAAAACTGTTTTGATTTGAAAGAATTTATGAAAACATACATTTTTAAATGAGAAAAGGTTTAAGTTTATCAATAAATTAAAAAAATTTCTTCTTAATGAAATTTTTAAGAAAGTGACTGTATCTCCGGAAATATTAATTTCATTGCGAAATTATAAAAAAATTCATTTAGTTATCAATAGTGCTCTTTTCAATTCTTTCAAAATTGTTTTGATTTTAAAGAATGTTTGGAAAAATACATTTTTGTATGAGGGATAGTTCAAGTTTATCAGTAAATATATGAATATTACTTTCTTTTGAAATGTTTAGGAAAGTGACTGTATATCCGGTAATATTCTTTCATTGCGACATTATAAAAATCTTAACCAAGTTATCGATAGTGCACTTTTCAATTCTTTTTAAATTGTTTGATTTGAAAGAATATTTGAAAGGACAATTTTTGTATGAAGAGTAGTTCAAATAAAAAAAAATTTTGTTAAAATAAATATATGAATATTACTTTCATATGAATATTTGAATTGAAAAGAACTAAGGTATTAAAAGTGCTCTTTTCAATTCCTTTAAAATTGTTTTCATTTGAAAGAGTTTTTGAAAAAATAAATATGTTTATAAGAAGCGGTTCAAGCTTTTCAATAAATATATAAATATTACTTCCTTTTGAAATGCTTAAGAAAGTGACTGTATCTCCGGAAATATTAATTTCATTGCGAAATTATAAAAACTTCCACAAAGTTATCAATAATGCGCTTTTCAATTCGTTCAAAATTTTTTTGATTTGAAAGAATGTTTGGAAAAATACATTTTTGTATGAGGGATAGTTCAAGTTTATCAGTAAATATATGAATATTACTTCTATATGAAATGTTTAAAAAAGTAACTGTAGCTCCGGAAATATTAATGTTATTGCGAAATTATAAAAATCTGCACCAAGTTACCGATAGTGCTATTTTCAATTCTTTTAAAATTGTTTTGATTTGGAAGAATTTATGAAAACATACATTTTTAAATGAGAAGTGGTTTAACTTAATCAATAAATTAATAAAAAATACTTCCTTTTGAAATGTTTAAAAAAGTAACTGTAGCTCCGGAGATTTAATTTCATTGCGAAATTATAAAATTCGTTCAAATTTTTTTTTTGATTTTAAAGAATGTTTGGAAAAATACATTTTTGTATGAGGAATGGTTCAAGTTTATCAGCAAATATATGAATATTACTTCTTTATGAAATGTTTAAGAAAGTGACTGTATCTACGGAAATATTAATTTTATTGCGAAATTATAAAAAGCTTCACTAAGTTAGCAACAGTGCTCTTTTGAATTCTTTCAAAATTATTTTAATTTGAAAGAATTTTTAAAAAAATACATATTTGGAAAAATACATTTTTGCATGACGGAGAATTAGAAATTGCAGCTTTATTATTTATTATATGAATGTTTGAAAAGACAATTTTTGTATGAGGAGTAGTTCAAATAAAAAAAATATATTAAAATAAATATATGAATATTACTTTCATATGAAACTTTGAATTGAAAAGCACTAAGTTATTAACAGTGCTCTTTTCAATTCCTTTAAAATTGTTTTCATTTGAAAGAGTTTATGAAAAAATACATTTTTTTATGAGAAGCGGTTCAAGCTTATCAATAAATATATGAATATTACTTTCTTTTGAAATGTTTAAGAAGTGACTGTAGCTCCGGAAATATTAATTACATTGCGAAATTATAAAAACCTCCACTAAGTTATCAATAATGCACTTTTCAATTCCTTCAAAATGTTTTTGATTTGAAAGAATGTTTGGAAAAATACATTTTTGTATGAGGAATGGTTCAAGTTTATCAGTAAATATATGAATTTTACTTCTTTATGAAATGTTTAAGAAAGTGACTGTATCTCCGGAAATATTAATTTCATTGCGAAATTATTAAAATTTTTACTAAGTTATCGTTTTAATTCTTTTAAAATTGTGTGATTTGAATGAATGTTTGAAACGACAATTTTTGTATGAAGAGTAGTTCAAATAAAAAAAAAAAATGTATTAAAAGAAATATATGAACATTTTGAAGAAAACGTATCAAAAATTGGTCATTCAAAATTAGACATTTCAGCATTAATATATAAATAAAATGCACATGTCTTAATCAAAAAATTTCAAGAAAAATTATAAAATTTTTTTTTGGAAAATTAGAAATTTTGTCTTTAATATATAAATAAATTACACCTGTGACGTATTCATAAAATTTCAAGAAAAATTATACAATTTTTTTATGGAAAATTAGAAATCTCGGCTTTTATATTTACAAAAATTACACCCGTGACTTATTCAAACATTTTGAAGAAAAAGTGTTAAAAATTAGAATTTTTAGCTTTAATATATAAACAAAATACACCTGTTGCTTATTCAAAAAATTTCAAGAAAAATTATAACATTTTTTTATGGAAAATTAGAAATCTTGACTATTATATTTATTAAAATTACACCCATGTGTTATTCAAAAATTTTCAAGAAAAAGTGTACAAAATTGGTGATGCAAAATTAGAAATCGCGGCTTTTATATTCATAAAAATTACACTCGTGACTTATTCAAACATTTTGAAGAAAAAGTGGTAAAATATGGTCATGCAAAATTAAAAATTTTGGCTTTCCAAAAATTTAAAGAAAAATTATAAGTTATCCATAATGCGCTCTCAATCTCAATTCGTTCAAAATTTGTTTGATTTGAAAGAATGTTTGGAAAAATACATTTTTGTATGAGGAATGGTTCAAGCTTATCAGTAAATATATGAATATTACTTATATATGAAATATTTAAAAAAGTTACTGTAGGTCCGGAAATATTAATTTCATTGCGAAATTATAAAAACCTCCACTAAGTTATCAATAATGCGCTTTTCAATTCGTTCAAAATTTTTTTGATTTTATCAGTAAATATATGAATGTTACTTCTATATGATATGTTTAAAAAAGTAACTGTAGCTCCGGAAATATTTATTTTATTGCGAAATTATAAAAATCTGCACCAAGTTACCGATAGTGCTCTTTTCAATTCTTTTAAAACTCTTTTGATTAGAAAGATTTTATGAAAACATAAATTTTTAAATGTGAAGTGGCTTAAGTTTATCAATAAATTAGAAAAAATTACTTCCTTATGAAATGTTTAAGAAAGTGACTGTATCTCCGGAAATATTAATTTCGTTGCGAAATTATAAAAATCTTCACAAAATTATCAATCGATCGCTCTTCATACTTTTAAAACTGTTTTGATTTGAAAGAATTTATGAAAACATACATTTTTAAATGAGAAAAGGTTTAAGTTTATCAATAAATTAAAAAAATTTCTTCTTAATGAAATTTTTAAGAAAGTGACTGTATCTCCGGAAATATTAATTTCATTGCGAAATTATAAAAAAATTCATTTAGTTATCAATAGTGCTCTTTTCAATTCTTTCAAAATTGTTTTGATTTTAAAGAATGTTTGGAAAAATACATTTTTGTATGAGGGATAGTTCAAGTTTATCAGTAAATATATGAATATTACTTCCTTTTGAAATGTTTAGGAAAGTGACTGTATATCCGGTAATATTCTTTCATTGCGACATTATAAAAATCTTAACCAAGTTATCGATAGTGCACTTTTCAATTCTTTTTAAATTGTTTGATTTGAAAGAATGTTTGAAAGGACAATTTTTGTATAAAGAGTAGTTCAAATAAAAAAAAATTTTGTTAAAATAAATATATGAATATTACTTTCATATGAATATTTGAATTGAAAAGAACTAAGTTAATAAAAGTGCTCTTTTCAATTCCTTTAAAATTGTTTTCATTTGAAAGAGTTTTTGAAAAAATAAATATGTTTATGAGAAGCGGTTCAAGCTTTTCAATAAATATATAAATATTACTTCCTTTTGAAATGCTTAAGAAAGTGACTGTATCTCCGGAAATATTAATTTCATTGCGAAATTATAAAAACTTCCACTAAGTTATCAATAATGCGCTTTTCAATTCGTTCAAAATTTTTTTGATTTGAAAGAATGTTTGGAAAAATACATTTTTGTATGAGGGATAGTTCAAGTTTATCAGTAAATATATGAATGTTACTTCTATATGAAATGTTTAAAAAAGTAACTGTAGCTCCGGAAATATTAATGTTATTGCGAAATTATAAAAATCTGCACCAAGTTACCGATAGTGCTATTTTCAATTCTTTTAAAATTGTTTTGATTTGGAAGAATTTATGAAAACATACATTTTTAAATGAGAAGTGGTTTAACTTAATCAATAAATTAATAAAAAATACTTCCTTTTGAAATGTTTAAAAAAGTAACTGTAGCTCCGGAGATTTAATTTCATTGCGAAATTATAAAATTCGTTCAAATTTTTTTTGATTTTAAAGAATGTTTGGAAAAATACATTTTTGTATGAGGAATGGTTCAATTTTATCAGTAAATATATGAATATTTCTTCTTTATGAAATGTTTAAGAAAGTGACTGTATCTACGGAAATATTAATTTAATTGCGAAATTATAAAAAGCTTCACTAAGTTAGCAACAGTGCTCTTTTGAATTCTTTCAAAATTATTTTAATTTAAAAGAATTTTTAAAAAAATACATATTTGGAAAAATACATTTTTGCATGAGGAAAAATTAGAAATTGCAGCTTTATTATTTATTATATGAATGTTTGAAAAGACAATTTTTGTATGAAGAGTAGTTCAAATAAAAAAAAAATGTATTAAAAGAAATATATGAATATTTCTTTCATATGAATCTTTGAATTAAAAAGCACTTAGTTATAAACAGTGCTCTTTTCAATTCCTTTAAAATTGTTTTCATTTGAAAGAGTTTATGAAAAAATACATTTTTTTATGAGAAGCGGTTCAAGCTTATCAATAAATATATGAATATTACTTCCTTTTGAAATGTTTAAGAAAGTGACTGTAGCTCCGGAAATATTAATTTCATTGCGAAATTCTAAAAACCTCCACTAAGTTATCAATAATGCGCTTTTCAATTCGTTCAAAATTTTTTTGATTTGAAAGAATGTTTGGAAAAATACATCTTTGTATGAGGAATGGTTCAAGTTTATCAGTAAATATATGAATATTACTTCTATATGATATGTTTAAAAAAGTAACTGTAGCTCCGGAAATATATATTTTATTGCGAAATTATAAAAATCTGCACCAAGTTACCGATAGTGCTCTTTTCAATTCTTTTAAAACTCTTTTGATTTGAAAGATTTTATGAAAACATAAATTTTTAAATGAGAAGTGGCTTAAGTTTATCAATAAATTAATAAAAATTACTTCCTTATGAAATGTTAAGGAAAGTGACTGTATCTCCGGAAATAATAATTTCATTGCGAAATTATTAAAATTTTTACTAAGTTATCGTTTTAATTCTTTTAAAATTGTGTGATTTGAATGAATGTTTGAAACGACAATTTTTGTATGAAGAGTAGTTCAAATAAAAAAAAAATGTATTAAAAGATATATATGAATATTTCTTTCATATGAATCTTTGAATTAAAAAGCACTTAGTTATAAACAGTGCTCTTTTCAATTCCTTTAAAATTGTTTTCATTTGAAAGAGTTTATGAAAAAATACATTTTTTTATGAGAAGCGGTTCAAGCTTATCAATAAATATATGAATATTACTTCCTTTTGAAATGTTTAAGAAAGTGACTGTAGCTCCGGAAATATTAATTTCATTGCGAAATTATAAAAACCTCCACTAAGTTATCAATAATGCGCTTTTCAATTCGTTCAAAATTTTTTTGATTTGAAAGAATGTTTGGAAAAATACATTTTTGTATGAGGAATGGTTCAAGTTTATCAGTAAATATATGAATATTACTTCTATATGATATGTTTAAAAAAGTAACTGTAGCTCCGGAAATATATATTTTATTGCGAAATTATAAAAATCTGCACCAAGTTGCCGATAGTGCTCTTTTCAATTCTTTTAAAACTCTTTTGATTTGAAAGATTTTATGAAAACATAAATTTTTAAATGATAAGTGGCTTAAGTTTATCAATAAATTAGAAAAAATTACTTCCTTATGAAATGTTTAAGAAAGTGACTGTATCTCCGGAAATATTAAATTCGTTGCGAAATTATAAAAATCTTCGCAAAATTATCAATCGATCGCTCTTCATACTTTTAAAAATGTTTTGATTTGAAAGAATTTATGAAAACATACATTTTTAAATGAGAAAAGGTTTAAGTTTATCAATAAATTAAAAAAATTTCTTCTTAATGAAATTTTTAAAAAAGTAACTGTAGCTCCGGAAATATATATTTTATTGCGAAATTATAAAAATCTGCACCAAGTTGCCGATAGTGCTCTTTTCAATTCTTTTAAAACTCTTTTGATTTGAAAGATTTTATGAAAACATACATTTTTAAATGAGAAGTGGTTTAGTTTATCAATAAATTAATAAAAATTACTTCCTTATAAAATGTTTAAGAAAGTGACTGTAGCTCCGGAAATATTAATTTCATTGCGAAATTATAAAAACCTCCACTAAGTTATCAATAATGCGCTTTTCAATTCGTTCAAAATTTTTTTGATTTGAAAGAATGTTTGAAAATACATTTTTGTGTGAGGAATGGTTCAAGTTTATCAGTAAATATATGAATGTTACTTCTATATGATATGTTTAAAAAAGTAACTGTAGCTCCGGAAATATTAATTTCGTTGCGAAATTATAAAAATCTCCACAAAATTATCAATTGATCGCTCTTCATTCTTTTAAAACTGTTTTGATTTGGAAGAATTTATGAAAACATACATTTTTTAATGAGAAGTGGTTTAAGTTTATCAATAAATAAATAAAAATTACTTCTTAATAAAATGTTTAAGAAGGTAAGTGTAGCTCCGGAAATATTAATTTCATTGCGAAATTATAAATATCTGCACCAAGTTATTGTTTTAATTCTTTCAAAATTGTGTGATTTGAAAGAATGTTTGAAAACACAATTTTTGTATGAGGAGTAGTTCAAATAAAAAAATATATTAAAATAAATATATGAATATTACTTTCATATGAAACTTTGAATTGAAAAGCACTAAGTTATTAACAGTGCTCTTTTCAATTCCTTTAAAATTGTTTTCATTTGAAAGAGTTTATGAAAAAATACATATTTTTATGAGAAGCGGTTCAAGCTTATCAATAAATATATGAATATTACTTTCTTTTGAAATGTTTAAGAAAGTGACTGTAGCTCCGGAAATATTAATTTCATTGCGAAATTATAAAAACTTCCACTAAGTTATCAATAGTGCTCTTTTCAATTCTTTCAAAATTGTTTTGATATTAAAGAATGTTTGGAAAAATACATTTTTGTATTAGGAATATTTCAAGTTTATCAGTAAATATATGAATATAACTTTTTTATGAAATGTTTAAGAAAGTGACTGTATCTCCGGAAATATTAACTTCATTACGAAATTCTTTTAAAACTGTTTTGATTTGAAAGAATTTATGAAAACATACATTTTTAAATGAGAAGTGGTTTAAGTTTATCAATAAATTAATAAAAATTACTTCCTTATGAAATGTTTAAGAAAGTGACTGTATATCCGAAAATATTAATTTCATTGCGAAATTATTACAATCTTCACCAAGTTATCGATAGTGCTCCTTTCAATTCTTTTTAAATTATTTGATTTGAAAGAATGTTTGAAGAGACAATTTTTGTATGAAGAGTAGTTCAAATAAAAAAAAATGTTTTAAAATAAATATATGAATATTACTTTCATATGAATCTTTGAATATAAAAGCACTTAGTGTGTTTTTTAACAATAGGCGACATTCTTCCAAATTTCGACTTTTGAAGTTTTAAAGAGGACTTTGCTCCATTTTCGAAAATGGTAGAAAATTTGCAAAAAAAAATTATTGGGGAACACTATTTCTGCCATTCCTATGAATGTCCAATAATCAAAAGTGTGTTTTTTTGACAATAGGCGACATTCTTCCAAATTTCGACTTTTGAAATTTTAAAAAAGACTTTGCTCCTTTTTCCGAAAATGGTAGAAAATTTGCGAAAAAAAATTATTGGGGAACACTATTCCGGCCATTCCTATGAATGTCCAATATTCAAAAGTGTGTTTTTTTGACAATAGGCGACATTCTTCCAAATTTCGACTTTTGAAATTTTAAAAAGGACTTTGCTCCTTTTTCCGAAAATTGTAGTAAATTTGCGAAAAAAAATTATTGGGGAACACTATTCCGGCCATTCCTATGAATGTCCAATATTCAAAAGTGTGTTTTTTTGACAATAGGCGACATTCTTCCAAATTTCGACTTTTAAAATTTTAAAAAGGACTTTGCTCCTTTTTCCGAAAATGGTAGAAAATTTGCGAAAAAAAATTATTGGGGAACACTATTCCGGCCATTCCTATGAATGTCCAATATTCAAAAGTGTGTTTTTTTGACAATAGGCGACATTCTTCCAAATTTCAACTTTTGAAATTTTAAAAAGGACTTTGCTCCTTTTTCCGAAAATTGTAGGAGATAAGCGAAAAAACATTATTGGAGAACACTCTTCCGGCCATTTCTATGAATGTCCAATATTCAAAAGTCTTAACAGTGTGTTTTTTTGAAAATTGGCGACATTTTTTCAAATTTCAACTTTTAAAATTTTAGAAAGGACTTTGCTCCTTTTTCCGAAAATGGTAGAAAATTTGCGAAAAAAGATTATTGGGGAACACTATTCCGACCATTCCTATGAATTTCCATAATTCAAAAGTGTGTTTTTTTGACAATAGGCGACATTCTTCCAAATTTCGACTTTTGAAATTTTAAAGAGGACTTTGCTCCTTTTTCCGAAAATTGTAGGAGATAAGCGAAAAAACATTATTGAAGAACGCTCTTCCGGCCATTTCTATGAATGTCCAATATTCAAAAGTGTGTTTTTTTGACAATAGGCGACATTCTTCCAAATTTCGACTTTTGAAATTTTAAAAAGGACTTTGCTCCTTTTTCCGAAAATTGTAGGAGATAAGCGAAAAAACATTATTGGGGAACACTATTCCGGCCATTCCTATGAATATCCAATATTCAAAAGTGTGTTTTTTTGACAATAGGCGACATTCTTCGAATTTTCGACTTTTGAAATTTTAAAGAGGACTTTGCTCCTTTTTCCGAAAATGGTAGTAAATTTGCGAAAAAAAATTATTGGGGAACACTATTCCAGCCATTCCTATGAATGTCCAATATTCAAAAGTGTGTTTTTTTGACAATAAGCGACATTCTTCCAAATTTCGACTTTTGAAATTTTAAAAAGGACTTTGCTCCTTTTTCCGAAAATGGTAGAAAATTTGCGAAATAAAATTATTTGGGAACACTATTCCGGCCATTCCTATGAATGTTCAATATTCAAAAGTGTGTTTTTTTGACAATAGGCGACATTCTTCCAAATTTCGACTTTTGAAATTTTAAAAAGGACTTTGCTCCTTTTTCCGAAAATGGTAGAAAATTTACGAAAAAAAATTATTGGAGAACACTATTCCGCCCATTGCTATGAATGTCCAATATTCAAAAGTGTGTTTTTTTGACAATAAGCGACATTCTTCCAAATTTCGACTTTTGAGATTTTAAAAAGGACTTTGCTCCTTTTTCCGAAAATGGTAGATAATTTGCGAAAAAAAATTATTGGGGAACACTATTCCGGCCATTCCTATGAATGTCCAATATTCAAAAGTGTGTTTTTTTGACAATAGGCGACATTCTTCCAAATTTCGACTTTTGAAATTTTAAAAAGGACTTTGCTCCTTTTTCCGAAAATGGTAGAAAATTTGCGAAAAAAAATTATTGGAGAACACTATTCCGGCCATTCCTATGAATGTCCAATATTCAAAAGTGTATTTTTTTGACAATAGGCGACATTCTTCCAAATTTCGACTTTTGAAATTTTAAAGAGGACTTTGCTCCTTTTTCCGAAAATTGTAGGAGATAAGCAAAAAAACATTATTGAAGAACGCTCTTCCGGCCATTCCTATGAATGTCCAATATTCAAAAGTGTGTTTTTTGACAATAGGCGACATTCTTCCAAATTTCGACTTTTGAAATTTTAAAAAGGACTTTGCTCCTTTTTCCGAAAATGGTAGAAAATTTGCGAAAAAAAATTATTGGGGAACACTATTCCGGCCATTGCTATGAATGTCCAATATTCAAAAGTGTGTTTTTTGACAATAGGCGACATTCTTCCAAATTTCGACTTTTGAAATTTTAAAAAGAACTTTGCTCCTTTTTCCGAAAATGGTAGAAAATTTTCGAAAAAAAATTATTGGGGAACACTATTCCGGCCATTCCTATGAATATCCAATATTCAAAAGTGTGTTTTTTTGACAATAGGCGACATTCTTCCAAATTTCGACTTTTGAAATTTTAAAGAGGACTTTGCTCCTTTTTCCGAAAATGGTAGTAAATTTGCGAATAAAAATTATTGGGGAACACTATTCCGGCCATTCCTATGAATGTCCAATATTCAAAAGTGTGTTTTTTTGACAATAGGCGACATTCTTCCAAATTTCGACTTTTGAAATTTTAAAAAGGACTTTGCTCCTTTTTCCGTAAATTGTAGGAGATAAGCGAAAAAACATTATTGGAGAACACTCTTCCGGCCATTTCTATGAATGTCCAATATTCAAAAGTCTTAACAGTGTGTTTTTTTGAAAATTGGCGACATTTTTCCAAATTTCAACTTTTGAAATTTTAGAAAGGACTTTGCTCCTTTTTCCGAAAATGGTAGAAAATTTGCGAAAAAAAAATTATTGGGGAACACTATTCCGGCCATTCCTATGAATTTCCAATATTCAAAAGTGTGTTTTTTTGACAATAGGCGACATTCTTCCAAATTTCGACTTTTGAAATTTTAAAAAGGACTTTGCTCCTTTTTCCGAAAATTGTAGGAGATTAGCGAAAAAACAATATTGAAGAACGCTCTTCCGGCCATTCCTATGAATGTCCAATATTCAAAAGTGTGTTTTTTTGACAATAGGCGACATTCTTCCAAATTTCGACTTTTGAAATTTTAAAAAGGACTTTGCCCTTTTTCCGAAAATGGTAGAAAATTTGCGAAAAAAATTATTGGGGAACACTATTCCGGCCATTCCTATGAATGTTCAATATTCAAAAGTGTGTTTTTTTGACAATAGGCGACATTCCTCCAAATTTCGACTTTTGAAATTTTAAAAAGGACTTTGCTCCTTTTTCCGAAAATTGTAGGAGATTAGCGAAAAAACAATATTGAAGAACGCTCTTCCGGCCATTCCTATGAATGTCCAATATTCAAAAGTGTGTTTTTTTGACAATAGGCGACATTCTTCCAAATTTCGACTTTTGAAATTTTAAAAAGGACTTTGCTCCTTTTTCCGAAAATGGTAGAAAATTTGCGAAAAAAAATTATTGGGGAACACTATTCCGGCCATTCCTATGAATGTCCAATATTCAAAAGTGTGTTTTTTGACAATAGGCGACATTCTTCCAAATTTCGACTTTTGAAATTTTAAAAAGGACTTTGCTCCTTTTTCCGAAAATGGTAGAAAATTTACGAAAAAAAATTATTGGGGAACACTATTCCGGCCATTCCTATGAATATCTAATATTCAAAAGTGTGTTTTTTTGACAATAGGCGACATTCTTCCAATTTTCGACTTTTGAAATTTTAAAGAGGACTTTGCTCCTTTTTCCGAAAATGGTAGTAAATTTGGGAAAAAAAAATTATTGGGGAACACTATTCCGGCCATTCCTATGAATGTCCAATATTCAAAAGTGTGTTTTTTTGACAATAGGCGACATTCTTCCAAATTTCGACTTTTAAAATTTTAAAAAGGACTTTGCTCCTTTTTCCGAAAATGGTAGAAAATTTGCGAAAAAAAATTATTGGGGAACACTATTCCGGCCATTCCTATGAATGTCCAATATTCAAAAGTGTGTTTTTTTGACAATAGGCGACATTCTTCCAAATTTCAACTTTTGAAATTTTAAAAAGGACTTTGCTCCTTTTTCCGAAAATTGTAGGAGATAAGCGAAAAAACATTATTGGAGAACACTCTTCCGGCCATTTCTATGAATGTCTAATATTTAAAAGTCTTAACAGTGTGTTTTTTTGAAAATTGGCGACATTTTTCCAAATTTCAACTTTTGAAATTTTAGAAAGGACTTTGCTCCTTTTTCCGAAAATGGTAGAAAATTTGCGAAAAAAAATTATTGGGGAACACTATTCCGGCCATTCCTATGAATATCCAATATTCAAAAGTGTGTTTTTTAACAATAGGCGACATTCTTCCAAATTTCGACTTTTGAAGTTTTAAAGAGGACTTTGCTCCATTTTCGAAAATGGTAGAAAATTTGCGAAAAAAAAATTATTGGGGAACACTATTTCTGCCATTCCTATGAATGTCCAATAATCAAAAGTGTGTTTTTTTGACAATAGGCGACATTCTTCCAAATTTCGACTTTTGAAATTTTAAAAAAGACTTTGCTCCTTTTTCCGAAAATGGTAGAAAATTTGCGAAAAAAAATTATTGGGGAACACTATTCCGGCCATTCCTATGAATGTCCAATATTCAAAAGTGTGTTTTTTTGACAATAGGCGACATTCTTCCAAATTTCGACTTTTGAAATTTTAAAAAGGACTTTGCTCCTTTTTCCGAAAATTGTCGTAAATTTGCGAAAAAAAATTATTGGGGAACACTATTCCGGCCATTCCTATGAATGTCCAATATTCAAAAGTGTGTTTTTTTGACAATAGGCGACATTCTTCCAAATTTCGACTTTTGAAATTTTAAAGAGGACTTTGCTCCTTTTTCTGAAAATGGTAGAAAATTTGCGAAAAAACATTATTGGGGAGCACTATTCCGGCCATTCCTATGAATGTCCAATATTCAAAAGTGTGTTTTTTGACAATAGGCGACATTCTTCCAAATTTCGACTTTTGAAATTTTAAAAAGGACTTTGCTCCTTTTTCCGAAAATTGTAGGAGATAAGCGAAAAAACATTATTGAAGAACGCTCTTCCGGCCATTCCTATGAATGTCCAATATTCAAAAGTGTGTTTTTTGACAATAGGCGACATTCTTCCAAATTTCGACTTTTGAAATTTTAAAAAGAACTTTGCTCCTTTTTCCGAAAATGGTAGTAAATTTGCGAAAAAAAATTATTGGGGAACACTATTCCGGCCATTCCTATGAATGTCCAATATTCAAAAGTGTGTTTTTTTGACAATAGGCGACATTCTTCCAAATTTCGACTTTTAAAATTTTAAAAAGGACTTTGCTCCTTTTTCCGAAAATGGTAGAAAATTTGCGAAAAAAAATTATTGGGGAACACTATTCCGGCCATTCCTATGAATATCCAATATTCAAAAGTGTGTTTTTTTGACAATAGGCGACATTCTTCCAAATTTCGACTTTTGAAATTTTAAAGAGGACTTTGCTCCTTTTTGCGAAAATGGTAGTAAATTTGCGAATAAAAATTATTGGGGAACACTATTCCGGCCATTCCTATGAATGTCCAATATTCAAAAGTGTGTTTTTTTGACAATAGGCGACATTCTTCCAAATTTCGACTTTTGAAATTTTAAAAAGGACTTTGCTCCTTTTTCCGAAAATTGTAGGAGATAAGCGAAAAAACATTATTGGAGAACACTCTTCCGGCCATTTCTATGAATGTCCAATATTCAAAAGTCTTAACAGTGTGTTTTTTTGAAAATTGGCGACATTTTTCCAAATTTCAACTTTTGAAATTTTAGAAAGGACTTTGCTCCTTTTTCCGAAAATGGTAGAAAATTTGCGAAAAAAAATATTGGGGAACACTATTTCTGCCATTCCTATGAATGTCCAATATTCAAAAGTGTGTTTTTTTTTAACAATAGGCGACATTCTTCCAAATTTCGACTTTTGAAATTTTAAAAAAGACTTTGCTCCTTGTTCCGAAAATGGTAGAAAATTTGCGAAAAAAAAATTATTGGGGAACACTATTTCTGCCATTCCTATGAATATCCAATATTCAAAAGTGTGTTTTTTTGACAATAGGCGACATTCTTCCAAATTTCGACTTTTGAAATTTTAAAAAAGACTTTGCTCCTTGTTCCGAAAATGGTAGAAAATTTGCGAAAAAAAAATTATTGCGGAACACTATTCCGGCCATTCCTATGAATGTCCAATATTCAAAAGTGTGTTTTTTTGACAATAGGCGACATTCTTCCAAATTTCGACTTTTGAAATTTTAAAAAGGACTTTGCCCTTTTTCCGAAAATTGTAGGAGATAAGCGAAAAAACATTATTGGAGAACACTCTTCCGGCCATTTCTATGAATGTCCAATATTTAAAAGTCTTAACAGTGTGTTTTTTTGAAAATTGGCGACATTTTTCCAAATTTCAACTTTTGAAATTTTAGAAAGGACTTTGCTCCTTTTTCCGAAAATGGTAGAAAATTTGCGAAAAAACATTATTGGGGAACACTATTCCGGCCATTCCTATGAATGTCCAATATTCAAAAGTGTGTTTTTTGACAATAGGCGACATTCTTCCAAATTTCGACTTTTGAAATTTTAAAAAGAACTTTGCTCCTTTTTCCGAAAATTGTAGGAGATAAGCGAAAAAACATTATTGGAGAACACTCTTCCGGCCATTTCTATGAATGTCCAATATTCAAAAGTCTTAACAGTGTGTTTTTTTGAAAATTGGCGACATTTTTCCAAATTTCAACTTTTGAAATTTTAGGAAGGACTTTGCTCCTTTTTCCGAAAATGGTAGAAAATTTGCGAAAAAAAATATTGGGGAACACTATTTCTGCCATTCCTATGAATGTCCAATATTCAAAAGTGTGTTTTTTTTTAACAATAGGCGACATTCTTCCAAATTTCGACTTTTGAAATTTTAAAAAAGACTTTGCTCCTTGTTCCGAAAATGGTAGAAAATTTGCGAAAAAAAAATTATTGGGGAACACTATTTCTGCCATTCCTATGAATATCCAATATTCAAAAGTGTGTTTTTTTGACAATAGGCGACATTCTTCCAAATTTCGACTTTTGAAATTTTAAAAAAGACTTTGCTCCTTGTTCCGAAAATGGTAGAAAATTTGCGAAAAAAAAATTATTGGGGAACACTATTCCGGCCATTCCTATGAATGTCCAATATTCAAAAGTGTGTTTTTTTGACAATAGGCGACATTCTTCCAAATTTCGACTTTTGAAATTTTAAAAAGGACTTTGCCCTTTTTCCGAAAATGGTAGAAAATTTGCGAAAAAAATTATTGGGGAACACTATTCCGGCCATTCCTATGAATGTCCAATATTCAAAAGTGTGTTTTTTGACAATAGGCGACATTCTTCCAAATTTCGACTTTTGAAATTTTAAAAAGGACTTTGCTCCTTTTTCCGAAAATGGTAGAAAATTTGCGAAAAAAAATTATTGGGGAACACTATTCCGGCCATTCCTATGAATATCTAATATTCAAAAGTGTGTTTTTTTGACAATAGGCGACATTCTTCCAATTTTCGACTTTTGAAATTTTAAAGAGGACTTTGCTCCTTTTTCCGAAAATGGTAGTAAATTTGCGAAAAAAAATTATTGGGGAACACTATTCCGGCCATTCCTATGAATGTCCAATATTCAAAAGTGTGTTTTTTTGACAATAGGCGACATTCTTCCAAATTTCGACTTTTAAAATTTTAAAAAGGACTTTGCTCCTTTTTCCGAAAATGGTAGAAAATTTGCGAAAAAAAATTATTGGGGAACACTATTCCGGCCATTCCTATGAATGTCCAATATTCAAAAGTGTGTTTTTTTGACAATAGGCGACATTCTTCCAAATTTCAACTTTTGAAATTTTAAAAAGGACTTTGCTCCTTTTTCCGAAAATTGTAGGAGATAAGCGAAAAAACATTATTGGAGAACACTCTTCCGGCCATTTTTATGAATGTCCAATATTTAAAAGTCTTAACAGTGTGTTTTTTTGAAAATTGGCGACATTTTTCCAAATTTCAACTTTTGAAATTTTAGAAAGGACTTTGCTCCTTTTTCCGAAAATGGTAAAAAATTTGCGAAAAAAAATTATTGGGGAACACTATTCCGGCCATTCCTATGAATATCCAATATTCAAAAGTGTGTTTTTTAACAATAGGCGACATTCTTCCAAATTTCGACTTTTGAAGTTTTAAAGAGGACTTTGCTCCATTTTCGAAAATGGTAGAAAATTTGCGAAAAAAAAATTATTGGGGAACACTATTTCTGCCATTCCTATGAATGTCCAATAATCAAAAGTGTGTTTTTTTGACAATAGGCGACATTCTTCCAAATTTCGACTTTTGAAATTTTAAAAAAGACTTTGCTCCTTTTTCCGAAAATGGTAGAAAATTTGCGAAAAAAAATTATTGGGGAACACTATTCCGGCCATTCCTATGAATGTCCAATATTCAAAAGTGTGTTTTTTTGACAATAGGCGACATTCTTCCAAATTTCGACTTTTGAAATTTTAAAAAGGACTTTGCTCCTTTTTCCGAAAATTGTAGTAAATTTGCGAAAAAAAATTATTGGGGAACACTATTCCGGCCATTCCTATGAATGTCCAATATTCAAAAGTGTGTTTTTTTGACAATAGGCGACATTCTTCCAAATTTCGACTTTTAAAATTTTAAAAAGGACTTTGCTCCTTTTTCCGAAAATGGTAGAAAATTTGCGAAAAAAAATTATTGGGGAACACTATTCCGGCCATTCCTATGAATGTCCAATATTCAAAAGTGTGTTTTTTTGACAATAGGCGACATTCTTCCAAATTTCAACTTTTGAAATTTTAAAAAGGACTTTGCTCCTTTTTCCGAAAATTGTAGGAGATAAGCGAAAAAACATTATTGGAGAACACTCTTCCGGCCATTTCTATGAATGTCCAATATTCAAAAGTCTTAACAGTGTGTTTTTTTGAAAATTGGCGACATTTTTTCAAATTTCAACTTTTGAAATTTTAGAAAGGACTTTGCTCCTTTTTCCGAAAATGGTAGAAAATTTGCGAAAAAAGATTATTGGGGAACACTATTCCGACCATTCCTATGAATTTCCATAATTCAAAAGTGTGTTTTTTTGACAATAGGCGACATTCTTCCAAATTTCGACTTTTGAAATTTTAAAGAGGACTTTGCTCCTTTTTCCGAAAATTGTAGGAGATAAGCGAAAAAACATTATTGAAGAACGCTCTTCCGGCCATTTCTATGAATGTCCAATATTCAAAAGTGTGTTTTTTTGACAATAGGCGACATTCTTCCAAATTTCGACTTTTGAAATTTTAAAAAGGACTTTGCTCCTTTTTCCGAAAATTGTAGGAGATAAGCGAAAAAACATTATTGGGGAACACTATTCCGGCCATTCCTATGAATATCCAATATTCAAAAGTGTGTTTTTTTGACAATAGGCGACATTCTTCGAATTTTCGACTTTTGAAATTTTAAAGAGGACTTTGCTCCTTTTTCCGAAAATGGTAGTAAATTTGCGAAAAAAAATTATTGGGGAACACTATTCCAGCCATTCCTATGAATGTCCAATATTCAAAAGTGTGTTTTTTTGACAATAAGCGACATTCTTCCAAATTTCGACTTTTGAAATTTTAAAAAGGACTTTGCTCCTTTTTCCGAAAATGGTAGAAAATTTGCGAAATAAAATTATTTGGGAACACTATTCCGGCCATTCCTATGAATGTTCAATATTCAAAAGTGTGTTTTTTTGACAATAGGCGACATTCTTCCAAATTTCGACTTTTGAAATTTTAAAAAGGACTTTGCTCCTTTTTCCGAAAATGGTAGAAAATTTACGAAAAAAAATTATTGGAGAACACTATTCCGCCCATTCCTATGAATGTCCAATATTCAAAAGTGTGTTTTTTTGACAATAAGCGACATTCTTCCAAATTTCGACTTTTGAGATTTTAAAAAGGACTTTGCTCCTTTTTCCGAAAATGGTAGATAATTTGCGAAAAAAAATTATTGGGGAACACTATTCCGGCCATTCCTATGAATGTCCAATATTCAAAAGTGTGTTTTTTTGACAATAGGCGACATTCTTCCAAATTTCGACTTTTGAAATTTTAAAAAGGACTTTGCTCCTTTTTCCGAAAATGGTAGAAAATTTGCGAAAAAAAATTATTGGAGAACACTATTCCGGCCATTCCTATGAATGTCCAATATTCAAAAGTGTATTTTTTTGACAATAGGCGACATTCTTCCAAATTTCGACTTTTGAAATTTTAAAGAGGACTTTGCTCCTTTTTCCGAAAATTGTAGGAGATAAGCGAAAAAACATTATTGAAGAACGCTCTTCCGGCCATTCCTATGAATGTCCAATATTCAAAAGTGTGTTTTTTGACAATAGGCGACATTCTTCCAAATTTCGACTTTTGAAATTTTAAAAAGGACTTTGCTCCTTTTTCCGAAAATGGTAGAAAATTTGCGAAAAAAAATTATTGGGGAACACTATTCCGGCCATTCCTATGAATGTCCAATATTCAAAAGTGTGTTTTTTGACAATAGGCGACATTCTTCCAAATTTCGACTTTTGAAATTTTAAAAAGAACTTTGCTCCTTTTTCCGAAAATGGTAGAAAATTTTCGAAAAAAAATTATTGGGGAACACTATTCCGGCCATTCCTATGAATATCCAATATTCAAAAGTGTGTTTTTTTGACAATAGGCGACATTCTTCCAAATTTCGACTTTTGAAATTTTAAAGAGGACTTTGCTCCTTTTTCCGAAAATGGTAGTAAATTTGCGAATAAAAATTATTGGGGAACACTATTCCGGCCATTCCTATGAATGTCCAATATTCAAAAGTGTGTTTTTTTGACAATAGGCGACATTCTTCCAAATTTCGACTTTTGAAATTTTAAAAAGGACTTTGCTCCTTTTTCCGTAAATTGTAGGAGATAAGCGAAAAAACATTATTGGAGAACACTCTTCCGGCCATTTCTATGAATGTCCAATATTCAAAAGTCTTAACAGTGTGTTTTTTTGAAAATTGGCGACATTTTTCCAAATTTCAACTTTTGAAATTTTAGAAAGGACTTTGCTCCTTTTTCCGAAAATGGTAGAAAATTTGGGAAAAAAAAATTATTGGGGAACACTATTCCGGCCATTCCTATGAATTTCCAATATTCAAAAGTGTGTTTTTTTGACAATAGGCGACATTCTTCCAAATTTCGACTTTTGAAATTTTAAAAAGGACTTTTCTCCTTTTTCCGAAAATTGTAGGAGATTAGCGAAAAAACAATATTGAAGAACGCTCTTCCGGCCATTCCTATGAATGTCCAATATTCAAAAGTGTGTTTTTTTGACAATAGGCGACATTCTTCCAAATTTCGACTTTTGAAATTTTAAAAAGGACTTTGCCCTTTTTCCGAAAATGGTAGAAAATTTGCGAAAAAAATTATTGGGGAACACTATTCCGGCCATTCCTATGAATGTTCAATATTCAAAAGTGTGTTTTTTTGACAATAGGCGACATTCCTCCAAATTTCGACTTTTGAAATTTTAAAAAGGACTTTGCTCCTTTTTCCGAAAATTGTAGGAGATTAGCGAAAAAACAATATTGAAGAACGCTCTTCCGGCCATTCCTATGAATGTCCAATATTCAAAAGTGTGTTTTTTTGACAATAGGCGACATTCTTCCAAATTTCGACTTTTGAAATTTTAAAAAGGACTTTGCTCCTTTTTCCGAAAATGGTAGAAAATTTGCGAAAAAAAATTATTGGGGAACACTATTCCGGCCATTCCTATGAATGTCCAATATTCAAAAGTGTGTTTTTTGACAATAGGCGACATTCTTCCAAATTTCGACTTTTGAAATTTTAAAAAGGACTTTGCTCCTTTTTCCGAAAATGGTAGAAAATTTGCGAAAAAAAATTATTGGGGAACACTATTCCGGCCATTCCTATGAATATCTAATATTCAAAAGTGTGTTTTTTTGACAATAGGCGACATTCTTCCAATTTTCGACTTTTGAAATTTTAAAGAGGACTTTGCTCCTTTTTCCGAAAATGGTAGTAAATTTGGGAAAAAAAATTATTGGGGAACACTATTCCGGCCATTCCTATGAATGTCCAATATTCAAAAGTGTGTTTTTTTGACAATAGGCGACATTCTTCCAAATTTCGACTTTTAAAATTTTAAAAAGGACTTTGCTCCTTTTTCCGAAAATGGTAGAAAATTTGCGAAAAAAAATTATTGGGGAACACTATTCCGGCCATTCCTATGAATGTCCAATATTCAAAAGTGTGTTTTTTTGACAATAGGCGACATTCTTCCAAATTTCAACTTTTGAAATTTTAAAAAGGACTTTGCTCCTTTTTCCGAAAATTGTAGGAGATAAGCGAAAAAACATTATTGGAGAACACTCTTCTGGCCATTTCTATGAATGTCCAATATTTAAAAGTCTTAACAGTGTGTTTTTTTGAAAATTGGCGACATTTTTCCAAATTTCAACTTTTGAAATTTTAGAAAGGACTTTGCTCCTTTTTCCGAAAATGGTAGAAAATTTGCGAAAAAAAATTATTGGGGAACACTATTCCGGCCATTCCTATGAATATCCAATATTCAAAAGTGTGTTTTTTAACAATAGGCGACATTCTTCCAAATTTCGACTTTTAAAGTTTTAAAGAGGACTTTGCTCCATTTTCGAAAATGGTAGAAAATTTGCGAAAAAAAAATTATTGGGGAACACTATTTCTGCCATTCCTATGAATGTCCAATAATCAAAAGTGTGTTTTTTTGACAATAGGCGACATTCTTCCAAATTTCGACTTTTGAAATTTTAAAAAAGACTTTGCTCCTTTTTCCGAAAATGGTAGAAAATTTGCGAAAAAAAATTATTGGGGAACACTATTCCGGCCATTCCTATGAATGTCCAATATTCAAAAGTGTGTTTTTTTGACAATAGGCGACATTCTTCCAAATTTCGACTTTTGAAATTTTAAAAAGGACTTTGCTCCTTTTTCCGAAAATTGTAGGAGATAAGCGAAAAAACATTATTGAAAAACGCTCTTCCGGCCATTTCTAGGAATGTCCAATATTCAAAAGTGTGTTTTTTTGACAATAGGCGACATTCTTCCAAATTTCGACTTTTCAAATTTTAAAAAGGACTTTGCTCCTTTTTCCGAAAATGGTGGAAAATTTGCGAAAAAAAATTATTGGGGAACACTATTCCGGCCATTCCTATGAATGTCCAATATTCAAAAGTGTGTTTTTTGACAATAGGCGACATTCTTCCAAATTTCGACTTTTGAAATTTTAAAAAGGACTTTGCTCCTTTTTCCAAAAATGGTAGAAAATTTGCGAAAAAAAATTATTGGGGAACACTATTCCGGCCATTCCTATGAATAACCAATATTCAAAAGTGTGTTTTTTTGACAATAGGCGACATTCTTCCAAATTTCGACTTTTGAAATTTTAAAAAGGACTTTGCTCCTTTTTCCGAAAATGGTAGAAAATTTGCGAAAAAAAATTATTGGGGAACACTATTCCGGCCATTCCTATGAATGTCCAATATTCAAAAGTGTGTTTTTTTTTGACAATAGGCGACATTCTTCCAAATTTCGACTTTTGAAATTTTAAAGAGGACTTTGCTCCTTTTTCCGAAAATGGTAGAAAATTTGCGAAAAAAAATTATTGGGGAACACTATTCCGGCCATTCCTATGAATGTCCAATATTCAAAAGTGTGTTTTTTTTTGACAATAGGCGACATTCTTCCAAATTTCGACTTTTGAAATTTTAAAAAGGACTTTGCTCCTTTTTCCGAAAATTGTAGGAAATAAGCAAAAAAACATTATTGGAGAACAAAAATTATTGGGGAACACTATTCCGGCCATTCCTATGAATGTCCAATATTCAAAAGTTCGTTTTTTTGACAATAGGCGACATTCTTCCAAATTTCGACTTTTGAAATTTTAAAAAGGACTTTGCTCTTTTTTCCGAAAATGGTAGAAAATTTGCGAAAAAAAATTATTGGGGAACACTATTCCGGCCATTCCTATGAATGTCCAATATTCAAAAGTGTGTTTTTTTGACAATAGGCGACATTCTTCCAAATTTCGACTTTTGAAATTTTAAAAAGGACTTTGCTCCTTTTTCCGAAAATGGTAGAAAATTTGCGAAAAACAATTATTGGGGAACACTATTCCGGCCATTCCTATGATGTCCAATATTCAAAAGTGTGTTTTTTTGACAATAGGCGACATTCTTCCAAATTTCGACTTTTGAAATTTTAAAAAGGACTTTGCTCCTTTTTCCGAAAATTGTAGGAGATAAGCGAAAAAACATTATGGGAGAACACTCTTCCGGCCATTTCTATGAATGTCCAATATTCAAAACCCTTAACAGTGTGTTTTTTTGAAAACTGGCGACATTCTTCCTAATTTCGACTTTTGAAATTTTAAAAAGGACTTTGCTCCTTTTTCCGAAAATGGTAGAAAATTTGCGAAAAAAAATTATTGGGGAACACTATTTCGGCCATTCCTATGAATGTCCAATATTCAAAAGTGTGTTTTTTTGACAATAGGCGACATTCTTCCAAATTTCGACTTTTGAAATTTTAAAAAGGACTTTGCTCCTTTTTCCGAAAATTGTAGGAGATAAGCGAAAAAACATTATTGGAGAACACTCTTCCGGCCATTTCTATGAATGTCCAATATTCAAAAGTCTTAAGAGTGTGTTTTTGAAAATTGGTGACATTTTTCCAAATATCAATTTTTGAAATTTTAGAAAGGACTTTGCTCCTTTTTCCGAAAATGGTAGAAAATTTGCGAAAAAAAATTATTGGGGAACACTATTCCGGCCATTCCAATGAATGTCCAATATTCAAAACTGTATTTTTTTGACAATAGGCGACATTGTTCAAAATTTCGACTTTTTAAAAAAGACTTTGCTCCTTTTTCCGAAAATGGTAGAAAATTTGCGAAAAAAAATTATTGGGGAACACTATTCCGGCCATTCCTATGAATGTCCAATATTCAAAAGTGTGTTTTTTTGACAATAGGCGACATTGTTCCAAATTTCGACTTTTGAAATTTTAAAAAGGACTTTGCTCCTTTTTCCGAAAATTGTAGGAGATAAGCGAAAAAACATTATTGGAGAACACTCTTCCGGCCATTTCTATGAATGTCCAATATTCAAAAGTCTTAAGAGTGTGTTTTTGAAAATTGGCGACATTTTTCCAAATTTCAATTTTTGAAATTTTAGAAAGGACTTTGCTCCTTTTTCCGAAAATGGTAGAAAATTTGCGAAAAAAAATTATTGGGGAACACTATTCCGGCCATTCCTATGATGTCCAATATTCAAAAGTGTGTTTTTTTGACAATAGGCGACATTCTTCCAAATTTCGACTTTTGAAATTTTAAAAAGGACTTTGCTCCTTTTTCCGAAAATTGTAGGAGATAAGCGAAAAAACATTATTGGAGAACACTCTTCCGGCCATTTCTATGAATGTCCAATATTCAAAAATCTTAACAGTGTGTTTTTTTGACAATTGGCGACATTCTTCCAAATTTCGACTTTTGAAATTTTAAAAAGGACTTTGCTCCTTTTTCCGAAAATTGTAGGAGATAAGCGAAAAAAATTATTGGAGAACACTCTTCCGGCCATTTCTATGATTGTCCAATATTCAAAAGTCTTAAGAGTGTGTTTTTTGAAAATTGGCGACATTTTTCCAAATTTGAACTTTTGAAATTTTAGAAAGGACTTTGCTCCTCTTTCCGAAAATGGTAGAAAATTTGGGAAAAAAAATTATTGGGGAACACTATTCCGGCCATTCCTATGAATGTCCAATATTCAAAAGTGTGTTTTTTTGACAATAGGCGACATTGTTCCAAATTTCGACTTTTGAAATTTTAAAAAGGACTTTGCTCCTTTTTCCGAAATTGGTAGAAAATTTGCAAAAAAAAATTATTGGGGAACACTATTCCGGCCATTCCTATGAATGTTCAATATTCAAAAGTGTGTTTTTTTGACAATAGGCGACATTGTTCAAAATTTCGACTTTTTAAAAAGGACTTTGCTCCTTTTTCCGAAAATGGTAGAAAATTTGCGAAAAAAACATATGGGGAACACTATTTCGGCCATTCCTATGAATGTCCAATATTCAAAAGTGTGTTTTTTTGACAATAGGCGACATTCTTCCAAATTTCGACTTTTGAAATTTTAAAAAGGACTTTGCTCCTTTTTCCGAAAATTGTAGGAGATAAGCGAAAAAACATTATTGGAGAACACTCTTCCGGCCATTTCTATGAATGTCCAATATTCAAAAATCTTAACAGTGTGTTTTTTTGACAATTGGCGACATTCTTCCAAATTTCGACTTTTGAAATTTTAAAAAGGACTTTGCTCCTTTTTCCGAAAATAGTAGAAAATTTGCAAAAAAAAATTATTGGGGAACACTCTTCCGGCCATTTCTATGAATGTCCAATATTCAAAAGTGTGTTTTTTTGACAATAGGCGACATCTTCCAAATTTCGACTTTTGAAATTTTAAAAAGGACTTTGCTCCTTTTTCCGAAAATGGTAGAAAATTTGCGAAAAAAAATTATTGGGGAACACTATTCCGGCCATTCCTATGAATATCTAATATTCAAAAGTGTGTTTTTTTGACAATAGGCGACATTGTTCCAAATTTCGACTTTTGAAATTTTAAAAAGGACTTTGCTCCTTTTTCCGAAAATGGTAGAAAATTTGCGAAAAAAAATTATTGGGGAACACTATTCCGGCCATTCCTATGAATATCTAATATTCAAAAGTGTGTTTTTTTGACAATAGGCGACATTGTTCAAAATTTCGACTTTTTAAAAAAGACTTTGCTCCTTTTTCCGAAAATGGTAGAAAATTTGCGAAAAAAAATTATTGGGGAACACTATTCCGGCCATTCCTATGAATGTCCAATATTCAAAAGTGTGTTTTTTTGACAATAGGCGACATTGTTCCAAATTTCGACTTTTGAAATTTTAAAAAGGACTTTGCTCCTTTTTCCGAAAATGGTAGAAAATTTGCGAAAAAAACATATGGGGAACACTATTTCGGCCATTCCTATGAATGTCCAATATTCAAAAGTGTGTTTTTTTGACAATAGGCGACATTCTTCCAAATTTCGACTTTTGAAATTTTAAAAAGGACTTTGCTCCTTTTTCCGAAAATGGTAGAAAATTTGCGAAAAAAAATTATGGGGAACACTATTTCGGCCATTCCTATGAATGTCCAATATTCAAAAGTGTGTTTTTTTGACAATAGGCGACATTCTTCCAAATTTCGACTTTTGAAATTTTAAAAAGGACTTTGCTCTTTTTTCCGAAAATTGTAGGAGATAAGCGAAAAAACATTATTGGAGAACACTCTTCCGGCCATTTCTATGAATGTCCAATATTCAAAAGTCTTAAGAGTGTGTTCTTTGAAAATTGGCGACATTTTTCCAAATTTCAACTTTTGAAATTTTAGAAAGGACTTTGCTCCTCTTTCCGAAAATGGTAGAAAATTTGGGAAAAAAAATTATTGGGGAACACTATTCCGGCCATTCCTATGAATATTCAATATTCAAAAGTGTGTTTTTTTGACAATAGGCGACATTCTTCCAAATTTCGACTTTTAAAATTTTAAAAAAGACGTTGCTCCTTTTTCCGAAAATGGTAGAAAATTTGCGAAAAAAAATTATTGGGGAACACTATTCCGGCCATTCCTATGAATGTCCAATATTCAAAAGTGTGTTTTTTTGACAATAGGCGACATTCTTCCAAATTTCGACTTTTGAAATTTTAAAAAGGACTTTGCTCCTTTTTCCGAAAATTGTAGGAGATAAGCGAAAAAACATTATTGGAGAACACTCTTCCGGCCATTTCTATGAATGTCCAATATTCAAAAGTGTGTTTTTTTGACAATAGGCGACATTGTTCCAAATTTCGACTTTTGAAATTTTAAAAAGGACTTTGCTCCTTTTTCCGAAAATGGTAGAAAATTTGCGAAAAAACGTTATTGGAGAACACTCTTCCGGCCATTTCTATGAATGTCTAATATTCAAAAGTGTGTTTTTTTGACAATAGGCGACATTGTTCCAAATTTCGACTTTTGAAATTTTAAAAAGGACTTTGCTCCTTTTTCCGAAAATGGTAGAAAATTTGCGAAAAAAAATTATTGGGGAACACTATTCCGGCCATTCCTATGAATGTCCAATATTCAAAAGTGTGTTTTTTTGACAATAGGCGACATTCTTCCAAATTTCGACTTTTGAAATTTTAAAAAGGACTTTGCTCCTTTTTCCGAAAATGGTAGAAAATTTGCGAAAAAAAATTATGGGGAACACTATTTCGGCCATTCCTATGAATGTCCAATATTCAAAAGTGTGTTTTTTTGACAATAGGCGACATTCTTCCAAATTTCGACTTTTGAAATTTTAAAAAGGACTTTGCTCCTTTTTCCGAAAATTGTAGGAGATAAGCGAAAAAACATTATTGGAGAACACTCTTCCGGCCATTTCTATGAATTTCCAATATTCAAAAATCTTAACAGTGTGTTTTTTTGACAATTGGCGACATTCTTCCAAATTTCGACTTTTGAAATTTTAAAAAGGACTTTGCTCCTTTTTCCGAAAATAGTAGAAAATTTGGGAAAAAAAATTATTGGGGAACACTATTCCGGCCATTCCTATGAATGTCCAATATTCAAAAGTGTGTTTTTTTGACAATAGGCGACATTGTTCCAAATTTCGACTTTTGAAATCTTAAAAAGGACTTTGCTCCTTTTTCAGAAAATGGTAGAAAATTTGCGAAAAAAAATTATTGGGGAACACTATTCCGGCCATTCCTATGAATGTCCAATATTCAAAAGTGTGTTTTTTTGACAATAGGCGACATTCTTCCAAATTTCGACTTTTGAAATTTTAAAAAGGACTGCTCCTTTTTCCGAAAATTGTAGGAGATAAGCGAAAAACATTATTGGAGAACACTTTCCGGCCATTTCTATGAATGTCCAATATTCGAAAGTCTTAAGAGTGTGTTTTTTGAAAATTGGCGACATTTTTCCAAATTTCAACTTTTGAAATTTTAGAAAGGACTTTGCTCCTTTTTCCGAAAATGGTAGAAAATTTGGGAAAAAAAATTATTGGGGAACACTATTCCGGCCATTCCTATGAATATCCAATATTCAAAAGTGTGTTTTTTTGACAATAGGCGACATTCTTCCAAATTTCGACTTTTGAAATTTTAAAAAAGACTTTGCTCCTTTTTCCGAAAATGGTAGAAAATTTGGGAAAAAAAATTATTGGGGAACACTATTCCGGCCATTCCTATGAATGTCCAATATTCAAAAGTCTTAAGAGTGTGTTTTTTGAAAATTGGCGACATTCTTCCAAATTTCGACTTTTGAAATTTTAAAAAGGACTGCTCCTTTTTCCGAAAATTGTAGGAGATAAGCGAAAAAACATTATTGGAGAACACTTTTCCGGCCATTTCTATGAATGTCCAATATTCGAAAGTCTTAAGAGTGTGTTTTTTGAAAATTGGCGACATTTTTCCAAATTTCAACTTTTGAAATTTTAGAAAGGACTTTGCTCCTCTTTCCGAAAATGGTAGAAAATTTGGGAAAAAAAATTATTGGGGAACACTATTCCGGCCATTCCTATGAATGTCCAATATTCAAAAGTGTGATTTTTGACAATAGGCGACATTCTTCCAAATTTCGACTTTTGAAATTTTAAAAAGGACTTTGCTCCTTTTTCCGAAATTGGTAGAAAATTTGCAAAAAAAAATTATTGGGGAACACTATTCCGGCCATTCCTATGAATGTTCAATATTCAAAAGTGTGTTTTTTTGACAATAGGCGACATTGTTCAAAATTTCGACTTTTTAAAAAGGACTTTGCTCCTTTTTCCGAAAATGGTAGAAAATTTGCGAAAAAAACATATGGGGAACACTATTTCGGCCATTCCTATGAATGTCCAATATTCAAAAGTGTGTTTTTTTGACAATAGGCGACATTCTTCCAAATTTCGACTTTTGAAATTTTAAAAAGGACTTTGCTCCTTTTTCCGAAAATTGTAGGAGATAAGCGAAAAAACATTATTGGAGAACACTCTTCCGGCCATTTCTATGAATGTCCAATATTCAAAAATCTTAACAGTGTGTTTTTTTGACAATTGGCGACATTCTTCCAAATTTCGACTTTTGAAATTTTAAAAAGGACTTTGCTCCTTTTTCCGAAAATAGTAGAAAATTTGCAAAAAAAAATTATTGGGGAACACTCTTCCGGCCATTTCTATGAATGTCCAATATTCAAAAGTGTGTTTTTTTGACAATAGGCGACATCTTCCAAATTTCGACTTTTGAAATTTTAAAAAAGACTTTGCTCCTTTTTCCGAAAATGGTAGAAAATTTGCGAAAAAAAATTATTGGGGAACACTATTCCGGCCATTCCTATGAATGTCCAATATTCAAAAGTGTGTTTTTTTGACAATAGGCGACATTCTTCCAAATTTCGACTTTTGAAATTTTAAAAAGGACTTTGCTCCTTTTTCCGAAAATTGTAGGAGATAAGCGAAAAAAATTATTGGAGAACACTCTTCCGGCCATTTCTATGATTGTCCAATATTCAAAAGTCTTAAGAGTGTGTTTTTTGAAAATTGGCGACATTTTTCCAAATTTGAACTTTTGAAATTTTAGAAAGGACTTTGCTCCTCTTTCCGAAAATGGTAGAAAATTTGGGAAAAAAATTATTGGGGAACACTATTCCGGCCATTCCTATGAATATCCAATATTCAAAAGTGTGTTTTTTTGACAATAGGCGACATTCTTCCAAATTTCGACTTTTGAAATTTTAAAAAAGACTTTGCTCCTTTTTCCGAAAATGGTAGAAAATTTGGGAAAAAAAATTATTGGGGAACACTATTCCGGCCATTCCTATGAATGTCCAATATTCAAAAGTGTGTTTTTTTGACAATAGGCGACATTCTTCCAAATTTCGACTTTTGAAATTTTAAAAAGGACTTTGCTCCTTTTTCCGAAAATTGTAGGAGATAAGCGAAAAAACATTATTGGAGAACACTCTTCCGGCCATTTCTATGAATGTCCAATATTCAAAAGTCTTAAGAGTGTGTTTTTTAAAAATTGGCGACATTTTTCCAAATTTCAACTTTTGAAATTTTAAAAAGGACTTTGCTCCTTTTTCCGAAAATGGTAGAAAATTTGCGAAAAAAAATTATTGGGGAACACTATTCCGGCCATTCCTATGAATAACCAATATTCAAAAGTGTGTTTTTTTGACAATAGGCGACATTCTTCCAAATTTCGACTTTTGAAATTTTAAAAAGGACTTTGCTCCTTTTTCCGAAAATGGTAGAAAATTTGCGAAAAAAAATTATTGGGGAACACTATTCCGGCCATTCCTATGAATGTCCAATATTCAAAAGTGTGTTTTTTTGACAATAGGCGACATTCTTCCAAATTTCGACTTTTGAAATTTTAAAAAGGACTTTGCTCCTTTTTCCGAAAATGGTAGAAAATTTGGGAAAAAAAATTATTGGGGAACACTATTCCGCCCATTCCTATGAATGTCCAATATTCAAAAGTGTGTTTTTTGACAATAGGCGACATTCTTCCCAATTTCGACTTCTGAAATTTTAAAAAGGACTTTGCTCCTTTTTCCGAAAATGGTAGAAAATTTGCGAAAAAAAATTATTGGGGAACACTATTCCGGCCATTCCTATGAATGTCCAATATTCAAAAGTGTGTTTTTTTGACAATAGGCGACATTCTTCCAAATTTCGACTTTTGAAATTTTAAAAAGGACTTTGCTCCTTTTTCCGAAAATTGTAGGAGATAAGCGAAAAAACATTATTGGAGAACACTCTTCCGGCCATTTCTATGAATATCCAATATTCAAAAGTCTTAACAGTGTTTTTTTTTTGAAAATTGGCGACTATTTTCCAAATTTCAACTTTTGAAATTTTAGAAAGGACTTTGCTCCTTTTTCCGAAAATTGTAGGAGATAAGCGAAAAAACATTATTGGAGAACACTCTTCCGGCCATTTCTATGAATGTCCAATATTCAAAAGTCTTAACAGTGTGTTTTTTTGAAAATTGGCGACATTTTTTCAAATTTCAACTTTTGAAATTTTAGAAAGGACTTTGCTCCTTTTTCCGAAAATGGTAGAAAATTTGCGAAAAAAGATTATTGGGGAACACTATTCCGACCATTCCTATGAATTTCCATAATTCAAAAGTGTGTTTTTTTGACAATAGGCGACATTCTTCCAAATTTCGACTTTTGAAATTTTAAAGAGGACTTTGCTCCTTTTTCCGAAAATTGTAGGAGATAAGCGAAAAAACATTATTGAAGAACGCTCTTCCGGCCATTTCTATGAATGTCCAATATTCAAAAGTCTTAAGAGTGTGTTTTTTAAAAATTGGCGACATTTTTCCAAATTTCAACTTTTGAAATTTTAAAAAGGACTTTGCTCCTTTTTCCGAAAATGGTAGAAAATTTGCGAAAAAAAATTATTGGGGAACACTATTCCGACCATTCCTATGAATTTCCATAATTCAAAAGTGTGTTTTTTTGACAATAGGCGACATTCTTCCCAATTTCGACTTTTGAAATTTTAAAAAGGACTTTGTTCCTTTTTCCGAAAATTGTAGGAGATAAGCGAAAAAACATTATTGGAGAACACTCTTCCGGCCATTTCTATGAATATCCAATATTCAAAAGTCTTAACAGTGTTTTTTTTTTGAAAATTGGCGACTATTTTCCAAATTTCAACTTTTGAAATTTTAGAAAGGACTTTGCTCCTTTTTCCGAAAATTGTAGGAGATAAGCGAAAAAAATTATTGGAGAACACTCTTCCGGCCATTTCTATGAATGTCCAATATCCAAAAGTCTTAAGAGTGTGTTTTTTGAAAATTGGCGACATTTTTCCAAATTTCAACTTTTGAAATTTTAGAAAGGACTTTGCTCCTCTTTCCGAAAATGGTAGAAAATTTGGAAAAAAAAAATTATTGGGGAACACTATTCCGGCCATTCCTATGAATATCCAATATTCAAAAGTGTGTTTTTTTGACAATAGACGACATTCTTCCAAATTTCGACTTCTGAAATTTTAAAAAGGACTTTGCTCCTTTTTCCGAAAATGGTAGAAAATTTGCGAAAAAAAATTATTGGGGAACACTATTCCGGCCATTCCTATGAATGTCCAATATTCAAAAGTGTGTTTTTTTGACAATAGGCGACATTCTTCCAAATTTCGACTTTTGAAATTTTAAAAAGGACTTTGCTCCTTTTTCCGAAAATTGTAGGAGATAAGCGAAAAAACATTATTGGAGAACACTCTTCCGGCCATTTCTATGAATATCCAATATTCAAAAGTCTTAACAGTGTTTTTTTTTTGAAAATTGGCGACTATTTTCCAAATTTCAACTTTTGAAATTTTAGAAAGGACTTTGCTCCTTTTTCCGAAAATTGTAGGAGATAAGCGAAAAAAATTATTGGAGAACACTCTTCCGGCCATTTCTATGAATGTCCAATATTCAAAAGTCTTAACAGTGTGTTTTTTTGAAAATTGGCGACATTTTTTCAAATTTCAACTTTTGAAATTTTAGAAAGGACTTTGCTCCTTTTTCCGAAAATTGTAGGAGATAAGCGAAAAAACATTATTGGAGAACACTCTTCCGGCCATTTCTATGAATGTCCAATATTCAAAAGTCTTAACAGTGTGTTTTTTTGAAAATTGGCGACATTTTTTCAAATTTCAACTTTTGAAATTTTAGAAAGGACTTTGCTCCTTTTTCCGAAAATTGTAGGAGATAAGCGAAAAAACATTATTGGAGAACACTCTTCCGGCCATTTCTATGAATGTCCAATATTCAAAAGTCTTAACAGTGTGTTTTTTTGAAAATTGGCGACATTTTTTCAAATTTCAACTTTTGAAATTTTAGAAAGGACTTTGCTCCTTTTTCCGAAAATGGTAGAAAATTTGCGAAAAAAGATTATTGGGGAACACTATTCCGACCATTCCTATGAATTTCCATAATTCAAAAGTGTGTTTTTTTGACAATAGGCGACATTCTTCCCAATTTCGACTTCTGAAATTTTAAAAAGGACTTTGCTCCTTTTTCCGAAAATGATAGAAAATTTGCGAAAAAAAATTATTGGGGAACACTATTCCGGCCATTCCTATGAATGTCCAATATTCAAAAGTGTGTTTTTTTGACAATAGGCGACATTCTTCCAAATTTCGACTTTTGAAATTTTAAAAAGGACTTTGCTCCTTTTTCCGAAAATTGTAGGAGATAAGCGAAAAAACATTATTGGAGAACACTCTTCCGGCCATTTCTATGAATATCCAATATTCAAAAGTCTTAACAGTGTTTTTTTTTTGAAAATTGGCGACTATTTTCCAAATTTCAACTTTTGAAATTTTAGAAAGGACTTTGCTCCTTTTTCCGAAAATTGTAGGAGATAAGCGAAAAAAATTATTGGAGAACACTCTTCCGGCCATTTCTATGAATGTCCAATATCCAAAAGTCTTAAGAGTGTGTTTTTTGAAAATTGGCGAAATTTTTCCAAATTTCAACTTTTGAAATTTTAGAAAGGACTTTGCTCCTCTTTCCGAAAATGGTAGAAAATTTGGAAAAAAAAATTATTGGGGAACACTATTCCGGCCATTCCTATGAATATCCAATATTCAAAAGTGTGTTTTTTTGACAATAGACGACATTCTTCCAAATTTCGACTTTTGAAATTTTAAAAAGGACTTTGTTCCTTTTTCCGAAAATTGTAGGAGATAAGCGAAAAAACATTATTGGAGAACACTCTTCCGGCCATTTCTATGAATGTCCAATATTCAAAAGTCTTAAGAGTGTGTTTTTTGAAAATTGGCGACATTTTTCCAAATTTCAACTTTTGAAATTTTAAAAAGGACTTTGCTCCTTTTTCCGAAAATTGTAGGAGATAAGCGAAAAAACATTATTGGAGAACACTCTTCCGGCCATTTCTATGAATGCCCAATATCCAAAAGTCTTAAGAGTGTGTTTTTTGAAAATTGGCGACATTTTTCCAAATTTCAACTTTTGAAATTTTAGAAAGGACTTTGCTCCTCTTTCCGAAAATGGTAGAAAATTTGGGAAAAAAAATTATTGGAGAACACTATTCCGGCCATTCCTATGAATATCCAATATTCAAAAGTGTGTCTTTTTGACAATAGGCGACATTCTTCCAAATTTCGACTTTTGAAATTTTAAAAAAGACTTTGTCCTCTTTCCGAAAATGGTAGAAAATTTGCGAAAAAAATTATTGGGGAACACTATTCCGGCCATTCCTATGAATGTCCAATATTCAAAAGTGTGTTTTTTTGACATTCTTCCAAATTTCGACTTTTGAAATTTTAAAAAAGACTTTGCTCCTCTTTCCGAAAATGGTAGAAAATTTGCGAAAAAAATTATTGGGGAACACTATTCCGGCCATTCCTATGAATGTCCAATATTCAAAAGTGTGTTTTTTTGACATTCTTCCAAATTTCGACTTTTGAAATTTTAAAAAGGACTTTGCTCCTTTTTCCGAAAATTGTAGGAGATAAGCGAAAAAACATTATTGGAGAACACTCTTCCGGCCATTTCTATGAATGTCCAATATTCAAAAGTCTTAAGAGTGTGTTTTTTGAAAATTGGCGACATTTTTCCAAATTTCAACTTTTGAAATTTTAAAAAGGACTTTGCTCCTTTTTCCGAAAATTGTAGGAGATAAGCGAAAAAACATTATTGGAGAACACTCTTCCGGCCATTTCTATGAATGTCCAATATCCAAAAGTCTTAAGAGTGTGTTTTTTGAAAATTGGCGACATTTTTCCAAATTTCAACTTTTGAAATTTTAGAAAGGACTTTGCTCCTCTTTCCGAAAATGGTAGAAAATTTGGAAAAAAAAATTATTGGGGAACACTATTCCGGCCATTCCTATGAATGTCCAATATTCAAAAGTGTGTTTTTTTGACAATAGGCGACATTCTTCCAAATTTCGACTTTTGAAATTTTAGAAAGGACTTTGCTCCTTTTTCCGAAAATTGTAGGAGATAAGCGAAAAAACATTATTGGAGAACACTCTTCCGGCCATTTCTATGAATGTCCAATATTCAAAAGTCTTAAGAGTGTGTTTTTTGAAAATTGGCGACATTTTTCCAAATTTCAACTTTTGAAATTTTAGAAAGGACTTTGCTCCTCTTTCCGAAAATGGTAGAAAATTTGGAAAAAAAAATTATTGGGGAACACTATTCCGGCCATTCCTATGAATGTCCAATATTCAAAAGTGTGTTTTTTTGACAATAGGCGACATTCTTCCAAATTTCGACTTTTGAAATTTTAGAAAGGACTTTGCTCCTTTTTCCGAAAATTGTAGGAGATAAGCGAAAAAACATTATTGGAGAACACTCTTCCGGCCATTTCTATGAATGTCCAATATTCAAAAGTCTTAAGAGTGTGTTTTTTGAAAATTGGCGACATTTCTCCAAATTTCAACTTTTGAAATTTTAGAAAGGACTTTGCTCCTTTTTCCGAAAATGGTAGATAATTTGGGAAAAAAAATTATTGGGGAACACTATTCCGGCCATTCCTATGAATGTCCAATATTCAAAAGTGTGTTTTTTTGACAATAGGCGACATTCTTCCAAATTTCGACTTTTAAAATTTTAAAAAGGACTTTGCTCCTTTTTCCGAAAATGGTAGAAAATTTGGGAAAAAAATTATTGGGGAACACTATTCCGGCCATTTCTATGAATGTCCAATATTCAAAAGTCTTAAGAGTGTGTTTTTTGAAAATTGGCGACATATTTCCAAATTTCAACTTTTGAAATTTTAGAAAGGACTTTGCTCCTCTTTCCGAAAATGGTAGAAAATTTGCGAAAAAAATTATTGGGGAACACTATTCCGGCCATTCCTATGAATGTCCAATATTCAAAAGTGTGTTTTTTTGACAATAGGCGACATTCTTCCAAATTTCGACTTTTGAAATTTTAAAAAGGACTTTGCTCCTTTTTCCGAAAATTGTAGGAGATAAGCGAAAAAACATTATTGGAGAACACTCTTCCGGCCATTTCTATGAATGTCCAATATTCAAAAGTCTTAAGAGTGTGTTTTTTGAAAATTGGCGACATTTTTCCAAATTTCAACTTTTGAAATTTTAGAAAGGACTTTGCTCCTTTTTCCGAAAATGGTAGAAAATTTACGAAAAAAAATTATTGGGGAACACTATTCCGGCCATTCCTATGAATGTCCAATATTCAAAAGTGTGTTTTTTTGACAATAGGCGACATTCTTCCAAATTTCGACTTTTGAAATTTTAAAAAGGACTTTGCTCCTTTTTCCGAAAATTGTAGGAGATAAGCGAAAAAACATTATTGGAGAACACTCTTCCGGCCATTTCTATGAATGTCCAATATTCAAAAGTGTGTTTTTTTGACAATAGGCGACATTCTTCCAAATTTCGACTTTTGAAATTTTAAAACGGACTTTGCTCCTTTTTCCGAAAATTGTAGGAGATAAGCGAAAAAACATTATTGGAGAACACTCTTCCGGCCATTTCTATGAATATCCAATATTCAAAAGTGTGTTTTTTTGACAATAGGCGACATCTTCCAAATTTCGACTTTTGAAATTTTAAAAAAGACTTTGCTCCTTTTTCCGAAAATGGTAGAAAATTTGGGAAAAAAAATAATTGGGGAACACTATTCCGGCCATTCCTATGAATGTCCAATATTCAAAAGTGTGTTTTTTTGACAATAGGCGACATTCTTCCAAATTTCGACTTTTGAAATTTTAAAAAGGACTTTGCTCCTTTTTCCGAAAATTGTAGGAGATAAGCGAAAAAACATTATTGGAGAACACTCTCCCGGCCATTTCTATGAATGTCCAATATTCAAAAGTCTTAAGAGTGTGTTTTTTGAAAATTGGCGACATTTTTCTAAATTTCAACTTTTGAAATTTTAGAAAGGACTTTGCTCCTCTTTCCGAAAATGGTAGACAATTTGGGAAAAAAAATTATTTGGAAACACTATTCCGGCCATTCCTATGAATATCCAATATTCAAAAGTGTGTTTTTTTGACAATAGGCGACATTCTTCCAAATTTCGACTTTTGAAATTTTAAAAAGGACTTTGCTCCTTTTTCCGAAAATGGTAGAAAATTTGGGAAAAAAAATTATTGGGGAACACTATTCCGGCCATTCCTATGAATGTCCAATATTCAAAAGTCTTAAGAGTGTGTTTTTTGAAAATTGGCGACATTGTTCCAAATTTCGACTTTTGAAATTTTAAAAAGGACTTTGCTCCTTTTTCCGAAAATGGTAGAAAATTTGCGAAAAAAAATTATTGGGGAACACTATTCCGGCCATTCCTATGAATGTCCAATATTCAAAAATGTGTTTTTTTGACAATAGGCGACATTGTTCCAAATTTGGACTTTTGAAATTTTAAAAAGGACTTTGCTCCTTTTCCCGAAAATGGTAGAAAATTTGGGAAAAAAAATTATTGGGGAACACTATTCCGGCCATTCCTATGAATGTCCAATATTCAAAAGTGTGTTTTTTTTGACAATAGGCGACATTCTTCCAAATTTCGACTTTTGAAATTTTAGAAAGGACTTTGCTCCTTTTTCCGAAAATGGTAGAAAATTTGCGAAAAAACATTATTGGAGAACACTCTTCCGGCCATTTCTATGAATGTCCAATATTCAAAAGTCTTAAGAGTGTGTTTTTTGAAAATTGGCGACATTTTTCCAAATTTCAACTTTTGAAATATTAGAAAGGACTTTGCTCCTCTTTCCGAAAATGGTAGAAAATTTGGGAAAAAAAATTATTGGGGAACACTATTCCGGCCATTCCTATGAATATCCAATATTCAAAAGTGTGTTTTTTTGACAATAGGCGACATTCTTCCAAATTTCGACTTTTGAAATTTTAAAAAAGACTTTGCTCCTTTTTCCGAAAATGGTAGAAAATTTGGGAAAAAAAATTATTGGGGAACACTATTCCGGCCATTCCAATGAATGTCCAATATTCAAAAGTGTGTTTTTTTGACAATAGGCGACATTCTTCCAAATTTCGACTTTTGAAATTTTAAAAAGGACTTTGCTCCTTTTTCCGAAAATTGTAGGAGATAAGCGAAAAAACATTATTGGAGAACACTCTTCCGGCCATTTCTATGAATGTCCAATATTCAAAAGTCTTAAGAGTGTGTTTTTTGAAAATTGGCGACATTTTTCCAAATTTCAACTTTTGAAATTTTAGAAAGGACTTTGCTCCTTTTTCCGAAAATGGTAGAAAATTTACGAAAAAAAATTATTGGGGAACACTATTCCGGCCATTCCTATGAATGTCCAATATTCAAAAGTGTGATTTTTGACAATAGGCGACATTCTTCCAAATTTCGACTTTTGAAATTTTAAAAAGGACTTAGCTCCTTTTTCCGAAAATTGTAGGAGATAAGCGAAAAAACATTATTGGAGAACACTCTTCCGGCCATTTCTATGAATGTCCAATATTCAAAAGTGTGTTTTTTTGACAATAGGCGACATTCTTCCAAATTTCGACTTTTGAAATTTTAAAACGGACTTTGCTCCTTTTTCCGAAAATTGTAGGAGATAAGCGAAAAAACATTATTGGAGAACACTCTTCCGGCCATTTCTATGAATATCCAATATTCAAAAGTGTGTTTTTTTGACAATAGGCGACATCTTCCAAATTTCGACTTTTGAAATTTTAAAAAAGACTTTGCTCCTTTTTCCGAAAATGGTAGAAAATTTGGGAAAAAAAATTATTGGGGAACACTATTCCGGCCATTCCTATGAATGTCCAATATTCAAAAGTGTGTTTTTTTGACAATAGGCGACATTCTTCCAAATTTCGACTTTTGAAATTTTAAAAAGGACTTTGCTCCTTTTTCCGAAAATTGTAGGAGATAAGCGAAAAAACATTATTGGAGAACACTCTTCCGGCCATTTCTATGAATGTCCAATATTCAAAAGTCTTAAGAGTGTGTTTTTTGAAAATTGGCGACATTTTTCCAAATTTCAACTTTTGAAATTTTAGAAAGGACTTTGCTCCTCTTTCCGAAAATGGTAGACAATTTGGGAAAAAAAATTATTGGGAAACACTATTCCGGCCATTCCTATGAATATCCAATATTCAAAAGTGTGTTTTTTTGACAATAGGCGACATTCTTCCAAATTTCGACTTTTGAAATTTTAAAAAGGACTTTGCTCCTTTTTCCGAAAATTGTAGGAGATAAGCGAAAAAACATTATTGGAGAACACTCTTCCGGCCATTTCTATGAATGTCCAATATTCAAAAGTCTTAAGAGTGTGTTTTTTGAATATTGGCGACATTTTTCCAAATTTCAACTTTTGAAATTTTAGAAAGGACTTTGCTCCTCTTTCCGAAAATGGTAGAAAATTTGCGAAAAAAATTATTGGGGAACACTATTCCCGCCATTCCTATGAATGTCCAATATTCAAAAGTGTGTTTTTTTGACAATAGGCGACATTCTTCCAAATTTCGACTTTTGAAATTTTAAAAAAGACTTTGCTCCTTTTTCCGAAAATGGTAGAAAATTTGGGAAAAAAAATTATTGGGGAACACTATTCCGGCCATTCCTATGAATGTCCAATATTCAAAAGTGTGTTTTTTTGACAATAGGCGACATTCTTCCAAATTTCGACTTTTGAAATTTTAAAAAGGACTTTGCTCCTTTTTCCGAAAATTGTAGGAGATAAGCGAAAAAACATTATTGGAGAACACTCTTCCGGCCATTTCTATGAATGTCCAATATTCAAAAGTCTTAAGAGTGTGTTTTTTGAAAATTGGCGACATTTTTCCAAATTTCAACTTTTGAAATTTTAGAAAGGACTTTGCTCCTTTTTCCGAAAATGGTAGAAAATTTACGAAAAAAAATTATTGGGGAACACTATTCCGGCCATTCCTATGAATGTCCAATATTCAAAAGTGTGTTTTTTTGACAATAGGCGACATTCTTCCAAATTTCGACTTTTGAAATTTTAAAAAGGACTTTGCTCCTTTTTCCGAAAATTGTAGGAGATAAGCGAAAAAACATTATTGGAGAACACTCTTCCGGCCATTTCTATGAATGTCCAATATTCAAAAGTGTGTTTTTTTGACAATAGGCGACATTCTTCCAAATTTCGACTTTTGAAATTTTAAAACGGACTTTGCTCCTTTTTCCGAAAATGGTAGAAAATTTGGGAAAAAAAATTATTGGGGAACACTATTCCGGCCATTCCTATGAATGTCCAATATTCAAAAGTGTGTTTTTTTGACAATAGGCGACATTCTTCCAAATTTCGACTTTTGAAATTTTAAAAAGGACTTTGCTCCTTTTTCCGAAAATTGTAGGAGATAAGCGAAAAAACATTATTGGAGAACACTCTTCCGGCCATTTCTATGAATGTCCAATATTCAAAAGTCTTAAGAGTGTGTTTTTTGAAAATTGGCGACATTTTTCCAAATTTCAACTTTTGAAATTTTAGAAAGGACTTTGCTCCTCTTTCCGAAAATGGTAGACAATTTGGTCAAAAAATTATTGGGAAACACTATTCCGGCCATTCCTATGAATATCCAATATTCAAAAGTGTGTTTTTTTGACAATAGGCGACATTCTTCCAAATTTCGACTTTTGAAATTTTAAAAAGGACTTTGCTCCTTTTTCCGAAAATTGTAGGAGATAAGCGAAAAAACATTATTGGAGAACACTCTTCCGGCCATTTCTATGAATGTCCAATATTCAAAAGTCTTAAGAGTGTGTTTTTTGAAAATTGGCGACATTTTTCCAAATTTCAACTTTTGAAATTTTAGAAAGGACTTTGCTCCTCTTTCCGAAAATGGTAGACAATTTGGTAAAAAAATTATTGGGAAACACTATTCCGGCCATTCCTATGAATATCCAATATTCAAAAGTGTGTTTTTTTGACAATAGGCGACATTCTTCCAAATTTCGACTTTTGAAATTTTAAAAAGGACTTTGCTCCTTTTTCCGAAAATTGTAGGAGATAAGCGAAAAAACATTATTGGAGAACACTCTTCCGGCCATTTCTATGAATGTCCAATATTCAAAAGTCTTAAGAGTGTGTTTTTTGAAAATTGGCGACATTTTTCCAAATATCAACTTTTGAAATTTTAGAAAGGACTTTGCTCCTCTTTCCGAAAATGGTAGAAAATTTGCGAAAAAAATTATTGGGGAACACTATTCCGGCCATTCCTATGAATGTCCAATATTCAAAAGTGTGTTTTTTTGACAATAGGCGACATTCTTCCAAATTTCGACTTTTGAAATTTTAAAAAGGACTTTGCTCCTTTTTCCGAAAATTGTAGGAGATAAGCGAAAAAACATTATTGGAGAACACTCTTCCGGCCATTTCTATGAATGTCCAATATTCAAAAGTCTTAAGAGTGTGTTTTTTGAAAATTGGCGACATTTTTCCAAATTTCAACTTTTGAAATTTTAGAAAGGACTTTGCTCCTCTTTCCGAAAATGGTAGACAATTTGGTAAAAAAATTATTGGGAAACACTATTCCGGCCATTCCTATGAATATCCAATATTCAAAAGTGTGTTTTTTTGACAATAGGCGACATTCTTCCAAATTTCGACTTTTGAAATTTTAAAAAGGACTTTGCTCCTTTTTCCGAAAATTGTAGGAGATAAGCGAAAAAACATTATTGGAGAACACTCTTCCGGCCATTTCTATGAATGTCCAATATTCAAAAGTCTTAAGAGTGTGTTTTTTGAAAATTGGCGACATTTTTCCAAATATCAACTTTTGAAATTTTAGAAAGGACTTTGCTCCTCTTTCCGAAAATGGTAGAAAATTTGCGAAAAAAATTATTGGGGAACACTATTCCGGCCATTCCTATGAATGTCCAATATTCAAAAGTGTGTTTTTTTGACAATAGGCGACATTCTCCTAAATTTCGACTTTTGAAATTTTAAAAAGGACTTTCCTCCTTTTTCCGAAAATTGTAGGAGATAAGCGAAAAAACATTATTGGAGAACACTCTTCCGGCCATTTCTATGAATGTCCAATATTCAAAAGTCTTAAGAGTGTGTTTTTTGAAAATTAGCGACATTTCTCCAAATTTCAACTTTTGAAATTTTAAAAAGGACTTTGCTCCTCTTTCCGAAAATGGTAGAAAATTTGCGAAAAAAATTATTGGGGAACACTATTCCGGCCATTCCTATGAATGTCCAATATTCAAAAGTGTGTTTTTTTGACAATAGGCGACATTCTCCTAAATATCAACTTTTGAAATTTTAGAAAGGACTTTGCTCCTTTTTCCGAAAATTGTAGGAGATAAGCGAAAAAACATTATTGGAGAACACTCTTCCGGCCATTTCTATGAATGTCCAATATTCAAAAGTCTTAAGAGTGTGTTTTTTGAAAATTAGCGACATTTCTCCAAATTTCAACTTTTGAAATTTTAAAAAGGACTTTGCTCCTTTTTCCGAAAATGGTAGAAAATTTACGAAAAAAAATTATTGGGGAACACTATTCCGGCCATTCCTATGAATGTCCAATATTCAAAAATGTGTTTTTTTGACAATAGGCGACATTCTTCCAAATTTCGACTTTTGAAATTTTAAAAAAGACTTTGCTCCTTTTTCCGAAAATGGTAGAAAATTTGCGAAAAAAAATTATTGGGGAACACTATTCCGGCCATTCCTATGAATATCCAATATTCAAAAGTGTGTTTTTTTGACATTCTTCCAAATTTCGACTTTTGAAATTTTAAAAAGGACTTTGCTCCTTTTTCCGAAAATTGTAGGAGATAAGCGAAAAAACATTATTGGAGAACACTATTCCGGCCATTTCTATGAATGTCCAATATTCAAAAGTCTTAAGAGTGTGTTTTTTGAAAATTGGCGACATTTTTCCAAATTTCAACTTTTGAAATTTTAGAAAGGACTTTGCTCCTCTTTCCGAAAATGGTAGAAAATTTGGGGAAAAAAATTATTGGGGAACACTATTCCGGCCATTCCTATGAATGTCCAATATTCAAAAGTGTGTTTTTTTGACAATAGGCGACATTCTTCCAAATTTCGACTTTTGAAATTTTAAAAAGGACTTTGCTCCTTTTTCCGAAAATTGTAGGAGATAAGCGAAAAAACATTATTGGAGAACACTCTTCCGGCCATTTCTATGAATGTCCAATATTCAAAAGTCTTAAGAGTGTGTTTTTTGAAAATTGGCGACATTTTTCCAAATTTCAACTTTTGAAATTTTAGAAAGGACTTTGCTCCTTTTTCCGAAAATGGTAGAAAATTTACGAAAAAAAATTATTGGGGAACACTATTCCGGCCATTCCTATGAATGTCCAATATTCAAAAGTGTGTTTTTTTGACAATAGGCGACATTCTTCCAAATTTCGACTTTTGAAATTTTAAAAAGGACTTTGCTCCTTTTTCCGAAAATTGTAGGAGATAAGCGAAAAAACATTATTGGAGAACACTCTTCCGGCCATTTCTATGAATGTCCAATATTCAAAAGTGTGTTTTTTTGACAATAGGCGACATTCTTCCAAATTTCGACTTTTGAAATTTTAAAACGGACTTTGCTCCTTTTTCCGAAAATGGTAGAAAATTTGGGAAAAAAAATTATTGGGGAACACTATTCCGGCCATTCCTATGAATGTCCAATATTCAAAAGTGTGTTTTTTTGACAATAGGCGACATTCTTCCAAATTTCGACTTTTGAAATTTTAAAAAGGACTTTGCTCCTTTTTCCGAAAATTGTAGGAGATAAGCGAAAAAACATTATTGGAGAACACTCTTCCGGCCATTTCTATGAATGTCCAATATTCAAAAGTCTTAAGAGTGTGTTTTTTGAAAATTGGCGACATTTTTCCAAATTTCAACTTTTGAAATTTTAGAAAGGACTTTGCTCCTCTTTCCGAAAATGGTAGACAATTTGGTCAAAAAATTATTGGGAAACACTATTCCGGCCATTCCTATGAATATCCAATATTCAAAAGTGTGTTTTTTTGACAATAGGCGACATTCTTCCAAATTTCGACTTTTGAAATTTTAAAAAGGACTTTGCTCCTTTTTCCGAAAATTGTAGGAGATAAGCGAAAAAACATTATTGGAGAACACTCTTCCGGCCATTTCTATGAATGTCCAATATTCAAAAGTCTTAAGAGTGTGTTTTTTGAAAATTGGCGACATTTTTCCAAATTTCAACTTTTGAAATTTTAGAAAGGACTTTGCTCCTCTTTCCGAAAATGGTAGACAATTTGGTAAAAAAATTATTGGGAAACACTATTCCGGCCATTCCTATGAATATCCAATATTCAAAAGTGTGTTTTTTTGACAATAGGCGACATTCTTCCAAATTTCGACTTTTGAAATTTTAAAAAGGACTTTGCTCCTTTTTCCGAAAATTGTAGGAGATAAGCGAAAAAACATTATTGGAGAACACTCTTCCGGCCATTTCTATGAATGTCCAATATTCAAAAGTCTTAAGAGTGTGTTTTTTGAAAATTGGCGACATTTTTCCAAATATCAACTTTTGAAATTTTAGAAAGGACTTTGCTCCTCTTTCCGAAAATGGTAGAAAATTTGCGAAAAAAATTATTGGGGAACACTATTCCGGCCATTCCTATGAATGTCCAATATTCAAAAGTGTGTTTTTTTGACAATAGGCGACATTCTCCTAAATTTCGACTTTTGAAATTTTAAAAAGGACTTTCCTCCTTTTTCCGAAAATTGTAGGAGATAAGCGAAAAAACATTATTGGAGAACACTCTTCCGGCCATTTCTATGAATGTCCAATATTCAAAAGTCTTAAGAGTGTGTTTTTTGAAAATTAGCGACATTTCTCCAAATTTCAACTTTTGAAATTTTAAAAAGGACTTTGCTCCTCTTTCCGAAAATGGTAGAAAATTTGCGAAAAAAATTATTGGGGAACACTATTCCGGCCATTCCTATGAATGTCCAATATTCAAAAGTGTGTTTTTTTGACAATAGGCGACATTCTCCTAAATATCAACTTTTGAAATTTTAGAAAGGACTTTGCTCCTTTTTCCGAAAATTGTAGGAGATAAGCGAAAAAACATTATTGGAGAACACTCTTCCGGCCATTTCTATGAATGTCCAATATTCAAAAGTCTTAAGAGTGTGTTTTTTGAAAATTAGCGACATTTCTCCAAATTTCAACTTTTGAAATTTTAAAAAGGACTTTGCTCCTTTTTCCGAAAATGGTAGAAAATTTACGAAAAAAAATTATTGGGGAACACTATTCCGGCCATTCCTATGAATGTCCAATATTCAAAAGTGTGTTTTTTTGACAATAGGCGACATTCTCCTAAATTTCGACTTTTGAAATTTTAAAAAGGACTTTCCTCCTTTTTCCGAAAATTGTAGGAGATAAGCGAAAAAACATGATTGGAGAACACTCTTCCGGCCATTTCTATGAATGTCCAATATTCAAAAGTCTTAACATTGTGTTTTTTTGAAAATTGGCGACATTCTTCCAAATTTCGACTTTTGAAATTTTAAAACGGACTTTGCTCCTTTTTCCGAAAATTGTAGGAGATAAGCGAAAAAACATTATTGGAGAACACTCTTCCGGCCATTTCTATGAATATCCAATATTCAAAAGTGTGTTTTTTTGACAATAGGCGACATCTTCCAAATTTCGACTTTTGAAATTTTAAAAAAGACTTTGCTCCTTTTTCCGAAAATGGTAGAAAATTTGGGAAAAAAAATTATTGGGGAACACTATTCCGGCCATTCCTATGAATGTCCAATATTCAAAAGTGTGTTTTTTTGACAATAGGCGACATTCTTCCAAATTTCGACTTTTGAAATTTTAAAAAGCACTTTGCTCCTTTTTCCGAAAATTGTAGGAGATAAGCGAAAAAACATTATTGGAGAACACTCTTCCGGCCATTTCTATGAATGTCCAATATTCAAAAGTGTGTTTTTTTGACAATAGGCGACATTCTTCCAAATTTCGACTTTTGAAATTTTAAAACGGACTTTGCTCCTTCTTCCGAAAATTGTAGGAGATAAGCGAAAAAACATTATTGGAGAACACTCTTCCGGCCATTTCTATGAATATCCAATATTCAAAAGTGTGTTTTTTTGACAATAGGCGACATCTTCCAAATTTCGACTTTTGAAATTTTAAAAAAGACTTTGCTCCTTTTTCCGAAAATGGTAGAAAATTTGGGAAAAAAAATTATTGGGGAACACTATTCCGGCCATTCCTATGAATGTCCAATATTCAAAAGTGTGTTTTTTTGACAATAGGCGACATTCTTCCAAATTTCGACTTTTGAAATTTTAAAACGGACTTTGCTCCTTTTTCCGAAAATTGTAGGAGATAAGCGAAAAAACATTATTGGAGAACACTCTTCCGGCCATTTCTATGAATATCCAATATTCAAAAGTGTGTTTTTTTGACAATAGGCGACATCTTCCAAATTTCGACTTTTGAAGTTTTAAAAAAGACTTTGCTCCTTTTTCCGAAAATGGTAGAAAATTTGGGAAAAAAAATTATTGGGGAACACTATTCCGGCCATTCCTATGAATGTTCAATATTCAAAAGTGTGTTTTTTTGACAATAGGCGACATTCCTCCAAATTTCGACTTTTGAAATTTTAAAAAGGACTTTGCTCCTTTTTCCGAAAATTGTAGGAGATTAGCGAAAAAACAATATTGAAGAACGCTCTTCCGGCCATTCCTATGAATGTCCAATATTCAAAAGTGTGTTTTTTTGACAATAGGCGACATTCTTCCAAATTTCGACTTTTGAAATTTTAAAAAGGACTTTGCTCCTTTTTCCGAAAATGGTAGGAGATAAGCGAAAAAACATTATTGGAGAACACTCTTCCGGCCATTCCTATGAATGTCCAATATTCAAAAGTGTGTTTTTTTGACAATAGGCGACATTCTTCCAAATTTCGACTTTTGAAATTTTAAAAAGGACTTTGCTCCTTTTTCCGAAAATTGTAGGAGATAAGCGAAAAAACATTATTGGAGAACACTCTTCCGGCCATTTCTATGAATGTCCAATATTCAAAAGTCTTAAGAGTGTGTTTTTTGAAAATTGGCGACATTGTTCCAAATTTCGACTTTTGAAATTTTAAAAAGGACTTTGCTCCTTTTTCCGAAAATGGTAGAAAATTTGCGAAAAAAATTATTGGGGAACACTATTCCGGCCATTCCTATGAATGTCCAATATTCAAAAATGTGTTTTTTTGACAATAGGCGACATTGTTCCAAATTTGGACTTTTGAAATTTTAAAAAGGACTTTGCTCCTTTTTCCGAAAATTGTAGGAGATAAGCGAAAAAACATTATTGGAGAACACTCTTCCGGCCATTTCTATGAATGTCCAATATTCAAAAGTCTTAAGAGTGTGTTTTTTGAAAATTGGCGACATTTTTCCAAATTTCAACTTTTGAAATTTTAGAAAGGACTTTGCTCCTTTTTCCGAAAATGGTAGAAAATTTGCGAAAAAAAATTATTGGGGAACACTATTCCGGCCATTTCTATGAATGTCCAATATTCAAAAGTGTGTTTTTTTGACAATAGGCGACATTCTTCCAAATTTCGACTTTTGAAATTTTAAAAAGGACTTTGCTCCTTTTTCCGAAAATTGTATGAGATAAGCGAAAAAACATTATTGGAGAACACTCTTCCGGCCATTTCTATGAATGTCCAATATTCAAAAGTGTGTTTTTTTGACAATAGGCGACATTCTTCCAAATTTCGACTTTTGAAATTTTAAAAAGGACTTTGCTCCTTTTTCCGAAAATTGTAGGAGATAAGCGAAAAAACATTATTGGAGAACACTCTTCCGGCCATTTCTATGAATGTCCAATATTCAAAAGTCTTAAGAGTGTGTTTTTTGAAAATTGGCGACATTTTTCCAAATTTCAACTTTTGAAATTTTAGAAAGGACTTTGCTCCTTTTTCCGAAAATGGTAGAAAATTTACGAAAAAAAAGTATTGGGGAACACTATTCCGGCCATTCCTATGAATGTCCAATATTCAAAAGTCTTAAGAGTGTGTTTTTTGAAAATTGGCGACATTGTTCCAAATTTCGACTTTTGAAATTTTAAAAAGGACTTTGCTCCTTTTTCCGAAAATGGTAGAAAATTTGCGAAAAAAAATTATTGGGGAACACTATTCCGGCCATTCCTATGAATGTCCAATATTCAAAAGTCTTAAGAGTGTGTTTTTTGAAAATTGGCGACATTGTTCCAAATTTCGACTTTTGAAATTTTAAAAAGGACTTTGCTCCTTTTTCCGAAAATTGTAGGAGATAAGCGAAAAAACATTATTGGAGAACACTCTTCCGGCCATTTCTATGAATGTCCAATATTCAAAAGTGTGTTTTTTTGACAATAGGCGACATTCTTCCAAATTTCGACTTTTGAAATTTTAAAACGGACTTTGCTCCTTTTTCCGAAAATTGTAGGAGATAAGCGAAAAAACATTATTGGAGAACACTCTTCCGGCCATTTCTATGAATATCCAATATTCAAAAGTGTGTTTTTTTGACAATAGGCGACATCTTCCAAATTTCGACTTTAGAAATTTTAAAAAAGACTTTGCTCCTTTTTCCGAAAATGGTAGAAAATTTGGGAAAAAAATTATTGGGGAACACTATTCCGGCCATTCCTATGAATGTCCAATATTCAAAAGTGTGTTTTTTTGACAATAGGCGACATTCTTCCAAATTTCGACTTTTGAAATTTTAAAAAGGACTTTGCTCCTTTTTCCGAAAATTGTAGGAGATAAGCGAAAAAACATTATTGGAGAACACTCTTCCGGCCATTTCTATGAATGTCCAATATTCAAAAGTCTTAAGAGTGTGTTTTTTGAAAATTGGCGACATTTTTCCAAATTTCAACTTTTGAAATTTTAGAAAGGACTTTGCTCCTCTTTCCGAAAATGGTAGACAATTTGGGAAAAAAAAATTATTGGGAAACACTATTCCGGCCATTCCTATGAATATCCAATATTCAAAAGTGTGTTTTTTTGACAATAGGCGACATTCTTCCAAATTTCGACTTTTGAAATTTTAAAAAGGACTTTGCTCCTTTTTCCGAAAATGGTAGAAAATTTGGGAAAAAAAATTATTGGGGAACACTATTCCGGCCATTCCTATGAATGTCCAATATTCAAAAATGTGTTTTTTTGACAATAGGCGACATTGTTTCAAATTTCGACTTTTGAAATTTTAAAAAGGACTTTGCTCCTTTTTCCGAAAATGGTAGAAAATTTGGGAAAAAAAATTATTGGGGAACACTATTCCGGCCATTCCTATGAATGTCCAATATTCAAAAGTCTTAAGAGTGTGTTTTTTGAAAATTGGCGACATTGTTCCAAATTTCGACTTTTGAAATTTTAAAAAGGACTTTGCTCCTTTTTCCGAAAATGGTAGAAAATTTGGGAAAAAAAATTATTGGGGAACACTATTCCGGCCATTCCTATGAATGTCCAATATTCAAAAGTGTGTTTTTTTGACAATAGGCGACATTCTTCCAAATTTGGACTTTTGAAATTTTAAAAAGGACTTTGCTCCTTTTCCCGAAAATGGTAGAAAATTTGGGAAAAAAAATTATTGGGGAACACTACTCCGGCCATTCCTATGAATGTCCAATATTCAAAAGTGTGTTTTTTTGACAATAGGCGACATTCTTCCAAATTTCGACTTTTGAAATTTTAAAAAGGACTTTGCTCCTTTTTCCGAAAATGGTAGAAAATTTGGGAAAAAAAATTATTGGGGAACACTCTTCCGGCCATTCCTATGAATGTCCAATATTCAAAAATGTGTTTTTTGACAATAGGCGACATTCTTCCAAATTTCGACTTTTGAAATTTTAAAAAAGACTTTGCTCCTTTTTCCGAAAATGGTAGAAAATTTGCGAAAAAAAATTATTGAGGAACACTATTCCGGCCATTCCTATGAATGTCCAATATTCAAAAGTGTGTTTTTTTGACATTCTTCCAAATTTCGACTTTTGAAATTTTAAAAAGGACTTTGCTCCTTTTTCCGAAAATTGTAGGAGATAAGCGAAAAAACATTATTGGAGAACACTATTCCGGCCATTTCTATGAATGTCCAATATTCAAAAGTCTTAAGAGTGTGTTTTTTGAAAATTGGCGACATTTTTCCAAATTTCAACTTTTGAAATTTTAGAAAGGACTTTGCTCCTCTTTCCGAAAATGGTAGAAAATTTGGGGAAAAAAATTATTGGGGAACACTATTCCGGCCATTCCTATGAATGTCCAATATTCAAAAGTGTGTTTTTTTGACAATAGGCGACATTCTTCCAAATTTCGACTTTTGAAATTTTAAAAAGGACTTTGCTCCTTTTTCCGAAAATTGTAGGAGATAAGCGAAAAAACATTATTGGAGAACACTCTTCCGGCCATTTCTATGAATGTCCAATATTCAAAAGTCTTAAGAGTGTGTTTTTTGAAAATTGGCGACATTGTTCCAAATTTCGACTTTTGAAATTTTAAAAAGGACTTTGCTCCTTTTTCCGAAAATGGTAGAAAATTTGCGAAAAAAATTATTGGGGAACACTATTCCGGCCATTCCTATGAATGTCCAATATTCAAAAGTGTGTTTTTTTGACAATAGGCGACATTCTTCCAAATTTCGACTTTTGAAATTTTAAAAAGGACTTTGCTCCTTTTTCCGAAAATGGTAGGAGATAAGCGAAAAAACATTATTGGAGAACACTCTTCCGGCCATTCCTATGAATGTCCAATATTCAAAAGTGTGTTTTTTTGACAATAGGCGACATTCTTCCAAATTTCGACTTTTGAAATTTTAAAAAGGACTTTGCTCCTTTTTCCGAAAATTGTAGGAGATAAGCGAAAAAACATTATTGGAGAACACTCTTCCGGCCATTTCTATGAATGTCCAATATTCAAAAGTCTTAAGAGTGTGTTTTTTGAAAATTGGCGACATTGTTCCAAATTTCGACTTTTGAAATTTTAAAAAGGACTTTGCTCCTTTTTCCGAAAATGGTAGAAAATTTGCGAAAAAAATTATTGGGGAACACTATTCCGGCCATTCCTATGAATGTCCAATATTCAAAAATGTGTTTTTTTGACAATAGGCGACATTGTTCCAAATTTGGACTTTTGAAATTTTAAAAAGGACTTTGCTCCTTTTTCCGAAAATTGTAGGAGATAAGCGAAAAAACATTATTGGAGAACACTCTTCCGGCCATTTCTATGAATGTCCAATATTCAAAAGTCTTAAGAGTGTGTTTTTTGAAAATTGGCGACATTTTTCCAAATTTCAACTTTTGAAATTTTAGAAAGGACTTTGCTCCTTTTTCCGAAAATGGTAGAAAATTTGCGAAAAAAAATTATTGGGGAACACTATTCCGGCCATTTCTATGAATGTCCAATATTCAAAAGTGTGTTTTTTTGACAATAGGCGACATTCTTCCAAATTTCGACTTTTGAAATTTTAAAAAGGACTTTGCTCCTTTTTCCGAAAATTGTATGAGATAAGCGAAAAAACATTATTGGAGAACACTCTTCCGGCCATTTCTATGAATGTCCAATATTCAAAAGTGTGTTTTTTTGACAATAGGCGACATTCTTCCAAATTTCGACTTTTGAAATTTTAAAAAGGACTTTGCTCCTTTTTCCGAAAATTGTAGGAGATAAGCGAAAAAACATTATTGGAGAACACTCTTCCGGCCATTTCTATGAATGTCCAATATTCAAAAGTCTTAAGAGTGTGTTTTTTGAAAATTGGCGACATTTTTCCAAATTTCAACTTTTGAAATTTTAGAAAGGACTTTGCTCCTTTTTCCGAAAATGGTAGAAAATTTACGAAAAAAAAGTATTGGGGAACACTATTCCGGCCATTCCTATGAATGTCCAATATTCAAAAGTCTTAAGAGTGTGTTTTTTGAAAATTGGCGACATTGTTCCAAATTTCGACTTTTGAAATTTTAAAAAGGACTTTGCTCCTTTTTCCGAAAATGGTAGAAAATTTGCGAAAAAAAATTATTGGGGAACACTATTCCGGCCATTCCTATGAATGTCCAATATTCAAAAGTCTTAAGAGTGTGTTTTTTGAAAATTGGCGACATTGTTCCAAATTTCGACTTTTGAAATTTTAAAAAGGACTTTGCTCCTTTTTCCGAAAATTGTAGGAGATAAGCGAAAAAACATTATTGGAGAACACTCTTCCGGCCATTTCTATGAATGTCCAATATTCAAAAGTGTGTTTTTTTGACAATAGGCGACATTCTTCCAAATTTCGACTTTTGAAATTTTAAAACGGACTTTGCTCCTTTTTCCGAAAATTGTAGGAGATAAGCGAAAAAACATTATTGGAGAACACTCTTCCGGCCATTTCTATGAATATCCAATATTCAAAAGTGTGTTTTTTTGACAATAGGCGACATCTTCCAAATTTCGACTTTAGAAATTTTAAAAAAGACTTTGCTCCTTTTTCCGAAAATGGTAGAAAATTTGGGAAAAAAATTATTGGGGAACACTATTCCGGCCATTCCTATGAATGTCCAATATTCAAAAGTGTGTTTTTTTGACAATAGGCGACATTCTTCCAAATTTCGACTTTTGAAATTTTAAAAAGGACTTTGCTCCTTTTTCCGAAAATTGTAGGAGATAAGCGAAAAAACATTATTGGAGAACACTCTTCCGGCCATTTCTATGAATGTCCAATATTCAAAAGTCTTAAGAGTGTGTTTTTTGAAAATTGGCGACATTTTTCCAAATTTCAACTTTTGAAATTTTAGAAAGGACTTTGCTCCTCTTTCCGAAAATGGTAGACAATTTGGGAAAAAAAAATTATTGGGAAACACTATTCCGGCCATTCCTATGAATATCCAATATTCAAAAGTGTGTTTTTTTGACAATAGGCGACATTCTTCCAAATTTCGACTTTTGAAATTTTAAAAAGGACTTTGCTCCTTTTTCCGAAAATGGTAGAAAATTTGGGAAAAAAAATTATTGGGGAACACTATTCCGGCCATTCCTATGAATGTCCAATATTCAAAAATGTGTTTTTTTGACAATAGGCGACATTGTTTCAAATTTCGACTTTTGAAATTTTAAAAAGGACTTTGCTCCTTTTTCCGAAAATGGTAGAAAATTTGGGAAAAAAAATTATTGGGGAACACTATTCCGGCCATTCCTATGAATGTCCAATATTCAAAAGTCTTAAGAGTGTGTTTTTTGAAAATTGGCGACATTGTTCCAAATTTCGACTTTTGAAATTTTAAAAAGGACTTTGCTCCTTTTTCCGAAAATGGTAGAAAATTTGGGAAAAAAAATTATTGGGGAACACTATTCCGGCCATTCCTATGAATGTCCAATATTCAAAAGTGTGTTTTTTTGACAATAGGCGACATTCTTCCAAATTTGGACTTTTGAAATTTTAAAAAGGACTTTGCTCCTTTTCCCGAAAATGGTAGAAAATTTGGGAAAAAAAATTATTGGGGAACACTACTCCGGCCATTCCTATGAATGTCCAATATTCAAAAGTGTGTTTTTTTGACAATAGGCGACATTCTTCCAAATTTCGACTTTTGAAATTTTAAAAAGGACTTTGCTCCTTTTTCCGAAAATGGTAGAAAATTTGGGAAAAAAAATTATTGGGGAACACTCTTCCGGCCATTCCTATGAATGTCCAATATTCAAAAATGTGTTTTTTGACAATAGGCGACATTCTTCCAAATTTCGACTTTTGAAATTTTAAAAAAGACTTTGCTCCTTTTTCCGAAAATGGTAGAAAATTTGCGAAAAAAAATTATTGAGGAACACTATTCCGGCCATTCCTATGAATGTCCAATATTCAAAAGTGTGTTTTTTTGACATTCTTCCAAATTTCGACTTTTGAAATTTTAAAAAGGACTTTGCTCCTTTTTCCGAAAATTGTAGGAGATAAGCGAAAAAACATTATTGGAGAACACTATTCCGGCCATTTCTATGAATGTCCAATATTCAAAAGTCTTAAGAGTGTGTTTTTTGAAAATTGGCGACATTTTTCCAAATTTCAACTTTTGAAATTTTAGAAAGGACTTTGCTCCTCTTTCCGAAAATGGTAGAAAATTTGGGGAAAAAAATTATTGGGGAACACTATTCCGGCCATTCCTATGAATGTCCAATATTCAAAAGTGTGTTTTTTTGACAATAGGCGACATTCTTCCAAATTTCGACTTTTGAAATTTTAAAAAGGACTTTGCTCCTTTTTCCGAAAATTGTAGGAGATAAGCGAAAAAACATTATTGGAGAACACTCTTCCGGCCATTTCTATGAATGTCCAATATTCAAAAGTCTTATGAGAGTGTTTTTTGAAAATTGGCTACATTTTTCCAAATTTCAACTTTTGAAATTTTAAAAAGGACTTTGCTCCTTTTTCCGAAAATGGTAGACAATTTGGGAAAAAAAAATTATTGGGAAACACTATTCCGGCCATTCCTATGAATATCCAATATTCAAAAGTGTGTTTTTTTGACAATAGGCGACATTCTTCCAAATTTCGACTTTTGAAATTTTAAAAAGGACTTTGCTCCTTTTTCCGAAAATGGTAGAAAATTTGGGAAAAAAAATTATTGGGGAACACTATTCCGGCCATTCCTATGAATGTCCAATATTCAAAAATGTGTTTTTTTGACAATAGGCGACATTGTTTCAAATTTCGACTTTTGAAATTTTAAAAAGGACTTTGCTCCTTTTTCCGAAAATGGTAGAAAATTTGGGAAAAAAAATTATTGGGGAACACTATTCCGGCCATTCCTATGAATGTCCAATATTCAAAAGTCTTAAGAGTGTGTTTTTTGAAAATTGGCGACATTGTTCCAAATTTCGACTTTTGAAATTTTAAAAAGGACTTTGCTCCTTTTTCCGAAAATGGTAGAAAATTTGCGAAAAAAAATTATTGGGGAACACTATTCCGGCCATTCCTATGAATGTCCAATATTCAAAAATGTGTTTTTTTGACAATAGGCGACATTGTTCCAAATTTGGACTTTTGAAATTTTAAAAAGGACTTTGCTCCTTTTCCCGAAAATGGTAGAAAATTTGGGAAAAAAAATTATTGGGGAACACTATTCCGGCCATTCCTATGAATGTCCAATATTCAAAAGTGTGTTTTTTTGACAATAGGCGACATTCTTCCAAATTTCGACTTTTGAAATTTTAAAAAGGACTTTGCTCCTTTTTCCGAAAATGGTAGAAAATTTGGGAAAAAAAATTATTGGGGAACACTATTCCGGCCATTCCTATGAATGTCCAATATTCAAAAATGTGTTTTTTTGACAATAGGCGACATTCTTCCAAATTTCGACTTTTGAAATTTTAAAAAAGACTTTGCTCCTTTTTCCGAAAATGGTAGAAAATTTGCGAAAAAAAATTATTGGGGAACACTATTCCGGCCATTCCTATGAATATCCAATATTCAAAAGTGTGTTTTTTTGACATTCTTCCAAATTTCGACTTTTGAAATTTTAAAAAGGACTTTGCTCCTTTTTCCGAAAATTGTAGGAGATAAGCGAAAAAACATTATTGGAGAACACTATTCCGGCCATTTCTATGAATGTCCAATATTCAAAAGTCTTAAGAGTGTGTTTTTTGAAAATTGGCGACATTTTTCCAAATTTCAACTTTTGAAATTTTAGAAAGGACTTTGCTCCTCTTTCCGAAAATGGTAGAAAATTTGGGGAAAAAAATTATTGGGGAACACTATTCCGGCCATTCCTATGAATGTCCAATATTCAAAAGTGTGTTTTTTTGACAATAGGCGACATTCTTCCAAATTTCGACTTTTGAAATTTTAAAAAGGACTTTGCTCCTTTTTCCGAAAATTGTAGGAGATAAGCGAAAAAACATTATTGGAGAACACTCTTCCGGCCATTTCTATGAATGTCCAATATTCAAAAGTCTTATGAGAGTGTTTTTTGAAAATTGGCTACATTTTTCCAAATTTCAACTTTTGAAATTTTAAAAAGGACTTTGCTCCTTTTTCCGAAAATTGTAGGAGATAAGCGAAAAAAATTATTGGAGAACATTCTTCCGGCCATTTCTATGAATGTCCAATATCCAAAAGTCTTAAGAGTGTGTTTTTTGAAAATTGGCGACATCTTTCCAAATTTCAACTTTTGAAATTTTAGAAAGGACTTTGCTCCTCTTTCCGAAAATGGTAGAAAATTTACGAAAAAAAATTATTGGGGAACACTATTCCGGCCATTCCTATGAATATCCAATATTCAAAAGTGTGTTTTTTTGACAATAGGCGACATTCTTCCAAATTTCGACTTTTGAAATTTTAAAAAAGACTTTGCTCCTTTTTCCGAAAATGGTAGAAAATTTGCGAAAAAAAATTATTGGGGAACACTATTCCGGCCATTCCTATGAATATCCAATATTCAAAAGTGTGTTTTTTTGACATTCTTCCAAATTTCGACTTTTGAAATTTTAAAAAGGACTTTGCTCCTATTTCCGAAAATTGTAGGAGATAAGCGAAAAAAATTATTGGAGAACATTCTTCCGGCCATTTCTATGAATGTCCAATATCCAAAAGTCTTAAGAGTGTGTTTTTTGAAAATTGGCGACATTTTTCCAAATTTCAACTTTTGAAATTTTAGAAAGGACTTTGCTCCTTTTTCCGAAAATGGTAGAAAATTTGGGAAAAAAAATTATTGGGGAACACTATTCCGGCCATTCCTATGAATATCCAATATTCAAAAGTGTGTTTTTTTGACAATAGGCGACATTCTTCCAAATTTCGACTTTTGAAATTTTAAAAAGGACTTTGCTCCTTTTTCCGAAAATTGTAGGAGACAAGCGAAAAAACATTATTGGAGAACACTCTTCCGGCCATTTCTATGAATGTCCAATATTCAAAAGTCTTAAGAGTGTGTTTTTTGAAAATTGGCGACATTTTTCCAAATTTCAACTTTTGAAATTTTAGAAAGGACTTTGCTCCTTTTTCCGAAAATGGTAGAAAATTTACGAAAAAAAATTATTGGGGAACACTATTCCGGCCATTCCTATGAATGTCCAATATTCAAAAGTGTGTTTTTTTGACAATAGGCGACATTCTTCCAAATTTCGACTTTTGAAATTTTAAAAAGGACTTTGCTCCTTTTTCCGAAAATTGTAGGAGATAAGCGAAAAAACATTATTGGAGAACACTCTTCCGGCCATTTCTATGAATGTCCAATATTCAAAAGTGTGTTTTTTTGACAATAGGCGACATTGTTCCAAATTTCGACTTTTGAAATTTTAAAACGGACTTTGCTCCTTTTTCCGAAAATTGTAGGAGATAAGCGAAAAAACATTATTGGAGAACACTCTTCCGGCCATTTCTATGAATATCCAATATTCAAAAGTGTGTTTTTTTGACAATAGGCGACATTCTTCCAAATTTCGACTTTTGAAATTTTAAAAAAGACTTTGCTCCTTTTTCCGAAAATGGTAGAAAATTTGGGAAAAAAAATTATTGGGGAACACTATTCCGGCCATTCCTATGAATGTCCAATATTCAAAAGTGTGTTTTTTTGACAATAGGCGACATTCTTCCAAATTTCGACTTTTGAAATTTTAAAAAGGACTTTGCTCCTTTTTCCGAAAATTGTAGGAGATAAGCGAAAAAACATTATTGGAGAACACTCTTCCGGCCATTCCTATGAATGTCCAATATTCAAAAGTCTTAAGAATGTGTTTTTTTAAAATTGGCGACATTTTTCCAAATTTCAACTTTTGAAATTTTAAAAAGGACTTTGCTCCTTTTTCCGAAAATTGTAGGAGATAAGCGAAAAAAATTATTGGAGAACACTCTTCCGTCCATTTCTATGAATGTCCAATATCCAAAAGTCTTAAGAGTGTGTTTTTTGAAAATTGGCGACATTTTTCCAAATTTCAACTTTTGAAATTTTAGAAAGGACTTTGCTCCTCTTTCCGAAAATGGTAGAAAATTTGGGAAAAAAAATTATTGGGGAACACTATTCCGGCCATTCCTATGAATATCCAATATTCAAATATGTGGTTTTTTGACAATAGACGACATTCTTCCAAATTTCGACTTTTGAAATTTTAAAAAGGACTTTGCTCCTTTTTCCGAAAATTGTAGGAGATAAGCGAAAAAACATTATTGGAGAACACTCTTCCGGCCATTTCTATGAATGTCTAATATTCAAAAGTCTTAAGAGTGTGTTTTTTGAAAATTGGCGACATTTTTCCAAATTTCAACTTTTGAAATTTTAAAAAGGACTTTGCTCCTTTTTCCGAAAATTGTAGGAGATAAGCGAAAAAAACTTATTGGAGAACACTCTTCCGGCCATTTCTATGAATGTCCAATATCCAAAAGTCTTAAGAGTGTGTTTTTTGAAAATTGGCGACATTTTTCCAAATTTCAACTTTTGAAATTTTAGAAAGGACTTTGCTCCTCTTTCCGAAAATGGTAGAAAATTTGGGAAAAAAAATTATTGGGGAACACTATTCCGGCCATTCCTATGAATATCCAATATTCAAAAGTGTGTTTTTTTGACAATAGACGACATTCTTCCAAATTTCGACTTTTGAAATTTTAAAAAGGACTTTGCTCCTTTTTCCGAAAATTGTAGGAGATAAGCGAAAAAACATTATTGGAGAACACTCTTCCGGCCATTTCTATGAATGTCCAATATTCAAAAGTCTTAAGAGTGTGTTTTTTGAAAATTGGCGACATTTTTCCAAATTTCAACTTTTGAAATTTTAGAAAGGACTTTGCTCCTCTTTCCGAAAATGGTAGAAAATTTTGGAAAAAAAATTATTGGGGAACACTATTCCGGCCATTCCTATGAATATCCAATATTCAAAAGTGTGTTTTTTTGACAATAGGCGACATTCTTCCAAATTTCGACTTTTGAAATTTTAAAAAAGACGTTGCTCCTTTTTCCGAAAATGGTAGAAAATTTGCGAAAAAAATTATTGGGGAACACTATTCCGGCCATTCCTATGAATGTCCAATATTCAAAAGTGTGTTTTTTTGACAATAGGCGACATTCTTCCAAATTTCGACTTTTGAAATTTTAAAAAGGACTTTGCTCCTTTTTCCGAAAATTGTAGGAGATAAGCGAAAAAACATTATTGGAGAACACTCTTCCGGCCATTTCTATGAATGTCCAATATTCAAAAGTCTTAAGAGTGTGTTTTTTGAAAATTGGCGACATTCTTCCAAATTTCGACTTTTGAAATTTTAAAAAGGACTTTGCTCCTTTTTCCAAAAATGGTAGAAAATTTGGGAAAAAAAATTATTGGGGAACACTATTCCGGCCATTCCTATGAATGTCCAATATTCAAAAATGTGTTTTTTTGACAATAGGCGACATTGTTTCAAATTTCGACTTTTGAAATTTTAAAAAGGACTTTGCTCCTTTTTCCGAAAATGGTAGAAAATTTGGGAAAAAAAATTATTGGGGAACACTATTCCGGCCATTCCTATGAATGTCCAATATTCAAAAGTGTGTTTTTTTGACAATAGGCGACATTCTTCCAAATTTCGACTTTTGAAATTTTAAAAAGGACTTTGCTCCTTTTTCCGAAAATTGTAGGAGATAAGCGAAAAAACATTATTGGAGAACACTCTTCCGGCCATTTCTATGAATGTCCAATATTCAAAAGTCTTAAGAGTGTGTTTTTTGAAAATTAGCGACATTTTTCCAAATTTCAACTTTTGAAATTTTAGAAAGGACTTTGCTCCTCTTTCCGAAAATGGTAGAAAATTTGGGGAAAAAAATTATTGGGGAACACTATTCCGGCCATTCCTATGAATATCCAATATTCAAAAGTGTGTTTTTTTGACAATAGGCGACATTCTTCCAAATTTCGACTTTTGAAATTTTAAAAAAGACTTTGCTCCTTTTTCCGAAAATGGTAGAAAATTTGGGGAAAAAAATTATTGGGGAACACTATTCCGGCCATTCCTATGAATGTCCAATATTCAAAAGTGTGTTTTTTTGACAATAGGCGACATTCTTCCAAATTTCGACTTTTGAAATTTTAAAAAGGACTTTGCTCCTTTTTCCGAAAATTGTAGGAGATAAGCGAAAAAACATTATTGGAGAACACTCTTCCGGCCATTTCTATGAATGTCCAATATTCAAAAGTCTTATGAGAGTGTTTTTTGAAAATTGGCTACATTTTTCCAAATTTCAACTTTTGAAATTTTAAAAAGGACTTTGCTCCTTTTTCCGAAAATTGTAGGAGATAAGCGAAAAAAATTATTGGAGAACACTCTTCCGGCCATTTCTATGAATGTCCAATATCCAAAAGTCTTAAGAGTGTGTTTTTTGCAAATTGGCGACATCTTTCCAAATTTCAACTTTTGAAATTTTAGAAAGGACTTTGCTCCTCTTTCCGAAAATGGTAGAAAATTTACGGAAAAAAATTATTGGGGAACACTATTCCGGCCATTCCTATGAATGTCCAATATTCAAAAGTCTTAAGAGTGTGTTTTTTGAAAATTGGCGACATTTTTCCAAATTTCAACTTTTGAAATTTTAGAAAGGACTTTGCTCCTTTTTCCGAAAATGGTAGAAAATTTGGGAAAAAAAATTATTGGGAAACACTATTCCGGCCATTCCTATGAATATCCAATATTCAAAAGTGTGTTTTTTTGACAATAGGCGACATTCTTCCAAATTTCGACTTTTGAAATTTTAAAAAAGACTTTGCTCCTTTTTCCGAAAATGGTAGAAAATTTGGGAAAAAAAATTTTTGGGGAACACTATTCCGGCCATTCCTATAAATGTCCAATATTCAAAAGTGTGTTTTTTTGACAATAGGCGACATTCTTCCAAATTTCGACTTTTGAAATTTTAAAAAGGACTTTGCTCCTTTTTCCGAAAATTGTAGGAGATAAGCGAAAAAACATTATTGGAGAACACTCTTCCGGCCATTTCTATGAATATCCAATATTCAAAAGTCTTAAGAGTGTGTTTTTTGAAAATTGGCGACATTTTTCCAAATTTCAACTTTTGAAATTTTAGAAAGGACTTTGCTCCTTTTTCCGAAAATGGTAGAAAATTTACGAAAAAAAATTATTGGGGAACACTATTCCGGCCATTCCTATGAATGTCCAATATTCAGAAGTGTGTTTTTTTGACAATAGGCGACATTCTTCCAAATTTCGACTTTTGAAATTTTAAAAAGGACTTTGCTCCTTTTTCCGAAAATTGTAGGAGATAAGCGAAAAAACATTATTGGAGAACACTCTTCCGGCCATTTCTATGAATGTCCAATATTCAAAAGTCTTAAGAGTGTGTTTTTTGAAAATTGGCGACATTCTTCCAAATTTCGACTTTTGAAATTTTAAAAAGGACTTTGCTCCTTTTTCCGAAAATGGTAGAAAATTTGGGAAAAAAAATTATTGGGGAACACTATTCCGGCCATTCCTATGAATGTCCAATATTCAAAAATGTGTTTTTTTGACAATAGGCGACATTGTTTCAAATTTCGACTTTTGAAATTTTAAAAAGGACTTTGCTCCTTTTTCCGAAAATGCTAGAAAATTTGCGAAAAAAAATTATTGGGGAACACTATTCCGGCCATTCCTATGAATGTCCAATATTCAAAAGTGTGTTTTTTTGACAATAGGCGACATTGTTCCAAATTTGGACTTTTGAAATTTTAAAAAGGACTTTGCTCCTTTTCCCGAAAATGGTAGGAAATTTGGGAAAAAAAAATTATTGGGGAACACTATTCCGGCCATTCCTATGAATGTCCAATATTCAAAAGTGTGTTTTTTTGACAATAGGCGACATTCTTCCAAATTTCGACTTTTGAAATTTTAAAAAGGACTTTGCTCCTTTTTCCGAAAATTGTAGGAGATAAGCGAAAAAACATTATTGGAGAACACTCTTCCGGCCATTTCTATGAATGTCCAATATTCAAAAGTCTTAAGAGTGTGTTTTTTGAAAATTGGCGACATTTTTCCAAATTTCAACTTTTGAAATTTTAGAAAGGACTTTGCTCCTCTTTCCGAAAATGGTAGAAAATTTGGGGAAAAAAATTATTGGGGAACACTATTCCGGCCATTCCTATGAATATCCAATATTCAAAAGTGTGTTTTTTTGACAACAGGCGACATTCTTCCAAATTTCGACTTTTGAAATTTTAAAAAGGACTTTGCTCCTTTTTCCGAAAATTGTAGGAGATAAGCGAAAAAACATTATTGGAGAACACTCTTCCGGCCATTTCTATGAATATCCAATATTCAAAAGTCTTAAGAGTGTGTTTTTTGAAAATTGGCGACATTGTTTCAAATTTCGACTTTTGAAATTTTAGAAAGGACTTTGCTCCTTTTTCCGAAAATGGTAGAAAATTTACGAAAAAAAATTATTGGGGAACACTATTCCGGCCATTCCTATGAATGTCCAATATTCAGAAGTGTGTTTTTTTGACAATAGGCGACATTCTTCCAAATTTCGACTTTTGAAATTTTAAAAAGGACTTTGCTCCTTTTTCCGAAAATTGTAGGAGATAAGCGAAAAAACATTATTGGAGAACACTCTTCCGGCCATTTCTATGAATGTCCAATATTCAAAAGTCTTAAGAGTGTGTTTTTTGAAAATTGGCGACATTCTTCCAAATTTCGACTTTTGAAATTTTAAAAAGGACTTTGCTCCTTTTTCCGAAAATGGTAGAAAATTTGGGAAAAAAAATTATTGGGGAACACTATTCCGGCCATTCCTATGAATGTCCAATATTCAAAAATGTGTTTTTTTGACAATAGGCGACATTGTTTCAAATTTCGACTTTTGAAATTTTAAAAAGGACTTTGCTCCTTTTTCCGAAAATGGTAGAAAATTTGGGAAAAAAAATTATTGGGGAACACTATTCCGGCCATTCCTATGAATGTCCAATATTCAAAAGTCTTAAGAGTGTGTTTTTTGAAAATTGGCGACATTGTTCCAAATTTCGACTTTTGAAATTTTAAAAAGGACTTTGCTCCTTTTTCCGAAAATGGTAGAAAATTTGCGAAAAAAAATTATTGGGGAACACTATTCCGGCCATTCCTATGAATGTCCAATATTCAAAAGTGTGTTTTTTTGACAATAGGCGACATTGTTCCAAATTTGGACTTTTGAAATTTTAAAAAGGACTTTGCTCCTTTTCCCGAAAATGGTAGAAAATTTGGGAAAAAAAATTATTGGGGAACACTATTCCGGCCATTCCTATGAATGTCCAATATTCAAAAGTGTGTTTTTTTGACAATAGGCGACATTCTTCCAAATTTCGACTTTTGAAATTTTAAAAAGGACTTTGCTCCTTTTTCCGAAAATTGTAGGAGATAAGCGAAAAAACATTATTGGAGAACACTCTTCCGGCCATTTCTATGAATGTCCAATATTCAAAAGTCTTAAGAGTGTGTTTTTTGAAAATTGGCGATATTTTTCCAAATTTCAACTTTTGAAATTTTAGAAAGGACTTTGCTCCTCTTTCCGAAAATGGTAGAAAATTTGGGGAAAAAAATTATTGGGGAACACTATTCCGGCCATTCCTATGAATATCCAATATTCAAAAGTGTGTTTTTTTGACAATAGGCGACATTCTTCCAAATTTCGACTTTTGAAATTTTAAAAAAGACTTTGCTCCTTTTTCCGAAAATGGTAGAAAATTTGGGAAAAAAAATTTTTGGGGAACACTATTCCGGCCATTCCTATAAATGTCCAATATTCAAAAGTGTGTTTTTTTGACAATAGGCGACATTCTTCCAAATTTCGACTTTTGAAATTTTAAAAAAGACTTTGCTCCTTTTTCCGAAAATGGTAGAAAATTTGCGAAAAAAAATTATTGGGGAACACTATTCCGGCCATTCCTATGAATGTCCAATATTCAAAAGTGTGTTTTTTTGACATTCTTTTAAATTTCGACTTTTGAAATTTTAAAAAGGACTTTGCTCCTTTTTCCGAAAATTGTAGGAGATAAGCGAAAAAACATTATTGGAGAACACTATTCCGGCCATTTCTATGAATGTCCAATATTCAAAAGTCTTAAGAGTGTGTTTTTTGAAAATTGGCGACATTTTTCCAAATTTCAACTTTTGAAATTTTAGAAAGGACTTTGCTCCTCTTTCCGAAAATGGTAGAAAATTTGGGGAAAAAAATTATTGGGGAACACTATTCCGGCCATTCCTATGAATGTCCAATATTCAAAAGTGTGTTTTTTTGACAATAGGCGACATTCTTCCAAATTTCGACTTTTGAAATTTTAAAAAGGACTTTGCTCCTTTTTCCGAAAATTGTAGGAGATAAGCGAAAAAACATTATTGGAGGACACTCTTCCGGCCATTTCTATGAATGTCCAATATTCAAAAGTGTGTTTTTTTGACAATAGGCGACATTGTTCCAAATTTCAACTTTTGAAATTTTAAAAAGGACTTTGCTCCTTTTTCCGAAAATGGTAGAAAATTTGCGAAAAAACATTATTGGAGAACACTCTTCCGGCCATTTCTATGAATGTCCAATATTCAAAAGTCTTAAGAGTGTGTTTTTTGAAAATTGGCGACATTTTTCCAAATTTCAACTTTTGAAATTTTAGAAAGGACTTTGCTCCTCTTTCCGAAAATGGTAGAAAATTTGGGAAAAAAAATTATTGGGGAACACTATTCCGGCCATTCCTATGAATATCCAATATTCAAAAGTGTGTTTTTTTGACAATAGGCAACATTCTTCCAAATTTCGACTTTTGAAATTTTAAAAAAAACTTTGCTCCTTTTTCCGAAAATGGTAGAAAATTTGGGAAAAAAAATTATTGGGGAACACTATTCCGGCCATTCCTATGAATGTCCAATATTCAAAAGTGTGTTTTTTTGAAAATTGGCGACATTTTTCTAAATTTCAACTTTTGAAATTTTAGAAAGGACTTTGCTCCTCTTTCCGAAAATGGTAGAAAATTTGCGAAAAAAAATTATTGGGGAACACTATTCCGGCCATTCCTATGAATATCCAATATTCAAAAGTGTGTTTTTTTGACAATAGGCGACATTCTTCCAAATTTCGACTTTTGAAATTTTAAAAAAGACTTTGCTCCTGTTTCCGAAAATGGTAGAAAATTTGGGGAAAAAAATTATTGGGGAACACTATTCCGGCCATTCCTATGAATGTCCAATATTCAAAAGTGTGTTTTTTTGACAATAGGCGACATTCTTCCAATTTCGACTTTTGAAATTTTAAAAAGGACTTTGCTCCTTTTTCCGAAAATTGTAGGAGATAAGCGAAAAAACATTATTGGAGAACACTCTTCCGGCCATTTCTATGAATGTCCAATATTCAAAAGTCTTATGAGAGTGTTTTTTGAAAATTGGCTACATTTTTCCAAATTTCAACTTTTGAAATTTTAAAAAGGACTTTGCTCCTTTTTCCGAAAATTGTAGGAGATAAGCGAAAAAAATTATTGGAGAACACTCTTCCGGCCATTTCTATGAATGTCCAATATCCAAAAGTCTTAAGAGTGTGTTTTTTGAAAATTGGCGACATCTTTCCAAATTTCAACTTTTGAAATTTTAGAAAGGACTTTGCTCCTCTTTCCGAAAATGGTAGAAAATTTACGAAAAAAAATTATTGGGGAACACTATTCCGGCCATTCCTATGAATGTCCAATATTCAAAAGTCTTAAGAGTGTGTTTTTTGAAAATTGGCGACATTTTTCCAAATTTCAAGTTTTGAAATTTTAGAAAGGACTTTACTCCTTTTTCCGAAAATGGTAGAAAATTTGGGAAAAAAAATTATTGGGGAACACTATTCCGGCCATTCCTATGAATATCCAATATTCAAAAGTGTGTTTTTTTGACAATAGGCGACATTCTTCCAAATTTCGACTTTTGAAATTTTAAAAAAGACTTTGCTCCTTTTTCCGAAAATGGTAGAAAATTTGGGAAAAAAAATTTTTGGGGAACACTATTCCGGCCATTCCTATGAATGTCCAATATTCAAAAGTGTGTTTTTTTGACAATAGGCGACATTCTTCCAAATTTCGACTTTTGAAATTTTAAAAAGGACTTTGCTCCTTTTTCCGAAAATTGTAGGAGATAAGCGAAAAAACATTATTGGAGAACACTCTTCCGGCCATTTCTATGAATGTCCAATATTCAAAAGTCTTAAGAGTGTGTTTTTTGAAAATTGGCGACATTTTTCCAAATTTCAACTTTTGAAATTTTAGAAAGGACTTTGCTCCTTTTTCCGAAAATGGTAGAAAATTTACGAAAAAAAATTATTGGGGAACACTATTCCGGCCATTCCTATGAATGTCCAATATTCAAAAGTGTGTTTTTTTGACAATAGGCGACATTCTTCCAAATTTCGACTTTTGAAATTTTAAAAAGGACTTTGCTCCTTTTTCCGAAAATTGTAGGAGATAAGCGAAAAAACATTATTGGAGAACACTCCTCCGGCCATTTCTATGAATGTCCAATATTCAAAAGTGTGTTTTTTTGACAATAGGCGACATTGTTCCAAATTTCAACTTTTGAAATTTTAAAAAGGACTTTGCTCCTTTTTCCGAAAATGGTAGAAAATTTGCGAAAAAACATTATTGGAGAACACTCTTCCGGCCATTTCTATGAATGTCCAATATTCAAAAGTCTTAAGAGTGTGTTTTTTGAAAATTGGCGACATTTTTCCAAATTTCAACTTTTGAAATTTTAGAAAGGACTTTGCTCCTCTTTCCGAAAATGGTAGAAAATTTGGGAAAAAAAATTATTGGGGAACACTATTCCGGCCATTCCTATGAATATCCAATATTCAAAAGTGTGTTTTTTTGACAATAGGCGACATTCTTCCAAATTTCGACTTTTGAAATTTTAAAAAAGACTTTGCTCCTTTTTCCGAAAATGGTAGAAAATTTGGGGAAAAAAATTATTGGGGAACACTATTCCGGCCATTCCTATGAATGTCCAATATTCAAAAGTGTGTTTTTTTTGAAAATTGGCGACATTTTTCCAAATTTCAACTTTTGAAATTTTAGAAAGGACTTTGCTCCTCTTTCCGAAAATGGTAGAAAATTTGGGAAAAAAAATTATTGGGGAACACTATTCCGGCCATTCCTATGAATATCCAATATTCAAAAGTGTGTTTTTTTGACAATAGGCGACATTCTTCTAAATTTCGACTTTTGAAATTTTAAAAAAGACTTTGCTCCTTTTTCCGAAAATGGTAGAAAATTTGGGGAAAAAAATTATTGGGGAACACTATTCCGGCCATTCCTATGAATGTCCAATATTCAAAAGTGTGTTTTTTTGACAATAGGCGACATTCTTCCAAATTTCGACTTTTGAAATTTTAAAAAGGACTTTGCTCCTTTTTCCGAAAATTGTAGGAGATAAGCGAAAAAACATTATTGGAGAACACTCTTCCGGCCATTTCTATGAATGTCCAATATTCAAAAGTCTTATGAGAGTGTTTTTTGAAAATTGGCTACATTTTTCCAAATTTCAACTTTTGAAATTTTAAAAAGGACTTTGCTCCTTTTTCCGAAAATTGTAGGAGATAAGCGAAAAAAATTATTGGAGAACACTCTTCCGGCCATTTCTATGAATGTCCAATATCCAAAAGTCTTAAGAGTGTGTTTTTTGAAAATTGGCGACATCTTTCCAAATTTCAACTTTTGAAATTTTAGAAAGGACTTTGCTCCTCTTTCCGAAAATGGTAGAAAATTTACAAAAAAAAATTATTGGGGAACACTATTCCGGCCATTCCTATGAATGTCCAATATTCAAAAGTGTGTTTTTTTGACAATAGGCGATATTCTTCCAAATTTCGACTTTTGAAATTTTAAAAAGGACTTTGCTCCTTTTTCCGAAAATTGTAGGAGATAAGCGAAAAAACATTATTGGAGAACACTCTTCCGGCCATTTCTATGAATGTCCAATATTCAAAAGTCTTAAGAGTGTGTTTTTTGAAAATTGGCGACATTTTTCCAAATTTCAACTTTTGAAATTTTAGAAAGGACTTTGCTCCTTTTTCCGAAAATGGTAGAAAATTTGGGAAAAAAAATTATTGGGAAACACTATTCCGGCCATTCCTATGAATGTCCAATATTCAAAAGTGTGTTTTTTTGACAATAGGCGACATTCTTCCAAATTTGGACTGTTAAAATTTTAAAAAGGACTTTGCTCCTTTTTCCGAAAATTGTAGGAGATAAGCGTAAAAACATTATTGGGGAACACTATTCCGGCCATTCCTATGAATGTCCAATATTCAAAAGTGTGTTTTTTTGACAATAGGCGACATTCTTCCAAATTTCGACTTTTGAAATTTTAAAAAGGACTTTGCTCCTTTTTCCGAAAATTGTAGGAGATAAGCGAAAAAACATTATTGGAGAACACTCTTCCGGCCATTTCTATGAATGTCCAATATTCAAAAGTCTTATGAGAGTGTTTTTTGAAAATTGGCTACATTTTTCCAAATTTCAACTTTTGAAATTTTAAAAAGGACTTTGCTCCTTTTTCCGAAAATTGTAGGAGATAAGCGAAAAAAATTATTGGAGAACACTCTTCCGGCCATTTCTATGAATGTCCAATATCCAAAAGTCTTAAGAGTGTGTTTTTTGAAAATTGGCGACATCTTTCCAAATTTCAACTTTTGAAATTTTAGAAAGGACTTTGCTCCTCTTTCCGAAAATGGTAGAAAATTTACGAAAAAAAATTATTGGGGAACACTATTCCGGCCATTCCTATGAATGTCCAATATTCAAAAGTCTTAAGAGTGTGTTTTTTGAAAATTGGCGACATTTTTCCAAATTTCAACTTTTGAAATTTTAGAAAGGACTTTGCTCCTTTTTCCGAAAATGGTAGAAAATTTGCGAAAAAAAATTATTGGGGAACACTATTCCGGCCATTCCTATGAATATCCAATATTCAAAAGTGTGTTTTTTTGACAATAGGCGACATTCTTCCAAATTTCGACTTTTGAAATTTTAAAAAAGACTTTGCTCCTTTTTCCGAAAATGGTAGAAAATTTGGGAAAAAAAATTTTTGGGGAACACTATTCCGGCCATTCCTATAAATGTCCAATATTCAAAAGTGTGTTTTTTTGACAATAGGCGACATTCTTCCAAATTTCGACTTTTGAAATTTTAAAAAGGACTTTGCTCCTTTTTCCGAAAATTGTAGGAGATAAGCGAAAAAACATTATTGGAGAACACTCTTCCGGCCATTTCTATGAATATCCAATATTCAAAAGTCTTAACAGTGTGTTTTTTTGAAAATTGGCGACATTTTTCCAAATTTCAACTTTTGAAATTTTAAAAAGGACTTTGCTCCTTTTTCCGAAAAATGGTAGAAAATTTGCGAAAAAAAAATTATTGGGGAACACTATTCCGGCCATTCCTATGAATGTCCAATATTCAAAAGTGTGTTTTTTGACAATAGGCGACATTCTTCCAAATTTCGACTTTTGAAATTTTAAAAAGGACTTTGCTCCTTTTTCCGAAAATGGTAAAAAATTTGCAAAAAAAAATTATTGGGGAACACTATTCCGGCCATTCCTATGAATGTCCAATATTCAAAAGTGTGTTTTTTTGACAATAGGCGATATTCTTCCAAATTTGGACTGTTGAAATTTTAAAAAGGACTTTGCTCCTTTTTCCGAAAATTGTAGGAGATAAGCGTAAAAACATTATTGAAGAACACTCTTCCGGCCATTTCTATGAATGTCCAATATTCAAAAGTCTAAACAGTGTGTTTTTTTGAAAATTGGCGACATTTTTCCAAATTTCAATTTTTGAAATTTTAAAAAGGACTTCGATCCTTTTTCCCAAAATGGTAGAAAATTTAAAAAAAAAATTATTGGGGAATACTATTCCGGCAATTTCTATGAATGTCCAATATTCAAAAGTCTTAACAGTGTGTTTTTTTGAAAATTGGCGACATTTTTCCAAATTTCAACTTTTGAAATTTTAGAAAGGACTTTGCTCCTTTTTCCGAAAATGGTAGAAAATTTGCGAAAAAAATTTATTGGGGAACACTATTCCGGCCATTTCTATGAATGTCCAATATTCAAAAGTGTGTTTTTTTGACAATAGGCGACATTCTTCCAAATTTCGACTTTTGAAATTTTAAAAAGGACTTTGCTCCTTTTTCCGAAAATTGTAGGAGATAAGCGTAAAAACATTATTGGAGAACACTCTTCCGGCCATTTCTATGAATGTCCAATATTCAAAAGTCTTAACAGTGTGTTTTTTTGAAAATTGGCGACATTTTTCCAAATTTCAATTTTTGAAATTTTAGAAAGGACTTTGCTCCTTTTTCCGAAAATGGTAGAAAATTTGCGAAAAAAAATTATTGGGGAACACTATTCCGGCCATTCCTATGAATGTCCAATATTCAAAAGTGTGTTTTTTGACAATAGGCGACATTCTTCCAAATTTCGACTTTTGAAATTTTAAAAAGGACTTTGCTCCTTTTTCCGAAAATGGTAGAAAATTTGCGAAAAAAAATTATTGGGGAACACTATTCCGGCCATTCCTATGAATGTCCAATATTCAAAAGTGTGTTTTTTTGACAATAGGCGACATTCTTCCAAATTTGGACTGTTGAAATTTTAAAAAGGACTTTGCTCTTTTTTCCGAAAATTGTAGGAGATAAGCGTAAAAACATTATTGGAGAACACTCTTCCGGCCATTTCTATGAATGTCCAATATTCAAAAGTCTTAACAGTGTGTTTTTTTGAAAATTGGCGACATTTTTCCAAATTTCAACTTAGGAAATTTTAGAAAGGACTTTGCTCCTTTTTCCGAAAATGGTAGAAAATTTGCGAAAAAAAATTATTGGGGAACACTATTCCGGCCATTCCTATGAATGTCCAATATTCAAAAGTGTGTTTTTTTGACAATAGGCGACATTCTTCCAAATTTGGACTTTTGAAATTTTAAAAAGGACTTTGCTCTTTTTTCCGAAAATTGTAGGAGATAAGCGTAAAAACATTATTGGAGAACACTCTTCCGGCCATTTCTATGAATGTCCAATATTCAAAAGTCTTAACAGTGTGTTTTTTTGAAAATTGGCGACATTTTTCCAAATTTCAACTTTTGAAATTTTAGAAAGGACTTTGCTCCTTTTTCCGAAAATGGTAGAAAATTTGCGAAAAAAAATTATTGGGGAACACTATTCCGGCCATTCCTATGAATGTCCAATATTCAAAAGTGTGTTTTTTTGACAATAGGCGACATTCTTCCAAATTTCGACTTTTGAAATTTTAAAAAGGACTTTGCTCCTTTTTCCGAAAATTGTAGGAGATAAGCGAAAAAACATTATTGGAGAACACTCTTCCGGCCATTTCTATGAATGTCCAATATTCAAAAGTCTTAAGAGTGTGTTTTTTGAAAATTGGCGACATTTTTCCAAATTTCAACTTTTGAAATTTTAGAAAGGACTTTGCTCCTTTTTCCGAAAATGGTAGAAAATTTGCGAAAAAAAAATTATTGGGGAACACTATTCCGGCCATTACTATGAATGTCCAATATTCAAAAGTGTGTTTTTTGACAATAGGCGACATTCTTCCAAATTTCGACTTTTGAAATTTTAAAAAGGACTTTGCTCCTTTTTCCGAAAATTGTAGGAGATAAGCGTAAAAACATTATTGGAGAACACTCTTCCGGCCATTTCTATGAATGTCCAATATTCAAAAGTCTTAACAGTGTGTTTTTTTGAAAATTGGCGACATTTTTCCAAATTTCAACTTTTGAAATTTTAGAAAGGACTTTGCTCCTTTTTCCGAAAATGGTAGAAAATTTGCGAAAAAAATTTATTGGGGAACACTATTCCGGCCATTTCTATGAATGTCCAATATTCAAAAGTGTGTTTTTTTGACAATAGGCGACATTCTTCCAAATTTCAACTTAGGAAATTTTAGAAAGGACTTTGCTCCTTTTTCCGAAAATGGTAGAAAATTTGCGAAAAAAATTTATTGGGGAACACTATTCCGGCCATTTCTATGAATGTCCAATATTCAAAAGTGTGTTTTTTTGACAATAGGCGACATTCTTCCAAATTTCGACTTTTGAAATTTTAAAAAGGACTTTGCTCCTTTTTCCGAAAATTGTAGGAGATAAGCGTAAAAACATTATTGGAGAACACTCTTCCGGCCATTTCTATGAATGTCCAATATTCAAAAGTCTTAACAGTGTGTTTTTTTGAAAATTGGCGACATTTTTCCAAATTTCAACTTTTGAAATTTTAGAAAGGACTTTGCTCCTTTTTCCGAAAATGGTAGAAAATTTGCGAAAAAAATTTATTGGGGAACACTATTCCGGCCATTTCTATGAATGTCCAATATTCAAAAGTGTGTTTTTTTGACAATAGGCGACATTCTTCCAAATTTCAACTTAGGAAATTTTAGAAAGGACTTTGCTCCTTTTTCCGAAAATGGTAGAAAATTTGCGAAAAAAATTTATTGGGGAACACTATTCCGGCCATTTCTATGAATGTCCAATATTCAAAAGTGTGTTTTTTTGACAATAGGCGACATCTTCCAAATTTCAACTTAGGAAATTTTAGAAAGGACTTTGCTCCTTTTTCCGAAAATGGTAGAAAATTTGCGAAAAAAAATTATTGGGGAACACTATTCCGGCCATTCCTATGAATGTCCAATATTCAAAAGTGTGTTTTTTTGACAATTGGCGACATTCTTCCAAATTTGGACTGTTGAAATTTTAAAATGGACTTTGCTCCTTTTTCCGAAAATTGTAGGAGATAAGCGTAAAAACATTATTGGAGAACACTCTTCCGGCCATTTCTATGAATGTCCAATATTCAAAAGTCTTAACAGTGTGTTTTTTTGAAAATTGGCGACATTTTTCCAAATTTCAACTTTTGAAATTTTAGAAAGGACTTTGCTCCTTTTTCCGAAAATGGTAGAAAATTTGCGAAAAAAATTTATTGGGGAACACTATTCCGGCCATTTCTATGAATGTCCAATATTCAAAAGTGTGTTTTTTTGACAATAGGCGACATTCTTCCAAATTTCGACTTTTGAAATTTTAAAAAGGACTTTGCTCCTTTTTCCGAAAATTGTAGGAGATAAGCGTAAAAACATTATTGGAGAACACTCTTCCGGCCATTTCTATGAATGTCCAATATTCAAAAGTCTTAACAGTGTGTTTTTTTGAAAATTGGCGACATTTTTCCAAATTTCAACTTTTGAAATTTTAGAAAGGACTTTGCTCCTTTTTCCGAAAATGGTAGAAAATTTGCGAAAAAAAATTATTGGGGAACACTATTCCGGCCATTCCTATGAATGTCCAATATTCAAAAGTGTGTTTTTTGACAATAGGCGACATTCTTCCAAATTTCGACTTTTGAAATTTTAAAAAGGACTTTGCTCCTTTTTCCGAAAATGGTAGAAAATTTGCGAAAAAAAATTATTGGGGAACACTATTCCGGCCATTCCTATGAATGTCCAATATTCAAAAGTGTGTTTTTTTGACAATAGGCGACATTCTTCCAAATTTGGACTGTTGAAATTTTAAAAAGGACTTTGCTCTTTTTTCCGAAAATTGTAGGAGATAAGCGTAAAAACATTATTGGAGAACACTCTTCCGGCCATTTCTATGAATGTCCAATATTCAAAAGTCTTAACAGTGTGTTTTTTTGAAAATTGGCGACATTTTTCCAAATTTCAACTTAGGAAATTTTAGAAAGGACTTTGCTCCTTTTTCCGAAAATGGTAGAAAATTTGCGAAAAAAAATTATTGGGGAACACTATTCCGGCCATTCCTATGAATGTCCAATATTCAAAAGTGTGTTTTTTTGACAATAGGCGACATTCTTCCAAATTTGGACTTTTGAAATTTTAAAAAGGACTTTGCTCTTTTTTCCGAAAATTGTAGGAGATAAGCGTAAAAACATTATTGGAGAACACTCTTCCGGCCATTTCTATGAATGTCCAATATTCAAAAGTCTTAACAGTGTGTTTTTTTTGAAAATTGGCGACATTTTTCCAAATTTCAACTTTTGAAATTTTAGAAAGGACTTTGCTCCTTTTTCCGAAAATGGTAGAAAATTTGCGAAAAAAAATTATTGGGGAACACTATTCCGGCCATTCCTATGAATGTCCAATATTCAAAAGTGTGTTTTTTTGACAATAGGCGACATTCTTCCAAATTTCGACTTTTGAAATTTTAAAAAGGACTTTGCTCCTTTTTCCGAAAATTGTAGGAGATAAGCGAAAAAACATTATTGGAGAACACTCTTCCGGCCATTTTTATGAATGTCCAATATTCAAAAGTCTTAAGAGTGTGTTTTTTGAAAATTGGCGACATTTTTCCAAATTTCAACTTTTGAAATTTTAGAAAGGACTGCTCCTTTTTCCGAAAATGGTAGAAAATTTGCGAAAAAAAAATTATTGGGGAACACTATTCCGGCCATTACTATGAATGTCCAATATTCAAAAGTGTGTTTTTTGACAATAGGCGACATTCTTCCAAATTTCGACTTTTGAAATTTTAAAAAGGACTTTGCTCCTTTTTCCGAAAATGGTAAAAAATTTGCAAAAAAAAATTATTGGGGAACACTATTCCGGCCATTCCTATGAATGTCCAATATTCAAAAGTGTGTTTTTTTGACAATAGGCGACATTCTTCCAAATTTGGACTGTTGAAATTTTAAAAAGGACTTTGCTCCTTTTCCCGAAAATTGTAGGAGATAAGCGTAAAAACATTATTGAAGAACACTCTTCCGGCCATTTCTATGAATGTCCAATATTCAAAAGTCTTAACAGTGTGTATTTTTGAAAATTGGCGACATTTTTCCAAATTTCAACTTTTGAAATTTTAGAAAGGACTTTGCTCCTTTTTCCGAAAATGGTAGAAAATTTGCGAAAAAAATTTATTGGGGAACACTATTCCGGCCATTTCTATGAATGTCCAATATTCAAAAGTGTGTTTTTTTGACAATGGGCGACATTCTTCCAAATTTCGACTTTTGAAATTTTAAAAAGGACTTTGCTCCTTTTTCCGAAAATTGTAGGAGATAAGCGTAAAAACATTATTGGAGAACACTCTTCCGGCCATTTCTATGAATGTCCAATATTCAAAAGTCTTAACAGTGTGTTTTTTTGAAAATTGGCGACATTTTTCCAAATTTCAACTTTTGAAATTTTAGAAAGGACTTTGCTCCTTTTTCCGAAAATGGTAGAAAATTTGCGAAAAAAATTTATTGGGGAACACTATTCCGGCCATTCCTATGAATGTCCAATATTCAAAAGTGTGTTTTTTTGACAATGGGCGACATTCTTCCAAATTTCGACTTTTGAAATTTTAAAAAGGACTTTGCTCCTTTTTCCGAAAATTGTAGGAGATAAGCGTAAAAACATTATTGGAGAACACTCTTCCGGCCATTTCTATGAATGTCCAATATTCAAAAGTCTTAACAGTGTGTTTTTTTGAAAATTGGCGACATTTTTCCAAATTTCAACTTTTGAAATTTTAGAAAGGACTTTGCTCCTTTTTCCGAAAATGGTAGAAAATTTGCGAAAAAAATTTATTGGGGAACACTATTCCGGCCATTTCTATGAATGTCCAATATTCAAAAGTGTGTTTTTTTGACAATAGGCGACATTCTTCCAAATTTCGACTTTTGAAATTTTAAAAAGGACTTTGCTCCTTTTTCCGAAAATGGTAGAAAATTTGCGAAAAAAATTATTGGGGAACACTATTCCGGCCATTCCTATGAATGTCCAATATTCAAAAGTTTGTTTTTTTGACAATAGGCGACATTCTTCCAAATTTGGACTGTTGAAATTTTAAAAAGGACTTTGCTCCTTTTTCCGAAAATTGTAGGAGATAAGCGTAAAAACATTATTGGAGAACACTCTTCCGGCCATTTCTATGAATGTCCAATATTCAAACGTCTTAACAGTGTGTTTTTTTGAAAATTGGCGACATTTTTCCAAATTTCAACTTTTGAAATTTTAAAAAGGACTTTGCTCCTTTTTCCGAAAATGGTAGAAAATTTGCGAAAAAAAATTATTGGGGAACACTATTCCGGCCATTCCTATGAATGTCCAATATTCAAAAGTGTGTTTTTTTGACAATAGGCGACATTCTTCCAAATTTGGACTGTTGAAATTTTAAAAAGGACTTTGCTCCTTTTTCCGAAAATTGTAGGAGATAAGCGTAAAAACATTATTGGAGAACACTCTTCCGGCCATTTCTATGAATGTCCAATATTCAAAAGTCTTAACAGTGTGTTTTTTTGAAAATTGGCGACATTTTTCCAAATTTCAACTTAGGAAATTTTAGAAAGGACTTTGCTCCTTTTTCCGAAAATGGTAGAAAATTTGCGAAAAAAAATTATTGGGGAACACTATTCCGGCCATTCCTATGAATGTCCAATATTCAAAAGTGTGTTTTTTTGACAATAGGCGACATTCTTCCAAATTTGGACTTTTGAAATTTTAAAAAGGACTTTGCTCTTTTTTCCGAAAATTGTAGGAGATAAGCGTAAAAACATTATTGGAGAACACTCTTCCGGCCATTTCTATGAATGTCCAATATTCAAAAGTCTTAACAGTGTGTTTTTTTGAAAATTGGCGACATTTTTCCAAATTTCAACTTTTGAAATTTTAAAAAGGACTTTGCTCCTTTTTCCGAAAATGGTAGAAAATTTGCGAAAAAAAATTATTGGGGAACACTATTCCGGCCATTCCTATGAATGTCCAATATTCAAAAGTGTGTTTTTTGACAATAGGCGACATTCTTCCAAATTTCGACTTTTGAAATTTTAAAAAGGACTTTTCTCCTTTTTCCGAAAATGGTAGAAAATTTGCGAAAAAAAATTATTGGGGAACACTATTCCGGCCATTCCTATGAATGTCCAATATTCAAAAGTGTGTTTTTTTGACAATAGGCGACATTCTTCCAAATTTGGACTGTTGAAATTTTAAAAAGGACTTTGCTCCTTTTTCCGAAAATTGTAGGAGATAAGCGTAAAAACATTATTGGAGAACACTCTTCCGGCCATTTCTATGAATGTCCAATATTCAAAAGTCTTAACAGTGTGTTTTTTTGAAAATTGGCGACATTTTTCCAAATTTCAACTTTGGAAATTTTAAAAAGGACTTTGCTCCTTTTTCCGAAAATGGTAGAAAATTTGCGAAAAAAATTATTGGGGAACACTATTCCGGCCATTTCTATGAATGTCCAATATTCAAAAGTGTGTTTTTTTGACAATAGGCGACATTCTTCCAAATTTCAACTTAGGAAATTTTAGAAAGGACTTTGCTCCTTTTTCCGAAAATGGTAGAAAATTTGCGAAAAAAAATTATTGGGGAACACTATTCCGGCCATTCCTATGAATGTCCAATATTCAAAAGTGTGTTTTTTTTGACAATAGGCGACATTCTTCCAAATTTGGACTGTTGAAATTTTAAAAAGGACTTTGCTCCTTTTTCCGAAAATTGTAGGAGATAAGCGTAAAAACATTATTGGAGAACACTCTTCCGGCCATTTCCATGAATGTCCAATAATCAAAAGTCTTAACAGTGTGTTTTTTTGAAAATTGGCGCCATTTTTCCAAATTTCAACTTTTGAAATTTTAAAAAGGACTTTGCTCCTTTTTCCGAAAATGGTAGAAAATTTGCGAAAAAAAATTATTGGGGAACACTATTCCGGCCATTTCTATGAATGTCCAATATTCAAAAGTCTTAACAGTGTGTTTTTTTGAAAATTGGCGACATTTTTCCAAATTTAAACTTTTGAAATTTTAGAAAGGACTTTGCTCCTTTTTCCGAAAATGGTAGAAAATTTGCGAAAAAAAATTATTGGGGAACACTATTCCGGCCATTTCTATGAATGTCCAATATTCAAAAGTGTGTTTTTTTGACAATAGGCGACATTCTTCCAAATTTCAACTTAGGAAATTTTAGAAAGGACTTTGCTCCTTTTTCCGAAAATGGTAGAAAATTTGCGAAAAAAAATTATTGGGGAACACTATTCCGGCCATTTCTATGAATGTCCAATATTCAAAAGTGTGTTTTTTTGACAATAGGCGACATTCTTCCAAATTTCAACTTAGGAAATTTTAGAAAGGACTTTGCTCCTTTTTCCGAAAATGGTAGAAAATTTGCGAAAAAAAATCATTGGGGAATACTATTCCGGCCATTCCTATGAATGTCCAATATTCAAAAGTGTGTTTTTTGACAATAGGCGACATTCTTCCAAATTTGGACTGTTGAAATTTTAAAAAGGACTTTGCTCTTTTTTTTGAAAATTGTAGGAGATAAGCGTAAAAACATTATTGGAGAACACTCTTCCGGCCATTTCTATGAATGTCCAATATTCAAAAGTCTTAACAGTGTGTTTTTTTGAAAATTGGCGACATTTTTCCAAATTTCAACTTTTGAAATTTTAAAAAGGACTTTGCTCCTTTTTCCGAAAATGGTAGAAAATTTGCGAAAAAAAATCATTGGGGAACACTATTCCGGCCATTCCTATGAATGTCCAATATTCAAAAGTGTGTTTTTTTGACAATAGGCGACATTCTTCCAAATTTGGACTGTTGAAATTTTAAAAAGGACTTTGCTCCTTTTTCCGAAAATTGTAGGAGATAAGCGTAAAAACATTATTGGAGAACACTCTTCCGGCCATTTCTATGCCATTTCTATGAATGTCCAATATTCAAATGTCTTAACAGTGTGTTTTTTTGAAAATTGGCGACATTTTTCCAAATTTAAACTTTTGAAATTTTAGAAAGGACTTTGCTCCTTTTTCCGAAAATGGTAGAAAATTTGCGAAAAAAATTTATTGGGGAACACTATTCCGGCCATTCCTATGAATGTCCAATATTCAAAAGTGTGTTTTTTTGACAATAGGCGACATTCTTCCAAATTTCGACTTTTGAAATTTTAAAAAGGACTTTGTTCCTTTTTCCGAAAATTGTAGGAGATAAGCGTAAAAACATTATTGGAGAACACTCTTCCGGCCATTTCTATGAATGTCCAATATTCAAAAGTCTTAACAGTGTGTTTTTTTGAAAATTGGCGACATTTTTCCAAATTTCAACTTTTGAAATTTTAAAAAGCACTTTGCTCCTTTTTCCGAAAATGGTAGAAAATTTGCGAAAAAAAAATTATTGGGGAACACTATTCCGGCCATTCCTATGAATGTCCAATATTCAAAAGTGTGTTTTTTGACAATAGGCGACATTCTTCCAAATTTCGACTTTTGAAATTTTAAAAAGGACTTTGCTCCTTTTTCCGAAAATGGTAAAAAATTTGCGAAAAAAAATTATTGGGGAACACTATTCCGGCCATTCCTATGAATGTCCAATATTCAAAAGTGTGTTTTTTTGACAATAGGCGACATTCTTCCAAATTTGGACTGTTGAAATTTTAAAAAGGACTGTGCTCCTTTTTCCGAAAATTGTAGGAGATAAGCGTAAAAACATTATTGGAGAACACTCTTCCGGCCATTTCTATGAATGTCCAATATTCAAAAGCCTTAACAGTGTGTTTTTTTGAAAATTGGCGACATTTTTTCTAAATTTCAACTTTTGAAATTTTAAAAAGGAGTTTGCTCCTTTTTCCGAAAATGGTAGAAAATTTGCGAAAAAAAATCATTGGGGAACACTATTCCGGCCATTCCTATGAATGTCCAATATTCAAAAGTGTGTTTTTTTGACAATAGGCGACATTCTTCCAAATTTGGACTGTTGAAATTTTAAAAAGGACTTTGCTCCTTTTTCCGAAAATTGTAGGAGATAAGCGTAAAAACATTATTGGAGAACACTCTTCCGGCCATTTCTATGAATGTCCAATATTCAAAAGTCTTAACAGTGTGTTTTTTTGAAAATTGGCGACATTTTTCCAAATTTCAACTTTTGAAATTTTAAAAAGGACTTTGCTCCTTTTTCCGAAAATGGTAGAAAATTTGCGAAAAAAAATTATTGGGGAACACTATTCCGGCCATTCCTATGAATGTCCAATATTCAAAAGTGTGTTTTTTTGACAATAGGCGACATTCTTCTAAATTTGGACTGGTGAAATTTTAAAAAGGACTTTGCTCCTTTTTCCGAAAATTGTAGGAGATAAGCGTAAAAACATTATTGGAGAACACTCTTCCGGCCATTTCTATGAATGTCCAATATTCAAAAGTCTTAACAGTGTGTTTTTTTTGAAAATTGGCGACATTCTTCCAAATTTCGACTTTTGCAATTTTAAAAAGGACTTTGCTCCTTTTTCCGAAAATGGTAGAAAATTTGCGAAAAAATATTATTGGGGAACACTATTCCGGCCATTTCTATGAATGTCCAATATTCAAAAGTGTGTTTTTTTGACAATAGGCGACATTCTTCCAAATTTCAACTTAGGAAATTTTAGAAAGGACTTTGCTCCTTTTTCCGAAAATGGTAGAAAATTTGCGAAAAAAAATTATTGGGGAACACTATTCCGGCCATTCCTATGAATGTCCAATATTAAAAAGTGTGTTTTTTTGACAATAGGCGACATTCTTCCAAATTTGGACTGTTGAAATTTTAAAAAGGACTTTGCTCCTTTTTCCGCAAATTGTAGGAGATAAGCGTAAAAACATTATTGGAGAACACTCTTCCGGCCATTTCTATGAATGTCCAATATTCAAAAGTCTTAACAGTGTGTTTTTTTGAAAATTGGCGACATTTTTCCAAATTTCAACTTTTGAAATTTTAAAAAGGACTTTTTGCTCCTTTTTCCGAAAATGGTAGAAAATTTGCGAAAAAAAATTATTGGGGAACACTATTCCGGCCATTTCTATGAATGTCCAATATTCAAAAGTGTGTTTTTTTGACAATAGGCGACATTTTTCCAAATTTGGACTGTTGAAATTTTAAAAAGGACTTTGCTCCTTTTTCCGAAAATTGTAGGAGATAAGCGTAAAAACATTATTGGAGAACACTATTCCCGCCATTTCTATGAATGTCCAATATTCAAAAGTCTTAACAGTGTGTTTTTTTGAAAATTGGCGACATTTTTCCAAATTTGGACTGTTGAAATTTTAAAAAGGACTTTGCTCCTTTTTCCGAAAATTGTAGGAGATAAGCGTAAAAACATTATTGGAGAACACTATTCCCGCCATTTCTATGAATGTCCAATATTCAAAAGTCTTAACAGTGTGTTTTTTTGAAAATTGGCGACATTTTTCCAAATTTAAACTTTTGAAATTTTAGAAAGGACTTTGCTCCTTTTTCCGAAAATGGTAGAAAATTTGCGAAAAAAATTTATTGGGGAACACTATTCCGGCCATTCCTATGAATGTCCAATATTCAAAAGTGTGTTTTTTTGACAATAGGCGACATTCTTCCAAATTTCGACTTTTGAAATTTTAAAAAGGACTTTGCTCCTTTTTCCGAAAATGGTAAAAAATTTGCGAAAAAAAATTATTGGGGAACACTATTCCGGTCATTCCTATGAATGTCCAATATTCAAAAGTGTGTTTTTTTGACAATAGGCGACATTCTTCCAAATTTGGACTGTTGAAATTTTAAAAAGGACTTTGCTCCTTTTTCCGAAAATTGTAGGAGATAAGCGTAAAAACATTATTGGAGAACACTCTTCCGGCCATTTCTATGAATGTCCAATATTCAAAAGTCTTAAAAGTGTGTTTTTTTGAAAATTGGTGACATTTTTCCAAATTTCAACTTTTGAAATTTTAAAAAGGACTTTGCTCCTTTTTCCGAAAATGGTAGAAAATTTGCGAAAAAAAATCATTGGGGAACACTATTCCGGCCATTCCTATGAATGTCCAATATTCAAAAGTGTGTTTTTTTGACAATAGGCGACATTCTTCCAAATTTGGACTGTTGAAATTTTAAAAAGGACTTTGCTCTTTTTTCCGAAAATTGTAGGAGATAAGCGTAAAAACATTATTGGAGAACACTCTTCCGGCCATTTCTATGAATGTCCAATATTCAAAAGTCTTAAAAGTGTGTTTTTTTGAAAATTGGTGACATTTTTCCAAATTTCAACTTTTGAAATTTTAAAAAGGACTTTGCTCCTTTTTTTGAAAATGGTAGAAAATTTGCGAAAAAAAATTATTGGGGAACACTATTCCGGCCATTCCTATGAATGTCCAATATTCAAAAGTGTGTTTTTTGACAATAGGCGACATTCTTCCAAATTTCGACTTTTGAAATTTTAAAAAGGACTTTGCTCCTTTTTCCGAAAATGGTAGAAAATTTGCGAAAAAAAATTATTGAGGAACACTATTCCGGCCATTCCTATGAATGTCCAATATTCAATAGTGTGTTTTTTTGACAATAGGCGACATTCTTCCAAATTTGGACTGTTGAAATTTTAAAAAGGACGTTGCTCCTTTTTCCGAAAATTGTAGGAGATAAGCGTAAAAACATTATTGGAGAACACTCTTCCGGCCATTTCTATGAATGTCCAATATTCAAAAGTCTTAACAGTGTGTTTTTTTGAAAATTGGCGACATTTTTCCAAATTTCAACTTTTGAAATTTTAAAAAGGACTTTGCTCCTTTTTCCGAAAATGGTAGAAAATTTGCGAAAAAAAATTATTGGGGAACACTATTCCGGCCATTTCTATGAATGTCCAATATTCAAAAGTGTGTTTTTTTGACAATAGGCGACATTCTTCCAAATTTCAACTTAGGAAATTTTAGAAAGGACTTTGCTCCTTTTTCCGAAAATGGTAGAAAATTTGCGAAAAAAAATTATTGGGGAACACTATTCCGGCCATTCCTATGAATGTCCAATATTCAAAAGTGTGTTTTTTTGACAATAGGCGACATTCTTCCAAATTTGGACTGTTGAAATTTTAAAAAGGACGTTGCTCCTTTTTCCGAAAATTGTAGGATATAAGCGTAAAAACATTATTGAAGAACACTCTTCCGGCCATTTCTATGAATGTCCAATATTCAAAAGTCTTAACAGTGTGTTTTTTTGAAAATTGGCGACATTTTTCCAAATTTCAACTTTTGAAATTTTAAAAAGGACTTTGCTCCTTTTTCCGAAAATGGTAGAAAATTTGCGAAAAAAAATTATTGGGGAACACTATTCCGGCCATTTCTATGAATGTCCAATATTCAAAAGTGTGTTTTTTGACAATAGGCGACATTCTTCCAAATTTCAACTTAGGAAATTTTAGAAAGGACTTTGCTCCTTTTTCCGAAAATGGCAGAAAATTTGCGAAAAAAAATTATTGGGGAACACTATTCCGGCCATTCCTATGAATGTCCAATATTCAAAAGTGTGTTTTTTTGACAATAGGCGACATTCTTCCAAATTTGGACTGTTGAAATTTTAAAAAGGACTTTGCTCCTTTTTCCGAAAATTGTAGGAGATAAGCGTAAAAACATTATTGGAGAACACTCTTCCAGCCATTTCTATGAATGTCCAATATTCAAAAGTCTTAACAGTGTGTTTTTTTGAAAATTGGCGACATTTTTCCAAATTTCAACTTTTGAAATTTTAAAAAGGACTTTGCTCCTTTTTCCGAAAATGGTAGAAAATTTGCGAAAAAAAATTATTGGGGAACACTATTCCGGCCATTTCTATGAATGTCCAATATTCAAAAGTGTGTTTTTTTGACAATAGGCGACATTCTTCCAAATTTGGACTGTTGAAATTTTAAAAAGGACTTTGCTCCTTTTTCCGAAAATTGTAGGAGATAAGCGTAAAAACATTATTGGAGAACACTCTTCCGGCCATTTCTATGAATGTCCAATATTCAAAAGTCTTAACAGTGTGTTTTTTTGAAAATTGGCGACATTTTTCCAAATTTCAACTTTTGAAATTTTAAAAAGGACTTTGCTCCTTTTTCCGAAAATGGTAGAAAATTTGCGAAAAAAAATCATTGGGGAACACTATTCCGGCCATTCCTATGAATGTCCAATATTCAAAAGTGTGTTTTTTTGACAATAGGCGACATTCTTCCAAATTTGGACTGTTGAAATTTTAAAAAGGACTTTGCTCCTTTTTCCGAAAATTGTAGGAGATAAGCGTAAAAACATTATTGGAGAACACTCTTCCGGCCATTTCTATGAATGTCCAATATTCAAAAGTCTTAACAGTGTGTTTTTTTGAAAATTGGCGACATTTTTCCAAATTTCAACTTTTGAAATTTTAAAAAGGACTTTGCTCCTTTTTCCGAAAATGGTAGAAAATTTGCGAAAAAAAATTATTGGGGAACACTATTCCGGCCATTCCTATGAATGTCCAATATTCAAAAGTGTGTTTTTTGACAATAGGCGACATTCTTCCAAATTTCGACTTTTGAAATTTTAAAAAGGACTTTGCTCCTTTTTCCGAAAATGGTAGAAAATTTGCGAAAAAAAATTATTGGGGAACACTATTCCGGCCATTCCTATGAATGTCCAATATTCAAAAGTGTGTTTTTTTGACAATAGGCGACATTCTTCTAAATTTGGACTGGTGAAATTTTAAAAAGGACTTTGCTCCTTTTTCCGAAAATTGTAGGAGATAAGCGTAAAAACATTATTGGAGAACACTCTTCCGGCCATTTCTATGAATGTCCAATATTCAAAAGTCTTAACAGTGTGTTTTTTTTGAAAATTGGCGACATTCTTCCAAATTTCGACTTTTGCAATTTTAAAAAGGACTTTGCTCCTTTTTCCGAAAATGGTAGAAAATTTGCGAAAAAAAATTATTGGGGAACACTATTCCGGCCATTTCTATGAATGTCCAATATTCAAAAGTGTGTTTTTTTGACAATAGGCGACATTTTTCCAAATTTGGACTGTTGAAATTTTAAAAAGGACTTTGTTCCTTTTTCCAAAAATTGTAGGAGATAAGCGTAAAAACATTATTGGAGAACACTCTTCCGGCCATTTCTATGAATGTCAAATATTCAAAAGTCTTAACAGTGTGTTTTTTTGAAAATTGGCGACATTTTTCCAAATTTCAACTTTTGAAATTTTAAAAAGGACTTTGCTCCTTTTTCCGAAAATGGTAGAAAATTTGCGAAAAAAAAATTATTGGGGAACACTATTCCGGCCATTCCTATGAATGTCCAATATTCAAAAGTGTGTTTTTTGACAATAGGCGACATTCTTCCAAATTTCGACTTTTGAAATTTTAAAAAGGACTTTGCTCCTTTCTCCGAAAATGGTAAAAAATTTGCGAAAAAAAATTATTGGGGAACACTATTCCGGCCATTCCTATGAATGTCCAATATTCAAAAGTGTGTTTTTTTGACAATAGGCGACATTCTTCCAAATTTGGACTGTTGAAATTTTAAAAAGGACTGTGCTCCTTTTTCCGAAAATTGTAGGAGATAAGCGTAAAAACATTATTGGAGAACACTCTTCCGGCCATTTCTATGAATGTCCAATATTCAAAAGCCTTAACAGTGTGTTTTTTTGAAAATTGGCGACATTTTTCCAAATTTCAACTTTTGAAATTTTAAAAAGGACTTTGCTCCTTTTTTCGAAAATGGTAGAAAATTTGCGAAAAAAAATCATTGGGGAACACTATTCCGGCCATTCCTATGAATGTCCAATATTCAAAAGTGTGTTTTTTGACAATAGGCGACATTCTTCCAAATTTGGACTGTTGAAATTTTAAAAAGGACTTTGCTCTTTTTTCCGAAAATTGTAGGAGATAAGCGTAAAAACATTATTGGAGAACACTCTTCCGGCCATTTCTATGAATGTCCAATATTCAAAAGTCTTAACAGTGTGTTTTTTTGAAAATTGGCGACATTTTTCCAAATTTCAACTTTTGAAATTTTAAAAAGGACTTTGCTCCCTTTTCCGAAAATGGTAGAAAATTTGCGAAAAAAAATTATTGGGGAACCATATTCCGGCCATTCCTATGAATGTCCAATATTCAAAAGTGTGTTTTTTGACAATAGACTACATTCTTCCAAATTTCAACTTAGGAAATTTTAGAAAGGACTTTGCTCCTTTCTAGGAGATAAGCGTAAAAACATTATTGGAGAACACTCTTCCGGCCATTTCTATGAATGTCCAATATTCAAAAGTCTTAACAGTGTGTTTTTTTGAAAATTGGCGACATTTTTCCAAATTTCAACATTTGAAATTTTAAAAAGGACTTTGCTCTTTTTTCCGAAAATGGTAGAAAATTTGCGAAAAAAAATTATTGGGGAACACTATTCCGGCCATTCCTATGAATGTCCAATATTCAAAAGTGTGTTTTTTGACAATAGGCGACATTCTTCCAAATTTCGACTTTTGAAATTTTAAAAAGGACTTTGCTCCTTTTTCTGAAAATGGTAGAAAATTTGCGAAAAAAAATTATTGGGGAACACTATTCCGGCCATTCCTATGAATGTCCAATATTCAAGTGTGTGTTTTTTTGACAATAGGCGACATTCTTCCAAATTTGGACTGTTGAAATTTTAAAAAGGACTTTGCTCCTTTTTCCGAAAATTGTAGGAGATAAGCGTAAAAACATTATTGGAGAACACTCTTCCGGCCATTTCTATGAATGTCCAATATTCAAAAGTCTTAACAGTGTGTTTTTTTGAAAATTGGCGACATTTTTCCAAATTTCAACTTTTGAAATTTTAAAAAGGACTTTGCTCCTTTTTCCGAAAATGGTAGAAAATTTGCGAAAAAAAATTATTGGGGAACACTATTCCGGCCATTTCTATGAATGTCCAATATTCAAAAGTGTGTTTTTTTGACAATAGGCGACATTCTTCCAAATTTCAACTTAGGAAATTTTAGAAAGGACTTTGCTCCTTTTTCCGAAAATGGTAGAAAATTTGCGAAAAAAAATTATTGGGGAACACTATTCCGGCCATTCCTATGAATGTCCAATATTCAAAAGTGTGTTTTTTTGACAATAGGCGACATTCTTCCAAATTTGGACTGTTGAAATTTTAAAAAGGACTTTGCTCCTTTTTCCGAAAATTGTAGGAGATAAGCGTAAAAACATTATTGGAGAACACTCTTCCGGCCATTTCTATGAATGTCCAATATTCAAAAGTCTTAACAGTGTGTTTTTTTGAAAATTGGCGACATTTTTCCAAATTTCAACTTTTGAAATTTTAAAAAGGACTTTGCTCCTTTTTCCGAAAATGGTAGAAAATTTGCGAAAAAAAATTATTGGGGAACACTATTCCGGTCATTTCTATGAATGTCCAATATTCAAAAGTGTGTTTTTTTGACAATAGGCGACATTCTTCCAAATTTCAACTTAGGAAATTTTAGAAAGGACTTTGCTCGTTTTTCCGAAAATGGTAGAAAATTTGCGAAAAAAAATTATTGGGGAACACTATTCCGGCCATTCCTATGAATGTCCAATATTCAAAAGTGTGTTTTTTTTTGACAATAGGCGACATTCTTCCAAATTTGGACTGTTGAAATTTTAAAAAGGACTTTGCTCTTTTTCGAAAATTGTAGGAGATAAGCGTAGAAACATTATTGGAGAACACTCTTCCGGCCATTTCTATGAATGTCCAATATTCAAAAGTCTTAACAGTGTGTTTTTTTGAAAATTGGCGACATTTTTCCAAATTTCGACTTTTGAAATTTTAAAAAGGACTTTGCTCCTTTTTCCGAAAATGGTAGAAAATTTGCGAAAAAAATTATTGGGGAACACTATTCCGGCCATTCCTATGAATGTCCAATATTCAAAAGTGTGTTTTTTTGACAATAGGCGACATTCTTCCAAATTTCGACTTTTGAAATTTTAAAAAGGACTTTGCTCCTTTTTCCGAAAATGGTAGAAAATTTGCGAAAAAAAATTATTGGGGAACACTATTCCGGCCATTCCTATGAATGTCCAATATTTAAAAGTGTGTTTTTTGACAATAGGCGACATTCTTCCAAATTTCGACTTTTGAAATTTTAAAAAGGACTTTGCTCCTTTTTCCGAAAATGGTAGAAAATTTGCAAAAAAAAAATTATTGGGGAACACTATTCCGGCCATTCCTATGAATGTCCAATATTCAAAAGTGTGTTTTTTTGACAATAGGCGACATTCTTCCAAATTTGGACTGTTGAAATTTTAAAAAGGACTTTGCTCCTTTTTCCGAAAATTGTAGGAGATAAGCGTAAAAACATTATTGGAGAACACTCTTCCGGCCATTTCTATGAATGTCCAATATTCAAAAGTCTTAACAGTGTGTTTTTTTGAAAATTGGCGACATTTATCCAAATTTCAACTTTTGAAATTTTAAAAAGGACTTTGCTCCTTTTTCCGAAAATGGTAGAAAATTTGCGAAAAAAAATCATTGGGGAACACTATTCCGGCCATTCCTATGAATGTCCAATATTCAAAAGTGTGTTTTTTTGACAATAGGCGACATTCTTCCAAATTTGGACTGTTGAAATTTTAAAAAGGACTTTGCTCCTTTTTCCGAAAATTGTAGGAGATAAGCGTAAAAACATTATTGGAGAACACTCTTCCGGCCATTTCTATGAATGTCCAATATTCAAAAGTCTTAACAGTGTGTTTTTTTGAAAATTGGCGACATTTTTCCAAATTTCAACTTTTGAAATTTTAAAAAGGACTTTGCTCCTTTTTCCGAAAATGGTAGAAAATTTGCGAAAAAAATTATTGGGGAACACTATTCCGGCCATTCCTATGAATGTCCAATATTCAAAAGTGTGTTTTTTTGACAATAGGCGACATTCTTCCAAATTTCGACTTTTGAAATTTTAAAAAGGACTTTGCTCCTTTTTCTGAAAATGGTAGAAAATTTGCGAAAAAAAATTATTGGGGAACACTATTCCGGCCATTCCTATGAATGTCCAATATTTAAAAGTGTGTTTTTTGACAATAGGCGACATTCTTCCAAATTTCGACTTTTAAATTTTAAAAAGGACTTTGCTCCTTTTTCCGAAAATTGTAGGAGATAAGCGTAAAAACATTATTGGAGAACACTCTTCCGGCCATTTCTATGAATGTCCAATATTCAAAAGTCTTAACAGTGTGTTTTTTTGAAAATTGGCGACATTTTTCCAAATTTCAACTTTTGAAATTTTAAAAAGGACTTTGCTCCTTTTTCCGAAAATGGTAGAAAATTTGCGAAAAAAAATCATTGGGGAACACTATTCCGGCCATTCCTATGAATGTCCAATATTCAAAAGTGTGTTTTTTTGACAATAGGCGACATTCTTCCAAATTTGGACTGTTGAAATTTTAAAAAGGACTTTGCTCCTTTTTCCGAAAATTGTAGGAGATAAGCGTAAAAACATTATTGGAGAACACTCTTCCGGCCATTTCTATGAATGTCCAATATTCAAAAGTCTTAACAGTGTGTTTTTTTGAAAATTGGCGACATTTTTCCAAATTTCAACTTTTGAAATTTTAAAAAGGACTTTGCTCCTTTTTCCGAAAATGGTAGATGTTACCGCCACTCATAAATCGCTAATATGACATTACTGTTACCGCCACTCATAAATAGCTAATATGACATTACTGTTACCGCCACTCATAAATCGCTAATATGACATTACTGTTATCGATATGTAGAGAGATGAGCATGGCAAATGTTCAATTATTCCTTTTAATTTTCCACGCGGTATAATTATGAGGCCATATTTAATCGAGACCACATACATAAGTATATAAAACACCTACATAGATTTAAGATATTCATTCGTTCAGGTCATAAGGATTACGAAGCTTCGCTTGGAGTAGCCATACATAAAAGTTAGTATATCAGCAGTTTAGTATGTAAGTTTGTATAATGAATTTATTTATAATTTTAGGAATTTTAACATATTAAAGAGTAAGAATAAAGAATTAAAGTTTTCTAAAATTCTTACACTTGTTGTGTTTAAAATCCACATTGGCTATCTTGAGCTTGGGCCGCTTTACCCGCAACAGTAGAAAATTTGCGAAAAAAAATTATTGGGGAACACTATTCCGGCCATTCCTATGAATGTCCAATATTCAAAAGTGTGTTTTTTGACAATAGGCGACATTCTTCCAAATTTCGACTTTTGAAATTTTAAAAAGGACTTTGCTCCTTTTTCCGAAAATGGTAGAAAATTTGCGAAAAAAAATTATTGGGGAACACTATTCCGGCCATTCCTATGAATGTCCAATATTCAAAAGTGTGTTTTTTTGACAATAGGCGACATTCTTCTAAATTTGGACTGGTGAAATTTTAAAAAGGACTTTGCTCCTTTTTCCGAAAATTGTAGGAGATAAGCGTAAAAACATTATTGGAGAACACTCTTCCGGCCATTTCTATGAATGTCCAATATTCAAAAGTCTTAACAGTGTGTTTTTTTTGAAAATTGGCGACATTCTTCCAAATTTCGACTTTTGCAATTTTAAAAAGGACTTTGCTCCTTTTTCCGAAAATGGTAGAAAATTTGCGAAAAAATATTATTGGGGAACACTATTCCGGCCATTTCTATGAATTTCCAATATTCAAAAGTGTGTTTTTTTGACAATAGGCGACATTCTTCCAAATTTCAACTTAGGAAATTTTAGAAAGGACTTTGCTCCTTTTTCCGAAAATGGTAGAAAATTTGCGAAAAAAAATTATTGGGGAACACTATTCCGGCCATTCCTATGAATGTCCAATATTCAAAAGTGTGTTTTTTTGACAATAGGCGACATTCTTCCAAATTTGGACTGTTGAAATTTTAAAAAGGACTGTGCTCCTTTTTCCGAAAATTGTAGGAGATAAGCATAAAAACATTATTGGAGAACACTATTCCGGCCATTTCTATGAATGTCCAATATTCAAAAGCCTTAACAGTGTGTTTTTTTGAAAATTGGCGACATTTTTCCAAATTTCAACTTTTGAAATTTTAAAAAGGACTTTGCTCCTTTTTCCGAAAATGGTAGAAAATTTGCGAAAAAAAATCATTGGGGAACACTATTCCGGCCATTCCTATGAATGTCCAATATTCAAAAGTGTGTTTTTTGACAATAGGCGACATTCTTCCAAATTTGGACTGTTGAAATTTTAAAAAGGACTTTGCTCTTTTTTCTGAAAATTGTAGGAGATAAGCGTAAAAACATTATTGGAGAACACTCTTCCGGCCATTTCTATGAATGTCCAATATTCAAAAGTCTTAACAGTGTGTTTTTTTGAAAATTGGCGACATTTTTCCAAATTTCAACTTTTGAAATTTTAAAAAGGACTTTGCTCCCTTTTCCGAAAATGGTAGAAAATTTGCGAAAAAAAATTATTGGGGAACCATATTCCGGCCATTCCTATGAATGTCCAATATTCAAAAGTGTGTTTTTTGACAATAGACGACATTCTTCCAAATTTCAACTTAGGAAATTTTAGAAAGGACTTTGCTCCTTTTTCCGAAAATGGTAGAAAATTTGCGAAAAAAAATTATTGGGGAACACTATTCCGGTCATTCCTATGAATGTCCAATATTCAAAAGTGTGTTTTTTTGACAATAGGCGACATTCTTCCAAATTTGGACTGTTGAAATTTTAAAAAGGACTTTGCTCTTTTTTCCGAATATTGTAGGAGATAAGCGTAAAAACATTATTGGAGAACACTCTTCCGGCCATTTCTATGAATGTCCAATATTCAAAAGTCTTAACAGTGTGTTTTTTTGAAAATTGGCGACATTTTTCCAAATTTCAACTTTTGAAATTTTAAAAAGGACTTTGCTCCTTTTTCCGAAAATGGTAGAAAATTTGCGAAAAAAAATTATTGGGGAACCATATTCCGGCCATTCCTATGAATGTCCAATATTCAAAAGTGTGTTTTTTGACAATAGGCGACATTCTTCCAAATTTCAACTTAGGAAATTTTAGAAAGGACTTTGCTCCTTTTTCCGAAAATGGTAGAAAATTTGCGAAAAAAAATTATTGGGGAACACTATTCCGGCCATTCCTATGAATGTACAATATTCAAAAGTGTGTTTTTTTGACAATAGGCGACATTCTTCCAAATTTGGACTGTTGAAATTTTAAAAAGGACTTTGCTCCTTTTTCCGAAAATTGTAGGAGATAAGCGTAAAAACATTATTGGAGAACACTCTTCCGGCCATTTCTATGAATGTCCAATATTCAAAAGTCTTAACAGTGTGTTTTTTTGAAAATTGGCGACATTTTTCCAAATTTCAACTTTTGAAATTTTAAAAAGGACTTTGCTCCTTTTTCCGAAAATGGTAGAAAATTTGCGAAAAAAAATTATTGGGGAACACTATTCCGGCCATTCCAATATTCAAAAGTGTGTTTTTTTGACAATAGGCGACATTCTTCCAAATTTGGACTGTTGAAATTTTAAAAAGGACTTTGCTCCTTTTTCCGAAAATTGTAGGAGATAAGCGTAAAAACATTATTGGAGAACACTCTTCCGGCCATTTCTATGAATGTCCAATATTCAAAAGTCTTAACAGTGTGTTTTTTTGAAAATTGGCGACATTTTTCCAAATTTCAACTTTTGAAATTTTAAAAAGGACTTTGCTCCTTTTTCCGAAAATGGTAGAAAATTTGCGAAAAAAAATTATTGGGGAACACTATTCCGGCCATTCCTATGAATGTCCAATATTCAAAAGTGTGTTTTTTTGACAATAGGCGACATTCTTCCAAATTTGGACTGTTGAAATTTTAAAAAGGACTTTGCTCCTTTTTCCGAAAATTGTAGGAGATAAGCGTAAAAACATTATTGGAGAACACTCTTCCGGCCATTTCTATGAATGTCCAATATTCAAAAGTCTTAACAGTGTGTTTTTTTGAAAATTGGCGACATTTTTCCAAATTTCAACTTTTGAAATTTTAAAAAGGACTTTGCTCCTTTTTCCGAAAGTGGTAGAAAATTTGCGAAAAAAAATTATTGGGGAACACTATTCCGGCCATTTCTATGAATGTCCAATATTCAAAAGTGTGTTTTTTTGACAATAGGCGACATCTTCCAAATTTCAACTTAGGAAATTTTAGAAAGGACTTTGCTCCTTTTTCCGAAAATGGTAGAAAATTTGCGAAAAAAAATTATTGGGGAACACTATTCCGGCCATTCCTATGAATGTCCAATATTCAAAAGTGTGTTTTTTTGACAATTGGCGACATTCTTCCAAATTTGGACTGTTGAAATTTTAAAATGGACTTTGCTCCTTTTTCCGAAAATTGTAGGAGATAAGCGTAAAAACATTATTGGAGAACACTCTTCCGGCCATTTCTATGAATGTCCAATATTCAAAAGTCTTAACAGTGTGTTTTTTTGAAAATTGGCGACATTTTTCCAAATTTCAACTTTTGAAATTTTAAAAGGGACTTTGCTCCTTTTTCCGAAAATGGTAGAAAATTTGCGAAAAAAAATTATTGGGGAACACTATTCCGGCCATTTCTATGAATGTCCAATATTCAAAAGTGTGTTTTTTTGACAATAGGCGACATTCTTCCAAATTTCAACTTAGGAAATTTTAGAAAGGACTTTGCTCGTTTTTCCGAAAATGGTAGAAAATTTGCGAAAAAAAATTATTGGGGAACACTATTCCGGCCATTCCTATGAATGTCCAATATTCAAAAGTGTGTTTTTTTTGACAGTAGGCGACATTCTTCCAAATTTGGACTGTTGAAATTTTAAAAAGGACTTTGCTCTTTTTTCCGAAAATTGTAGGAGATAAGCGTAGAAACATTATTGGAGAACACTCTTCCGGCCATTCCTATGAATGTCCAATATTCAAAAGTGTGTTTTTTTGACAATAGGCGACATTCTTCCAAATTTCGACTTTTGAAATTTTAAAAAGGACTTTGCTCCTTTTTCCGAAAATGGTAGAAAATTTGCGAAAAAAAAATTATTGGGGAACACTATTCCGGCCATTCCTATGAATGTCCAATATTCAAAAGTGTGTTTTTTGACAATAGGCGACATTCTTCCAAATTTCGACTTTTGAAATTTTAAAAAGGACTTTGCTCCTTTTTCCGAAAATGGTAGAAAATTTGCAAAAAAAAAATTATTGGGGAACACTATTCCGGCCATTCCTATGAATGTCCAATATTCAAAAGTGTGTTTTTTTGACAATAGGCGACATTCTTCCAAATTTGGACTGTTGAAATTTTAAAAAGGACTTTGCTCCTTTTTCCGAAAATTGTAGGAGATAAGCGTAAAAACATTATTGGGGAACACTATTCCGGCCATTCCTATGAATGTCCAATATTCAAAAGTGTGTTTTTTTGACAATAGGCGACATTCTTCCAAATTTGGACTGTTGAAATTTTAAAAAGGACTTTGCTCCTTTTTCCGAAAATTGTAGGAGATAAGCGTAAAAACATTATTGGAGAACACTCTTCCGGCCATTTCTATGAATGTCCAATATTCAAAAGTCTTAACAGTGTGTTTTTTTGAAAATTGGCGACATTTTTCCAAATTTCAACTTTTGAAATTTTAAAAAGGACTTTGCTCCTTTTTCCGAAAGTGGTAGAAAATTTGCGAAAAAAAATTATTGGGGAACACTATTCCGGCCATTTCTATGAATGTCCAATATTCAAAAGTGTGTTTTTTTGACAATAGGCGACATCTTCCAAATTTCAACTTAGGAAATTTTAGAAAGGACTTTGCTCCTTTTTCCGAAAATGGTAGAAAATTTGCGAAAAAAAATTATTGGGGAACACTATTCCGGCCATTCCTATGAATGTCCAATATTCAAAAGTGTGTTTTTTTGACAATTGGCGACATTCTTCCAAATTTGGACTGTTGAAATTTTAAAATGGACTTTGCTCCTTTTTCCGAAAATTGTAGGAGATAAGCGTAAAAACATTATTGGAGAACACTCTTCCGGCCATTTCTATGAATGTCCAATATTCAAAAGTCTTAACAGTGTGTTTTTTTGAAAATTGGCGACATTTTTCCAAATTTCAACTTTTGAAATTTTAAAAGGGACTTTGCTCCTTTTTCCGAAAATGGTAGAAAATTTGCGAAAAAAAATTATTGGGGAACACTATTCCGGCCATTTCTATGAATGTCCAATATTCAAAAGTGTGTTTTTTTGACAATAGGCGACATTCTTCCAAATTTCAACTTAGGAAATTTTAGAAAGGACTTTGCTCGTTTTTCCGAAAATGGTAGAAAATTTGCGAAAAAAAATTATTGGGGAACACTATTCCGGCCATTCCTATGAATGTCCAATATTCAAAAGTGTGTTTTTTTTGACAGTAGGCGACATTCTTCCAAATTTGGACTGTTGAAATTTTAAAAAGGACTTTGCTCTTTTTTCCGAAAATTGTAGGAGATAAGCGTAGAAACATTATTGGAGAACACTCTTCCGGCCATTCCTATGAATGTCCAATATTCAAAAGTGTGTTTTTTTGACAATAGGCGACATTCTTCCAAATTTCGACTTTTGAAATTTTAAAAAGGACTTTGCTCCTTTTTCCGAAAATGGTAGAAAATTTGCGAAAAAAAAATTATTGGGGAACACTATTCCGGCCATTCCTATGAATGTCCAATATTCAAAAGTGTGTTTTTTGACAATAGGCGACATTCTTCCAAATTTCGACTTTTGAAATTTTAAAAAGGACTTTGCTCCTTTTTCCGAAAATGGTAGAAAATTTGCAAAAAAAAAATTATTGGGGAACACTATTCCGGCCATTCCTATGAATGTCCAATATTAAAAAGTGTGTTTTTTTGACAATAGGCGACATTCTTCCAAATTTGGACTGTTGAAATTTTAAAAAGGACTTTGCTCCTTTTTCCGAAAATTGTAGGAGATAAGCGTAAAAACATTATTGGAGAACACTCTTCCAGCCATTTCTATGAATGTCCAATATTCAAAAGTCTTAACAGTGTGTTTTTTTGAAAATTGGCGACATTTTTCCAAATTTCAACTTTTGAAATTTTAAAAAGGACTTTGCTCCTTTTTCCGAAAATGGTAGAAAATTTGCGAAAAAAAATTATTGGGGAACACTATTCCAGCCATTCCTATGAATGTCCAATATTCAAAAGTGTGTTTTTTTGACAATAAGCGACATTTTTCCAAATTTCGACTTTTGAAATTTTAAAAAGGACTTTGCTCCTTTTTCCGAAAATGGTAGAAAATTTGCGAAAAAAAATTATTGGGGAACACTATTCTAGCCATTCCTATGAATGTCCAATATTCAAAAGTGTGTTTTTTTGACAATAAGCGACATTCTTCCAAATTTCGACTTTTGAAATTTTAAAAAGGACTTTGCTCCTTTTTCCGAAAATGGTAGAAAATTTGCGAAAATTTTGAAAAAAAAATTATTGGGGAACACTATTCCGGCCATTCCTATGAATGTCCAATATTCAAAAGTGTGTTTTTTTGACAATAGGCGACATTCTTCCAAATTTGGACTGTTGAAATTTTAAAAAGGACTTTGCTCCTTTTTCCGAAAATTGTAGGAGATAAGCGTAAAAACATTATTGGAGAACACTCTTCCGGCCATTTCTATGAATGTCCAATATTCAAAAGTCTTAACAGTGTGTTTTTTTGAAAATTGGCGACATTTTTCCAAATTTCAACTCTTGAAATTTTAAAAAGGACTTTGCTCCTTTTTCCGAAAATGGTAGAAAATTTGCGAAAAAAAATTATTGGGGAACACTATTCCGGCCATTTCTATGAATGTCCAATATTCAAAAGTGTGTTTTTTTGACAATAGGCGACATTCTTCCAAATTTCAACTTAGGAAATTTTAGAAAGGACTTTGCTCGTTTTTCCGAAAATGGTAGAAAATTTGCGAAAAAAAATTATTGGGGAACACTATTCCGGCCATTCCTATGAATGTCCAATATTCAAAAGTGTGTTTTTTTGACAATAGGCGACATTCTTCCAAATTTGGACTGTTGAAATTTTAAAAAGGACTTTGCTCCTTTTTCCGAAAATTGTAGGAGATAAGCGTAAAAACATTATTGGAGAACACTCTTCCGGCCATTTCTATGAATGTCCAATATTCAAAAGTCTTAACAGTGTGTTTTTTGAAAATTGGCGACATTTTTCCAAATTTCAACTTTTGAAATTTTAAAAAGGACTTTGCTCCTTTTTCCGAAAATGGTAGAAAATTTGCGAAAAAAAATTATTGGGGAACACTATTCCGGCCATTTCTATGAATATCCAATATTCAAAAGTGTGTTTTTTTGACAATAGGCGACATTCTTCCAAATTTCAACTTAGGAAATTTTAGAAAGGACTTTGCTCGTTTTTCCGAAAATGGTAGAAAATTTGCGAAAAAAAATTATTGGGGAACACTATTCCGGCCATTCCTATGAATGTCCAATATTCAAAAGTGTGTTTTTTTTGACAATAGGCGACATTCTTCCAAATTTGGACTGTTGAAATTTTAAAAAGGACTTTGCTCTTTTTTCCGAAAATTGTAGGAGATAAGCGTAGAAACATTATTGGAGAACACTCTTCCGGCCATTTCTATGAATGTCCAATATTCAAAAGTCTTAACAGTGTGTTTTTTTGAAAATTGGCGACATTTTTCCAAATTTCGACTTTTGAAATTTTAAAAAAGGACTTTGCTCCTTTTTCCGAAAATGGTAGAAAATTTGCGAAAAAAATTATTGGGGAACACTATTCCGGCCATTTCTATGAATGTCCAATATTCAAAAGTGTGTTTTTTTGACAATAGGCGACATTCTTCCAAATTTCGACTTTTGAAATTTTAAAAACGACTTTGCTCCTTTTTCCGAAAATGGTAGAAAATTTGCGAAAAAAAATTATTGGGGAACACTATTCCGGCCATTCCTATGAATGTCCAATATTCAAAAGTGTGTTTTTTGACAATAGGCGACATTCTTCCAAATTTCGACTTTTGAAATTTTAAAAAGGACTTTGCTCCTTTTTCCGAAAATGGTAGAAAATTTGCAAAAAAAAAATTATTGGGGAACACTATTCCGGCCATTCCTATGAATGTCCAATATTCAAAAGTGTGTTTTTTTGACAATAGGCGACATTCTTCCAAATTTGGACTGTTGAGATTTTAAAAAGGACTTTGCTCCTTTTTCCGAAAATGGTAGAAAATTTGCGAAAAAAAATTATTGGGGAACACTATTCCAGCCATTCCTATGAATGTCCAATATTCAAAAGTGTGTTTTTTTGACAATAAGCGACATTCTTCCAAATTTCGACTTTTGAAATTTTAAAAAGGACTTTGCTCCTTTTTCCGAAAATGGTAGAAAATTTGCAAAAAAAAAATTATTGGGGAACACTATTCCGGCCATTCCTATGAATGTCCAATATTCAAAAGTGTGTTTTTTTGACAATAGGCGACATTCTTCCAAATTTCGACTTTTGAAATTTTAAAAAGGACTTTGCTCCTTTTTCCGAAAATGGTAGAAAATTTGCGAAAAAAAATTATTGGGGAACACTATTCCGGCCATTCCTACGAATGTCCAATATTCAAAAGTGTGTTTTTTTGACAATAGGCGACATTCTTCCAAATTTGGACTGTTGAAATTTTAAAAAGGACTTTGCTCCTTTTTCCGAAAATTGTAGGAGATAAGCGTAAAAACATTATTGGAGAACACTCTTCCGGCCATTTCTATGAATGTCCAATATTCAAAAGTCTTAACAGTGTGTTTTTTTGACAATAGGCGACATTCTTCCAAATTTCAACTTAGGAAATTTTAGAAAGGACTTTGCTCCTTTTTCCGAAAATGGTAGAAAATTTGCGAAAAAAATTTATTGGGGAACACTATTCCGGCCATTCCTATGAATGTCCAATATTCAAAAGTGTGTTTTTTTGACAATAGGCGACATTCTTCCAAATTTCGACTTTTGAAATTTTAAAAAGGACTTTGTTCCTTTTTCCGAAAATTGTAGGAGATAAGCGTAAAAACATTATTGGAGAACACTCTTCCGGCCATTTCTATGAATGTCCAATATTCAAAAGTCTTAACAGTGTGTTTTTTTTGAAAATTGGCGACATTCTTCCAAATTTCGACTTTTGCAATTTTAAAAAGGACTTTGCTCCTTTTTCCGAAAATGGTAGAAAATTTGCGAAAAAATATTATTGGGGAACACTATTCCGGCCATTTCTATGAATGTCCAATATTCAAAAGTGTGTTTTTTTGACAATAGGCGACATTCTTCCAAATTTCAACTTAGGAAATTTTAGAAAGGACTTTGCTCCTTTTTCCGAAAATGGTAGAAAATTTGCGAAAAAAAATTATTGGGGAACACTATTCCGGCCATTCCTATGAATGTCCAATATTCAAAAGTGTGTTTTTTTGACAATAGGCGACATTCTTCCAAATTTGGACTGTTGAAATTTTAAAAAGGACTTTGCTCCTTTTTCCGCAAATTGTAGGAGATAAGCGTAAAAACATTATTGGAGAACACTCTTCCGGCCATTTCTATGAATGTCCAATATTCAAAAGTCTTAACAGTGTGTTTTTTTGAAAATTGGCGACATTTTTCCAAATTTCAACTTTTGAAATTTTAAAAAGGACTTTGCTCCTTTTTCCGAAAATGGTAGAAAATTTGCGAAAAAAAATTATTGGGGAACACTATTCCGGCCATTTCTATGAATATCCAATATTCAAAATTTTGTTTTTTTGACAATAGGCGACATTCTTCCAAATTTCGACTTTTGAAATTTTAAAAAGGACTTTGCTCCTTTTTCCGAAAATCGTAGAAAATTTGCGAAAAAAAATTATTGGGGAACACTATTCCTGCCATTCCTATGAATGTCCAATATTCAAAAGTCGTAACAGTGTGTTTTTTTGACAATAGGCGACATTCTTCCAAATTTTGACTTTTGAAATTTTAAAGAGGACTTTGCTCCTTTTTCCGAAAATGGTAGAAAATTTGCGAAAAAAAATTATTGGGGAACACTATTCCGGCCATTCCTATGAATGTCCAATATTCAAAAGTGTGTTTTTTTGACAATAGGCGACATTTTTCCAAATTTGGACTGTTGAAATTTTAAAAAGGACTTTGCTCCTTTTTCCGAAAATTGTAGGAGATAAGCGTAAAAACATTATTGGAGAACACTCTTCCGGCCATTTCTATGAATGTCCAATATTCAAAAGTCTTAACAGTGTGTTTTTTTGAAAATTGGCGACATTTTTCCAATTTTAAACTTTTGAAATTTTAGAAAGGACTTTGCTCCTTTTTCCGAAAATTGTAGGAGATAAGCGTAAAAACATTATTGGAGAACACTCTTCCGGCCATTCCTATGAATGTCCAATATTCAAAAGTGTGTTTTTTGACAATAGGCGACATTCTTCCAAATTTCGACTTTTGAAATTTTAAAAAGGACTTTGCTCCTTTTTCCGAAAATGGTAAAACATTTGCGAAAAAAAATTATTGGGGAACACTATTCCGGCCATTCTTATGAATGTCCAATATTCAAAAGTGTGTTTTTTTGACAATAGGCGACATTCTTCCAAATTTGGACTGTTGAAATTTTAAAAAGGACTGTGCTCCTTTTTCCGAAAATTGTAGGAGATAAGCGTCAAAACATTATTGGAGAACACTCTTCCGGCCATTTCTATGAATGTCCAATATTCAAAAGCCTTAACAGTGTGTTTTTTTGAAAATTGGCGACATTTTTCCAAATTTCAACTTTTGAAATTTTAAAAAGGACTTTGCTCCTTTTTCCGAAAATGGTAGAAAATTTGCGAAAAAATATTATTGGGGAACACTATTCCGGCCATTCCTATGAATGTCCAATATTCAAAAGTGTGTTTTTTTGACAATAGGCGACATTCTTCCAAATTTCGACTTTTGTAATTTTAAAAAGGACTTTGCTCCTTTTTCCGAAAATGGTAGAAAGCTTGCGAAAAAAAATTATTGGGGAACACTATTCCGGCCATTTCTATGAATGTCCAATATTCAAAAGTTTGTTTTTTTGACAACAGGCGACATTCTTCCAAATTTCGACTTTTGAAATTTTAAAAAGGACTTTGCTCGTTTTTCCGAAAATGGTAGAAAACTTGCGAAAAAAAATTATTGGGGGACACTATTCCGGCCATTCCTATGAATGTCCAATATTAAAAAGTGTGTTTTTTTGACAATAGGCGACATTCTTCCAAATTTCGACTTTTGAAATTTTAAAAAGGACTTTGCTCCTTTTTTGCGAAAATGGTAAAAAATTTGCGAAAAAAAATTATTGGGGAACACTATTCCGGCCATTCCTATGAATGTCCAATATTCAAAAGTGTGTTTTTTTGACAATAGGCGACATTCTTCCAAATTTGGACTGTTGAAATTTTAAAAACGACTGTGCTCCTTTTTCCGAAAATTGTAGGAGATAAGCGTAAAAACATTATTGGAGAACACTCTTCCGGCCATTTCTATGAATGTCCAATATTCAAAAGCCTTAACAGTGTGTTTTTTTGAAAATTGGCGACATTTTTCCAAATTTCAACTTTTGAAATTTTAAAAAGGACTTTGCTCCTTTTTCCGAAAATGGTAGAAAATTTGCGAAAAAAATCATTGGGGAACACTATTCCGGCCATTTCTATGAATGTCCAATATTCAAAAGTGTGTTTTTTTGACAATAGGCGACATTCTTCCAAATTTGGACTGTTGAAATTTTAAAAAGGACTTTGCTCCTTTTTCCGAAAATTGTAGGAGATAAGCGTAAAAACATTATTGGAGAACACTCTTCCGGCCATTTCTATGAATGTCCAATATTCAAAAGTCTTAACAGTGTGTTTTTTTGACAACAGGCGACATTCTTCCAAATTTCGACTTTTGAAATTTTAAAAAGGACTTTGCTCGTTTTTCCGAAAATGGTAGAAAACTTGCGAAAAAAAATTATTGGGGGACACTATTCCGGCCATTCCTATGAATGTCCAATATTAAAAAGTGTGTTTTTTTGACAATAGGCGACATTCTTCCAAATTTCGACTTTTGAAATTTTAAAAAGGACTTTGCTCCTTTTTCCGCAAATTGTAGGAGATAAGCGTAAAAACATTATTGGAGAACACTCTTCCGGCCATTTCTATGAATGTCCAATATTCAAAAGTCTTAACAGTGTGTTTTTTTGAAAATTGGCGACATTTTTCCAAATTTCAACTTTTGAAATTTTAAAAAGGACTTTGCTCCTTTTTCCGAAAATGGTAGAAAATTTGCGAAAAAAAATTATTGGGGAACACTATTCCGGCCATTTCTATGAATATCCAATATTCAAAATTTTGTTTTTTTGACAATAGGCGACATTCTTCCAAATTTCGACTTTTGAAATTTTAAAAAGGACTTTGCTCCTTTTTCCGAAAATCGTAGAAAATTTGCGAAAAAAAATTATTGGGGAACACTATTCCTGCCATTCCTATGAATGTCCAATATTCAAAAGTCGTAACAGTGTGTTTTTTTGACAATAGGCGACATTCTTCCAAATTTTGACTTTTGAAATTTTAAAAAGGACTTTGCTCCTTTTTCCGAAAATGGTAGAAAATTTGCGAAAAAAAATTATTGGGGAACACTATTCCGGCCATTCCTATGAATGTCCAATATTCAAAAGTGTGTTTTTTTGACAATAGGCGACATTTTTCCAAATTTGGACTGTTGAAATTTTAAAAAGGACTTTGCTCCTTTTTCCGAAAATTGTAGGAGATAAGCGTAAAAACATTATTGGAGAACACTCTTCCGGCCATTTCTATGAATGTCCAATATTCAAAAGTCTTAACAGTGTGTTTTTTTGAAAATTGGCGACATTTTTCCAATTTTAAACTTTTGAAATTTTAGAAAGGACTTTGCTCCTTTTTCCGAAAATTGTAGGAGATAAGCGTAAAAACATTATTGGAGAACACTCTTCCGGCCATTCCTATGAATGTCCAATATTCAAAAGTGTGTTTTTTGACAATAGGCGACATTCTTCCAAATTTCGACTTTTGAAATTTTAAAAAGGACTTTGCTCCTTTTTCCGAAAATGGTAAAACATTTGCGAAAAAAAATTATTGGGGAACACTATTCCGGCCATTCTTATGAATGTCCAATATTCAAAAGTGTGTTTTTTTGACAATAGGCGACATTCTTCCAAATTTGGACTGTTGAAATTTTAAAAAGGACTGTGCTCCTTTTTCCGAAAATTGTAGGAGATAAGCGTCAAAACATTATTGGAGAACACTCTTCCGGCCATTTCTATGAATGTCCAATATTCAAAAGCCTTAACAGTGTGTTTTTTTGAAAATTGGCGACATTTTTCCAAATTTCAACTTTTGAAATTTTAAAAAGGACTTTGCTCCTTTTTCCGAAAATGGTAGAAAATTTGCGAAAAAATATTATTGGGGAACACTATTCCGGCCATTCCTATGAATGTCCAATATTCAAAAGTGTGTTTTTTTGACAATAGGCGACATTCTTCCAAATTTCGACTTTTGTAATTTTAAAAAGGACTTTGCTCCTTTTTCCGAAAATGGTAGAAAGCTTGCGAAAAAAAATTATTGGGGAACACTATTCCGGCCATTTCTATGAATGTCCAATATTCAAAAGTTTGTTTTTTTGACAACAGGCGACATTCTTCCAAATTTCGACTTTTGAAATTTTAAAAAGGACTTTGCTCGTTTTTCCGAAAATGGTAGAAAACTTGCGAAAAAAAATTATTGGGGGACACTATTCCGGCCATTCCTATGAATGTCCAATATTAAAAAGTGTGTTTTTTTGACAATAGGCGACATTCTTCCAAATTTCGACTTTTGAAATTTTAAAAAGGACTTTGCTCCTTTTTTGCGAAAATGGTAAAAAATTTGCGAAAAAAAATTATTGGGGAACACTATTCCGGCCATTCCTATGAATGTCCAATATTCAAAAGTGTGTTTTTTTGACAATAGGCGACATTCTTCCAAATTTGGACTGTTGAAATTTTAAAAACGACTGTGCTCCTTTTTCCGAAAATTGTAGGAGATAAGCGTAAAAACATTATTGGAGAACACTCTTCCGGCCATTTCTATGAATGTCCAATATTCAAAAGCCTTAACAGTGTGTTTTTTTGAAAATTGGCGACATTTTTCCAAATTTCAACTTTTGAAATTTTAAAAAGGACTTTGCTCCTTTTTCCGAAAATGGTAGAAAATTTGCGAAAAAAATCATTGGGGAACACTATTCCGGCCATTTCTATGAATGTCCAATATTCAAAAGTGTGTTTTTTTGACAATAGGCGACATTCTTCCAAATTTGGACTGTTGAAATTTTAAAAAGGACTTTGCTCCTTTTTCCGAAAATTGTAGGAGATAAGCGTAAAAACATTATTGGAGAACACTCTTCCGGCCATTTCTATGAATGTCCAATATTCAAAAGTCTTAACAGTGTGTTTTTTTGACAACAGGCGACATTCTTCCAAATTTCGACTTTTGAAATTTTAAAAAGGACTTTGCTCGTTTTTCCGAAAATGGTAGAAAACTTGCGAAAAAAAATTATTGGGGGACACTATTCCGGCCATTCCTATGAATGTCCAATATTAAAAAGTGTGTTTTTTTGACAATAGGCGACATTCTTCCAAATTTCGACTTTTGAAATTTTAAAAAGGACTTTGCTCCTTTTTTGCGAAAATGGTAAAAAATTTGCGAAAAAAAATTATTGGGGAACACTATTCCGGCCATTCCTATGAATGTCCAATATTCAAAAGTGTGTTTTTTTGACAATAGGCGACATTCTTCCAAATTTGGACTGTTGAAATTTTAAAAACGACTGTGCTCCTTTTTCCGAAAATTGTAGGAGATAAGCGTAAAAACATTATTGGAGAACACTCTTCCGGCCATTTCTATGAATGTCCAATATTCAAAAGCCTTAACAGTGTGTTTTTTTGAAAATTGGCGACATTTTTCCAAATTTCAACTTTTGAAATTTTAAAAAGGACTTTGCTCCTTTTTCCGAAAATGGTAGAAAATTTGCGAAAAAAATCATTGGGAAACACTATTCCGGCCATTCCTATGAATGTCCAATATTCAAAAGTGTGTTTTTTTGACAATAGGCGACATTCTTCCAAATTTGGACTGTTGAAATTTTAAAAAGGACTTTGCTCCTTTTTCCGAAAATTGTAGGAGATAAGCGTAAAAACATTATTGGAGAACACTCTTCCGGCCATTTCTATGAATGTCCAATATTCAAAAGTCTTAACAGTGTGTTTTTTTGAAAATTGGCGACATTTTTCCAAATTTCAACTTTTGAAATTTTAAAAAGGACTTTGCTCCTTTTTCCGAAAATGGTAGAAAATTTGCGAAAAAAAATTATTGGGGAACCATATTCCGGCCATTCCTATGAATGTCCAATATTCAAAAGTGTGTTTTTTGACAATAGGCGACATTCTTCCAAATTTCAACTTAGGAAATTTTAGAAAGGACTTTGCTCCTTTTTCCGAAAATGGTAGAAAATTTGCGAAAAAACATTATTGGAGAACACTCTTCCGGCCATTCCTATGAATGTCCAATATTCAAAAGTCTTAACAGTGTGTTTTTTGAAAATTGGCGACATTTTTCCAAATTTCAACTTTTGAAATTTTAAAAAGGACTTTGCTCCTTTTTCCGAAAATGGTAGAAAATTTGCGAAAAAAAATTATTGGGGAACACTATTCCGGCCATTTCTATGAATGTCCAATATTCAAAAGTGTGTTTTTTTGACAATAGGCGACATTCTTCCAAATTTCGACTTTTGAAATTTTAAAAAGGACTTTGCTCCTTTTTCCGAAAATGGTAGAAAATTTGCGAAAAAAAATTATTGGGGAACACTATTCCGGCCATTCCTATGAATGTCCAATATTCAAAAGTGTGTTTTTTGACAATAGGCGACATTCTTCCAAATTTCGACTTTTGAAATTTTAAAAAGGACTTTGCTCCTTTTTCCGAAAATTGTAGGAGATAAGCGTAAAAACATTATTGGAGAACACTCTTCCGGCCATTTCTATGAATGTCCAATATTCAAAAGTCTTAACAGTGTGTTTTTTTGAAAATTTGCGACATTTTTCCAAATTTCAACTTTTGAAATTTTAAAAAGAACTTTGCTCCTTTTTCCGAAAATGGTAGAAAATTTGCGAAAAAAAATTATTGGGGAACACTATTCCAGCCATTCCTATGAATGTCCAATATTCAAAAGTGTGTTTTTTTGACAATAAGCGACATTCTTCCAAATTTCGACTTTTGAAATTTTAAAAAGGACTTTGCTCTTTTTTCCGAAAATGGTAGAAAATTTGCGAAATAAAATTATTGGGGAACACTATTCCGGCCATTCCTATGAATTTCCAATATTCAAAAGTCGCAAAAGTGTATTTTTTTGAAAATAGGCGACATTTTTCCAAATTTCAACTTTTGAAATTTTAAAAAGGACTTTGCTCCTTTTTCCGAAAATGGTAGAAAATTTGCGAAAAAAAATTATTGGGGAACACTATTCCGGCCATTTCTATGAATGTCCAATATTCAAAAGTGTGTTTTTTTGACAATAGGCGACATTCTTGCAAATGTGGACTGTTGAAATTTTAAAAAGGACTTTGCTCTTTTTTCCGAAAATTGTAGGAGATAAGCGTAGAAACATTATTGGAGAACACTCTTCCGGCCATTTCTATGAATGTCCAATATTCAAAAGTCTTAACAGTGTGTTTTTTTGAAAATTGGCGACATTTTTCCAAATTTCGACTTTTGAAATTTTAAAAAGGACTTTGCTCCTTTTTCCGAAAATGGTAGAAAATTTGCGAAAAAAAATTATTGGGGAACACTATTCCGGCCATTTCTATGAATGTCCAATATTCAAAAGTGTGTTTTTTTGACAATAGGCGACATTCTTCCAAATTTCAACTTAGGAAATTTTAGAAAGGACTTTGCTCCTTTTTCCGAAAATGGTAGAAAATTTGCGAAATAAAATTATTGGGGAACACTATTCCGGCCATTCCTATGAATGTCCAATATTCAAAAGTCTTAACAGTGTGTTTTTTTGAAAATTGGCGACATTTTTCCAAATTTCAACTTTTGAAATTTTAAAAAGGACTTTGCTCCTTTTTCCGAAAATGGTAGAAAATTTGCGAAAAAAAATTATTGGGGAACACTATTCCGGCCATTTCTATGAATGTCCAATATTCAAAAGTTTGTTTTTTTGACAACAGGCGACATTCTTCCAAATTTTGACTTTTGAAATTTTAAAAAGGACTTTGCTCCTTTTTCCGAAAATGGTAGAAAACTTGCGAAAAAAAATTATTGGGGAACACTATTCCGGCCATTCCTATGAATGTCCAATATTCAAAAGTTTGTTTTTTTGACAACAGGCGACATTCTTCCAAATTTCGACTTTTGAAATTTTAAAAAGGACTTTGCTCCTTTTTCCGAAAATGGTAGAAAACTTGCGAAAAAAAATTATTGGGGGACACTATTCCGGCCATTCCTATGAATGTCCAATATTAAAAAGTGTGTTTTTTTGACAATAGGCGACATTCTTCCAAATTTCGACTTTTGAAATTTTAAAAAGGACTTTGCTCCTTTTTTGCGAAAATGGTAAAAAATTTGCGAAAAAAAATTATTGGGGAACACTATTCCGGCCATTCCTATGAATGTCCAATATTCAAAAGTGTGTTTTTTTTGACAATAGGCGACATTCTTCCAAATTTGGACTGTTGAAATTTTAAAAAGGACTGTGCTCCTTTTTCCGAAAATTGTAGGAGATAAGCGTAAAAACATTATTGGAGAACACTCTTCCGGCCATTTCTATGAATGTCCAATATTCAAAAGCCTTAACAGTGTGTTTTTTTGAAAATTGGCGACATTTTTCCAAATTTCAACTTTTGAAATTTTAAAAAGGACTTTGCTCCTTTTTCCGAAAATGGTAGAAAATTTGCGAAAAAAAATTATTGGGGAACACTATTCCGGCCATTCCTATGAATGTCCAATATTCAAAAGTGTGTTTTTTTGACAATAGGCGACATTCTTCCAAATTTGGACTGTTGAAATTTTAAAAAGGACTGTGCTCCTTTTTCCGAAAATTGTAGGAGATAAGCGTAAAAACATTATTGGAGAACACTCTTCCGGCCATTTCTATGAATGTCCAATATTCAAAAGCCTTAACAGTGTGTTTTTTTGAAAATTGGCGACATTTTTCCAAATTTCAACTTTTGAAATTTTAAAAAGGACTTTGCTCTTTTTCCGAAAATGGTAGAAAATTTGCGAAAAAAATCATTGGGGAACACTATTCCGGCCATTCCTATGAATGTCCAATATTCAAAAGTGTGTTTTTTTGACAATAGGCGACATTCTTCCAAATTTGGACTGTTGAAATTTTAAAAAGGACTTTGCTCCTTATTCCGAAAATTGTAGGAGATAAGCGTAAAAACATTATTGGAGAACACTCTTCCGGCCATTTCTATGAATGTCCAATATTCAAAAGTCTTAACAGTGTGTTTTTTTGAAAATTGGCGACATTTTTCCAAATTTCAACTTTTGAAATTTTAAAAAGGACTTTGCTCCTTTTTCCGAAAATGGTAGAAAATTTGCGAAAAAAAATTATTGGGGAACAATATTCCGGCCATTCCTATGAATGTCCAATATTCAAAAGTGTGTTTTTTGACAATAGGCGACATTCTTCCAAATTTCAACTTAGGAAATTTTAAAAAGGACTTTGCTCTTTTTTCCGAAAATGGTAGAAAATTTGCGAAATAAAATTATTGGGGAACACTATCCCGGCCATTCCTATGAATGTCCAATATTCAAAAGTCTTAACAGTGTGTTTTTTTGAAAATTGGCGACATTTTTCCAAATTTCAACTTTTGAAATATTAGAAAGGACTTTGCTCTTTTTTCCGAAAATGGTAGAAAATTTGCGAAAAAAAATTATTGGGGAACACTATTCCGGCCATTCCTATGAATGTCCAATATTCAAAAGTGTGTTTTTTGACAATAGGCGACATTCTTCCAAATTTCGACTTTTGAAATTTTAAAAAGGACTTTGCTCCTTTTTCCGAAAATGGTAGAAAATTTGCAAAAAAAAATTATTGGGGAACACTATTCCGGCCATTCCTATGAATGTCAAATATTCAAAAGTGTGTTTTTTTGACAATAGGCGACATTCTTCCAAATTTGGACTGTTGAAATTTTAAAAAGGACTTTGCTCCTTTTTCCGAAAATTGTAGGAGATAAGCGTAAAAACATTATTGGAGAACACTCTTCCGGCCATTTCTATGAATGTCCAATATTCAAAAGTCTTAACAGTGTGTTTTTTTGAAAATTGGCGACATATTTCCAATTTCAACTTTTGAAATTTTAAAAAGGACTTTGCTCCTTTTTCCGAAAATGGTAGAAAATTTGCGAAAAAAAATTATTGGGGAACACTATTCCGGCCATTTCTATGAATGTCCAATATTCAAAAGTGTGTTTTTTTGACAATAGGCGACATTCTTCCAAATTTCAACTTAGGAAATTTTAGAAAGGACTTTGCTCCTTTTTCCGAAAATGGTAGAAAATTTGCGAAAAAAAATTATTGGGGAACACTATTCCGGCCATTCCTATGAATGTCCAATATTCAAAAGTGTGTTTTTTTGACAATAGGCGACATTCTTCCAAATTTGGACTGTTGAAATTTTAAAAAGGACTTTGCTCCTTTTTCCGAAAATGGTAGAAAATTTGCAAAAAAAAATTATTGGGGAACACTATTCCGGCCATTCCTATGAATGTCCAATATTCAAAAGTGTGTTTTTTTGACAATAGGCGACATTCTTCCAAATTTGGACTGTTGAAATTTTAAAAAGGACTTTGCTCCTTTTTCCGAAAATTGTAGGAGATAAGCGTAAAAACATTATTGGAGAACACTATCCCGGCCATTCCTATGAATGTCCAATATTCAAAAGTCTTAACAGTGTGTTTTTTTGAAAATTGGCGACATTTTTCCAAATTTCAACTTTTGAAATATTAGAAAGGACTTTGCTCTTTTTTCCGAAAATGGTAGAAAATTTGCGAAATAAAATTATTGGGGAACACTATTCCGGCCATTCCTATGAATGTCCAATATTCAAAAGTGTGTTTTTTGACAATAGGCGACATTCTTCCAAATTTCGACTTTTGAAATTTTAAAAAGGACTTTGCTCCTTTTTCCGAAAATGGTAGAAAATTTGCAAAAAAAAATTATTGGGGAACACTATTCCGGCCATTCCTATGAATGTCCAATATTCAAAAGTGTGTTTTTTTGACAATAGGCGACATTCTTCCAAATTTGGACTGTTGAAATTTTAAAAAGGACTTTGCTCCTTTTTCCGAAAATTGTAGGAGATAAGCGTAGAAACATTATTGGAGAACACTCTTCCGGCCATTTCTATGAATGTCCAATATTCAAAAGTCTTAACAGTGTGTTTTTTTGAAAATTGGCGACATTTTTCCAAATTTCGACTTTTGAAATTTTAAAAAGGACTTTGCTCCTTTTTCCGAAAATAGTAGAAAATTTGCGAAAAAAAATTATTGGGGAACACTATTCCGGCCATTTCTATGAATGTCCAATATTCAAAAGTGTGTTTTTTTGACAATAGGCGACATTCTTCCAAATTTCAACTTTTGAAATTTTAGAAAGGACTTTGCTCCTTTTTCCGAAAATGGTAGAAAATTTGCGAAAAAAATTATTGGGGAACACTATTCCGGCCATTCCTATGAATGTCCAATATTCAAAAGTGTGTTTTTTTGACAATAGGCGACATTCTTCCAAATTTCAACTTTTGAAATTTTAGAAAGGACTTTGCTCCTTTTTCCGAAAATGGTAGAAAATTTGCGAAAAAAATTATTGGGGAACACTATTCCGGCCATTCCTATGAATGTCCAATATTCAAAAGTGTGTTTTTTTGACAATAGGCGACATTCTTCCAAATTTCAACTTTTGAAATTTTAGAAAGGACTTTGCTCCTTTTTCCGAAAATGGTAGAAAATTTGCGAAAAAAATTATTGGAGAACACTCTTCCGGCCATTTCTATGAATGTCCAATATTCAAAAGTCTTAACAGTGTGTTTTTTTGAAAATTGGCGACATTTTTCCAAATTTCAACTTTTGAAATTTTAAAAAGGACTTTGCTCCTTTTTCCGAAAATGGTAGAAAATTTGCGAAAAAAAATTATTGGGGAACACTATTCCGGCCATTTCTATGAATGTCCAATATTCAAAAGTGTGTTTTTTTGACAATAGGCGACATTCTTCCAAATTTCGACTTTTGAAATTTTAAAAAGGACTTTGCTCCTTTTTCCGAAAATGGTAGAAAATTTGCGAAAAAAATTATTGGGGAACACTATTCCGGCCATTCCTATGAATGTCCAATATTCAAAAGTGTGTTTTTTTGACAATAGGCGACATTCTTCCAAATTTGGACTGTTGAAATTTTAAAAAGGACTTTGCTCCTTTTTCCGAAAATTGTAGGAGATAAGCGTAAAAACATTATTGGAGAACACTCTTCCGGCCATTTCTATGAATGTCCAATATTCAAAAGTCTTAACAGTGTGTTTTTTTGACAATAGGCGACATTCTTCCAAATTTCAACTTAGGAAATTTCAGAAAGGACTTTGCTTCTTTTTCCGAAAATGGTAGAAAATTTGCGAAATAAAATTATTGGGGAACACTATTCCGGCCAGTTCTATGAATGTCCAATATTCAAAAGTGTGTTTTTTTGACAATAGGCGACATTCTTCCAAATTTCAACTTAGGAAATTTTAGAAAGGACTTTGCTCCTTTTTCCGAAAATGGTAGAAAATTTGCGAAAAAAAATTATTGGGGAACACTATTCCGGCCATTCCTATGAATGTCCAATATTCAAAAGTGTGTTTTTTTGACAATAGGCGACATTCTTCCAAATTTGGACTGTTGAAATTTTAAAAAGGACTTTGCTCCTTTTTCCGAAAATTGTAGGAGATAAGCGTAAAAACATTATTGGAGAACACTCTTCCGGCCATTTCTATGAATGTCCAATATTCAAAAGTCTTAACAGTGTGTTTTTTTGAAAATTGGCGACATTTTTCCAAATTTCAACTTTTGAAATTTTAAAAAGGACTTTGCTCCTTTTTCCGAAAATGGTAGAAAATTTGCGAAAAAAAATTATTGGGGAACACTATTCCGGCCATTTCTATGAATGTCCAATATTCAAAAGTGTGTTTTTTTGACAATAGGCGACATTCTTCCAAATTTCAACTTAGGAAATTTTAGAAAGGACTTTGCTCCTTTTTCCGAAAATGGTAGAAAATTTGCGAAAAAAAATTATTGGGGAACACTATTCCGGCCATTCCTATGAATGTCCAATATTCAAAAGTGTGTTTTTTTGACAATAGGCGACATTCTTCCAAATTTGGACTGTTGAAATTTTAAAAAGGACTTTGCTCTTTTTTCCGAAAATTGTAGGAGATAAGCGTAGAAACATTATTGGAGAACACTCTTCCGGCCATTTCTATGAATGTCCAATATTCAAAAGTCTTAACAGTGTGTTTTTTTGAAAATTGGCGACATTTTTCCAAATTTCGACTTTTGAAATTTTAAAAAGGACTTTGCTCCTTTTTCCGAAAATGGTAGAAAATTTGCGAAAAAAAATTATTGGGGAACACTATTCCGGCCATTTCTATGAATGTCCAATATTCAAAAGTGTGTTTTTTTGACAATAGGCGACATTCTTCCAAATTTCAACTTTTGAAATTTTAGAAAGGACTTTGCCCCTTTTTCCGAAAATGGTAGAAAATTTGCGAAAAAAATTATTGGGGAACACTATTCCGGCCATTCCTATGAATGTCCAATATTCAAAAGTGTGTTTTTTTGACAATAGGCGACATTCTTCCAAATTTCGACTTTTGAAATTTTAAAAAGGACTTTGCTCCTTTTTCCGAAAATGGTAGAAAATTTGCAAAAAAAAATTATTGGGGAACACTATTCCGGCCATTCCTATGAATGTCCAATATTCAAAAGTGTGTTTTTTTGACAATAGGCGACATTCTTCCAAATTTCGACTTTTGAAATTTTAAAAAGGACTTTGCTCCTTTTTCCGAAAATGGTAGAAAATTTGCGAAAAAATTATTTATTAATATTAAAACATTCTTCCAAATTTCGACTTTTGAAATTTTAAAAAGGACTTTGCTTCTTTTTCCGAAAATGGTAGAAAATTTGCAAAAAAAAATTATTGGGGAACACTATTCCGGCCATTCCTATGACTGTCCAATATTCAAAAGTGTGTCTTTTTGACAATAGGCGACATTCTTCCAAATTTGGACTGTTGAAATTTTAAAAAGGACTTTGCTCCTTTTTCCGAAAATTGTAGGAGATAAGCGTAAAAACATTATTGGAGAACACTCTTCCGGCCATTTCTATGAATGTCCAATATTCAAAAGTCTTAACAGTGTGTTTTTTTGAAAATTGGCGACATTTTTCCAAATTTCAACTTTTGAAATTTTAAAAAGGACTTTGCTCCTTTTTCCGAAAATGGTAGAAAATTTGCGAAAAAAAATTATTGGGGAACACTATTCCGGCCATTCCTATGAATGTCCAATATTCAAAAGTGTGTTTTTTTGACAATAGGCGACATTCTTCCAAATTTGGACTGTTGAAATTTTAAAAAGGACTTTGCTCTTTTTTCCGAAAATTGTAGGAGATAAGCGTAGAAACATTATTGGAGAACACTCTTCCGGCCATTTCTATGAATGTCCAATATTCAAAAGTCTTAACAGTGTGTTTTTTTGAAAATTGGCGACATTTTTCCAAATTTCGACTTTTGAAATTTTAAAAAGGACTTTGCTCCTTTTTCCGAAAATGGTAGAAAATTTGCGAAAAAAAATTATTGGGGAACACTATTCCGGCCATTTCTATGAATGTCCAATATTCAAAAGTGTGTTTTTTTGACAATAGGCGACATTCTTCCAAATTTCAACTTTTGAAATTTTAGAAAGGACTTTGCCCCTTTTTCCGAAAATGGTAGAAAATTTGCGAAAAAAATTATTGGGGAACACTATTCCGGCCATTCCTATGAATGTCCAATATTCAAAAGTGTGTTTTTAAAAAAAAATTTTAAAAAGGACTTTGCTCCTTTTTCCGAAAATGGTAGAAAATTTGCGAAAAAATTATTTATTAATATTAAAACATTCTTCCAAATTTCGACTTTTGAAATTTTAAAAAGGACTTTGCTTCTTTTTCCGAAAATGGTAGAAAATTTGCAAAAAAAAATTATTGGGGAACACTATTCCGGCCATTCCTATGACTGTCCAATATTCAAAAGTGTGTCTTTTTGACAATAGGCGACATTCTTCCAAATTTGGACTGTTGAAATTTTAAAAAGGACTTTGCTCCTTTTTCCGAAAATTGTAGGAGATAAGCGTAAAAACATTATTGGAGAACACTCTTCCGGCCATTTCTATGAATGTCCAATATTCAAAAGTCTTAACAGTGTGTTTTTTTGAAAATTGGCGACATTTTTCCAAATTTCAACTTTTGAAATTTTAAAAAGGACTTTGCTCCTTTTTCCGAAAATGGTAGAAAATTTGCGAAAAAAAATTATTGGGGAACACTATTCCGGCCATTTCTATGAATGTCCAATATTCAAAAGTGTGTTTTTTTGACAATAGGCGACATTCTTCCAAATTTCAACTTAGGAAATTTTAAAAAGGACTTTGCTCCTTTTTCCGAAAATGGTAGAAAATTTGCGAAAAAAAATTATTGGGGAACACTATTCCGGCCATTCCTATGAATGTCCAATATTCAAAAGTGTGTTTTTTTGACAATAGGCGACATTCTTCCAAATTTGGACTGTTGAAATTTTAAAAAGGACTTTGCTCTTTTTTCCGAAAATTGTAGGAGATAAGCGTAGAAACATTATTGGAGAACACTCTTCCGGCCATTCCTATGAATGTCCAATATTCAAAAGTGTGTTTTTTTGACAATAGGCGACATTCTTCCAAATTTCGACTTTTGAAATTTTAAAAAGGACTTTGCTCCTTTTTCCGAATATGGTAGAAAATTTGCGAAAAAATTATTTATTAATATTAAAACATTCTTCCAAATTTCGACTTTTGAAATTTTAAAAAGGACTTTGCTTCTTTTTCCGAAAATGGTAGAAAATTTGCAAAAAAAAATTATTGGGGAACACTATTCCGGCCATTCCTATGAATGTCCAATATTCAAAAGTGTGTTTTTTGACAATAGGCGACATTCTTCCAAATTTGGACTGTTGAAATTTTAAAAAGGACTTTGCTCCTTTTTCCGAAAATTGTAGGAGATAAGCGTAAAAACATTATTGGAGAACACTCTTCCGGCCATTTCTATGAATGTCCAATATTCAAAAGTCTTAACAGTGTGTTTTTTTGAAAATTGGCGACATTTTTCCAAATTTCAACTTTTGAAATTTTAAAAAGGACTTTGCTCCTTTTTCCGAAAATGGTAGAAAATTTGCGAAAAAAAATTATTGGGGAACACTATTCCGGCCATTTCTATGAATGTCCAATATTCAAAAGTGTGTTTTTTTGACAATAGGCGACATTCTTCCAAATTTCAACTTAGGAAATTTTAGAAAGGACTTTGCTCCTTTTTCCGAAAATGGTAGAAAATTTGCGAAAAAAAATTATTGGGGAACACTATTCCGGCCATTCCTATGAATGTCCAATATTCAAAAGTGTGTTTTTTTGACAATAGGCGACATTCTTCCAAATTTGGACTGTTGAAATTTTAAAAAGGACTTTGCTCTTTTTTCCGAAAATTGTAGGAGATAAGCGTAGAAACATTATTGGAGAACACTCTTCCGGCCATTTCTATGAATGTCCAATATTCAAAAGTCTTAACAGTGTGTTTTTTTGAAAATTGGCGACATTTTTCCAAATTTCGACTTTTGAAATTTTAAAAAGGACTTTGCTCCTTTTTCCGAAAATGGTAGAAAATTTGCGAAAAAAAATTATTGGGGAACACTATTCCGGCCATTTCTATGAATGTCCAATATTCAAAAGTGTGTTTTTTTGACAATAGGCGACATTCTTCCAAATTTCAACTTAGGAAATTTTAAAAAGGACTTTGCTCCTTTTTCCGAAAATGGTAGAAAATTTGCGAAAAAAAATTATTGGGGAACACTATTCCGGCCATTCCTATGAATGTCCAATATTCAAAAGTGTGTTTTTTTGACAATAGGCGACATTCTTCCAAATTTGGACTGTTGAAATTTTAAAAAGGACTTTGCTCTTTTTTCCGAAAATTGTAGGAGATAAGCGTAGAAACATTATTGGAGAACACTCTTCCGGCCATTCCTATGAATGTCCAATATTCAAAAGTGTGTTTTTTTGACAATAGGCGACATTCTTCCAAATTTCGACTTTTGAAATTTTAAAAAGGACTTTGCTCCTTTTTCCGAATATGGTAGAAAATTTGCGAAAAAATTATTTATTAATATTAAAACATTCTTCCAAATTTCGACTTTTGAAATTTTAAAAAGGACTTTGCTTCTTTTTCCGAAAATGGTAGAAAATTTGCAAAAAAAAATTATTGGGGAACACTATTCCGGCCATTCCTATGAATGTCCAATATTCAAAAGTGTGTTTTTTGACAATAGGCGACATTCTTCCAAATTTGGACTGTTGAAATTTTAAAAAGGACTTTGCTCCTTTTTCCGAAAATTGTAGGAGATAAGCGTAAAAACATTATTGGAGAACACTCTTCCGGCCATTTCTATGAATGTCCAATATTCAAAAGTCTTAACAGTGTGTTTTTTTGAAAATTGGCGACATTTTTCCAAATTTCAACTTTTGAAATTTTAAAAAGGACTTTGCTCCTTTTTCCGAAAATGGTAGAAAATTTGCGAAAAAAAATTATTGGGGAACACTATTCCGGCCATTTCTATGAATGTCCAATATTCAAAAGTGTGTTTTTTTGACAATAGGCGACATTCTTCCAAATTTCAACTTAGGAAATTTTAGAAAGGACTTTGCTCCTTTTTCCGAAAATGGTAGAAAATTTGCGAAAAAAAATTATTGGGGAACACTATTCCGGCCATTCCTATGAATGTCCAATATTCAAAAGTGTGTTTTTTTGACAATAGGCGACATTCTTCCAAATTTGGACTGTTGAAATTTTAAAAAGGACTTTGCTCTTTTTTCCGAAAATTGTAGGAGATAAGCGTAGAAACATTATTGGAGAACACTCTTCCGGCCATTTCTATGAATGTCCAATATTCAAAAGTCTTAACAGTGTGTTTTTTTGAAAATTGGCGACATTTTTCCAAATTTCGACTTTTGAAATTTTAAAAAGGACTTTGCTCCTTTTTCCGAAAATGGTAGAAAATTTGCGAAAAAAAATTATTGGGGAACACTATTCCGGCCATTTCTATGAATGTCCAATATTCAAAAGTGTGTTTTTTTGACAATAGGCGACATTCTTCCAAATTTCAACTTTTGAAATTTTAGAAAGGACTTTGCTCCTTTTTCCGAAAATGGTAGAAAATTTGCGAAAAAAATTATTGGGGAACACTATTCCGGCCATTCCTATGAATGTCCAATATTCAAAAGTCTTAACAGTGTGTTTTTTTGACAATAGGCGACATTCTTCCAAATTTCAACTTAGGAAATTTTAAAAAGGACTTTGCTCCTTTTTCCGAAAATGGTAGAAAATTTGCGAAAAAAATTATTGGGGAACACTATTCCGGCCATTCCTATGAATGTCCAATATTCAAAAGTGTGTTTTTTTGACAATAGGCGACATTCTTCCAAATTTCGACTTTTGAAATTTTAAAAAGGACTTTGCTCCTTTTTCCGAAATGGTAGTAAATTTGCGAAAAAAAATTATTGGGGAACTATTCCGGCCATTCCTATGAATGTCCAATATTCAAAAGTGTGTTTTTTTGACAATAGGCGACATTCTTCCAAATTTCGACTTTTGAAATTTTAAAAAGGACTTTGCTCCTTATTCCGAAAATGGTAGAAAATTTGCATAAAAAAATTATTGGGGAACACTATTCCGGCCATTCCTATGAATGTCCAATATTCAAAAGTGTGTTTTTTTGACAACAGGCGACATTCTTCCAAATTTCGACTTTTGAAATTTTAAAAAGGACTTTGCTCCTTTTTCCGAAAATGGTAGAAAATTTGCGAAAAAAATTATTGGGGAACACTATTCCGGCCATTCCTATGAATGTCCAATATTCAAAAGTGTGTTTTTTTGACAATAGGCGACATTCTTCCAAATTTCGACTTTTGAAATTTTAAAAAGGACTTTGCTCCTTTTTCCGAAAATTGTAGGAGATAAGCGTAAAAACATTATTGGAGAACACTCTTCCGGCCATTTCTATGAATGTCCAATATTCAAAAGTCTTAACAGTGTGTTTTTTTGACAATAGGCGACATTCTTCCAAATTTCAACTTAGGAAATTTTAGAAAGGACTTTGCTCCTTTTTCCGAAAATGGTAGAAAATTTGCGAAAAAAAATTATTGGGGAACACTATTCCGGCCATTCCTATAAATGTCCAATATTCAAAAGTGTGTTTTTTTGACAATAGGTGACATTCTTCCAAATTTCGACTTTTGAAATTTTAAAAAGGACTTTGCTCCTTTTTCCGAAAATTGTAGGAGATAAGCGTAAAAACATTATTGGAGAACACTCTTCCGGCCATTTCTATGAATGTCCAATATTCAAAAGTCTTAACAGTGTGTTTTTTTGACAATAGGCGACATTCTTCCAAATTTCAACTTAGGAAATTTTAGAAAGGACTTTGCTCCTTTTTCCGAAAATGGTAGAAAATTTGCGAAAAAAAATTATTGGGGAACACTATTCCGGCCATTTCTATGAATGTTCAATATTCAAAAGTGTGTTTTTTTGACAACAGGCGACATTCTTCCAAATTTCGACTTTTGAAATTTTAAAAAGGACTTTGCTCCTTTTTCCGAAAATGGTAGAAAATTTGCGAAAAAAATTATTGGGGAACACTATTCCGGCCATTCCTATGAATGTCCAATATTCAAAAGTGTGTTTTTTTGACAATAAGCGACATTCTTCCAAATTTCGACTTTTGAAATTTTAAAAAGGACTTTGCTCCTTTTTCCGAAAATGGTAGAAAATTTGCGAAAAAAATTATTGGGGAACACTATTCCGGCCATTCCTATGAATGTCCAATATTCAAAAGTGTGTTTTTTTGACAATAAGCGACATTCTTCCAAATTTCGACTTTTGAAATTTTAAAAAGGACTTTGCTCCTTTTTCCGAAAATGGTAGAAAATTTGCGAAAAAAATTATTGGGGAACACTATTCCGGCCATTCCTATGAATGTCCAATATTCAAAAGTGTGTTTTTTTGACAATAAGCGACATTCTTCCAAATTTCGACTTTTGAAATTTTAAAAAGGACTTTGCTCCTTTTTCCGAAAATGGTAGAAAATTTGCGAAAAAAAATTATTGGGGAACACTATTCCGGCCATTCCTATAAATGTCCAATATTCAAAAGTGTGTTTTTTTTGACAATAGGTGACATTCTTCCAAATTTCGACTTTTGAAATTTTAAAAAGGCCTTTGCTCCTTTTTCCGAAAATTGTAGAAGATAAGCGAAAAAACATTATTGAAGAACACTCTTCCGGCCATTTCTATGAATGTCCAATATTCAAAAGTCTTAACAGTGTGTTTTTTTTGACAATAGGTGACATTCTTCCAAATTTCGACTTTTGAAATTTTAAAGAGGACTTTGCTCCTTTTTCCGAAATGGTAGTAAATTTGCGAAAAAAAATTATTGGGGAACTATTCCGGCCATTCCTATGAATGTCCAATATTCAAAAGTGTGTTTTTTTGACAATAGGCGACATTCTTCCAAATTTGGACTGTTGAAATTTTAAAAAGGACTTTGCTCTTTTTTCCGAAAATTGTAGGAGATAAGCGTAGAAACATTATTGGAGAACACTCTTCCGGCCATTTCTATGAATGTCCAATATTCAAAAGTCTTAACAGTGTGTTTTTTTGAAAATTGGCGACATTTTTCCAAATTTCGACTTTTGAAATTTTAAAAAGGACTTTGCTCCTTTTTCCGAAAATGGTAGAAAATTTGCGAAAAAAAATTATTGGGGAACACTATTCCGGCCATTTCTATGAATGTCCAATATTCAAAAGTGTGTTTTTTTGACAATAGGCGACATTCTTCCAAATTTCAACTTTTGAAATTTTAGAAAGGACTTTGCTCCTTTTTCCGAAAATGGTAGAAAATTTGCGAAAAAAATTATTGGGGAACACTATTCCGGCCATTCCTATGAATGTCCAATATTCAAAAGTGTGTTTTTTTGACAATAGGCGACATTCTTCCAAATTTCGACTTTTGAAATTTTAAAAAGGACTTTGCTCCTTTTTCCGAAAATGGTAGAAAATTTGCGAAAAAAATTATTGGGGAACACTATTCCGGCCATTCCTATGAATGTCCAATATTCAAAAGTGTGTTTTTTTGACAATAGGCGACATTCTTCCAAATTTCGACTTTTGAAATTTTAGAAAGGACTTTGCTCCTTTTTCCGAAAATGGTAGAAAATTTGCGAAAAAAATTATTGGGGAACACTATTCCGGCCATTCCTATAAATGTCCAATATTCAAAAGTGTGTTTTTTTGACAATAGGTGACATTCTTCCAAATTTCGACTTTTGAAATTTTAAAAAGGACTTTGCTCCTTTTTCCGAAAATTGTAGGAGATAAGCGTAAAAACATTATTGGAGAACACTCTTCCGGCCATTTCTATGAATGTCCAATATTCAAAAGTCTTAACAGTGTGTTTTTTTGACAATAGGCGACATTCTTCCAAATTTCAACTTAGGAAATTTTAGAAAGGACTTTGCTCCTTTTTCCGAAAATGGTAGAAAATTTGCGAAAAAAAATTATTGGGGAACACTATTCCGGCCATTCCTATAAATGTCCAATATTCAAAAGTGTGTTTTTTTGACAATAGGTGACATTCTTCCAAATTTCGACTTTTGAAATTTTAAAAAGGACTTTGCTCCTTTTTCCGAAAATTGTAGGAGATAAGCGTAAAAACATTATTGGAGAACACTCTTCCGGCCATTTCTATGAATGTCCAATATTCAAAAGTCTTAACAGTGTGTTTTTTTGACAATAGGCGACATTCTTCCAAATTTCAACTTAGGAAATTTTAGAAAGGACTTTGCTCCTTTTTCCGAAAATGGTAGAAAATTTGCGAAAAAAAATTATTGGGGAACACTATTCCGGCCATTTCTATGAATGTTCAATATTCAAAAGTGTGTTTTTTTGACAACAGGCGACATTCTTCCAAATTTCGACTTTTGAAATTTTAAAAAGGACTTTGCTCCTTTTTCCGAAAATGGTAGAAAATTTGCGAAAAAAATTATTGGGGAACACTATTCCGGCCATTCCTATGAATGTCCAATATTCAAAAGTGTGTTTTTTTGACAATAAGCGACATTCTTCCAAATTTCGACTTTTGAAATTTTAAAAAGGACTTTGCTCCTTTTTCCGAAAATGGTAGAAAATTTGCGAAAAAAATTATTGGGGAACACTATTCCGGCCATTCCTATGAATGTCCAATATTCAAAAGTGTGTTTTTTTGACAATAAGCGACATTCTTCCAAATTTCGACTTTTGAAATTTTAAAAAGGACTTTGCTCCTTTTTCCGAAAATGGTAGAAAATTTGCGAAAAAAAATTATTGGGGAACACTATTCCGGCCATTCCTATAAATGTCCAATATTCAAAAGTGTGTTTTTTTTGACAATAGGTGACATTCTTCCAAATTTCGACTTTTGAAATTTTAAAAAGGCCTTTGCTCCTTTTTCCGAAAATTGTAGAAGATAAGCGAAAAAACATTATTGAAGAACACTCTTCCGGCCATTTCTATGAATGTCCAATATTCAAAAGTCTTAACAGTGTGTTTTTTTGAAAATTGGCGACATTTTTCCAAATTTCAACTTTTGAAATTTTAGAAAGGACTTTGCTCCTTTTTCCGAAAATGGTAGAAAATTTACGAAAAAAAATTATTGGGGAACACTATTCCGGCCATTCCTATGAATGTCCAATATTCAAAAGTGTGTTTTTTTGACAATAGGCGACATTCTTCCAAATTTCGACTTTTGAAATTTTAAAAAGGACTTTGCTCCTTATTCCGAAAATGGTAGAAAATTTGCGAAAAAAAATTATTGGGGAACACTATTCCGGCCATTCCTATAAATGTCCAATATTCAAAAGTGTGTTTTTTTTGACAATAGGTGACATTCTTCCAAATTTCGACTTTTGAAATTTTAAAGAGGACTTTGCTCCTTTTTCCGAAATGGTAGTAAATTTGCGAAAAAAAATTATTGGGGAACTATTCCGGCCATTCCTATGAATGTCCAATATTCAAAAGTGTGTTTTTTTGACAATAGGCGACATTCTTCCAAATTTCGACTTTTGAAATTTTAAAAAGGACTTTGCTCCTTATTCCGAAAATGGTAGAAAATTTGCATAAAAAAATTATTGGGGAACACTATTCCGGCCATTCCTATGAATGTCCAATATTCAAAAGTGTGTTTTTTTGACAATAGGCGACATTCTTCCAAATTTCGACTTTTGAAATTTTAAAAAGGACTTTGCTCCTTATTCCGAAAATGGTAGAAAATTTGCATAAAAAAATTATTGGGGAACACTATTCCGGCCATTCCTATGAATGTCCAATATTCAAAAGTGTGTTTTTTTGACAATAGGCGACATTCATCCAAATTTCGACTTTTGAAATTTTAAAGAGGACTTTGCTCCTTTTTCCAAAAATGGTAGAAAATTTGCGAAAAAAAATTATTGGGGAACACTATTCCGGCCATTCCTATGAATGTCCAATATTCAAAAGTGTGTTTTTTTGATAATAGGCGACATTCATCCAAATTTCGACTTTTGAAATTTTAAAGAGGACTTTGCTCCTTTTTCCAAAAATGGTAGTAAAATTGCGAAAAAAAATTATTGGGGAACACTATTCCGGCCATTCCTAGGAATGTCCAATATTCAAAAGTGTGTTTTTTTGACAATAGGCGACATTCTTCCAAATTTCGACTTTTGAAATTTTAAAAAGGACTTTGCTCCTTTTTCCGAAAATGGTAGAAAATTTGCGAAAAAAAATTATTGGGGAACACTATTCCGGCCATTCCTATGAATGTCCAATATTCAAAAGTGTGTTTTTTTTGACAATAGGTGACATTCTTCCAAATTTCGACTTTTGAAATTTTAAAAAGGACTTTGCTCCTTTTTCCGAAAATTGTAGGAAATAAGCGTAAAAACATTATTGAAGAACACTCTTCCGGTCATTTCTATGAATGTCCAATATTCAAAAGTCTTAACAGTGTGTTTTTTTGAAAATTGGCGACATTTTTCCAAATTTCGACTTTTGAAATTTTAAAAAGGACTTTGCTCCTTTTTCCGAAAATGGTAGAAAATTTGCGAAAAAAATTATTGGGGAACACTATTCCGGCCATTCCTATGAATGTCCAATATTCAAAAGTGTGTTTTTTTGACAATAGGCGACATTCTTCCAAATTTCGACTTTTGAAATTTTAAAAAGGACTTTGCTCCTTTTTCCGAAAATGGTAGAAAATTTGCGAAAAAAATTATTGGGGAACACTATTCCGGCCATTCCTATGAATGTCCAATATTCAAAAGTGTGTTTTTTTGACAATAGGCGACATTCTTCCAAATTTCGACTTTTGAAATTTTAAAAAGGACTTTGCTCCTTTTTCCGAAAATGGTAGAAAATTTGCGAAAAAAATTATTGGGGAACACTATTCCGGCCATTCCTATGAATGTCCAATATTCAAAAGTGTGGTTTTTTGACAATAAGCGACATTCTTCCAAATTTCGACTTTTGAAATTTTAAAAAGGACTTTGCTCCTTTTTCCGAAAATGGTAGAAAATTTGCGAAAAAAAATTATTGGGGAACACTATTCCGGCCATTCCTATAAATGTCCAATATTCAAAAGTGTGTTTTTTTTTGACAATAGGTGACATTCTTCCAAATTTCGACTTTTGAAATTTTAAAAAGGACTTTGCTCCTTTTTCCGAAAATTGTAGAAGATAAGCGAAAAAACATTATTGAAGAACACTCTTCCGGCCATTTCTATGAATGTCCAATATTCAAAAGTCTTAACAGTGTGTTTTTTTGAAAATTGGCGCCATTTTTCCAAATTTCAACTTTTGAAATTTTAGAAAGGACTTTGCTCCTTTTTCCGAAAATGGTAGAAAATTTACGAAAAAAAATTATTGGGGAACACTATTCCGGCCATTCCTATGAATGTTCAATATTCAAAAATGTTTTTTTTTGACAATAGGCGACATTCTTCCAAATTTCGACTTTTGAAATTTTAAAAAGGACTTTGCTCCTTTTTCCGAAAATGTAAGAAAATTAGCGAAAAAAAATTATTGGGGAACACTATTCCGGCCATTTCTATGAATGTCCAATATTCAAAAGTGTGTTTTTTTGACAATAGGCGACATTCTTCCAAATTTCAACTTTTGAAATTTTAGAAAGGACTTTGCTCCTTTTTCCGAAAATGGTAGAAAATTTGCGAAAAAAAATTATTGGGGAACACTATTCCGGCCATTCCTATGAATGTCCAATATTCAAAAGTGTGTTTTTTTGACAATAGGCGACATTCATCCAAATTTCGACTTTTGAAATTTTAAAGAGGACTTTGCTCCTTTTTCCAAAAATGGTAGTAAAATTGCGAAAAAAATTATTGGGGAACACTATTCCGGCCATTCCTATGAATGTCCAATATTCAAAAGTGTGTTTTTTTGACAATAGGCGACATTCTTCCAAATTTCGACTTTTGAAATTTTAAAAAGGACTTTGCTCCTTTTTCCGAAAATGGTAGAAAATTTGCGAAAAAAAATTATTGGAGAACACTATTCCGGCCATTCCTATGAATGTCCAATATTCAAAAGTGTGTTTTTTTGACAATAGGCGACATTCTTCCAAATTTCGACTTTTGAAATTTTAAAAAGGACTTTGCTCCTTTTTCCGAAAATGGTAGAAAATTTGCGAAAAAAAATTATTGGAGAACACTATTCCGGCCATTCCTATGAATGTCCAATATTCAAAAGTGTGTTTTTTTGATAATAGGCGACATTCATCCAAATTTCGACTTTTGAAATTTTAAAGAGGACTTTGCTCCTTTTTCCAAAAATGGTAGTAAAATTGCGAAAAAAAATTATTGGGGAACACTATTCCGGCCATTCCTATGAATGTCCAATATTCAAAAGTGTGTTTTTTTGACAATAGGCGACATTCTTCCAAATTTGGACTGTTGAAATTTTAGAAAGGACTTTGCTCCTTTTTTCGAAAATGGTAGAAAATTTGCGAAAAAAAATTATTGGGGAACACTATTCCGGCCATTCCTATGAATGTCCAATATTCAAAAGTGTGTTTTTTTGACAATAGGCGACATTCTTCCAAATTTGGACTGTTGAAATTTTAAAAAGGACTTTGCTCTTTTTTCCGAAAATTGTAGGAGATAAGCGTAGAAACATTATTGGAGAACACTCTTCCGGCCATTTCTATGAATGTCCAATATTCAAAAGTCTTAACAGTGTGTTTTTTTGAAAATTGGCGACATTTTTCCAAATTTCGACTTTTGAAATTTTAAAAAGGACTTTGCTCCTTTTTCCGAAAATGGTAGAAAATTTGCGAAAAAAAATTATTGGGGAACACTATTCCGGCCATTTCTATGAATGTCCAATATTCAAAAGTGTGTTTTTTTGACAATAGGCGACATTCTTCCAAATTTCAACTTTTGAAATTTTAGAAAGGACTTTGCTCCTTTTTCCGAAAATGGTAGAAAATTTGCGAAAAAAATTATTGGGGAACACTATTCCGGCCATTCCTATGAATGTCCAATATTCAAAAGTGTGTTTTTTTGACAATAGGCGACATTCTTCCAAATTTCGACTTTTGAAATTTTAAAAAGGACTTTGCTCCTTTTTCCGAAAATGGTAGAAAATTTGCGAAAAAAAATTATTGGGGAACACTATTCCGGCCATTCCTATGAATGTCCAATATTCAAAAGTGTGTTTTTTTGACAATAAGCGACATTCTTCCAAATTTCGATTTTTGAAATTTTAAAAAGGACTTTGCTCCTTTTTCCGAAAATGGTAGAAAATTTGCGAAAAAAAATTATTGGGGAACACTATTCCGGCCATTTCTATGAATGTCCAATATTCAAAAGTCTTAACAGTGTGTTTTTTTGAAAATTGGCGACATTTTTCCAAATTTCAACTTTTGAAATTTTAGAAAGGACTTTGCTCCTTTTTCCGAAAATGGTAGAAAATTTGCGAAAAAAAATTATTGGGGAACACTATTCCGGCCATTCCTATAAATGTCCAATATTCAAAAGTGTGTTTTTTTTGACAATAGGTGACATTCTTCCAAATTTCGACTTTTGAAATTTTAAAAAGGACTTTGCTCCTTTTTCCGAAAATTGTAGAAGATAAGCAAAAAAACATTATTGAAGAACACTCTTCCGGCCATTTCTATGAATATCCAATATTCAAAAGTCTTAACAGTGTGTTTTTTTGAAAATTGGCGACATTTTTCCAAATTTCGACTTTTGAAATTTTAAAAAGGACTTTGCTCCTTTTTCCGAAAATGGTAGAAAATTTGCGAAAAAAAATTATTGGGGAACACTATTCCGGCCATTTCTATGAATGTCCAATATTCAAAAGTGTGTTTTTTTGACAATAGGCGACATTCTTCCAAATTTCGACTTTTGAAATTTTAAAAAGGACTTTGCTCCTTATTCCGAAAATGGTAGAAAATTTGGGAAAAAAAATTATTGGGGAACACTATTCCGGCCATTCCTATAAATGTCCAATATTCAAAAGTGTGTTTTTTTTGACAATAGGTGACATTCTTCCAAATTTCGACTTTTGAAATTTTAAAGAGGACTTTGCTCCTTTTTCCGAAATGGTAGTAAATTTGCGAAAAAAAATTATTGGGGAACACTATTCCGGCCATTCCTATGAATGTCCAATATTCAAAAGTGTGTTTTTTTGACAATAGGCGACATTCTTCCAATTTTCGACTTTTGAAATTTTAAAAAGGACTTTGCTCCTTTTTCCGAAAATGGTAGAAAATTTGCGAAAAAACATTATTGGAGAACACTCTTCCGGCCATTTCTATGAATGTCCAATATTCAAAAGTCTTAGCAGTGTGTTTTTTTGAAAATTGGCGACATTTTTCCAAATTTCGACTTTTGAAATTTTAAAAAGGACTTTGCTCCTTTTTCCGAAAATGGTAGAAAATTTGCGAAAAAAATTATTGGGGAACACTATTCCGGCCATTTCTATGAATGTCCAATATTCAAAAGTGTGTTTTTTTGACAATAGGCGACATTCTTCCAAATTTCAACTTTTGAAATTTTAGAAAGGACTTTGCTCCTTTTTCCGAAAATGGTAGAAAATTTGCGAAAAAAATTATTGGGGAACACTATTCCGGCCATTCCTATGAATGTCCAATATTCAAAAGTGTGTTTTTTTGACAATAGGCGACATTCTTCCAAATTTCGACTTTTGAAATTTTAAAAAGGACTTTGCTCCTTTTTCCGAAAATGGTAGAAAATTTGCGAAAAAAATTATTGGGGAACACTATTCCGGCCATTCCTATGAATGTCCAATATTCAAAAGTGTGTTTTTTTGACAATAGGCGACATTCTTCCAAATTTCGACTTTTGAAATTTTTAAAAGGACTTTGCTCCTTTTTCCGAAAATGGTAGAAAATTTGCGAAAAAAAATTATTGGGGAACACTATTCCGGCCATTCCTATAAATGTCCAATATTCAAAAGTGTGTTTTTTTGACAATAGGTGACATTCTTCCAAATTTCGACTTTTGAAATTTTAAAAAGGACTTTGCTCCTTTTTCCGAAAATTGTAGGAGATAAGCGTAAAAACATTATTGGAGAACACTCTTCCGGCCATTTCTATGAATGTCCAATATTCAAAAGTCTTAACAGTGTGTTTTTTTGACAATAGGCGACATTCTTCCAAATTTCAACTTAGGAAATTTTAGAAAGGACTTTGCTCCTTTTTCCGAAAATGGTAGAAAATTTGCGAAAAAAAATTATTGGGGAACACTATTCCGGCCATTTCTATGAATGTTCAATATTCAAAAGTGTGTTTTTTTGACAACAGGCGACATTCTTCCAAATTTCGACTTTTGAAATTTTAAAAAGGACTTTGCTCCTTTTTCCGAAAATGGTAGAAAATTTGCGAAAAAAATTATTGGGGAACACTATTCCGGCCATTCCTATGAATGTCCAATATTCAAAAGTGTGTTTTTTTGACAATAAGCGACATTCTTCCAAATTTCGACTTTTGAAATTTTAAAAAGGACTTTGCTCCTTTTTCCGAAAATGGTAGAAAATTTGCGAAAAAAATTATTGGGGAACACTATTCCGGCCATTCCTATGAATGTCCAATATTCAAAAGTGTGTTTTTTTGACAATAAGCGACATTCTTCCAAATTTCGACTTTTGAAATTTTAAAAAGGACTTTGCTCCTTTTTCCGAAAATGGTAGAAAATTTGCGAAAAAAAATTATTGGGGAACACTATTCCGGCCATTCCTATAAATGTCCAATATTCAAAAGTGTGTTTTTTTTGACAATAGGTGACATTCTTCCAAATTTCGACTTTTGAAATTTTAAAAAGGACTTTGCTCCTTTTTCCGAAAATTGTAGAAGATAAGGGAAAAAACATTATTGAAGAACACTCTTCCGGCCATTTCTATGAATATCCAATATTCAAAAGTCTTAACAGTGTGTTTTTTTGAAAATTGGCGACATTTTTCCAAATTTCAACTTTTGAAATTTTAGAAAGGACTTTGCTCCTTTTTCCGAAAATGGTAGAAAATTTACGAAAAAAAATTATTGGGGAACACTATTCCGGCCATTCCTATGAATGTCCAATATTCAAAAGTGTGTTTTTTTGACAATAGGCGACATTCTTCCAAATTTCGACTTTTGAAATTTTAAAAAGGACTTTGCTCCTTATTCCGAAAATGGTAGAAAATTTGCATAAAAAAATTATTGGGGAACACTATTCCGGCCATTCCTATGAATGTCCAATATTCAAAAGTGTGTTTTTTTGACAATAGGCGACATTCATCCAAATTTCGACTTTTGAAATTTTAAAGAGGACTTTGCTCCTTTTTCCAAAAATGGTAGAAAATTTGCGAAAAAAAATTATTGGGGAACACTATTCCGGCCATTCCTATGAATGTCCAATATTCAAAAGTGTGTTTTTTTGACAATAGGCGACATTCTTCCAAATTTCGACTTTTGAAATTTTAAAAAGGACTTTGCTCCTTATTCCGAAAATAGTAGAAAATTTGCATAAAAAAATTATTGGGGAACACTATTCCGGCCATTCCTATGAATGTCCAATATTCAAAAGTGTGTTTTTTTGACAATAGGCGACATTCATCCAAATTTCGACTTTTGAAATTTTAAAGAGGACTTTGCTCCTTTTTCCAAAAATGGTAGAAAATTTGCGAAAAAAAATTATTGGGGAACACTATTCCGGCCATTCCTATGAATGTCCAATATTCAAAAGTGTGTTTTTTTGATAATAGGCGACATTCATCCAAATTTCGACTTTTGAAATTTTAAAGAGGACTTTGCTCCTTTTTCCAAAAATGGTAGTAAAATTGCAAAAAAAAATTATTGGGGAACACTATTCCGGCCATTCCTAGGAATGTCCAATATTCAAAAGTGTGTTTTTTTGACAATAGGCGACATTCTTCCAAATTTCGACTTTTGAAATTTTAAAAAGGACTTTGCTCCTTTTTCCGAAAATGGTAGAAAATTTGCGAAAAAAAATTATTGGGGAACACTATTCCGGCCATTCCTATGAATGTCCAATATTCAAAAGTGTGTTTTTTTGACAATAGGCGACATTCTTCCAAATTTGGACTGTTGAAATTTTAAAAAGGACTTTGCTCCTTTTTCCGAAAATGGTAGAAAATTTGCGAAAAAAAATTATTGGGGAACACTATTCCGGCCATTCCTATGAATGTCCAATATTCAAAAGTGTGTTTTTTTGACAATAGGCGACATTCATCTAAATTTCGACTTTTGAAATTTTAAAGAGGACTTTGCTCCTTTTTCCAAAAATGGTAGTAAAATTGCGAAAAAAATTATTGGGGAACACTATTCCGGCCATTCCTATGAATGTCCAATATTCAAAAGTGTGTTTTTTTGACAATAGGCGACATTCTTCCAAATTTCGACTTTTGAAATTTTAAAAAGGACTTTGCTCCTTTTTCCGAAAATGGTAGAAAATTTGCGAAAAAAAATTATTGGGGAACACTATTCCGGCCATTCCTATGAATGTCCAATATTCAAAAATGTTTTTTTTTGACAATAGGCGACATTCTTCCAAATTTCGACTTTTGAAATTTTAAAGAGGACTTTGCTCCTTTTTCCGAAAATGGTAGTAAATTTGCGAAAAAAAATTATTGGGGAACACTATTCCGGCCATTCCTATGAATGTCCAATATTCAAAAGTGTGTTTTTTTGACAATAGGCGACATTCTTCCAAATTTGGACTGTTGAAATTTTAAAAAGGACTTTGCTCCTTTTTCCGAAAATGGTAGAAAATTTGCGAAAAAAAATTATTGGGGAACACTATTCCGGCCATTCCTATGAATGTCCAATATTCAAAAGTGTGTTTTTTTGACAATAGGCGACATTCTTCCAAATTTCAACTTTTGAAATTTTAGAAAGGACTTTGCTCCTTTTTCCGAAAATGGTAGAAAATTTGCGAAAAAAAAATTATTGGGGAACACTATTCCGGCCATTCCTATGAATGTCCAATATTCAAAAGTGTGTTTTTTTGACAATAGGCGACATTCTTCCAAATTTGGACTGTTGAAATTTTAAAAAGGACTTTGCTCTTTTTTCCGAAAATTGTAGGAGATAAGCGTAAAAACATTATTGGAGAACACTCTTCCGGCCATTTCTATGAATGTCCAATATTCAAAAGTCTTAACAGTGTGTTTTTTTGACAATAGGCGACATTCTTCCAAATTTCAACTTAGGAAATTTTAGAAAGGACTTTGCTCCTTTTTCCGAAAATGGTAGAAAATTTGCGAAAAAAAATTATTGGGGAACACTATTCCGGCCATTCCTATGAATGTCCAATATTCAAAAGTGTGTTTTTTTGACAATAGGCGACATTCTTCCAAATTTGGACTGTTGAAATTTTAAAAAGGACTTTGCTCCTTTTTCCGAAAATTATAGGAGATAAGCGTAAAAACATTATTGGAGAACACTCTTCCGGCCATTTCTATGAATGTCCAATATTAAAAAGTCTTAACAGTGTGTTTTTTTGAAAATTGGCGACATTTTTCCAAATTTCAACTTTTGAAATTTTAAAAAGGACTTTGCTCCTTTTTCCGAAAATGGTAGAAAATTTGCGAAAAAAAATTATTGGGGAACACTATTCCGGCCATTCCTATGAATGTCCAATATTCAAAAGTGTGTTTTTTTGACAATAGGCGACATTCTTCCAAATTTCAACTTTTGAAATTTTAGAAAGGACTTTGCTCCTTTTTCCGAAAATGGTAGAAAATTTGCGAAAAAAAATTATTGGGAAACACTATTCCGGCCATTCCTATGAATGTTCAATATTCAAAAGTGTGTTTTTTTGACAATAGGCGACATTCTTCCAAATTTCGACTGTTGAAATTTTAAAAAGGACTTTGCTCCTTTTTCCGAAAATGGTAGAAAATTTGCGAAAAAAAATTATTGGGGAACACTATTCCGGCCATTCCTATGAATGTCCAATATTCAAAAGTCTTAACAGTGTGTTTTTTTGAAAATTGGCGACATTTTTCCAAATTTCAACTTTTGAAATTTTAGAAAGGACTTTGCTCCTTTTTCCGAAAATGGTAGAAAATTTGCGAAAAAAAATTATTGGGGAACACTATTCCGGCCATTCCTATGAATGTCCAATATTCAAAAGTGTGTTTTTTTGACAATAGGCGACATTCTTCCAAATTTCGACTTTTGAAATTTTAAAAAGGACTTTGCTCCTTTTTCCGAAAATGGTAGGAGATGGGCGGAAAAACATTATTGGGGAATACTCTTCCGGCCATTCCTATGAATGTCCAATATTCAAAAGTGTGTTTTTTTGACAATAGGCGACATTCTTCCAAATTTCGACTTTTGAAATTTTAAAAAGGACTTTGCTCCTTTTTCCGAAAATGGTAGAAAATTTGGGAAAAAAAATTATTGGGGAACACTATTCCGGCCATTCCTATGAATGTCCAATATTCAAAAGTGTGTTTTTTTGACAATAAGCGACATTCTTCCAAATTTCGACTTTTGAAATTTTAAAAAGGACTTTGCTCCTTTTTCCGAAAATGGTAGAAAATTTGCGAAAAAAATTATTGGGGAACACTATTCCGGCCATTCCTATGAATGTCCAATATTCAAAAGTGTGTTTTTTTGACAATAGGCGACATTCTTTCAAATTTGGACTGTTGAAATTTTAAAAAGGACTTTGCTCCTTTTTCCGAAAATTGTAGGAGATAAGCGTAAAAACATTATTGGAGAACACTCTTCCGGCCATTACTATGAATGTCCAATATTCAAAAGTCTTAACAGTGTGTTTTTTTTGAAAATTGGCGACATTTTTCCAAATTTCAACTTTTGAAATTTTAAAAAGGACTTTGCTCCTTTTTCCGAAAATGGTAGTAAATTTGCGAAAAAAAATTATTGGGGAACACTATTCCGGCCATTCCTATGAATGTCCAATATTCAAAAGTGTGTTTTTTTGACAATAGGCGACATTCTTCCAAATTTGGACTGTTGAAATTTTAAAAAGGACTTTGCTCCTTTTTCCGAAAATGGTAGAAAATTTGCGAAAAAAAATTGTTGGGGAACACTATTCCGGCCATTCCTATGAATGTCCAATATTCAAAAGTGTGTTTTTTTGACAATAGGCGACATTCTTCCAAATTTCAACTTTTGAAATTTTAGAAAGGACTTTGCTCCTTTTTCCGAAAATGGTAGAAAACTTGCGAAAAAAAATTATTGGGGAACACTATTCCGGCCATTCCTATGAATGTCCAATATTCAAAAGTGTGTTTTTTTGACAATAGGCGACATTCTTCCAAATTTCAACTTTTGAAATTTTAGAAAGGACTTTGCTCCTTTTTCCGAAAATGGTAGAAAATTTGCGAAAAAAAAATTATTGGGGAACACTATTCCGGCCATTCCTATGAATGTCCAATATTCAAAAGTGTGTTTTTTTGACAATAGGCGACATTCTTCCAAATTTGGACTGTTGAAATTTTAAAAAGGACTTTGCTCCTTTTTCCGAAAATGGTAGAAAATTTGCGAAAAAAAATTATTGGGGAACACTATTCCGGCCATTCCTATGAATGTCCAATATTCAAAAGTGTGTTTTTTGGACAATAGGCGACATTCTTCCAAATTTGGACTGTTGAAATTTTAAAAAGGACTTTGCTCCTTTTTCCGAAAATTATAGGAGATAAGCGTAAAAACATTATTGGAGAACACTCTTCCGGCCATTTCTATGAATGTCCAATATTCAAAAGTCTTAACAGTGTGTTTTTTTGAAAATTGGCGACATTTTTCCAAATTTCAACTTTTGAAATTTTAAAAAGGACTTTGCTCCTTATTCCGAAAATGGTAGAAAATTTGCGAAAAAAAATTATTGGGGAACACTATTCCGGCCATTCCTATGAATGTCCAATATTCAAAAGTGTGTTTTTTTGACAATAGGCGACATTCTTCCAAATTTCAACTTTTGAAATTTTAGAAAGGACTTTGCTCCTTTTTCCGAAAATGGTAGAAAATTTGCGAAAAAAAAATTATTGGGGAACACTATTCCGGCCATTCCTATGAATGTCCAATATTCAAAAGTGTGTTTTTTTGACAATAGGCGACATTCTTCCAAATTTGGACTGTTGAAATTTTAAAAAGGACTTTGCTCCTTTTTCCGAAAATGGTAGAAAATTTGCGAAAAAAAATTATTGGGGAACACTATTCCGGCCATTCCTATGAATGTCCAATATTCAAAAGTGTGTTTTTTTGACAATAGGCGACATTCTTCCAAATTTCAACTTTTGAAATTTTAGAAAGGACTTTGCTCCTTTTTCCGAAAATGGTAGAAAATTTGCGAAAAAAAATTATTGGGGAACACTATTCCGGCCATTCCTATGAATGTCCAATATTCAAAAGTGTGTTTTTTTGACAATAGGCGACATTCTTCCAAATTTCAACTTTTGAAATTTTAGAAAGGACTTTGCTCCTTTTTCCGAAAATGGTAGAAAATTTGCGAAAAAAAAATTATTGGGGAACACTATTCCGGCCATTCCTATGAATGTCCAATATTCAAAAGTGTGTTTTTTTGACAATAGGCGACATTCTTCCAAATTTGGACTGTTGAAATTTTAAAAAGGACTTTGCTCCTTTTTCCGAAAATGGTAGAAAATTTGCGAAAAAAAATTATTGGGGAACACTATTCCGGCCATTCCTATGAATGTCCAATATTCAAAAGTGTGTTTTTTTTGACAATAGGCGACATTCTTCCAAATTTGGACTGTTGAAATTTTAAAAAGGACTTTGCTCCTTTTTCCGAAAATTATAGGAGATAAGCGTAAAAACATTATTGGAGAACACTCTTCCGGCCATTTCTATGAATGTCCAATATTCAAAAGTCTTAACAGTGTGTTTTTTTGAAAATTGGCGACATTTTTCCAAATTTCAACTTTTGAAATTTTAAAAAGGACTTTGCTCCTTATTCCGAAAATGGTAGAAAATTTGCGAAAAAAAATTATTGGGGAACACTATTCCGGCCATTCCTATGAATGTCCAATATTCAAAAGTGTGTTTTTTTGACAATAGGCGACATTCTTCCAAATTTCAACTTTTGAAATTTTAGAAAGGACTTTGCTCCTTTTTCCGAAAATGGTAGAAAATTTGCGAAAAAAAAATTATTGGGGAACACTATTCCGGCCATTCCTATGAATGTCCAATATTCAAAAGTGTGTTTTTTTGACAATAGGCGACAATCTTCCAAATTTGGACTGTTGAAATTTTAAAAAGGACTTTGCTCCTTTTTCCGAAAATGGTAGAAAATTTGCGAAAAAAAATTATTGGGGAACACTATTCCGGCCATTCCTATGAATGTCCAATATTCAAAAGTGTGTTTTTTTGACAATAGGCGACATTCTTCCAAATTTCAACTTTTGAAATTTTAGAAAGGACTTTGCTCCTTTTTCCGAAAATGGTAGAAAATTTGCGAAAAAAAAATTATTGGGGAACACTATTCCGGCCATTCCTATGAATGTCCAATATTCAAAAGTGTGTTTTTTTGACAATAGGCGACATTCTTCCAAATTTGGACTGTTGAAATTTTAAAAAGGACTTTGCTCTTTTTTCCGAAAATTGTAGGAGATAAGCGTAAAAACATTATTGGAGAACACTCTTCCGGCCATTTCTATGAATGTCCAATATTCAAAAGTCTTAACAGTGTGTTTTTTTGACAATAGGCGACATTCTTCCAAATTTCAACTTAGGAAATTTTAGAAAGGACTTTGCTCCTTTTTCCGAAAATGGTAGAAAATTTGCGAAAAACAATTATTGGGGAACACTATTCCGGCCATTCCTATGAATGTCCAATATTCAAAAGTGTGTTTTTTTGACAATAGGCGACATTCTTCCAAATTTGGACTGTTGAAATTTTAAAAAGGACTTTGCTCCTTTTTCCGAAAATGGTAGAAAATTTGCGAAAAAAAATTATTGGGGAACACTATTCCGGCCATTCCTATGAATGTCCAATATTCAAAAGTGTGTTTTTTTGACAATAGGCGACATTCTTCCAAATTTCAACTTTTGAAATTTTAGAAAGGACTTTGCTCCTTTTTCCGAAAATGGTAGAAAATTTGCGAAAAAAAATTATTGGGGAACACTATTCCGGCCATTCCTATGAATGTCCAATATTCAAAAGTGTGTTTTTTTGACAATAGGCGACATTCTTCCAAATTTCAACTTTTGAAATTTTAGAAAGGACTTTGCTCCTTTTTCCGAAAATGGTAGAAAATTTGCGAAAAAAAAATTATTGGGGAACACTATTCCGGCCATTCCTATGAATGTCCAATATTCAAAAGTGTGTTTTTTTGACAATAGGCGACATTCTTCCAAATTTGGACTGTTGAAATTTTAAAAAGGACTTTGCTCCTTTTTCCGAAAATGGTAGAAAATTTGCGAAAAAAAATTATTGGGGAACACTATTCCGGCCATTCCTATGAATGTCCAATATTCAAAAGTGTGTTTTTTTTGACAATAGGCGACATTCTTCCAAATTTGGACTGTTGAAATTTTAAAAAGGACTTTGCTCCTTTTTCCGAAAATTATAGGAGATAAGCGTAAAAACATTATTGGAGAACACTCTTCCGGCCATTTCTATGAATGTCCAATATTCAAAAGTCTTAACAGTGTGTTTTTTTGAAAATTGGCGACATTTTTCCAAATTTCAACTTTTGAAATTTTAAAAAGGACTTTGCTCCTTATTCCGAAAATGGTAGAAAATTTGCGAAAAAAAATTATTGGGGAACACTATTCCGGCCATTCCTATGAATGTCCAATATTCAAAAGTGTGTTTTTTTGACAATAGGCGACATTCTTCCAAATTTCAACTTTTGAAATTTTAGAAAGGACTTTGCTCCTTTTTCCGAAAATGGTAGAAAATTTGCGAAAAAAAAATTATTGGGGAACACTATTCCGGCCATTCCTATGAATGTCCAATATTCAAAAGTGTGTTTTTTTGACAATAGGCGACAATCTTCCAAATTTGGACTGTTGAAATTTTAAAAAGGACTTTGCTCCTTTTTCCGAAAATGGTAGAAAATTTGCGAAAAAAAATTATTGGGGAACACTATTCCGGCCATTCCTATGAATGTCCAATATTCAAAAGTGTGTTTTTTTGACAATAGGCGACATTCTTCCAAATTTCAACTTTTGAAATTTTAGAAAGGACTTTGCTCCTTTTTCCGAAAATGGTAGAAAATTTGCGAAAAAAAAATTATTGGGGAACACTATTCCGGCCATTCCTATGAATGTCCAATATTCAAAAGTGTGTTTTTTTGACAATAGGCGACATTCTTCCAAATTTGGACTGTTGAAATTTTAAAAAGGACTTTGCTCTTTTTTCCGAAAATTGTAGGAGATAAGCGTAAAAACATTATTGGAGAACACTCTTCCGGCCATTTCTATGAATGTCCAATATTCAAAAGTCTTAACAGTGTGTTTTTTTGACAATAGGCGACATTCTTCCAAATTTCAACTTAGGAAATTTTAGAAAGGACTTTGCTCCTTTTTCCGAAAATGGTAGAAAATTTGCGAAAAACAATTATTGGGGAACACTATTCCGGCCATTCCTATGAATGTCCAATATTCAAAAGTGTGTTTTTTTGACAATAGGCGACATTCTTCCAAATTTGGACTGTTGAAATTTTAAAAAGGACTTTGCTCCTTTTTCCGAAAATTATAGGAGATAAGCGTAAAAACATTATTGGAGAACACTCTTCCGGCCATTTCTATGAATGTCCAATATTCAAAAGTCTTAACAGTGTGTTTTTTTGAAAATTTGCGACATTTTTCCAAATTTCAACTTTTGAAATTTTAAAAAGAACTTTGCTCCTTTTTCCGAAAATGGTAGAAAATTTTTGGGGAACACTATTCCAGCCATTCCTATGAATGTCCAATATTCAAAAGTGTGTTTTTTTGACAATAAGCGACATTCTTCCAAATTTCGACTTTTGAAATTTTAAAAAGGACTTTGCTCTTTTTTCCGAAAATGGTAGAAAATTTGCGAAGTAAAATTATTGGGGAACACTATTCCGGCCATTCCTATGAATTTCCAATATTCAAAAGTCGCAAAAGTGTATTTTTTTGAAAATAGGCGACATTTTTCCAAATTTCAACTTTTGAAATTTTAAAAAGGACTTTGCTCCTTTTTCCGAAAATGGTAGAAAATTTGCGAAAAAAAATTATTGGGGAACACTATTCCGGCCATTTCTATGAATGTCCAATATTCAAAAGTGTGTTTTTTTGACAATAGGCGACATTCTTCCAAATTTGGACTGTTGAAATTTTAAAAAGGACTTTGCTCTTTTTTCCGAAAATTGTAGGAGATAAGCGTAGAAACATTATTGGAGAACACTCTTCCGGCCATTTCTATGAATGTCCAATATTCAAAAGTCTTAACAGTGTGTTTTTTTGAAAATTGGCGACATTTTTCCAAATTTGGACTGTTGAAATTTTAAAAAGGACTTTGCTCCTTTTTCCGAAAATGGTAGAAAATTTGCGAAAAAAAATTATTGGGGAACACTATTCCGGCCATTCCTATGAATGTCCAATATTCAAAAGTGTGTTTTTTTGACAATAGGCGACATTCTTCCAAATTTCAACTTTTGAAATTTTAAAAAGGACTTTGCTCCTTTTTCCGAAAATTATAGGAGATAAGCGTAAAAACATTATTGGAGAACACTCTTCCGGCCATTTCTATGAATGTCCAATATTCAAAAGTCTTAACAGTGTGTTTTTTTGAAAATTTGCGACATTTTTCCAAATTTCAACTTTTGAAATTTTAAAAAGAACTTTGCTCCTTTTTCCGAAAATGGTAGAAAATTTGCGAAAAAAAATTATTGGGGAACACTATTCCAGCCATTCCTATGAATGTCCAATATTCAAAAGTGTGTTTTTTTTGACAATAAGCGACATTCTTCAAAATTTCGACTTTTGAAATTTTAAAAAGGACTTTGCTCTTTTTTCCGAAAATGGTAGAAAATTTGCGAAGTAAAATTATTGGGGAACACTATTCCGGCCATTCCTATGAATTTCCAATATTCAAAAGTCGCAAAAGTGTATTTTTTTGAAAATAGGCGACATTTTTCCAAATTTCAACTTTTGAAATTTTAAAAAGGACTTTGCTCCTTTTTCCGAAAATGGTAGAAAATTTGCGAAAAAAAATTATTGGGGAACACTATTCCGGCCATTTCTATGAATGTCCAATATTCAAAAGTGTGTTTTTTTGACAATAGGCGACATTCTTCCAAATTTGGACTGTTGAAATTTTAAAAAGGACTTTGCTCTTTTTTCCGAAAATTGTAGGAGATAAGCGTAGAAACATTATTGGAGAACACTCTTCCGGCCATTTCTATGAATGTCCAATATTCAAAAGTCTTAACAGTGTGTTTTTTTGAAAATTGGCGACATTTTTCCAAATTTCGACTTTTGAAATTTTAAAAAGGACTTTGCTCCTTTTTCCGAAAATGGTAGAAAATTTGCGAAAAAAAATTATTGGGGAACACTATTCCGGCCATTTCTATGAATGTCCAATATTCAAAAGTGTGTTTTTTTGACAATAGGCGACATTCTTCCAAATTTCAACTTAGGAAATTTTAGAAAGGACTTTGCTCCTTTTTCCGAAAATGGTAGAAAATTTGCGAAATAAAATTATTGGGGAACACTATTCCGGCCATTCCTATGAATGTCCAATATTCAAAAGTCTTAACAGTGTGTTTTTTTGAAAATTGGCGACATTTTTCCAAATTTCAACTTTTGAAATTTTAAAAAGGACTTTGCTCCTTTTTCCGAAAATGGTAGTAAATTTGCGAAAAAAAATTATTGGGGAACACTATTCCGGCCATTCCTATGAATGTCCAATATTCAAAAGTGTGTTTTTTTGACAATAGGCGACATTCTTCCAAATTTGGACTGTTGAAATTTTAAAAAGGACTTTGCTCCTTTTTCCGAAAATGGTAGAAAATTTGCGAAAAAAAATTATTGGGGAACACTATTCCGGCCATTCCTATGAATGTCCAATATTCAAAAGTGTGTTTTTTTGACAATAGGCGACATTCTTCCAAATTTCAACTTTTGAAATTTTAGAAAGGACTTTGCTCCTTTTTCCGAAAATGGTAGAAAATTTGCGAAAAAAAAATTATTGGGGAACACTATTCCGGCCATTCCTATGAATGTCCAATATTCAAAAGTGTGTTTTTTTGACAATAGGCGACATTCTTCCAAATTTGGACTGTTGAAATTTTAAAAAGGACTTTGCTCTTTTTTCCGAAAATTGTAGGAGATAAGCGTAAAAACATTATTGGAGAACACTCTTCCGGCCATTTCTATGAATGTCCAATATTCAAAAGTCTTAACAGTGTGTTTTTTTGACAATAGGCGACATTCTTTCAAATTTCAACTTAGGAAATTTTAGAAAGGACTTTGCTCCTTTTTCCGAAAATGGTAGAAAATTTGCGAAAAAAAATTATTGGGGAACACTATTCCGGCCATTCCTATGAATGTCCAATATTCAAAAGTGTGTTTTTTGACAATAGGCGACATTCTTCCAAATTTGGACTGTTGGAATTTTAAAAAGGACTTTGCTCCTTTTTCCGAAAATTATAGGAGATAAGCGTAAAAACATTATTGGAGAACACTCTTCCGGCCATTTCTATGAATGTCCAATATTCAAAAGTCTTAACAGTGTGTTTTTTTGAAAATTGGCGACATTTTTCCAAATTTCGACTTTTGAAATTTTAAAAAGGACTTTGCTCCTTTTTCCGAAAATGGTAGAAAATTTGCGAAAAAAAATTATTGGGGAACACTATTCCGGCCATTCCTATGAATGTCCAATATTCAAAAGTGTGTTTTTTTTTGACAATAGGTGACATTCTTCCAAATTTCGACTTTTGAAATTTTAAAAAGGACTTTGCTCCTTTTTCCGAAAATTGTAGGAGATAAGCGAAAAAACATTATTGAAGAACACTCTTCCGGCCATTTCTATGAATGTCCAATATTCAAAAGTCTTAACAGTGTGTTTTTTTGAAAATTGGCGACATTTTTCCAAATTTCAACTTTTGAAACTTTAGAAAGGACTTTGCTCCTTTTTCCGAAAATGGTAGAAAATTTACGAAAAAAAATTATTGGAGAACACTATTCCGGCCATTCCTATGAATGTCCAATATTCAAAAATGTTTTTTTTTGACAATAGGCGACATTCTTCCAAATTTCGACTTTTGAAATTTTAAAGAGGACTTTGCTCCTTTTTCCGAAAATGGTAGTAAATTTGCGAAAAAAAATTATTGGGGAACACTATTCCGGCCATTCCTATGAATGTCCAATATTCAAAAGTGTGTTTTTTTGACAATAGGCGGCATTCTTCCAAATTTCGACTTTTGAAATTTTAAAAAGGACTTTGCTCCTTTTTCCGAAAATGGTAGAAAATTTACGAAAAAAAATTATTGGGGAACACTATTCCGGCCATTCCTATGAATGTCCAATATTCAAAAGTGTGTTTTTTTGACAATAGGCGGCATTCTTCCAAATTTCGACTTTTGAAATTTTAAAAAGGACTTTGCTCCTTTTTCCGAAAATGGTAGAAAATTTACGAAAAAAAATTATTGGAGAACACTATTCCGGCCATTCCTATGAATGTCCAATATTCAAAAATGTTTTTTTTTGACAATAGGCGACATTCTTCCAAATTTCGACTTTTGAAATTTTAAAAAGGACTTTGCTCCTTTTTCCGAAAATGGTAGAAAATTTGCGAAAAAAAATTATTGGGGAACACTATTCCGGCCATTCCTATGAATGTCCAATATTCAAAAGTGTGTTTTTTTGACAATAGGCGACATTCTTCCAAATTTCGACTTTTAAAATTTTAAAAAGGACTTTGCTCCTTTTTCCGAAAATGGTAGAAAATTTGCGAAAAAAAATTAATGGGGAACACTATTCCGGCCATTTCTATGAATGTCCAATATTCAAAAGTCTTAAGAGTGTGTTTTTTGAAAATTGGCGACATTTTTCCAAATTTCAACTTTTGAAATTTTAGAAAGGACTTTGCTCCTTTTTCCGAAAATGGTAGAAAATTTGCGAAAAAAAATTAATGGGGAACACTATTCCGGCCATTCCTATGAATGTCCAATATTCAAAAGTGTGTTTTTTTGACAATAAGCGACATTCTTCCAAATTTCGACTTTTGAGATTTTAAAAAGGACTTTGCTCCTTTTTCCGAAAATGGTAGAAAATTTGCGAAAAAAAAAATTAATGGGGAACACTATTCCGGCCATTCCTATGAATGTCCAATATTCAAAAATGTTTTTTTTTGACAATAGGCGACATTCTTCCAAATTTCGACTTTTGAAATTTTAAAAAGGACTTTGCTCCTTTTTCCGAAAATGGTAGAAAATTTGCGAAAAAAAATTATTGGGGAACACTATTCCGGCCATTCCTATGAATGTCCAATATTCAAAAGTGTGTTTTTTTGATAATAGGCGACATTCATCCAAATTTCGACTTTTGAAATTTTAAAGAGGACTTTGCTCCTTTTTCCAAAAATGGTAGTAAAATTGCGAAAAAAAATTATTGGGGAACACTATTCCGGCCATTCCTAGGAATGTCCAATATTCAAAAGTGTGTTTTTTTGACAATAGGCGACATTCTTCCAAATTTCGACTTTTGAAATTTTAAAAAGGACTTTGCTCCTTTTTCCGAAAATGGTAGAAAATTTGCGAAAAAAAATTATTGGGGAACACTATTCCGGCCATTCCTATGAATGTCCAATATTCAAAAGTGTGTTTTTTTGACAATAGGCGACATTCTTCCAAATTTCGACTTTTGAAATTTTAAAAAGGACTTTGCTCCTTTTTCCGAAAATGGTAGAAAATTTGCGAAAAAAAATTATTGGGGAACACTATTCCGGCCATTCCTATGAATGTCCAATATTCAAAAGTGTGTTTTTTTGATAATAGGCGACATTCATCCAAATTTCGACTTTTGAAATTTTAAAGAGGACTTTGCTCCTTTTTCCAAAAATGGTAGAAAATTTGCGAAAAAAAATTATTGGGGAACACTATTCCGGCCATTCCTAGGAATGTCCAATATTCAAAAGTGTGTTTTTTTGACAATAGGCGACATTCTTCCAAATTTCGACTTTTGAAATTTTAAAAAGGACTTTGCTCCTTTTTCCGAAAATGGTAGAAAATTTGCGAAAAAAAATTATTGGGGAACACTATTCCGGCCATTCCTATGAATGTCCAATATTCAAAAGTGTGTTTTTTTGACAATAGGCGACATTCTTCCAAATTTCGACTTTTGAAATTTTAAAAAGGACTTTGCTCCTTTTTCCGAAAATGGTAGAAAATTTGCGAAAAAAAATTATTGGGGAACACTATTCCGGCCATTCCTATGAATGTCCAATATTCAAAAGTGTGTTTTTTTGACAATAGGCGACATTCTTCCAAATTTCGACTTTTGAAATTTTAAAAAGGACTTTGCTCCTTTTTCCGAAAATGGTAGAAAATTTGCGAAAAAAAATTATTGGGGAACACTATTCCGGCCATTCCTATGAATGTCCAATATTCAAAAGTGTGTTTTTTTTGACAATAGGTGACATTCTTCCAAATTTCGACTTTTGAAATTTTAAAAAGGACTTTGCTCCTTTTTCCGAAAATTGTAGGAGATAAGCGAAAAAACATTATTGAAGAACACTCTTCCGGCCATTTCTATGAATGTCCAATATTCAAAAGTCTTAACAGTGTGTTTTTTTTAAAATTGGCGACATTTTTCCAAATTTCAACTTTTGAAACTTTAGAAAGGACTTTGCTCCTTTTTCCGAAAATGGTAGAAAATTTACGAAAAAAAATTATTGGAGAACACTATTCCGGCCATTCCTATGAATGTCCAATATTCAAAAATGTTTTTTTTTGACAATAGGCGACATTCTTCCAAATTTCGACTTTTGAAATTTTAAAGAGGACTTTGCTCCTTTTTCCGAAAATGGTAGTAAATTTGCGAAAAAAAATTATTGGGGAACACTATTCCGGCCATTCCTATGAATGTCCAATATTCAAAAGTGTGTTTTTTTGACAATAGGCGACATTCTTCCAAATTTCGACTTTTGAAATTTTAAAAAGGACTTTGCTCCTTTTTCCGAAAATGGTAGTAAATTTGCGAAAAAACATTATTGGAGAACACTCTTCCGGCCATTTCTATGAATGTCCAATATTCAAAAGTCTTAACAGTGTGTTTTTTTTGAAAATTGGCGAAATTTTTCCAAATTTCAACTTTTGAAATTTTAGAAAGGACTTTGCTCCTTTTTCCGAAAATGGTAGAAAATTTGCGAAAAAAAAATTATTGGGGAACACTATTCCGGCCATTCCTATGAATGTTCAATATTCAAAAGTGTGTTTTTTTGACAATAGGCGACATTCTTCCAAATTTCGACTTTTGAAATTTTAAAAAGGACTTTGCTCCTTTTTCCGAAAATGGTAGAAAATTTACGAAAACAAATTATTGGAGAACACTATTCCGGCCATTCCTATGAATGTCCAATATTCAAAAGTGTTTTTTTTTTTGACAATAAGCGACATTCTTCCAAATTTCGACTTTTGAGATTTTAAAAAGGACTTTGCTCCTTTTTCCGAAAATGGTAGATAATTTGCGAAAAAAAATTAATGGGGAACACTATTCCGGCCATTCCTATGAATGTCCAATATTCAAAAGTGTGTTTTTTTGACAATAGGCGACATTCTTCCAAATTTCGACTTTTGAGATTTTAAAAAGGACTTTGCTCCTTTTTCCGAAAATGGTAGAAAATTTGCGAAAAAAAAATTAATGGGGAACACTATTCCGGCCATTCCTATGAATGTCCAATATTCAAAAATGTTTTTTTTTGACAATAGGCGACACTCTTCCAAATTTCGACTTTTGAAATTTTAAAAAGGACTTTGCTCCTTTTTCCGAAAATGGTAGAAAATTTGCGAAAAAAAATTATTGGGGAACACTATTCCGGCCATTCCTATGAATGTCCAATATTCAAAAGTGTGTTTTTTTGATAATAGGCGACATTCATCCAAATTTCGACTTTTGAAATTTTAAAGAGGACTTTGCTCCTTTTTCCAAAAATGGTAGAAAATTTGCGAAAAAAAATTATTGGGGAACACTATTCCGGCCATTCCTATGAATGTCCAATATTCAAAAGTGTGTTTTTTTGATAATAGGCGACATTCATCCAAATTTCGACTTTTGAAATTTTAAAGAGGACTTTGCTCCTTTTTCCAAAAATGGTAGTAAAATTGCGAAAAAAAATTATTGGGGAACACTATTCCGGCCATTCCTAGGAATGTCCAATATTCAAAAGTGTGTTTTTTTGACAATAGGCGACATTCTTCCAAATTTCGACTTTTGAAATTTTAAAAAGGACTTTGCTCCTTTTTCCGAAAATGGTAGAAAATTTGCGAAAAAAAATTATTGGGGAACACTATTCCGGCCATTCCTATGAATGTCCAATATTCAAAAGTGTGTTTTTTTGACAATAGGCGACATTCTTCCAAATTTCGACTTTTGAAATTTTAAAAAGGACTTTGCTCCTTTTTCCGAAAATGGTAGAAAATTTGCGAAAAAAAATTATTGGGGAACACTATTCCGGCCATTCCTATGAATGTCCAATATTCAAAAGTGTGTTTTTTTGATAATAGGCGACATTCATCCAAATTTCGACTTTTGAAATTTTAAAGAGGACTTTGCTCCTTTTTCCAAAAATGGTAGAAAATTTGCGAAAAAAAATTATTGGGGAACACTATTCCGGCCATTCCTAGGAATGTCCAATATTCAAAAGTGTGTTTTTTTGACAATAGGCGACATTCTTCCAAATTTCGACTTTTGAAATTTTAAAAAGGACTTTGCTCCTTTTTCCGAAAATGGTAGAAAATTTGCGAAAAAAAATTATTGGGGAACACTATTCCGGCCATTCCTATGAATGTCCAATATTCAAAAGTGTGTTTTTTTGACAATAGGCGACATTCTTCCAAATTTCGACTTTTGAAATTTTAAAAAGGACTTTGCTCCTTTTTCCGAAAATGGTAGAAAATTTGCGAAAAAAAATTATTGGGGAACACTATTCCGGCCATTCCTATGAATGTCCAATATTCAAAAGTGTGTTTTTTTGACAATAGGCGACATTCTTCCAAATTTCGACTTTTGAAATTTTAAAAAGGACTTTGCTCCTTTTTCCGAAAATGGTAGAAAATTTGCGAAAAAAAATTATTGGGGAACACTATTCCGGCCATTCCTATGAATGTCCAATATTCAAAAGTGTGTTTTTTTTGACAATAGGTGACATTCTTCCAAATTTCGACTTTTGAAATTTTAAAAAGGACTTTGCTCCTTTTTCCGAAAATTGTAGGAGATAAGCGAAAAAACATTATTGAAGAACACTCTTCCGGCCATTTCTATGAATGTCCAATATTCAAAAGTCTTAACAGTGTGTTTTTTTTAAAATTGGCGACATTTTTCCAAATTTCAACTTTTGAAACTTTAGAAAGGACTTTGCTCCTTTTTCCGAAAATGGTAGAAAATTTACGAAAAAAAATTATTGGAGAACACTATTCCGGCCATTCCTATGAATGTCCAATATTCAAAAATGTTTTTTTTTGACAATAGGCGACATTCTTCCAAATTTCGACTTTTGAAATTTTAAAGAGGACTTTGCTCCTTTTTCCGAAAATGGTAGTAAATTTGCGAAAAAAAATTATTGGGGAACACTATTCCGGCCATTCCTATGAATGTCCAATATTCAAAAGTGTGTTTTTTTGACAATAGGCGACATTCTTCCAAATTTCGACTTTTGAAATTTTAAAAAGGACTTTGCTCCTTTTTCCGAAAATGGTAGTAAATTTGCGAAAAAACATTATTGGAGAACACTCTTCCGGCCATTTTTATGAATGTCCAATATTCAAAAGTCTTAACAGTGTGTTTTTTTTGAAAATTGGCGAAATTTTTCCAAATTTCAACTTTTGAAATTTTAGAAAGGACTTTGCTCCTTTTTCCGAAAATGGTAGAAAATTTGCGAAAAAAAAATTATTGGGGAACACTATTCCGGCCATTCCTATGAATGTTCAATATTCAAAAGTGTGTTTTTTTGACAATAGGCGACATTCTTCCAAATTTCGACTTTTGAAATTTTAAAAAGGACTTTGCTCCTTTTTCCGAAAATGGTAGAAAATTTACGAAAACAAATTATTGGAGAACACTATTCCGGCCATTCCTATGAATGTCCAATATTCAAAAGTGTTTTTTTTTTGACAATAAGCGACATTCTTCCAAATTTCGACTTTTGAGATTTTAAAAAGGACTTTGCTCCTTTTTCCGAAAATGGTAGATAATTTGCGAAAAAAAATTAATGGGGAACACTATTCCGGCCATTCCTATGAATGTCCAATATTCAAAAGTGTGTTTTTTTGACAATAGGCGACATTCTTCCAAATTTCGACTTTTGAGATTTTAAAAAGGACTTTGCTCCTTTTTCCGAAAATGGTAGAAAATTTGCGAAAAAAAAATTAATGGGGAACACTATTCCGGCCATTCCTATGAATGTCCAATATTCAAAAATGTTTTTTTTTGACAATAGGCGACACTCTTCCAAATTTCGACTTTTGAAATTTTAAAAAGGACTTTGCTCCTTTTTCCGAAAATGGTAGAAAATTTGCGAAAAAAAATTATTGGGGAACACTATTCCGGCCATTCCTATGAATGTCCAATATTCAAAAGTGTGTTTTTTTGATAATAGGCGACATTCATCCAAATTTCGACTTTTGAAATTTTAAAGAGGACTTTGCTCCTTTTTCCAAAAATGGTAGTAAAATTGCGAAAAAAAATTATTGGGGAACACTATTCCGGCCATTCCTAGGAATGTCCAATATTCAAAAGTGTGTTTTTTTGACAATAGGCGACATTCTTCCAAATTTCGACTTTTGAAATTTTAAAAAGGACTTTGCTCCTTTTTCCGAAAATGGTAGAAAATTTGCGAAAAAAAATTATTGGGGAACACTATTCCGGCCATTCCTATGAATGTCCAATATTCAAAAGTGTGTTTTTTTGACAATAGGCGACATTCTTCCAAATTTCGACTTTTGAAATTTTAAAAAGGACTTTGCTCCTTTTTCCGAAAATGGTAGAAAATTTGCGAAAAAAAATTATTGGGGAACACTATTCCGGCCATTCCTATGAATGTCCAATATTCAAAAGTGTGTTTTTTTGACAATAGGCGACATTCTTCCAAATTTCGACTTTTGAAATTTTAAAAAGGACTTTGCTCCTTTTTCCGAAAATGGTAGAAAATTTGCGAAAAAAAATTATTGGGGAACACTATTCCGGCCATTCCTATGAATGTCCAATATTCAAAAGTGTGTTTTTTTTGACAATAGGTGACATTCTTCCAAATTTCGACTTTTGAAATTTTGAAAAGGACTTTGCTCCTTTTTCCGAAAATTGTAGGAGATAAGCGAAAAAACATTATTGAAGAACACTCTTCCGGCCATTTCTATGAATGTCCAATATTCAAAAGTCTTAACAGTGTGTTTTTTTGAAAATTGGCGACATTTTTCCAAATTTCAACTTTTGAAACTTTAGAAAGGACTTTGCTCCTTTTTCCGAAAATGGTAGAAAATTTACGAAAAAAAATTATTGGAGAACACTATTCCGGCCATTCCTATGAATGTCCAATATTCAAAAATGTTTTTTTTTGACAATAGGCGACATTCTTCCAAATTTCGACTTTTGAAATTTTAAAGAGGACTTTGCTCCTTTTTCCGAAAATGGTAGTAAATTTGCGAAAAAAAAATTATTGGGGAACACTATTCCGGCCATTCCTATGAATGTCCAATATTCAAAAGTGTGTTTTTTTGACAATAGGCGGCATTCTTCCAAATTTCGACTTTTGAAATTTTAAAAAGGACTTTGCTCCTTTTTCCGAAAATGGTAGAAAATTTACGAAAAAAAATTATTGGAGAACACTATTCCGGCCATTCCTATGAATGACCAATATTCAAAAATGTTTTTTTTTGACAATAGGCGACATTCTTCCAAATTTCGACTTTTGAAATTTTAAAAAGGACTTTGCTCCTTTTTCCGAAAATGGTAGAAAATTTGCGAAAAAAAATTATTGGGGAACACTATTCCGGCCATTCCTATGAATGTCCAATATTCAAAAGTGTGTTTTTTTGACAATAGGCGACATTCTTCCAAATTTCGACTTTTGAAATTTTAAAAAGGACTTTGCTCCTTTTTCCGAAAATGGTAGAAAATTTGCGAAAAAAAATTAATGGGGAACACTATTCCGGCCATTCCTATGAATGTCCAATATTCAAAAGTGTGTTTTTTTGACAATAAGCGACATTCTTCCAAATTTCGACTTTTGAAATTTTAAAAAGGACTTTGCTCCTTTTTCCGAAAATTGTAGGAGATAAGCGAAAAAACATTATTGGAGAACACTCTTCCGGCCATTTCTATGAATGTCCAATATTCAAAAGTCTTAACAGTGTGTTTTTTTTGAAAATTGGCGACATTTTTCCAAATTTCAACTTTTGAAATTTTAAAAAGGACTTTGCTCCTTTTTCCGAAAATGGTAGAAAATTTGCGAAAAAAAAATTATTGGGGAACACTATTCCGGCCATTCCTATGAATGTTCAATATTCAAAAGTGTGTTTTTTTGACAATAGGCGACATTCTTCCAAATTTCGACTTTTGAAATTTTAAAAAGGACTTTGCTCCTTTTTCCGAAAATGGTAGAAAATTTACGAAAAAAAATTATTGGAGAACACTATTCCGCCCATTCCTATGAATGTCCAATATTCAAAAGTGTGTTTTTTTGACAATAAGCGACATTCTTCCAAATTTCGACTTTTGAGATTTTAAAAAGGACTTTGCTCCTTTTTCCGAAAATGGTAGATAATTTGCGAAAAAAAATTATTGGGGAACACTATTCCGGCCATTCCTATGAATGTCCAATATTCAAAAGTGTGTTTTTTTGACAATAGGCGACATTCTTCCAAATTTCAACTTTTGAAATTTTAAAAAGGACTTTGCTCCTTTTTCCGAAAATGGTAGAAAATTTGCGAAAAAAAATTATTGGAGAACACTATTCCGGCCATTCCTATGAATGTCCAATATTCAAAAGTGTGTTTTTTTGACAATAAGCGACATTCTTCCAAATTTCGACTTTTGAAATTTTAAAAAGGACTTTGCTCCTTTTTCCGAAAATTGTAGGAGATAAGCGAAAAAACATTATTGGAGAACACTCTTCCGGCCATTTCTATGAATGTCCAATATTCAAAAATGTTTTTTTTTGACAATAGGCGACATTCTTCCAAATTTCGACTTTTGAAATTTTAAAAAGGACTTTGCTCCTTTTTCCGAAAATGGTAGAAAATTTGCGAAAAAAAATTATTGGGGAACACTATTCCGGCCATTCCTATGAATGTCCAATATTCAAAAGTGTGTTTTTTTGATAATAGGCGACATTCATCCAAATTTCGACTTTTGAAATTTTAAAGAGGACTTTGCTCCTTTTTCCAAAAATGGTAGTAAAATTGCGAAAAAAAATTATTGGGGAACACTATTCCGGCCATTCTTAGGAATGTCCAATATTCAAAAGTGTGTTTTTTTGACAATAGGCGACATTCTTCCAAATTTCGACTTTTGAAATTTTAAAAAGGACTTTGCTCCTTTTTCCGAAAATGGTAGAAAATTTGCGAAAAAAAATTATTGGGGAACACTATTCCGGCCATTCCTATGAATGTCCAATATTCAAAAGTGTGTTTTTTTGACAATAGGCGACATTCTTCCAAATTTCGACTTTTGAAATTTTAAAAAGGACTTTGCTCCTTTTTCCGAAAATGGTAGAAAATTTGCAAAAAAAAATTATTGGGGAACACTATTCCGGCCATTCCTATGAATGTCCAATATTCAAAAGTGTGTTTTTTTGACAATAGGCGACATTCTTCCAAATTTCGACTTTTGAAATTTTAAAAAGGACTTTGCTCCTTTTTCCGAAAATGGTAGAAAATTTGCGAAAAAAATTATTGGGGAACACTATTCCGGCCATTCCTATGAATGTCCAATATTCAAAAGTGTGTTTTTTTGACAATAGGCGACATTCTTCCAAATTTCGACTTTTGAAATTTTAAAAAGGACTTTGCTCCTTTTTCCGAAAATGGTAGAAAATTTGCGAAAAAAAATTATTGGAGAACACTATTCCGGCCATTCCTATGAATGTCCAATATTCAAAAGTGTGTTTTTTTGACAATAAGCGACATTCTTCCAAATTTCGACTTTTGAGATTTTAAAAAGGACTTTGCTCCTTTTTCCGAAAATGGTAGAAAATTTGCGAAAAAAAAATTAATGGGGAACACTATTCCGGCCATTCCTATGAATGTCCAATATTCAAAAATGTTTTTTTTTGACAATAGGCGACATTCTTCCAAATTTCGACTTTTGAAATTTTAAAAAGGACTTTGCTCCTTTTTCCGAAAATGGTAGAAAATTTGCGAAAAAAAATTATTGGGGAACACTATTCCGGCCATTCCTATGAATGTCCAATATTCAAAAGTGTGTTTTTTTGATAATAGGCGACATTCATCCAAATTTCGACTTTTGAAATTTTAAAGAGGACTTTGCTCCTTTTTCCAAAAATGGTAGTAAAATTGCGAAAAAAAATTATTGGGGAACACTATTCCGGCCATTCCTAGGAATGTCCAATATTCAAAAGTGTGTTTTTTTGACAATAGGCGACATTCTTCCAAATTTCGACTTTTGAAATTTTAAAAAGGACTTTGCTCCTTTTTCCGAAAATGGTAGAAAATTTGCGAAAAAAAATTATTGGGGAACACTATTCCGGCCATTCCTATGAATGTCCAATATTCAAAAGTGTGTTTTTTTGACAATAGGCGACATTCTTCCAAATTTCGACTTTTGAAATTTTAAAAAGGACTTTGCTCCTTTTTCCGAAAATTGTAGGAAATAAGCGTAAAAACATTATTGAAGAACACTCTTCCGGTCATTTCTATGAATGTCCAATATTCAAAAGTCTTTACAGTGTGTTTTTTTGAAAATTGGCGACATTTTTCCAAATTTCGACTTTTGAAATTTTAAAAAGGACTTTGCTCCTTTTTCCGAAAATGGTAGAAAATTTGCGAAAAAAATTATTGGGGAACACTATTCCGGCCATTCCTATGAATGTCCAATATTCAAAAGTGTGTTTTTTTGACAATAGGCGACATTCTTCCAAATTTCGACTTTTGAAATTTTAAAAAGGACTTTGCTCCTTTTTCCGAAAATGGTAGAAAATTTGCGAAAAAAATTATTGGGGAACACTATTCCGGCCATTCCTATGAATGTCCAATATTCAAAAGTGTGTTTTTTTGACAATAGGCGACATTCTTCCAAATTTCGACTTTTTAAATTTTAAAAAGGACTTTGCTCCTTTTTCCGAAAATGGTAGAAAATTTGCGAAAAAAATTATTGGGGAACACTATTCCGGCCATTCCTATGAATGTCCAATATTCAAAAGTGTGGTTTTTTGACAATAAGCGACATTCTTCCAAATTTCGACTTTTGAAATTTTAAAAAGGACTTTGCTCCTTTTTCCGAAAATGGTAGAAAATTTGCGAAAAAAAATTATTGGGGAACACTATTCCGGCCATTCCTATAAATGTCCAATATTCAAAAGTGTGTTTTTTTTGACAATAGGTGACATTCTTCCAAATTTCGACTTTTGAAATTTTAAAAAGGACTTTGCTCCTTTTTCCGAAAATTGTAGAAGATAAGCGAAAAAACATTATTGAAGAACACTCTTCCGGCCATTTCTATGAATGTCCAATATTCAAAAGTCTTAACAGTGTGTTTTTTTGAAAATTGGCGACATTTTTCCAAATTTCAACTTTTGAAATTTTAGAAAGGACTTTGCTCCTTTTTCCGAAAATGGTAGAAAATTTACGAAAAAAAATTATTGGGGAACACTATTCCGGCCATTCCTATGAATGTTCAATATTCAAAAATGTTTTTTTTTTGACAATAGGCGACATTCTTCCAAATTTCGACTTTTGAAATTTTAAAAAGGACTTTGCTCCTTTTTCCGAAAATGTAAGAAAATTAGCGAAAAAAAATTATTGGGGAACACTATTCCGGCCATTTCTATGAATGTCCAATATTCAAAAGTGTGTTTTTTTGACAATAGGCGACATTCTTCCAAATTTCAACTTTTGAAATTTTAGAAAGGACTTTGCTCCTTTTTCCGAAAATGGTAGAAAATTTGGGAAAAAAAAATATTGGGGAACACTATTCCGGCCATTCCTATGAATGTCCAATATTCAAAAGTGTGTTTTTTTGACAATAGGCGACATTCATCCAAATTTCGACTTTTGAAATTTTAAAGAGGATTTTGCTCCTTTTTCCAAAAATGGTAGTAAAATTGCGAAAAAAAATTATTGGGGAACACTATTCCGGCCATTCCTATGAATGTCCAATATTCAAAAGTGTGTTTTTTTGACAATAGGCGACATTCTTCCAAATTTCGACTTTTGAAATTTTAAAAAGGACTTTGCTCCTTTTTCCGAAAATGGTAGAAAATTTGCGAAAAAAAATTATTGGGGAACACTATTCCGGCCATTCCTATGAATGTCCAATATTCAAAAGTGTGTTTTTTTGACAATAGGCGACATTCTTCCAAATTTCGACTTTTGAAATTTTAAAAAGGACTTTGCTCCTTTTTCCGAAAATGGTAGAAAATTTACGAAAAAAAATTATTGGAGAACACTATTCCGGCCATTCCTATGAATGTCCAAAATTCAAAAGTGTGTTTTTTTGACAATAGGCGACATTCTTGCAAATTTCGACTTTTGAAATTTTAAAAAGGACTTTGCTCCTTTTTCCGAAAATGGTAGAAAATTTGCGAAAAAAAATTATTGGGGAACACTATTCCGGCCATTCCTATGAATGTCCAATATTCAAAAATGTTTTTTTTTGACAATAGGCGACATTCTTCCAAATTTCGACTTTTGAAATTTTAAAGAGGACTTTGCTCCTTTTTCCGAAAATGGTAGTAAATTTGCGAAAAAAAAATTATTGGAGAACACTATTCCGGCCATTCCTATGAATGTCCAATATTCAAAAATGTTTTTTTTTGACAATAGGCGACATTCTTCCAAATTTCGACTTTTGAAATTTTAAAAAGGACTTTGCTCCTTTTTCCGAAAATGGTAGAAAATTTGCGAAAAAAAATTATTGGGGAACACTATTCCGGCCATTCCTATGAATGTCCAATATTCAAAAGTGTGTTTTTTTGACAATAGGCGACATTCTTTCAAATTTGGACTGTTGAAATTTTAAAAAGGACTTTGCTCCTTTTTCCGAAAATTGTAGGAGATAAGCGTAAAAACATTATTGGAGAACACTCTTCCGGCCATTACTATGAATGTCCAATATTCAAAAGTCTTAACAGTGTGTTTTTTTTGAAAATTGGCGACATTTTTCCAAATTTCAACTTTTGAAATTTTAAAAAGGACTTTGCTCCTTTTTCCGAAAATGGTAGTAAATTTGCGAAAAAAAATTATTGGAGAACACTCTTCCGGCCATTTCTATGAATGTCCAATATTCAAAAGTCTTAACAGTGTGTTTTTTTGAAAATTGGCGACATTTTTCCAAATTTCAACTTTTGAAATTTTAAAAAGGACTTTGCTCCTTTTTCCGAAAATGGTAGAAAATTTGCGAAAAAAAATTATTGGGGAACACTATTCCGGCCATTCCTATGAATGTCCAATATTCAAAAGTGTGTTTTTTTGACAATAGGCGGCATTCTTCCAAATTTCAACTTTTGAAATTTTAGAAAGGACTTTGCTCCTTTTTCCGAAAATGGTAGAAAATTTGCGAAAAAAAATTATTGGGAAACACTATTCCAGCCATTCCTAAGAATGTTCAATATTCAAAAGTGTGTTTTTTTGACAATAGGCGACATTCTTCCAAATTTCGACTGTTGAAATTTTAAAAAGGACTTTGCTCCTTTTTCCGAAAATGGTAGAAAATTTGCGAAAAAAAATTATTGGGGAACACTATTCCGGCCATTCCTATGAATGTCCAATATTCAAAAGTGTGTTTTTTTGACAATAAGCGACATTCTTCCAAATTTCGACTTTTGAAATTTTAAAAAGGACTTTGCTCCTTTTTCCGAAAATGGTAGAAAATTTGCGAAAAAAAATTATTGGGGAACACTATTCCGGCCATTCCTATAAATGTCCAATATTCAAAAGTGTGTTTTTTTGACAATAGGTGACATTCTTCCAAATTTCGACTTTTGAAATTTTAAAAAGGACTTTGCTCCTTTTTCCGAAAATTGTAGGAGATAAGCGTAAAAACATTATTGGAGAACACTCTTCCGGCCATTTCTATGAATGTCCAATATTCAAAAGTCTTAACAGTGTGTTTTTTTGACAATAGGCGACATTCTTCCAAATTTCAACTTAGGAAATTTTAGAAAGGACTTTGCTCCTTTTTCCGAAAATGGTAGAAAATTTGCGAAAAAAAATTATTGGGGAACACTATTCCGGCCATTTCTATGAATGTTCAATATTCAAAAGTGTGTTTTTTTGACAACAGGCGACATTCTTCCAAATTTCGACTTTTGAAATTTTAAAAAGGACTTTGCTCCTTTTTCCGAAAATGGTAGAAAATTTGCAAAAAAAAATTATTGGGGAACACTATTCCGGCCATTCCTATGAATGTCCAATATTCAAAAGTGTGTTTTTTTGACAATAGGCGACATTCTTCCAAATTTCGACTTTTGAAATTTTAAAAAGGACTTTGCTCCTTTTTCCGAAAATGGTAGAAAATTTGCAAAAAAAAATTATTGGGGAACACTATTCCGGCCATTCCTATGAATGTCCAATATTCAAAAGTGTGTTTTTTTGACAATAGGCGACATTCTTCCAAATTTCGACTTTTGAAATTTTAAAAAGGACTTTGCTCCTTTTTCCGAAAATGGTAGAAAATTTGCGAAAAAAAATTATTGGGGAACACTATTCCGGCCATTCCTATGAATGTCCAATATTCAAAAGTGTGTTTTTTTGACAATAGGCGACATTCTTCCAAATTTCGACTTTTGAAATTTTAAAAAGGACTTTGCTCCTTTTTCCGAAAATGGTAGAAAATTTGCGAAAAAAAATTATTGGAGAACACTATTCCGGCCATTCCTATGAATGTCCAATATTCAAAAGTGTGTTTTTTTGACAATAAGCGACATTCTTCCAAATTTCGACTTTTGAGATTTTAAAAAGGACTTTGCTCCTTTTTCCGAAAATGGTAGAAAATTTGCGAAAAAAAAATTAATGGGGAACACTATTCCGGCCATTCCTATGAATGTCCAATATTCAAAAGTGTGTTTTTTTGACAATAAGCGACATTCTTCCAAATTTCGACTTTTGAAATTTTAAAAAGGACTTTGCTCCTTTTTCCGAAAATGGTAGAAAATTTGCGAAAAAAAATTATTGGGGAACACTATTCCGGCCATTCCTATGAATGTCCAATATTCAAAAGTGTGTTTTTTTGACAATAGGCGACATTCTTCCAAATTTCGACTTTTGAAATTTTAAAAAGGACTTTGCTCCTTTTTCCGAAAATGGTAGAAAATTTGCGAAAAAAAATTATTGGAGAACACTATTCCGGCCATTCCTATGAATGTCCAATATTCAAAAGTGTGTTTTTTTGACAATAAGCGACATTCTTCCAAATTTCGACTTTTGAGATTTTAAAAAGGACTTTGCTCCTTTTTCCGAAAATGGTAGAAAATTTGCGAAAAAAAAATTAATGGGGAACACTATTCCGGCCATTCCTATGAATGTCCAATATTCAAAAATGTTTTTTTTTGACAATAGGCGACATTCTTCCAAATTTCGACTTTTGAAATTTTAAAAAGGACTTTGCTCCTTTTTCCGAAAATGGTAGAAAATTTGCGAAAAAAAACTATTGGGGAACACTATTCCGGCCATTCCTATGAATGTCCAATATTCAAAAGTGTGTTTTTTTGACAATAGGCGACATTCTTCCAAATTTCGACTTTTGAAATTTTAAAAAGGACTTTGCTCCTTTTTCCGAAAATGGTAGAAAATTTGCGAAAAAAAATTATTGGGGAACACTATTCCGGCCATTCCTATGAATGTTCAATATTCAAAAGTGTGTTTTTTTGACAATAGGCGACATTCTTCCAAATTTCGACTTTTGAAATTTTAAAAAGGACTTTGCTCCTTTTTCCGAAAATGGTAGAAAATTTGCGAAAAAAAATTATTGGGGAACACTATTCCGGCCATTCTTATGAATGTCCAATATTCAAAAGTGTGTTTTTTGACAATAGGCGACATTCTTCCAAATTTCGACTGTTGAAATTTTAAAAAGGACTTTGCTCCTTTTTCCGAAAATGGTAGAAAATTTGCGAAAAAAAATTATTGGGGAACACTATTCCGGCCATTCCTATGAATGTCCAATATTCAAAAGTCTTAACAGTGTGTTTTTTTGAAAATTGGCGACATTTTTCCAAATTTCAACTTTTGAAATTTTAGAAAGGACTTTGCTCCTTTTTCCGAAAATGGTAGAAAATTTGCGAAAAAAAATTATTGGGGAACACTATTCCGGCCATTCCTATGAATGTCCAATATTCAAAAGTGTGTTTTTTTGACAATAAGCGACATTCTTCCAAATTTCGACTTTTGAAATTTTAAAAAGGACTTTGCTCCTTTTTCCGAAAATGGTAGAAAATTTGCGAAAAAAAATTATTGGGGAACACTATTCCGGCCATTCCTATGAATGTCCAATATTCAAAAGTGTGTTTTTTTTTTACAATAGGTGACATTCTTCCAAATTTCGACTTTTGAAATTTTAAAAAGGACTTTGCTCCTTTTTCCGAAAATTGTAGGAGATAAGCGAAAAAACATTATGGAAGAACACTCTTCCGGCCATTTCTATGAATGTCCAATATTCAAAAGTCTTAACAGTGTGTTTTTTTGAAAATTGGCGACATTTTTCCAAATTTCAACTTTTGAAACTTTAGAAAGGACTTTGCTCCTTTTTCCGAAAATGGTAGAAAATTTACGAAAAAAAATTATTGGAGAACACTATTCCGGCCATTCCTATGAATGTCCAATATTCAAAAATGTTTTTTTTTGACAATAGGCGACATTCTTCCAAATTTCGACTTTTGAAATTTTAAAGAGGACTTTGCTCCTTTTTCCGAAAATGGTAGTAAATTTGCGAAAAAAAATTATTGGGGAACACTATTCCGGCCATTCCTATGAATGTCCAATATTCAAAAGTGTGTTTTTTTGACAATAGGCGGCATTCTTCCAAATTTCGACTTTTGAAATTTTAAAAAGGACTTTGCTCCTTTTTCCGAAAATGGTAGAAAATTTACGAAAAAAAATTATTGGAGAACACTATTCCGGCCATTCCTATGAATGTCCAATATTCAAAAATGTTTTTTTTTGACAATAGGCGACATTCTTCCAAATTTCGACTTTTGAAATTTTAAAAAGGACTTTGCTCCTTTTTCCGAAAATGGTAGAAAATTTGCGAAAAAAAATTATTGGGGAACACTATTCCGGCCATTCCTATGAATGTCCAATATTCAAAAGTGTGTTTTTTGACAATAGGCGACATTCTTCCAAATTTCGACTTTTGAAATTTTAAAAAGGACTTTTTCCGAAAATGGTAGAAAATTTGCGAAAAAAAATTAATGGGGAACACTATTCCGGCCATTCCTATGAATGTCCAATATTCAAAAGTGTGTTTTTTTGACAATAAGCGACATTCTTCCAAATTTCGACTTTTGAAATTTTAAAAAGGACTTTGCTCCTTTTTCCGAAAATTGTAGGAGATAAGCGAAAAAAATTATTGGAGAACACTCTTCCGGCCATTTCTATGAATGTCCAATATTCAAAAGTCTTAACAGTGTGTTTTTTTTGAAAATTGGCGACATTTTTCCAAATTTCAACTTTTGAAATTTTAGAAAGGACTTTGCTCCTTTTTCCGAAAATGGTAGAAAATTTGCGAAAAAAAAATTATTGGGGAACACTATTCCGGCCATTCCTATGAATGTTCAATATTCAAAAGTGTGTTTTTTTGACAATAGGCGACATTCTTCCAAATTTCGACTTTTGAAATTTTAAAAAGGACTTTGCTCCTTTTTCCGAAAATGGTAGAAAATTTACGAAAAAAAATTATTGGAGAACACTATTCCGCCCATTCCTATGAATGTCCAATATTCAAAAGTGTGTTTTTTTGACAACAGGCGACATTCTTCCAAATTTCGACTTTTGAAATTTTAAAAAGGACTTTGCTCCTTTTTCCGAAAATGGTAGAAAATTTGCGAAAAAAAATTATTGGAGAACACTATTCCGGCCATTCCTATGAATGTCCAATATTCAAAAGTCTTAACAGTGTGTTTTTTTTGAAAATTGGCGACATTTTTCCAAATTTCAACTTTTGAAATTTTAGAAAGGACTTTGCTCCTTTTTCCGAAAATGGTAGAAAATTTGCGAAAAAAAAATTATTGGGGAACACTATTCCGGCCATTCCTATGAATGTTCAATATTCAAAAGTGTGTTTTTTTGACAATAAGCGACATTCTTCCAAATTTCGACTTTTGAGATTTTAAAAAGGACTTTGCTCCTTTTTCCGAAAATGGTAGATAATTTGCGAAAAAAAATTATTGGGGAACACTATTCCGGCCATTCCTATGAATGTCCAATATTCAAAAGTGTGTTTTTTTGACAATAGGCGACATTCTTCCAAATTTCGACTTTTGAAATTTTAAAAAGGACTTTGCTCCTTTTTCCGAAAATGGTAGAAAATTTGCGAAAAAAAATTATTGGAGAACACTATTCCGGCCATTCCTATGAATGTCCAATATTCAAAAGTGTGTTTTTTTGACAATAAGCGACATTCTTCCAAATTTCGACTTTTGAGATTTTAAAAAGGACTTTGCTCCTTTTTCCGAAAATGGTAGAAAATTTGCGAAAAAAAAATTAATGGGGAACACTATTCCGGCCATTCCTATGAATGTCCAATATTCAAAAATGTTTTTTTTTGACAATAGGCGACATTCTTCCAAATTTCGACTTTTGAAATTTTAAAAAGGACTTTGCTCCTTTTTCCGAAAATGGTAGAAAATTTGCGAAAAAAAATTATTGGGGAACACTATTCCGGCCATTCCTATGAATGTTCAATATTCAAAAGTGTGTTTTTTTGACAATAAGCGACATTCTTCCAAATTTCGACTTTTGAGATTTTAAAAAGGACTTTGCTCCTTTTTCCGAAAATGGTAGAAAATTTGCGAAAAAAAATTATTGGGGAACACTATTCCGGCCATTCCTATGAATGTCCAATATTCAAAAGTGTGTTTTTTTGACAATAGGCGACATTCTTCCAAATTTCGACTTTTGAAATTTTAAAAAGGACTTTGCTCCTTTTTCCGAAAATGGTAGAAAATTTGCGAAAAAAAATTATTGGAGAACACTATTCCGGCCATTCCTATGAATGTCCAATATTCAAAAGTGTGTTTTTTTGACAATAAGCGACATTCTTCCAAATTTCGACTTTTGAGATTTTAAAAAGGACTTTGCTCCTTTTTCCGAAAATGGTAGAAAATTTGCGAAAAAAAAATTAATGGGGAACACTATTCCGGCCATTCCTATGAATGTCCAATATTCAAAAATGTTTTTTTTTGACAATAGGCGACATTCTTCCAAATTTCGACTTTTGAAATTTTAAAAAGGACTTTGCTCCTTTTTCCGAAAATGGTAGAAAATTTGCGAAAAAAAATTATTGGGGAACACTATTCCGGCCATTCCTATGAATGTCCAATATTCAAAAATGTTTTTTTTTGACAATAGGCGACATTCTTCCAAATTTCGACTTTTGAAATTTTAAAAAGGACTTTGCTCCTTTTTCCGAAAATGGTAAAAAATTTGCGAAAAAAAATTAATGGGGAACACTATTCCGGCCATTCCTATGAATGTCCAATATTCAAAAGTGTGTTTTTTTGACAATAAGCGACATTCTTCCAAATTTCGACTTTTGAAATTTTAAAAAGGACTTTGCTCCTTTTTCCGAAAATGGTAGAAAATTTGCGAAAAAAAATTATTGGGGAACACTATTCCGGCCATTCCTATGAATGTCCAATATTCAAAAGTGTGTTTTTTTGACAATAGGCGACATTCTTCCAAATTTCGACTTTTGAAATTTTAAAAAGGACTTTGCTCCTTTTTCCGAAAATTGTAGGAGATAAGCGAAAAAACATTATTGGAGAACACTCTTCCGGCCATTTCTATGAATGTCCAATATTCAAAAGTCTTAACAGTGTGTTTTTTTGAAAATTGGCGACATTTTTCCAAATTTCAACTTTTGAAATTTTAGAAAGGATTTTGCTCCTTTTTCCGAAAATGGTAGTAAATTTGCGAAAAAAAATTATTGGGGAACACTATTCCGGCCATTCCTATGAATGTTCAATATTCAAAAGTGTGTTTTTTTGACAATAGGCGACATTCTTCCAAATTTCGACTTTTGAGATTTTAAAAAGGACTTTGCTCCTTTTTCCGAAAATGGTAGATAATTTGCGAAAAAAATTATTGGGGAACACTATTCCGGCCATTCCTATGAATGTCCAATATTCAAAAGTGTGTTTTTTTGACAATAGGCGACATTCTTCCAAATTTCGACTTTTGAAATTTTAAAAAGGACTTTGCTCCTTTTTCCGAAAATGGTAGAAAATTTGCGAAAAAAAATTATTGGAGAACACTATTCCGGCCATTCCTATGAATGTCCAATATTCAAAAGTGTGTTTTTTTGACAATAAGCGACATTCTTCCAAATTTCGACTTTTGAGATTTTAAAAAGGACTTTGCTCCTTATTCCGAAAATGGTAGAAAATTTGCGAAAAAAAATTAATGGGGAACACTATTCCGGCCATTCCTATGAATGTCCAATATTCAAAAATGTTTTTTTTTGACAATAGGCGACATTCTTCCAAATTTCGACTTTTGAAATTTTAAAAAGGACTTTGCTCCTTTTTCCGAAAATGGTAGTAAATTTGCGAAAAAAAATTATTGGGGAACACTATTCCGGCCATTCCTATGAATGTTCAATATTCAAAAGTGTGTTTTTTTGACAATAGGCGACATTCTTCCAAATTTCGACTTTTGAGATTTTAAAAAGGACTTTGCTCCTTTTTCCGAAAATGGTAGATAATTTGCGAAAAAAATTATTGGGGAACACTATTCCGGCCATTCCTATGAATGTCCAATATTCAAAAGTGTGTTTTTTTGACAATAGGCGACATTCTTCCAAATTTCGACTTTTGAAATTTTAAAAAGGACTTTGCTCCTTTTTCCGAAAATGGTAGAAAATTTGCGAAAAAAAATTATTGGAGAACACTATTCCGGCCATTCCTATGAATGTCCAATATTCAAAAGTGTGTTTTTTTGACAATAAGCGACATTCTTCCAAATTTCGACTTTTGAGATTTTAAAAAGGACTTTGCTCCTTATTCCGAAAATGGTAGAAAATTTGCGAAAAAAAATTAATGGGGAACACTATTCCGGCCATTCCTATGAATGTCCAATATTCAAAAATGTTTTTTTTTGACAATAGGCGACATTCTTCCAAATTTCGACTTTTGAAATTTTAAAAAGGACTTTGCTCCTTTTTCCGAAAATGGTAGAAAATTTGCGAAAAAAAATTATTGGGGAACACTATTCCGGCCATTCCTATGAATGTCCAATATTCAAAAATGTTTTTTTTTGACAATAGGCGACATTCTTCCAAATTTCGACTTTTGAAATTTTAAAAAGGACTTTGCTCCTTTTTCCGAAAATGGTAGATAATTTGCGAAAAAAAATTATTGGGGAACACTATTCCGGCCATTCCTATGAATGTTCAATATTCAAAAGTGTGTTTTTTTGACAATAAGCGACATTCTTCCAAATTTCGACTTTTGAGATTTTAAAAAGGACTTTGCTCCTTTTTCCGAAAATGGTAGATAATTTGCGAAAAAAAATTATTGGGGAACACTATTCCGGCCATTCCTATGAATGTCCAATATTCAAAAGTGTGTTTTTTTGACAATAGGCGACATTCTTCCAAATTTCGACTTTTGAAATTTTAAAAAGGACTTTGCTCCTTTTTCCGAAAATGGTAGAAAATTTGCGAAAAAAAATTATTGGAGAACACTATTCCGGCCATTCCTATGAATGTCCAATATTCAAAAGTGTGTTTTTTTGACAATAAGCGACATTCTTCCAAATTTCGACTTTTGAGATTTTAAAAAGGACTTTGCTCCTTTTTCCGAAAATGGTAGAAAATTTGCGAAAAAAAAATTAATGGGGAACACTATTCCGGCCATTCCTATGAATGTCCAATATTCAAAAATGTTTTTTTTTGACAATAGGCGACATTCTTCCAAATTTCGACTTTTGAAATTTTAAAAAGGACTTTGCTCCTTTTTCCGAAAATGGTAGAAAATTTGCGAAAAAAAATTATTGGGGAACACTATTCCGGCCATTCCTATGAATGTCCAATATTCAAAAATGTTTTTTTTTGACAATAGGCGACATTCTTCCAAATTTCGACTTTTGAAATTTTAAAAAGGACTTTGCTCCTTTTTCCGAAAATGGTAGAAAATTTGCGAAAAAAAATTAATGGGGAACACTATTCCGGCCATTCCTATGAATGTCCAATATTCAAAAGTGTGTTTTTTTGACAATAAGCGACATTCTTCCAAATTTCGACTTTTGAAATTTTAAAAAGGACTTTGCTCCTTTTTCCGAAAATGGTAGAAAATTTGCGAAAAAAAATTATTGGGGAACACTATTCCGGCCATTCCTATGAATGTCCAATATTCAAAAGTGTGTTTTTTTTGACAATAGGCGACATTCTTCCAAATTTCGACTTTTGAAATTTTAAAAAGGACTTTGCTCCTTTTTCCGAAAATTGTAGGAGATAAGCGAAAAAACATTATTGGAGAACACTCTTCCGGCCATTTCTATGAATGTCCAATATTCAAAAGTCTTAACAGTGTGTTTTTTTTGAAAATTGGCGACATTTTTCCAAATTTCAACTTTTGAAATTTTAGAAAGGATTTTGCTCCTTTTTCCGAAAATGGTAGTAAATTTGCGAAAAAAAATTATTGGGGAACACTATTCCGGCCATTCCTATGAATGTTCAATATTCAAAAGTGTATTTTTTTGACAATAGGCGACATTCTTCCAAATTTCGACTTTTGAGATTTTAAAAAGGACTTTGCTCCTTTTTCCGAAAATGGTAGATAATTTGCGAAAAAAATTTATGGGGAACACTATTCCGGCCATTCCTATGAATGTCCAATATTCAAAAGTGTGTTTTTTTGACAATAGGCGACATTCTTCCAAATTTCGACTTTTGAAATTTTAAAAAGGACTTTGCTCCTTTTTCCGAAAATGGTAGAAAATTTGCGAAAAAAAATTATTGGAGAACACTATTCCGGCCATTCCTATGAATGTCCAATATTCAAAAGTGTGTTTTTTTGACAATAAGCGACATTCTTCCAAATTTCGACTTTTGAGATTTTAAAAAGGACTTTGCTCCTTATTCCGAAAATGGTAGAAAATTTGCGAAAAAAAATTAATGGGGAACACTATTCCGGCCATTCCTATGAATGTCCAATATTCAAAAATGTTTTTTTTTGACAATAGGCGACATTCTTCCAAATTTCGACTTTTGAAATTTTAAAAAGGACTTTGCTCCTTTTTCCGAAAATGGTAGTAAATTTGCGAAAAAAAATTATTGGGGAACACTATTCCGGCCATTCCTATGAATGTTCAATATTCAAAAGTGTGTTTTTTTGACAATAGGCGACATTCTTCCAAATTTCGACTTTTGAGATTTTAAAAAGGACTTTGCTCCTTTTTCCGAAAATGGTAGATAATTTGCGAAAAAAATTATTGGGGAACACTATTCCGGCCATTCCTATGAATGTCCAATATTCAAAAGTGTGTTTTTTTGACAATAGGCGACATTCTTCCAAATTTCGACTTTTGAAATTTTAAAAAGGACTTTGCTCCTTTTTCCGAAAATGGTAGAAAATTTGCGAAAAAAAATTATTGGAGAACACTATTCCGGCCATTCCTATGAATGTCCAATATTCAAAAGTGTGTTTTTTTGACAATAAGCGACATTCTTCCAAATTTCGACTTTTGAGATTTTAAAAAGGACTTTGCTCCTTATTCCGAAAATGGTAGAAAATTTGCGAAAAAAAATTAATGGCGAACACTATTCCGGCCATTCCTATGAATGTCCAATATTCAAAAATGTTTTTTTTGACAATAGGCGACATTCTTCCAAATTTCGACTTTTGAAATTTTAAAAAGGACTTTGCTCCTTTTTCCGAAAATGGTAGAAAATTTGCGAAAAAAAATTATTGGGGAACACTATTCCGGCCATTCCTATGAATGTCCAATATTCAAAAATGTTTTTTTTTGACAATAGGCGACATTCTTCCAAATTTCGACTTTTGAAATTTTAAAAAGGACTTTGCTCCTTTTTCCGAAAATGGTAGAAAATTTGCGAAAAAAAATTAATGGGGAACACTATTCCGGCCATTCCTATGAATGTCCAATATTCAAAAGTGTGTTTTTTTGACAATAAGCGACATTCTTCCAAATTTCGACTTTTGAAATTTTAAAAAGGACTTTGCTCCTTTTTCCGAAAATGGTAGAAAATTTGCGAAAAAAATTATTGGGGAACACTATTCCGACCATTCCTATGAATGTCCAATATTCAAAAGTGTGTTTTTTTGACAATAGGCGACATTCTTCCAAATTTCGACTTTTGAAATTTTAACAAGGACTTTGCTCCTTTTTCCGAAAATGGTAGAAAATTTACGAAAAAAATTTATTGGAGAACACTATTCCGGCCATTCCTATGAATGTCCAATATTCAAAAGTGTGTTTTTTTGACAATAGGCGACATTCTTCCAAATTTCGACTTTTGAAATTTTAAAAAGGACTTTGCTCCTTTTTCCGAAAATGGTAGAAAATTTGCGAAAAAAAATTATTGGAGAACACTATTCCGGCCATTCCTATGAATGTCCAATATTCAAAAGTGTGTTTTTTTGACAATAAGCGACATTCTTCCAAATTTCGACTTTTGAGATTTTAAAAAGGACTTTGCTCCTTTTTCCGAAAATGGTAGAAAATTTGCGAAAAAAAATTAATGGGGAACACTATTCCGGCCATTCCTATGAATGTCCAATATTCAAAAATGTTTTTTTTTTGACAATAGGCGACATTCTTCCAAATTTCGACTTTTGAGATTTTAAAAAGGACTTTGCTCCTTTTTCCGAAAATGGTAGATAATTTGCGAAAAAAAATTATTGGGGAACACTATTCCGGCCATTCCTATGAATGTCCAATATTCAAAAGTGTGTTTTTTTGACAATAGGCGACATTCTTCCAAATTTCGACTTTTGAAATTTTAAAAAGGACTTTGCTCCTTTTTCCGAAAATGGTAGAAAATTTGCGAAAAAAAATTATTGGAGAACACTATTCCGGCCATTCCTATGAATGTCCAATATTCAAAAGTGTGTTTTTTTGACAATAAGCGACATTCTTCCAAATTTCGACTTTTGAAATTTTAAAAAGGACTTTGCTCCTTTTTCCGAAAATGGTAGAAAATTTACGAAAAAAAATTATTGGAGAACACTATTCCGGCCATTCCTATGAATGTCCAATATTCAAAAATGTTTTTTTTTGACAATAGGCGACATTCTTCCAAATTTCGACTTTTGAAATTTTAAAAAGGACTTTGCTCCTTTTTCCGAAAATGGTAGAAAATTTGCGAAAAAAAATTATTGGGGAACACTATTCCGGCCATTCCTATGAATGTCCAATATTCAAAAGTGTGTTTTTTTTGACAATAGGCGACATTCTTCCAAATTTCGACTTTTGAAATTTTAAAAAGGACTTTGCTCCTTTTTCCGAAAATGGTAGAAAATTTACGAAAAAAATTTATTGGAGAACACTATTCCGGCCATTCCTATGAATGTCCAATATTCAAAAGTGTGTTTTTTTGACAATAGGCGACATTCTTCCAAATTTCGACTTTTGAAATTTTAAAAAGGACTTTGCTCCTTTTTCCGAAAATGGTAGAAAATTTGCGAAAAAAAATTATTGGGGAACACTATTCCGGCCATTCCTATGAATGTCCAATATTCAAAAGTGTGTTTTTTTGATAATAGGCGACATTCATCCAAATTTCGACTTTTGAAATTTTAAAGAGGACTTTGCTCCTTTTTCCAAAAATGGTAGTAAAATTGCGAAAAAAAATTATTGGGGAACACTATTCCGGCCATTCCTAGGAATGTCCAATATTCAAAAGTGTGTTTTTTTGACAATAGGCGACATTCTTCCAAATTTCGACTTTTGAAATTTTAAAAAGGACTTTGCTCCTTTTTCCCAAAATGGTAGAAAATTTGCGAAAAAAAATTATTGGGGAACACTATTCCGGCCATTCCTATGAATGTCCAATATTCAAAAGTGTGTTTTTTTGACAATAGGCGACATTCTTCCAAATTTCGACTTTTGAAATTTTAAAAAGGACTTTGCTGCTTTTTCCGAAAATGGTAGAAAATTTGCGAAAAAAAATTATTGGGGAACACTATTCCGGCCATTCCTATGAATGTCCAATATTCAAAAGTGTGTTTTTTTGACAATAGGCGACATTCTTCCAAATTTCGACTTTTGAAATTTTAAAAAGGACTTTGCTCCTTTTTCCGAAAATGGTAGAAAATTTGCGAAAAAAAATTATTGGGGAACACTATTCCGGCCATTCCTATGAATGTCCAATATTCAAAAGTGTGTTTTTTTGACAATAGGCGACATTCTTCCAAATTTCGACTTTTGAAATTTTAAAAAGGACTTTGCTCCTTTTTCCGAAAATGGTAGAAAATTTGCGAAAAAAAATTATTGGGGAACACTATTCCGGCCATTCCTATGAATGTCCAATATTCAAAAGTGTGTTTTTTTTGACAATAGGTGACATTCTTCCAAATTTCGACTTTTGAAATTTTAAAAAGGACTTTGCTCCTTTTTCCGAAAATTGTAGGAAATAAGCGTAAAAACATTATTGAAGAACACTCTTCCGGTCATTTCTATGAATGTCCAATATTCAAAAGTGTGTTTTTTTGACAATAGGCGACATTTTTCCAAATTTCAACTTTTGAAATTTTAGAAAGGACTTTGCTCCTTTTTCCGAAAATGGTAGAAAATTTGCGAAAAAAAATTATTGGGAAACACTATTCCGGCCATTCCTATGAATGTTCAATATTCAAAAGTGTGTTTTTTAGACAATAGGCGACATTCTTCCAAATTTCGACTGTTGAAATTTTAAAAAGGACTTTGCTCCTTTTTCCGAAAATGGTAGAAAATTTGCGAAAAAAAATTATTGGGGAACACTATTCCGGCCATTCCTATGAATGTCCAATATTCAAAAGTCTTAACAGTGTGTTTTTTTGAAAATTGGCGACATTTTTCCAAATTTCAACTTTTGAAATTTTAGAAAGGACTTTGCTCCCTTTTCCGAAAATGGTAGAAAATTTGCGAAAAAAAATTATTGGGGAACACTATTCCGGCCATTCCTATGAATGTCCAATATTCAAAAGTGTGTTTTTTTGACAATAGGCGACATTCTTCCAAATTTCGACTTTTGAAATTTTAAAAAGGACTTTGCTCCTTTTTCCGAAAATGGTAGAAAATTTGCGAAAAAAAATTATTGGGGAACACTATTCCGGCCATTCCTATGAATGTCCAATATTCAAAAGTGTGTTTTTTTGACAATAAGCGACATTCTTCCAAATTTCGACTTTTGAAATTTTAAAAAGGACTTTGCTCCTTTTTCCGAAAATGGTAGAAAATTTGCGAAAAAAAATTATTGGGGAACACTATTCCGGCCATTCCTATGAATGTCCAATATTCAAAAGTGTGTTTTTTTTGACAATAGGTGACATTCTTCCAAATTTCGACTTTTGAAATTTTAAAAAGGACTTTGCTCCTTTTTCCGAAAATTGTAGGAGATAAGCGAAAAAACATTATTGAAGAACACTCTTCCGGCCATTTCTATGAATGTCCAATATTCAAAAGTCTTAACAGTGTGTTTTTTTAAAAATTGGCGACATTTTTCCAAATTTCAACTTTTGAAACTTTAGAAAGGACTTTGCTCCTTTTTCCGAAAATGGTAAAAAATTTACGAAAAAAAATTATTGGAGAACACTATTCCGGCCATTCCTATGAATGTCCAATATTCAAAAATGTTTTTTTTTGACAACAGGCGACATTCTTCCAAATTTCGACTTTTGAAATTTTAAAGAGGACTTTGCTCCTTTTTCCGAAAATGGTAGTAAATTTGCGAAAAAAAATTATTGGGGAACACTATTCCGGCCATTCCTATGAATGTCCAATATTCAAAAGTGTGTTTTTTTGACAATAGGCGACATTCTTCCAAATTTCGACTTTTGAAATTTTAAAAAGGACTTTGCTCCTTTTTCCGAAAATGGTAGAAAATTTGCGAAAAAAAATTATTGGGGAACACTATTCCGGCCATTCCTATGAATGTCCAATATTCAAAAGTGTGTTTTTTTGACAATAGGCGACATTCTTCCAAATTTCGACTTTTGAAATTTTAAAAAGGACTTTGCTCCTTTTTCCGAAAATGGTAGAAAATTTGCGAAAAAAAATTAATGGGGAACACTATTCCGGCCATTCCTATGAATGTCCAATATTCAAAAGTGTGTTTTTTTTGACAATAAGCGACATTCTTCCAAATTTCGACTTTTGAAATTTTAAAAAGGACTTTGCTCCTTTTTCCGAAAATTGTAGGAGATAAGCGAAAAAACATTATTGGAGAACACTCTTCCGGCCATTTCTATGAATGTCCAATATTCAAAAGTCTTAACAGTGTGTTTTTTTTTGAAAATTGGCGACATTTTTCCAAATTTCAACTTTTGAAATTTTAGAAAGGACTTTGCTCCTTTTTCCGAAAATGGTAGAAAATTTGCGAAAAAAAAATTATTGGGGAACACTATTCCGGCCATTCCTATGAATGTCCAATATTCAAAAGTGTGTTTTTTTTGACAATAAGCGACATTCTTCCAAATTTCGACTTTTGAAATTTTAAAAAGGACTTTGCTCCTTTTTCCGAAAATTGTAGGAGATAAGCGAAAAAACATTATTGGAGAACACTCTTCCGGCCATTTCTATGAATGTCCAATATTCAAAAGTCTTAACAGTGTGTTTTTTTTGAAAATTGGCGACATTTTTCCAAATTTCAACTTTTGAAATTTTAGAAAGGACTTTGCTCCTTTTTCCGAAAATGGTAGAAAATTTGCGAAAAAAAAATTATTGGGGAACACTATTCCGGCCATTCCTATGAATGTTCAATATTCAAAAGTGTGTTTTTTTGACAATAGGCGACATTCTTCCAAATTTCGACTTTTGAAATTTTAAAAAGGACTTTGCTCCTTTTTCCGAAAATGGTAGAAAATTTACGAAAAAAAATTATTGGAGAACACTATTCCGCCCATTCCTATGAATGTCCAATATTCAAAAGTGTGTTTTTTTGACAATAAGCGACATTCTTCCAAATTTCGACTTTTGAGATTTTAAAAAGGACTTTGCTCCTTTTTCCGAAAATGGTAGATAATTTGCGAAAAAAAATTATTGGGGAACACTATTCCGGCCATTCCTATGAATGTCCAATATTCAAAAGTGTGTTTTTTTGACAATAGGCGACATTCTTCCAAATTTCGACTTTTGAAATTTTAAAAAGGACTTTGCTCCTTTTTCCGAAAATGGTAGAAAATTTGCGAAAAAAAATTATTGGAGAACACTATTCCGGCCATTCCTATGAATGTCCAATATTCAAAAGTGTGTTTTTTTGACAATAAGCGACATTCTTCCAAATTTCGACTTTTGAGATTTTAAAAAGGACTTTGCTCCTTTTTCCGAAAATGGTAGAAAATTTGCGAAAAAAAAATTAATGGGGAACACTATTCCGGTCATTCCTATGAATGTCCAATATTCAAAAATGTTTTTTTTTGACAATAGGCGACATTCTTCCAAATTTCGACTTTTGAAATTTTAAAAAGGACTTTGCTCCTTTTTCCGAAAATGGTAGAAAATTTGCGAAAAAAAATTAATGATGAACACTATTCCGGCCATTCCTATGAATGTCCAATATTCAAAAGTGTGTTTTTTTGACAATAAGCGACATTCTTCCAAATTTCGACTTTTGAAATTTTAAAAAGGACTTTGCTCCTTTTTCCGAAAATGGTAGAAAATTTGCGAAAAAAAATTATTAGGGAACACTATTCCGGCCATTCCTATGAATGTCCAATATTCAAAAGTGTGTTTTTTTGACAATAGGCGACATTCTTCCAAATTTCGATTTTTGAAATTTTAAAAAGGACTTTGCTCCTTTTTCCGAAAATGTTAGAAAATTTGCGAAAAAAAATTATTGGAGAACACTATTCCGGCCATTCCTATGAATGTCCAATATTCAAAAGTGTGTTTTTTTGACAATAGGCGACATTCTTCCAAATTTCGATTTTTGAAATTTTAAAAAGGACTTTGCTCCTTTTTCCGAAAATGTTAGAAAATTTGCGAAAAAAAATTATTGGAGAACACTATTCCGGCCATTCCTATGAATGTCCAATATTCAAAAGTGTGTTTTTTTGACAATAGGCGACATTCTTCCAAATTTCAACTTTTGAAATTTTAGAAAGGACTTTGCTCCTTTTTCCGAAAATGGTAGAAAATTTGCGAAAAAAAATTATTGGGAAACACTATTCCGGCCATTCCTATGAATGTTCAATATTCAAAAGTGTGTTTTTTTGACAATAGGCGACATTCTTCCAAATTTCGACTGTTGAAATTTTAAAAAGGACTTTGCTCCTTTTTCCGAAAATGGTAGAAAATTTGCGAAAAAAAATTATTGGGGAACACTATTCCGGCCATTCCTATGAATGTCCAATATTCAAAAGTCTTAACAGTGTGTTTTTTTGAAAATTGGCGACATTTTTCCAAATTTCAACTTTTGAAATTTTAGAAAGGACTTTGCTCCTTTTTCCGAAAATGGTAGAAAATTTGCGAAAAAAAATTATTGGGGAACACTATTCCGGCCATTCCTATGAATGTCCAATATTCAAAAGTGTGTTTTTTTGACAATAGGCGACATTCTTCCAAATTTCGACTTTTGAAATTTTAAAAAGGACTTTGCTCCTTTTTCCGAAAATGGTAGAAAATTTGCGAAAAAAAATTATTGGGGAACACTATTCCGGCCATTCCTATGAATGTCCAATATTCAAAAGTGTGTTTTTTTGACAATAAGCGACATTCTTCCAAATTTCGACTTTTGAAATTTTAAAAAGGACTTTGCTCCTTTTTCCGAAAATGGTAGAAAATTTGCGAAAAAAAATTATTGGAGAACACTATTCCGGCCATTCCTATGAATGTCCAATATTCAAAAGTGTGTTTTTTTTGACAATAGGTGACATTCTTCCAAATTTCGACTTTTGAAATTTTAAAAAGGACTTTGCTCCTTTTTCCGAAAATTATAGGAGATAAGCGAAAAAACATTATTGAAGAACACTCTTCCGGCCATTTCTATGAATGTCCAATATTCAAAAGTCTTAACAGTGTGTTTTTTTGAAAATTGGCGACATTTTTCCAAATTTCAACTTTTGAAACTTTAGAAAGGACTTTGCTCCTTTTTCCGAAAATGGTAAAAAATTTACGAAAAAAAATTATTGGAGAACACTATTCCGGCCATTCCTATGAATGTCCAATATTCAAAAATGTTTTTTTTTGACAACAGGCGACATTCTTCCAAATTTCGACTTTTGAAATTTTAAAGAGGACTTTGCTCCTTTTTCCGAAAATGGTAGAAAATTTGCGAAAAAAAATTATTGGGGAACACTATTCCGGCCATTCCTATGAATGTCCAATATTCAAAAGTGTGTTTTTTTGACAATAGGCGACATTCTTCCAAATTTCGACTTTTGAAATTTTAAAAAGGACTTTGCTCCTTTTTCCGAAAATGGTAGAAAATTTGCGAAAAAAAATTATTGGGGAACACTATTCCGGCCATTCCTATGAATGTCCAATATTCAAAAGTCTTAACAGTGTGTTTTTTTGAAAATTGGCGACATTTTTCCAAATTTCAACTTTTGAAATTTTAGAAAGGACTTTGCTCCTTTTTCCGAAAATGGTAGAAAATTTGCGAAAAAAAATTATTGGGGAACACTATTCCGGCCATTCCTATGAATGTCCAATATTCAAAAGTGTGTTTTTTTGACAATAGGCGACATTCTTCCAAATTTCGACTTTTGAAATTTTAAAAAGGACTTTGCTCCTTTTTCCGAAAATGGTAGAAAATTTGCGAAAAAAAATTATTGGGGAACACTATTCCGGCCATTCCTATGAATGTCCAATATTCAAAAGTGTGTTTTTTTGACAATAAGCGACATTCTTCCAAATTTCGACTTTTGAAATTTTAAAAAGGACTTTGCTCCTTTTTCCGAAAATGGTAGAAAATTTGCGAAAAAAAATTATTGGAGAACACTATTCCGGCCATTCCTATGAATGTTCAATATTCAAAAGTGTGTTTTTTTGACAATAGGCGACATTCTTCCAAATTTCGACTTTTGAAATTTTAAAAAGGACTTTGCTCCTTTTTCCGAAAATGGTAGAAAATTTACGAAAAAAAATTATTGGAGAACACTATTCCGCCCATTCCTATGAATGTCCAATATTCAAAAGTGTGTTTTTTTGACAATAAGCGACATTCTTCCAAATTTCGACTTTTGAGATTTTAAAAAGGACTTTGCTCCTTTTTCCGAAAATGGTAGATAATTTGCGAAAAAAAATTATTGGGGAACACTATTCCGGCCATTCCTATGAATGTCCAATATTCAAAAGTGTGTTTTTTTGACAATAGGCGACATTCTTCCAAATTTCGACTTTTGAAATTTTAAAAAGGACTTTGCTCCTTTTTCCGAAAATGGTAGAAAATTTGCGAAAAAAAATTATTGGAGAACACTATTCCGGCCATTCCTATGAATGTCCAATATTCAAAAGTGTGTTTTTTTGACAATAAGCGACATTCTTCCAAATTTCGACTTTTGAGATTTTAAAAAGGACTTTGCTCCTTTTTCCGAAAATGGTAGAAAATTTGCGAAAAAAAAATTAATGGGGAACACTATTCCGGTCATTCCTATGAATGTCCAATATTCAAAAATGTTTTTTTTTGACAATAGGCGACATTCTTCCAAATTTCGACTTTTGAAATTTTAAAAAGGACTTTGCTCCTTTTTCCGAAAATGGTAGAAAATTTGCGAAAAAAAATTAATGATGAACACTATTCCGGCCATTCCTATGAATGTCCAATATTCAAAAGTGTGTTTTTTTGACAATAAGCGACATTCTTCCAAATTTCGACTTTTGAAATTTTAAAAAGGACTTTGCTCCTTTTTCCGAAAATGGTAGAAAATTTGCGAAAAAAAATTATTAGGGAACACTATTCCGGCCATTCCTATGAATGTCCAATATTCAAAAGTGTGTTTTTTTGACAATAGGCGACATTCTTCCAAATTTCGATTTTTGAAATTTTAAAAAGGACTTTGCTCCTTTTTCCGAAAATGTTAGAAAATTTGCGAAAAAAAATTATTGGAGAACACTATTCCGGCCATTCCTATGAATGTCCAATATTCAAAAGTGTGTTTTTTTGACAATAGGCGACATTCTTCCAAATTTCGATTTTTGAAATTTTAAAAAGGACTTTGCTCCTTTTTCCGAAAATGTTAGAAAATTTGCGAAAAAAAATTATTGGAGAACACTATTCCGGCCATTCCTATGAATGTCCAATATTCAAAAGTGTGTTTTTTTGACAATAGGCGACATTCTTCCAAATTTCAACTTTTGAAATTTTAGAAAGGACTTTGCTCCTTTTTCCGAAAATGGTAGAAAATTTGCGAAAAAAAATTATTGGGAAACACTATTCCGGCCATTCCTATGAATGTTCAATATTCAAAAGTGTGTTTTTTTGACAATAGGCGACATTCTTCCAAATTTCGACTGTTGAAATTTTAAAAAGGACTTTGCTCCTTTTTCCGAAAATGGTAGAAAATTTGCGAAAAAAAATTATTGGGGAACACTATTCCGGCCATTCCTATGAATGTCCAATATTCAAAAGTCTTAACAGTGTGTTTTTTTGAAAATTGGCGACATTTTTCCAAATTTCAACTTTTGAAATTTTAGAAAGGACTTTGCTCCTTTTTCCGAAAATGGTAGAAAATTTGCGAAAAAAAATTATTGGGGAACACTATTCCGGCCATTCCTATGAATGTCCAATATTCAAAAGTGTGTTTTTTTGACAATAGGCGACATTCTTCCAAATTTCGACTTTTGAAATTTTAAAAAGGACTTTGCTCCTTTTTCCGAAAATGGTAGAAAATTTGCGAAAAAAAATTATTGGGGAACACTATTCCGGCCATTCCTATGAATGTCCAATATTCAAAAGTGTGTTTTTTTGACAATAAGCGACATTCTTCCAAATTTCGACTTTTGAAATTTTAAAAAGGACTTTGCTCCTTTTTCCGAAAATGGTAGAAAATTTGCGAAAAAAAATTATTGGAGAACACTATTCCGGCCATTCCTATGAATGTCCAATATTCAAAAGTGTGTTTTTTTTGACAATAGGTGACATTCTTCCAAATTTCGACTTTTGAAATTTTAAAAAGGACTTTGCTCCTTTTTCCGAAAATTATAGGAGATAAGCGAAAAAACATTATTGAAGAACACTCTTCCGGCCATTTCTATGAATGTCCAATATTCAAAAGTCTTAACAGTGTGTTTTTTTGAAAATTGGCGACATTTTTCCAAATTTCAACTTTTGAAACTTTAGAAAGGACTTTGCTCCTTTTTCCGAAAATGGTAAAAAATTTACGAAAAAAAATTATTGGAGAACACTATTCCGGCCATTCCTATGAATGTCCAATATTCAAAAATGTTTTTTTTTGACAACAGGCGACATTCTTCCAAATTTCGACTTTTGAAATTTTAAAGAGGACTTTGCTCCTTTTTCCGAAAATGGTAGAAAATTTGCGAAAAAAAATTATTGGGGAACACTATTCCGGCCATTCCTATGAATGTCCAATATTCAAAAGTGTGTTTTTTTGACAATAGGCGACATTCTTCCAAATTTCGACTTTTGAAATTTTAAAAAGGACTTTGCTCCTTTTTCCGAAAATTGTAGGAAATAAGCGTAAAAACATTATTGAAGAACACTCTTCCGGTCATTTCTATGAATGTCCAATATTCAAAAGTGTGTTTTTTTGACAATAGGCGACATTTTTCCAAATTTCAACTTTTGAAATTTTAGAAAGGACTTTGCTCCTTTTTCCGAAAATGGTAGAAAATTTGCGAAAAAAAATTATTGGGAAACACTATTCCGGCCATTCCTATGAATGTTCAATATTCAAAAGTGTGTTTTTTAGACAATAGGCGACATTCTTCCAAATTTCGACTGTTGAAATTTTAAAAAGGACTTTGCTCCTTTTTCCGAAAATGGTAGAAAATTTGCGAAAAAAAATTATTGGGGAACACTATTCCGGCCATTCCTATGAATGTCCAATATTCAAAAGTCTTAACAGTGTGTTTTTTTGAAAATTGGCGACATTTTTCCAAATTTCAACTTTTGAAATTTTAGAAAGGACTTTGCTCCTTTTTCCGAAAATGGTAGAAAATTTGCGAAAAAAAATTATTGGGGAACACTATTCCGGCCATTCCTATGAATGTCCAATATTCAAAAGTGTGTTTTTTTGACAATAGGCGACATTCTTCCAAATTTCGACTTTTGAAATTTTAAAAAGGACTTTGCTCCTTTTTCCGAAAATGGTAGAAAATTTGCGAAAAAAAAATTAATGGGGAACACTATTCCGGTCATTCCTATGAATGTCCAATATTCAAAAATGTTTTTTTTTGACAATAGGCGACATTCTTCCAAATTTCGACTTTTGAAATTTTAAAAAGGACTTTGCTCCTTTTTCCGAAAATGGTAGAAAATTTGCGAAAAAAAATTAATGATGAACACTATTCCGGCCATTCCTATGAATGTCCAATATTCAAAAGTGTGTTTTTTTGACAATAAGCGACATTCTTCCAAATTTCGACTTTTGAAATTTTAAAAAGGACTTTGCTCCTTTTTCCGAAAATGGTAGAAAATTTGCGAAAAAAAATTATTAGGGAACACTATTCCGGCCATTCCTATGAATGTCCAATATTCAAAAGTGTGTTTTTTTGACAATAGGCGACATTCTTCCAAATTTCGATTTTTGAAATTTTAAAAAGGACTTTGCTCCTTTTTCCGAAAATGTTAGAAAATTTGCGAAAAAAAATTATTGGAGAACACTATTCCGGCCATTCCTATGAATGTCCAATATTCAAAAGTGTGTTTTTTTGACAATAGGCGACATTCTTCCAAATTTCGATTTTTGAAATTTTAAAAAGGACTTTGCTCCTTTTTCCGAAAATGTTAGAAAATTTGCGAAAAAAAATTATTGGAGAACACTATTCCGGCCATTCCTATGAATGTCCAATATTCAAAAGTGTGTTTTTTTGACAATAGGCGACATTCTTCCAAATTTCAACTTTTGAAATTTTAGAAAGGACTTTGCTCCTTTTTCCGAAAATGGTAGAAAATTTGCGAAAAAAAATTATTGGGAAACACTATTCCGGCCATTCCTATGAATGTTCAATATTCAAAAGTGTGTTTTTTTGACAATAGGCGACATTCTTCCAAATTTCGACTGTTGAAATTTTAAAAAGGACTTTGCTCCTTTTTCCGAAAATGGTAGAAAATTTGCGAAAAAAAATTATTGGGGAACACTATTCCGGCCATTCCTATGAATGTCCAATATTCAAAAGTCTTAACAGTGTGTTTTTTTGAAAATTGGCGACATTTTTCCAAATTTCAACTTTTGAAATTTTAGAAAGGACTTTGCTCCTTTTTCCGAAAATGGTAGAAAATTTGCGAAAAAAAATTATTGGGGAACACTATTCCGGCCATTCCTATGAATGTCCAATATTCAAAAGTGTGTTTTTTTGACAATAGGCGACATTCTTCCAAATTTCGACTTTTGAAATTTTAAAAAGGACTTTGCTCCTTTTTCCGAAAATGGTAGAAAATTTGCGAAAAAAAATTATTGGGGAACACTATTCCGGCCATTCCTATGAATGTCCAATATTCAAAAGTGTGTTTTTTTGACAATAAGCGACATTCTTCCAAATTTCGACTTTTGAAATTTTAAAAAGGACTTTGCTCCTTTTTCCGAAAATGGTAGAAAATTTGCGAAAAAAAATTATTGGAGAACACTATTCCGGCCATTCCTATGAATGTCCAATATTCAAAAGTGTGTTTTTTTTGACAATAGGTGACATTCTTCCAAATTTCGACTTTTGAAATTTTAAAAAGGACTTTGCTCCTTTTTCCGAAAATTATAGGAGATAAGCGAAAAAACATTATTGAAGAACACTCTTCCGGCCATTTCTATGAATGTCCAATATTCAAAAGTCTTAACAGTGTGTTTTTTTGAAAATTGGCGACATTTTTCCAAATTTCAACTTTTGAAACTTTAGAAAGGACTTTGCTCCTTTTTCCGAAAATGGTAAAAAATTTACGAAAAAAAATTATTGGAGAACACTATTCCGGCCATTCCTATGAATGTCCAATATTCAAAAATGTTTTTTTTTGACAACAGGCGACATTCTTCCAAATTTCGACTTTTGAAATTTTAAAGAGGACTTTGCTCCTTTTTCCGAAAATGGTAGAAAATTTGCGAAAAAAAATTATTGGGGAACACTATTCCGGCCATTCCTATGAATGTCCAATATTCAAAAGTGTGTTTTTTTGACAATAGGCGACATTCTTCCAAATTTCGACTTTTGAAATTTTAAAAAGGACTTTGCTCCTTTTTCCGAAAATGGTAGAAAATTTGCGAAAAAAAATTATTGGGGAACACTATTCCGGCCATTCCTATGAATGTCCAATATTCAAAAGTGTGTTTTTTTTGACAATAAGCGACATTCTTCCAAATTTCGACTTTTGAAATTTTAAAAAGGACTTTGCTCCTTTTTCCGAAAATTGTAGGAGATAAGCGAAAAAACATTATTGGAGAACACTCTTCCGGCCATTTCTATGAATGTCCAATATTCAAAAGTCTTAACAGTGTGTTTTTTTTGAAAATTGGCGACATTTTTCCAAATTTCAACTTTTGAAATTTTAGAAAGGACTTTGCTCCTTTTTCCGAAAATTGTAGAAAATTTGCGAAAAAAAAATTATTGGGGAACACTATTCCGGCCATTCCTATGAATGTCCAATATTCAAAAGTGTGTTTTTTTGACAATAGGCGACATTCTTCCAAATTTCGACTTTTGAAATTTTAAAAAGGACTTTGCTCCTTTTTCCGAAAATGGTAGAAAATTTGCGAAAAAAAATTAATGGGGAACACTATTCCGGCCATTCCTATGAATGTCCAATATTCAAAAGTGTGTTTTTTTTGACAATAAGCGACATTCTTCCAAATTTCGACTTTTGAAATTTTAAAAAGGACTTTGCTCCTTTTTCCGAAAATTGTAGGAGATAAGCGAAAAAACATTATTGGAGAACACTCTTCCGGCCATTTCTATGAATGTCCAATATTCAAAAGTCTTAACAGTGTGTTTTTTTTGAAAATTGGCGACATTTTTCCAAATTTCAACTTTTGAAATTTTAGAAAGGACTTTGCTCCTTTTTCCGAAAATGGTAGAAAATTTGCGAAAAAAAAATTATTGGGGAACACTATTCCGGCCATTCCTATGAATGTTCAATATTCAAAAGTGTGTTTTTTTGACAATAGGCGACATTCTTCCAAATTTCGACTTTTGAAATTTTAAAAAGGACTTTGCTCCTTTTTCCGAAAATGGTAGATAATTTGCGAAAAAAAATTATTGGGGAACACTATTCCGGCCATTCCTATGAATGTCCAATATTCAAAAGTGTGTTTTTTTGACAATAGGCGACATTCTTCCAAATTTCGACTTTTGAAATTTTAAAAAGGACTTTGCTCCTTTTTCCGAAAATGGTAGAAAATTTGCGAAAAAAAATTAATGATGAACACTATTCCGGCCATTCCTATGAATGTCCAATATTCAAAAGTGTGTTTTTTTGACAATAAGCGACATTCTTCCAAATTTCGACTTTTGAAATTTTAAAAAGGACTTTGCTCCTTTTTCCGAAAATGGTAGAAAATTTGCGAAAAAAAATTATTGGGGAACACTATTCCGGCCATTCCTATGAATGTCCAATATTCAAAAGTGTGTTTTTTTGACAATAGGCGACATTCTTCCAAATTTCGACTTTTGAAATTTTAAAAAGGACTTTGCTCCTTTTTCCGAAAATTGTAGGAAATAAGCGTAAAAACATTATTGAAGAACACTCTTCCGGTCATTTCTATGAATGTCCAATATTCAAAAGTGTGTTTTTTTGACAATAGGCGACATTTTTCCAAATTTCAACTTTTGAAATTTTAGAAAGGACTTTGCTCCTTTTTCCGAAAATGGTAGAAAATTTGCGAAAAAAAATTATTGGGAAACACTATTCCGGCCATTCCTATGAATGTTCAATATTCAAAAGTGTGTTTTTTAGACAATAGGCGACATTCTTCCAAATTTCGACTGTTGAAATTTTAAAAAGGACTTTGCTCCTTTTTCCGAAAATGGTAGAAAATTTGCGAAAAAAAATTATTGGGGAACACTATTCCGGCCATTCCTATGAATGTCCAATATTCAAAAGTCTTAACAGTGTGTTTTTTTGAAAATTGGCGACATTTTTCCAAATTTCAACTTTTGAAATTTTAGAAAGGACTTTGCTCCTTTTTCCGAAAATGGTAGAAAATTTGCGAAAAAAAATTATTGGGGAACACTATTCCGGCCATTCCTATGAATGTCCAATATTCAAAAGTGTGTTTTTGACAATAGGCGACATTCTTCCAAATTTCGACTTTTGAAATTTTAAAAAGGACTTTGCTCCTTTTTCCGAAAATGGTAGAAAATTTGCGAAAAAAAATTATTGGGGAACACTATTCCGGCCATTCCTATGAATGTCCAATATTCAAAAGTGTGTTTTTTTGACAATAAGCGACATTCTTCCAAATTTCGACTTTTGAAATTTTAAAAAGGACTTTGCTCCTTTTTCCGAAAATGGTAGAAAATTTGCGAAAAAAAATTATTGGGGAACACTATTCCGGCCATTCCTATGAATGTCCAATATTCAAAAGTGTGTTTTTTTTGACAATAGGTGACATTCTTCCAAATTTCGACTTTTGAAATTTTAAAAAGGACTTTGCTCCTTTTTCCGAAAATTGTAGGAGATAAGCGAAAAAACATTATTGAAGAACACTCTTCCGGCCATTTCTATGAATGTCCAATATTCAAAAGTCTTAACAGTGTGTTTTTTTAAAAATTGGCGACATTTTTCCAAATTTCAACTTTTGAAACTTTAGAAAGGACTTTGCTCCTTTTTCCGAAAATGGTAAAAAATTTACGAAAAAAAATTATTGGAGAACACTATTCCGGCCATTCCTATGAATGTCCAATATTCAAAAATGTTTTTTTTTGACAACAGGCGACATTCTTCCAAATTTCGACTTTTGAAATTTTAAAGAGGACTTTGCTCCTTTTTCCGAAAATGGTAGTAAATTTGCGAAAAAAAATTATTGGGGAACACTATTCCGGCCATTCCTATGAATGTCCAATATTCAAAAGTGTGTTTTTTTGACAATAGGCGACATTCTTCCAAATTTCGACTTTTGAAATTTTAAAAAGGACTTTGCTCCTTTTTCCGAAAATGGTAGAAAATTTGCGAAAAAAAATTATTGGGGAACACTATTCCGGCCATTCCTATGAATGTCCAATATTCAAAAGTGTGTTTTTTTGACAATAGGCGACATTCTTCCAAATTTCGACTTTTGAAATTTTAAAAAGGACTTTGCTCCTTTTTCCGAAAATGGTAGAAAATTTGCGAAAAAAAATTAATGGGGAACACTATTCCGGCCATTCCTATGAATGTCCAATATTCAAAAGTGTGTTTTTTTTGACAATAAGCGACATTCTTCCAAATTTCGACTTTTGAAATTTTAAAAAGGACTTTGCTCCTTTTTCCGAAAATTGTAGGAGATAAGCGAAAAAACATTATTGGAGAACACTCTTCCGGCCATTTCTATGAATGTCCAATATTCAAAAGTCTTAACAGTGTGTTTTTTTTTGAAAATTGGCGACATTTTTCCAAATTTCAACTTTTGAAATTTTAGAAAGGACTTTGCTCCTTTTTCCGAAAATGGTAGAAAATTTGCGAAAAAAAAATTATTGGGGAACACTATTCCGGCCATTCCTATGAATGTCCAATATTCAAAAGTGTGTTTTTTTTGACAATAAGCGACATTCTTCCAAATTTCGACTTTTGAAATTTTAAAAAGGACTTTGCTCCTTTTTCCGAAAATTGTAGGAGATAAGCGAAAAAACATTATTGGAGAACACTCTTCCGGCCATTTCTATGAATGTCCAATATTCAAAAGTCTTAACAGTGTGTTTTTTTTGAAAATTGGCGACATTTTTCCAAATTTCAACTTTTGAAATTTTAGAAAGGACTTTGCTCCTTTTTCCGAAAATGGTAGAAAATTTGCGAAAAAAAAATTATTGGGGAACACTATTCCGGCCATTCCTATGAATGTTCAATATTCAAAAGTGTGTTTTTTTGACAATAGGCGACATTCTTCCAAATTTCGACTTTTGAAATTTTAAAAAGGACTTTGCTCCTTTTTCCGAAAATGGTAGAAAATTTACGAAAAAAAATTATTGGAGAACACTATTCCGCCCATTCCTATGAATGTCCAATATTCAAAAGTGTGTTTTTTTGACAATAAGCGACATTCTTCCAAATTTCGACTTTTGAGATTTTAAAAAGGACTTTGCTCCTTTTTCCGAAAATGGTAGATAATTTGCGAAAAAAAATTATTGGGGAACACTATTCCGGCCATTCCTATGAATGTCCAATATTCAAAAGTGTGTTTTTTTGACAATAGGCGACATTCTTCCAAATTTCGACTTTTGAAATTTTAAAAAGGACTTTGCTCCTTTTTCCGAAAATGGTAGAAAATTTGCGAAAAAAAATTATTGGAGAACACTATTCCGGCCATTCCTATGAATGTCCAATATTCAAAAGTGTGTTTTTTTGACAATAAGCGACATTCTTCCAAATTTCGACTTTTGAGATTTTAAAAAGGACTTTGCTCCTTTTTCCGAAAATGGTAGAAAATTTGCGAAAAAAAAATTAATGGGGAACACTATTCCGGTCATTCCTATGAATGTCCAATATTCAAAAATGTTTTTTTTTGACAATAGGCGACATTCTTCCAAATTTCGACTTTTGAAATTTTAAAAAGGACTTTGCTCCTTTTTCCGAAAATGGTAGAAAATTTGCGAAAAAAAATTAATGATGAACACTATTCCGGCCATTCCTATGAATGTCCAATATTCAAAAGTGTGTTTTTTTGACAATAAGCGACATTCTTCCAAATTTCGACTTTTGAAATTTTAAAAAGGACTTTGCTCCTTTTTCCGAAAATGGTAGAAAATTTGCGAAAAAAAATTATTAGGGAACACTATTCCGGCCATTCCTATGAATGTCCAATATTCAAAAGTGTGTTTTTTTGACAATAGGCGACATTCTTCCAAATTTCGATTTTTGAAATTTTAAAAAGGACTTTGCTCCTTTTTCCGAAAATGTTAGAAAATTTGCGAAAAAAAATTATTGGAGAACACTATTCCGGCCATTCCTATGAATGTCCAATATTCAAAAGTGTGTTTTTTTGACAATAGGCGACATTCTTCCAAATTTCGATTTTTGAAATTTTAAAAAGGACTTTGCTCCTTTTTCCGAAAATGTTAGAAAATTTGCGAAAAAAAATTATTGGAGAACACTATTCCGGCCATTCCTATGAATGTCCAATATTCAAAAGTGTGTTTTTTTGACAATAGGCGACATTCTTCCAAATTTCAACTTTTGAAATTTTAGAAAGGACTTTGCTCCTTTTTCCGAAAATGGTAGAAAATTTGCGAAAAAAAATTATTGGGAAACACTATTCCGGCCATTCCTATGAATGTTCAATATTCAAAAGTGTGTTTTTTTGACAATAGGCGACATTCTTCCAAATTTCGACTGTTGAAATTTTAAAAAGGACTTTGCTCCTTTTTCCGAAAATGGTAAAAAATTTGCGAAAAAAAATTATTGGGGAACACTATTCCGGCCATTCCTATGAATGTCCAATATTCAAAAGTCTTAACAGTGTGTTTTTTTGAAAATTGGCGACATTTTTCCAAATTTCAACTTTTGAAATTTTAGAAAGGACTTTGCTCCTTTTTCCGAAAATGGTAGAAAATTTGCGAAAAAAAATTATTGGGGAACACTATTCCGGCCATTCCTATGAATGTCCAATATTCAAAAGTGTGTTTTTTTGACAATAGGCGACATTCTTCCAAATTTCGACTTTTGAAATTTTAAAAAGGACTTTGCTCCTTTTTCCGAAAATGGTAGAAAATTTGCGAAAAAAAATTATTGGGGAACACTATTCCGGCCATTCCTATGAATGTCCAATATTCAAAAGTGTGTTTTTTTGACAATAAGCGACATTCTTCCAAATTTCGACTTTTGAAATTTTAAAAAGGACTTTGCTCCTTTTTCCGAAAATGGTAGAAAATTTGCGAAAAAAAATTATTGGAGAACACTATTCCGGCCATTCCTATGAATGTCCAATATTCAAAAGTGTGTTTTTTTTGACAATAGGTGACATTCTTCCAAATTTCGACTTTTGAAATTTTAAAAAGGACTTTGCTCCTTTTTCCGAAAATTGTAGGAGATAAGCGAAAAAACATTATTGAAGAACACTCTTCCGGCCATTTCTATGAATGTCCAATATTCAAAAGTCTTAACAGTGTGTTTTTTTGAAAATTGGCGACATTTTTCCAAATTTCAACTTTTGAAACTTTAGAAAGGACTTTGCTCCTTTTTCCGAAAATGGTAAAAAATTTACGAAAAAAAATTATTGGAGAACACTATTCCGGCCATTCCTATGAATGTCCAATATTCAAAAATGTTTTTTTTTGACAACAGGCGACATTCTTCCAAATTTCGACTTTTGAAATTTTAAAGAGGACTTTGCTCCTTTTTCCGAAAATGGTAGAAAATTTGCGAAAAAAAATTATTGGGGAACACTATTCCGGCCATTCCTATGAATGTCCAATATTCAAAAGTGTGTTTTTTTGACAATAGGCGACATTCTTCCAAATTTCGACTTTTGAAATTTTAAAAAGGACTTTGCTCCTTTTTCCGAAAATGGTAGAAAATTTGCGAAAAAAAATTAATGGGGAACACTATTCCGGCCATTCCTATGAATGTCCAATATTCAAAAGTGTGTTTTTTTTTGACAATAAGCGACATTCTTCCAAATTTCGACTTTTGAAATTTTAAAAAGGACTTTGCTCCTTTTTCCGAAAATTGTAGGAGATAAGCGAAAAAACATTATTGGAGAACACTCTTCCGGCCATTTCTATGAATGTCCAATATTCAAAAGTCTTAACAGTGTGTTTTTTTTGAAAATTGGCGACATTTTTCCAAATTTCAACTTTTGAAATTTTAGAAAGGACTTTGCTCCTTTTTCCGAAAATTGTAGAAAATTTGCGAAAAAAAAATTATTGGGGAACACTATTCCGGCCATTCCTATGAATGTCCAATATTCAAAAGTGTGTTTTTTTGACAATAGGCGACATTCTTCCAAATTTCGACTTTTGAAATTTTAAAAAGGACTTTGCTCCTTTTTCCGAAAATGGTAGAAAATTTGCGAAAAAAAATTAATGGGGAACACTATTCCGGCCATTCCTATGAATGTCCAATATTCAAAAGTGTGTTTTTTTTGACAATAAGCGACATTCTTCCAAATTTCGACTTTTGAAATTTTAAAAAGGACTTTGCTCCTTTTTCCGAAAATTGTAGGAGATAAGCGAAAAAACATTATTGGAGAACACTCTTCCGGCCATTTCTATGAATGTCCAATATTCAAAAGTCTTAACAGTGTGTTTTTTTTGAAAATTGGCGACATTTTTCCAAATTTCAACTTTTGAAATTTTAGAAAGGACTTTGCTCCTTTTTCCGAAAATGGTAGAAAATTTGCGAAAAAAAAATTATTGGGGAACACTATTCCGGCCATTCCTATGAATGTTCAATATTCAAAAGTGTGTTTTTTTGACAATAGGCGACATTCTTCCAAATTTCGACTTTTGAAATTTTAAAAAGGACTTTGCTCCTTTTTCCGAAAATGGTAGAAAATTTACAAAAAAAAATTATTGGAGAACACTATTCCGCCCATTCCTATGAATGTCCAATATTCAAAAGTGTGTTTTTTTGACAATAAGCGACATTCTTCCAAATTTCGACTTTTGAGATTTTAAAAAGGACTTTGCTCCTTTTTCCGAAAATGGTAGATAATTTGCGAAAAAAAATTATTGGGGAACACTATTCCGGCCATTCCTATGAATGTCCAATATTCAAAAGTGTGTTTTTTTGACAATAGGCGACATTCTTCCAAATTTCGACTTTTGAAATTTTAAAAAGGACTTTGCTCCTTTTTCCGAAAATGGTAGAAAATTTGCGAAAAAAAATTAATGGGGAACACTATTCCGGCCATTCCTATCAATGTCCAATATTCAAAAGTGTGTTTTTTTGACAATAAGCGACATTCTTCCAAATTTCGACTTTTGAAATTTTAAAAAGGACTTTGCTCCTTTTTCCGAAAATGGTAGAAAATTTGCGAAAAAAAATTATTAGGGAACACTATTCCGGCCATTCCTATGAATGTCCAATATTCAAAAGTGTGTTTTTTTGACAATAGGCGACATTCTTCCAAATTTCGACTTTTGAAATTTTAAAAAGGACTTTGCTCCTTTTTCCGAAAATGGTAGAAAATTTACGAAAAAAATTTATTGGAGAACACTATTCCGGCCATTCCTATGAATGTCCAATATTCAAAAGTGTGTTTTTTTGACAATAGGCGACATTCTTCCAAATTTCGACTTTTGAAATTTTAAAAAGGACTTTGCTCCTTTTTCCGAAAATGGTAGAAAATTTGCGAAAAAAAATTATTGGAGAACACTATTCCGGCCATTCCTATGAATGTCCAATATTCAAAAATGTTTTTTTTGACAATAGGCGACATTCTTCCAAATTTCGACTTTTGAGATTTTAAAAAGGACTTTGCTCCTTTTTCCGAAAATGGTAGATAATTTGCGAAAAAAAATTATTGGGGAACACTATTCCGGCCATTCCTATGAATGTCCAATATTCAAAAGTGTGTTTTTTTGACAATAGGCGACATTCTTCCAAATTTCGACTTTTGAAATTTTAAAAAGGACTTTGCTCCTTTTTCCGAAAATGGTAGAAAATTTGCGAAAAAAAATTATTGGAGAACACTATTCCGGCCATTCCTATGAATGTCCAATATTCAAAAGTGTGTTTTTTTTGACAATAAGCGACATTCTTCCAAATTTCGACTTTTGAAATTTTAAAAAGGACTTTGCTCCTTTTTCCGAAAATGGTAGAAAATTTACGAAAAAAAATTATTGGAGAACACTATTCCGGCCATTCCTATGAATGTCCAATATTCAAAAATGTTTTTTTTTGACAATAGGCGACATTCTTCCAAATTTCGACTTTTGAAATTTTAAAAAGGACTTTGCTCCTTTTTCCGAAAATGGTAGAAAATTTGCGAAAAAAAATTATTGGGGAACACTATTCCGGCCATTCCTATGAATGTCCAATATTCAAAAGTGTGTTTTTTTGACAATAGGCGACATTCTTCCAAATTTCGACTTTTGAAATTTTAAAAAGGACTTTGCTCCTTTTTCCGAAAATGGTAGAAAATTTACGAAAAAAATTTATTGGAGAACACCATTCCGGCCATTCCTATGAATGTCCAATATTCAAAAGTGTGTTTTTTTGACAATAGGCGACATTCTACCAAATTTCGACTTTTGAAATTTTAAAAAGGACTTTGCTCCTTTTTCCGAAAATGGTAAAAAATTTGCGAAAAAAATTTATTGGGGAACACTATTCCGGCCATTCCTATGAATGTTCAATATTCAAAAGTGTGTTTTTTTGACAATAAGCGACATTCTTCCAAATTTCGACTTTTGAAATTTTAAAAAGGACTTTGCTCCTTTTTCCGAAAATGGTAGAAAATTTGCGAAAAAAAATTAATGGGGAACACTATTCCGGCCATTACTATGAATATCCAATATTCAAAAGTGTGTTTTTTTGACAATAAGCGACATTCTTCCAAATTTCGACTTTTGAAATTTTAAAAGGACTTTGCTCCTTTTTCCGAAAATTGTAGAAGATAAGCGTAAAAACATTATTGGAGAACACTCTTCCGGCCATTTCTATGAATGTCCAATATTCAAAAGTCTTAACAGTGTGTTTTTTTTTGAAAATTGGCGACATTTTTCCAAATTTCAACTTTTGAAATTTTAGAAAGGACTTTGCTCCTTTTTCCGAAAATGGTAGAAAATTTACGAAAAAAAATTATTGGAGAACACTATTCCGCCCATTCCTATGAATGTCCAATATTCAAAAGTGTGTTTTTTTGACAATAAGCGACATTCTTCCAAATTTCGACTTTTGAGATTTTAAAAAGGACTTTGCTCCTTTTTCCGAAAATGGTAGAAAATTTGCGAAAAAAAATTATTGGGGAACACTATTCCGGCCATTCCTATGAATGTCCAATATTCAAAAGTGTGTTTTTTTGACAATAGGCGACATTCTTCCAAATTTCGACTTTTGAAATTTTAAAAAGGACTTTGCTCCTTTTTCCGAAAATGGTAGAAAATTTGCGAAAAAAAATTATTGGAGAACACTATTCCGGCCATTCCTATGAATGTCCAATATTCAAAAGTGTGTTTTTTTGACAATAAGCGACATTCTTCCAAATTTCGACTTTTGAGATTTTAAAAAGGACTTTGCTCCTTTTTCCGAAAATGGTAGAAAATTTGCGAAAAAAAATTATTGGGGAACACTATTCCGGCCATTCCTATGACCGTCCAATATTCAAAAGTGTGTTTTTTGACCATAGGCGACATTCTTCCAAATTTCGACTTTTGAAATTTTAAAAAGGACTTTGCTCCTTTTTCCGAAAATGGTAGAAAATTTGCGAAAAAAAATTATTGGGGAACACTATTCCGGCCATTCCTATGAATGTCCAATATTCAAAAGTGTGTTTTTTTGACAATAAGCGACATTCTTCCAAATTTCGACTTTTGAGATTTTAAAAAGGACTTTGCTCCTTTTTCCGAAAATGGTAGAAAATTTGCGAAAAAAAATTATTGGGGAACACTATTCCGGCCATTCCTATGACCGTCCAATATTCAAAAGTGTGTTTTTTTGACAATAAGCGACATTCTTCCAAGTTTCGACTTTTGAGATTTTAAAAAGGACTTTGCTCCTTTTTCCGAAAATGGTAGAAAATTTGCGAAAAAAAATTATTGGGGAACACTATTCCGGCCATTCCTATGACCGTCCAATATTCAAAAGTGTGTTTTTTGACCATAGGCGACATTCTTCCAAATTTCGACTTTTGAAATTTTAAAAAGGACTTTGCTCCTTTTTCCGAAAATGGTAGAAAATTTGCGAAAAAAAATTATTGGGGAACACTATTCCGGCCATTCCTATGAATGTCCAATATTCAAAAGTGTGTTTTTTTGACAATAGGCGACATTCTTCCAAATTTCGACTTTTGAAATTTTAAAAAGGACTTTGCTCCTTTTTCCGAAAATGGTAGAAAATTTGCGAAAAAAAATTATTGGGGAACACTATTCCGGCCATTCCTATGAATGTCCAATATTCAAAAGTGTGTTTTTTTGGCAATAAGCGACATTTTTACAAATTTCGACTTTTGAAATTTTAAAAAGGACTTTGCTCCTTTTTCCGAAAAAGGTAGAAAATTTGCGAAAAAAAATTATTGGGGAACACTATTCCGGCCATTCCTATGAATGTCCAATATTCAAAAGTGTGTTTTTTTGACAATAAGCGACATTCTTCCAAATTTCGACTTTTGAGATTTTAAAAAGGACTTTGCTCCTTTTTCCGAAAATGGTAGAAAATTTGCGAAAAAAAATTATTGGGGAACACTATTCCGGCCATTCCTATGAATGTCCAATATTCAAAAGTGTTTTTTTTTGACAATAGGCGACATTCTTCCAAATTTCGACTTTTGAAATTTTAAAAAGGACTTTGCTCCTTTTTCCGAAAATGGTAGAAAATTTGCGAAAAAAAATTATTGGGGAACACTATTCCAGCCATTCCTATGAATGTCCAATATTCAAAAGTGTGTTTTTTTGACAATAAGCGACATTCTTCCAAATTTCGACTTTTGAAATTTTAAAAAGGACTTTGCTCCTTTTTCCGAAAATGGTAGAAAATTTGCGAAATAAAATTATTGGGGAACACTATTCCGGCCATTCCTATGAATGTTCAATATTCAAAAGTGTGTTTTTTTGACAATAGGCGACATTCTTCCAAATTTCGACTTTTGAAATTTTAAAAAGGACTTTGCTCCTTTTTCCGAAAATGGTAGAAAATTTACGAAAAAAAATTATTGGAGAACACTATTCCGCCCATTCCTATGAATGTCCAATATTCAAAAGTGTGTTTTTTTGACAATAAGCGACATTCTTCCAAATTTCGACTTTTGAGATTTTAAAAAGGACTTTGCTCCTTTTTCCGATAATGGTAGATAATTTGCGAAAAAAAATTATTGGGGAACACTATTCCGGCCATTCCTATGAATGTCCAATATTCAAAAGTGTGTTTTTTTGACAATAGGCGACATTCTTCCAAATTTCGACTTTTGAAATTTTAAAAAGGACTTTGCTCCTTTTTCCGAAAATGGTAGAAAATTTGCGAAAAAAAATTATTGGAGAACACTATTCCGGCCATTCCTATGAATGTCCAATATTCAAAAGTGTATTTTTTTGACAATAAGCGACATTCTTCCAAATTTGGACTTTTGAGATTTTAAAAAGGACTTTGCTCCTTTTTCCGAAAATGGTAGTAAATTTGCGAAAAAACATTATTGGGGAACACTATTCCTGCCATTCCTATGAATGTCCAATATTCAAAAGTGTGTTTTTTTGACAATAGGCGGCATTCTTCCAAATTTCGACTTTTGAAATTTTAAAAAGGACTTTGCTCCTTTTTCCGAAAATGGTAGAAAATTTACGAAAAAAAATTATTGGAGAACACTATTCCGGCCATTCCTATGAATGTTCAATATTCAAAAGTGTGTTTTTTTGACAATAGGCGACATTCTTCCAAATTTCGACTTTTGAAATTTTAAAAAGGACTTTGCTCCTTTTTCCGAAAATGGTAGAAAATTTGCGGAAAAAAATTAATGGGGAACACTATTCCGGCCATTCCTATGAATGTCCAATATTCAAAAGTGTGTTTTTTGACCATAGGCGACATTCTTCCAAATTTCGACTTTTGAAATTTTAAAAAGGACTTTGCTCCTTTTTCCGAAAATGGTAGAAAATTTGCGAAAAAAAATTATTGGGGAACACTATTCCGGCCATTCCTATGAATGTCCAATATTCAAAAGTGTGTTTTTTTGACAATAGGCGACATTCTTCCAAATTTCGACTTTTGAAATTTTAAAAAGGACTTTGCTCCTTTTTCCGAAAATGGTAGAAAATTTGCGAAAAAAAATTATTGGGGAACACTATTCCGGCCATTCCTATGAATGTCCAATATTCAAAAGTGTGTTTTTTTGACAATAAGCGACATTTTTACAAATTTCGACTTTTGAAATTTTAAAAAGGACTTTGCTCCTTTTTCCGAAAAAGGTAGAAAATTTGCGAAAAAAAATTATTGGGGAACACTATTCCGGCCATTCCTATGAATGTCCAATATTCAAAAGTGTGTTTTTTTGACAATAAGCGACATTCTTCCAAATTTCGACTTTTGAGATTTTAAAAAGGACTTTGCTCCTTTTTCCGAAAATGGTAGAAAATTTGCGAAAAAAAATTATTGGGGAACACTATTCCGGCCATTCCTATGAATGTCCAATATTCAAAAGTGTTTTTTTTTGACAATAGGCGACATTCTTCCAAATTTCGACTTTTGAAATTTTAAAAAGGACTTTGCTCCTTTTTCCGAAAATGGTAGAAAATTTGCGAAAAAAAATTATTGGGGAACACTATTCCAGCCATTCCTATGAATGTCCAATATTCAAAAGTGTGTTTTTTTGACAATAAGCGACATTCTTCCAAATTTCGACTTTTGAAATTTTAAAAAGGACTTTGCTCCTTTTTCCGAAAATGGTAGAAAATTTGCGAAATAAAATTATTGGGGAACACTATTCCGGCCATTCCTATGAATGTCCAATATTCAAAAGTGTGTTTTTTTTGACAATAAGCGACATTCTTCCAAATTTCGACTTTTGAAATTTTAAAAAGGACTTTGCTCCTTTTTACGAAAATGGTAGAAAATTTGCGAAAGAAAATTATTGGGGAACACTATTCCGGCCATTCCTATGAATGTCCAATATTCAAAAGTGTGTTTTTTTTGACAATAAGCGACATTCTTCCAAATTTCGACTTTTGAAATTTTAAAAAGGACTTTGCTCCTTTTTCCGAAAATGGTAGAAAATTTGCGAAAAAAAATTATTGGGGAACACTATTCCGGCCATTCCTATGAATGTCCAATATTCAAAAGTGTGTTTTTTTGACAATAGGCGACATTCTTCCAAATTTCGACTTTTGCAATTTTAAAAAGGACTTTGCTCCTTTTTACGAAAATGGTAGAAAATTTGCGAAAGAAAATTATTGGGGAACACTATTCCGGCCATTCCTATGAATGTCCAATATTCAAAAGTGTGTTTTTTTTGACAATAAGCGACATTCTTCCAAATTTCGACTTTTGAAATTTTAAAAAGGACTTTGCTCCTTTTTCCGAAAATGGTAGAAAATTTACGAAAAAAAATTATTGGAGAACACTATTCCGCCCATTCCTATGAATGTCCAATATTCAAAAGTGTGTTTTTTTGACAATAAGCGACATTCTTCCAAATTTCGACTTTTGAGATTTTAAAAAGGACTTTGCTCCTTTTTCCGATAATGGTAGATAATTTGCGAAAAAAAATTATTGGGGAACACTATTCCGGCCATTCCTATGAATGTCCAATATTCAAAAGTGTGTTTTTTTGACAATAGGCGACATTCTTCCAAATTTCGACTTTTGAAATTTTAAAAAGGACTTTGCTCCTTTTTCCGAAAATGGTAGAAAATTTGCGAAAAAAAATTATTGGAGAACACTATTCCGGCCATTCCTATGAATGTCCAATATTCAAAAGTGTATTTTTTTGACAATAAGCGACATTCTTCCAAATTTGGACTTTTGAGATTTTAAAAAGGACTTTGCTCCTTTTTCCGAAAATGGTAGTAAATTTGCGAAAAAACATTATTGGGGAACACTATTCCTGCCATTCCTATGAATGTCCAATATTCAAAAGTGTGTTTTTTTGACAATAGGCGGCATTCTTCCAAATTTCGACTTTTGAAATTTTAAAAAGGACTTTGCTCCTTTTTCCGAAAATGGTAGAAAATTTACGAAAAAAAATTATTGGAGAACACTATTCCGGCCATTCCTATGAATGTTCAATATTCAAAAGTGTGTTTTTTTGACAATAGGCGACATTCTTCCAAATTTCGACTTTTGAAATTTTAAAAAGGACTTTGCTCCTTTTTCCGAAAATGGTAGAAAATTTGCGGAAAAAAATTAATGGGGAACACTATTCCGGCCATTCCTATGAATGTCCAATATTCAAAAGTGTGTTTTTTTTGACAATAAGCGACATTCTTCCAAATTTCGACTTTTAAGATTTTAAAAAGGACTTTGCTCCTTTTTCCGAAAATGGTAGAAAATTTGCGAAAAAAATTATTGGGGAACACTATTCTGGCCATTCCTATGAATGTCCAATATTCAAAATTGTGTTTTTTTGTCAATAGGCGACATTCTGCCAAATTTCGACTTTTGAAATTTTAAAAAGGACTTTGCTCCTTTTTCCGAAAATGGTAGAAAATTTGCGAAAAAAAATTATTGGGGAACACTATTCCGGCCATTCCTATGAATGTCCAATATTCAAAAGTGTGTTTTTTTGACAATAGGCGACATTCTTCCAAATTTCGACTTTTGCAATTTTAAAAAGGACTTTGCTCCTTTTTCCGAAAATGGTAGAAAATTTGCGAAAAAATATTATTGGGGAACACTATTCCGGCCATTCCTATGAATGTCCAATATTCAAAAGTGTGTTTTTTTGACAATAGGCGACATTCTTCCAAATTTCGACTTTTGAAATTTTAAAAAGGAATTTGCTCCTTTTTCCGAAAATGGTAGAAAATTTGCGAAAAAAAATTATTGGGGAACACTATTCCGGCCATTCCTATGAATGTCCAATATTCAAAAGTGTGTTTTTTTGACAATAGGCGACATTCTTCCAAATTTCGACTTTTGCAATTTTAAAAAGGACTTTGCTCCTTTTTACGAAAATGGTAGAAAATTTGCGAAAGAAAATTATTGGGGAACACTATTCCGGCCATTCCTATGAATGTCCAATATTCAAAAGTGTGTTTTTTTTGACAATAAGCGACATTCTTCCAAATTTCGACTTTTGAAATTTTAAAAAGGACTTTGCTCCTTTTTCCGAAAATGGTAGAAAATTTGCGAAAAAAAATTATTGGGGAACACTATTCCGGCCATTCCTATGAATGTCCAATATTCAAAAGTGTGTTTTTTTGACAATAGGCGACATTCTTCCAAATTTCGACTTTTGAAATTTTAAAAAGGACTTTGCTCCTTTTTCCGAAAATGGTAGAAAATTTGCGAAAAAAAATTATTGGGGAACACTATTCCGGCCATTCCTATGAATGTCCAATATTCAAAAGTGTGTTTTTTTGACAATAAGCGACATTTTTACAAATTTCGACTTTTGAAATTTTAAAAAGGACTTTGCTCCTTTTTCCGAAAATGGTAGAAAATTTGCGAAAAAAAATTATTGGGGAACACTATTCCGGCCATTCCTATGAATGTCCAATATTCAAAAGTGTGTTTTTTTGGCAATAAGCGACATTCTTCCAAATTTCGACTTTTGAAATTTTAAAAAGGACTTTGCTCCTTTTTCCGAAAATGGTAGAAAATTTGCGAAATAAAATTATTGGGGAACACTATTCCGGCCATTCCTATGAATGTTCAATATTCAAAGGTGTGTTTTTTTGACAATAGGCGACATTCTTCCAAATTTCGACTTTTGAAATTTTAAAAAGGACTTTGCTCCTTTTTCCGAAAATGGTAGAAAATTTACGAAAAAAAATTATTGGAGAACACTATTCCGCCCATTCCTATGAATGTCCAATATTCAAAAGTGTGTTTTTTTGACAATAAGCGACATTCTTCCAAATTTCGACTTTTGAGATTTTAAAAAGGACTTTGCTCCTTTTTCCGAAAATGGTAGAAAATTTGCGAAAAAAAATTATTGGGGAACACTATTCCGGCCATTCCTATGAATGTCCAATATTCAAAAGTGTGTTTTTTTGACAATAGGCGACATTCTTCCAAATTTCGACTTTTGAAATTTTAAAAAGGACTTTGCTCCTTTTTCCGAAAATGGTAGAAAATTTGCGAAAAAAAATTATTGGAGAACACTATTCCGGCCATTCCTATGAATGTCCAATATTCAAAAGTGTATTTTTTTGACAATAAGCGACATTCTTCCAAATTTGGACTTTTGAGATTTTAAAAAGGACTTTGCTCCTTTTTCCGAAAATGGTAGTAAATTTGCGAAAAAACATTATTGGGGAACACTATTCCTGCCATTCCTATGAATGTCCAATATTCAAAAGTGTGTTTTTTTGACAATAGGCGGCATTCTTCCAAATTTCGACTTTTGAAATTTTAAAAAGGACTTTGCTCCTTTTTCCGAAAATGGTAGAAAATTTACGAAAAAAAATTATTGGAGAACACTATTCCGGCCATTCCTATGAATGTTCAATATTCAAAAGTGTGTTTTTTTGACAATAGGCGACATTCTTCCAAATTTCGACTTTTGAAATTTTAAAAAGGACTTTGCTCCTTTTTCCGAAAATGGTAGAAAATTTGCGAAAAAAAAATTAATGGGGAACACTATTCCGGCCATTCCTATGAATGTCCAATATTCAAAAGTGTGTTTTTTTTGACAATAAGCGACATTCTTCCAAATTTCGACTTTTAAGATTTTAAAAAGGACTTTGCTCCTTTTTCCGAAAATGGTAGAAAATTTGCGAAAAAAATTATTGGGGAACACTATTCTGGCCATTCCTATGAATGTCCAATATTCAAAATTGTGTTTTTTTGTCAATAGGCGACATTCTGCCAAATTTCGACTTTTGAAATTTTAAAAAGGACTTTGCTCCTTTTTCCGAAAAAGGTAGAAAATTTGCGAAAAAAAATTATTGGGGAACACTATTCCAGCCATTCCTATGAATGTCCAATATTCAAAAGTGTGTTTTTTTGACAATAAGCGACATTCTTCCAAATTTCGACTTTTGAAATTTTAAAAAGGACTTTGCTCCTTTTTCCGAAAATGGTAGAAAATTTACGAAAAAAAATTATTGGAGAACACTATTCCGCCCATTCCTATGAATGTCCAATATTCAAAAGTGTGTTTTTTTGACAATAAGCGACATTCTTCCAAATTTCGACTTTTGAGATTTTAAAAAGGACTTTGCTCCTTTTTCCGAAAATGGTAGATAATTTGCGAAAAAAAATTATTGGGGAACACTATTCCGGCCATTCCTATGAATGTCCAATATTCAAAAGTGTGTTTTTTTGACAATAGGCGACATTCTTCCAAATTTCGACTTTTGAAATTTTAAAAAGGACTTTGCTCCTTTTTCCGAAAATGGTAGAAAATTTGCGAAAAAAAATTATTGGAGAACACTATTCCGGCCATTCCTATGAATGTCCAATATTCAAAAGTGTATTTTTTTGACAATAAGCGACATTCTTCCAAATTTGGACTTTTGAGATTTTAAAAAGGACTTTGCTCCTTTTTCCGAAAATGGTAGTAAATTTGCGAAAAAACATTATTGGGGAACACTATTCCTGCCATTCCTATGAATGTCCAATATTCAAAAGTGTGTTTTTTTGACAATAGGCGGCATTCTTCCAAATTTCGACTTTTGAAATTTTAAAAAGGACTTTGCTCCTTTTTCCGAAAATGGTAGAAAATTTACGAAAAAAAATTATTGGAGAACACTATTCCGGCCATTCCTATGAATGTTCAATATTCAAAAGTGTGTTTTTTTGACAATAGGCGACATTCTTCCAAATTTCGACTTTTGAAATTTTAAAAAGGACTTTGCTCCTTTTTCCGAAAATGGTAGAAAATTTGCGAAAAAAAATTAATGGGGAACACTATTCCGGCCATTCCTATGAATGTCCAATATTCAAAAGTGTGTTTTTTTTGACAATAAGCGACATTCTTCCAAATTTCGACTTTTAAGATTTTAAAAAGGACTTTGCTCCTTTTTCCGAAAATGGTAGAAAATTTGCGAAAAAAATTATTGGGGAACACTATTCTGGCCATTCCTATGAATGTCCAATATTCAAAATTGTGTTTTTTTGTCAATAGGCGACATTCTGCCAAATTTCGACTTTTGAAATTTTAAAAAGGACTTTGCTCCTTTTTCCGAAAATGGTAGAAAATTTGCGAAAAAAAATTATTGGGGAACACTATTCCGGCCATTCCTATGAATGTCCAATATTCAAAAGTGTGTTTTTTTGAAAATAGGCGACATTCTTCCAAATTTCGACTTTTGCAATTTTAAAAAGGACTTTGCTCCTTTTTACGAAAATGGTAGAAAATTTGCGAAAGAAAATTATTGGGGAACACTATTCCGGCCATTCCTATGAATGTCCAATATTCAAAAGTGTGTTTTTTTTGACAATAAGCGACATTCTTCCAAATTTCGACTTTTGAGATTTTAAAAAGGACTTTGCTCCTTTTTCCGAAAATGGTAGAAAATTTGCGAAAAAAAATTATTGGGGAACACTATTCCGGCCATTCCTATGACCGTCCAATATTCAAAAGTGTGTTTTTTGACCATAGGCGACATTCTTCCAAATTTCGACTTTTGAAATTTTAAAAAGGACTTTGCTCCTTTTTCCGAAAATGGTAGAAAATTTGCGAAAAAAAATTATTGGGGAACACTATTCCGGCCATTCCTATGAATGTCCAATATTCAAAAGTGTGTTTTTTTGACAATAGGCGACATTCTTCCAAATTTCGACTTTTGAAATTTTAAAAAGGACTTTGCTCCTTTTTCCGAAAATGGTAGAAAATTTGCGAAAAAAAATTATTGGGGAACACTATTCCGGCCATTCCTATGAATGTCCAATATTCAAAAGTGTGTTTTTTTGACAATAAGCGACATTTTTACAAATTTCGACTTTTGAAATTTTAAAAAGGACTTTGCTCCTTTTTCCGAAAATGGTAGAAAATTTGCGAAAAAAAATTATTGGGGAACACTATTCCGGCCATTCCTATGAATGTCCAATATTCAAAAGTGTGTTTTTTTGACAAAAAGCGACATTCTTCCAAATTTCGACTTTTGAAATTTTAAAAAGGACTTTGCTCCTTTTTCCGAAAATGGTAGAAAATTTGCGAAATAAAATTATTGGGGAACACTATTCCGGCCATTCCTATGAATGTTCAATATTCAAAAGTGTGTTTTTTTGACAATAGGCGACATTCTTCCAAATTTCGACTTTTGAAATTTTAAAAAGGACTTTGCTCCTTTTTCCGAAAATGGTAGAAAATTTACGAAAAAAAATTATTGGAGAACACTATTCCGCCCATTCCTATGAATGTCCAACATTCAAAAGTGTGTTTTTTTGACAATAAGCGACATTCTTCCAAATTTCGACTTTTGAAATTTTAAAAAGGACTTTGCTCCTTTTTCCGAAAATGGTAGAAAATTTGCGAAATAAAATTATTGGGGAACACTATTCCGGCCATTCCTATGAATGTTCAATATTCAAAAGTGTGTTTTTTTGACAATAGGCGACATTCTTCCAAATTTCGACTTTTGAAATTTTAAAAAGGACTTTGCTCCTTTTTCCGAAAATGGTAGAAAATTTGCGAAAAAAAATTATTGGGGAACACTATTCCGGCCATTCCTATGAATGTCCAATATTCAAAAGTGTGTTTTTTTGACAATAAGCGACATTCTTCCAAATTTCGACTTTTGAAATTTTAAAAAGGACTTTGCTCCTTTTTCCGAAAATGGTAGAAAATTTGCGAAATAAAATTATTGGGGAACACTATTCCGGCCATTCCTATGAATGTTCAATATTCAAAAGTGTGTTTTTTTGACAATAGGCGACATTCTTCCAAATTTCGACTTTTGAAATTTTAAAAAGGACTTTGCTCCTTTTTCCGAAAATGGTAGAAAATTTACGAAAAAAAATTATTGGAGAACACTATTCCGCCCATTCCTATGAATGTCCAATATTCAAAAGTGTGTTTTTTTGACAATAAGCGACATTCTTCCAAATTTCGACTTTTGAAATTTTAAAAAGGACTTTGCTCCTTTTTCCGAAAATGGTAGAAAATTTGCGAAAAAAAATTATTGGGGAACACTATTCCGGCCATTCCTATGAATGTCCAATATTCAAAAGTGTGTTTTTTTGACAATAAGCGACATTCTTCCAAATTTCGACTTTTGAAATTTTAAAAAGGACTTTGCTCCTTTTTCCGAAAATGGTAGAAAATTTGCGAAATAAAATTATTGGGGAACACTATTCCGGCCATTCCTATGAATGTTCAATATTCAAAAGTGTGTTTTTTTGACAATAGGCGACATTCTTCCAAATTTCGACTTTTGAAATTTTAAAAAGGACTTTGCTCCTTTTTCCGAAAATGGTAGAAAATTTACGAAAAAAAATTATTGGAGAACACTATTCCGCCCATTCCTATGAATGTCCAATATTCAAAAGTGTGTTTTTTTGACAATAAGCGACATTCTTCCAAATTTCGACTTTTGAAATTTTAAAAAGGACTTTGCTCCTTTTTCCGAAAATGGTAGAAAATTTGCGAAATAAAATTATTGGGGAACACTATTCCGGCCATTCCTATGAATGTTCAATATTCAAAAGTGTGTTTTTTTGACAATAGGCGACATTCTTCCAAATTTCGACTTTTGAAATTTTAAAAAGGACTTTGCTCCTTTTTCCGAAAATGGTAGAAAATTTACGAAAAAAAATTATTGGAGAACACTATTCCGCCCATTCCTATGAATGTCCAATATTCAAAAGTGTGTTTTTTTGACAATAAGCGACATTCTTCCAAATTTCGACTTTTGAGATTTTAAAAAGGACTTTGCTCCTTTTTCCGAAAATGGTAGATAATTTGCGAAAAAAAATTATTGGGGAACACTATTCCGGCCATTCCTATGAATGTCCAATATTCAAAAGTGTGTTTTTTTGACAATAGGCGACATTCTTCCAAATTTCGACTTTTGAAATTTTAAAAAGGACTTTGCTCCTTTTTCCGAAAATGGTAGAAAATTTGCGAAAAAAAATTATTGGAGAACACTATTCCGGCCATTCCTATGAATGTCCAATATTCAAAAGTGTATTTTTTTGACAATAAGCGACATTCTTCCAAATTTGGACTTTTGAGATTTTAAAAAGGACTTTGCTCCTTTTTCCGAAAATGGTAGTAAATTTGCGAAAAAACATTATTGGGGAACACTATTCCTGCCATTCCTATGAATGTCCAATATTCAAAAGTGTGTTTTTTTGACAATAGGCGGCATTCTTCCAAATTTCGACTTTTGAAATTTTAAAAAGGACTTTGCTCCTTTTTCCGAAAATGGTAGAAAATTTAAGAAAAAAAAATTATTGGAGAACACTATTCCGCCCATTCCTATGAATGTCCAATATTCAAAAGTGTGTTTTTTTGACAATAAGCGACATTCTTCCAAATTTCGACTTTTGAGATTTTAAAAAGGACTTTGCTCCTTTTTCCGAAAATGGTAGATAATTTGCGAAAAAAAATTATTGGGGAACACTATTCCGGCCATTCCTATGAATGTTCAATATTCAAAAGTGTGTTTTTTTGACAATAGGCGACATTCTTCCAAATTTCGACTTTTGAAATTTTAAAAAGGACTTTGCTCCTTTTTCCGAAAATGGTAGAAAATTTGCGAAAAAAAATTATTGGAGAACACTATTCCGGCCATTCCTATGAATGTCCAATATTCAAAAGTGTATTTTTTTGACAATAAGCGACATTCTTCCAAATTTGGACTTTTGAGATTTTAAAAAGGACTTTGCTCCTTTTTCCGAAAATGGTAGAAAATTTGCGAAAAAAAAATTATTGGGGAACACTATTCCGGCCATTCCTATGAATGTTCAATATTCAAAAGTGTGTTTTTTTGACAATAGGCGACATTCTTCCAAATTTCGACTTTTGAAATTTTAAAAAGGACTTTGCTCCTTTTTCCGAAAATGGTAGAAAATTTAAGAAAAAAAAAATTATTGGAGAACACTATTCCGCCCATTCCTATGAATGTCCAATATTCAAAAGTGTGTTTTTTTGACAATAAGCGACATTCTTCCAAATTTCGACTTTTGAAATTTTAAAAAGGACTTTGCTCCTTTTTCCGAAAATGGTAGAAAATTTGCGAAAAAAAATTATTGGGGAACACTATTCCGGCCATTCCTATGAATGTCCAATATTCAAAAGTGTGTTTTTTTGACAATAAGCGACATTCTTCCAAATTTCGACTTTTGAAATTTTAAAAAGGACTTTGCTCCTTTTTCCGAAAATGGTAGAAAATTTGCGAAATAAAATTATTGGGGAACACTATTCCGGCCATTCCTATGAATGTTCAATATTCAAAAGTGTGTTTTTTTGACAATAGGCGACATTCTTCCAAATTTCGACTTTTGAAATTTTAAAAAGGACTTTGCTCCTTTTTCCGAAAATGGTAGAAAATTTACGAAAAAAAATTATTGGAGAACACTATTCCGCCCATTCCTGTGAATGTCCAATATTCAAAAGTGTGTTTTTTTGACAATAAGCGACATTCTTCCAAATTTCGACTTTTGAGATTTTAAAAAGGACTTTGCTCCTTTTTCCGAAAATGGTAGATAATTTGCGAAAAAAAATTATTGGGGAACACTATTCCGGCCATTCCTATGAATGTCCAATATTCAAAAGTGTGTTTTTTTGACAATAGGCAACATTCTTCCAAATTTCGACTTTTGAAATTTTAAAAAGGACTTTGCTCCTTTTTCCGAAAATGGTAGAAAATTTGCGAAAAAAAATTATTGGAGAACACTATTCCGGCCATTCCTATGAATGTCCAATATTCAAAAGTGTATTTTTTTGACAATAAGCGACATTCTTCCAAATTTGGACTTTTGAGATTTTAAAAAGGACTTTGCTCCTTTTTCCGAAAATGGTAGTAAATTTGCGAAAAAACATTATTGGGGAACACTATTCCTGCCATTCCTATGAATGTCCAATATTCAAAAGTGTGTTTTTTTGACAATAGGCGGCATTCTTCCAAATTTCGACTTTTGAAATTTTAAAAAGGACTTTGCTCCTTTTTCCGAAAATGGTAGAAAATTTAAGAAAAAAAAATTATTGGAGAACACTATTCCGCCCATTCCTATGAATGTCCAATATTCAAAAGTGTGTTTTTTTGACAATAAGCGACATTCTTCCAAATTTCGACTTTTGAGATTTTAAAAAGGACTTTGCTCCTTTTTCCGAAAATGGTAGATTATTTGCGAAAAAAAATTATTGGGGAACACTATTCCGGCCATTCCTATGAATGTCCAATATTCAAAAGTGTGTTTTTTTGACAATAGGCGACATTCTTCCAAATTTCGACTTTTGAAATTTTAAAAAGGACTTTGCTCCTTTTTCCGAAAATGGTAGAAAATTTGCGAAAAAAAATTATTGGAGAACACTATTCCGGCCATTCCTATGAATGTCCAATATTCAAAAGTGTATTTTTTTTGACAATAAGCGACATTCTTCCAAATTTGGACTTTTGAGATTTTAAAAAGGACTTTGCTCCTTTTTCCGAAAATGGTAGAAAATTTGCGAAAAAAAAATTATTGGGGAACACTATTCCGGCCATTCCTATGAATGTTCAATATTCAAAAGTGTGTTTTTTTGACAATAGGCGACATTCTTCCAAATTTCGACTTTTGAAATTTTAAAAAGGACTTTGCTCCTTTTTCCGAAAATGGTAGAAAATTTACGAAAAAAAATTATTGGAGAACACTATTCCGCCCATTCCTATGAATGTCCAATATTCAAAAGTGTGTTTTTTTGACAATAAGCGATATTCTTCCAAATTTCGACTTTTGAGATTTTAAAAAGGACTTTGCTCCTTTTTCCGAAAATGGTAGAAAATTTGCGAAATAAAATTATTGGGGAACACTATTCCGGCCATTCCTATGAATGTTCAATATTCAAAAGTGTGTTTTTTTGACAATAGGCGACATTCTTCCAAATTTCGACTTTTGAAATTTTAAAAAGGACTTTGCTCCTTTTTCCGAAAAAGGTAGAAAATTTGCGAAAAAAAATTATTGGGGAACACTATTCCGGCCATTCCTATGAATGTCCAATATTCAAAAGTGTGTTTTTGTGACAATAAGCGACATTCTTCCAAATTTCGACTTTTGAGATTTTAAAAAGGACTTTGCTCCTTTTTCCGAAAATGGTAGAAAATTTGCGAAAAAAAATTATTGGGGAACACTATTCCAGCCATTCCTATGAATGTCCAATATTCGAAAGTGTGTTTTTTTGACAATAAGCGACATTCTTCCAAATTTCGACTTTTGAAATTTTAAAAAGGACTTTGCTCCTTTTTCCGAAAATGGTAGAAAATTTGCGAAATAAAATTATTGGGGAACACTATTCCGGCCATTCCTATGAATGTTCAATATTCAAAAGTGTGTTTTTTTGACAATAGGCGACATTCTTCCAAATTTCGACTTTTGAAATTTTAAAAAGGACTTTGCTCCTTTTTCCGAAAATGGTAGAAAATTTACGAAAAAAAATTATTGGAGAACACTATTCCGCCCATTCCTATGAATGTCCAATATTCAAAAGTGTGTTTTTTTGACAATAAGCGACATTCTTCCAAATTTCGACTTTTGAGATTTTAAAAAGGACTTTGCTCCTTTTTCCGAAAATGGTAGATAATTTGCGAAAAAAAATTATTGGGGAACACTATTCCGGCCATTCCTATGAATGTCCAATATTCAAAAGTGTGTTTTTTTGACAATAGGCGACATTCTTCCAAATTTCGACTTTTGAAATTTTAAAAAGGACTTTGCTCCTTTTTCCGAAAATGGTAGAAAATTTGCGAAAAAAAATTATTGGAGAACACTATTCCGGCCATTCCTATGAATGTCCAATATTCAAAAGTGTATTTTTTTGACAATAAGCGACATTCTTCCAAATTTGGACTTTTGAGATTTTAAAAAGGACTTTGCTCCTTTTTCCGAAAATGGTAGTAAATTTGCGAAAAAACATTATTGGGGAACACTATTCCTGCCATTCCTATGAATGTCCAATATTCAAAAGTGTGTTTTTTTGACAATAGGCGGCATTCTTCCAAATTTCGACTTTTGAAATTTTAAAAAGGACTTTGCTCCTTTTTCCGAAAATGGTAGAAATTTTGCGAAAAAAAATTATTGGGGAACACTATTCCGGCCATTCCTATGAATGTCCAATATTCAAAAGTGTGTTTTTTTGACAATAAGCGACATTTTTACAAATTTCGACTTTTGAAATTTTAAAAAGGACTTTGCTCCTTTTTCCGAAAATGGTAGAAAATTTGCGAAAAAAAATTATTGGAGAACACTATTCCAGCCATTCCTATGAATGTCCAATATTCAAAAGTGTATTTTTTTGACAATAAGCGACATTCTTCCAAATTTGGACTTTTGAGATTTTAAAAAGGACTTTGCTCCTTTTTCCGAAAATGGTAGTAAATTTGCGAAAAAACATTATTGGGGAACACTATTCCTGCCATTCCTATGAATGTCCAATATTCAAAAGTGTGTTTTTTTGACAATAGGCGGCATTCTTCCAAATTTCGACTTTTGAAATTTTAAAAAGGACTTTGCTCCTTTTTCCGAAAATGGTAGAAAATTTAAGAAAAAAAAATTATTGGAGAACACTATTCCGCCCATTCCTATGAATGTCCAATATTCAAAAGTGTGTTTTTTTGACAATAAGCGACATTCTTCCAAATTTCGACTTTTGAGATTTTAAAAAGGACTTTGCTCCTTTTTCCGAAAATGGTAGATAATTTGCGAAAAAAAATTATTGGGGAACACTATTCCGGCCATTCCTATGAATGTCCAATATTCAAAAGTGTGTTTTTTTGACAATAGGCGACATTCTTCCAAATTTCGACTTTTGAAATTTTAAAAAGGACTTTGCTCCTTTTTCCGAAAATGGTAGAAAATTTGCGAAAAAAAATTATTGGAGAACACTATTCCGGCCATTCCTATGAATGTCCAATATTCAAAAGTGTATTTTTTTGACAATAAGCGACATTCTTCCAAATTTGGACTTTTGAGATTTTAAAAAGGACTTTGCTCCTTTTTCCGAAAATGGTAGAAAATTTGCGAAAAAAAAATTATTGGGGAACACTATTCCGGCCATTCCTATGAATGTTCAATATTCAAAAGTGTGTTTTTTTGACAATAGGCGACATTCTTCCAAATTTCGACTTTTGAAATTTTAAAAAGGACTTTGCTCCTTTTTCCGAAAATGGTAGAAAATTTACGAAAAAAAATTATTGGAGAACACTATTCCGCCCATTCCTATGAATGTCCAATATTCAAAAGTGTGTTTTTTTGACAATAAGCGATAGTCTTCCAAATTTCGACTTTTGAGATTTTAAAAAGGACTTTGCTCCTTTTTCCGAAAATGGTAGAAAATTTGCGAAATAAAATTATTGGGGAACACTATTCCGGCCATTCCTATGAATGTTCAATATTCAAAAGTGTGTTTTTTTGACAATAGGCGACATTCTTCCAAATTTCGACTTTTGAAATTTTAAAAAGGACTTTGCTCCTTTTTCCGAAAAAGGTAGAAAATTTGCGAAAAAAAATTATTGGGGAACACTATTCCGGCCATTCCTATGAATGTCCAATATTCAAAAGTGTGTTTTTTTGACAATAAGCGACATTCTTCCAAATTTCGACTTTTGAGATTTTAAAAAGGACTTTGCTCCTTTTTCCGAAAATGGTAGAAAATTTGCGAAAAAAAATTATTGGGGAACACTATTCCAGCCATTCCTATGAATGTCCAATATTCAAAAGTGTGTTTTTTTGACAATAAGCGACATTCTTCCAAATTTCGACTTTTGAAATTTTAAAAAGGACTTTGCTCCTTTTTCCGAAAATGGTAGAAAATTTGCGAAATAAAATTATTGGGGAACACTATTCCGGCCATTCCTATGAATGTTCAATATTCAAAAGTGTGTTTTTTTGACAATAGGCGACATTCTTCCAAATTTCGACTTTTGAAATTTTAAAAAGGACTTTGCTCCTTTTTCCGAAAATGGTAGAAAATTTACGAAAAAAAATTATTGGAGAACACTATTCCGCCCATTCCTATGAATGTCCAATATTCAAAAGTGTGTTTTTTTGACAATAAGCGACATTCTTCCAAATTTCGACTTTTGAGATTTTAAAAAGGACTTTGCTCCTTTTTCCGAAAATGGTAGATAATTTGCGAAAAAAAATTATTGGGGAACACTATTCCGGCCATTCCTATGAATGTCCAATATTCAAAAGTGTGTTTTTTTGACAATAGGCGACATTCTTCCAAATTTCGACTTTTGAAATTTTAAAAAGGACTTTGCTCCTTTTTCCGAAAATGGTAGAAAATTTGCGAAAAAAAATTATTGGAGAACACTATTCCGGCCATTCCTATGAATGTCCAATATTCAAAAGTGTATTTTTTTGACAATAAGCGACATTCTTCCAAATTTGGACTTTTGAGATTTTAAAAAGGACTTTGCTCCTTTTTCCGAAAATGGTAGTAAATTTGCGAAAAAACATTATTGGGGAACACTATTCCTGCCATTCCTATGAATGTCCAATATTCAAAAGTGTGTTTTTTTGACAATAGGCGGCATTCTTCCAAATTTCGACTTTTGAAATTTTAAAAAGGACTTTGCTCCTTTTTCCGAAAATGGTAGAAAATTTACGAAAAAAAATTATTGGAGAACACTATTCCGGCCATTCCTATGAATGTTCAATATTCAAAAGTGTGTTTTTTTGACAATAGGCGACATTCTTCCAAATTTCGACTTTTGAAATTTTAAAAAGGACTTTGCTCCTTTTTCCGAAAATGGTAGAAAATTTGCGAAAAAAAATTAATGGGGAACACTATTCCGGCCATTCCTATGAATGTCCAATATTCAAAAGTGTGTTTTTTTTGACAATAAGCGACATTCTTCCAAATTTCGACTTTTAAGATTTTAAAAAGGACTTTGCTCCTTTTTCCGAAAATGGTAGAAAATTTGCGAAAAAAATTATTGGGGAACACTATTCTGGCCATTCCTATGAATGTCCAATATTCAAAATTGTGTTTTTTTGTCAATAGGCGACATTCTGCCAAATTTCGACTTTTGAAATTTTAAAAAGGACTTTGCTCATTTTTCCGAAAATGGTAGAAAATTTGCGAAAAAAAATTATTGGGGAACACTATTCCGGCCATTCCTATGAATGTCCAATATTCAAAAGTGTGTTTTTTTGACAATAGGCGACATTCTTCCAAATTTCGACTTTTGCAATTTTAAAAAGGACTTTGCTCCTTTTTCCGAAAATGGTAGAAAATTTGCGAAAAAATATTATTGGGGAACACTATTCCGGCCATTCCTATGAATGTCCAATATTCAAAAGTGTGTTTTTTTGACAATAGGCGACATTCTTCCAAATTTCGACTTTTGAAATTTTAAAAAGGAATTTGCTCCTTTTTCCGAAAATGGTAGAAAATTTGCGAAAAAAAATTATTGGGGAACACTATTCCGGCCATTCCTATGAATGTCCAATATTCAAAAGTGTGTTTTTTTGACAATAGGCGACATTCTTCCAAATTTCGACTTTTGAAATTTTAAAAAGGACTTTGCTCCTTTTTCCGAAAATGGTAGAAAATTTGCGAAAAAAAATTATTGGGGAACACTATTCCGGCCATTCCTATGAATGTCCAATATTCAAAAGTGTGTTTTTTTGACAATAAGCGACATTTTTACAAATTTCGACTTTTGAAATTTTAAAAAGGACTTTGCTCCTTTTTCCGAAAATGGTAGAAAATTTGCGAAAAAAAATTATTGGGGAACACTATTCCGGCCATTCCTATGAATGTCCAATATTCAAAAGTGTGTTTTTTTGACAATAAGCGACATTCTTCCAAATTTCGACTTTTGAGATTTTAAAAAGGACTTTGCTCCTTTTTCCGAAAATGGTAGAAAATTTGCGAAAAAATATTATTGGGGAACACTATTCCGGCCATTCCTATGAATGTCCAATATTCAAAAGTGTTTTTTTTTGACAATAGGCGACATTCTTCCAAATTTCGACTTTTGAAATTTTAAAAAGGACTTTGCTCCTTTTTCCGAAAATGGTAGAAAATTTGCGAAAAAAAATTATTGGGGAACACTATTCCGGCCATTCCTATGAATGTCCAATATTCAAAAGTGTGTTTTTTTGACAATAAGCGACATTCTTCCAAATTTCGACTTTTGAAATTTTAAAAAGGACTTTGCTCCTTTTTCCGAAAATGGTAGAAAATTTGCGAAATAAAATTATTGGGGAACACTATTCCGGCCATTCCTATGAATGTTCAATATTCAAAAGTGTGTTTTTTTGACAATAGGCGACATTCTTCCAAATTTCGACTTTTGAAATTTTAAAAAGGACTTTGCTCCTTTTTCCGAAAATGGTAGAAAATTTGCGAAAAAAAATTATTGGAGAACACTATTCCGGCCATTCCTATGAATGTCCAATATTCAAAAGTGTATTTTTTTGACAATAAGCGACATTCTTCCAAATTTCGACTTTTGAGATTTTAAAAAGGACTTTGCTCCTTTTTCCGAAAATGGTAGTAAATTTGCGAAAAAACATTATTGGGGAACACTATTCCTGCCATTCCTATGAATGTCCAATATTCAAAAGTGTGTTTTTTTGACAATAGGCGGCATTCTTCCAAATTTCGACCTTTGAAATTTTAAAAAGGACTTTGCTCCTTTTTCCGAAAATGGTAGAAAATTTACGAAAAAAAATTATTGGAGAACACTATTCCGGCCATTCCTATGAATGTCCAATATTCAAAAATGTTTTTTTTTTGACAATAGGCGACATTCTTCCAAATTTCGACTTTTGAAATTTTAAAAAGGACTTTGCTCCTTTTTCCGAAAATGGTAGAAAATTTGCGAAAAAAAATTATTGGGGAACACTATTCCGGCCATTCCTATGAATGTCCAATATTCAAAAGTGTGTATTTTTGACAATAGGCGACATTCTTCCAAATTTCGACTTTTGAAATTTTAAAAAGGACTTTGCTCCTTTTTCCGAAAATTGTAGAAGATAAGCGTAAAAACATTATTGGAGAACACTCTTCCGGCCATTTCTATGAATGTCGAATATTCAAAAGTCTTAACAGTGTGTTTTTTTTGAAAATTGGCGACATTTTTCCAAATTTCAACTTTTGAAATTATAGAAAGGACTTTGTTCCTTTTTCCGAAAATGGTAGAAAATTTGCGAAAAAAAAATTATTGGGGAACACTATTCCGGCCATTCCTATGAATGTTCAATATTCAAAAGTGTGTTTTTTTGACAATAGGCGACATTCTTCCAAATTTCGACTTTTGAAATTTTAAAAAGGACTTTGCTCCTTTTTCCGAAAATGGTAGAAAATTTGCGAAAAAAAATTATTGGGGAACACTATTCCGGCCATTCCTATGAATGTCCAATATTCAAAAGTGTGTTTTTTTGACAATAAGCGACATTCTTCCAAATTTCGACTTTTGAGATTTTAAAAAGGACTTTGCTCCTTTTTCCGAAAATGGTAGAAAATTTGCGAAAAAAAATTATTGGGGAACACTATTCCGGCCATTCCTATGAATGTCCAATATTCAAAAGTGTTTTTTTTTGACAATAGGCGACATTCTTCCAAATTTCGACTTTTGAAATTTTAAAAAGGACTTTGCTCCTTTTTCCGAAAATGGTAGAAAATTTGCGAAAAAAAATTATTGGGGAACACTATTCCAGCCATTCCTATGAATGTCCAATATTCAAAAGTGTGTTTTTTTGACAATAAGCGACATTCTTCCAAATTTCGACTTTTGAAATTTTAAAAAGGACTTTGCTCCTTTTTCCGAAAATGGTAGAAAATTTGCGAAATAAAATTATTGGGGAACACTATTCCGGCCATTCCTATGAATGTTCAATATTCAAAAGTGTGTTTTTTTGACAATAGGCGACATTCTTCCAAATTTCGACTTTTGAAATTTTAAAAAGGACTTTGCTCCTTTTTCCGAAAATGGTAGAAAATTTGCGAAAAAAAATTATTGGAGAACACTATTCCGGCCATTCCTATGAATGTCCAATATTCAAAAGTGTATTTTTTTGACAATAAGCGACATTCTTCCAAATTTCGACTTTTGAGATTTTAAAAAGGACTTTGCTCCTTTTTCCGAAAATGGTAGTAAATTTGCGAAAAAACATTATTGGGGAACACTATTCCTGCCATTCCTATGAATGTCCAATATTCAAAAGTGTGTTTTTTTGACAATAGGCGGCATTCTTCCAAATTTCGACCTTTGAAATTTTAAAAAGGACTTTGCTCCTTTTTCCGAAAATGGTAGAAAATTTACGAAAAAAAATTATTGGAGAACACTATTCCGGCCATTCCTATGAATGTCCAATATTCAAAAATGTTTTTTTTTTGACAATAGGCGACATTCTTCCAAATTTCGACTTTTGAAATTTTAAAAAGGACTTTGCTCCTTTTTCCGAAAATGGTAGAAAATTTGCGAAAAAAAATTATTGGGGAACACTATTCCGGCCATTCCTATGAATGTCCAATATTCAAAAGTGTGTATTTTTGACAATAGGCGACATTCTTCCAAATTTCGACTTTTGAAATTTTAAAAAGGACTTTGCTCCTTTTTCCGAAAATTGTAGAAGATAAGCGTAAAAACATTATTGGAGAACACTCTTCCGGCCATTTCTATGAATGTCCAATATTCAAAAGTCTTAACAGTGTGTTTTTTTTGAAAATTGGCGACATTTTTCCAAATTTCAACTTTTGAAATTATAGAAAGGACTTTGCTCCTTTTTCCGAAAATGGTAGAAAATTTGCGAAAAAAAAATTATTGGGGAACACTATTCCGGCCATTCCTATGAATGTTCAATATTCAAAAGTGTGTTTTTTTGACAATAGGCGACATTCTTCCAAATTTCGACTTTTGAAATTTTAAAAAGGACTTTGCTCCTTTTTCCGAAAATGGTAGAAAATTTACGAAAAAAAATTATTGGAGAACACTATTCCGCCCATTCCTATGAATGTCCAATATTCAAAAGTGTGTTTTTTTGACAATAAGCGACATTCTTCCAAATTTCGACTTTTGAGATTTTAAAAAGGACTTTGCTCCTTTTTCCGAAAATGGTAGAAAATTTGCGAAAAAAAATTATTGGGGAACACTATTCCGGCCATTCCTATGAATGTCCAATATTCAAAAGTGTGTTTTTTTGACAATAGGCGACATTCTTCCAAATTTCGACTTTTGAAATTTTAAAAAGGACTTTGCTCCTTTTTCCGAAAATGGTAGAAAATTTGCGAAAAAAAATTATTGGAGAACACTATTCCGGCCATTCCTATGAATGTCCAATATTCAAAAGTGTGTTTTTTTGACAATAAGCGACATTCTTCCAAATTTCGAATTTTGAGATTTTAAAAAGGACTTTGCTCCTTTTTCCGAAAATGGTAGAAAATTTGCGAAAAAAAATTATTGGGGAACACTATTCCGGCCATTCCTATGACCGTCCAATATTCAAAAGTGTGTTTTTTGACCATAGGCGACATTCTTCCAAATTTCGACTTTTGAAATTTTAAAAAGGACTTTGCTCCTTTTTCCGAAAATGGTAGAAAATTTGCGAAAAAAAATTATTGGGGAACACTATTCCGGCCATTCCTATGAATGTCCAATATTCAAAAGTGTGTTTTTTTGACAATAGGCGACATTCTTCCAAATTTCGACTTTTGAGATTTTAAAAAGGACTTTGCTCCTTTTTCCGAAAATGGTAGAAAATTTGCGAAAAAAAATTATTGGGGAACACTATTCCGGCCATTCCTATGAATGTCCAATATTCAAAAGTGTGTTTTTTTGACAATAGGCGACATTCTTCCAAATTTCGACTTTTGAGATTTTAAAAAGGACTTTGCTCCTTTTTCCGAAAATGGTAGAAAATTTGCGAAAAAAAATTATTGGGGAACACTATTCCGGCCATTCCTATGACCGTCCAATATTCAAAAGTGTGTTTTTTGACCATAGGCGACATCTTCCAAATTTCGACTTTTGAAATTTTAAAAAGGACTTTGCTCCTTTTTCCGAAAATGGTAGAAAATTTGCGAAAAAAAATTATTGGGGAACACTATTCCGGCCATTCCTATGACCGTCCAATATTCAAAAGTGTGTTTTTTTGACAATAAGCGACATTCTTCCAAATTTCGACTTTTGAGATTTTAAAAAGGACTTTGCTCCTTTTTCCGAAAATGGTAGAAAATTTGCGAAAAAAATTATTGGGGAACACTATTCCGGCCATTCCTATGACCGTCCAATATTCAAAAGTGTGTTTTTTGACCATAGGCGACATTCTTCCAAATTTCGACTTTTGAAATTTTAAAAAGGACTTTGCTCCTTTTTCCGAAAATGGTAGAAAATTTGCGAAAAAAAATTATTGGGGAACACTATTCCGGCCATTCCTATGAATGTCCAATATTCAAAAGTGTGTTTTTTTGACAATAGGCGACATTCTTCCAAATTTCGACTTTTGAAATTTTAAAAAGGACTTTGCTCCTTTTTCCGAAAATGGTAGAAAATTTGCGAAAAAAAATTATTGGGGAACACTATTCCGGCCATTCCTATGAATGTCCAATATTCAAAAGTGTGTTTTTTTGACAATAAGCGACATTTTTACAAATTTCGACTTTTGAAATTTTAAAAAGGACTTTGCTCCTTTTTCCGAAAATGGTAGAAAATTTGCGAAAAAAAATTATTGGGGAACACTATTCCGGCCATTCCTATGAATGTCCAATATTCAAAAGTGTGTTTTTTTGACAATAAGCGACATTCTTCCAAATTTCGACTTTTGAGATTTTAAAAAGGACTTTGCTCCTTTTTCCGAAAATGGTAGAAAATTTCCGAAAAAAAATTATTGGGGAACACTATTCCGGCCATTCATATGAATGTCCAATATTCAAAAGTGTTTTTTTTTGACAATAGGCGACATTCTTCCAAATTTCGACTTTTGAAATTTTAAAAAGGACTTTGCTCCTTTTTCCGAAAATGGTAGAAAATTTGCGAAAAAAAATTATTGGGGAACACTATTCCAGCCATTCCTATGAATGTCCAATATTCAAAAGTGTGTTTTTTTGACAATAAGCGACATTCTTCCAAATTTCGACTTTTGAAATTTTAAAAAGGACTTTGCTCCTTTTTCCGAAAATGGTAGAAAATTTGCGAAATAAAATTATTGGGGAACACTATTCCGGCCATTCCTATGAATGTTCAATATTCAAAAGTGTGTTTTTTTGACAATAGGCGACATTCTACCAAATTTCGACTTTTGAAATTTTAAAAAGGACTTTGCTCCTTTTTCCGAAAATGGTAGAAAATTTACGAAAAAAAATTATTGGAGAACACTATTCCGCCCATTCCTATGAATGTCCAATATTCAAAAGTGTGTTTTTTTGACAATAAGCGACATTCTTCCAAATTTCGACTTTTGAGATTTTAAAAAGGACTTTGCTCCTTTTTCCGAAAATGGTAGATAATTTGCGAAAAAAAATTATTGGGGAACACTATTCCGGCCATTCCTATGAATGTCCAATATTCAAAAGTGTGTTTTTTTGACAATAGGCGACATTCTTCCAAATTTCGACTTTTGAAATTTTAAAAAGGACTTTGCTCCTTTTTCCGAAAATGGTAGAAAATTTGCGAAAAAAAATTATTGGAGAACACTATTCCGGCCATTCCTATGAATGTCCAATATTCAAAAGTGTATTTTTTTGACAATAAGCGACATTCTTCCAAATTTCGACTTTTGAGATTTTAAAAAGGACTTTGCTCCTTTTTCCGAAAATGGTAGTAAATTTGCGAAAAAACATTATTGGGGAACACTATTCCTGCCATTCCTATGAATGTCCAATATTCAAAAGTGTGTTTTTTTGACAATAGGCGGCATTCTTCCAAATTTCGACTTTTGAAATTTTAAAAAGGACTTTGCTCCTTTTTCCGAAAATGGTAGAAAATTTACGAAAAAAAATTATTGGAGAACACTATTCCGGCCATTCCTATGAATGTCCAATATTCAAAAATGTTTTTTTTTGACAATAGGCGACATTCTTCCAAATTTCGACTTTTGAAATTTTAAAAAGGACTTTGCTCCTTTTTCCGAAAATGGTAGAAAATTTGCGAAAAAAATTATTGGGGAACACTATTCCGGCCATTCCTATGAATGTCCAATATTCAAAAGTGTGTATTTTTGACAATAGGCGACATTCTTCCAAATTTCGACTTTTGAAATTTTAAAAAGGACTTTGCTCCTTTTTCCGAAAATGGTAGAAAATTTACGAAAAAAATTTATTGGAGAACACTATTCCGGCCATTCCTATGAATGTCCAATATTCAAAAGTGTGTTTTTTGACAATAGGCGACATTCTTCCAAATTTCGACTTTTGAAATTTTAAAAAGGACTTTGCTCCTTTTTCCGAAAATGGTAGAAAATTTGCGAAAAAAATTTATTGGGGAACACTATTCCGGCCATTCCTATGAATGTTCAATATTCAAAAGTGTGTTTTTTTGACAATAGGCGACATTCTTCCAAATTTCGACTTATGAAATTTTAAAAAGGACTTTGCTCCTTTTTCCGAAAATGGTAGAAAATTTGCGAAAAAAAAATTAATGGGGAACACTATTCCGGCCATTCCTATGAATGTCCAATATTCAAAAGTGTGTTTTTTTTGACAATAAGCGACATTCTTCCAAATTTCGACTTTTGAGATTTTAAAAAGGACTTTGCTCCTTTTTCCGAAAATGGTAGAAAATTTGCGAAAAAAAATTATTGGGGAACACTATTCCGGCCATTCCTATGACCGTCCAATATTCAAAAGTGTGTTTTTTGACCATAGGCGACATTCTTCCAAATTTCGACTTTTGAAATTTTAAAAAGGACTTTGCTCCTTTTTCCGAAAATGGTAGAAAATTTGCGAAAAAAAATTATTGGGGAACACTATTCCGGCCATTCCTATGAATGTCCAATATTCAAAAGTGTGTTTTTTTGACAATAGGCGACATTCTTCCAAATTTCGACTTTTGAAATTTTAAAAAGGACTTTGCTCCTTTTTCCGAAAATGGTAGAAAATTTGCGAAAAAAAATTATTGGGGAACACTATTCCGGCCATTCCTATGAATGTCCAATATTCAAAAGTGTGTTTTTTTGACAATAAGCGACATTTTTACAAATTTCGACTTTTGAAATTTTAAAAAGGACTTTGCTCCTTTTTCCGAAAATGGTAGAAAATTTGCGAAAAAAAATTATTGGAGAACACAATTCCGGCCATTCCTATGAATGTCCAATATTCAAAAGTGTGTTTTTTTGACAATAAGCGACATTCTTCCAAATTTCGACTTTTGAGATTTTAAAAAGGACTTTGCTCCTTTTTCCGAAAATGGTAGAAAATTTGCGAAAAAAAATTATTGGGGAACACTATTCCGGCCATTCCTATGAATGTCCAATATTCAAAAGTGTTTTTTTTTGACAATAGGCGACATTCTTCCAAATTTCGACTTTTGAAATTTTAAAAAGGACTTTGCTCCTTTTTCCGAAAATGGTAGAAAATTTGCGAAAAAAAATTATTGGGGAACACTATTCCAGCCAGTCCTATGAATGTCCAATATTCAAAAGTGTGTTTTTTTGACAATAAGCGACATTCTTCCAAATTTCGACTTTTGAAATTTTAAAAAGGACTTTGCTCCTTTTTCCGAAAATGGTAGAAAATTTGCGAAATAAAATTATTGGGGAACACTATTCCGGCCATTCCTATGAATATCCAATATTCAAAAGTGTGTTTTTTTGACAATAAGCGACATTCTTCCAAATTTCAACTTTTGAAATTTTAAAAAGGACTTTGCTCCTTTTTCCGAAAATGGTAGAAAATTTTCGAAAAAAAATTATTGGAGAACACTATTCCGGCCATTCCTATGAATGTCCAATATTCAAAAATGTTTTTTTTTGACAATAGGCGACATTCTTCCAAATTTCGACTTTTGAAATTTTAAAAAGGACTTTGCTCCTTTTTCCAAAAATGGTAGAAAATTTGCGAAAAAAAATTATTGGGGAACACTATTCCGGCCATTCCTATGAATGTCCAATATTCAAAAGTGTGTTGTTTTGACAATAAGCGACATTCTTCCAAATTTCGACTTTTGAAATTTTAAAAAGGACTTTGCTCCTTTTTCCGAAAATGGTAGAAAATTTGCGAAAAAAAATTATTGGGGAACACTATTCCGGCCATTCCTATGAATGCCCAATATTCAAAAGTGTGTTTTTTTTGACAATAAGCGACATTCTTCCAAATTTCGACTTTTGAAATTTTAAAAAGGACTTTGCTCCTTTTTCCGAAAATGGTAGAAAATTTGCGAAAAAAAATTATTGGGGAACACTATTCCGGCCATTCCTATGAATGTCCAATATTCAAAAGTGTGTTTTTTTGACAATAGGCGACATTCTTCCAAATTTCGACTTTTGAAATTTTAAAAAGGACTTTGCTCCTTTTTCCGAAAATGGTAGAAAATTTGAGAACAAAAATTATTGGGGAACACTATTCCGGCCATTCCTATGAATGTTCAATATTCAAAAGTGTGTTTTTTTGACAATAGGCGACATTCTTCCAAATTTCAACTTTTGATATTTTAGAAAGGACTTTGCTCCTTTTTCCGAAAATGGTAGAAAATTTGAGAACAAAAATTATTGGGGAACACTATTCCGGCCATTCCTATGAATGTTCAATATTCAAAAGTGTGTTTTTTTGACAATAGGCGACATTCTTCCAAATTTCGACTTTTGAAATTTTAAAAAGGACTTTGCTCCTTTTTCCGAAAATGGTAGAAAATTTGCGAAATAAAATTATTGGGGAACACTATTCCGGCCATTCCTATGAATGCCCAATATTCAAAAGTGTGTTTTTTTGACAATAGGCGACATTCTTCCAAATTTCGACTTTTGAAATTTTAAAAAGGACTTTGCTCCTTTTTCCGAAAATGGTAGAAAATTTGCGAAATAAAATTATTGGGGAACACTATTCCGGCCATTCCTATGAATGTCCAATATTCAAAAGTCTTAACAGTGTGTTTTTTTGAAAATTGGCGACATTTTTCCAAATTTCAACTTTTGAAATATTAGAAAGGACTTTGCTCCTTTTTCCGAAAATGGTAGAAAATTTGCGAAAAAAAATTATTGGGGAACACTATTCCGGCCATTCCTATGAATGTTCAATATTCAAAAGTGTGTTTTTTTGACAATAGGCGACATTCTTCCAAATTTCGACTTTTGAAATTTTAAAAAGGACTTTGCTCCTTTTTCCGAAAATGGTAGAAAATTTACGAAAAAAAATTATTGGAGAACACTATTCCAATATTCAAAAGTGTGTTTTTTTGACAATAAGCGACATTCTTCCAAATTTCGACTTTTGAAATTTTAAAAAGGACTTTGCTCCTTTTTCCGAAAATGGTAGAAAATTTGCGAAAAAAAATTATTGGGGAACACTATTCCGGCCATTCCTATGAATGTCCAATATTCAAAAGTGTGTTTTTTTGACAATAGGCGACATTCTTCCAAATATCGACTTTTGAAATTTTAAAAAGGACTTTGCTCCTTTTTCCGAAAATGGTAGAAAATTTGCGAAATAAAATTATTGGGGAAAACTATTCCGGCCATTCCTATGAATGTCCAATATTCAAAAGTGTGTTTTTTTGACAATAAGCGACATTCTTCCAAATTTCGACTTTTGAAATTTTAAAAAGGACTTTGCTCCTTTTTCCGAAAATTGTAGGAGATAAGCGAAAAAACATTATTGGAGAACACTCTTCCGGCCATTTCTATGAATGTCCAATATTCAAAAGTCTTAACAGTGTGTTTTTTTGACAATAGGCGACATTCTTCCAAATTTCGACTTTTGAAATTTTAAAAAGGACTTTGCTCCTTTTTCCGAAAATGGTAGAAAATTTGCGAAAAAAAAATTATTGGGGAACACTATTCCGGCCATTCCTATGAATGTCCAATATTCAAAAGTGTGTTGTTTTGACAATAGGCGACATTCTTCCAAATTTCAACTTTTGAAATTTTAGAAAGGACTTTGCTCCTTTTTCCGAAAATGGTAGAAAATTTTCGAAAAAAAATTATTGGAGAACACTATTCCGGCCATTCCTATGAATGTCCAATATTCAAAAGTGTGTTGTTTTGACAATAGGCGACATTCTTCCAAATTTCGACTTTTGAAATTTTAAAAAGGACTTTGCTCCTTTTTCCGAAAATGGTAGAAAATTTGCGAAAAAAAAATTATTGGGGAACACTATTCCGGCCATTCCTATGAATGTCCAATATTCAAAAGTGTGTTGTTTTGACAATAGGCGACATTCTTCCAAATTTCGACTTTTGAAATTTTAAAAAGGACTTTGCTCCTTTTTCCGAAAATGGTAGAAAATTTGCGAAAAAAAAATTATTGGGGAACACTATTCCGGCCATTCCTATGAATGTCCAATATTCAAAAGTGTGTTTTTTTGACAATAAGCGACATTCTTCCAAATTTCAACTTTTGAAATTTTAAAAAGGACTTTGCTCCTTTTTCCGAAAATGGTAGAAAATTTTCGAAAAAAAATTATTGGAGAACACTATTCCGGCCATTCCTATGAATGTCCAATATTCAAAAATGTTTTTTTTTGACAATAGGCGACATTCTTCCAAATTTCGACTTTTGAAATTTTAAAAAGGACTTTGCTCCTTTTTCCGAAAATGGTAGAAAATTTGCGAAAAAAAATTATTGGGGAACACTATTCCGGCCATTCCTATGAATGTTCAATATTCAAAAGTGCGTTTATTTTGACAATAGGCGACATTCTTCCAAATTTCGACTTTTGAAATTTTAAAAAGGACTTTGCTCCTTTTTCCGAAAATGGTAGAAAATTTGCGAAAAAAAATTATTGGGGAACACTATTCCGGCCATTCCTATGAATGTCCAATATTCAAAAGTGTGTTTTTTTGACAATAGGCGACATTCTTCCAAATTTGGACTGTTGAAATTTTAAAAAGGACTTTGCTCCTTTTTCCGAAAATTGTAGGAGATAAGCGAAAAAACATTATTGGAGAACACTATTCCGGCCATTCCTATGAATGTCCAATATTCAAAAGTGTGTTTTTTTGACAATAGGCGACATTCTTCCAAATTTCGACATTTGAAATTTTAAAAAGGACTTTGCTCCTTTTTCCGAAAATGGTAGAAAATTTACGAAAAAAAATTATTGGAGAACACTTTTCCGGCCATTCCTATGAATGTCCAATATTCAAAAGTGTGTTTTTTTGACAATAGGCGACATTCATCCAAATTTCGACTTTTGAAATTTTAAAGAGGACTTTGCTCCTTTTTCCAAAAATGGTAGTAAAATTGCGAAAAAAAATTATTGGGGAACACTATTCCGGCCATTCCTATGAATGTCCAATATTCAAAAGTGTGTTTTTTTGACAATAGGCGACATTCTTCCAAATTTCGACTTTTGAAATTTTAAAAAGGACTTTGCTCCTTTTTCCGAAAATGGTAGAAAATTTACGAAAAAAAATTATTGGAGAACACTATTCCGGCCATTCCTATGAATGTCCAATATTCAAAAGTGTGTTTTTTTGACAATAGGCGACATTCTTCCAAATTTCGACTTTTGAAATTTTAAAAAGGACTTTGCTCCTTTGTCCGAAAATGGTAGAAAATTTGCGAAAAAAAATTATTGGGGAACACTATTCCGGCCATTCCTATGAATGTCCAATATTCAAAAGTGTGTTTTTTTTGACAATAGGCGACATTCTTCCAAATTTCGACTTTTGAAATTTTAAAAAGGACTTTGCTCCTTTTTCCGAAAATGGTAGAAAATTTGCGAAAAAAAATTATTGGGGAACACTATTCCGGCCATTCCTATGAATGTCCAATATTCAAAAGTGTGTTTTTTTGACAATAGGCGACATTCTTCCAAATTTGGACTGTTGAAATTTTAAAAAGGACTTTGCTCCTTTTTCCGAAAATTGTAGGAGATAAGCGAAAAAAAATTATTGGGGAACACTATTCCGGCCATTCCTATGAATGTTCAATATTCAAAAGTGTATTTTTTTTGAAAATAGGCGACATTCTTCCAAATTTTGACTTTTGAAATTTTAAAAAGGACTTTGCTCCTTTTTCCGAAAATGGTAGAAAATTTGCGAAAAAAAATTATTGGGGAACACTATTCCGGCCATTCCTATGAATGCCCAATATTCAAAAGTGTGTTTTTTTTGACAATAAGCGACATTCTTCCAAATTTCGACTTTTGAAATTTTAAAAAGGACTTTGCTCCTTTTTCCGAAAATGGTAGAAAATTTGCGAAAAAAAATTATTGGGGAACACTATTCCGGCCATTCCTATGAATGTCCAATATTCAAAAGTGTGTTTTTTTGACAATAGGCGACATTCTTCCAAATTTCGACTTTTGAAATTTTAAAAAGGACTTTGCTCCTTTTTCCGAAAATGGTAGAAAATTTGGGAAAAAAAATTATTGGGGAACACTATTCCGGCCTTTCCTATGAATGTCCAATATTCAAAAGTGTGTTTTTTTGACAATAGGCGACATTCTTCCAAATTTCAACTTTTGAAATTTTAGAAAGGACTTTGCTCCTTTTTCCGAAAATTGTAGGAGATAAGCGAAAAAACATTATTGGAGAACACTCTTCCGGCCATTTCTATGAATGTCCAATATTCAAAAGTCTTAACAGTGTGTTTTTTTGAAAATTGGCGACATTTTTCCAAATTTCAACTTTTCAAATATTAGAAAGGACTTTGCTCCTTTTTCCGAAAATGGTAGAAAATTTGCGAAAAAAAATTATTGGGGAACACTATTCCGGCCATTCCTATGAATGTCCAATATTCAAAAGTGTGTTTTTTTGACAATAAGCGACATTCTTCCAAATTTCGACTTTTGAAATTTTAAAAAGGACTTTGCTCCTTTTTCCGAAAATGGTAGAAAATTTGCGAAATAAAATTATTGGGGAACACTATTCCGGCCATTCCTATGAATGTCCAATATTCAAAAGTCTTAACAGTGTGTTTTTTTGAAAATTGGCGACATTTTTCCAAATTTCAACTTTTCAAATATTAGAAAGAACTTTGCTCCTTTTTCCGAAAATGGTAGAAAATTTGCGAAAAAAAATTATTGGGGAACACTATTCCGGCCATTTCTATGAATGTCCAATATTCAAAAGTGTGTTTTTTTGACAATAGGCGACATTCTTCCAAATTTCGACTTTTGAAATTTTAAAAAGGACTTTGCTCCTTTTTCCGAAAATGGTAGAAAATTTGCGAAAAAAAATTATTGGGGAACACTATTCCGGCCATTCCTATGAATGTCCAATATTCAAAAGTGTGTTTTTTTGACAATAGGCGACATTCTTCCAAATTTCGACTTTTGAAATTTTAAAAAGGACTTTGCTCCTTTTTCCGAAAATGGTAGAAAATTTGCGAAAAAAAATTATTGGGGAACACTATTCCGGCCTTTCCTATGAATGTCCAATATTCAAAAGTGTGTTTTTTTGACAATAGGCGACATTCTTCCAAATTTCGACTTTTGAAATTTTAAAAAGGACTTTGCTCCTTTTTCCGAAAATGGTAGAAAATTTGCGAAATAAAATTATTGGGGAACACTATTCCGGCCACTCCTATGAATGTTCAATATTCAAAAGTCTTAACAGTGTGTTTTTTTGAAAATTGGCGACATTTTTCCAAATTTCAACTTTTGAAATATTAGAAAGGACTTTGCTCCTTTTTCCGAAAATGGTAGAAAATTTGCGAAAAAAAATTATTGGGGAACACTATTCCGGCCATTCCTATGAATGTTCAATATTCAAAAGTGTGTTTTTTTGACAATAGGCGACATTCTTCCAAATTTCGACTTTTGAAATTTTAAAAAGGACTTTGCTCCTTTTTCCGAAAATGGTAGAAAATTTACGAAAAAATATTATTGGAGAACACTATTCCAATATTCAAAAGTGTGTTTTTTTGACAATAAGCGACATTCTTCCAAATTTCGACTTTTGAAATTTTAAAAAGGACTTTGCTCCTTTTTCCGAAAATGGTAGAAAATTTGCGAAAAAAAACACTATTCCGGCCATTCCTATGAATGTCCAATATTCAAAAGTGTGTTTTTTTGACAATAAGCGACATTCTTCCAAATTTCGACTTTTGAAATTTTAAAAAGGACTTTGCTCCTTTTTCCGAAAATTGTAGGAGATAAGCGAAAAAACATTATTGGAGAACACTCTTCCGGCCATTTCTATGAATGTCCAATATTCAAAAGTCTTAACAGTGTGTTTTTTTGACAATAGGCGACATTCTTCCAAATTTCGACTTTTGAAATTTTAAAAAGGACTTTGCTCCTTTTTCCGAAAATGGTAGAAAATTTGCGAAAAAAAAATTATTGGGGAACACTATTCCGGCCATTCCTATGAATGTCCAATATTCAAAAGTGTGTTGTTTTGACAATAGGCGACATTCTTCCAAATTTCAACTTTTGAAATTTTAGAAAGGACTTTGCTCCTTTTTCCGAAAATGGTAGAAAATTTGCGAAAAAAAATTATTGGGGAACACTATTCCGGCCATTCCTATGAATGTCCAATATTCAAAAGTGTGTTTTTTTGACAATAAGCGACATTCTTCCAAATTTCAACTTTTGAAATTATAAAAAGGACTTTGCTCCTTTTTCCGAAAATGGTAGAAAATTTTCGAAAAAAAATTATTGGAGAACACTATTCCGGCCATTCCTATGAATGTCCAATATTCAAAAATGTTTTTTTTTGACAATAGGCGACATTCTTCCAAATTTCGACTTTTGAAATTTTAAAAAGGACTTTGCTCCTTTTTCCGAAAATGGTAGAAAATTTGCGAAAAAAAATTATTGGGGAACACTATTCCGGCCATTCCTATGAATGTTCAATATTCAAAAGTGCGTTTATTTTGACAATAGGCGACATTCTTCCAAATTTGGACTGTTGAAATTTTAAAAAGGACTTTGCTCCTTTTTCCGAAAATTGTAGGAGATAAGCGAAAAAAAATTATTGGGGAACACTATTCCGGCCATTCCTATGAATGTCCAATATTCAAAAGTGTGTTTTTTCGACAATAGGCGACATTCTTCCAAATTTCGACTTTTGAAATTTTAAAAAGGACTTTGCTCCTTTTTCCGAAAATTGTAGGAGATAAGCAAAAAAACATTATTGGAGAACACTATGCCGGCCATTCCTATGAATTTCCAATATTCAAAAGTGTGTTTTTTTGACAATAGGCGACATTCTTCCAAATTTCGACTTTTGAAATTTTAAAAAGGACTTTGCTCCTTTTTCCGAAAATGGTATAAAATTTGCGAAAAAAAATTATTGGGGAACACTATTCCGGCCATTCCTATGAATGTCCAATATTCAAAAATGTTTTTTTTTGACAATAGGCGACATTCTTCCAAATTTCGACTTTTGAAATTTTAAAAAGGACTTTGCTCCTTTTTCCGAAAAAGGTAGAAAATTTGCGAAAAAAAATTATTGGGGAACACTATTCCGGCCATTCCTATGAATGTTCAATATTCAAAAGTGCGTTTTTTTTGACAATAGGCGACATTCTTCCAAATTTCGATTTTTGAAATTTTAAAAAGGACTTTGCTCCTTTTTCCGAAAATTGTAGGAGATAAGCGAAAAAACATTATTAGAGAACACTATTCCGGCCATTCCTATGAATGTCCAATATTCAAAAGTGTGTTTTTTTGACAATAGGCGACATTCTTCCAAATTTCGACATTTGAAATTTTAAAAAGGACTTTGCTCCTTTTTCCGAAAATGGTAGAAAATTTACGAAAAAAAATTATTGGGGAACACTATTCCGGCCATTCCTATGAATGCCCAATATTCAAAAGTGTGTTTTTTTTGACAATAAGCGACATTCTTCCAAATTTCGACTTTTGAAATTTTAAAAAGGACTTTGCTCCTTTTTCCGAAAATGGTAGAAAATTTACGAAAAAAAATTATTGGAGAACACTATTCCGGCCATTCCTATGAATGTCCAATATTCAAAAATGTTTTTTTTTGACAATAGGCGACATTCTTCCAAATTTCGACTTTTGAAATTTTAAAAAGGACTTTGCTCCTTTGTCCGAAAATGGTAGAAAATTTGCGAAAAAAAATTATTGGGGAACACTATTCCGGCCATTCCTATGAATGTCCAATATTCAAAAGTGTGTTTTTTTGACAATAGGCGACATTCTTCCAAATTTCGACTTTTGAAATTTTAAAAAGGACTTTGCTCCTTTTTCCGAAAATGGTAGAAAATTTGCGAAAAAAATTTATTGGGGAACACTATTCCGGCCATTCCTATGAATGTCCAATATTCAAAAGTGTGTTTTTTTGACAATAGGCGACATTCTTCCAAATTTGGACTGTTGAAATTTTAAAAAGGACTTTGCTCCTTTTTCCGAAAATTGTAGGAGATAAGCGAAAAAACATTATTGGAGAACACTATTCCGGCCATTCCTATGAATGTCCAATATTCAAAAGTGTGTTTTTTTGACAATAGGCGACATTCTTCCAAATTTCGACTTTTGAAATTTTAAAAAGGACTTTGCTCCTTTGTATGAAAATGGTAGAAAATTTGCGAAAAAAATTTATTGGGGAACACTATTCCGGCCATTCCTATGAATGTCCAATATTCAAAAGTGTGTTTTTTTTGACAATAAGCGACATTCTTCCAAATTTCGACTTTTGAAATTTTAAAAAGGACTTTGCTCCTTTTTCCGAAAATGGAAGAAAATTTGCGAAAAAAAATTATTGGGGAACACTATTCCGGCCATTCCTATGAATGTTCAATATTCAAAAGTGCGTTTATTTTGACAATAGGCGACATTCTTCCAAATTTCGACTTTTGAAATTTTAAAAAGGACTTTGCTCCTTTTTCCGAAAATGGTAGAAAATTTGCGAAAAAAAATTATTGGGGAACACTATTCCGGCCATTCCTATGAATGTCCAATATTCAAAAGTGTGTTTTTTTGACAATAGGCGACATTCTTCCAAATTTGGACTGTTGAAATTTTAAAAAGGACTTTGCTCCTTTTTCCGAAAATTGTAGGAGATAAGCGAAAAAACATTATTGGAGAACACTATTCCGGCCATTCCTATGAATGTCCAATATTCAAAAGTGTGTTTTTTTGACAATAGGCGACATTCTTCCAAATTTCGACATTTGAAATTTTAAAAAGGACTTTGCTCCTTTTTCCGAAAATGGTAGAAAATTTACGAAAAAAAATTATTGGAGAACACTACTCCGGCCATTCCTATGAATGTCCAATATTCAAAAGTGTGTTTTTTTGACAATAGGCGACATTCATCCAAATTTCGACTTTTGAAATTTTAAAGAGGACTTTGCTCCTTTTTCCAAAAATGGTAGTAAAATTGCGAAAAAAAATTATTGGGGAACACTATTCCGGCCATTCCTATGAATGTCCAATATTCAAAAGTGTTTTTTTTGACAATAGGCGACATTCTTCCAAATTTCGACTTTTGAAATTTTAAAAAGGACTTTGCTCCTTTTTCCGAAAATGGTAGAAAATTTACGAAAAAAAATTATTGGAGAACACTATTCCGGCCATTCCTATGAATGTCCAATATTCAAAAGTGTGTTTTTTTGACAATAGGCGACATTCTTCCAAATTTCGACTTTTGAAATTTTAAAAAGGACTTTGCTCCTTTGTCCGAAAATGGTAGAAAATTTGCGAAAAAAAATTATTGGGGAACACTATTCCGGCCATTCCTATGAATGTCCAATATTCAAAAGTGTGTTTTTTTGACAATAGGCGACATTCTTCCAAATTTCGACTTTTGAAATTTTAAAAAGGACTTTGCTCCTTTTTCCGAAAATGGTAGAAAATTTGCGAAAAAAATTTATTGGGGAACACTATTCCGGCCATTCCTATGAATGTCCAATATTCAAAAGTGTGTTTTTTTGACAATAGGCGACATTCTTCCAAATTTGGACTGTTGAAATTTTAAAAAGGACTTTGCTCCTTTTTCCGAAAATTGTAGGAGATAAGCGAAAAAACATTATTGGAGAACACTATTCCGGCCATTCCTATGAATGTCCAATATTCAAAAGTGTGTTTTTTTGACAATAGGCGACATTCTTCCAAATTTCGACTTTTGAAATTTTAAAAAGGACTTTGCTCCTTTGTCCGAAAATGGTAGAAAATTTGCGAAAAAAATTTATTGGGGAACACTATTCCGGCCATTCCTATGAATGTCCAATATTCAAAAGTGTGTTTTTTTTGACAATAAGCGACATTCTTCCAAATTTCGACTTTTGAAATTTTAAAAAGGACTTTGCTCCTTTTTCCGAAAATGGTAGAAAATTTGCGAAAAAAAATTATTGGGGAACACTATTCCGGCCATTCCTATGAATGTTCAATATTCAAAAGTGCGTTTATTTTGACAATAGGCGACATTCTTCCAAATTTCGACTTTTGAAATTTTAAAAAGGACTTTGCTCCTTTTTCCGAAACTGGTAGAAAATTTGCGAAAAAAAATTATTGGGGAACACTATTCCGGCCATTCCTATGAATGTCCAATATTCAAAAGTGTGTTTTTTTGACAATAGGCGACATTCTTCCAAATTTGGACTGTTGAAATTTTAAAAAGGACTTTGCTCCTTTTTCCGAAAATTGTAGGAGATAAGCGAAAAAACATTATTGGAGAACACTATTCCGGCCATTCCTATGAATGTCCAATATTCAAAAGTGTGTTTTTTTTGACAATAGGCGACATTCTTCCAAATTTCGACATTTGAAATTTTAAAAAGGACTTTGCTCCTTTTTCCGAAAATGGTAGAAAATTTACGACAAAAAATTATTGGAGAACACTACTCCGGCCATTCCTATGAATGTCCAATATTCAAAAGTGTGTTTTTTTGACAATAGGCGACATTCATCCAAATTTCGACTTTTGAAATTTTAAAGAGGACTTTGCTCCTTTTTCCGAAAATGGTAGAAAATTTGCGAAAAAAAATTATTGGGGAACACTATTCCGGCCATTCCTATAAATGTCCAATATTCAAAAGTGTGTTTTTTTGACAATAGGCGATTCTCATTCTTCCAAATTTCGATTTTTGAAATTTTAAAAAGGACTTTGCTCCTTTTTCCGAAAATGGTAGAAAATTTGCGAAAAAAATTTATTGGGGAACACTACTCCGGCCATTCCTATGAATGTCCAATATTCAAAAGTGTGTTTTTTTGACAATAGGCGACATTCATCCAAATTTCGACTTTTGAAATTTTAAAGAGGACTTTGCTCCTTTTTCCGAAAATGGTAGAAAATTTACGAAAAAAAATTATTGGAGAACACTACTCCGGCCATTCCTATGAATGTCCAATATTCAAAAGTGTGTTTTTTTGACAATAGGCGACATTCTTCCAAATTTCGACATATGAAATTTTAAAAAGGACTTTGCTCCTTTTTCCGAAAATGGTAGAAAATTTACGAAAAAAAATTATTGGGGAACACTATTCCGGCCATTCCTATGAATGTCCAATATTCAAAAATGTTTTTTTTTGACAATAGGCGACATTCTTCCAAATTTCGACTTTTGAAATTTTAAAAAGGACTTTGCTCCTTTTTCCGAAAAAGGTAGAAAATTTGCGAAAAAAAATTATTGGGGAACACTATTCCGGCCATTCCTATGAATGTTCAATATTCAAAAGTGCGTTTTTTTGACAATAGGCGACATTCTTCCAAATTTCGATTTTTGAAATTTTAAAAAGGACTTTGCTCCTTTTTCCGAAAATTGTAGGAGATAAGCGAAAAAACATTATTAGAGAACACTATTCCGGCCATTCCTATGAATGTCCAATATTCAAAAGTGTGTTTTTTTGACAATAGGCGACATTCTTCCAAATTTCGACATTTGAAATTTTAAAAAGGACTTTGCTCCTTTTTCCGAAAATGGTAGAAAATTTACGAAAAAAAATTATTGGGGAACACTATTCCGGCCATTCCTATGAATGCCCAATATTCAAAAGTGTGTTTTTTTTGACAATAAGCGACATTCTTCCAAATTTCGACTTTTGAAATTTTAAAAAGGACTTTGCTCCTTTTTCCGAAAATGGTAGAAAATTTACGAAAAAAAATTATTGGAGAACACTATTCCGGCCATTCCTATGAATGTCCAATATTCAAAAATGTTTTTTTTTGACAATAGGCGACATTCTTCCAAATTTCGACTTTTGAAATTTTAAAAAGGACTTTGCTCCTTTTTCCGAAAATGGTAGAAAATTTGCGAAAAAAAATTATTGGGGAACACTATTCCGGCCATTCCTATGAATGTCCAATATTCAAAAGTGTGTTTTTTTGACAATAGGCGACATTCATCCAAATTTCGACTTTTGAAATTTTAAAGAGGACTTTGCTCCTTTTTCCAAAAATGGTAGAAAATTTGCGAAAAAAAATTATTGGGGAACACTATTCCGGCCATTCCTATGAATGTCCAATATTCAAAAGTGTGTTTTTTTGACAATAGGCGACATTCTTCCAAATTTCGACTTTTGAAATTTTAAAAAGGACTTTGCTCCTTTTTCCGAAAATGGTAGAAAACTTACGAAAAAAAATTATTGGAGAACACTATTCCGGCCATTCCTATGAATGTCCAATATTCAAAAGTGTTTTTTTTTTGACAATAGGCGACATTCTTCCAAATTTCGACTTTTGAAATTTTAAAAAGGACTTTGCTCCTTTGTCCGAAAATGGTAGAAAATTTGCGAAAAAAAATTATTGGGGAACACTATTCCGGCCATTCCTATGAATGTCCAATATTCAAAAGTGTGTTTTTTTGACAATAGGCGACATTCTTCCAAATTTCGACTTTTGAAATTTTAAAAAGGACTTTGCTCCTTTTTCCGAAAATGGTAGAAAATTTGCGAAAAAAATTTATTGGGGAACACTATTCCGGCCATTCCTATGAATGTCCAATATTCAAAAGTGTGTTTTTTTGACAATAGGCGACATTCTTCCAAATTTGGACTGTTGAAATTTTAAAAAGGACTTTGCTCCTTTTTCCGAAAATTGTAGGAGATAAGCGAAAAAACATTATTGGAGAACACTATTCCGGCCATTCCTATGAATGTCCAATATTCAAAAGTGTGTTTTTTTGACAATAGGCGACATTCTTCCAAATTTCGACTTTTGAAATTTTAAAAAGGACTTTGCTCCTTTGCCCGAAAATGGTAGAAAATTTGCGAAAAAAATTTATTGGGGAACACTATTCCGGCCATTCCTATGAATGTCCAATATTCAAAAGTGTGTTTTTTTTGACAATAAGCGACATTCTTCCAAATTTCGACTTTTGAAATTTTAAAAAGGACTTTGCTCCTTTTTCCGAAAATGGTAGAAAATTTGCGAAAAAAAATTATTGGGGAACACTATTCCGGCCATTCCTATGAATGTTCAATATTCAAAAGTGCGTTTATTTTGACAATAGGCGACATTCTTCCAAATTTCGACTTTTGAAATTTTAAAAAGGACTTTGCTCCTTTTTCCGAAAATGGTAGAAAATTTGCGAAAAAAAATTATTGGGGAACACTATTCCGGCCATTCCTATGAATGTCCAATATTCAAAAGTGTGTTTTTTTGACAATAGGCGACATTCTTCCAAATTTGGACTGTTGAAATTTTAAAAAGGACTTTGCTCCTTTTTCCGAAAATTGTAGGAGATAAGCGAAAAAACATTATTGGAGAACACTATTCCGGCCATTCCTATGAATGTCCAATATTCAAAAGTGTGTTTTTTTGACAATAGGCGACATTCTTCCAAATTTCGACATTTGAAATTTTAAAAAGGACTTTGCTCCTTTTTCCGAAAATGGTAGAAAATTTACGAAAACAAATTATTGGAGAACACTACTCCGGCCATTCCTATGAATGTCCAATATTCAAAAGTGTGTTTTTTTGACAATAGGCGACATTCATCCAAATTTCGACTTTTGAAATTTTAAAGAGGACTTTGCTCCTTTTTCCAAAAATGGTAGTAAAATTGCGAAAAAAAATTATTGGGGAACACTATTCCGGCCATTCCTATGAATGTCCAATATTCAAAAGTGTGTTTTTTAGACAATAGGCGACATTCTTCCAAATTTCGACATTTGAAATTTTAAAAAGGACTTTGCTCCTTTTTCCGAAAATGGTAGAAAATTTACGAAAAAAAATTATTGGAGAACACTATTCCGGCCATTCCTATGAATGTCCAATATTCAAAAATGTTTTTTTTTGACAATAGGCGACATTCTTCCAAATTTCGACTTTTGAAATTTTAAAAAGGACTTTGCTCCTTTTTCCGAAAATGGTAGAAAATTTGCGAAAAAAAATTATTGGGGAACACTATTCCGGCCATTCCTATGAATGTCCAATATTCAAAAGTGTGTTTTTTTGACAATAGGCGACATTCATCCAAATTTCGACTTTTGAAATTTTAAAAAGGACTTTGCTCCTTTTTCCGAAAATGGTAGAAAATTTACGAAAAAAAATTATTGGAGAACACTATTCCGGCCATTCCTATGAATGTCCAATATTCAAAAGTGTGTTTTTTTGACAATAGGCGACATTCTTCCAAATTTCGACTTTTGAAATTTTAAAAAGGACTTTGCTCCTTTGTCCGAAAATGGTAGAAAATTTGCGAAAAAAAATTATTGGGGAACACTATTCCGGCCATTCCTATGAATGTCCAATATTCAAAAGTGTGTTTTTTTGACAATAGGCGACATTCTTCCAAATTTCGACTTTTGAAATTTTAAAAAGGACTTTGCTCCTTTTTCCGAAAATGGTAGAAAATTTGCGAAAAAAATTTATTGGGGAACACTATTCCGGCCATTCCTATGAATGTCCAATATTCAAAAGTGTGTTTTTTTGACAATAGGCGACATTCTTCCAAATTTCGACTGTTGAAATTTTAAAAAGGACTTTGCTCCTTTTTCCGAAAATTGTAGGAGATAAGCGAAAAAACATTATTGGAGAACACTATTCCGGCCATTCCTATGAATGTCCAATATTCAAAAGTGTGTTTTTTTGACAATAGGCGACATTCTTCCAAATTTCGACTTTTGAAATTTTAAAAAGGACTTTGCTCCTTTGTCCGAAAATGGTAGAAAATTTGCGAAAAAAATTTATTGGGGAACACTATTCCGGCCATTCCTATGAATGTCCAATATTCAAAAGTGTGTTTTTTTGACAATAAGCGACATTCTTCCAAATTTCGACTTTTGAAATTTTAAAAAGGACTTTGCTCCTTTTTCCGAAAATGGTAGAAAATTTGCGAAAAAAAATTATTGGGGAACACTATTCCGGCCATTCCTATGAATGTTCAATATTCAAAAGTGCGTTTATTTTGACAATAGGCGACATTCTTCCAAATTTCGACTTTTGAAATTTTAAAAAGGACTTTGCTCCTTTTTCCGAAAATGGTAGAAAATTTGCGAAAAAAAATTATTGGGGAACACTATTCCGGCCATTCCTATGAATGTCCAATATTCAAAAGTGTGTTTTTTTGACAATAGGCGACATTCTTCCAAATTTGGACTGTTGAAATTTTAAAAAGGACTTTGCTCCTTTTTCCGAAAATTGTAGGAGATAAGCGAAAAAACATTATTGGAGAACACTATTCCGGCCATTCCTATGAATGTCCAATATTCAAAAGTGTGTTTTTTTGACAATAGGCGACATTCTTCCAAATTTCGACATTTGAAATTTTAAAAAGGACTTTGCTCCTTTTTCCGAAAATGGTAGAAAATTTGCGAAAAAAACTTATTGGGGAACACTATGCCGGCCATTCCTATGAATGTCCAATATTCAAAAGTGTGTTTTTTTGACAATAGGCGACATTCATCCAAATTTCGACTTTTGAAATTTTAAAGAGGACTTTGCTCCTTTTTCCAAAAATGGTAGTAAAATTGCGAAAAAAAATTATTGGGGAACACTATTCCGGCCATTCCTATGAATGTCCAATATTCAAAAGTGTGTTTTTTTGACAATAGGCGACATTCTTCCAAATTTCGACTTTTGAAATTTTAAAAAGGACTTTGCTCCTTTTTCCGAAAATGGTAGAAAATTTACGAAAAAAAATTATTGGAGAACACTATTCCGGCCATTCCTATGAATGTCCAATATTCAAAAGTGTGTTTTTTTGACAATAGGCGACATTCTTCCAAATTTCGACTTTTGAAATTTTAAAAAGGACTTTGCTCCTTTGTCCGAAAATGGTAGAAAATTTGCGAAAAAAAATTATTGGGGAACACTATTCCGGCCATTCCTATGAATGTCCAATATTCAAAAGTGAGTTTTTTTGACAATAGGCGACATTCTTCCAAATTTCGACTTTTGAAATTTTAAAAAGGACTTTGCTCCTTTTTCCGAAAATGGTAGAAAATTTGCGAAAAAAATTTATTGGGGAACACTATTCCGGCCATTCCTATGAATGTCCAATATTCAAAAGTGTGTTTTTTTGACAATAGGCGACATTCTTCCAAATTTGGACTGTTGAAATTTTAAAAAGGACTTTGCTCCTTTTTCCGAAAATTGTAGGAGATAAGCGAAAAAAAATTATTGGGGAACACTATTCCGGCCATTCCTATGAATGTTCAATATTCAAAAGTGTATTTTTTTTGAAAATAGGCGACATTCTTCCAAATTTCGACTTTTGAAATTTTAAAAAGGACTTTGCTCCTTTTTCCGAAAATGGTAGAAAATTTGCGAAAAAAAATTATTGGGGAACACTATTCCGGCCATTCCTATGAATGCCCAATATTCAAAAGTGTGTTTTTTTTGACAATAAGCGACATTCTTCCAAATTTCGACTTTTGAAATTTTAAAAAGGACTTTGCTCCTTTTTCCGAAAATGGTAGAAAATTTGCGAAAAAAAATTATTGGGGAACACTATTCCGGCCATTCCTATGAATGTCCAATATTCAAAAGTGTGTTTTTTTGACAATAGGCGACATTCTTCCAAATTTCGACTTTTGAAATTTTAAAAAGGACTTTGCTCCTTTTTCCGAAAATGGTAGAAAATTTGCGAAAAAAAATTATTGGGGAACACTATTCCGGCCTTTCCTATGAATGTCCAATATTCAAAAGTGTGTTTTTTTGACAATAGGCGACATTCTTCCAAATTTCAACTTTTGAAATTTTAGAAAGGACTTTGCTCCTTTTTCCGAAAATGGTAGAAAATTTGAGAAAAAAAATTATTGGGGAACACTATTCCGGCCATTCCTATGAATGTTCAATATTCAAAAGTGTGTTTTTTCGACAATAGGCGACATTCTTCCAAATTTCGACTTTTGAAATTTTAAAAAGGACTTTGCTCCTTTTTCCGAAAATTGTAGGAGATAAGCAAAAAAACATTATTGGAGAACACTATGCCGGCCATTCCTATGAATTTCCAATATTCAAAAGTGTGTTTTTTTGACAATAGGCGACATTCTTCCAAATTTCGACTTTTGAAATTTTAAAAAGGACTTTGCTCCTTTTTCCGAAAATTGTAGGAGATAAGCGAAAAAACATTATTGGAGAACACTCTTCCGGCCATTTCTATGAATGTCCAATATTCAAAAGTCTTAACAGTGTGTTTTTTTTAAAATTGGCGACATTTTTCCAAATTTCAACTTTTGAAATTTTAAAAAGGACTTTGCTCCTTTTTCCGAAAATGGTATGAAATTTGCGAAAAAAAATTATTGGGGAACACTATTCCGGCCATTCCTATGAATGTCCAATATTCAAAAATGTTTTTTTTTGACAATAGGCGACATTCTTCCAAATTTCGACTTTTGAAATTTTAAAAAGGACTTTGCTCCTTTTTCCGAAAATGGTAGAAAATTTGCGAAAAAAAATTATTGGGGAACACTATTCCGGCCATTCCTATGAATGTTCAATATTCAAAAGTGCGTTTTTTTTGACAATAGGCGACATTCTTCCAAATTTCGATTTTTGAAATTTTAAAAAGGACTTTGCTCCTTTTTCCGAAAATTGTAGGAGATAAGCGAAAAAACATTATTGGAGAACACTATTCCGGCCATTCCTATGAATGTCCAATATTCAAAAGTGTGTTTTTTTGACAATAGGCGACATTCTTCCAAATTTCGACATTTGAAATTTTAAAAAGGACTTTGCTCCTTTTTCCGAAAATGGTAGAAAATTTACGAAAAAAAATTATTGGGGAACACTATTCCGGCCATTCCTATGAATGCCCAATATTCAAAAGTGTGTTTTTTTTGACAATAAGCGACATTCTTCCAAATTTCGACTTTTGAAATTTTAAAAAGGACTTTGCTCCTTTTTCCGAAAATGGTAGAAAATTTACGAAAAAAAATTATTGGAGAACACTATTCCGGCCATTCCTATGAATGTCCAATATTCAAAAATGTTTTTTTTTGACAATAGGCGACATTCTTCCAAATTTCGACTTTTGAAATTTTAAAAAGGACTTTGCTCCTTTTTCCGAAAATGGTAGAAAATTTGCGAAAAAAAATTATTGGGGAACACTATTCCGGCCATTCCTATGAATGTCCAATATTCAAAAATGTTTTTTTTTGACAATAGGCGACATTCTTCCAAATTTCGACTTTTGAAATTTTAAAAAGGACTTTGCTCCTTTTTCCGAAAATGGTAGAAAATTTACGAAAAAAAATTATTGGAGAACACTATTCCGGCCATTCCTATGAATGTCCAATATTCAAAAGTGTTTTTTTTTGACAATAGGCGACATTCTTCCAAATTTCGACTTTTGAAATTTTAAAAAGGACTTTGCTCCTTTGTCCGAAAATGGTAGAAAATTTGCGAAAAAAAATTATTGGGGAACACTATTCCGGCCATTCCTATGAATGTCCAATATTCAAAAGTGTGTTTTTTTGACAATAGGCGACATTCTTCCAAATTTCGACTTTTGAAATTTTAAAAAGGACTTTGCTCCTTTTTCCGAAAATGGTAGAAAATTTGCGAAAAAAATTTATTGGGGAACACTATTCCGGCCATTCCTATGAATGTCCAATATTCAAAAGTGTGTTTTTTTTACAATAGGCGACATTCTTCCAAATTTGGACTGTTGAAATTTTAAAAAGGACTTTGCTCCTTTTTCCGAAAATTGTAGGAGATAAGCGAAAAAACATTATTGGAGAACACTATTCCGGCCATTCCTATGAATGTCCAATATTCAAAAGTGTGTTTTTTTGAAAATAGGCGACATTCTTCCAAATTTCGACTTTTGAAATTTTAGAAAGGACTTTGCTCCTTTTTCCGAAAATGGTAGAAAATTTGCGAAAAAAAATTATTGGGGAACACTATTCCGGCCATTCCTATGAATGTTCAATATTCAAAAGTGTGTTTTTTTGAAAATAGGCGACATTCTTCCAAATTTCGACTTTTGAAATTTTAAAAAGGACTTTGCTCCTTTTTCCGAAAATGGTAGAAAATTTGCGAAAAAAAATTATTGGGGAACACTATTCCGGCCATTCCTATGAATGCCCAATATTCAAAAGTGTGTTTTTTTGACAATAAGCGACATTCTTCCAAATTTCGACTTTTGAAATTTTAAAAAGGACTTTGCTCCTTTTTCCGAAAATGGTAGAAAATTTGCGAAAAAAAATTATTGGGGAACACTATTCCGGCCATTCCTATGAATGTCCAATATTCAAAAGTGTGTTTTTTTGACAATAGGCGACATTCTTCCAAATTTCGACTTTTGAAATTTTAAAAAGGACTTTGCTCCTTTTTCCGAAAATGGTAGAAAATTTGCGAAAAAAAATTATTGGGGAACACTATTCCGGCCATTCCTATGAATGTTCAATATTCAAAAGTGTGTTTTTTTGACAATAGGCGACATTCTTCCAAATTTCAACTTTTGAAATTTTAGAAAGGACTTTGCTCCTTTTTCCGAAAATGGTAGAAAATTTGAGAAAAAAAATTATTGGGGAACACTATTCCGGCCATTCCTATGAATGTTCAATATTCAAAAGTGTGTTTTTTCGACAATAGGCGACATTCTTCCAAATTTCGACTTTTGAAATTTTAAAAAGGACTTTGCTCCTTTTTCCGAAAATTGTAGGAGATAAGCGAAAAAACATTACTGGAGAACACTATGCCGGCCATTCCTATGAATGTACAATATTCAAAAGTGTGTTTTTTTGACAATAGGCGACATTCTTCCAAATTTCGACTTTTGAAATTTTAAAAAGGACTTTGCTCCTTTTTCCGAAAATTGTAGGAGATAAGCGAAAAAACATTATTGGAGAACACTCTTCCGGCCATTTCTATGAATGTCCAATATTCAAAAGTCTTAACAGTGTTTTTTTTTGAAAATTGGCGACATTTTTCCAAATTTCAACTTTTGAAATTTTAGAAAGGACTTTGCTCCTTTTTCCGAAAATGGTAGAAAATTTGCGAAAAAAAATTATTGGGGAACACTATTCCGGCCATTCCTATGAATGTCCAATATTCAAAAGTGTGGTTTTTTGACAATAGGCGACATTCTTCCAAATTTCGACTTTTGAAATTTTAAAAAGGACTTTGCTCCTTTTTCCGAAAATGGTAGAAAATTTGCGAAAAAAATTTATTGGGGAACACTATTCCGGCCATTCCTATGAATGTTCAATATTCAAAAGTGCGTTTATTTTGGCAATAGGCGACATTCTTCCAAATTTGGACTGTTGAAATTTTAAAAAGGACTTTGCTCCTTTTTCCGAAAATTGTAGGAGATAAGCGAAAAAACATTATTGGAGAACACTATTCCGGCCATTCCTATGAATGTCCAATATTCAAAAGTGTGTTTTTTTGACAATAGGCGACATTCTTCCAAATTTCGACATTTGAAATTTTAAAAAGGACTTTGCTCCTTTTTCCGAAAATGGTAGAAAATTTACGAAAAAAAAATTATTGGGGAACACTATTCCGGCCATTCCTATGAATGTTCAATATTCAAAAGTGTGTTTTTTTGAAAATAGGCGACATTCTTCCAAATTTCGACTTTTGAAATTTTAGAAAGGACTTTGCTCCTTTTTCCGAAAATGGTAGAAAATTTGCGAAAAAAAATTATTTGGGAACACTATTCCGGCCATTCCTATGAATGTTCAATATTCAAAAGTGTGTTTTTTTGAAAATAGGCGACATTCTTCCAAATTTCGACTTTTGAAATTTTAAAAAGGACTTTGCTCCTTTTTCCGAAAATGGTAGAAAATTTGCGAAAAAAAATTATTGGGGAACACTATTCCGGCCATTCCTATGAATGCCCAATATTCAAAAGTGTGTTTTTTTGACAATAAGCGACATTCTTCCAAATTTCGACTTTTGAAATTTTAAAAAGGACTTTGCTCCTTTTTCCGAAAATGGTAGAAAATTTGCGAAAAAAAATTATTGGGGAACACTATTCCGGCCATTCCTATGAATGTCCAATATTCAAAAGTGTGTTTTTTTGACAATAGGCGACATTCTTCCAAATTTCGACTTTTGAAATTTTAAAAAGGACTTTGCTCCTTTTTCCGAAAATGGTAGAAAATTTGCGAAAAAAAATTATTGGGGAACACTATTCCGGCCATTCCTATGAATGTCCAATATTCAAAAGTGTGTTTTTTTGACAATAGGCGACATTCTTCCAAATTTCAACTTTTGATATTTTAGAAAGGACTTTGCTCCTTTTTCCGAAAATGGTAGAAAATTTGAGAACAAAAATTATTGGGGAACACTATTCCGGCCATTCCTATGAATGTCCAATATTCAAAAGTGTGTTTTTTTGACAATAGGCGACATTCTTCCAAATTTCGACTTTTGAAATTTTAAAAAGGACTTTGCTCCTTTTTCCGAAAATTGTAGGAGATAAGCGAAAAAACATTATTGGAGAACACTCTTCCCGCCATTTCTATGAATGTCCAATATTCAAAAGTCTTAACAGTGTGTTTTTTTTGAAAATTGGCGACATTTTTCCAAATTTCAACTTTTGAAATTTTAGAAAGGACTTTGCTCCTTTTTCCGAAAATGGTAGAAAATTTGCGAAAAAAAATTATTGGGGAACACTATTCCGGCCATTCCTATGAATGTCCAATATTCAAAAGTGTGGTTTTTTGACAATAGGCGACATTCTTCCAAATTTCGACTTTTGAAATTTTAAAAAGGACTTTGCTCCTTTTTCCGAAAATTGTAGGAGATAAGCGAAAAAACATTATTGGAGAACACTATTCCGGCCATTCCTATGAATGTCCAATATTCAAAAGTGTGTTTTTTTGACAATAGGCGACATTCTTCCAAATTTCGACTTTTGAAATTTTAAAAAGGACTTTGCTCCTTTTTCCGAAAATGGTAGAAAATTTACGAAAAAAAATTATTGGAGAACACTATTCCGGCCATTCCTATGAATGTCCAATATTCAAAAATGTTTTTTTTGACAATAGGCGACATTCTTCCAAATTTCGACTTTTGAAATTTTAAAAAGGACTTTGCTCCTTTTTCCGAAAATTGTAGGAGATAAGCGAAAAAACATTATTGGAGAACACTATTCCGGCCATTCCTATGAATGTCCAATATTCAAAAGTGTGTTTTTTTGACAATAGGCGACATTCTTCCAAATTTCGACTTTTGAAATTTTAAAAAGGACTTTGCTCCTTTTTCCGAAAATGGTAGAAAATTTACGAAAAAAAATTATTAGGGAACACTATTCCGGCCATTCCTATGAATGTCCAATATTCAAAAGTGTGGTTTTTTGACAATAGGCGAAATTCTTCCAAATTTCGACTTTTGAAATTTTAAAAAGGACTTTGCTCCTTTTTCCGAAAATGGTAGAAAATTTGCGAAAAAAATTTATTGGGGAACACTATTCCGGTCAATCCTATGAATGTGCAATATTCAAAAGTGTGTTTTTTTGACAATAGGCGACATTCTTCCAAATTTGGACTGTTGAAATTTTAAAAAGGACTTTGCTCCTTTTTCCGAAAATTGTAGGAGATAAGCGAAAAAACATTATTGGAGAACACTATTCCGGCCATTCCTATGAATGTCCAATTTTCAAAAGTGTGTTTTTTTGACAATAGGCGACATTCTTCCAAATTTCGACATTTGAAATTTTAAAAAGGACTTTGCTCCTTTTTCCGAAAATGGTAGAAAATTTACGAAAAAAAAATTATTGGGGAACACTATTCCGGCCATTCCTATGAATGTTCAATATTCAAAAGTGTGTTTTTTTGAAAATAGGCGACATTCTTCCAAATTTCGACTTTTGAAATTTTAGAAAGGACTTTGCTCCTTTTTCCGAAAATGGTAGAAAATTTGCGAAAAAAAATTATTGGGGAACACTATTCCGGCCATTCCTATGAATGTTCAATATTCAAAAGTGTGTTTTTTTGAAAATAGGCGACATTCTTCCAAATTTCGACTTTTGAAATTTTAAAAAGGACTTTGCTCCTTTTTCCGAAAATGGTAGAAAATTTGCGAAAAAAAATTATTGGGGAACACTATTCCGGCCATTCCTATGAATGCCCAATATTCAAAAGTGTGTTTTTTTGACAATAAGCGACATTCTTCCAAATTTCGACTTTTGAAATTTTAAAAAGGACTTTGCTCCTTTTTCCGAAAATGGTAGAAAATTTGCGAAAAAAAATTATTGGGGAACACTATTCCGGCCATTCCTATGAATGTCCAATATTCAAAAGTGTGTTTTTTTGACAATAGGCGACATTCTTCCAAATTTCGACTTTTGAAATTTTAAAAAGGACTTTGCTCCTTTTTCCGAAAATGGTAGAAAATTTGAGAACAAAAATTATTGGGGAACACTATTCCGGCCATTCCTATGAATGTTCAATATTCAAAAGTGTGTTTTTTTGACAATAGGCGACATTCTTCCAAATTTCAACTTTTGATATTTTAGAAAGGACTTTGCTCCTTTTTCCGAAAATGGTAGAAAATTTGAGAACAAAAATTATTGGGGAACACTATTCCGGCCATTCCTATGAATGTTCAATATTCAAAAGTGTGTTTTTTCGACAATAGGCGACATTCTTCCAAATTTCGACTTTTGAAATTTTAAAAAGGACTTTGCTCCTTTTTCCGAAAATTGTAGGAGATAAGCGAAAAAACATTATTGGAGAACACTATGCCGGCCATTCCTATGAATGTCCAATATTCAAAAGTGTGTTTTTTTGACAATAGGCGACATTCTTCCAAATTTCGACTTTTGAAATTTTAAAAAGGACTTTGCTCCTTTTTCCGAAAATTGTAGGAGATAAGCGAAAAAACATTATTGGAGAACACTCTTCCCGCCATTTCTATGAATGTCCAATATTCAAAAGTCTCAACAGTGTGTTTTTTTGAAAATTGGCGACATTTTTCCAAATTTCAACTTTTGAAATTTTAGAAAGGACTTTGCTCCTTTTTCCGAAAATGGTAGAAAATTTGCGAAAAAAAATTATTGGGGAACACTATTCCGGCCATTCCTATGAATGTCCAATATTCAAAAGTGTGGTTTTTTGACAATAGGCGACATTCTTCCAAATTTCGACTTTTGAAATTTTAAAAAGGACTTTGCTCCTTTTTCCGAAAATTGTAGGAGATAAGCGAAAAAACATTATTGGAGAACACTATTCCGGCCATTCCTATTAATGTCCAATATTCAAAAGTGTGTTTTTTTGACAATAGGCGACATTCTTCCAAATTTCGACTTTTGAAATTTTAAAATAGACTTTGCTCCTTTTTCCGAAAATGGTAGAAAATTTACGAAAAAAAATTATTAGGGAACACTATTCCGGCCATTCCTATGAATGTTCAATATTCAAAAGTGTGTTTTTTTGAAAATAGGCGACATTCTTCCAAATTTCAACTTTTGAAATTTTAGAAAGGACTTTGCTCCTTTTTCCGAAAATGGTAGAAAATTTGCGAAAAAAATTATTGGGGAACACTATTCCGGCCATTCCTATGAATGTCCAATATTCAAAAGTGTGGTTTTTTGACAATAGGCGACATTCTTCCAAATTTCGACTTTTGCAATTTTAAAAAGGACTTTGCTCCTTTTTCCGAAAATTGTAGGAGATAAGCGAAAAAACATTATTGAAGAACACTATTCCGGCCATTCCTATGAATGTCCAATATTCAAAAGTGTGTTTTTTTGACAATAGGCGACATTCTTCCAAATTTCGACTTTTGAAATTTTAAAAAGGACTTTGCTCCTTTTTCCGAAAATGGTAGAAAATTTACGAAAAAAAATTATTAGGGAACACTATTCCGGCCATTCCTATGAATGTTCAATATTCAAAAGTGTGTTTTTTTGAAAATAGGCGACATTCTTCCAAATTTCAACTTTTGAAATTTTAGAAAGGACTTTGCTCCTTTTTCCGAAAATGGTAGAAAATTTGCGAAAAAAATTATTGGGGAACACTATTCCGGCCATTCCTATGAATGTTCAATATTCAAAAATGTTTTTTTTTGACAATAGGCGACATTCTTCCAAATTTCGACTTTTGAAATTTTAAAAAGGACTTTGCTCCTTTTTCCGAATATGGTAGAAAATTTGCGAAAAAAAATTATTGGGGAACACTATTCCGGCCATTCCTATGAATGTTCAATATTCAAAAGTGCGTTTATTTTGACAATAGGCGACATTCTTCCAAATTTCGACTTTTGAAACTTTAAAAAGGACTTTGCTCCTTTTTCCGAAAATGGTAGAAAATTTGCGAAAAAAAATTGTTGGGGAACACTATTCCGGCCATTCCTATGAATGCCCAATATTCAAAAGTCTGTTTTTTTGACAATAAGCGACATTCTTCCAAATTTCGACTTTTGAAATTTTAAAAAGGACTTTGCTCCTTTTTCCGAAAATTGTAAAAAATTTGCGAAAAAAAATTATTGGGGAACACTATTCCGGCCATTCCTATGAATGTCCAATATTCAAAAGTGTGTTTTTTTTACAATAGGCGACATTCTTCCAAATTTCGACTTTTGAAATTTTAAAAAGGACTTTGCTCCTTTTTCCGAAAATGGTAGAAAATTTACGAAAAAAAATTATTGGAGAACACTATTCCGGCCATTCCTATGAATGTCCAATATTCAAAAATGTTTTTTTTTTGACAATAGGCGACATTCTTCCAAATTTCGACTTTTGAAATTTTAAAAAGGACTTTGCTCCTTTTTCCGAAAATGGTAGAAAATTTACGAAAAAAAATTATTGGGGAACACTATTCCGGCCATTCCTATGAATGTTCAATATTCAAAAGTGCGTTTTTTTTGACAATAGGCGACATTCTTCCAAATTTCGATTTTTGAAATTTTAAAAAGGACTTTGCTCCTTTTTCCGAAAATGGTAGAAAATTTGCGAAAAAAAATTATTGGGGAACACTATTCCGGCCATTCCTATGAATGCCCAATATTCAAAAGTGTGTTTTTTTGACAATAAGCGACATTCTTCCAAATTTCGACTTTTGAAATTTTAAAAAGGACTTTGCTCCTTTTTCCGAAAATTGTAGAAAATTTGCGAAAAAAAATTATTGGGGAACACTATTCCGGCCATTCCTATGAATGTCCAATATTCAAAAGTGTGTTTTTTTTACAATAGGCGACATTCTTCCAAATTTCGACTTTTGAAATTTTAAAAAGGACTTTGCTCCTTTTTCCGAAAATTGTAGGAGATAAGCGAAAAAACATTATTGGAGAACACTCTTCCGGCCATTTCTATGAATGTCCAATATTCAAAAGTCTTAACAGTGTGTTTTTTTGAAAATTGGCGACATTTTTCCCAATTTCAACTTTTGAAATTTTAGAAAGGACTTTGCTCCTTCTTCCGAAAATGGTAGAAAATTTGCGAAAAAAAATTATTGGGGAACACTATTTCGGCCATTCCTATGAATGTCCAATATTCAAAAGTGTGTTTTTTTGACAATAGGCGACATTCTTCCAAATTTCGACTTTTGAAATTTCAAAAAGGACTTTGCTCCTTTTTCCGAAAATGGTAGAAAATTTGCGAAAAAAAATTATTGGGGAACACTATTCCGGCCATTCCTATGAATGTCCAATATTCAAAAGTATTAACAGTGTGTTTTTTTTGAAAATTGGCTACATTTTTCCAAATTTCGACTTTTGAAATTTTAGAAAGGACTTTGCTCCTTCTTCCGAAAATGGTAGAAAATTTGCGAAAAAAAATTATTGGGGAACACTATTCCGGCCATTCCTATGAATATCCGATATTCAAAAGTCTGTTTTTTTGACAATAGGCGACATTCTTCCAAATTTCGACTTTTGAAATTTTAAAAAGGACTTTGCTCCTTTTTCCGAAAATTGTAGGAGATAAGCGAAAAAACATTATTGGAGAACACTCTTCCGGCCATTTCTATGAATGTCCAATATTCAAAAGTCTTAACAGTGTGTTTTTTTGAAAATTGGCGACATTTTTCCCAATTTCAACTTTTGAAATTTTAGAAAGGACTTTGCTCCTTCTTCCGAAAATGGTATAAAATTTGCGAAAAAAAATTATTGGGGAACACTATTCCGGCCATTCCTATGAATGTCCAATATTCAAAAGTGTGTTTTTTTGACAATAGGCGACATTCTTCCAAATTTCGACTTTTGAAATTTCAAAAAGGACTTTGCTGCTTTTTCCGAAAATGGTAGAAAATTTGCAAAAAAAAATTATTGGGGAACACTATTCCGGCCATTCCTTTGAATGTCCAATATTCAAAAGTGTGTTTTTTTGACGATAGGCGACATTCTTCCAAATTTCGACTTTTGAAATTTTAAAAAGGACTTTGCTCCTTTTTCTGAAAATTGTAGGAGATAAGCGAAAAAACATTATTGGAGAACACTCTTCCGGCCATTTCTATGAATGTCCAATATTCAAAAGTCTTAACAGTGTGTTTTTTTGAAAATTGGCGACATTTTTCCAAATTTCAACTTTTGAAATTTTAGAAAGGACTTTGCTCCTTTTTCCGAAAATGGTAGAAAATTTGCGAAAAAAAATTGTTGGGGAACACTATTCCGGCCATTCCTATGAATGTTCAATATTCAAAAGTGTGTTTTTTTGACAATAGGCGACATTCTTCCAAATTTCGACTTTTGAAATTTTAAAAAGGACTTTGCTCCTTTTTCCGAAAATGGTAGAAAATTTACGAAAAAAAATTATTGGAATACACTATTCCGGCCATTCCTATGAATGTCTAATATTCAAAAATGTTTTTTTATGACAATAGGCGACATTCTTCCAAATTTCGACTTTTGAAATTTTAAAAAGGACTTTGCTCCTTTTTCCGAAAATGGTAGAAAATTTGCGAAAAAAAATTATTGGGGAACACTATTCCGGCCATTCCTATTAATGTTCAATATTCAAAAGTGTGTTTTTTTGACAATAGGCGACATTCTTCCAAATTTCGACTTTTGAAATTTTAAAAAGGACTTTGCTCCTTTTTCCGAAAATTGTAGGAGATAAGCGAAAAAACATTATTGGAGAACACTCTTCCGGCCATTTCTATGAATGTCCAATATTCAAAAGTCTTAACAGTGTGTTTTTTTTAAAATTGGCGACATTTTTCCAAATTTCAACTTTTGAAATTTTAGAAAGGACTTTGCTCCTTTTTCCGAAAACGGTAGAAAATTTGCGAAAAAAAATTATTGGGGAACACTATTCCGGCCATTCCTATGAATGTTCAATATTCAAAAGTGTGTTTTTTTGACAATAGGCGACATTCTTCCAAATTTCGACTTTTGAAATTTTAAAAAGGACTTTGCTCCTTTTTCCGAAAATGGTAGAAAATTTGCGAAAAAAAATTATTGGGGAACACTATTCCGGCCATTCCTATGAATGTCCAATATTCAAAAGTGTGTTTTTTTGACAATAAGCGACATTCTTCCAAATTTCGACTTTTGAAATTTTAAAAAGGACTTTGCTCCTTTTTCCGAAAATTGTAAAAAATTTGCGAAAAAAAATTATTGGGGAACACTATTCCGGCCATTCCTATGAATGTCCAATATTCAAAAGTGTGTTTTTTTTACAATAGGCGACATTCTTCCAAATTTCGACTTTTGAAATTTTAAAAAGGACTTTGCTCCTTTTTCCGAAAATGGTAGAAAATTTACGAAAAAAAATTATTGGGGAACACTATTCCGGCCATTCCTATGAATGTCCAATATTCAAAAATGTTTTTTTTTTGACAATAGGCGACATTCTTCCAAATTTCGACTTTTGAAATTTTAAAAAGGACTTTGCTCCTTTTTCCGAAAATGGTAAAAAATTTGCGAAAAAAAATTATTGGGGAACACTATTCCGGCCATTCCTATGAATAATCAATATTCAAAAGTGCGTTTTTTTTGACAATAGGCGACATTCTTCCAAATTTCGATTTTTGAAATTTTAAAAAGGACTTTGCTCCTTTTTCCGAAAATGGTAGAAAATTTGCGAAAAAAAATTATTGGGGAACACTATTCCGGCCATTCCTATGAATGTCCAATATTCAAAAGTGAGTTTTTTTGACAATAAGCGACATTCTTCCAAATTTCAACTTTTGAAATTTTAGAAAGGACTTTGCTCCTTTTTCCGAAAAAGGTAGAAAATTTGCGAAAAAAAATTATTGGGGAACACTATTCCGGCCATTCCTATGAATGTTCAATATTCAAAAGTGTGTTTTTTTGACAATAGGCGACATTCTTCCAAATTTCGACTTTTGAAATTTTAAAAAGGACTTTGCTCCTTTTTCCGAAAATGGTAGAAAATTTGCGAAAAAAAATTATTGGGGAACACTATTCCGGCCATTCCTATGAATGTCCAATATTCAAAAGTGTGTTTTTTTGACAATAAGCGACATTCCAATAAATTTCGACTTTTGAAATTTTAAAAAGGACTTTGCTCCTTTTTCCGAAAATTGTAGAAAATTTGCGAAAAAAAATTATTGGGGAACACTATTCCGGCCATTCCTATGAATGTCCAATATTCAAAAGTGTGTTTTTTTTACAATAGGCGACATTCTTCCAAATTTCGACTTTTGAAATTTCAAAAAGGACTTTGCTCCTTTTTCCGAAAATGGTAGAAAATTTGCGAAAAAAAATTATTGGGGAACACTATTCCGGCCATTCCTATGAATGTCCAATATTCAAAAGTATTAACAGTGTGTTTTTTTGAAAATTGGCGACATTTTTCCAAATTTCGACTTTTGAAATTTTAGAAAGGACTTTGCTCCTTCTTCCGAAAATGGTAGAAAATTTGCGAAAAAAAATTATTGGGGAACACTATTCCGGCCATTCCTATGAATATCCGATATTCAAAAGTGTGTTTTTTTGACAATAGGCGACATTCATCCAAATTTCGACTTTTGAAATTTTAAAAAGGACTTTGCTCCTTTTTCCGAAAATGGTAGAAAATTTGCGAAAAAAAATTATTGGGGAACACTATTCCGGCCATTCCTATGAATGTCCAATATTCAAAAGTGTGTTTTTTTGACAATAGGCGACATTCTTCCAAATTTCGACTTTTGAAATTTCAAAAAGGACTTTGCTGCTTTTTCCGAAAATGGTAGAAAATTTGCAAAAAAAAAATTATTGGGGAACACTATTCCGGCCATTCCTTTGAATGTCCAATATTCAAAAGTGTGTTTTTTTGACGATAGGCGACATTCTTCCAAATTTCGACTTTTGAAATTTTAAAAAGGACTTTGCTCCTTTTTCTGAAAATTGTAATAGATAAGCGAAAAAACATTATTGGAGAACACTCTTCCGGCCATTTCTATGAATGTCCAATATTCAAAAGTCTTAACAGTGTGTTTTTTTTAAAATTGGCGACATTTTTCCAAATTTCAACTTTTGAAATTTTAGAAAGGACTTTGCTCCTTTTTCCGAAAATGGTAGAAAATTTGCGAAAAAAAATTGTTGGGGAACACTATTCCGGCCATTCCTATGAATGTTCAATATTCAAAAGTGTGTTTTTTTGACAATAGGCGACATTCTTCCAAATTTCGACTTTTGAAATTTTAAAACGGACTTTGCTCCTTTTTCCGAAAATGGTAGAAAATTTACGAAAAAAAATTATTGGAATACACTATTCCGGCCATTCCTATGAATGTCTAATATTCAAAAATGTTTTTTTTGACAATAGGCGACATTCTTCCAAATTTCGACTTTTGAAATTTTAAAAAGGACTTTGCTCCTTTTTCCGAAAATGGTAGAAAATTTGCGAAAAAAAATTATTGGGGAACACTATTCCGGCCATTCCTATTAATGTTCAATATTCAAAAGTGTGTTTTTTTGACAATAGGCGACATTCTTCCAAATTTCGACTTTTGAAATTTTAAAAAGGACTTTGCTCCTTTTTCCGAAAATTGTAGGAGATAAGCGAAAAAACATTATTGGAGAACACTCTTCCGGCCATTTCTATGAATGTCCAATATTCAAAAGTCTTAACAGTGTGTTTTTTCGAAAATTGGCGACATTTTTCCAAATTTCAACTTTTGAAATTTTAGAAAGGACTTTGCTCCTTTTTCCGAAAATGGTAGAAAATTTGGGAAAAAAAATTATTGGGGAACACTATTCCGGCCATTCCTATGAATGTTCAATATTCAAAAGTGTGTTTTTTTGACAATAGGCGACATTCTTCCAAATTTCGACTTTTGAAATTTTAAAAAGGACTTTGCTCCATTTTCCGAAAATGGTAGAAAATTTACAAAAAAAAATTATTGGAATACACTATTCCGGCCATTTATATGAATGTCTAATATTCAAAAATGTTTTTTTTTTACAATAGGCGACATTCTTCCAAATTTCGACTTTTGAAATTTTAAAAAGGACTTTGCTCCTTTTTCCGAAAATGGTAGAAAATTTGCGAAAAAAAATTATTGGGGAACACTATTCCGGCCATTCCTATGAATGTCCAATATTCAAAAGTGTGTTTTTTTGACAATAGGCGACATTCTTCCAAATTTCGACTTTTGAAATTTCAAAAAGGACTTTGCTCCTTTTTCCGAAATGGTAGAAAATTTGCGAAAAAAAATTATTGGGGAACACTATTCCGGCTATTCCTATGAATGTCCAATATTCAAAAGTATTAACAGTGTGTTTTTTTGAAAATTGGCGACATTTTTCCAAATTTCGACTTTTGAAATTTTAGAAAGGACTTTGCTCCTTCTTCCGAAAATGGTAGAAAATTTGCGAAAAAAAATTATTGGGGAACACTATTCCGGCCATTCCTATGAATATCCGATATTCAAAAGTGTGTTTTTTTGACAATAGGCGACATTCTTCCAAATTTCGACTTTTGAAATTTTAAAAAGGACTTTGCTCCTTTTTCCGAAAAGGGTAGAAAATTTGCGAAAAAAAATTATTGGGGAACACTATTCCGGCCATTCCTATGAATGTCCAATATTCAAAAGTGAGTTTTTTTGACAATAAGCGACATTCTTCCAAATTTCAACTTTTGAAATTTTAGAAAGGACTTTGCTCCTTTTTCCGAAAACGGTAGAAAATTTGCGAAAAAAAATTATTGGGGAACACTATTCCGGCCATTCCTATGAATGTCCAATATTCAAAAGTGTGTTTTTTTTACAATAGGCGACATTCTTCCAAATTTCGACTTTTGAAATTTCAAAAAGGACTTTGCTCCTTTTTCCGAAAATGGTAGAAAATTTGCGAAAAAAAATTATTGGGGAACACTATTCCGGCCATTCCTATGAATGTCCAATATTCAAAAGTATTAACAGTGTGTTTTTTTGAAAATTGGCGACATTTTTCCAAATTTCGACTTTTGAAATTTTAGAAAGGACTTTGCTCCTTCTTCCGAAAATGGTAGAAAATTTGCGAAAAAAAATTATTGGGGAACACTATTCCGGCCATTCCTATGAATATCCGATATTCAAAAGTGTGTTTTTTTGACAATAGGCGACATTCATCCAAATTTCGACTTTTGAAATTTTAAAAAGGACTTTGCTCCTTTTTCCGAAAATGGTAGAAAATTTGCGAAAAAAAATTATTGGGGAACACTATTCCGGCCATTCCTATGAATGTCCAATATTCAAAAGTGTGTTTTTTTGACAATAGGCGACATTCTTCCAAATTTCGACTTTTGAAATTTCAAAAAGGACTTTGCTGCTTTTTCCGAAAATGGTAGAAAATTTGCAAAAAAAATATTATTGGGGAACACTATTCCGGCCATTCCTTTGAATGTCCAATATTCAAAAGTGTGTTTTTTTGACGATAGGCGACATTCTTCCAAATTTCGACTTTTGAAATTTTAAAAAGGACTTTGCTCCTTTTTCTGAAAATTGTAATAGATAAGCGAAAAAACATTATTGGAGAACACTCTTCCGGCCATTTCTATGAATGTCCAATATTCAAAAGTCTTAACAGTGTGTTTTTTTTAAAATTGGCGACATTTTTCCAAATTTCAACTTTTGAAATTTTAGAAAGGACTTTGCTCCTTTTTCCGAAAATGGTAGAAAATTTGCGAAAAAAAATTGTTGGGGAACACTATTCCGGCCATTTCTATGAATGTTCAATATTCAAAAGTGTGTTTTTTTGACAATAGGCGACATTCTTCCAAATTTCGACTTTTGAAATTTTAAAACGGACTTTGCTCCTTTTTCCGAAAATGGTAGAAAATTTACGAAAAAAAATTATTGGAATACACTATTCCGGCCATTCCTATGAATGTCTAATATTCAAAAATGTTTTTTTTTGACAATAGGCGACATTCTTCCAAATTTCGACTTTTGAAATTTTAAAAAGGACTTTGCTCCTTTTTCCGAAAATGGTAAAAAATTTGCGAAAAAAAATTATTGGGGAACACTATTCCGGCCATTCCTATTAATGTTCAATATTCAAAAGTGTGTTTTTTTGACAATAGGCGACATTCTTCCAAATTTCGACTTTTGAAATTTTAAAAAGGACTTTGCTCCTTTTTCCGAAAATTGTAGGAGATAAGCGAAAAAACATTATTGGAGAACACTCTTCCGGCCATTTCTATGAATGTCCAATATTCAAAAGTCTTAACAGTGTGTTTTTTTGAAAATTGGCGACATTTTTCCAAATTTCAACTTTTGAAATTTTAGAAAGGACTTTGCTCCTTTTTCCGAAAATGGTAGAAAATTTGCGAAAAAAAATTATTGGGGAACACTATTCCGGCCATTCCTATGAATGTTCAATATTCAAAAGTGTGTTTTTTTGACAATAGGCGACATTCTTCCAAATTTCGACTTTTGAAATTTTAAAAAGGACTTTGCTCCATTTTCCGAAAATGGTAGAAAATTTACAAAAAAAAATTATTGGAATACACTATTCTGGCCATTCCTATGAATGTCTAATATTCAAAAATGTTTTTTTTTTACAATAGGCGACATTCTTCCAAATTTCGACTTTTGAAATTTTAAAAAGGACTTTGCTCCTTTTTCCGAAAATGGTAGAAAATTTGCGAAAAAAAATTATTGGGGAACACTATTCCGGCCATTCCTATGAATGTCCAATATTCAAAAGTGTGTTTTTTTGACAATAGGCGACATTCTTCCAAATTTCGACTTTTGAAATTTCAAAAAGGACTTTGCTCCTTTTTCCGAAATGGTAGAAAATTTGCGAAAAAAAATTATTGGGGAACACTATTCCGGCCATTCCTATGAATGTCCAATATTCAAAAGTATTAACAGTGTGTTTTTTTGAAAATTGGCGACATTTTTCCAAATTTCGACTTTTGAAATTTTAAAAAGGACTTTGCTCCTTTTTCCGAAAATGGTAGAAAATTTGCGAAAAAAAATTATTGGAATACACTATTCTGGCCATTCCTATGAATGTCTAATATTCAAAAATGTTTTTTTTTTACAATAGGCGACATTCTTCCAAATTTCGACTTTTGAAATTTTAAAAAGGACTTTGCTCCTTTTTCCGAAAATGGTAGAAAATTTGCGAAAAAAAATTATTGGAATACACTATTCTGGTCATTCCTATGAATGTCTAATATTCAAAAATGTTTTTTTTTTACAATAGGCGACATTCTTCCAAATTTCGACTTTTGAAATTTTAAAAAGGACTTTGCTCCTTTTTCCGAAAATGGTAGAAAATTTGCGAAAAAAAATTATTGGGGAACACTATTCCGGCCATTCCTATGAATGTCCAATATTCAAAAGTGTGTTTTTTTGACAATAGGCGACATTCTTCCAAATTTCGACTTTTGAAATTTCAAAAAGGACTTTGCTCCATTTTCCGAAAATGGTAGAAAATTTACAAAAAAAAATTATTGGAATACACTATTCTGGCCATTCCTATGAATGTCTAATATTCAAAAATGTTTTTTTTTTACAATAGGCGACATTCTTCCAAATTTCGACTTTTGAAATTTTAAAAAGGACTTTGCTCCTTTTTCCGAAAATGGTAGAAAATTTGCGAAAAAAAATTATTGGGGAACACTATTCCGGCCATTCCTATGAATATCCGATATTCAAAAGTGTGTTTTTTTGACAATAGGCGACATTCATCCAAATTTCGACTTTTGAAATTTTAAAAAGGACTTTGCTCCTTTTTCCGAAAATGGAAGAAAATTTGCGAAAAAAAAATTATTGGGGAACACTATTCCGGCCATTCCTATGAATGTCCAATATTCAAAAGTGTGTTTTTTTGACAATAGGCGACATTCTTCCAAATTTCGACTTTTGAAATTTCAAAAAGGACTTTGCTTCTTTTTCCGAAAATGGTACAAAATTTGCAAAAAAAATTATTGGGGAACACTATTCCGGCCATTCCTTTGAATGTCCAATATTCAAAAGTGTGTTTTTTTGACGATAGGCGACATTCTTCCAAATTTCGACTTTTGAAATTTTAAAAAGGACTTTGCTCCTTTTTCTGAAAATTGTAGGAGATAAGCGAAAAAACATTATTGGAGAACACTCTTCCGGCCATTTCTATGAATGTCCAATATTCAAAAGTCTTAACAGTGTGTTTTTTTTTAAAATTGGCGACATTTTTCCAAATTTCAACTTTTGAAATTTTAGAAAGGACTTTGCTCCTTTTTCCGAAAATGGTAGAAAATTTGCGAAAAAAAATTATTGGGGAACACTATTCCGGCCATTCCTATGAATGTTCAATATTCAAAAGTGTGTTTTTTTGACAATAGGCGACATTCTTCCAAATTTCGACTTTTGAAATTTTAAAAAGGACTTTGCTCCTTTTTCCGAAAATTGTAGGATATAAGCGTAAAAACATTATTGGAGAACACTCTTCCGGCCATTTCTATGAATGTCCAATATTCAAAAGTCTTAACAGTGTGTTTTTTTTGAAAATTGGCGACATTTTTCCAAATTTCAACTTTTGAAATTTTAGAAAAGACTTTGCTCCTTTTTCCGAAAATGGTAGAAAATTTGCCAAAAGAAATTATTGGGGAACACTATTCCGGCCATTCCTATGAATCTCCAATATTCAAAAGTGTGTTTTTTTGACAATAGGCGACATTCTTCCAAATTTGGACTTTTGAAATTTTAAAAAGGGCTTTGCTCCTTTTTCCGAAAATGGTAGAAAATTTGCGAAAAAAAATTATTGGGGAACACTATTCCGGCCATTCCTATGAATGTCCAATATTCAAAAGTGTGTTTTTTTGACAACAGGCGACATTCTTCCAAATTTCGACTTTTGAAATTTTAAAAAGGACTTTGCTCCTTTTTCCGAAAATGGTAGAAAACTTGCGAAAAAAAATTATTGGGGAACACTATTCCGGCCATTCCTATGAATGTCCAATATTCAAAAGTGTGTTTTTTTGACAACAGGCGACATTCTTCCAAATTTCGACTTTTGAAATTTTAAAAAGGACTTTGCTCCTTTTTCCGAAAATGGTAGAAAATTTGCGAAAAAAAAATTATTGGGGAACACTATTCCGGCCATTTCTATGAATGTTCAATATTCAAAAGTGTGTTTTTTTGACAACAGGCGACATTCTTCCAAATTTCGACTTTTGAAATTTTAAAAAGGACTTTGCTCCTTTTTCCGAAAATGGTAGAAAATTTGCGAAAAAAAATTATTGGGGAACACTATTCCGGCCATTCCTATGAATGTCCAATATTCAAAAGTGTGTTTTTTTGACAATAGGCGACATTCTTCCAAATTTCGACTTTTGAAATTTCAAAAAGGACTTTGCTGCTTTTTCCGAAAATGGTAGAAAATTTGCGAAAAAAATTTATTGGGGAACACTATTCCGGCCATTCCTATGAATGTCCAATATTCAAAAGTGTGTTTTTTTTGACAATAAGCGACATTCTTCCAAATTTCGACTTTTGAAATTTTAAAAAGGACTTTGCTCCTTTTTCTGAAAATTGTAATAGATAAGCGAAAAAACATTATTGGAGAACACTCTTCCGGCCATTTCTATGAATGTCCAATATTCAAAAGTCTTAACAGTGTGTTTTTTTTAAAATTGGCGACATTTTTCCAAATTTCAACTTTTGAAATTTTAGAAAGGACTTTGCTCCTTTTTCCGAAAATGGTAGAAAATTTGCGAAAAAAAATTGTTGGGGAACACTATTCCGGCCATTCCTATGAATGTTCAATATTCAAAAGTGTGTTTTTTTGACAATAGGCGACATTCTTCCAAATTTCGACTTTTGAAATTTTAAAACGGACTTTGCTCCTTTTTCCGAAAATGGTAGAAAATTTACGAAAAAAAATTATTGGAATACACTATTCCGGCCATTCCTATGAATGTCTAATATTCAAAAATGTTTTTTTTGACAATAGGCGACATTCTTCCAAATTTCGACTTTTGAAATTTTAAAAAGGACTTTGCTCCTTTTTCCGAAAATGGTAGAAAATTTGCGAAAAAAAATTATTGGGGAACACTATTCCGGCCATTCCTATTAATGTTCAATATTCAAAAGTGTGTTTTTTTGACAATAGGCGACATTCTTCCAAATTTCGACTTTTGAAATTTTAAAAAGGACTTTGCTCCTTTTTCCGAAAATTGTAGGAGATAAGCGAAAAAACATTATTGGAGAACACTCTTCCGGCCATTTCTATGAATGTCCAATATTCAAAAGTCTTAACAGTGTGTTTTTTTGAAAATTGGCGACATTTTTCCAAATTTCAACTTTTGAAATTTTAGAAAGGACTTTGCTCCTTTTTCCGAAAATGGTAGAAAATTTACAAAAAAAAATTATTGGAATACACTATTCCGGCCATTTATATGAATGTCTAATATTCAAAAATGTTTTTTTTTTACAATAGGCGACATTCTTCCAAATTTCGACTTTTGAAATTTTAAAAAGGACTTTGCTCCTTTTTCCGAAAATGGTAGAAAATTTGCGAAAAAAAATTATTGGGGAACACTATTCCGGCCATTCCTATGAATGTCCAATATTCAAAAGTGTGTTTTTTTGACAATAGGCGACATTCTTCCAAATTTCGACTTTTGAAATTTTAAAAAGGACTTTGCTCCATTTTCCGAAAATGGTAGAAAATTTACAAAAAAAAATTATTGGAATACACTATTCCGGCCATTTATATGAATGTCTAATATTCAAAAATGTTTTTTTTTTACAATAGGCGACATTCTTCCAAATTTCGACTTTTGAAATTTTAAAAAGGACTTTGCTCCTTTTTCCGAAAATGGTAGAAAATTTGCGAAAAAAAATTATTGGAGAACACTATTCCGGCCATTCCTATGAATGTCCAATATTCAAAAGTGTGTTTTTTTGACAATAGGCGACATTCTTCCAAATTTCGACTTTTGAAATTTCAAAAAGGACTTTGCTCCTTTTTCCGAAATGGTAGAAAATTTGCGAAAAAAAATTATTGGGGAACACTATTCCGGCTATTCCTATGAATGTCCAATATTCAAAAGTATTAACAGTGTGTTTTTTTGAAAATTGGCGACATTTTTCCAAATTTCGACTTTTGAAATTTTAGAAAGGACTTTGCTCCTTCTTCCGAAAATGGTAGAAAATTTGCGAAAAAAAATTATTGGGGAACACTATTCCGGCCATTCCTATGAATATCCGATATTCAAAAGTGTGTTTTTTTGACAATAGGCGACATTCATCCAAATTTCGACTTTTGAAATTTTAAAAAGGACTTTGCTCCTTTTTCCGAAAATGGAAGAAAATTTGCGAAAAAAAAATTATTGGGGAACACTATTTCGGCCATTCCTATGAATGCCCAATATTCAAAAGTGAGTTTTTTTGACAATAAGCGACATTCTTCCAAATTTCAACTTTTGAAATTTTAGAAAGGACTTTGCTCCTTTTTCCGAAAACGGTAGAAAATTTGCGAAAAAAAATTATTGGGGAACACTATTCCGGCCATTCCTATGAATGTTCAATATTTAAAAGTGTGTTTTTTTGACAATAGGCGACATTCTTCCAAATTTCGACTTTTGAAATTTTAAAAAGGACTTTGCTCCTTTTTCCGAAAAGGGTAGAAAATTTGCGAAAAAAAATTATTGGGGAACACTATTCCGGCCATTCCTATGAATGTCCAATATTCAAAAGTGTGTTTTTTTGACAATAAGCGACATTCCTATAAATTTCGACTTTTGAAATTTTAAAAAGGACTTTGCTCCTTTTTCCGAAAATTGTAGAAAATTTGCGAAAAAAAATTATTGGGGAACACTATTCCGGCCATTCCTATGAATGTCCAATATTCAAAAGTGTGTTTTTTTTACAATAGGCGACATTCTTCCAAATTTCGACTTTTGAAATTTCAAAAAGGACTTTGCTCCTTTTTCCGAAAATGGTAGAAAATTTGCGAAAAAAAATTATTGGGGAACACTATTCCGGCCATTCCTATGAATGTCCAATATTCAAAAGTATTAACAGTGTGTTTTTTTGAAAATTGGCGACATTTTTCCAAATTTCGACTTTTGAAATTTTAGAAAGGACTTTGCTCCTTCTTCCGAAAATGGTAGAAAATTTGCGAAAAAAAATTATTGGGGAACACTATTCCGGCCATTCCTATGAATATCCGATATTCAAAAGTGTGTTTTTTTGACAATAGGCGACATTCATCCAAATTTCGACTTTTGAAATTTTAAAAAGGACTTTGCTCCTTTTTCCGAAAATGGTAGAAAATTTGCGAAAAAAAATTATTGGGGAACACTATTCCGGCCATTCCTATGAATGTCCAATATTCAAAAGTGTGTTTTTTTGACAATAGGCGACATTCTTCCAAATTTCGACTTTTGAAATTTCAAAAAGGACTTTGCTGCTTTTTCCGAAAATGGTAGAAAATTTGCAAAAAAAAAATTATTGGGGAACACTATTCCGGCCATTCCTTTGAATGTCCAATATTCAAAAGTGTGTTTTTTTGACGATAGGCGACATTCTTCCAAATTTCGACTTTTGAAATTTTAAAAAGGACTTTGCTCCTTTTTCTGAAAATTGTAATAGATAAGCGAAAAAACATTATTGGAGAACACTCTTCCGGCCATTTCTATGAATGTCCAATATTCAAAAGTCTTAACAGTGTGTTTTTTTTAAAATTGGCGACATTTTTCCAAATTTCAACTTTTGAAATTTTAGAAAGGACTTTGCTCCTTTTTCCGAAAATGGTAGAAAATTTGCGAAAAAAAATTGTTGGGGAACACTATTCCGGCCATTTCTATGAATGTTCAATATTCAAAAGTGTGTTTTTTTGACAATAGGCGACATTCTTCCAAATTTCGACTTTTGAAATTTTAAAACGGACTTTGCTCCTTTTTCCGAAAATGGTAGAAAATTTACGAAAAAAAATTATTGGAATACACTATTCCGGCCATTCCTATGAATGTCTAATATTCAAAAATGTTTTTTTTTGACAATAGGCGACATTCTTCCAAATTTCGACTTTTGAAATTTTAAAAAGGACTTTGCTCCTTTTTCCGAAAATGGTAAAAAATTTGCGAAAAAAAATTATTGGGGAACACTATTCCGGCCATTCCTATTAATGTTCAATATTCAAAAGTGTGTTTTTTTGACAATAGGCGACATTCTTCCAAATTTCGACTTTTGAAATTTTAAAAAGGACTTTGCTCCTTTTTCCGAAAATTGTAGGAGATAAGCGAAAAAGCATTATTGGAGAACACTCTTCCGGCCATTTCTATGAATGTCCAATATTCAAAAGTCTTAACAGTGTGTTTTTTTGAAAATTGGCGACATTTTTCCAAATTTCAACTTTTGAAATTTTAGAAAGGACTTTGCTCCTTTTTCCGAAAATGGTAGAAAATTTGCGAAAAAAAATTATTGGGGAACACTATTCCGGCCATTCCTATGAATGTTCAATATTCAAAAGTGTGTTTTTTTGACAATAGGCGACATTCTTCCAAATTTCGACTTTTGAAATTTTAAAAAGGACTTTGCTCCATTTTCCGAAAATGGTAGAAAATTTACAAAAAAAAATTATTGGAATACACTATTCTGGCCATTCCTATGAATGTCTAATATTCAAAAATGTTTTTTTTTTACAATAGGCGACATTCTTCCAAATTTCGACTTTTGAAATTTTAAAAAGGACTTTGCTCCTTTTTCCGAAAATGGTAGAAAATTTGCGAAAAAAAATTATTGGGGAACACTATTCCGGCTATTCCTATGAATGTCCAATATTCAAAAGTGTGTTTTTTTGACAATAGGCGACATTCTTCCAAATTTCGACTTTTGAAATTTCAAAAAGGACTTTGCTCCTTTTTCCGAAATGGTAGAAAATTTGCGAAAAAAAATTATTGGGGAACACTATTCCGGCCATTCCTATGAATGTCCAATATTCAAAAGTATTAACAGTGTGTTTTTTTGAAAATTGGCGACATTTTTCCAAATTTCGACTTTTGAAATTTTAGAAAGGACTTTGCTCCTTCTTCCGAAAATGGTAGAAAATTTGCGAAAAAAAATTATTGGGGAACACTATTCCGGCCATTCCTATGAATATCCGATATTCAAAAGTGTGTTTTTTTGACAATAGGCGACATTCATCCAAATTTCGACTTTTGAAATTTTAAAAAGGACTTTGCTCCTTTTTCCGAAAATGAAAGAAAATTTGCGAAAAAAAATTATTGGGGAACACTATTCCGGCCATTCCTATGAATGTCCAATATTCAAAAGTGTGTTTTTTTGACAATAGGCGACATTCTTCCAAATTTCGACTTTTGAAATTTCAAAAAGGACTTTGCTTCTTTTTCCGAAAATGGTACAAAATTTGCAAAAAAAATTATTGGGGAACACTATTCCGGCCATTCCTTTGAATGTCCAATATTCAAAAGTGTGTTTTTTTGACGATAGGCGACATTCTTCCAAATTTCGACTTTTGAAATTTTAAAAAGGACTTTGCTCCTTTTTCTGAAAATTGTAGGAGATAAGCGAAAAAACATTATTGGAGAACACTCTTCCGGCCATTTCTATGAATGTCCAATATTCAAAAGTCTTAACAGTGTGTTTTTTTTAAAATTGGCGACATTTTTCCAAATTTCAACTTTTGAAATTTTAGAAAGGACTTTGCTCCTTTTTCCGAAAATGGTAGAAAATTTGCGAAAAAAAATTATTGGGGAACACTATTCCGGCCATTCCTATGAATGTTCAATATTCAAAAGTGTGTTTTTTTGACAATAGGCGACATTCTTCCAAATTTCGACTTTTGAAATTTTAAAAAGGACTTTGCTCCTTTTTCCGAAAATTGTAGGATATAAGCGTAAAAACATTATTGGAGAACACTCTTCCGGCCATTTCTATGAATGTCCAATATTCAAAAGTCTTAACAGTGTGTTTTTTTTGAAAATTGGCGACATTTTTCCAAATTTCAACTTTTGAAATTTTAGAAAAGACTTTGCTCCTTTTTCCGAAAATGGTAGAAAATTTGCCAAAAGAAATTATTGGGGAACACTATTCCGGCCATTCCTATGAATCTCCAATATTCAAAAGTGTGTTTTTTTGACAATAGGCGACATTCTTCCAAATTTGGACTTTTGAAATTTTAAAAAGGGCTTTGCTCCTTTTTCCGAAAATGGTAGAAAATTTGCGAAAAAAAATTATTGGGGAACACTATTCCGGCCATTCCTATGAATGTCCAATATTCAAAAGTGTGTTTTTTTGACAACAGGCGACATTCTTCCAAATTTCGACTTTTGAAATTTTAAAAAGGACTTTGCTCCTTTTTCCGAAAATGGTAGAAAACTTGCGAAAAAAAATTATTGGGGAACACTATTCCGGCCATTCCTATGAATGTCCAATATTCAAAAGTGTGTTTTTTTGACAACAGGCGACATTCTTCCAAATTTCGACTTTTGAAATTTTAAAAAGGACTTTGCTCCTTTTTCCGAAAATGGTAGAAAATTTGCGAAAAAAAAATTATTGGGGAACACTATTCCGGCCATTTCTATGAATGTTCAATATTCAAAAGTGTGTTTTTTTGACAACAGGCGACATTCTTCCAAATTTCGACTTTTGAAATTTTAAAAAGGACTTTGCTCCTTTTTCCGAAAATGGTAGAAAATTTGCGAAAAAAAAATTATTGGGGAACACTATTCCGGCCATTCCTATGAATGTCCAATATTCAAAAGTGTGTTTTTTTGACAACAGGCGACATTCTTCCAAATTTCGACTTTTGAAATTTTAAAAAGGACTTTGCTCCTTTTTCCGAAAATGGTAGAAAACTTGCGAAAAAAAATTATTGGGGAACACTATTCCGGCCATTCCTATGAATGTCCAATATTCAAAAGTGTGTTTTTTTGACAACAGGCGACATTCTTCCAAATTTCGACTTTTGAAATTTTAAAAAGGACTTTGCTCCTTTTTCCGAAAATGGTAGAAAATTTGCCAAAAGAAATTATTGGGGAACACTATTCCGGCCATTCCTATGAATGTCCAATATTCAAAAGTGTGTTTTTTTGACAACAGGCGACATTCTTCCAAATTTCGACTTTTGAAATTTTAAAAAGGACTTTGCTCCTTTTTCCGAAAATGGTAGAAAACTTGCGAAAAAAAATTATTGGGGAACACTATTCCGGCCATTCCTATGAATGTCCAATATTCAAAAGTGTGTTTTTTTGACAACAGGCGACATTCTTCCAAATTTCGACTTTTGAAATTTTAAAAAGGACTTTGCTCCTTTTTCCGAATATGGTAGAAAACTTGCGAAAAAAAATTATTGGGGAACACTATTCCGGCCATTCCTATGAATGTTCAATATTCAAAAGTGTGTTTTTTTGACAATAGGCGACATTCTTCCAAATTTCGACTTTTGAAATTTTAAAAAGGACTTTGCTCCTTTTTCCGAAAATGGTAGAAAATTTGCGAAAAAAAAATTATTGGGGAACACTATTCCGGCCATTCCTATGAATGTTCAATATTCAAAAGTGTGTTTTTTTGACAATAGGCGACATTCTTCCAAATTTCGACTTTTGAAATTTTAAAAAGGACTTTGCTCCTTTTTCCGAAAATGGTAGAAAATTTGCGAAAAAAAAATTATTGGGGAACACTATTCCGGCCATTTCTATGAATGTCCAATATTCAAAAGTGTGTTTTTTTGACAATAGGCGACATTCTTCCAAATTTCAACTTTTGAAATTTTAGAAAGGACTTTGCTCCTTTTTCCGAAAATGGTAAAAAATTTGCGAAAAAAAATTATTGGGGAACACTATTCCGGCCATTCCTATGAATGTTCAATATTCAAAAGTGTGTTTTTTTGACAATAGGCGACATTCTTCCAATTTTCGACTTTTGAAATTTTAAAAAGGACTTTGCTCCTTTTTCCGAAAATGGTAGAAAATTTGCGAAAAAACATTATTGGAGAACACTCTTCCGGCCATTTCTATGAATGTCCAATATTCAAAAGTATTAACAGTGTGTTTTTTTGAAAATTGGCGACATTTTTCCAAATTTCGACTTTTGAAATTTTAGAAAGGACTTTGCTCCTTTTTCCGAAAATGGTAGAAAATTTGCGAAAAAAAATTATTGGGGAACACTATTCCGGCCATTCCTATGAATGTCCAATATTCAAAAGTGTGTTTTTTTTACAATAGGCGACATTCTTCCAAATTTCGACTTTTGAAATTTTAAAAAGGACTTTGCTCCTTTTTCCGAAAATGGTAGAAAATTTGCGAAAAAAAATTATTGGGGAACACTATTCCGGCCATTCCTATGAATGTCCAATATTCAAAAGTGTGTTTTTTTGACAATAGGCGACATTCTTCCAAATTTCGACTTTTGAAATTTTAAAAAGGACTTTGCTCCTTTTTCCGAAAATGGTAGAAAATTTGCGAAAAAAAATTATTGGGGAACACTATTCCGGCCATTCCTATGAATGTCCAATATTCAAAAGTGTGTTTTTTTGACAATAGGCGACATTCTTCCAAATTTCGACTTTTGAAATTTTAAAAAGGACTTTGCTCCTTTTTCCGAAAATGGTAGAAAATTTGCGAAAAAAAATTATTGGGGAACACTATTCCGGCCATTCCTATGAATGTCTAATATTTAAAAGTCTTAACAGTGTGTTTGTTTGAAAATTGGCGACATTTTTCCAAATTTCAACTTTTGAAATTTTAAAAAGGACTTTGCTCCTTTTTCCGAAAATGGTAGAAAATTTGCGAAAAAAAATTATTGGGGAACACTATTCCGGCCATTCCTATGAATGTTCAATATTCAAAAGTGTGTTTTTTTTACAATAGGCGACATTCTTCCAAATTTCGACTTTTGAAATTTTAAAAAGGACTTTGCTCCTTTTTCCGAAAATTGTAGGAGATAAGCGAAAAAACATTATTGGAGAACACTCTTCCGGCCATTTCTATGAATGTCCAATATTCAAAAGTCTTAACAGTGTGTTTTTTTGAAAATTGGCGACATTTTTCCAAATTTCAACTTTTGAAATTTTAGAAAGGACTTTGCTCCTTTTTCCGAAAATGGTAGAAAATTTGCAAAAAAAAATTATTGGGGAACACTATTCCGGCCATTCTTATGAATGTCCAATATTCAAAAGTGTGTTTTTTTGACAATAGGCGACATTCTTCCAAATTTCGACTTTTGAAATTTTAAAAAGGACTTTGCTCCTTTTTCCGAAAATGGTAGAAAATTTGCGAAAAAAAATTATTGGGGAACACTATTCCGGCCATTCCTATGAATGTCCAATATTCAAAAGTGTGTTTTTTTTTGACAATAGGCGACATTCTTCCAAATTCCAACTTTTGAAATTTTAGAAAGGACTTTGCTTCTTTTTCCGAAATTGGTAGAAAATTTGCAAAAAAAAATTATTGGGGAACACTATTCCGGCCATTCCTATGAATGTCCAATATTCAAAAGTGTGTTTTTTTGACAATAGGCGACATTCTTCCAAATTTCGACTTTTGAAATTTTAAAAAGGACTTTGCTCCTTTTTCCGAAAATTGTAGGAGATAAGCGAAAAAACATTATTGGAGAACACTCTTCCGGCCATTTCTATGAATGTCCAATATTCAAAAGTCTTAACAGTGTGTTTTTTGACAATAGGCGACATTTTTCCAAATTTCGACTTTTCAAATATTAAAAAGGACTTTGCTCCTTTTTCCGAAAAGAGAAGAAAATTTGCGAAAAAAACTTATTGGGGAACACTATTCCGGCCATTCCTATGAATGTCCAATATTCAAAAGTGTGTTTTTTTGACAATAGGCGACATTCTTCCAAATTTCGACTTTTGAAATTTTAAAAAGGACTTTGCTCCTTTTTCCGAAAATGGTAGAAAATTTGCGAAAAAAAATTATTGGGGAACACTATTCCGGCCATTCTTATGAATGTCCAATATTCAAAAGTGTGTTTTTTGACAATAGGCGACATTCTTCCAAATTTCGACTTTTGAAATTTTAAAAAGGACTTTGCTCCTTTTTCCGAAAATGGTAGAAAATTTGCGAAAAAAAATTATTGGGGAACACTATTCCGGCCATTCCTATGAATGTCCAATATTCAAAAGTGTGTTTTTTTGACAATAGGCGACATTCTTCCAAATTTCGACTTTTGAAATTTTAAAAAGGACTTTGCTCCTTTTTCCGAAAATGGTAGAAAATTTGCGAAAAAAAATTATTGGGGAACACTATTCCGGCCATTCCTATGAATGTCCAATATTCAAAAGTGTGTTTTTTTCACAATAGGCGACATTCTTCCAAATTTCGACTTTTGAAATTTTAAAAAGGACTTTGCTCCTTTTTCCGAAAATGGTAGAAAACTTGCGAAAAAAAATTATTGGGGAACACTATTCCGGCCATTCCTATGAATGTCCAATATTCAAAAGTGTGTTTTTTTGACAATAGGCGACATTCTTCCAAATTTCAACTTTTGAAATTTTAGAAAGGACTTTGCTCCTTTTTCCGAAAATGGTAGAAAACTTGCGAAAAAAAATTATTGGGGAACACTATTCCGGCCATTCCTATGAATGTCCAATATTCAAAAGTGTGTTTTTTTGACAATAGGCGACATTCTTCCAAATTTCGACTTTTCAAATTTTAAAAAGGACTTTGCTCCTTTTTCCGAAAATGGTAGAAAACTTGCGAAAAAAAATTATTGGGGAACACTATTCCGGCCATTCCTATGAATGTCCAATATTAAAAAGTGTGTTTTTTTGACAACAGGCGACATTCTTCCAAATTTCGACTTTTGAAATTTTAAAAAGGACTTTGCTCCTTTTTCCGAAAATGGTAGAAAACTTGCGAAAAAAAATTATTGGGGAACACTATTCCGGCCATTCCTATGAATGTTCAATATTCAAAAGTGTGTTTTTTTGACAATAGGCGACATTCTTCCAAATTTCGACTTTTGAAATTTTAAAAAGGACTTTGCTCCTTTTTCCGAAATGGTAGGAGATGGGAAAAAAACAAACTATTTGGCCGGAAGGCAATCCCTATGAATGTCCAATATTCAAAAGTGTGTTTTTTTTGACAATAGGCGACATTTTTCCAAATTTGGACTTTTGAAATTTTAAAAAGGACTTTACTCCTTTTTTCGAAAATGGCAGGAGATTGGAGAAAAAACATTATTGGGGAACACTCTTCCGGCCATTTCTATAAATATCCAATATTCAAAAGTCGCAAAAGTGTGTTTTTTTGACAATAGGCGTCATTTTTCCAAATTTCGACTTTTCAAATTTTAAAAAGGACTTTGCTCCTTTTTCCGAAAATGGTAGAAAACTTGCGAAAAAAAATTATTGGGGAACACTATTCCGGCCATTCCTATGAATGTCCAATATTCAAAAGTGTGTTTTTTTGACAACAGGCGACATTCTTCCAAATTTCGACTTTTGAAATTTTAAAAAGGACTTTGCTCCTTTTTCCGAAAATGGTAGAAAACTTGCGAAAAAAAATTATTGGGGAACACTATTCCGGCCATTCCTATGAATGTTCAATATTCAAAAGTGTGTTTTTTTGACAATAGGCGACATTCTTCCAAATTTCGACTTTTGAAATTTTAAAAAGGACTTTGCTCCTTTTTGTGAAAAAATGGTAAAAAATTTGCGAAAAAAAATTATTGGGGAACACTATTCCGGCCATTCCTATGAATGTCCAATATTCAAAAGTGTGTTTTTTTGACAATAGGCGACATTCTTCCAAATTTCGACTTTTGAAATTTTAAAAAGGACTTTGCTCCTTTTTCCGAAAATGGTAGAAAATTTGCGAAAAAAAATTATTGGGGAACACTATTCCGGCCATTCCTATGAATGTTCAATATTCAAAAGTGTGTTTTTTTGACAATAGGCGACATTCTTCCAAATTTCGACTTTTGAAATTTTAAAAAGGACTTTGCTCCTTTTTCCGAAAATGGTAGAAAATTTGCGAAAAAAAATTATTGGGGAACACTATTCCGGCCATTCTTATGAATGTCCAATATTCAAAAGTGTGTTTTTTGACAATAGGCGACATTCTTCCAAATTTCGACTTTTGAAATTTTAAAAAGGACTTTGCTCCTTTTTCCGAAAATGGTAGAAAATTTGCGAAAAAAAATTATTGGGGAACACTATTCCGGCCATTCCTATGAATGTCCAATATTCAAAAATGTGTTTTTTTGACAATAGGCGACATTCTTCCAAATTTCGACTTTTGAAATTTTAAAAAGGACTTTGCTCCTTTTTGTGAAAAAATGGTAAAAAATTTGCAAAAAAAATTATTGGGGAACACTATTCCGGCCATTCCTATGAATGTTCAATATTCAAAAGTGTGTTTTTTTTTGACAATAGGCGACATTCTTCCAAATTTCGACTATTGAAATGTTAAAAAGGACCTTGCTCCTTTTTTGCGAAAATGGTAGGAGATGGGCAAAAAACAGTATTGGGGAACACTCTTCCGGCCATTTCTATGAATGTCCAATATTCAAAAGTCGCAAAAGTGTGTTTTTTTAAAATTGGCGACATTTTTACAAATTTAGACATTTGAAATTTTAAATAGGACTTTACTCCTTTTTTCGAAAATGGCAGGAGACGGGAGAAAAAGAATTATTGGAGAATACTTTAAGGCCATTTCTATGAATGTTAAATATTCAAAAGTCTTAACAGTGTGTTTGTTTGAAAATAGGCGACATTTTTCCAAATTTCAACTTTTGAAATTTTAAAAAGGTCCTTTTTTCGAAGATGTTAGGAGATGGGCAAAAAACATTATTGGGGAACACTCTTCCGGCCATTTCTATGAATGTCCAATATTCAAAAGTCTTAACAGTGTGTTTTTTTGAAAATAGGCGACATTTATCCAAATTTCAACTTTTGAAATGTTAAAAAGGACCTTGCTCCTTTTTTCGAAAATGGTAGGAGATGGGCAAAAAACATTATTGGGGAACACTCTTCCGGCCATTCCTATGAATGTCCAATATTCAAAAGTGTGTTTTTTTGACAATAGGCGACATTCTTCCAAATTTCGACATTTGAAATTTTAAAAAGGACTTTGCTCCTTTTTCCGAAAATGGTAGAAAATTTACGAAAAAAAAATTATTGGGGAACACTATTCCGGCCATTCCTATGAATGTTCAATATTCAAAAGTGTGTTTTTTTGAAAATAGGCGACATTTTTCCAAATTTCAACTTTTGAAATGTTAAAAAAAACCTTGCTCCTTTTTTCCAAAATGGTAGGAGATGGGCAAAAAACATTATTGGGGAACACTCTTCCGGCCATTTATATGAATGTCCAATATTCAAAAGTCTTAACAGTGTGTTTGTTTGAAAATAGGCGACATTTTTCCAAATTTCAACTTTTGAAATGTTAAAAAGGACCTTGCTCCTTTTTTCGAAAAGGGTAGGAGATGGGCAAAAAACATTATTGGGGAACACTCTTCCGGCCATTTCTATGAATGTCCAATATTCAAAAGTGTGTTTTTTTGACAATAGGCGACATTCTTCCAAATTTCGACTTTTGAAATTTTAGAAAGAACTTTGCTCCTTTTTCCGAAAATGGTAGAAAATTTGCGAAAAAAAATGATTGGGGAACACTATTCCGGCCATCCCTATGAATGTCCAATATTCAAAAGTGTGTTTTTTTGACAATAGGTGACATTTTTCCAAATTTCGACTTTTGAAATTTTAAATAGGACTTTACTCCTTTTTTCGAAAATGGCAGGAGATGGGAGAAAAATAATTATTGGAGAATACTTTCAGGCCATTTCTATGAATGTCCAATATTCAAAAGTCTTAACAGTGTGTTTTTTTTGAAAATAGGCGACATTTTTCCAAATTTCAACTTTTGAAATTTTAAAAAGACCTTGCTCCTTTTTTCGAAAATGTTAGGAGATGGGCAAAAAACATTATTGGGGAACACTCTTCCGGCCATTTCTATAAATGTCCAATATTCAAAAGTCGCAAAAGTGTGTTTTTTTGAAAATAGGCTACATTTTTCCAAATTTCGACTTTTGAAATTTTATATAGGACTTTACTCCTTTTTCCGGAAATGGTAGGAGATGGAAAAAAACAAACTATTTGGCCGGAAGGCCATCCCTATGAATGTCCTTTATTCAAAAGTGTGTTTTTATTTAACAATAGGCGACATTTTTCCAAATTTGGACTTTTGAAATTTTAAATAGGACTTTACTCCTTTTTCCGGAAATGGTAGGAGATGGAAAAAAACAAACTATTTGGCCGGAAGGCATCCCTATGAATGTCCTTTACTCAAAAGTGTGTTTTTTTGACAATAGGCGACATTTTTCCAAATTTGGACTTTTGAAATTGTAAATAAGACTTTACTCCTTTTTTCGAAAATGGCAGGAGATGGGAGAAAAAACATTAATGGGGAATACTATTCCGGCCATTTCTATGAATTTCCAATATTCAAAATTCGCAACAGTGTGTTTTTTTTGTTAATAGGCGACATTTTTCCAAATTTCGACTTTTGAAATTTTAAATAGGACTTTACTCCTTTTTTCGGAAATGGTAGGAGATGGAAAAAAACAAACTATTTGGCCGGAAGGCATCCCTATGAATGTCCTTTACTCAAAAGTGTGTTTTTTTTGACAATAGGCGACATTTTTCCAAATTTGGACTTTTGAAATTTTAAATAAGACTTTACTCCTTTTTTCGAAAATGGCAGGAGATGGGAGAAAAAACATTAATGGGGAATACTATTCCGGCCATTTCTATGAATGTCCAATATTTAAAAGTCGCAAAAGTGTGTTTTTTTGAAAATAGGCGACATTTTTACAAATTTGGACTTTTGAAATTTTAAATAGGACTTTACTCCTTTTTTCGAAAATGGCAGGAGATAGGAGAAAAATAATTATTGGAGAATACTTTCAGGCCATTTCTATGAATGTCCAATATTCAAAAGTCTTAACAGTGTGTTTTTTTGAAAATAGGCGACATTTTTCCATATTTCAACTTTTGAAATTTTAAAAAGACCTTGCTCCTTTTTTCGAAAATGTATAGAGATGGGCAAAAAAACATTATTGGGGAACACTCTTCCGGCCATTTCTATAAATGTCCAATATTCAAAAGTCGCAAAAGTGTGTTTTTTTGAAAATAGGCTACATTTTTCCAAATTTCGACTTTTGAAATGTTAAAAAGGACCTTGCTCCTTTTTTCGAAAATGGTAGGAGATGGGCAAAAAACATTATTGGAGAACACTCTTCCGGCCATTTCTATGAATGTCCAATATTCAAAAGTCTTAACAGTGTGTTTTTTTGAAAATAGGCGACATTTTTCCAAATTTCAACTTTTGAAATGTTAAAAAGGACCTTGCTCCTTTTTTCGAAAATGGTAGGAGATGGGCAAAAAACATTATTGGAGAACACTCATCCGGCCATTTCTATGAATTTCCAATATTCAAAAGTCGCAACAGTGTGTTTTTTTGAAAATAGGCGACATTTTTCGGAATTTCGAGTTTTGAAATTTTAAAAAGGACTTTGCTCCCTTTTCCGAAAATGGTAGAAAATTTGCGAAAAAAAATTATTGGGGAATACTATTCCGGCCATTTCTATGAATGTCCAATATTCAAAAGTCGCAAAAGTGTTTTTTTTTGAAAATAGGCGACGTTTTCCGATTTTCGACTTTTGAAATTTTAAAAAGGACCTTGCTCCTTTTTTCGAAAATGGTAGGAGATGGGCAAAAAACATTATATGGGAACACTCTTCCGGTCATTTCTATGAATTTCCAATATTTAAAATTCGCAACAGTGTGTTTTTTTTTGAAAATAGGCGACATTTTTCCAAATTTCGACTTTGAAATTTTAAAAAAGACTGCTCCTTTTTCCGAAAATGGTAGGAGATGGGAAAAAACAAACTATTTGGCCGGAAGGCCATCCCTATGAATGTCCTATAATTAAAAGTGTGTTTTTTTTTTGACAATAGGCGTCATTTTTCCAAATTTCGACTTTTCAAATTTTAAAAAGGACTTTGCTCCTTTTTCCGAAAATGGTAGAAAATTTGCGAAAAAAAATTATTGGGGAAACTATTCCGGCCATTCCTATGAATGTCCAATATTCAAAAGTGTGTTTTTTTTTGACAATAGGCGACATTCTTCCAAATTCCAACTTTTGAAATTTTAGAAAGGACTTTGCTTCTTTTTCCGAAATTGGTAGAAAATTTGCAAAAAAAAATTATTGGGGAACACTATTCCGGCCATTCCTATGAATGTTCAATATTCAAAAGTGTGTTTTTTTGACAATAGGCGACATTCTTCCAAATTTCGACTTTTGAAATTTTAAAAAGGACTTTGCTCCTTTTTCCGAAAATGGTAGAAAACTTGCGAAAAAAAATTATTGGGGAACACTATTCCGGCCATTCCTATGAATGTTCAATATTCAAAAGTGTGTTTTTTTGACAATAGGCGACATTCTTCCAAATTTCGACTTTTGAAATTTTAAAAAGGACTTTGCTCCTTTTTCCGAAAATGGTAGAAAATTTGCGAAAAAAAAATTATTGGGGAACACTATTCCGGCCATTTCTATGAATGTCCAATATTCAAAAGTGTGTTTTTTTGACAATAGGCGACATTCTTCCAAATTTCAACTTTTGAAATTTTAGAAAGGACTTTGCTCCTTTTTCCGAAAATGGTAGAAAACTTGCGAAAAAAAATTATTGGGGAACACTATTCCGGCCATTCCTATGAATGTCCAATATTCAAAAGTGTGTTTTTTTGACAATAGGCGACATTCTTCCAAATTTCGACTTTTCAAATTTTAAAAAGGACTTTGCTCCTTTTTCCGAAAATGGTAGAAAACTTGCGAAAAAAAATTATTGGGGAACACTATTCCGGCCATTCCTATGAATGTCCAATATTAAAAAGTGTGTTTTTTTGACAACAGGCGACATTCTTCCAAATTTCGACTTTTGAAATTTTAAAAAGGACTTTGCTCCTTTTTCCGAAAATGGTAGAAAACTTGCGAAAAAAAATTATTGGGGAACACTATTCCGGCCATTCCTATGAATGTTCAATATTCAAAAGTGTGTTTTTTTGACAATAGGCGACATTCTTCCAAATTTCGACTTTTGAAATTTTAAAAAGGACTTTGCTCCTTTTTCCGAAATGGTAGGAGATGGGAAAAAAACAAACTATTTGGCCGGAAGGCAATCCCTATGAATGTCCAATATTCAAAAGTGTGTTTTTTTTGACAATAGGCGACATTTTTCCAAATTTGGACTTTTGAAATTTTAAATAGGACTTTACTCCTTTTTTCGAAAATGGCAGGAGATTGGAGAAAAAACATTATTGGGGAACACTCTTCCGGCCATTTCTATAAATATCCAATATTCAAAAGTCGCAAAAGTGTGTTTTTTTGACAATAGGCGTCATTTTTCCAAATTTCGACTTTTCAAATTTTAAAAAGGACTTTGCTCCTTTTTCCGAAAATGGTAGAAAACTTGCGAAAAAAAATTATTGGGGAACACTATTCCGGCCATTCCTATGAATGTCCAATATTCAAAAGTGTGTTTTTTTGACAACAGGCGACATTCTTCCAAATTTCGACTTTTGAAATTTTAAAAAGGACTTTGCTCCTTTTTCCGAAAATGGTAGAAAACTTGCGAAAAAAAATTATTGGGGAACACTATTCCGGCCATTCCTATGAATGTTCAATATTCAAAAGTGTGTTTTTTTGACAATAGGCGACATTCTTCCAAATTTCGACTTTTGAAATTTTAAAAAGGACTTTGCTCCTTTTTCCGAAAATGGTAGAAAATTTGCGAAAAAAAAAATTATTGGGGAACACTATTCCGGCCATTCCTATGAATGTTCAATATTCAAAAGTGTGTTTTTTTGACAATAGGCGACATTCTTCCAAATTTCGACTTTTGAAATTTTAAAAAGGACTTTGCTCCTTTTTCCGAAAATGGTAGAAAATTTGCGAAAAAAAAATTATTGGGGAACACTATTCCGGCCATTTCTATGAATGTCCAATATTCAAAAGTGTGTTTTTTTGACAATAGGCGACATTCTTCCAAATTTCAACTTTTGAAATTTTAGAAAGGACTTTGCTCCTTTTTCCGAAAATGGTAAAAAATTTGCGAAAAAAAATTATTGGGGAACACTATTCCGGCCATTCCTATGAATGTTCAATATTCAAAAGTGTGTTTTTTTGACAATAGGCGACATTCTTCCAATTTTCGACTTTTGAAATTTTAAAAAGGACTTTGCTCCTTTTTCCGAAAATGGTAGAAAATTTGCGAAAAAACATTATTGGAGAACACTCTTCCGGCCATTTCTATGAATGTCCAATATTCAAAAGTATTAACAGTGTGTTTTTTTGAAAATTGGCGACATTTTTCCAAATTTCGACTTTTGAAATTTTAGAAAGGACTTTGCTCCTTTTTCCGAAAATGGTAGAAAATTTGCGAAAAAAAATTATTGGGGAACACTATTCCGGCCATTCCTATGAATGTCCAATATTCAAAAGTGTGTTTTTTTGACAATAGGCGACATTCTTCCAAATTTCGACTTTTGAAATTTTAAAAAGGACTTTGCTCCTTTTTCCGAAAATGGTAGAAAATTTGCGAAAAAAAATTATTGGGGAACACTATTCCGGCCATTCTTATGAATGTCCAATATTCAAAAGTGTGTTTTTTTGACAATAGGCGACATTCTTCCAAATTTCGACTTTTGAAATTTTAAAAAGGACTTTGCTCCTTTTTCCGAAAATGGTAGAAAATTTGCGAAAAAAAATTATTGGGGAACACTATTCCGGCCATTCCTATGAATGTCCAATATTCAAAAGTGTGTTTTTTTGACAATAGGCGACATTCTTCCAAATTTCGACTTTTGAAATTTTAAAAAGGACTTTGCTCCTTTTTTCGAAAATGGTAGAAAATTTGCGAAAAAAAATTATTGGGGAACACTATTCCGGCCATTCCTATGAATGTCTAATATTCAAAAGTCTTAACAGTGTGTTTGTTTGAAAATTGGCGACATTTTTCCAAATTTCAACTTTTGAAATTTTAAAAAGGACTTTGCTCCTTTTTCCGAAAATGGTAGAAAATTTGCGAAAAAAAATTATTGGGGAACACTATTCCGGCCATTCCTATGAATGTTCAATATTCAAAAGTGTGTTTTTTTTACAATAGGCGACATTCTTCCAAATTTCGACTTTTGAAATTTTAAAAAGGACTTTGCTCCTTTTTCCGAAAATTGTAGGAGATAAGCGAAAAAACATTATTGGAGAACACTCTTCCGGCCATTTCTATGAATGTCCAATATTCAAAAGTCTTAACAGTGTGTTTTTTTGAAAATTGGCGACATTTTTCCAAATTTCAACTTTTGAAATTTTAGAAAGGACTTTGCTCCTTTTTCCGAAAATGGTAGAAAATTTGCAAAAAAAAATTATTGGGGAACACTATTCCGGCCATTTCTATGAATGTCCAATATTCAAAAGTGTGTTTTTTTGACAATAGGCGACATTCTGCCAAATTTCGACTTTTGAAATTTTAAAAAGGACTTTGCTCCTTTTTCCGAAAATGGTAGAAAATTTGCGAAAAAAAATTATTGGGGAAACTATTCCGGCCATTCCTATGAATGTCCAATATTCAAAAGTGTGTTTTTTTTTGACAATAGGCGACATTCTTCCAAATTCCAACTTTTGAAATTTTAGAAAGGACTTTGCTTCTTTTTCCGAAATTGGTAGAAAATTTGCAAAAAAAAATTATTGGGGAACACTATTCCGGCCATTCCTATGAATGTCCAATATTCAAAAGTGTGTTTTTTTGACAATAGGCGACATTCTTCCAAATTTCGACTTTTGAAATTTTAAAAAGGACTTTGCTCCTTTTTCCGAAAATTGTAGGAGATAAGCGAAAAAACATTATTGGAGAACACTCTTCCGGCCATTTCTATGAATGTCCAATATTCAAAAGTCTTAACAGTGTGTTTTTTTGACAATAGGCGACATTCTTCCAAATTTCGACTTTTGAAATTTTAAAAAGGACTTTGCTCCTTTTTCCGAAAATGGTAGAAAATTTGCGAAAAAAAATTATTGGGGAACACTATTCCGGCCATTCCTATGAATGTCCAATATTCAAAAGTGTTTTTTTTGACAATAGGCGACATTCTTCCAAATTTCGACTTTTGAAATTTTAAAAAGGACTTTGCTCCTTTTTCCGAAAATGGTAGAAAATTTGCGAAAAAAAATTATTGGGGAACACTATTCCGGCCATCCCTATGAATGTCCAATATTCAAAAGTGTGTTTTTTGACAATAGGCGACATTCTTCCAAATTTCGACTTTTGAAATTTTAAAAAGGACTTTGCTCCTTTTTCCGAAAATGGTAGAAAATTTGCGAAAAAAAATTATTGGGGAACACTATTCCGGCCATTCCTATGAATGTTCAATATTCAAAAGTGTGTTTTTTTGACAATAGGCGACATTCTTCCAATTTTCGACTTTTGAAATTTTAAAAAGGACTTTGCTCCTTTTTCCGAAAATGGTAGAAAATTTGCGAAAAAACATTATTGGAGAACACTCTTCCGGCCATTTCTATGAATGTCCAATATTCAAAAGTATTAACAGTGTGTTTTTTTGAAAATTGGCGACATTTTTCAAAATTTCGACTTTTGAAATTTTAGAAAGGACTTTGCTCCTTTTTCCGAAAATGGTAGAAAATTTGCGAAAAAAAATTATTGGGGAACACTATTCCGGCCATTCCTATGAATGTCCAATATTCAAAAGTGTGTTTTTTTGACAATAGGCGACATTCTTCCAAATTTCGACTTTTGAAATTTTAAAAAGGACTTTGCTCCTTTTTCCGAAAATGGTAGAAAATTTGCGAAAAAAAATTATTGGGGAACACTATTCCGGCCATTCCTATGAATGTCCAATATTCAAAAGTGTGTTTTTTTGACAATAGGCGACATTCTTCCAAATTTCGACTTTTGAAATTTTAAAAAGGACTTTGCTCCTTTTTCCGAAAATGGTAGAAAATTTGCGAAAAAAAATTATTGGGGAACACTATTCCGGCCATTCTTATGAATGTCCAATATTCAAAAGTGTGTTTTTTGACAATAGGCGACATTCTTCCAAATTTCGACTTTTGAAATTTTAAAAAGGACTTTGCTCCTTTTTCCGAAAATGGTAGAAAATTTGCGAAAAAAAATTATTGGGGAACACTATTCCGGCCATTCCTATGAATGTCCAATATTCAAAAATGTGTTTTTTTGACAATAGGCGACATTCTTCCAAATTTCGACTTTTGAAATTTTAAAAAGGACTTTGCTCCTTTTTGTGAAAAAATGGTAAAAAATTTGCGAAAAAAAATTATTGGGGAACACTATTCCGGCCATTCCTATGAATGTCCAATATTCAAAAGTGTGTTTTTTTGACAATAGGCGACATTCTTCCAAATTTCGACTTTTGAAATTTTAAAAAGGACTTTGCTCCTTTTTCCGAAAATGGTAGAAAATTTGCGAAAAAAAATTATTGGGGAACACTATTCCGGCCATTCCTATGAATGTTCAATATTCAAAAGTGTGTTTTTTTGACAATAGGCGACATTCTTCCAAATTTCGACTTTTGAAATTTTAAAAAGGACTTTGCTCCTTTTTCCGAAAATGGTAGAAAATTTGCGAAAAAAAATTATTGGGGAACACTATTCCGGCCATTCCTATGAATGTCCAATATTCAAAAGTGTGTTTTTTGACAATAGGCGACATTCTTCCAAATTTCGACTTTTGAAATTTTAAAAAGGACTTTGCTCCTTTTTCCGAAAATGGTAGAAAATTTGCGAAAAAAAATTATTGGGGAACACTATTCCGGCCATTCCTATGAATGTCCAATATTCAAAAATGTGTTTTTTTGACAATAGGCGACATTCTTCCAAATTTCGACTTTTGAAATTTTAAAAAGGACTTTGCTCCTTTTTGTGAAAAAATGGTAAAAAATTTGCGAAAAAAAATTATTGGGGAACACTATTCCGGCCATTCCTATGAATGTTCAATATTCAAAAGTGTGTTTTTTTGACAATAGGCGACATTCTTCCAAATTTCGACTATTGAAATGTTAAAAAGGACCTTGCTCCTTTTTTGCGAAAATGGTAGGAGATGGGCAAAAAATAGTATTGGGGAACACTCTTCCGGCCATTTCTATGAATGTCCAATATTCAAAAGTCGCAAAAGTGTGTTTTTTTAAAATTGGCGACGTTTTTACAAATTTAGACATTTGAAATTTTAAATAGGACTTTACTCCTTTTTTCGAAAATGGCAGGAGACGGGAGAAAAAGAATTATTGGAGAATACTTTAAGGCCATTTCTATGAATGTTAAATATTCAAAAGTCTTAACAGTGTGTTTGTTTGAAAATAGGCGACATTTTTCCAAATTTCAACTTTTGAAATTTTAAAAAGGTCCTTTTTTCGAAGATGTTAGGAGATGGGCAAAAAACATTATTGGGGAACACTCTTCCGGCCATTTCTATGAATGTCCAATATTCAAAAGTCTTAACAGTGTGTTTTTTTTGAAAATAGGCGACATTTTTCCCAATTTCAACTTTTGAAATGTTAAAAAGGACCTTGCTCCTTTTTTCGAAAATGGTAGGAGATGGGCAAAAAACATTATTGGGGAACACTCTTCCGGCCATTCCTATGAATGTCCAATATTCAAAAGTGTGTTTTTTTGACAATAGGCGACATTCTTCCAAATTTCGACATTTGAAATTTTAAAAAGGACTTTGCTCCTTTTTCCGAAAATGGTAGAAAATTTACGAAAAAAAAATTATTGGGGAACACTATTCCGGCCATTCCTATGAATGTTCAATATTCAAAAGTGTGTTTTTTTGAAAATAGGCGACATTTTTCCAAATTTCAACTTTTGAAATGTTAAAAAGGACCTTGCTCCTTTTTTCCAAAATGGTAGGAGATGGGCAAAAAACATTATTGGGGAACACTCTTCCGGCCATTTATATGAATGTCCAATATTCAAAAGTCTTAACAGTGTGTTTGTTTGAAAATAGGCGACATTTTTCCAAATTTCAACTTTTGAAATGTTAAAAAGGACCTTGCTCCTTTTTTCGAAAAGGGTAGGAGATGGGCAAAAAACATTATTGGGGAACACTCTTCCGGCCATTTCTATGAATGTCCAATATTCAAAAGTCTTAACAGTGTGTTTTTTTGAAAATAGGCGACATTTTTTCGAATTTCGACTTTTGAAATTTTAGAAAGAACTTTGCTCCTTTTTCCGAAAATGGTAGAAAATTTGCGAAAAAAAATGATTGGGGAACACTATTCCGGCCATCCCTATGAATGTCCAATATTCAAAAGTGTGTTTTTTTTGACAATAGGTGACATTTTTCCAAATTTCGACTTTTGAAATTTTAAATAGGACTTTACTCCTTTTTTCGAAAATGGCAGGAGATGGGAGAAAAATAATTATTGGAGAATACTTTCAGGCCATTTCTATGAATGTCCAATATTCAAAAGTCTTAACAGTGTGTTTTTTTTGAAAATAGGCGACATTTTTCCAAATTTCAACTTTTGAAATTTTAAAAAGACCTTGCTCCTTTTTTCGAAAATGTTAGGAGATGGGCAAAAAACATTATTGGGGAACACTCTTCCGGCCATTTCTATAAATGTCCAATATTCAAAAGTCGCAAAAGTGTGTTTTTTTGAAAATAGGCTACATTTTTCCAAATTTCGACTTTTGAAATTTTATATAGGACTTTACTCCTTTTTCCGGAAATGGTAGGAGATGGAAAAAAACAAACTATTTGGCCGGAAGGCCATCCCTATGAATGTCCTTTATTCAAAAGTGTGTTTTTATTTAACAATAGGCGACATTTTTCCAAATTTGGACTTTTGAAATTTTAAATAGGACTTTACTCCTTTTTCCGGAAATGGTAGGAGATGGAAAAAAACAAACTATTTGGCCGGAAGGCATCCCTATGAATGTCCTTTACTCAAAAGTGTGTTTTTTTGACAATAGGCGACATTTTTCCAAATTTGGACTTTTGAAATTGTAAATAAGACTTTACTCCTTTTTTCGAAAATGGCAGGAGATGGGAGAAAAAACATTAATGGGGAATACTATTCCGGCCATTTCTATGAATTTCCAATATTCAAAATTCGCAACAGTGTGTTTTTTTTGTTAATAGGCGACATTTTTCCAAATTTCGACTTTTGAAATTTTAAATAGGACTTTACTCCTTTTTTCGGAAATGGTAGGAGATGGAAAAAAACAAACTATTTGGCCGGAAGGCATCCCTATGAATGTCCTTTACTCAAAAGTGTGTTTTTTTTGACAATAGGCGACATTTTTCCAAATTTGGACTTTTGAAATTTTAAATAAGACTTTACTCCTTTTTTCGAAAATGGCAGGAGATGGGAGAAAAAACATTAATGGGGAATACTATTCCGGCCATTTCTATGAATGTCCAATATTTAAAAGTCGCAAAAGTGTGTTTTTTTGAAAATAGGCGACATTTTTACAAATTTGGACTTTTGAAATTTTAAATAGGACTTTACTCCTTTTTTCGAAAATGGCAGGAGATAGGAGAAAAATAATTATTGGAGAATACTTTCAGGCCATTTCTATGAATGTCCAATATTCAAAAGTCTTAACAGTGTGTTTTTTTGAAAATAGGCGACATTTTTCCATATTTCAACTTTTGAAATTTTAAAAAGACCTTGCTCCTTTTTTCGAAAATGTATAGAGATGGGCAAAAAACATTATTGGGGAACACTCTTCCGGCCATTTCTATAAATGTCTAATATTCAAAAGTCGCAAAAGTGTGTTTTTTTGAAAATAGGCTACATTTTTCCAAATTTCGACTTTTGAAATGTTAAAAAGGACCTTGCTCCTTTTTTCGAAAATGGTAGGAGATGGGCAAAAAACATTATTGGAGAACACTCTTCCGGCCATTTCTATGAATGTCCAATATTCAAAAGTCTTAACAGTGTGTTTTTTTGAAAATAGGCGACATTTTTCCAAATTTCAACTTTTGAAATGTTAAAAAGGACCTTGCTCCTTTTTTCGAAAATGGTAGGAGATGGGAAAAAAACAAACTATTTGGCCGGAAGGCAATCCCTATGAATGTCCAATATTCAAAAGTGTGTTTTTTTTGACAATAGGGGACATTTTTCCAAATTTGGACTTTTGAAATTTTAAATAGGACTTTACTCCTTTTTTCGAAAATGGCAGGAGATTGGAGAAAAAACATTATTGGGGAACACTCATCCGGCCATTTCTATGAATTTCCAATATTCAAAAGTCGCAACAGTGTGTTTTTTTGAAAATAGGCGACATTTTTCGGAATTTCGAGTTTTGAAATTTTAAAAAGGACTTTGCTCCCTTTTCCGAAAATGGTAGAAAATTTGCGAAAAAAAAATGATTGGGGAACACTATTCCGGCCATCCCTATGAATGTCCAATATTCAAAAGTGTGTTTTTTTGACAATAGGCAACATTTTTCCAAATTTCGACTTTTGAAATTTTAAAAAGGACTTTGCTCCTTTTTCCGAAATGGTAGGAGATGGGAAAAAAACAAACTATTTGGCCGGAAGGCAATCCCTATGAATGTCCAATATTCAAAAGTGTGTTTTTTTTGACAATAGGGGACATTTTTCCAAATTTGGACTTTTGAAATTTTAAATAGGACTTTACTCCTTTTTTCGAAAATGGCAGGAGATTGGAGAAAAAACATTATTGGGAAACACTCTTCCGGCCATTTCTATAAATATCCAATATTCAAAAGTCGCAAAAGTGTGTTTTTTTGAAAATAGGCGACATTTTTCCAAATTTCGACTTTTGAAATTTTAAAAAAGACTTTGCTCCTTTTTCCGAAAATGGTAGAAGATAGGAGAAAAAGAATTATTGGAGAATACTTTCAGGCCATTTCTATGAATGTCCAATATTCAAAAGTCTTAACAGTGTGTTTTTTTGAAAATAGGCGGCATTTTTCCAAATTTCAACTTTTGAAATTTTAAAAACGACTTTGCTCCTTTTTTCGAAAATGGTAGGAGATGGTTAAAAAACATTATTGGGGAACACTCTTCTGGCCATTTCTATAAATGTCCAATATTCAAAAGTCGCAAAAGTGTGTTTTTTTGAAAATAGGCGACATTTTTCCGAATTTCGACTTTTGAAATTTTAGAAAGGAATTTGCTCCTTTTTCCGAAAATGGTAGAAAATTTGCGAAAAAAAATTATTGGGGAATACTATTCCGGCCATTTCTATGAATGTCCAATATTCAAAAGTCGCAAAAGTGTGTTTTTTTGAAAATAGGCGACGTTTTCCGATTTTCGACTTTTGAAATTTTAAAAAGGACCTTGCTCCTTTTTTCGAAAATGGTAGGAGATGGGCAAAAAACATTATATGGGAACACTCTTCCGGTCATTTCTATGAATTTCCAATATTCAAAATTCGCAACAGTGTGTTTTTTTTTGAAAATAGGCGACATTTTTCCAAATTTCGACTTTGAAATTTTAAAAAAGACTGCTCCTTTTTCCGAAAATGGTAGGAGATGGGAAAAAACAAACTATTTGGCCGGAAGGCCATCCCTATGAATGTCCTATAATTAAAAGTGTGTTTTTTTTTGACAATAGGCGTCATTTTTCCAAATTTCGACTTTTCAAATTTTAAAAAAGACTTTGCTCCTTTTTCCGAAAATGGTAGAAGATAGGAGAAAAAGAATTATTGGAGAATACTTTCAGGCCATTTCTATGAATGTGCAATATTCAAAAGTCTTAACAGTGTGTTTTTTTGAAAATAGGCGACATTCTTCCAAATTTCGACTTTTGAAATTTTAAAAAGGACTTTGCTCCTTTTTCCGACAATTGTAGGAGATAAGCGAAAAAACATTATTGGAGAACACTCTTCCGGCCATTTCTATGAATGTCCAATATTCAAAAGTCGCAACAGTGTGTTTTTTTGAAAATAGGCGACATTTTTGCGAATTTCAACTTTTGAAATTTTAGAAAGGACTTTGCTCCTTTTTCCGAAAATGGTAGAAAATTTGGGAAAAAAAATTATTGGGGAACACTATTCCGGCCATCCCTATGAATGTCCAATATTCAAAAGTGTGTTTTTTGACAATAGGCGACATTCTTCCAAATTTCGACTTTTCAAATTTTAAAAAGGACTTTGCTCCTTTTTCCGAAAAGAGAAGAAAATTTGCGAAAAAAACTTATTGGGGAACACTATTCCGGCCATCCCTATGAATGTCCAATATTCAAAAGTCGCAACAGTGTGTTTTTTAGAAAATAGGCGACATTTTTCCAAATTTGGACTTTTGAAATATTAAAAAGGACTTTGCTCCTTTTTCCGAAAATGGTAGGAGATGGGAAAAAAAAATTATTTGGCCGGAAGGCCATCTTTATGAATGTCCAATATTCAAAAGTGTGTTTTTTGACAATAGGCGACATTTTTCCAAATTTCGACTTTTGAAATTTTAAAAAAGACTTTGCTCCTTTTTCCGAAAATGGTAGAAGATAGGAGAAAAAGAATTATTGGAGAATACTTTCAGGCCATTTCTATGAATGTGCAATATTCAAAAGTCTTAACAGTGTGTTTTTTTGAAAATAGGCGACATTCTTCCAAATTTCGACTTTTGAAATTTTAAAAAGGACTTTGCTCCGTTTTCCGACAATTGTAGGAGATAAGCGAAAAAACATTATTGGAGAACACTCTTCCGGCCATTTCTATGAATGTCCAATATTCAAAAGTCGCAACAGTGTGTTTTTTTGAAAATAGGCGACATTTTTGCGAATTTCAACTTTTGAAATTTTAGAAAGGACTTTGCTCCTTTTTCCGAAAATGGTAGAAAATTTGGGAAAAAAAATTATTGGGGAACACTATTCCGGCCATCCCTATGAATGTCCAATATTCAAAAGTGTGTTTTTTGACAATAGGCGACATTCTTCCAAATTTCGACTTTTCAAATTTTAAAAAGGACTTTGCTCCTTTTTCCGAAAAGAGAAGAAAATTTGCGAAAAAAACTTATTGGGGAACACTATTCCGGCCATCCCTATGAATGTCCAATATTCAAAAGTCGCAACAGTGTGTTTTTTAGAAAATAGGCGACATTTTTCCAAATTTCGACTTTTGAAATATTAAAAAGGACTTTGCTCCTTTTTCCGAAAATGGTAGGAGATGGGAAAAAAAAAATTATTTGGCCGGAAGGCCATCTTTATGAATGTCCAATATTCAAAAGTGTGTTTTTTGACAATAGGCGACATTTTTCCAAATTTCGACTTTTGAAATTTTAAAAAAGACTTTGCTCCTTTTTCCGAAAATGGTAGAAGATAGGAGAAAAAGAATTATTGGAGAATACTTTCAGGCCATTTCTATGAATGTGCAATATTCAAAAGTCTTAACAGTGTGTTTTTTTGAAAATAGGCGACATTCTTCCAAATTTCGACTTTTGAAATTTTAAAAAGGACTTTGCTCCTTTTTCCGACAATTGTAGGAGATAAGCGAAAAAACATTATTGGAGAACACTCTTCCGGCCATTTCTATGAATGTCCAATATTCAAAAGTCGCAACAGTGTGTTTTTTTGAAAATAGGCGACATTTTTGCGAATTTCAACTTTTGAAATTTTAGAAAGGACTTTGCTCCTTTTTCCGAAAATGGTAGAAAATTTGGGAAAAAAAATTATTGGGGAACACTATTCCGGCCATCCCTATGAATGTCCAATATTCAAAAGTGTGTTTTTTGACAATAGGCGACATTCTTCCAAATTTCGACTTTTCAAATTTTAAAAAGGACTTTGCTCCTTTTTCCGAAAAGAGAAGAAAATTTGCGAAAAAAACTTATTGGGGAACACTATTCCGGCCATCCCTATGAATGTCCAATATTCAAAAGTCGCAACAGTGTGTTTTTTAGAAAATAGGCGACATTTTTCCAAATTTCGACTTTTGAAATATTAAAAAGGACTTTGCTCCTTTTTCCGAAAATGGTAGGAGATGGGAAAAAAAAAATTATTTGGCCGGAAGGCCATCTTTATGAATGTCCAATATTCAAAAGTGTGTTTTTTGACAATAGGCGACATTTTTCCAAATTTCGACTTTTGAAATTTTAAAAAAGACTTTGCTCCTTTTTCCGAAAATGGTAGAAGATAGGAGAAAAAGAATTATTTGAGAATACTTTCAGGCCATTTCTATGAATGTGCAATATTCAAAAGTCTTAACAGTGTGTTTTTTTGAAAATAGGCGACATTCTTCCAAATTTCGACTTTTGAAATTTTAAAAAGGACTTTGCTCCTTTTTCCGACAATTGTAGGAGATAAGCGAAAAAACATTATTGGAGAACACTCTTCCGGCCATTTCTATGAATGTCCAATATTCAAAAGTCGCAACAGTGTGTTTTTTTGAAAATAGGCGACATTTTTGCGAATTTCAACTTTTGAAATTTTAGAAAGGACTTTGCTCCTTTTTCCGAAAATGGTAAAAAATTTGGGAAAAAAAATTATTGGGGAACACTATTCCGGCCATCCCTATGAATGTCCAATATTCAAAAGTGTGTTTTTTGACAATAGGCGACATTCTTCCAAATTTCGACTTTTCAAATTTTAAAAAGGACTTTGCTCCTTTTTCCGAAAAGAGAAGAAAATTTGCGAAAAAAAACTTATTGGGGAACACTATTCCGGCCATCCCTATGAATGTCCAATATTCAAAAGTCGCAACAGTGTGTTTGTTAGAAAATAGGCTACATTTTTCCAAATTTGGACTTTTGAAATATTAAAAAGGACTTTGCTCCTTTTTCCGAAAATGGTAGGAGATGGGAAAAAAAAAATTATTTGGCCGAAAGGCCATCCTTATAAATGTCCAATATTCAAAAGTGTGTTTTTTTTGACAATAGGCTACATTTTTCCAAATTTCGACTTTTGAAATTTTAAATAGGACTTTACTCCTTTTTTCGGAAATGGTAGGAGATGAAAAAAACAAACTATTTGGCCGGAAGGCCATCCCTATGCATGTCCTTTATTTAAAAGTGTGTTTTTATTTAACAATAGGCGACATTTTTCCAAATTTGGACTTTTGAAATTTTAAATAAGACTTTACTCCTTTTTTCGAAAATGGCAGGAGATGGGAGAAAAAACATTTTTGGGGACCACTCTTCCGGCCATTTCTATGAATGTCCAATATTTAAAAGTCGCAAAAGTGTGTTTTTTTGAAAATAGGCGACATTTTTACAAATTTGGACTTTTGAAATTTTAAATAGGATTTTACTCCTTTTTTCGAAAATGGCAGGAGATAGGAGAAAAATAATTATTGGAGAATACTTTCAGGCCATTTCTATGAATGTCCAATATTCAAAAGTCTTAACAGTGTGTTTTTTTGAAAATAGGCGACATTTTTCCAAATTTCAACTTTTGAAATTTTAAAAAGACCTTGCTCCTTTTTTCGAAAATGTATAGAGATGGGCAAAAAACATTATTGGGGAACACTCTTCCGGCCATTTCTATAAATGTCCAATATTCAAAAGTCGCAAAAGTGTGTTTTTTTGAAACTAGGCTACATTTTTCCAAATTTCGACTTTTGAAATGTTAAAAAGGACCTTGCTCCTTTTTTCGAAAATGGTAGGAGATGGGCAAAAAACATTATTGGAGAACACTCTTCCGGCCATTTCTATGAATGTCCAATATTCAAAAGTCTTAACAGTGTGTTTTTTTGAAAATAGGCGACATTTTTCCAAATTTCAACTTTTGAAATGTTAAAAAGGACCTTGCTCCTTTTTTCGAAAATGGTAGGAGATGGGCAAAAAACATTATTGGGGAACACTCATCCGGCCATTTCTATGAATTTCCAATATTCAAAAGTCGCAACAGTGTGTTTTTTTGAAAATAGGCGACATTTTTCGGAATTTCGAGTTTTGAAATTTTAAAAAGGACTTTGCTCCCTTTTCCGAAAATGGTAGAAAATTTGCGAAAAAAAAAATGATTGGGGAACACTATTCCGGCCATCCCTATGAATGTCCAATATTCAAAAGTGTGTTTTTTTGACAATAGGCGACATTCTTCCAAATTTCGACTTTTGAAATTTTAAAAAGGACTTTGCTCCTTTTTCCGAAAAGAGAAGAAAATTTGCGAAAAAAAACTTATTGGGGAACACTCTTCCGGCCATTTCTATAAATGTCCAATATTCAAAAGTCGCAAAAGTGTGTTTTTTTGAAAATAGGCTACATTTTTCCAAATTTCGACTTTTGAAATTTTATATAGGACTTTACTCCTTTTTCCGGAAATGGTAGGAGATGGAAAAAAACAAACTATTTGGCCGGAAGGCATCCCTATGAATGTCCTTTACTCAAAAGTGTGTTTTTATTTAACAATAGGCGACATTTTTCCAAATTTGGACTTTTGAAATTTTAAATAGGACTTTACTCCTTTTTTTCGAAAATGGCAGGAGATGGGAGAAAAACATTAATGGGGAATACTATTCCGGCCATTTCTATGAATTTCCAATATTCAAAATTCGCAACAGTGTGTTTTTTTTGTTAATAGGCGACATTTTTCCAAATTTCGACTTTTGAAATTTTAAATAGGACTTTACTCCTTTTTCCGGAAATGGTAGGAGATGGAAAAAAACAAACTATTTGGCCGGAAGGCCATCCCTATGAATGTCCTTTATTCAAAAGTGTGTTTTTATTTAACAATAGGCGACATTTTTCCAAATTTGGACTTTTGAAATTTTAAATAAGACTTTACTCCTTTTTTCGAAAATGGCAGGAGATGGGAGAAAAAACATTTTTGGGGACCACTCTTCCGGCCATTTCTATGAATGTCCAATATTTAAAAGTCGCAAAAGTGTGTTTTTTTGAAAATAGGCGACATTTTTACAAATTTGGACTTTTGAAATTTTAAATAGGATTTTACTCCTTTTTTCGAAAATGGCAGGAGATAGGAGAAAAATAATTATTGGAGAATACTTTCAGGCCATTTCTATGAATGTCCAATATTCAAAAGTCTTAACAATGTGTTTTTTTGAAAATAGGCGACATTTTTCCAAATTTCAACTTTTGAAATTTTAAAAAGACCTTGCTCCTTTTTTCGAAAATGTATAGAGATGGGCAAAAAACATTATTGGGGAACACTCTTCCGGCCATTTCTATAAATGTCCAATATTCAAAAGTCGCAAAAGTGTGTTTTTTTGAAACTAGGCTACATTTTTCCAAATTTCGACTTTTGAAGTGTTAAAAAGGACCTTGCTCCTTTTTTCGAAAATGGTAGGAGATGGGCAAAAAACATTATTGGAGAACACTCTTCCGGCCATTTCTATGAATGTCCAATATTCAAAAGTCTTAACAGTGTGTTTTTTTGAAAATAGGCGACATTTTTCCAAATTTCAACTTTTGAAATGTTAAAAAGGACCTTGCTCCTTTTTTCGAAAATGGTAGGAGATGGGCAAAAAACATTATTGGGGAACACTCATCCGGCCATTTCTATGAATTTCCAATATTCAAAAGTCGCAACAGTGTGTTTTTTTGAAAATAGGCGACATTTTTCGGAATTTCGAGTTTTGAAATTTTAAAAAGGACTTTGCTCCCTTTTCCGAAAATGGTAGAAAATTTGCGAAAAAAAAATGATTGGGGAACACTATTCCGGCCATCCCTATGAATGTCCAATATTCAAAAGTGTGTTTTTTTGACAATAGGCGACATTCTTCCAAATTTCGACTTTTGAAATTTTAAAAAGGACTTTGCTCCTTTTTCCGAAAAGAGAAGAAAATTTGCGAAAAAAAACTTATTGGGGAACACTCTTCCGGCCATTTCTATAAATGTCCAATATTCAAAAGTCGCAAAAGTGTGTTTTTTTGAAAATAGGCTACATTTTTCCAAATTTCGACTTTTGAAATTTTATATAGGACTTTACTCCTTTTTCCGGAAATGGTAGGAGATGGAAAAAAACAAACTATTTGGCCGGAAGGCATCCCTATGAATGTCCTTTACTCAAAAGTGTGTTTTTATTTAACAATAGGCGACATTTTTCCAAATTTGGACTTTTGAAATTTTAAATAGGACTTTACTCCTTTTTTCGAAAATGGCAGGAGATGGGAGAAAAACATTAATGGGGAATACTATTCCGGCCATTTCTATGAATTTCCAATATTCAAAATTCGCAACAGTGTGTTTTTTTTGTTAATAGGCGACATTTTTCCAAATTTCGACTTTTGAAATTTTAAATAGGACTTTACTCCTTTTTCCGGAAATGGTAGGAGATGGAAAAAAACAAACTATTTGGCCGGAAGGCCATCCCTATGAATGTCCTTTATTCAAAAGTGTGTTTTTATTTAACAATAGGCGACATTTTTCCAAATTTGGACTTTTGAAATTTTAAATAGGACTTTACTCCTTTTTCCGGAAATGGTAGGAGATGGGAGAAAAAACATTTTTGGGGACCACTCTTCCGGCCATTTCTATGAATGTCCAATATTTAAAAGTCGCAAAAGTGTGTTTTTTTGAAAATAGGCGACATTTTTACAAATTTGGACTTTTGAAATTTTAAATAGGACTTTACTCCTTTTTCGAAAATGGCAGGAGATAGGAGAAAAATAATTATTGGAGAATACTTTCAGGCCATTTCTATGAATGTCCAATATTCAAAAGTCTTAACAGTGTGTTTTTTTGAAAATAGGCGACATTTTTCCAAATTTCAACTTTTGAAATTTTAAAAAGACCTTGCTCCTTTTTTCGAAAATGTATAGAGATGGGCAAAAAACATTATTGGGGAAAACTCTTCCGGCCATTTCTATAAATGTCCAATATTCAAAAGTCGCAAAAGTGTGTTTTTTTGAAAATAGGCTACATTTTTCCAAATTTCGACTTTTGAAATGTTAAAAAGGACCTTGCTCCTTTTTTCGAAAATGGTAGGAGATGGGCAAAAAACATTATTGGAGAACACTCTTCCGGCCATTTCTATGAATGTCCAATATTCAAAAGTCTTAACAGTGTGTTTTTTTGAAAATAGGCGACATTTTTCCAAATTTCAACTTTTGAAATGTTAAAAAGGACCTTGCTCCTTTTTTCGAAAATGGTAGGAGATGGGCAAAAAACATTATTGGGGAACACTCATCCGGCCATTTCTATGAATTTCCAATATTCAAAAGTCGCAACAGTGTGTTTTTTTGAAAATAGGCGACATTTTTCGGAATTTCGAGTTTTGAAATTTTAAAAAGGACTTTGCTCCCTTTTCGAAAATGGTAGAAAATTTGCGAAAAAAAATGATTGGGGAACACTATTCCGGCCATCCCTATGAATGTCCAATATTCAAAAGTGTGTTTTTTTGACAATAGGCAACATTTTTCCAAATTTCGACTTTTGAAATTTTAAAAAGGACTTTGCTCCTTTTTCCGAAATGGTAGGAGATGGGAAAAAAACAAACTATTTGGCCGGAAGGCAATCCCTATGAATGTCCAATATTCAAAAGTGTGTTTTTTTTGACAATAGGCGACATTTTTCCAAATTTGGACTTTTGAAATTTTAAATAGGACTTTACTCCTTTTTTCGAAAATGGCAGGAGATTGGAGAAAAAACATTATTGGGGAACACTCTTCCGGCCATTTCTATAAATATCCAATATTCAAAAGTCGCAAAAGTGTGTTTTTTTGAAAATAGGCGACATTTTTCCAAATTTCGACTTTTGAAATGTTAAAAAGGACCTTGCTCCTTTTTTCGAAAATGGTAGGAGATGGGCAAAAAACATTATTGGGGAACACTCATCCGGCCATTTCTATGAATTTCCAATATTCAAAAGTCGCAACAGTGTGTTTTTTTGAAAATAGGCGACATTTTTCGGAATTTCGAGTTTTGAAATTTTAAAAAGGACTTTGCTCCCTTTTCCGAAAATGGTAGAAAATTTGCGAAAAAAAAATGATTGGGGAACACTATTCCGGCCATCCCTATGAATGTCCAATATTCAAAAGTGTGTTTTTTTGACAATAGGCGACATTCTTCCAAATTTCGACTTTTGAAATTTTAAAAAGGACTTTGCTCCTTTTTCCGAAAAGAGAAGAAAATTTGCGAAAAAAAACTTATTGGGGAACACTCTTCCGGCCATTTCTATAAATGTCCAATATTCAAAAGTCGCAAAAGTGTGTTTTTTTGAAAATAGGCTACATTTTTCCAAATTTCGACTTTTGAAATTTTATATAGGACTTTACTCCTTTTTCCGGAAATGGTAGGAGATGGAAAAAAACAAACTATTTGGCCGGAAGGCATCCCTATGAATGTCCTTTACTCAAAAGTGTGTTTTTATTTAACAATAGGCGACATTTTTCCAAATTTGGACTTTTGAAATTTTAAATAGGACTTTACTCCTTTTTTCGAAAATGGCAGGAGATGGGAGAAAAACATTAATGGGGAATACTATTCCGGCCATTTCTATGAATTTCCAATATTCAAAATTCGCAACAGTGTGTTTTTTTTGTTAATAGGCGACATTTTTCCAAATTTCGACTTTTGAAATTTTAAATAGGACTTTACTCCTTTTTCCGGAAATGGTAGGAGATGGAAAAAAACAAACTATTTGGCCGGAAGGCCATCCCTATGAATGTCCTTTATTCAAAAGTGTGTTTTTATTTAACAATAGGCGACATTTTTCCAAATTTGGACTTTTGAAATTTTAAATAGGACTTTACTCCTTTTTCCGGAAATGGTAGGAGATGGGAGAAAAAACATTTTTGGGGACCACTCTTCCGGCCATTTCTATGAATGTCCAATATTTAAAAGTCGCAAAAGTGTGTTTTTTTGAAAATAGGCGACATTTTTACAAATTTGGACTTTTGAAATTTTAAATAGGACTTTACTCCTTTTTCGAAAATGGCAGGAGATAGGAGAAAAATAATTATTGGAGAATACTTTCAGGCCATTTCTATGAATGTCCAATATTCAAAAGTCTTAACAGTGTGTTTTTTTGAAAATAGGCGACATTTTTCCAAATTTCAACTTTTGAAATTTTAAAAAGACCTTGCTCCTTTTTTCGAAAATGTATAGAGATGGGCAAAAAACATTATTGGGGAAAACTCTTCCGGCCATTTCTATAAATGTCCAATATTCAAAAGTCGCAAAAGTGTGTTTTTTTGAAAATAGGCTACATTTTTCCAAATTTCGACTTTTGAAATGTTAAAAAGGACCTTGCTCCTTTTTTCGAAAATGGTAGGAGATGGGCAAAAAACATTATTGGAGAACACTCTTCCGGCCATTTCTATGAATGTCCAATATTCAAAAGTCTTAACAGTGTGTTTTTTTGAAAATAGGCGACATTTTTCCAAATTTCAACTTTTGAAATGTTAAAAAGGACCTTGCTCCTTTTTTCGAAAATGGTAGGAGATGGGCAAAAAACATTATTGGGGAACACTCATCCGGCCATTTCTATGAATTTCCAATATTCAAAAGTCGCAACAGTGTGTTTTTTTGAAAATAGGCGACATTTTTCGGAATTTCGAGTTTTGAAATTTTAAAAAGGACTTTGCTCCCTTTTCGAAAATGGTAGAAAATTTGCGAAAAAAAATGATTGGGGAACACTATTCCGGCCATCCCTATGAATGTCCAATATTCAAAAGTGTGTTTTTTTGACAATAGGCAACATTTTTCCAAATTTCGACTTTTGAAATTTTAAAAAGGACTTTGCTCCTTTTTCCGAAATGGTAGGAGATGGGAAAAAAACAAACTATTTGGCCGGAAGGCAATCCCTATGAATGTCCAATATTCAAAAGTGTGTTTTTTTTGACAATAGGCGACATTTTTCCAAATTTGGACTTTTGAAATTTTAAATAGGACTTTACTCCTTTTTTCGAAAATGGCAGGAGATTGGAGAAAAAACATTATTGGGGAACACTCTTCCGGCCATTTCTATAAATATCCAATATTCAAAAGTCGCAAAAGTGTGTTTTTTTGAAAATAGGCGACATTTTTCCAAATTTCGACTTTTGAAATTTTAAAAAAGACTTTGCTCCTTTTTCCGAAAATAGTAGAAGATAGGAGAAAAAGAACTATTGGAGAATACTTTCAGGCCATTTCTATGAATGTCCAAAATTCAAAAGTCTTAACAGTGTGTTTTTTTGAAAATAGGCGGCATTTTTCCAAATTTCAACTTTTGAAATTTTAAAAACGACTTTGCTCCTTTTTTCGAAAATGGTAGGAGACGGTTAAAAAACATTATTGGGGAACACTCTTCTGGCCATTTCTATAAATGTCCAATATTCAAAAGTCGCAAAAGTGTGTTTTTTTGAAAATAGGCGACATTTTTCCAAATTTCGACTTTTGAAATTTTAGAAAGGAATTTGCTCCTTTTTCCGAAAATGGTAGAAAATTTGGGAAAAAAAATTATTGGGGAACACTATTCCGGCCATCCCTATGAATGTCCAATATTCAAAAGTCGCAACAGTGTGTTTTTTTGAAAATAGGCGACATTTTTCCAAATTTCGACTTTTGAAATGTTAAAAAGGACTTTGCTCCTTTTTCCGAAAATGGCAGGAGATGGGAAAAAACAAATTATTTGGCCGGAAGGCCATCTTTATGAATGTCCAATATTCAAAAGTGTGGTTTTTTGACAATAGGCGGCATTTTTCCAAATTTCGACTTTGAAATTTTAAAAAGGACTTTGCTCCTTTTTTCGAAAATGGTAGGTGATGGGCGAAAAAGAATTATTGGAGAATACTTTCAGGCCATTTCTATGAATGTCCAATATTCAAAAGTCTTAACAGTGTGTTTTTTTTTTTTTAAATAGGCGACATTTTTCCATATTTGGACTTTTGAAATTTTAAAAAGGACTTTGCTCCTTTTTTCGAAAATGGCAGGAGATGGGAGAAAAAACATTATTGGGGAACACTCTTCCGGCCATTTCGATGAATGTCCAATATTCAAAAGTCGTAACAGTGTGTTTTTTTGAAAATAGGCGACATTTTTCCAAATTTCGACTTTGAAATTTTAAAAAAGACTGCTCCTTTTTCCCAAAATAGTAGAAGATGGGAAAAAAAGAATTATTGGAGAATACTTTCAGGCCATTTCTATGAATATCCAATATTCAAAAGTCGCAACAGTGTGTTTTTTTGAAAATAAGCGACATTTTTCCAAATTTGGACTTTTGAAATTTTAAATAGGACTTTACTCCTTTTTTCGCAAATGGTAGAAAATTTGCGAAAAAAAATTATTGGGGAATACTATTCCGGCCATTTCTATGAATGTCCAATATTCAAAAGTCGCAAAAGTGTGTTTTTTTGAAAATAGGCGACGTTTTCCGAATTTCGACTTTTGAAATTTTAAAAAGGACCTTGCTCCTTTTTTCGAAAATGGTAGGAGATGGGCAAAAAACATTATATGGGAACACTCTTCCGGTCATTTCTATGAATTTCCAATATTCAAAATTCGCAACAGTGTGTTTTTTTTGAAAATAGGCGACATTTTTCCAAATTTCGACTTTGAAATTTTAAAAAAGACTGCTCCTTTTTCCGAAAATGGTAGGAGATGGGAAAAAACAAACTATTTGGCCGGAAGGCCATCCCTATGAATGTCCTATAATTAAAAGTGTGTTTTTTTTTGACAATAGGCGTCATTTTTCCAAATTTCGACTTTTCAAATTTTAAAAAAGACTTTGCTCCTTTTTCCGAAAATGGTAGAAGATAGGAGAAAAAGAATTATTGGAGAATACTTTCAGGCCATTTCTATGAATGTGCAATATTCAAAAGTCTTAACAGTGTGTTTTTTTGAAAATAGGCGACATTCTTCCAAATTTCGACTTTTGAAATTTTAAAAAGGACTTTGCTCCTTTTTCCGACAATTGTAGGAGATAAGCGAAAAAACATTATTGGAGAACACTCTTCCGGCCATTTCTATTAATGTCCAATATTCAAAAGTCCTAACAGTGTGTTTTTTTGAAAATAGGCGACATTTTTGCGAATTTCAACTATTGAAATTTTAGAAAGGACTTTGCTCCTTTTTCCGAAAATGGTAGAAAATTTGCGAAAAAAAATTATTGGGGAATACTATTCCGGCCATTTCTATGAATGTCCAATATTCAAAAGTCGCAAAAGTGTGTTTTTTTGAAAATAGGCGACGTTTTCCGAATTTCGACTTTTGAAATTTTAAAAAGGACCTTGCTCCTTTTTTCGAAAATGGTAGGAGATGGGCAAAAAACATTATATGGGAACACTCTTCCGGTCATTTCTATGAATTTCCAATATTCAAAATTCGCAACAGTGTGTTTTTTTGAAAATAGGCTACATTTTTCCAAATTTGGACTTTTAAAATGTTAAAATGGACTTTGCTCCTTTTTCCGAAAATGGTAGGAGATGGGAAAAAAAAAATTATTTGGCCGGAAGGCCATCTTTATGAATGTCCAATATTCAAAAGTGTGTTTTTTGACAATAGGCGACATTTTTCCAAATTTCGACTTTTGAAATTTTAAAAAAGACTTTGCTCCTTTTTCCGAAAATGGTAGAAGATAGGAGAAAAAGAATTATTGGAGAATACTTTCAGGCCATTTCTATGAATGTGCAATATTCAAAAGTCTTAACAGTGTGTTTTTTTGAAAATAGGCGACATTCTTCCAAATTTCGACTTTTGAAATTTTAAAAAGGACTTTGCTCCTTTTTCCGACAATTGTAGGAGAGAAGCGAAAAAACATTATTGGAGAACACTCTTCCGGCCATTTCAATGAATGTCCAATATTCAAAAGTCGCAACAGTGTATTTTTTTGAAAATAGGCGACATTTTTGCGAATTTCAACTTTTGAAATTTTAGAAAGGACTTTGCTCCTTTTTCCGAAAATGGTAGAAAATTTGCGAAAAAAATTATTGGGGAACACTATTCCGGCCATCCCTATGAATGTCCAATATTCAAAAGTGTGTTTTTTGACAATAGGCGACATTTTTCCAAATTTCGACTTTTCAAATATTAAAAAGGACTTTGCTCCTTTTTCCGAAAAGAGAAGAAAATTTGCGAAAAAAACTTATTGGGGAACACTATTCCGGCCATCCCTATGAATCTCCAATATTCAAAAGTCGCAACAGTGTGTTTTTTAGAAAATAGGCTACATTTTTCCAAATTTGGACTTTTGAAATATTAAAAAGGACTTTGCTCCTTTTTCCGAAAATGGTAGGAGATGGGAAAAAAAAAATTATTTGGCCGAAAGGCCATCCTTATAAATGTCCAATATTCAAAAGTGTGTTTTTTTTGACAATAGGCTACATTTTTCCAAATTTCGACTTTTGAAATTTTAAAAAGGACTTTGCTCCTTTTTCCGAAAATGGTTGGAGATGGGAAAAAACAAACTTTTTGGCCGGAAGGCCATCCCTATGAATGTCCTATATTCAAAAGTGTGTTTTTTTGACAATAGGCGACATTTTTCCAAATTTCGACTTTGAAATTTTAAAAATGACTGCCCCTTTTTCCCAAAATAGTAGAAGATGGGAGAAAAAGAATTATTGGAGAATACTTTCAGGCCATTTCTATGAATGTCCAATATTCAAAAGTCGCAACAGTGTGTTTTTTTGAAAATAGGCGACATTTTTCCAAATTTCGACTTTTGAAATTTTAAAAAAGACTTTGCTCCTTTTTCCGAAAATGATAGAAGATGGGAGAAAAAGAATTATTGGAGAACACTCTTCCGGCCATTTCTATGAATGTCCAATATTCAAAAGTCGTAACAGTGTGTTTTTTTGAAAAGAGGCGACATTTTTCCAAATTTCTACTTTTGAAATTTAAAAAAAGACTTTGCTCCTTTTTCTGAAAATGGTAGGAGATGGGAAAAAACAAATTATTTGGCCGGAAGGCCATCCCTATGAATGTCCAATATTCAAAAGTGTGTTTTTTTGAAAATAGGCGACATTTTTCCAAATTTCGACTTTGAAATTTTAAAAAAGACCGCTCCTTTTTCCCAAAATTGTAGAAGATGGGAGAAAAAGAATTATTGGAGAATACTTTCAGGCCATTTCTATGAATGTGCAATATTCAAAAGTCTTAACAGTGTGTTTTTTTGAAAATAGGCTACATTCTTCCAAATTTCGACTTTTGAAATTTTAGAAAGGACTTTGCTCCTTTTTCCGAAAATGGTAGAAAATTTGCGAAAAAAAATTATTGGGGAACACTATTCCGGCCATCCCTATGAATGTCCAATATTCAAAAGTGTGTTTTTTGAAAATAGGCGACATTTTTCCAAATTTCGACTTTTGAAATTTTAAAAAGGACTTTGCTCCTTTTTCCGAAAATGGTAGAAGATAGGAGAAAAATAATTATTGGAGAATACTTTCAGGCCATTTCTATGAATGTGCAATATTCAAAAGTCTTAACAGTGTGTTTTTTTGAAAATAGGCGACATTCTTCCAAATTTCGACTTTTGAAATTTTAAAAAGGACTTTGCTCCTTTTTCCGACAATTGTAGGAGATAAGCGAAAAAACATTATTGGAGAACACTCTTCCGGCCATTTCTATGAATGTCCAATATTCAAAAGTCGCAACAGTGTGTTTTTTTGAAAATAGGCGACATTTTTGCGAATTTCAACTTTTGAAATTTTAGAAAGGACTTTGCTCCTTTTTCCGAAAATGGTAGAAAATTTGGGAAAAAAAATTATTGGGGAACACTATTCCGGCCATCCCTATGAATGTCCAATATTCAAAAGTGTGTTTTTTGACAATAGGCGACATTCTTCCAAATTTCGACTTTTCAAATTTTAAAAAGGACTTTGCTCCTTTTTCCGAAAAGAGAAGAAAATTTGCGAAAAAAACTTATTGGGGAACACTATTCCGGCCATCCCTATGAATGTCCAATATTCAAAAGTCGCAACAGTGTGTTTTTTAGAAAATAGGCGACATTTTTCCAAATTTCGACTTTTGAAATATTAAAAAGGACTTTGCTCCTTTTTCCGAAAATGGTAGGAGATAGGAGAAAAAGAATTATTGGAGAATACTTTCAGGCCATTTCTATGAATGTGCAATATTCAAAAGTCTTAACAGTGTGTTTTTTTGAAAATAGGCGACATTCTTCCAAATTTCGACTTTTGAAATTTTAAAAAGGACTTTGCTCCTTTTTCCGACAATTGTAGGAGATAAGCGAAAAAACATTATTGGAGAACACTCTTCCGGCCATTTCTATGAATGTCCAATATTCAAAAGTCGCAACAGTGTGTTTTTTTGAAAATAGGCGACATTTTTCCAAATTTCGACTTTGAAATTTTAAAAAAGACTGCTCCTTTTTCCGAAAATGGTAGGAGATGGGAAAAAACAAACTATTTGGCCGGAAGGCCATCCCTATGAATGTCCTATAATTAAAAGTGTGTTTTTTTTTTGACAATAGGCGTCATTTTTCCAAATTTCGACTTTTCAAATTTTAAAAAAGACTTTGCTCCTTTTTCCGAAAATGGTAGAAGATAGGAGAAAAAGAATTATTGGAGAATACTTTCAGGCCATTTCTATGAATGTGCAATATTCAAAAGTCTTAACAGTGTGTTTTTTTGAAAATAGGCGACATTCTTCCAAATTTCGACTTTTGAAATTTTAAAAAGGACTTTGCTCCTTTTTCCGACAATTGTAGGAGATAAGCGAAAAAACATTATTGGAGAACACTCTTCCGGCCATTTCTATGAATGTCCAATATTCAAAAGTCGCAACAGTGTGTTTTTTTGAAAATAGGCGACATTTTTGCGAATTTCAACTTTTGAAATTTTAGAAAGGACTTTGCTCCTTTTTCCGAAAATGGTAGAAAATTTGCGAAAAAAATTATTGGGGAACACTATTCCGGCCATCCCTATGAATGTCCAATATTCAAAAGTCGCAAAAGTGTGTTTTTTTGAAAATAGGCGACGTTTTCCGAATTTCGACTTTTGAAATTTTAAAAAGGACCTTGCTCCTTTTTTCGAAAATGGTAGGAGATGGGCAAAAAACATTATATGGGAACACTCTTCCGGTCATTTCTATGAATTTCCAATATTCAAAATTCGCAACAGTGTGTTTTTTTTGAAAATAGGCGACATTTTTCCAAATTTCGACTTTGAAATTTTAAAAAAGACTGCTCCTTTTTCCGAAAATGGTAGGAGATGGGAAAAAACAAACTATTTGGCCGGAAGGCCATCCCTATGAATGTCCTATAATTAAAAGTGTGTTTTTTTTTTGACAATAGGCGTCATTTTTCCAAATTTCGACTTTTCAAATTTTAAAAAAGACTTTGCTCCTTTTTCCGAAAATGGTAGAAGATAGGAGAAAAAGAATTATTGGAGAATACTTTCAGGCCATTTCTATGAATGTGCAATATTCAAAAGTCTTAACAGTGTGTTTTTTTGAAAATAGGCGACATTCTTTCAAATTTCGACTTTTGAAATTTTAAAAAGGACTTTGCTCCTTTTTCCGACAATTGTAGGAGATAAGCGAAAAAACATTATTGGAGAACACTCTTCCGGCCATTTCTATGAATGTCCAATATTCAAAAGTCGCAACAGTGTGTTTTTTTGAAAATAGGCGACATTTTTGCGAATTTCAACTTTTGAAATTTTAGAAAGGACTTTGCTCCTTTTTCCGAAAATGGTAGAAAATTTGGGAAAAAAAATTATTGGGGAACACTATTCCGGCCATCCCTATGAATGTCCAATATTCAAAAGTGTGTTTTTTGACAATAGGCGACATTCTTCCAAATTTCGACTTTTCAAATTTTAAAAAGGACTTTGCTCCTTTTTCCGAAAAGAGAAGAAAATTTGCGAAAAAAACTTATTGGGGAACACTATTCCGGCCATCCCTATGAATGTCCAATATTCAAAAGTCGCAACAGTGTGTTTTTTAGAAAATAGGCGACATTTTTCCAAATTTCGACTTTTGAAATATTAAAAAGGACTTTGCTCCTTTTTCCGAAAATGGTAGGAGATGGGAAAAAAAAAAATATTTGGCCGGAAGGCCATCTTTATGAATGTCCAATATTCAAAAGTGTGTTTTTTGACAATAGGCGACATTTTTCCAAATTTCGACTTTTGAAATTTTAAAAAAGACTTTGCTCCTTTTTCCGAAAATGGTAGAAGAAAGGAGAAAAAGAATTATTGGAGAATACTTTCAGGCCATTTCTATGAATGTGCAATATTCAAAAGTCTTAACAGTGTGTTTTTTTGAAAATAGGCGACATTCTTCCAAATTTCGACTTTTGAAATTTTAAAAAGGACTTTGCTCCTTTTTCCGACAATTGTAGGAGATAAGCGAAAAAACATTATTGGAGAACACTCTTCCGGCCATTTCTATGAATGTCCAATATTCAAAAGTCGCAACAGTGTGTTTTTTTGAAAATAGGCGACATTTTTGCGAATTTCAACTTTTGAAATTTTAGAAAGGACTTTGCTCCTTTTTCCGAAAATGGTAGAAAATTTGCGAAAAAAATTATTGGGGAACACTATTCCGGTCATCCCTATGAATGTCCAATATTCAAAAGTCGCAAAAGTGTGTTTTTTTGAAAATAGGCGACGTTTTCCGAATTTCGACTTTTGAAATTTTAAAAAGGACCTTGCTCCTTTTTTCGAAAATGGTAGGAGATGGGCAAAAAACATTATATGGGAACACTCTTCCGGTCATTTCTATGAATTTCCAATATTCAAAATTCGCAACAGTGGTTTTTTTTTGAAAATAGGCGACATTTTTCCAAATTTCGACTTTGAAATTTTAAAAAAGACTGCTCCTTTTTCCGAAAATGGTAGGAGATGGGAAAAAACAAACTATTTGGCCGGAAGGCCATCCCTATGAATGTCCTATAATTAAAAGTGTGTTTTTTTTTTGACAATAGGCGTCATTTTTCCAAATTTCGACTTTTCAAATTTTAAAAAAGACTTTACTCCTTTTTCCGAAAATGGTAGAAGATAGGAGAAAAAGAATTATTGGAGAATACTTTCAGGCCATTTCTATGAATGTGCAATATTCAAAAGTCTTAACAGTGTGTTTTTTTGAAAATAGGCGACATTCTTCCAAATTTCGACTTTTGAAATTTTAAACAGGACTTTGCTCCTTTTTCCGACAATTGTAGGAGATAAGCGAAAAAACATTATTGGAGAACACTCTTCCGGCCATTTCTATGAATGTCCAATATTCAAAAGTTGCAACAATGTGTTTTTTTGAAAATAGGCGACATTTTTGCGAATTTCAACTTTTGAAATTTTAGAAAGGACTTTGCTCCTTTTTCCGAAAATGGTAGAAAATTTGCGAAAAAAATTATTGCGGAACACTATTCCGGCCATCCCTATGAATGTCCAATATTCAAAAGTGTGTTTTTTGACAATAGGCGACATTTTTCCAAATTTCGACTTTTCAAATTTTAAAAAGGACTTTGCTCCTTTTTCCGAAAAGAGAAGAAAATTTGCGAAAAAAACTTATTGGGGAACACTATTCCGGCCATCCCTATGAATGTCCAATATTCAAAAGTCGCAACAGTGTGTTTTTTAGAAAATAGGCTACATTTTTCCAAATTTGGACTTTTGAAATATTAAAAAGGACTTTGCTCCTTTTTCCGAAAATGGTAGGAGATGGGAAAAAAAATTATTTGGCCGAAAGGCCATCCTTATAAATGTCCAATATTCAAAAGTGTGTTTTTTTTGAAAATAGGCGACATTCTTCCAAATTTCGACTTTTGAAATTTTAAAAAGGACTTTGCTCCTTTTTCCGACAATTGTAGGAGATAAGCGAAAAAACATTATTGGAGAACATTCTTCCGGCCATTTCTATTAATGTCCAATATTCAAAAGTCGCAACAGTGTGTTTTTTTGAAAATAGGCGACATTTTTGCGAATTTCAACTATTGAAATTTTAGAAAGGACTTTGCTCCTTTTTCCGAAAATGGTAGAAAATTTGCGAAAAAAAATTATTGGGGAACACTATTCCGGCCATCCCTATGAATGTCCAATATTCAAAAGTGTGTTTTTTGACAAAAGGCGACATTCTTCCAAATTTCGACTTTTCAAATTTTAAAAAGGACTTTGCTCCTTTTTCCGAAAAGAGAAGAAAATTTGCGAAAAAAACTTATTGGGGAACACTATTCCGGCCATCCCTATGAATGTCCAATATTCAAAAGTCGCAACAGTGTGTTTTTTAGAAAATAGGCGACATTTTTCCAAATTTCGACTTTTGAAATATTAAAAAGGACTTTGCTCCTTTTTCCGAAAATGGTAGGAGATGGGAAAAAAAAATTATTTGGCCGGAAGGCCATCTTTATGAATGTCCAATATTCAAAAGTGTGTTTTTTGACAATAGGCGACATTTTTCCAAATTTCGACTTTTGAAATTTTAAAAAAGACTTTGCTCCTTTTTCCGAAAATGGTAGAAGATAGGAGAAAAAGAATTATTGGAGAATACTTTCAGGCCATTTCTATGAATGTGCAATATTCAAAAGTCTTAACAGTGTGTTTTTTTGAAAATAGGCGACATTCTTCCAAATTTCGACTTTTGAAATTTTAAAAAGGACTTTGCTCCTTTTTCCGACAATTGTAGGAGATAAGCGAAAAAACATTATTGGAGAACACTCTTCCGGCCATTTCTATGAATGTCCAATATTCAAAAGTCGCAACAGTGTGTTTTTTTGAAAATAGGCGACATTTTTGCGAATTTCAACTTTTGAAATTTTAGAAAGGACTTTGCTCCTTTTTCCGAAAATGGTAGAAAATTTGCGAAAAAAATTATTGGGGAACACTATTCCGGTCATCCCTATGAATGTCCAATATTCAAAAGTCGCAAAAGTGTGTTTTTTTGAAAATAGGCGACGTTTTCCGAATTTCGACTTTTGAAATTTTAAAAAGGACCTTGCTCCTTTTTTCGAAAATGGTAGGAGATGGGCAAAAAACATTATATGGGAACACTCTTCCGGTCATTTCTATGAATTTCCAATATTCAAAATTCGCAACAGTGGTTTTTTTTTGAAAATAGGCGACATTTTTCCAAATTTCGACTTTGAAATTTTAAAAAAGACTGCTCCTTTTTCCGAAAATGGTAGGAGATGGGAAAAAACAAACTATTTGGCCGGAAGGCCATCCCTATGAATGTCCTATAATTAAAAGTGTGTTTTTTTTTTGACAATAGGCGTCATTTTTCCAAATTTCGACTTTTCAAATTTTAAAAAAGACTTTACTCCTTTTTCCGAAAATGGTAGAAGATAGGAGAAAAAGAATTATTGGAGAATACTTTCAGGCCATTTCTATGAATGTGCAATATTCAAAAGTCTTAACAGTGTGTTTTTTTGAAAATAGGCGACATTTTTGCGAATTTCAACTATTGAAATTTTAGAAAGGACTTTGCTCCTTTTTCCGAAAATGGTAGAAAATTTGCGAAAAAAAATTATTGGGGAACACTATTCCGGCCATCCCTATGAATGTCCAATATTCAAAAGTGTGTTTTTTGACAAAAGGCGACATTCTTCCAAATTTCGACTTTTCAAATTTTAAAAAGGACTTTGCTCCTTTTTCCGAAAAGAGAAGAAAATTTGCGAAAAAAACTTATTGGGGAACACTATTCCGGCCATCCCTATGAATGTCCAATATTCAAAAGTGTGTTTTTTGACAATAGGCGACATTTTTCCAAATTTCGACTTTTCAAATTTTAAAAAGGACTTTGCTCCTTTTTCCGAAAAGAGAAGAAAATTTGCGAAAAAAACTTATTGGGGAACACTATTCCGGCCATCCCTATGAATGTCCAATATTCAAAAGTCGCAACAGTGTGTTTTTTAGAAAATAGGCTACATTTTTCCAAATTTGGACTTTTGAAATATTAAAAAGGACTTTGCTCCTTTTTCCGAAAATGGTAGGAGATGGGAAAAAAAATTATTTGGCCGAAAGGCCATCCTTATAAATGTCCAATATTCAAAAGTGTGTTTTTTTTGAAAATAGGCGACATTCTTCCAAATTTCGACTTTTGAAATTTTAAAAAGGACTTTGCTCCTTTTTCCGACAATTGTAGGAGATAAGCGAAAAAACATTATTGGAGAACACTCTTCCGGCCATTTCTATTAATGTCCAATATTCAAAAGTCGCAACAGTGTGTTTTTTTGAAAATAGGCGACATTTTTGCGAATTTCAACTATTGAAATTTTAGAAAGGACTTTGCTCCTTTTTCCGAAAATGGTAGAAAATTTGCGAAAAAAAATTATTGGGGAACACTATTCCGGCCATCCCTATGAATGTCCAATATTCAAAAGTGTGTTTTTTGACAAAAGGCGACATTCTTCCAAATTTCGACTTTTCAAATTTTAAAAAGGACTTTGCTCCTTTTTCCGAAAAGAGAAGAAAATTTGCGAAAAAAACTTATTGGGGAACACTATTCCGGCCATCCCTATGAATGTCCAATATTCAAAAGTCGCAACAGTGTGTTTTTTAGAAAATAGGCGACATTTTTCCAAATTTCGACTTTTGAAATATTAAAAAGGACTTTGCTCCTTTTTCCGAAAATGGTAGGAGATGGGAAAAAAAAATTATTTGGCCGGAAGGCCATCTTTATGAATGTCCAATATTCAAAAGTGTGTTTTTTGACAATAGGCGACATTTTTCCAAATTTCGACTTTTGAAATTTTAAAAAAGACTTTGCTCCTTTTTCCGAAAATGGTAGAAGATAGGAGAAAAAGAATTATTGGAGAATACTTTCAGGCCATTTCTATGAATGTGCAATATTCAAAAGTCTTAACAGTGTGTTTTTTTGAAAATAGGCGACATTCTTCCAAATTTCGACTTTTGAAATTTTAAAAAGGACTTTGCTCCTTTTTCCGACAATTGTAGGAGATAAGCGAAAAAACATTATTGGAGAACACTCTTCCGGCCATTTCTATGAATGTCCAATATTCAAAAGTCGCAACAGTGTGTTTTTTTGAAAATAGGCGACATTTTTGCGAATTTCAACTTTTGAAATTTTAGAAAGGACTTTGCTCCTTTTTCCGAAAATGGTAGAAAATTTGCGAAAAAAATTATTGGGGAACACTATTCCGGTCATCCCTATGAATGTCCAATATTCAAAAGTCGCAAAAGTGTGTTTTTTTGAAAATAGGCGACGTTTTCCGAATTTCGACTTTTGAAATTTTAAAAAGGACCTTGCTCCTTTTTTCGAAAATGGTAGGAGATGGGCAAAAAACATTATATGGGAACACTCTTCCGGTCATTTCTATGAATTTCCAATATTCAAAATTCGCAACAGTGGTTTTTTTTTGAAAATAGGCGACATTTTTCCAAATTTCGACTTTGAAATTTTAAAAAAGACTGCTCCTTTTTCCGAAAATGGTAGGAGATGGGAAAAAACAAACTATTTGGCCGGAAGGCCATCCCTATGAATGTCCTATAATTAAAAGTGTGTTTTTTTTTTGACAATAGGCGTCATTTTTCCAAATTTCGACTTTTCAAATTTTAAAAAAGACTTTACTCCTTTTTCCGAAAATGGTAGAAGATAGGAGAAAAAGAATTATTGGAGAATACTTTCAGGCCATTTCTATGAATGTGCAATATTCAAAAGTCTTAACAGTGTGTTTTTTTGAAAATAGGCGACATTCTTCCAAATTTCGACTTTTGAAATTTTAAACAGGACTTTGCTCCTTTTTCCGACAATTGTAGGAGATAAGCGAAAAAACATTATTGGAGAACACTCTTCCGGCCATTTCTATGAATGTCCAATATTCAAAAGTCGCAACAATGTGTTTTTTTGAAAATAGGCGACATTTTTGCGAATTTCAACTTTTGAAATTTTAGAAAGGACTTTGCTCCTTTTTCCGAAAATGGTAGAAAATTTGCGAAAAAAATTATTGCGGAACACTATTCCGGCCATCCCTATGAATGTCCAATATTCAAAAGTGTGTTTTTTGACAATAGGCGACATTTTTCCAAATTTCGACTTTTCAAATTTTAAAAAGGACTTTGCTCCTTTTTCCGAAAAGAGAAGAAAATTTGCGAAAAAAACTTATTGGGGAACACTATTCCGGCCATCCCTATGAATGTCCAATATTCAAAAGTCGCAACAGTGTGTTTTTTAGAAAATAGGCTACATTTTTCCAAATTTGGACTTTTGAAATATTAAAAAGGACTTTGCTCCTTTTTCCGAAAATGGTAGGAGATGGGAAAAAAAATTATTTGGCCGAAAGGCCATCCTTATAAATGTCCAATATTCAAAAGTGTGTTTTTTTTGAAAATAGGCGACATTCTTCCAAATTTCGACTTTTGAAATTTTAAAAAGGACTTTGCTCCTTTTTCCGACAATTGTAGGAGATAAGCGAAAAAACATTATTGGAGAACACTCTTCCGGCCATTTCTATTAATGTCCAATATTCAAAAGTCGCAACAGTGTGTTTTTTTGAAAATAGGCGACATTTTTGCGAATTTCAACTATTGAAATTTTAGAAAGGACTTTGCTCCTTTTTCCGAAAATGGTAGAAAATTTGCGAAAAAAAATTATTGGGGAACACTATTCCGGCCATCCCTATGAATGTCCAATATTCAAAAGTGTGTTTTTTGACAAAAGGCGACATTCTTCCAAATTTCGACTTTTCAAATTTTAAAAAGGACTTTGCTCCTTTTTCCGAAAAGAGAAGAAAATTTGCGAAAAAAACTTATTGGGGAACACTATTCCGGCCATCCCTATGAATGTCCAATATTCAAAAGTCGCAACAGTGTGTTTTTTAGAAAATAGGCGACATTTTTCCAAATTTCGACTTTTGAAATATTAAAAAGGACTTTGCTCCTTTTTCCGAAAATGGTAGGAGATGGGAAAAAAAAATTATTTGGCCGGAAGGCCATCTTTATGAATGTCCAATATTCAAAAGTGTGTTTTTTGACAATAGGCGACATTTTTCCAAATTTCGACTTTTGAAATTTTAAAAAAGACTTTGCTCCTTTTTCCGAAAATGGTAGAAGATAGGAGAAAAAGAATTATTGGAGAATACTTTCAGGCCATTTCTATGAATGTGCAATATTCAAAAGTCTTAACAGTGTGTTTTTTTGAAAATAGGCGACATTCTTCCAAATTTCGACTTTTGAAATTTTAAAAAGGACTTTGCTCCTTTTTCCGACAATTGTAGGAGATAAGCGAAAAAACATTATTGGAGAACACTCTTCCGGCCATTTCTATGAATGTCCAATATTCAAAAGTCGCAACAGTGTGTTTTTTTGAAAATAGGCGACATTTTTGCGAATTTCAACTTTTGAAATTTTAGAAAGGACTTTGCTCCTTTTTCCGAAAATGGTAGAAAATTTGCGAAAAAAATTATTGGGGAACACTATTCCGGCCACCCCTATGAATGTCCAATATTCAAAAGTGTGTTTTTTGACAATAGGCGACATTTTTCCAAATTTCGACTTTTCAAATTTTAAAAAGGACTTTGCTCCTTTTTCCGAAAAGAGAAGAAAATTTGCGAAAAAAACTTATTGGGAAACACTATTCCGGCCATCCCTATGAATGTCCAATATTCAAAAGTCGCAACAGTGTGTTTTTTAGAAAATAGGCTACATTTTTCCAAATTTGGACTTTTGAAATATTAAAAAGGACTTTGCTCCTTTTTCCGAAAATGGTAGGAGATGGGAAAAAAAAAATTATTTGGCCGAAAGGCCATCCTTATAAATGTCCAATATTCAAAAGTGTGTTTTTTTTTGACAATAGGCTACATTTTTCCAAATTTCGACTTTTGAAATTTTAAAAAGGACTTTGCTCCTTTTTCCGAAAATGGTTGGAGATGGGAAAAAACAAACTTTTTGGCCGGAAGGCCATCCCTATGAATGTCCTATATTCAAAAGTGTGTTTTTTTGACAATAGGCGACATTTTTCCAAATTTCGACTTTGAAATTTTAAAAAAGACTGCCCCTTTTTCCCAAAATATTTGAAGATGGGAGAAAAAGAATTATTGGAGAATACTTTCAGGCCATTTCTATGAATGTCCAATATTCAAAAGTCGCAACGGTGTGTTTTTTTGAAAATAGGCAACATTTTTCCAAATTTCGACTTTTGAAATTTTAAAAAAGACTTTGCTCCTTTTTCCGAAAATGGTAGAAGATGGGAGAAAAAGAATTATTGGAGAACACTCTTCCGGCCATTTCTATGAATGTCCAATATTCAAAAGTCGTAACAGTGTGTTTTTTTGAAAAGAGGCGACATTTTTCCAAATTTCTACTTTTGAAATTTAAAAAAAGACTTTGCTCCTTTTTCTGAAAATGGTAGGAGATGGGAAAAAACAAATTATTTGGCCGGAAGGCCATCCCTATGAATGTCCAATATTCAAAAGTGTGTTTTTTTGAAAATAGGCGACATTTTTCCAAATTTCGACTTTGAAATTTTAAAAAAGACCGCTCCTTTTTCCCAAAATTGTAGAAGATGGGAGAAAAAGAATTATTGGAGAATACTTTCAGGCCATTTCTATGAATGTGCAATATTCAAAAGTCTTAACAGTGTGTTTTTTTGAAAATAGCCGACATTCTTCCAAATTTCGACTTTTGAAATTTTAGAAAGGACTTTGCTCCTTTTTCCGAAAATGGTAGAAAATTTGCGAAAAAAAATTATTGGGGAACACTATTCCGGCCATCCCTATGAATGTCCAATATTCAAAAGTGTGTTTTTTGAAAAAAAGGCGACATTTTTCCAAATTTCGACTTTTGAAATTTTAAAAAGGACTTTGCTCCTTTTTCCGAAAATGGTAGGAGATGGGAAAAAACAAACTATTTGGCCGGAAGGCCATCCCTATGTATGTCCAATATTCAAAAGTGTGTTTTTTTGACAATAGGCGTCATTTTTCCAAATTTGGACTTTTCAAATTTTAAAAAGGACTTTGTTCCTTTTTCCGAAAATGGTAGGAGATGGGAGAAAAAACATTATTGGGGAACACTCTTCCGGCCATTTCTATGAATGTCCAATATTCAAAAGTCGCAAAAGTGTGTTTTTTTGAAAATAGGCGACATTTTTCCTAATTTCGACTTTTGAAATTTTAAAAAAGACTTTGCTCCTTTTTCCGAAAATGGTAGAAGATAGGAGAAAAAGAATTATTGGAGAATACTTGCAGGCCATTTCTATGAATGTGCAATATTCAAAAGTCTTAACAGTGTGTTTTTTTGAAAATAGGCGACATTTTTCCAAATTTCGACTTTTGAAATTTTAAAAAGGACTTTGCTCCTTTTTCCGAAAATGGTAGAAGATGGGAGAAAAAGAATTATTGGAGAACACTCTTCCGGCCATTTCTATGAATTTCCAAAACTCAAAAGTCGCAACAGTGTGTTTTTTTGAAAATAGGCGACATTTTTCCAAATTCCGACTTTTGAAATTTTAAAAAGGACTGCTCTTTTTTTCGAAAATGGTAGGAGATGGGCAACAAACATTATTGGGGAACACTCTTCCGGCCATTTCTATAAATGTCCAATATTCAAAAGTCTTAACAGTGTGTTTTTTTGAAAATTGACGACATTTTTCCATATTTGGGCTTTTGAAATTTTAAAAACGACTTTGCTCCTTTTTTCGAAAATGGCAGGAGATGGGCGAAAAAATATTATTGGGGAACACTTTTCCGGCCATTTCTATGAATGTCCAATATTTAAAAGTCGCAAAAGTGTATTTTTTTGAAAATAGGCGTCATTTTTCCAAACTTGGACTTTTGAAATTTTAAAAAGGACTGCTCTTTTTTTCGAAAATGGTAGGAGATGGGCAAAAAAAATTATTGGGGAACACTCTTCAGGCCATTTCTATGAATGTCCAATATTCAAAAGTCTTAACAGTGGGTTTTTTTTTGGCGACATTTTTCCATATTTGGACTTTTGAAATTTTAAAAAGGAATTTGCTCCTTTTTTCGAAAATGGTAGGAGATGGGCAAAAAACATTATTGGGGAACACTCTTCCGGCCATTTCTATGAATGTCCAATATTTAAAAGTCGCAAAAGTGTATTTTTTTTTGAAAATAGGCGACATTTTTCCAAATTTCGACTTTTGAAATTTTAAAAAGGACTGCTCCTTTTTTCGAAAATGGTAGGAGATGGGCAAAAAACATTATTGGGGAATACTCTTCCGGCAATTTATATGAATGTCCAATATTTCAAAGTCGCAAAAGTGTATTTTTTTGAAAGTAGGCGACATTTTTCCAAATTTCGACTTTTGAAATTTTAAAAAGGACTTTGCTCCTTTTTTCGAAAATGGCAGGAGACGGGAGAAAGAGAATTATTGGAGAATACTTTCAGGCCATTTCTATGAATGTCCAATATTCAATAGTCGCAAAAGTGTGTTTTTTTGAAAATAGGCGAAATTTTTCCAAATTTCGACTTTTGAAATTTTAAAAAGGACTTTGCTCCTTTTTCCGAAAATGTTAGAAAATTTGCGAAAAAAATTATTGGGGAACACTATTCCTGCCATCCCTATGAATTTCCAATATTCAAAAGTCGCAACAGTGTGTTTTTTTGAAAATAGGCGACATTTTTCCAAATTTCAACTTTTGAAATTTTAAAAAGGACTTTGCTTCTTTTTTCGAAAATGGCAGGAGATGGGGAACACTCTTCCGGCCATTTCTATGAATGTCCAATATTCAAAAGTCGCAACAGTGTGTTTTTTTGAAAAGAGGCGACATTTTTCTAAATTTCTACTTTTGAAATTTTATAAAGACTTTGCTCCTTTTTCCGAAAATGGTAGAAGATTGGAGAAAAAGAATTATTGGAGAACACTCTTCCGGCCATTTCTATGAATGTCCAATATTCAAAAGTCGTAACAGTGTGTTTTTTTGAAAATAGGCGACATTTTTCCAAATTTCTACTTTTGAAATTTAAAAAAAGACTTTGCTCCTTTTTCCGAAAATGGTAGGAGATAGGAAAAAACAAATTATTTGGCCGGAAGGCCATCCCTATGAATGTCCAATATTCAAAAGTGTGTTTTTTTGAAAAGAGGCGACATTTTTCTAAATTTCTACTTTTGAAATTTTATAAAGACTTTGCTCCTTTTTCCGAAAATGGTAGAAGATTGGAGAAAAAGAATTATTGGAGAACACTCTTCCGTCCATTTCTATGAATGTCCAATATTCAAAAGTCGCAAAAGTGTGTTTTTTTGAAAATAGGCGACATTTTTCCAAATTTCGACTTTTGAAATTTTAAAAAGACTTGGCTCCTTTTTCCGAAAATGGTAGAAGATAGGAGAAAAAGAATTATTGGAGAACACTTTCAGGCCATTTCTATGAATGTCCAATATTCAAAAGTCGCAAAAGTGTGTTTTTTTGAAAATAGGCGACATTTTTCCAAATTTCGACTTTTGAAATTTTAAAAAGACTTTGCTCCTTTTTCCGAAAATGGTAGAAGATAGGAGAAAAAGAATTATTGGAGAACACTTTCAGGCCATTTCTATGAATGTCCAATATTCAAAAGTCTTAACAGTGTGTTTTTTTGAAAATAGGCGACATTTTTCCATATTTCAACTTTTGAAATTTTAAAAAGGACTTTGCTCCTTTTTCCGAAGATGGTAAAAAAATTTCCGAAAAAAATTATTGGGGAACACTATTCCTGCCATCCCTATGAATTTCCAATATTCAAAAGTCGCAACAGTGTGTTTTTTTGAAAATAGGCGACATTTTTCCAAATTTCAACTTTTGAAATTTTAAAAAGGACTTTGCTTCTTTTTTCGAAAATGGCAGGAGATGGGGAACACTCTTCCGGCCATTTCTATGAATGTCCAATATTCAAAAGTCTTAACAGCGTGTTTTTTGAAAATAGGCGACATTTTTCCAAATTTCAACTTTTGAAATGTTAAAAAGGACCTTGCTCCTTTTTTCGAAAATGGTAGGAGATGGGCAAAAAACATTATTGGGGAACACTCTTCCGGCCATTTCTATGAATGTCCAATATTCAAAAGTCGCAAAAGTGTGTTTTTTTGAAAATAGGCGAAATTTTTCCAAATTTCGACTTTTGAAATTTTAAAAAGACTTTGCTCCTTTTTCCGAAAATGGTAAAAGATGATAGAAAAATAATTATTGGAGAACACTTTCAGGCCATTTCTAAGAATGTCCAATATTCAAAAGTCTTAACAGCGTGTTTTTTGAAAATAGGCGACATTTTTCCTAAATTCAACTTTTGAAATTTTAAAAAGGACTGCTCTTTTTTTCGAAAAAGGCAGGAGATGGGCGAAAAAATATTATTGGGGAACACTTTTCCGGCCATTTCTATGAATGTCCAATATTCAAAAGTCGCAAAAGTGTGTTTTTTTGAAAATAGGCGACATTTTTCCAAATTTCGACTTTTGAAATTTTAAAAAGACTTTGCTCCTTTTTCCGAAAATGGTAGAAGATAGGAGAAAAAGAATTATTGGAGAACACATTCAGGCCATTTCTATGAATGTCCAATATTCAAAAGTCTTAACAGCGTGTTTTTTGAAAATAGGCGACATTTTTCCAAATTTCAACTTTTGAAATGTTAAAAAGGACCTTGCTCCTTTTTTCGAAAATGGTGGGAGATGGGCAAAAAACATTATTGGGGAACACTCTTCCGGCCATTTCTATGAATTTCCAATATTCAAAAGTCGCAACAGTGTGTTTTTTTGAAAATAGGCGACATTTTTCCAAATTTCAACTTTTGAAATTTTAAAAAGGACTTTGTTCCTTTTTTCGAAAATGGCAGGAGATGGGCGAAAAAATATTATTGGGGAACACTCTTCCGGCCATTTCTATGAATTTTCAATATTCAAAAGTCGCAACAGTGTGTTTTTTTGAAAATAGGCGACATTTTTCCAAATTTCGACTTTTGAAATTTTAAAAAGACTTTGCTCCTTTTTCCGAAAATGGTAAAAGATGATAGAAAAAGAATTATTGGAGAACACTTTCAGGCCATTTCTAAGAATGTCCAATATTCAAAAGTCTTAACAGCGTGTTTTTTGAAAATAGGCGACATTTTTCCTAATTTCAACTTTTGAAATGTTAAAAAGGACCTTGCTCCTTTTTTCGAAAATGGTAGGAGATGGGCAAAAAACATTATTGGGGAACACTCTTCCGGCCATTTCTATGAATTTCCAATATTCAAAAGTCGCAACAGTGTGTTTTTTTGAAAATAGGCGACATTTTTCCGAATTTCGACTTTTGAAATTTTAAAAAAGACTGCTCCTTTTACCGAAAATGGTAGAAAATTTGCGAAAAAGAATTATAAGGGAACACTATTCCGGCCATCCCTATGAATGCCCAATATTCAAAAGTGTGGTTTTTTGACAATAGGCGACATTTTTCCAAATTTCGACTTTTGAAATTTTAAAAAGGACTTTGCTCCTTTTTCCGAAAATGTTAGAAAATTTGCGAAAAAAATTATTGGGGAACACTATTCCTGCCATCCCTATGAATTTACAATATTCAAAAGTCGCAACAGTGTGTTTTTTTGAAAATAGGCGACATTTTTCCAAATTTCAACTTTTGAAATTTTAAAAAGGACTTTGCTCCTTTTTTCGAAAATGGCAGGAGATGGGGAACACTCTTCCGGCCATTTCTATGAATGTCCAATATTCAAAAGTCGCAACAGTGTGTTTTTTTTTGAAAATAGGCGACATTTTTCCAAATTTCTACTTTTGAAATTTTAAAAAAGACTTTGCTCCTTTTTCCGAAAATGGTAGAAGATGGGAGAAAAAGAATTATTGGAGAACACTTTCCAATATTCAAAAGTTGCAACAGTGTGTTTATTTTGAAAATAGGCTACATTTTTCCAAATTTGGACTTTTGAAATGTTAAAATGGACTTTGGTCCTTTTTCCAAAAATGTAGGTGATGGGCGAAAAAACATTATTGGGGAACACTATTCCGGCCATTTCTATGAATGTCCAATATTCAAAAGTCTTAACAGTGTGTTTTTTTGAAAATAGGCGACATTTTTCCAAATTTCGACTTTTGAAATTTTAAAAAAGAAATTTATTCCTTTTTCCGAAAATGGTAAAAGATAGGAGAAAAAGAATTATTGGAGAATACTTTCAGGCCATTTCTATGAATGTCCAATATTCAAAAGTCTTAACAGTGTGTTTTTTTGAAAATAGGCGACATTTTTCCAAATTTCAACTTTTGAAATTTTAAAAAGGACTTTGCTCCTTTTTCCGAAAATGTTAGAAAATTTGCGAAAAAAAAAATTATTGGGGAACACTATTCCGGCCATTCCTATGAATGTCCAATATTCAAAAGTGTGTTTTTTTGACAATAGGCGACATTCTTCCAAATTTCGACTTTTGAAATTTTAAAAAGGACTTTGCTCCTTTTTCCGAAAATGTTAGAAAATTTGCGAAAAAAAATTATTGGGGAACACTATTCCGGCCATCCCTATGAATTTCCAATATTCAAAAGTCGCAAAAGTGTATTTTTTTGAAAATAGGCGACATTTTTCCAAATTTTGACTTTTGAAATTTTAAAAAGGACTTTGCTCCTTTTTTTCGAAAATGGTAGGAGATGGGCAAAAAACATTATTGGAGAACACTCTTCCGGCCATTTCTATGAATTTCCAATATTCAAAAGTCGCAAAAGTGTATTTTTTTGAAAATAGGCGACATTTTTCCAAATTTTGACTTTTGAAATTTTAAAAAGGACTTTGCTCCTTTTTTTCGAAAATGGTAGGAGATGGGCAAAAAACATTATTGGAGAACACTCCTCAGGCCATTTCTATGAATGTCCAATATTCAAAAGTCGCAACAGTGTGTTTTTTTGAAAAAAAAAGCGAAATTTTTCCAAATTTCGACTTTTGAAATTTTAAAAAGGACTTTGCTCCTTTTTCCGAAAATGTTAGAAAATTTGCGAAAAAAAATTATTGGGGAACACTATTCCGGCCATCCCTATGAATTTCCAATATTCAAAAGTCGCAACAGTGTGTTTTTTTGAAAATAGGCGACATTTTTCCAAATTTCGACTTTTGAAATTTTAAAAAACACTTTGCTTTTTTTTCCGAAAATGGTAGAAGATAGGAGAAAAAGAATTATTGGAGAATACTTTTAGGCCATTTCTATGAATGTCCAATATTCAAAAGTCTTAACAGTGTGTTTTTTTGAAAATAGGCGACATTTTTCCAAATTTCAACTTTTGAAATTTTAAAAAGGACTTTGCTCCTTTTTCCGAAGATGGTAAAAAAATTTGCGAAAAAAATTATTGGGGAACACTATTCCGGCCATTCCTATGAATGTCCAATATTCAAAAGTGTTTTTTTTTGACAATAGGCGACATTCTTCCAAATTTCGACTTTTGAAATTTTAAAAAGGACTTTGATCCTTTTTCCGAAAATGGTAGAAAATTTGCGAAAAAAAATTATTGGGGAACACTATTCCGGCCATTTCTATGAATGTCCAATATTCAAAAGTCGCAACAGTGTGTTTTTTTGAAAATAGGCTACATTTTTCCAAATTTGGACTTTTGATATGTTAAAAAGGACTTTGCTCCTTTTTCCAAAAATGGTAGGAGATGGTAAAAAACAAATTATTTGGCCGGAAGGCCATCCCTAAGTATGTCCAATATTCAAAAGTGTGTTTTTTTTACAATAGGCGACATTTTTCCAAATTTCGACTTTTGAAATTTTAAAAAACACTTTGCTTTTTTTTCCGAAAATGGTAGAAGATAGGAGAAAAAGAATTATTGGAGAATACTTTTAGGCCATTTCTATGAATGTCCAATATTCAAAAGTCTTAACAGTGTGTTTTTTTGGAAATAGGCGACATTTTTCCAAATTTCAACTTTTGAAATTTTAAAAAGGACTTTGCTCCTTTTTCCGAAGATGGTAAAAAAATTTGCGAAAAAAAATTATTGGGGAACACTATTCCGGCCATCCCTATGAATTTCCAATATTCAAAAGTCGCAACAGTGTGTTTTTTTGAAAATAGGCTACATTTTTCCAAATTTGGACTTTTGATATGTTAAAAAGGACTTTGCTCCTTTTTCCAAAAATGGTAGGAGATGGTAAAAAACAAATTATTTGGCCGGAAGGCCATCCCTATGTATGTCCAATATTCAAAAGTGTGTTTTTTTGACAATAGGCGTCATTTTTCCAAATTTGGACTTTTCAAATTTTAAAAAGGACTTTGCTCCTTTTTCCGAAAATGGTAGAAAATTTGGGAAAAAAAATTATTGGGGAACACTATTCCGGCCATCCCTATGAATTTCCAATATTCAAAAGTCGCAACAGTGTGTTTTTTTGAAAATAGGCTACATTTTTCCAAATTTGGACTTTTGATATGTTAAAAAGGACTTTGCTCCTTTTTCCAAAAATGGTAGGAGATGGTAAAAAACAAATTATTTGGCCGGAAGGCCATCCCTAAGTATGTCCAATATTCAAAAGTGTGTTTTTTTTACAATAGGCGACATTTTTCCAAATTTCGACTTTTGAAATTTTAAAAAGGACTTGGCTCCTTTTTTCGGAAATGGTAGAAAATTTGCGAAAAAAACTTATTGGGGAACACTATTCCGGCCATTCCTATGAATGTCCAATATTCAAAAGTGTTTTTTTTTTGACAATAGGCGACATTTTTCCAAATTTCGACTTTTGAAATGTTAAAAAGGACTTTGCTCCTTTTTCCGAAAATGGTAGAAAATTTGCGAAAAAAACTTATTGGGGAACACTATTCCGGCCATTTCTATGAATTTCCAATATTCAAAAGTCGCAACAGTGTGTTTTTTTGAAAATAGGCGACATTTTTCCGAATTTCGACTTTTGAAATTTTAAAAAAGACTGCTCCTTTTACCGAAAATGGTAGAAAATTTGCGAAAAAGAATTATAAGGGAACACTATTCCGGCCATCCCTATGAATGCCCAATATTCAAAAGTGTGGTTTTTAGACAATAGGCGACATTTTTCCAAATTTCGACTTTTGAAATTTTAAAAAGGACTTTGCTCCTTTTTCCGAAAATGTTAGAAAATTTGCGAAAAAAATTATTGGGGAACACTATTCCTGCCATCCCTATGAATTTACAATATTCAAAAGTCGCAACAGTGTGTTTTTTTGAAAATAGGCGACATTTTTCCAAATTTCAACTTTTGAAATTTTAAAAAGGACTTTGCTCCTTTTTTCGAAAATGGCAGGAGATGGGGAACACTCTTCCGGCCATTTCTATGAATGTCCAATATTCAAAAGTCGCAACAGTGTGTTTTTTTTTGAAAATAGGCGACATTTTTCCAAATTTCTACTTTTGAAATTTTAAAAAAGACTTTGCTCCTTTTTCCGAAAATGGTAGAAGATGGGAGAAAAAGAATTATTGGAGAACACTTTCCAATATTCAAAAGTTGCAACAGTGTGTTTATTTTGAAAATAGGCTACATTTTTCCAAATTTGGACTTTTGAAATGTTAAAATGGACTTTGGTCCTTTTTCCAAAAATGTAGGTGATGGGCGAAAAAACATTATTGGGGAACACTATTCCGGCCATTTCTATGAATGTCCAATATTCAAAAGTCTTAACAGTGTGTTTTTTTGAAAATAGGCGACATTTTTCCAAATTTCGACTTTTGAAATTTTAAAAAAGAAATTTATTCCTTTTTCCGAAAATGGTAAAAGATAGGAGAAAAAGAATTATTGGAGAATACTTTCAGGCCATTTCTATGAATGTCCAATATTCAAAAGTCTTAACAGTGTGTTTTTTTGAAAATAGGCGACATTTTTCCAAATTTCAACTTTTGAAATTTTAAAAAGGACTTTGCTCCTTTTTCCGAAAATGTTAGAAAATTTGCGAAAAAAAAAATTATTGGGGAACACTATTCCGGCCATTCCTATGAATGTCCAATATTCAAAAGTGTGTTTTTTTGACAATAGGCGACATTCTTCCAAATTTCGACTTTTGAAATTTTAAAAAGGACTTTGCTCCTTTTTCCGAAAATGTTAGAAAATTTGCGAAAAAAAATTATTGGGGAACACTATTCCGGCCATCCCTATGAATTTCCAATATTCAAAAGTCGCAAAAGTGTATTTTTTTGAAAATAGGCGACATTTTTCCAAATTTTGACTTTTGAAATTTTAAAAAGGACTTTGCTCCTTTTTTTCGAAAATGGTAGGAGATGGGCAAAAAACATTATTGGAGAACACTCTTCCGGCCATTTCTATGAATTTCCAATATTCAAAAGTCGCAAAAGTGTATTTTTTTGAAAATAGGCGACATTTTTCCAAATTTTGACTTTTGAAATTTTAAAAAGGACTTTGCTCCTTTTTTTCGAAAATGGTAGGAGATGGGCAAAAAACATTATTGGAGAACACTCCTCAGGCCATTTCTATGAATGTCCAATATTCAAAAGTCGCAACAGTGTGTTTTTTTGAAAAAAAAAGCGAAATTTTTCCAAATTTCGACTTTTGAAATTTTAAAAAGGACTTTGCTCCTTTTTCCGAAAATGTTAGAAAATTTGCGAAAAAAAATTATTGGGGAACACTATTCCGGCCATCCCTATGAATTTCCAATATTCAAAAGTCGCAACAGTGTGTTTTTTTGAAAATAGGCGACATTTTTCCAAATTTCGACTTTTGAAATTTTAAAAAACACTTTGCTTTTTTTTCCGAAAATGGTAGAAGATAGGAGAAAAAGAATTATTGGAGAATACTTTTAGGCCATTTCTATGAATGTCCAATATTCAAAAGTCTTAACAGTGTGTTTTTTTGAAAATAGGCGACATTTTTCCAAATTTCAACTTTTGAAATTTTAAAAAGGACTTTGCTCCTTTTTCCGAAGATGGTAAAAAAATTTGCGAAAAAAATTATTGGGGAACACTATTCCGGCCATTCCTATGAATGTCCAATATTCAAAAGTGTTTTTTTTTGACAATAGGCGACATTCTTCCAAATTTCGACTTTTGAAATTTTAAAAAGGACTTTGATCCTTTTTCCGAAAATGGTAGAAAATTTGCGAAAAAAAATTATTGGGGAACACTATTCCGGCCATTTCTATGAATGTCCAATATTCAAAAGTCGCAACAGTGTGTTTTTTTGAAAATAGGCTACATTTTTCCAAATTTGGACTTTTGATATGTTAAAAAGGACTTTGCTCCTTTTTCCAAAAATGGTAGGAGATGGTAAAAAACAAATTATTTGGCCGGAAGGCCATCCCTAAGTATGTCCAATATTCAAAAGTGTGTTTTTTTTACAATAGGCGACATTTTTCCAAATTTCGACTTTTGAAATTTTAAAAAACACTTTGCTTTTTTTTCCGAAAATGGTAGAAGATAGGAGAAAAAGAATTATTGGAGAATACTTTCAGGCCATTTCTATGAATGTCCAATATTCAAAAGTCTTAACAGTGTGTTTTTTTGGAAATAGGCGACATTTTTCCAAATTTCAACTTTTGAAATTTTAAAAAGGACTTTGCTCCTTTTTCCGAAGATGGTAAAAAAATTTGCGAAAAAAAATTATTGGGGAACACTATTCCGGCCATCCCTATGAATTTCCAATATTCAAAAGTCGCAACAGTGTGTTTTTTTGAAAATAGGCTACATTTTTCCAAATTTGGACTTTTGATATGTTAAAAAGGACTTTGCTCCTTTTTCCAAAAATGGTAGGAGATGGTAAAAAACAAATTATTTGGCCGGAAGGCCATCCCTATGTATGTCCAATATTCAAAAGTGTGTTTTTTTGACAATAGGCGTCATTTTTCCAAATTTGGACTTTTCAAATTTTAAAAAGGACTTTGCTCCTTTTTCCGAAAATGGTAGAAAATTTGGGAAAAAAAATTATTGGGGAACACTATTCCGGCCATCCCTATGAATTTCCAATATTCAAAAGTCGCAACAGTGTGTTTTTTTGAAAATAGGCTACATTTTTCCAAATTTGGACTTTTGATATGTTAAAAAGGACTTTGCTCCTTTTTCCAAAAATGGTAGGAGATGGTAAAAAACAAATTATTTGGCCGGAAGGCCATCCCTAAGTATGTCCAATATTCAAAAGTGTGTTTTTTTTACAATAGGCGACATTTTTCCAAATTTCGACTTTTGAAATTTTAAAAAGGACTTGGCTCCTTTTTTCGGAAATGGTAGAAAATTTGCGAAAAAAACTTATTGGGGAACACTATTCCGGCCATTCCTATGAATGTCCAATATTCAAAAGTGTTTTTTTTTTGACAATAGGCGACATTTTTCCAAATTTCGACTTTTGAAATGTTAAAAAGGACTTTGCTCCTTTTTCCGAAAATGGTAGAAAATTTGCGAAAAAAACTTATTGGGGAACACTATTCCGGCCATTCCTATGAATGTCCAATATTCAAAAGTGTTTTTTTTTTTGACAATAGGCGACATTTTTCCAAATTTCGACTTTTGAAATTTTAAAAAGGACTTGGCTCCTTTTTTCGGAAATGGCAGGAGATGGGCGAAAAAACATTATTGGGGAACACTCTTCCGGCCATTTCTATTAATGTCCAATCTTCAAAAGTCGCAAAAGTGTGTTTTTTTTTAAATAGGCGACATTTTTCCAAATTTCGACTTTTGAAATTTTAAAAAAGACTGCTCCTTTTTCCGAAAATGGGAGAAAATTTGCAAAAAAAAATTATTGGGGAACACTATTCCGGCCATCCCTATGAATGTCCAATATTCAAAAGTGTGTTTTTTTTACAATAGGCGACATTCTTCCAAATTTCGACTTTTGAAATTTTAAAAAGGACTTGGCTCCTTTTTCCGAAAATGTTAGAAAATTTGCGAAAAAAAATTATTGGGGAACACTATTCCGGCCATCCCTATGAATTTCCAATATTCAAAAGTCGCAAAAGTGTATTTTTTTGAAAATAGGCGACATTTTTCCAAATTTTGACTTTTGAAATTTTAAAAAGGACTTTGCTCCTTTTTTTCGAAAATGGTAGGAGATGGGCAAAAAAAATTATTGGAGAACACTCCTCAGGCCATTTCTATGAATGTCCAATATTCAAAAGTCGCAACAGTGTGTTTTTTTGAAAATAGGCGACATTTTTCCAAATTTCGACTTTTGAAATTTTAAAAAACACTTTGCTTTTTTTTCCGAAAATGGTAGAAGATAGGAGAAAAAGAATTATTGGAGAATACCTTCAGGCCATTTCTATGAATGTCCAATATTCAAAAGTCTTAACAGTGTGTTTTTTTGAAAATAGGCGACATTTTTCCAAATTTCAACTTTTGAAATTTTAAAAAGGACTTTGCTCCTTTTTCCGAAGATGGTAAAAAAATTTGCGAAAAAAATTATTGGGGAACACTATTCCGGCCATTCCTATGAATGTCCAATATTCAAAAGTGTTTTTTTTTGACAATAGGCGACATTCTTCCAAATTTCGACTTTTGAAATTTTAAAAAGGACTTTGCTCCTTTTTCCGAAAATGGTAGAAAATTTGCGAAAAAAAATTATTGGGGAACACTATTCCGGCCATTTCTATGAATGTCCAATATTCAAAAGTCGCAACAGTGTGTTTTTTTGAAAATAGGCTACATTTTTCCAAATTTGGACTTTTGATATGTTAAAAAGGACTTTGCTCCTTTTTCCAAAAATGGTAGGAGATGGTAAAAAACAAATTATTTGGCCGGAAGGCCATCCCTAAGTATGTCCAATATTCAAAAGTGTGTTTTTTTTACAATAGGCGACATTTTTCCAAATTTCAACTTTTGAAATTTTAAAAAGGACTTTGCTCCTTTTTCCGAAGATGGTAAAAAAATTTGCGAAAAAAAATTATTGGGGAACACTATTCCGGCCATCCCTATGAATTTCCAATATTCAAAAGTCGCAACAGTGTGTTTTTTTGAAAATAGGCTACATTTTTCCAAATTTGGACTTTTGATATGTTAAAAAGGACTTTGCTCCTTTTTCCAAAAATGGTAGGAGATGGTAAAAAACAAATTATTTGGCCGGAAGGCCATCCCTATGTATGTCCAATATTCAAAAGTGTGTTTTTTTGACAATAGGCGTCATTTTTCCAAATTTGGACTTTTCAAATTTTAAAAAGGACTTTGCTCCTTTTTCCGAAAATGGTAGAAAATTTGCGAAAAAAAATTATTGGGGAACACTATTCCGGCCATCCCTATGAATTTCCAATATTCAAAAGTCGCAAAAGTGTGTTTTTTTGAAAATAGGCGACATTTTTCCAAATTTCGACTTTTGAAATTTTAAAAAGGACTTTGCTCCTTTTTCCGAAAATGTTAGAAAATTTGCGAGCACTATTCCGGCCATCCCTATGAATTTCCAATATTCAAAAGTCGCAACAGTGTGTTTTTTTTAAAATAGGCGACATTTTTCCAAATTTCGACTTTTGAAATTTTAAAAAAGACTTTGCTCCTTTTTCCGAAAATGGTAGAAGATAGGAGAAAAAGAATTATTGGAGAGCACTTTTAGGCCATTTCTATGAATGTCAATATTCAAAAGTCTTAACAGTGTGTTTTTTTGAAAATAAGCGACATTTTTCCAAATTTCAACTTTTGAAATTTTAAAAAGGACTTTGCTCCTTTTTTCGAAAATGGCAGGAGATAGGAGAAAAAGAATTATTGGAGAACACTTTCAGGCCATTTCTATGAATGTCCAATATTCAAAAGTCTTAACAGTGTGTTTTTTTGAAAATAGGCGACATTTTTCCAAATTTCAACTTTTGAAATTTTAAAAAGGACTTTGCTCCTTTTTCCGAAGATGGTAAAAAAATTTGCGAAAAAAATTATTGGGGAACACTATTCCGGCCATTCCTATGAATGTCCAATATTCAAAAGTGTTTTTTTTTGACAATAGGCGACATTCTTCCAAATTTCGACTTTTGAAATTTTAAAAAGGACTTTGCTCCTTTTTCCGAAAATGGTAGAAAATTTGCGAAAAAAAATTATTGGGGAACACTATTCCGGCCATTTCTATGAATGTCCAATATTCAAAAGTCGCAACAGTGTGTTTTTTTGAAAATAGGCTACATTTTTCCAAATTTGGACTTTTGATATGTTAAAAAGGACTTTGCTCCTTTTTCCAAAAATGGTAGGAGATGGTAAAAAACAAATTATTTGGCCGGAAGGCCATCCCTAAGTATGTCCAATATTCAAAAGTGTGTTTTTTTTACAATAGGCGACATTTTTCCAAATTTCGACTTTTGAAATTTTAAAAAACACTTTGCTTTTTTTTCCGAAAATGGTAGAAGATAGGAGAAAAAGAATTATTGGAGAATACTTTCAGGCCATTTCTATGAATGTCCAATATTCAAAAGTCTTAACAGTGTGTTTTTTTGGAAATAGGCGACATTTTTCCAAATTTCAACTTTTGAAATTTTAAAAAGGACTTTGCTCCTTTTTCCGAAAATGTTAGAAAATTTCCGAAAAAAAATTATTGGGGAACACTATTCCGGCCATCCCTATGAATTTCCAATATTCAAAAGTCGCAAAAGTGTGTTTTTTTGAAAATAGGCGACATTTTTCCAAATTTCGACTTTTGAAATTTTAAAAAGGACTTTGCTCCTTTTTCCGAAAATGTTAGAAAATTTGCGAGCACTATTCCGGCCATCCCTATGAATTTCCAATATTCAAAAGTCGCAACAGTGTGTTTTTTTTTAAATAGGCGACATTTTTCCAAATTTCGACTTTTGAAATTTTAAAAAAGACTTTGCTCCTTTTTCCGAAAATGGTAGAAGATAGGAGAAAAAGAATTATTGGAGAGCACTTTTAGGCCATTTCTATGAATGTCAATATTCAAAAGTCTTAACAGTGTGTTTTTTTGAAAATAGGCGACATTTTTCCAAATTTCAACTTTTGAAATTTTAAAAAGGACTTTGCTCCTTTTTTCGAAAATGGCAGGAGATAGGAGAAAAAGAATTATTGGAGAACACTTTCAGGCCATTTCTATGAATGTCCAATATTCAAAAGTCTTAACAGTGTGTTTTTTTGAAAATAGGCGACATTTTTCCAAATTTCAACTTTTGAAATTTTAAAAAGGACTTTGCTCCTTTTTCCGAAGATGGTAAAAAAATTTGCGAAAAAAATTATTGGGGAACACTATTCCGGCCATTCCTATGAATGTCCAATATTCAAAAGTGTTTTTTTTTGACAATAGGCGACATTCTTCCAAATTTCGACTTTTGAAATTTTAAAAAGGACTTTGCTCCTTTTTCCGAAAATGGTAGAAAATTTGCGAAAAAAAATTATTGGGGAACACTATTCCGGCCATTTCTATGAATGTCCAATATTCAAAAGTCGCAACAGTGTGTTTTTTTGAAAATAGGCTACATTTTTCCAAATTTGGACTTTTGATATGTTAAAAAGGACTTTGCTCCTTTTTCCAAAAATGGTAGGAGATGGTAAAAAACAAATTATTTGGCCGGAAGGCCATCCCTAAGTATGTCCAATATTCAAAAGTGTGTTTTTTTTTACAATAGGCGACATTTTTACAAATTTCGACTTTTGAAATTTTAAAAAGGACTTGGCTCCTTTTTTCGGAAATGGTAGAAAATTTGCGAAAAAAAGTAATTGGGGAACACTATTCCGGCCATTCCTATGAATGTCCAATATTCAAAAGTGTTTTTTTTTTTGACAATAGGCGACATTTTTCCAAATTTCGACTTTTGAAATGTTAAAAAGGACTTTGCTCCTTTTTCCGAAAATGGTAGAAAATTTGCGAAAAAAACTTATTGGGGAACACTATTCCGGCCATTCCTATGAATGTCCAATATTCAAAAGTGTTTTTTTTTTGACAATAGGCGACATTTTTCCAAATTTCGACTTTTGAAATTTTAAAAAGGACTTGGCTCCTTTTTTCGGAAATGGCAGGAGATGGGCGAAAAAACATTATTGGGGAACACTCTTCCGGCCATTTCTATTAATGTCCAATCTTCAAAAGTCGCAAAAGTGTGTTTTTTTTTAAATAGGCGACATTTTTCCAAATTTCGACTTTTGAAATTTTAAAAAAGACTGCTCCTTTTTCCGAAAATGGGAGAAAATTTGCAAAAAAAAATTATTGGGGAACACTATTCCGGCCATCCCTATGAATGTCCAATATTCAAAAGTGTGTTTTTTTTACAATAGGCGACATTTTTCCAAACTTGGACTTTTGAAATTTTAAAAAGGACTTTGCTTCTTTTTTCGAAAATGGTAGGAGATGGGCGGAAAAACATTATTGGGGAACACTCTTCCGGTCATTTCTATGAATGTCCAATATTCAAAAGTCGTAACAGTGTGGTTTTTTGAAAAAAAGCGAAATTTTTCCAAATTTCGACTTTTGAAATTTTAAAAAGGACTTTGCTCCTTTTTCCGAAAATGGTAAAAAAATTTGCAAAAAAAAATTATTGGGGAACACTATTCCGGCCATCCCTATGAATGTCCAATATTCAAAAGTGTGTTTTTTTTACAATAGGCGACATTTTTCCAAACTTGGACTTTTGAAATTTTAAAAAGGACTTTGCTTCTTTTTTCGAAAATGGTAGGAGATGGGCGGAAAAACATTATTGGGGAATACTCTTCCGGCCATTCCTATGAATGTCCAATATTCAAAAGTGTGTTTTTTTGACAATAGGCGACATTCTTCCAAATTTCGACTTTTGAAATTTTAAAAAGGACTTTGCTCCTTTTTCCGAAAATGGTAGAAAATTTGGGAAAAAAAATTATTGGGGAACACTATTCCGGCCATTCCTATGAATGTCCAATATTCAAAAGTGTGTTTTTTTGACAATAGGCGACATTTTTCCAAATTTCGACTTTTGAAATTTTAAAAAGGACTTGGCTCCTTTTTTCGGAAATGGCAGGAGATAGGCGAAAAAAAATTATTGGGGAACACTCTTCCGGCTATTCCTATGAATTTCCAATATTCAAAAGTGTGTTTTTTTTACAATAGGCGACATTTTTCCAAACTTGGACTTTTGAAATTTTAAAAAGGACTTTGCTTCTTTTTTCGAAAATGGTAGGAGATGGGCGGAAAAACATTATTGGGGAATACTCTTCCGGCCATTCCTATGAATGTCCAATATTCAAAAGTGTGTTTTTTTGACAATAGGCGACATTCTTCCAAATTTCGACTTTTGAAATTTTAAAAAGGACTTTGCTCCTTTTTCCGAAAATGGTAGAAAATTTGGGAAAAAAAATTATTGGGGAACACTATTCCGGCCATTCCTATGAATGTCCAATATTCAAAAGTGTGTTTTTTTGACAATAGGCGACATTTTTCCAAATTTCAACTTTTGAAATTTTAAAAAGGACTTTGCTCCTTTTTCCGAAGATGGTAAAAAAATTTGCGAAAAAAATTATTGGGGAACACTATTCCGGCCATTCCTATGAATGTCCAATATTCAAAAGTGTTTTTTTTTGACAATAGGCGACATTCTCCCAAATTTCGACTTTTGAAATTTTAAAAAGGACTTTGCTCCTTTTTTCGAAAATGGTAGGAGATGGGCGGAAAAACATTATTGGGGAATACTCTTCCGGCCATTCCTATGAATGTCCAATATTCAAAAGTGTGTTTTTTTTTGACAATAGGCGACATTCTTCCAAATTTCGACTTTTGAAATTTTAAAAAGGACTTTGCTCCTTTTTCGAAAATGGTAGAAAATTTGGGAAAAAAAAATAATTGGGGAACACTATTCCGGCCATTCCTATGAATGTCCAATATTCAAAAGTGTGTTTTTTTGACAATAGGCGACATTTTTCCAAATTTCGACTTTTGAAATTTTAAAAAGGACTTGGCTCCTTTTTTCGGAAATGGCAGGAGATAGGCGAAAAAAAATTATTGGGGAACACTCTTCCGGCTATCCCTATGAATTTCCAATATTCAAAAGTCGCAACAGTGTGTTTTTTTGAGAATAGGCGACATTTTTCCAAATTTCGACTTATGAAATTTTAAAAACGACTTTGCTTCTTTTTCCGAAAATGGTAGAAGATAGGAGAAAAAGAATTATTGGAGAACACTCCTCAAGCCATTTCTATGAATGTCCAATCTTCAAAAGTCGCAAAAGTGTGTTTTTTTTACAATAGGCGACATTTTTCCAAACTTGGACTTTTGAAATTTTAAAAAGGACTTTGCTTCTTTTTTCGAAAATGGTAGGAGATGGGCGGAAAAACATTATTGGGGAACACTCTTCCGGCTATCCCTATGAATTTCCAATATTCAAAAGTCGCAACAGTGTGTTTTTTTGAAAATAGGCAACATTTTTCCAAATTTCGACTTTTGAAATTTTAAAAAAGACTTTGCTTCTTTTTCCGAAAATGGTAGAAGATAGGAGAAAAAGAATTATTGGAGAACACTCCTCAAGCCATTTCTATGAATGTCCAATCTTCAAAAGTCGTAAAAGTGTGTTTTTTTGAAAATAGGCGACATTTTTCCAAATTTCGACTTTTGAAATTTTAAAAAGGACTTTGCTTCTTTTTTCGAAAATGGTAGGAGATGGGCGGAAAAACATTATTGGGGAACACTATTCCGGCCATCCCTATGAATGTCCAATATTCAAAAGTGTGTTTTTTTTATTATAGGCGACATTTTTCCAAACTTGGACTTTTGAAATTTTAAAAAGGACTTTGCTTCTTTTTTCGATAATGGTAGGAGATGGGCGGAAAAACATTATTGGGGAACACTATTCCGGCTATCCCTATGAATTTCCAATATTTAAAAGTCTTAACAGTGTGTTTTTTTGAAAATAGGCGACATTTTTCCAAATTTCAACTTTTGAAATTTTAAAAAGGACTTTGCTCCTTTTTCCGAAGATGGTAAAAAAATTTGCGAAAAAAATTATTGGGGAACACTATTCCGGCCATTCCTATGAATGTCCAATATTCAAAAGTGTTTTTTTTTGACAATAGGCGACATTCTTCCAAATTTCGACTTTTGAAATTTTAAAAAGGACTTTGCTCCTTTTTCCGAAAATGGTAGAAAATTTGCGAAAAAAAATTATTGGGGAACACTATTCCGGCCATTTCTATGAATGTCCAATATTCAAAAGTCGCAACAGTGTGTTTTTTTGAAAATAGGCTACATTTTTCCAAATTTGGACTTTTGATATGTTAAAAAGGACTTTGCTCCTTTTTCCAAAAATGGTAGGAGATAGTAAAAAACAAATTATTTGGCCGGAAGGCCATCCCTAAGTATGTCCAATATTCAAAAGTGTGTTTTTTTTACAATAGGCGACATTTTTCCAAATTTCGACTTTTGAAATTTTAAAAAGGACTTGGCTCCTTTTTTCGGAAATGGTAGAAAATTTGCGAAAAAAACTTATTGTGGAACACTATTCCGGCCATTCCTATGAATGTCCAATATTCAAAAGTGTTTTTTTTTGACAATAGGCGACATTTTTCCAAATTTCGACTTTTGAAATGTTAAAAAGGACTTTGCTCCTTTTTCCGAAAATGGTAGAAAATTTGCGAAAAAAACTTATTGGGGAACACTATTCCGGCCATTCCTATGAATGTCCAATATTCAAAAGTGTTTTTTTTTTGACAATAGGCGACATTTTTCCAAATTTCGACTTTTGAAATTTTAAAAAAGACTTGGCTCCTTTTTTCGGAAATGGCAGGAGATGGGCGAAAAAACATTATTGGGGAACACTCTTCCGGCCATTTCTATTAATGTCCAATCTTCAAAAGTCGCAAAAGTGTGTTTTTTTTTAAATAGGCGACATTTTTCCAAATTTCGACTTTTGAAATTTTAAAAAAGACTGCTCCTTTTTCCGAAAATGGGAGAAAATTTGCAAAAAAAAATTATTGGGGAACACTATTCCGGCCATCCCTATGAATGTCCAATATTCAAAAGTGTGTTTTTTTTACAATAGGCGACATTTTTCCAAACTTGGACTTTTGAAATTTTAAAAAGGACTTTGCTTCTTTTTTCGAAAATGGTAGGAGATGGGCGGAAAAACATTATTGGGGAACACTCTTCCGGTCATTTCTATGAATGTCCAATATTCAAAAGTCGTAACAGTGTGGTTTTTTGAAAAAAAGCGAAATTTTTCCAAATTTCGACTTTTGAAATTTTAAAAAGGACTTTGCTCCTTTTTCCGAAAATGGTAAAAAAATTTGCAAAAAAAAATTATTGGGGAACACTATTCCGGCCATCCCTATGAATGTCCAATATTCAAAAGTGTGTTTTTTTTACAATAGGCGACATTTTTCCAAACTTGGACTTTTGAAATTTTAAAAAGGACTTTGCTTCTTTTTTCGAAAATGGTAGGAGATGGGCGGAAAAACATTATTGGGGAATACTCTTCCGGCCATTCCTATGAATGTCCAATATTCAAAAGTGTGTTTTTTTGACAATAGGCGACATTCTTCCAAATTTCGACTTTTGAAATTTTAAAAAGGACTTTGCTCCTTTTTCCGAAAATGGTAGAAAATTTGGGAAAAAAAATTATTGGGGAACACTATTCCGGCCATTCCTATGAATGTCCAATATTCAAAAGTGTGTTTTTTTGACAATAGGCGACATTTTTCCAAATTTCGACTTTTGAAATTTTAAAAAGGACTTGGCTCCTTTTTTCGGAAATGGCAGGAGATAGGCGAAAAAAAATTATTGGGGAACACTCTTCCGGCTATCCCTATGAATTTCCAATATTCAAAAGTCGCAACAGTGTGTTTTTTTGAGAATAGGCGACATTTTTCCAAATTTCGACTTATGAAATTTTAAAAAAGACTTTGCTTCTTTTTCCGAAAATGGTAGAAGATAGGAGAAAAAGAATTATTGGAGAACACTCCTCAAGCCATTTCTATGAATGTCCAATCTTCAAAAGTCGCAAAAGTGTGTTTTTTTTACAATAGGCGACATTTTTCCAAACTTGGACTTTTGAAATTTTAAAAAGGACTTTGCTTCTTTTTTCGAAAATGGTAGGAGATGGGCGGAAAAACATTATTGGGGAACACTCTTCCGGCTATCCCTATGAATTTCCAATATTCAAAAGTCGCAACAGTGTGTTTTTTTGAAAATAGGCGACATTTTTCCAAATTTCGACTTTTGAAATTTTAAAAAAGACTTTGCTTCTTTTTCCGAAAATGGTAGAAGATAGGAGAAAAAGAATTATTGGAGAACACTCCTCAAGCCATTTCTATGAATGTCCAATCTTCAAAAGTCGTAAAAGTGTGTTTTTTTGAAAATAGGCGACATTTTTCCAAATTTCGACTTTTGAAATTTTAAAAAGGACTTTGCTTCTTTTTTCGAAAATGGTAGGAGATGGGCGGAAAAACATTATTGGGGAACACTATTCCGGCCATCCCTATGAATGTCCAATATTCAAAAGTGTGTTTTTTTTATTATAGGCGACATTTTTCCAAACTTGGACTTTTGAAATTTTAAAAAGGACTTTGCTTCTTTTTTCGATAATGGTAGGAGATGGGCGGAAAAACATTATTGGGGAACACTATTCCGGCTATCCCTATGAATTTCCAATATTCAAAAGTCTTAACAGTGTGTTTTTTTGAAAATAGGCGACATTTTTCCAAATTTCAACTTTTGAAATTTTAAAAAGGACTTTGCTCCTTTTCCGAAAATGTTAGAAAATTTGCGAAAAAAAATTATTGGGGAACACTATTCCGGCCTTCCCTATGAATTTCCAATACTCAAAAGTCGCAAAAGTGTATTTTTTTGAAAAAAAGCGAAATTTTTCCAAATTTCGACTTTTGAAATTTTAAAAAGGACTTTGCTCCTTTTTCCGAAAATGTTAAAAAAAGTTTGCGAAAAAAACTTATTGGGGAACACTATTCCGGCCATTTCTATGAATGTCCAATATTCAAAAGTCGCAACAGTGTGTTTTTTTGAAAATAGGCTACATTTTTCCAAATTTGGACTTTTGATATGTTAAAAAGGACTCTGCTTCTTTTTCCAAAAATGGTAGAAGATGGTAAAAAACAAATTATTTGGCCGGAAGGCCATCCCTATGAATGTCCAATATTCAAAAGTGTGTTTTTTTGACAATAGGCGACATTTTTCCAAATTTCGACTTTTGAAATTTTAAAAAGGACCTGGCTCCTTTTTTCGGAAATGGTTGGAGATGGGCGAAAAAACATTATTGGAGAACACTCCTCAGGCCATTTCTATGAATGTCCAATCTTCAAAAGTCGCAAAAGTGTGTTTTTTTGAAAATAGGCGACATTTTTCTAAATTTCGACTTTTGAAATTTTAAAAAAGACTGCTCCTTTTTCCGAAAATGGTAGGAAATGGGAAAAAACAAATTATTTGGCCGAAAGGCCATCCTTATGAATGTCCAATATTCAAAATTGTGTTTTTTTGACAATAGGCGACATTTTTCCAAATTTCGACTTTTGAAATTTTAAAAAGGACTTTGCTCCTTTTTCCGAAAATGGTAGGAGATGGGCGAAAAAACATTAGTGGGGAACACTCTTCTGGCCATTTTTATAAATGTCCAATATTCAAAAGTCGCAAAAGTGTGTTTTTTGAAATTAGGCGACATTTTTCCAAATTTCGACTTTTGAAATTTTAAAAAGGACTTTGATCCTTTTTCCGAAAATGGTAGAAAATTTGGGGAAAAAAATTATTGGGGAATACTATTCCGGCCATTTCTATGAATGTCCAATATTCAAAAGTCGCAACAGTGTGTTTTTTTGAAAATAGGCGACATTTTTCCAAATTTCAACTTTTGAAATTTTAAAAAGGACTTTGCTCCTTTTTCCAAAAATAGTAAAAAAATTTGCGAAAAAAACTTATTGGGGAACACTATTCCGGCCATTCCTATGAATGTCCAATATTCAAAAGTGTGTTTTTTTGACAATAGGCGACATTCTTCCAAATTTCGACTTTTGAAATTTTAAAAAAGACTTTGCCTTTTTTCCGAAAATGGTAGAAGATGAGAGAAAAAGAATTATTGGAGAATACTTTTAGGCCATTTCTATGAATGTCCAATATTCAAAAGTCGCAACAGTGTGTTTTTTTGAAAATAGGCGACATTTTTCCAAATTTCAACTTTTGAAATTTTAAAAAGGACTTTGCTCCTTTTTCCGAAAATGGTAAAAAAATTTGCGAAAAAAACTTATTGGGGAACACTATTCCGGCCATTCCTATGAATGTCCAATATTCAAAAGTGTGTTTTTTGGACAATAGGCGACATTCTTCCAAATTTCGACTTTTGAAATTTTAAAAAGGACTTTGCTCCTTTTTCCGAAAATGGTAGGAGATGGGCGAAAAAACATTAGTGGGGAACACTCTTCTGGCCATTTCTATAAATGTCCAATATTCAAAAGCCGCAAAAGTGTGTTTTTTTGAAAATAGACGACATTTTTCCGAATTTCGACTTTTGAAATTTTAGAAAGGACTTTGTTCCTTTTTCCAAAAATGGTAAAAAATTTGCGAACAAAAATTATTGGGGAAAACTATTCCGGCCATCCCTATGAATTTCCAATTTTCAAAAGTCGCAACAGTGTGTTTTTTTGAAAATAGGCGACATTTTTCCAAATTTCGACTTTTGAAATTTTAAAAAAGACTTTGCCTTTTTTCCGAAAATGGTAGAAGATGAGAGAAAAATAATTATTGGAGAATACTTTCAGGCCATTTCTATGAATGTCCAATATTCAAAAGTCTTAACAGTGTGTTTTTTTGAAAATAGGCGACATTTTTCCAAATTTCAACTTTTGAAATTTTAAAAAGGACTTTGCTCCTTTTGCGAAAATGTTAGAAAATTTGCGAAAAAATTATTGGGGAATACTATTCCGGCCATTTCTATGAATGTCCAATATTCAAAAGTCGCAACAGTGTGTTTTTTTGAAAATAGGCGACATTTTTCCAAATTTCAACTTTTGAAATTTTAAAAAGGACTTTGCTCCTTTTTCCGAAAATGGTAAAAAAATTTGCGAAAAAAACTTATTGGGGAACACTATTCCGGCCTTTCCTATGAATGTCCAATATTCAAAAGTGTGTTTTTTTGACAATAGGCGACATTCTTCCAAATTTCGACTTTTGAAATTTTAAAAAGGACTTTGCTCCTTTTTCCGAAAATGGTAGAAAATTTGCGAAAAAAAATTATTGGGGAACACTATTCCGGCCATTTCTATGAATGTCCAATATTCAAAAGCCGCAACAGTGTGTTTTTTTGAAAATAGGCTACATTTTTCCAAATTTGGACTTTAGATATGTTAAAAAGGACTTTGCTCCTTTTTCCAAAAATGGTAGGAGATAGGAGAAAAAGAATTATTGGAGAACACTCCTCAAGCCATTTCTATGAATGTCCAATCTTCAAAAGTCGCAAAAGTGTGTTTTTTTGAAAATAGGCGACATTTTTCCAAATTTCGACTTTTGAAATTTTAAAAAGGACTTTGCTTCTTTTTTCGAAAATGGTAGGAGAGGGGCGGAAAAACATTATTGGGGAACACTATTCCGGCCATCCCTATGAATGTCCAATATTCAAAAGTGTGTTTTTTTTATTATAGGCGACATTTTTCCAAACTTGGACTTTTGAAATTTTAAAAAGGACTTTGCTTCTTTTTTCGAAAATGGTAGAAGATGGGCGGAAAAGCATTATTGGGGAACACTATTCCGGCCATCCCTATGAATTTCCAATACTCAAAAGTCGCAAAAGTGTATTTTTTTGAAAAAAAGCGAAATTTTTCCAAATTTCGACTTTTGAAATTTTAAAAAGGACTTTGCTCCTTTTTCCGAAAATGGTAAAAAAAAAATTTGCGAAAAAAACTTATTGGGGAAACCTATTCCGGCCATTTCTATGAATGTCCAATATTCAAAAGTCGCAACAGTGTGTTTTTTTGAAAATAGGCTACATTTTTCCAAATTTGGACTTTTGATATGTTAAAAAGGACTCTGCTTCTTTTTCCAAAAATGGTAGAAGATGGTAAAAAACAAATTATTTGGCCGGAAGGCCATCCCTATGAATGTCCAATATTCAAAAGTGTGTTTTTTTGACAATAGGCGACATTTTTCCAAATTTCGACTTTTGAAATTTTAAAAAGGACTTGGCTCCTTTTTTCGGAAATGGCAGGAGATGGGCGAAAAAACATTATTGGGGAACACTCTTCCGGCCATTTCTATTAATGTCCAATCTTCAAAAGTCGCAAAAGTGTGTTTTTTTTAAAATAGGCGACATTTTTCCAAATTTCGACTTTTGAAATTTTAAAAAAGACTGCTCCTTTTTCCGAAAATGGTAGAAAATTTGCAAAAAAAAATTATTGGGGAACACTATTCCGGCCATCCCTATGAATGTCCAATATTCAAAAGTGTGTTTTTTTTACAATAGGCGACATTTTTCCAAACTTGGACTTTTGAAATTTTAAAAAGGACTTTGCTTCTTTTTTCGAAAATGGTAGGAGATGGTCGGAAAAACATTATTGGAGAACACTCCTCAGGCCATTTCTATGAATGTCCAATATTCAAAAGTCGCAAAAGTGTGTTTTTTTGAAAATAGGCGTCATTTTTCCAAATTTCGACTTTTGAAATTTTAAAAAAGACTGCTCCTTTTTCCGAAAATGGTAGAAAATTTGCGAAAAAAAATTATTGGGGAACACTATTCCGGCTATCCCTATGAATTTCCAATATTCAAAAGTCGCAACAGTGTGTTTTTTTGAAAATAGGCGACATTTTTCCAAATTTCGACTTTTGAAATTTTAAAAAAGACTTTGCTTCTTTTTCCGAAAATGGTAGAAGATAGGAGAAAAAGAATTATTGAAGAACACTCCTCAGGCCATTTCTATGAATGTCCAATCTTCAAAAGTCGCAAAAGTGTGTTTTTTTGAAAATAGGCGACATTTTTCCAAATTTTGACTTTTGAAATTTTAAAAAGGACTTTGCTCGTTTTTTCGAAAATGGTAGGAGATAGGCGAAACAAAATTATTGGGGAACACTCCTCAGGCCATTTCTATGAATGTCCAATATTCAAAAGTCGCAACAGTGTGTTTTTTTGAAAAAAAACGAAATTTTTCGAAATTTCGACTTTTGAAATTTTAAAAAGGACTTTGCTTCTTTTTCCGAAAATGGTCAAAAAATTTGCGAAAAAAACTTATTGGGAAACACTATTCCGGCCATTTCTATGAATGTCCAATATTCAAAAGTCGCAACAGTGTGTTTTTTTGAAAATAGGCTACATGTTTCCAAATTTGGACTTTTGATATGTTAAAAAGGACTCTGCTCCCTTTTCCAAAAATGGTAGGAGATGGTGAAAAACAAATTATTTGGCCGAAAGGCCATCCCTATGAATGTCCAATATTCAACAGTGTGTTTTTTTGACAATAGGCGACATTTTTCCAAATTTTGACTTTTTAAATTTTAAAAAGGACTGCTCCTTTTTCCGAAAATGGTAGAAAATTTGCAAAAAAAATTATTGGGGAACACTCTTCCAGCCATTTCTATGAATGTCCAATCTTCAAAAGTCGCAAAAGTGTGTTTTTTTGAAAATAGGCGACATTTTTCTAAATTTCGACTTTTGAAATTTTAAAAAAGACTGCTCCTTTTTCCGAAAATGGTAGAAAATTTGCAAAAAAAAATTATTGGGGAACACTATTCCGGCCATTTCTATGAATGTCCAATATTCAAAAGTCGCAACAGTGTGTTTTTTTGAAAATAGGCTACATTTTTCCAAATTTGGACTTTTGATATGTTAAAAAGGACTCTGCTCCCTTTTCCAAAAATGGTAGGAGATGGTAAAAAACAAATTATTTGGCCGAAAGGCCATCCCTATGAATGTCCAATATTCAACAGTGTGTTTTTTTGACAATAGGCGACATTTTTCAAATTTCGACTTTTGAAATTTTAAAAAGGACCTGGCTCCTTTTTTCGGAAATGGCAGGAGATGGGCGAAAAAACATTATTGGGGAACACTCTTCCAGCCATTTCTATGAATGTCCAATCTTCAAAAGTCGCAAAAGTGTGTTTTTTTGAAAATAGGCGACATTTTTCTAAATTTCGACTTTTGAAATTTTAAAAAGGACTTTGCTCCTTTTTTCGAAAATGGTAGGAGATGGGCGGAAAAACATTATTGGGGAACACTCCTCAGGCCATTTCTATGAATGTCCAATATTCAAAAGTCGCAACAGTGTGTTTTTTTGACAATAGGCTACATTTTTCCAAATTTGGACTTTTGAAATGTTAAAAAGGGGTATGCTCCTTTTTCCGAAAATGGTAGGAAATGGGAAAAAACAAATTATTTGGCCGGAAGGCCATCCTTATGAATGTCCAATATTCAAAATTGTGTTTTTTTGAAAATAGGCGACATTTTTCCAAATTTGGACTTTTGAAATTTTAAAAAGGACTTTGCTCCTTTTTCCGAAAATGGTAGGAGATGGGCGAAAAAACATTATTGGGGAACACTCTTCTGGCCATTTCTATAAATGTCCAATATTCAAAAGTCGCAAAAGTGTGTTTTTTGAAAATAGGCGACATTTTTCCAAATTTCGACTTTTGAAATTTTAAAAAGGACTTTGATCCTTTTTCGGGGGAATGGGCCAGTGCACTCAGGGCAAAGTTGTTGATTGCTCTCAACCTGGCGAGAAGCCAGCAGCGATCCCTGAAAATGGACTGGTCAAGCTGACATACTGCCTCCCCGTGGCGCCCCTGGATAGCCCCTACAGCACCCGCTTAGAGGTGAACCAAAGTGTGCAGCGAATCCCCTCTGCCCAGGGGTCTAAACCAGGACCCGGTCCTCCAGGTTTCGGGGGTTGTGCGTGGGGGTAACTTCCCTACCGTGTAAAAACACACTAGTTTCGACACAACAACAAGGAATAAATATAAATATGGATGACTTTATTGCTGACGACCAGGAACAACGAAATAAGGACAACGATTTTCGGTTCTGCACGTGGAATGTCAGGTCCCTGAACAGACCACGTGCAGCCGATGAACTTGCGGAGGCCCTGGAAGCCTATAAGGCTGACATCACCGCCATCCAGGAAGTGCGATGGGATGGGCCGGGCAAAAAGAAAGTGAGAAACTGCGACATCTACTACGGTGATTGCTACAAAGAGCGGCGACAGCGCCTGTTTGGATGCGGGTTTGTTGTTCGAGGCAGACTTAGGCAAAAAGTCTTAAGCTTTAAATCCGTGAGTGAACGCCTCATTACAATCCGCATCAAGGCTAGGCTCGGCAACATTAGCCTAATCTGCGCCCACGCCCCTACGGAGGATAAAGATGACGACAGCAAGGATGACTTTTATAATCTCCTAGAAAGAACATACGATCAATGCCCCAGCTACGACACCAAGATCGTCCTAGGAGATTTCAACGCAAAGCTGGGCAAGGAAGACATCTTTGCTAGAGTCATCGGGAAACACAGCCAGCATGACGACACATCGGATAACGGACTCAGGCTGCTAGATTTTGTAACGGGGCGCAATCTCACTGTAGCAAGCACGCGATTCCCTCACCTCAACATTCACAAAGGGACCTGGCGGTCCCCTGATCAATTAACCGTCAACCAAATTGATCACATTGCGATCGACGGCAGACACTCCTCCAGTATTCTTGATGTCCGAACATTCCGAGGAGCCAACATTGACTCCGATCACTTCCTTGTTGTAGCCAAGGTAAGATCACGGATATCAGTAGCAAACCGGAGTAGAGCACGACCACAACAGTTTGACGTCGCAAAGCTACAATCGCAATCGACCGCTGGGAAATTTGCCGATCTAGTCTCCGACCTGAATGAAGTCAAGATAGCAATATCGAGATTGAAATCAAACAAAGCTGCAGGAGCGGACGCACTGTCCGCGGAACTATTTAAGGCAGCCGGAGATGACCTGGTTGGGCGCATGCACCAGCTCATCTGTAAGATATGGTCGGAGGAAAGCATGCCCGACGAGTGGAATCTCAGCATCGTTTGCCCGATCCACAAAAAAGGAGACCCCTTCAACTGCGCCAACTACCGAGGAATAAGTCTCCTGAACATCGCCTACAAGATCTTCTCTGCCGTTTTGTGTGAGCGCCTGAAACCATTCGTGAACAGTCTGATAGGTCCTTATCAGTGTGGTTTCAGGCCGGGGAAGTCCACCATCGACCAAATTTTCACACTACGGCAGATCCTGGAAAAGACCCAAGAAATGCAAATCGACACCCACCACCTATTCGTTGATTTTAAGGCCGCATATGACAGTGTGTATAGGGACGAGCTATACGAAGCCATGTCTAGTTTTGACATTCCTACTAAACTCGTCAGGCTGTGTAGGATGACGATGGAGAACTCTCGCTGCTCCATCAAGGTCGGTAACGAATTCACCGAGACCTTCAATGTCAGAAGGGGATTTAGACAAGGCGACGCACTGTCATGTGACTTTTTTAACATAATTCTTGAGAAGATCGTGCAAAACTCACACGCCAACAACAGAGGCACGATCTTCCAAAAGTCCGTGCAACTGCTAGCATACGCTGATGACATTGACGTGATTGGTCGAACACAGCGAGCCGTCACTGAAGCGTTTGCTGGTATTTCAACGGAGGCGGCCAAAATGGGTCTAGCGGTGAACGAGGGCAAAACGAAGTATATGCTGTCATCAAAAAAGGACGCGCAACACCGACGACTGGGCCCGAACATCACCATAGGCAGCTATAACTTCGAGGTAGTGAAGGACTTCGTCTACCTTGGCTCCCAAGTCAACAGTATGAACAACATCAGTACCGAGATCAAACGCAGAATAACTCTTGCCAATCGCTGTTTCTTTGGGCTCAAGAGGCAATTGAGTAGTAAGGCCCTTTCTCGAAAAACCAAGTTGACACTATATACCACTTTGATAATCCCTGTACTTCTTTATGGCGCAGAAGCATGGACGGTGTCGAAGGCGGATGAGGAAGTCCTTGGTATTTTCGAGAGAAAAGTTCTGCGTTCAATCTTCGGCCCTGTTTGCGTTGATGGTTTCTGGAGAAGAAGATTCAATCATGAACTGTACGGGTTGTACAGCGACATGAGCCTAACCAGGCGCCTACGGATCCAACGGCTAAGATGGTTGGGCCATGTAGAGCGCATGGAGAATACTGCTCCGACCCGTAGAATCTTCGATTCCGAACCTGTGGGACAACGCAGTAGAGGACGCCCACGGAACCGATGGCGCACACAAGTGGAGAGGGACCTCAACCAACTTGGTGTGCAAAATTGGAGAACGCTGGCTAAAGACCGTGCCAGCTGGAAAACTTTGTTGGTTGAGGCCCAGGTTCACCACGGACTGTAGCGCCAAAAGAAGAAGAAGAAGAAGATCCTTGTAGAAAATTTGGGGGAAAAAATTATTGGGGAATACTATTCCGGCCATTTCTATGAATGTCCAATATTCAAAAGTCGCAACAGTGTGTTTTTTTGAAAATAGGCGACATTTTTCCAAATTTCGACTTTGAAATTTTAAAAAGGACTTTGCTCCTTTTTTCGAAAATGGTAGGAGATGGGCGAAAAAACATTATTGGGGAACACTCTTCTGGCCATTTCTATAAATGTCCAATATTCAAAAGCCGCAAAAGTGTGTTTTTTTGAAAATAGACGACTTTTGAAATTTTAAAAAGGACTTTGCTTCTTTTTCCGAAAATGGTCAAAAAATTTGCGAAAAAAACTTATTGGGAAACACTATTCCGGCCATTTCTATGAATGTCCAATATTCAAAAGTCGCAACAGTGTGTTTTTTTGAAAATAGGCTACATGTTTCCAAATTTGGACTTTTGATATGTTAAAAAGGACTCTGCTCCCTTTTCCAAAAATGGTAGGAGATGGTGAAAAACAAATTATTTGGCCGAAAGGCCATCCCTATGAATGTCCAATATTCAACAGTGTGTTTTTTTGACAATAGGCGACATTTTTCCAAATTTCGACTTTTTAAATTTTAAAAAGGACTGCTCCTTTTTCCGAAAATGGTAGAAAATTTGCAAAAAAAAATTATTGGGGAACACTCTTCCAGCCATTTCTATGAATGTCCAATCTTCAAAAGTCGCAAAAGTGTGTTTTTTTGAAAATAGGCGACATTTTTCTAAATTTCGACTTTTGAAATTTTAAAAAAGACTGCTCCTTTTTCCGAAAATGGTAGAAAATTTGCAAAAAAAAATTATTGGGGAACACTATTCCGGCCATTTCTATGAATGTCCAATATTCAAAAGTCGCAACAGTGTGTTTTTTTGAAAATAGGCTACATTTTTCCAAATTTGGACTTTTGATATGTTAAAAAGGACTCTGCTCCCTTTTCCAAAAATGGTAGGAGATGGTAAAAAACAAATTATTTGGCCGAAAGGCCATCCCTATGAATGTCCAATATTCAACAGTGTGTTTTTTTGACAATAGGCGACATTTTTCAAATTTCGACTTTTGAAATTTTAAAAAGGACCTGGCTCCTTTTTTCGGAAATGGCAGGAGATGGGCGAAAAAACATTATTGGGGAACACTCTTCCAGCCATTTCTATGAATGTCCAATCTTCAAAAGTCGCAAAAGTGTGTTTTTTTGAAAATAGGCGACATTTTTCTAAATTTCGACTTTTGAAATTTTAAAAAGGACTTTGCTCCTTTTTTCGAAAATGGTAGGAGATGGGCGGAAAAACATTATTGGGGAACACTCCTCAGGCCATTTCTATGAATGTCCAATATTCAAAAGTCGCAACAGTGTGTTTTTTTGACAATAGGCTACATTTTTCCAAATTTGGACTTTTGAAATGTTAAAAAGGGGTATGCTCCTTTTTCCGAAAATGGTAGGAAATGGGAAAAAACAAATTATTTGGCCGGAAGGCCATCCTTATGAATGTCCAATATTCAAAATTGTGTTTTTTTGAAAATAGGCGACATTTTTCCAAATTTGGACTTTTGAAATTTTAAAAAGGACTTTGCTCCTTTTTCCGAAAATGGTAGGAGATGGGCGAAAAAACATTATTGGGGAACACTCTTCTGGCCATTTCTATAAATGTCCAATATTCAAAAGTCGCAAAAGTGTGTTTTTTGAAAATAGGCGACATTTTTCCAAATTTCGACTTTTGAAATTTTAAAAAGGACTTTGATCCTTTTTCGGGGGAATGGGCCAGTGCACTCAGGGCAAAGTTGTTGATTGCTCTCAACCTGGCGAGAAGCCAGCAGCGATCCCTGAAAATGGACTGGTCAAGCTGACATACTGCCTCCCCGTGGCGCCCCTGGATAGCCCCTACAGCACCCGCTTAGAGGTGAACCAAAGTGTGCAGCGAATCCCCTCTGCCCAGGGGTCTAAACCAGGACCCGGTCCTCCAGGTTTCGGGGGTTGTGCGTGGGGGTAACTTCCCTACCGTGTAAAAACACACTAGTTTCGACACAACAACAAGGAATAAATATAAATATGGATGACTTTATTGCTGACGACCAGGAACAACGAAATAAGGACAACGATTTTCGGTTCTGCACGTGGAATGTCAGGTCCCTGAACAGACCACGTGCAGCCGATGAACTTGCGGAGGCCCTGGAAGCCTATAAGGCTGACATCACCGCCATCCAGGAAGTGCGATGGGATGGGCCGGGCAAAAAGAAAGTGAGAAACTGCGACATCTACTACGGTGATTGCTACAAAGAGCGGCGACAGCGCCTGTTTGGATGCGGGTTTGTTGTTCGAGGCAGACTTAGGCAAAAAGTCTTAAGCTTTAAATCCGTGAGTGAACGCCTCATTACAATCCGCATCAAGGCTAGGCTCGGCAACATTAGCCTAATCTGCGCCCACGCCCCTACGGAGGATAAAGATGACGACAGCAAGGATGACTTTTATAATCTCCTAGAAAGAACATACGATCAATGCCCCAGCTACGACACCAAGATCGTCCTAGGAGATTTCAACGCAAAGCTGGGCAAGGAAGACATCTTTGCTAGAGTCATCGGGAAACACAGCCAGCATGACGACACATCGGATAACGGACTCAGGCTGCTAGATTTTGTAACGGGGCGCAATCTCACTGTAGCAAGCACGCGATTCCCTCACCTCAACATTCACAAAGGGACCTGGCGGTCCCCTGATCAATTAACCGTCAACCAAATTGATCACATTGCGATCGACGGCAGACACTCCTCCAGTATTCTTGATGTCCGAACATTCCGAGGAGCCAACATTGACTCCGATCACTTCCTTGTTGTAGCCAAGGTAAGATCACGGATATCAGTAGCAAACCGGAGTAGAGCACGACCACAACAGTTTGACGTCGCAAAGCTACAATCGCAATCGACCGCTGGGAAATTTGCCGATCTAGTCTCCGACCTGAATGAAGTCAAGATAGCAATATCGAGATTGAAATCAAACAAAGCTGCAGGAGCGGACGCACTGTCCGCGGAACTATTTAAGGCAGCCGGAGATGACCTGGTTGGGCGCATGCACCAGCTCATCTGTAAGATATGGTCGGAGGAAAGCATGCCCGACGAGTGGAATCTCAGCATCGTTTGCCCGATCCACAAAAAAGGAGACCCCTTCAACTGCGCCAACTACCGAGGAATAAGTCTCCTGAACATCGCCTACAAGATCTTCTCTGCCGTTTTGTGTGAGCGCCTGAAACCATTCGTGAACAGTCTGATAGGTCCTTATCAGTGTGGTTTCAGGCCGGGGAAGTCCACCATCGACCAAATTTTCACACCACGGCAGATCCTGGAAAAGACCCAAGAAATGCAAATCGACACCCACCACCTATTCGTTGATTTTAAGGCCGCATATGACAGTGTGTATAGGGACGAGCTATACGAAGCCATGTCTAGTTTTGACATTCCTACTAAACTCGTCAGGCTGTGTAGGATGACGATGGAGAACTCTCGCTGCTCCATCAAGGTCGGTAACGAATTCACCGAGACCTTCAATGTCAGAAGGGGATTTAGACAAGGCGACGCACTGTCATGTGACTTTTTTAACATAATTCTTGAGAAGATCGTGCAAAACTCACACGCCAACAACAGAGGCACGATCTTCCAAAAGTCCGTGCAACTGCTAGCATACGCTGATGACATTGACGTGATTGGTCGAACACAGCGAGCCGTCACTGAAGCGTTTGCTGGTATTTCAACGGAGGCGGCCAAAATGGGTCTAGCGGTGAACGAGGGCAAAACGAAGTATATGCTGTCATCAAAAAAGGACGCGCAACACCGACGACTGGGCCCGAACATCACCATAGGCAGCTATAACTTCGAGGTAGTGAAGGACTTCGTCTACCTTGGCTCCCAAGTCAACAGTATGAACAACATCAGTACCGAGATCAAACGCAGAATAACTCTTGCCAATCGCTGTTTCTTTGGGCTCAAGAGGCAATTGAGTAGTAAGGCCCTTTCTCGAAAAACCAAGTTGACACTATATACCACTTTGATAATCCCTGTACTTCTTTATGGCGCAGAAGCATGGACGGTGTCGAAGGCGGATGAGGAAGTCCTTGGTATTTTCGAGAGAAAAGTTCTGCGTTCAATCTTCGGCCCTGTTTGCGTTGATGGTTTCTGGAGAAGAAGATTCAATCATGAACTGTACGGGTTGTACAGCGACATGAGCCTAACCAGGCGCCTACGGATCCAACGGCTAAGATGGTTGGGCCATGTAGAGCGCATGGAGAATACTGCTCCGACCCGTAGAATCTTCGATTCCGAACCTGTGGGACAACGCAGTAGAGGACGCCCACGGAACCGATGGCGCACACAAGTGGAGAGGGACCTCAACCAACTTGGTGTGCAAAATTGGAGAACGCTGGCTAAAGACCGTGCCAGCTGGAAAACTTTGTTGGTTGAGGCCCAGGTTCACCACGGACTGTAGCGCCAAAAGAAGAAGAAGAAGAAGATCCTTGTAGAAAATTTGGGGGAAAAAATTATTGGGGAATACTATTCCGGCCATTTCTATGAATGTCCAATATTCAAAAGTCGCAACAGTGTGTTTTTTTGAAAATAGGCGACATTTTTCCAAATTTCGACTTTGAAATTTTAAAAAGGACTTTGCTCCTTTTTTCGAAAATGGTAGGAGATGGGCGAAAAAACATTATTGGGGAACACTCTTCTGGCCATTTCTATAAATGTCCAATATTCAAAAGCCGCAAAAGTGTGTTTTTTTGAAAATAGACGACATTTTTCCGAATTTCGACTTTTGAAATTTTAGAAAGGACTTTGTTCCTTTTTCCGAAAATGGTAAAAAATTTGCGAAAAAAAATTATTGGGGAACACTATTCCGGCCATCCCTATGAATTTCCAATTTTCAAAAGTCGCAACAGTGTGTTTTTTTGAAAATAGGCGACATTTTTTCAAATTTCGACTTTTGAAATTTTAAAAAAGACTTTGCCTTTTTTCCGAAAATGGTAGAAGATGGGAGAAAAAGAATTATTGGAGAATACTTTCAGGCCATTTCTATGAATGTCCAATATTCAAAAGTCTTAACAGTGTGTTTTTTTGAAAATAGGCGACATTTTTCCAAATTTCGACTTTTGAAATTTTAAAAAAGACTTTGCCTTTTTTCGAAAATGGTAGGAGATGGGCGAAAAAAAATTATTGGAGAACACTCCTCAGGCCATTTCTATGAATGTCCAATATTCAAAAGTCGCAACAATGTGTTTTTTTGAAAAAAAAGCGAAATTTTTCCAAATTTCGACTTTTGAAATTTTAAAAAGGACTTTGCTCCTTTTTCCGAAAATGTTAGAAAATTTGCGAAAAAAAATTATTGGGGAACACTATTCCGGCCATCCCTATGAATTTCCAATATTCAAAAGTCGCAACAGTGTGTTTTTTTGAAAATAGGCAACATTTTTCCAAATTTCGACTTTTGAAATTTTAAAAAGGACTTCGATCCTTTTTCCCAAAATGGTAGAAAATTTAAAAAAAAAATTATTGGGGAATACTATTCCGGCAATTTCTATGAATGTCCAATATTCCGAAGTCGCAACAGTGTGTTTTTTTGACAATAGGCGACATTTTTCCAAATTTCGATTTTTGAAATTTTAAATAGGACTTTACTCCTTTTTTCGAAAATGGTAGGAGATGGGAGAAAAAACATTATTGGGGAACACTCTTCTGGCCATTTCTATAAATGTCCAATATTCAAAAGTCGCAAAAGTGTGTTTTTTTGAAAATAGGCGACATTTTTCCAAATTTCGACTTTTGAAATTTTAAAAAGGACTTCGATCCTTTTTCCCAAAATGGTAGAAAATTTAAAAAAAAAATTATTGGGGAATACTATTCCGGCAATTTCTATGAATGTTCAATATTCCGAAGTCGCAACAGTGTGTTTTTTTGAAAATAGGCGACATTTTTCCAAATTTCGACTTTTGAAATTTTAAAAAGAACTTTGCTCCTTTTTTCGAAAATGGTAGGAGATGGTAAAAAACAAATTATTTGGCCGAAAGGCCATCCCTATGAATGTCCAATATTCAACAGTGTGTTTTTTTGAAAATAGGCTACATTTTTCCAAATTTGGACTTTTAAAATGTTAAAATGGACTTTTCTCCTTTTTCCGAAAATGGTTGGAGATGGGAAAAAACAAATTATTTGGCCGGAAGGCCATCTTTATGAATGTCCAATATTCAAAAGTGTGTTTTTTGACAATAAGCGACATTCTTCCAAATTTCGACTTTTGAAATTTTAAAAAGGACTTTGCTCCTTTTTCCGAAAATGTTAGAAAATTTGCGAAAAAAAATTATTGGGGAACACTATTCCGGCCATCCCTATGAATTTCCAATATTCAAAAGTCGCAACAGTGTGTTTTTTTGAAAATAGGCAACATTTTTCCAAATTTCGACTTTTGAAATTTTAAAAAAGACTTTGCTCCTTTTTCCGAAAATGGTAGAAGATAGGAGAAAAAGAATTATTGGAGAATACTTTCAGGCCATTTCTATGAATGTCCAATATTCAAAAGTCTTAACAGTGTGTTTTTTTGAAAATAGGCTACATTTTTCCAAATTTGGACTTTTAAAATGTTAAAATGGACTTTTCTCCTTTTTCCGAAAATGGTTGGAGATGGGAAAAAACAAATTATTTGGCCGGAAGGCCATCTTTATGAATGTCCAATATTCAAAAGTGTGTTTTTTGACAATAGGCGACATTTTTCCAAATTTCGATTTTTGAAATTTTAAATAGGACTTTACTCCTTTTTTCGAAAATGGTAGGAGATGGGAGAAAAAACATTATTGGGGAACACTCTTCTGGCCATTTCTATAAATGTCCAATATTCAAAAGTCGCAAAAGTGTGTTTTTTTGAAAATAGGCGACATTTTTCCAAATTTCGACTTTTGAAATTTTAAAAAGGACTTCGATCCTTTTTCCCAAAATGGTAGAAAATTTAAAAAAAAAATTATTGGGGAATACTATTCCGGCAATTTCTATGAATGTCCAATATTCCGAAGTCGCAACAGTGTGTTTTTTTGAAAATAGGCGACATTTTTCCAAATTTCGACTTTTGAAATTTTAAAAAGGACTTTGCTCCTTTTTTCGAAAATGGCAGGAGATGGGAGAAAAAACATTATTGGGGAACACTCTTCCGGCCATTTCTATGAATGTCCAATATTCAAAGGCGCAAAAGTGTGTTTTTCTGAAAATAGGCTACATTTTTCCAAATTTCGACTTTTGAAATTTTAAAAAGGACTTTGCTCCTTTTTCCGAAAATGGTAGGAGATGGGAAAAAACAAATTATTTGGCCGGAAGGCTATCCCTATGAATGTATAATATTCAAAAGTGTGTTTTTTTGACAATAGGCGACATTTTTCCAAATTTCGACTTTTGAAATTTTAAAAAGGACTTTGCTCCTTTTTTCGAAAATGGCAGGAGATGGGAGAAAAAACATTATTGGGGAACACTCTTCTGGCCATTTCTATAAATGTCCAATATTCAAAAGTCGCAAAAGTGTGTTTTTTTGAAAATAGGCGACATTTTTCCAAATTTCGACTTTTGAAATTTTAAAAAGGACTTCGATCCTTTTTCCCAAAATGGTAGAAAATTTAAAAAAAAAAATTATTGGGGAATACTATTCCGGCAATTTCTATGAATGTCCAATATTCCGAAGTCGCAACAGTGTGTTTTTTTGAAAATAGGCGACATTTTTCCAAATTTCGACTTTTGAAATTTTAAAAAAGACCGCTCCTTTTTCCCAAAATAGTAGAAGATGGGAGAAAAAGAATTATTGGAGAATACTTTCAGGCCATTTCTATGAATGTCCAATATTCAAAAGTCTTAACAGTGTGTTTTTTTGAAAATTGGCGACATTTTTCCATATTTGGACAATTGAAATTTTAAAAAGGACTTTGCTCCTTTTTTCCGAAAATGGTTGGAGATGGGCAAAAAAAATTATTGGGGAACACTCTTCCGGCCATTTCTATGAACTTCCAATATTCAAAAGTCGCAACAGTGTGTTTTTTTTTTAATAGGCGACATTTTTCCGAATTTTGACTTTTGAAATTTTAGAAAGGACTTTGCTCCTTTTTCCGAAAATGGTAGAAGATGGGAGAAAAAGAATAATTGGAGAATACTTTCAGGCCATTTCTATGAATGTCCAATATTCAAAAGTCTTAACTGTGTGTTTTTTTGAAAATAGGCGACATTTTTCCAAATTTCGACTTTTGAAATTTGAAAAAAGACTTTGCCTTTTTTCGAAAATGGTAGGAGATGGGCGAAAAAAAATTATTGGAGAACACTCCTCAGGCCATTTCTATGAATGTCCAATATTCAAAAGTCGCAACAATGTGTTTTTTTGAAAAAAAAGCGAAATTTTTCCAAATTTCGACTTTTGAAATTTTAAAAAGGACTTTGCTCCTTTTTCCGAAAATGTTAGAAAATTTGCGAAAAAAAATTATTGGGGAACACTATTCCGGCCATCCCTATGAATGTCCAATATTCAAAAGTGTGTTTTTTGACAATAGGCGACATTTTTCCAAACTTGGACTTTTGAAATTTTAAAAAGGACTTTGCTTCTTTTTTCGAAAATGGTAGGAGATGGGCGAAAAAACATTATTGGGGAACACTCTTCCGGCCATTTCTATTAATGTCCAATCTTCAAAAGTCGCAAAAGTGTGTTTTTTTAAAATAGGCGACATTTTTCCAAATTTCGACTTTTGAAATTTTAAAAAAGACTGCTCCTTTTTCCGAAAATGGTAGAAAATTTGCAAAAAAAAATTATTGGGGAATACTATTCCGGCCATCCCTATGAATGTCCAATATTCAAAAGTGTGTTTTTTTTACAATAGGCGACATTTTTCCAAACTTGGACTTTTGAAATTTTAAAAAGGACTTTGCTTCTTTTTTCGAAAATGGTAGGAGATGGGCGGAAAAACATTATTGGAGAACACTCCTCAGCCATTTCTATGAATGTCCAATCTTCAAAAGTCGCAAAAGTGTGTTTTTTTGAAAATAGGCGACATTTTTCCAAATTTCGACTTTTGAAATTTTAAAAAAGACTGCTCCTTTTTCCGAAAATGGTAGAAAATTTGCGAAAAAAAATTATTGGGGAACACTATTCCGGCTATCCCTATGAATTTCCAATATTCAAAAGTCGCAACAGTGTGTTTTTTTGAAAATAGGCGACATTTTTCCAAATTTCGACTTTTGAAATTTTAAAAAAGACTTTGCTTCTTTTTCCGAAAATGGTAGAAGATAGGAGAAAAAGAATTATTGGAGAAGACTCCTCAGGCCATTTCTATGAATGTCCAATCTTCAAAAGTCGCAAAAGTGTGTTTTTTTGAAAATAGGCGACATTTTTCCAAATTTTGACTTTTGAAATTTTAAAAAGGACTTTGCTCGTTTTTTCGAAAATGGTAGGAGATGGGCGAAAAAAAATTATTGGAGAACACTCCTCAGGCCATTTCTATGAATGTCCAATATTCAAAAGTCGCAACAGTGTGTTTTTTTGAAAAAAAGCGAAATTTTTCCAAATTTCGACTTTTGAAATTTTAAAAAGGACTTTGCTCCTTTTTCCGAAAATGGTAAAAAAATTTGCGAAAAAAACTTATTGGGGAACACTATTCCGGCCATTTCTATGAATGTCCAATATTCAAAAGTCGCAACAGTGTGTTTTTTTGAAAATAGGCTACACTTTTCCAAATTTGGACTTCTGATATGTTAAAAAGGACTCTGCTCCCTTTTCCAAAAATGGTAGGAGATGGTAAAAAACAAATTATTTGGCCAGAAGGCCATCCCTATGAATGTCCAATATTCAACAGTGTGTTTTTTTGACAATAGGCGACATTTTTCCAAATTTCGACTTTTGAAATTTTAAAAAGGACCTGGCTCCTTTTTTCGGAAATGGCAGGAGATGGGCGAAAAAGCATTATTGGGGAACACTCTTCCAGCCATTTCTATGAATGTCCAATCTTCAAAAGTCGCAAAAGTGTGTTTTTTTGAAAATAGGCGACATTTTTCTAAATTTCGACTTTTGAAATTTTAAAAAAGACTGCTCCTTTTTCCGAAAATGGTAGAAAATTTGCAAAAAAAAATTATTGGGGAACACTATTCCGGCCATCCCTATGAATGTCTAATATTCAAAAGTGTGTTTTTTTTTTACAATAGGCGACATTTTTCCAAACTTGGACTTTTGAAATTTTAAAAAGGACTTTGCTCCTTTTTTCGAAAATGGTAGGAGATGGGCGGAAAAACATTATTGGGGAACACTCCTCAGACCATTTCTATGAATGTCCAATATTCAAAAGTCGCAACAGTGTGTTTTATTGACAATAGGCTACATTTTTCCAAATTTGGACTTTTGAAATATTAAAAAGGTCTATGCTCCTTTTTCCGAAAATGGTAGGAAATGGGAAAAAACAAATTATTTGGCCGGAAGGACATCTTTATGAATGTCCAATTTCAAAATTGTGTTTTTTTGACAATAGGCGACATTTTTCCAAATTTGGACTTTTGAAATTTTAAAAAGGACTTTGCTCCTTTTTCCGAAAATGGTAGGAGATGGGCGAAAAAACATTATTGGGGAGCACTCTTCTGGCCATTTATATAAATGTCCAATATTCAAAAGTCGCAAAAGTGTGTTTTTTGAAAATAGGCGACATTTTTCCAAATTTCGACTTTTGAAATTTTAAAAAGGACTTTGCTCCTTTTTCCGAAAATGGTAGAAAATTTGCGAAAAAAAATTATTGGGAACACTATTCCGGCCATTTCTATGAATGTCCAATATTCAAAAGTTGCAACAGTGTGTTTTTTTGAAAATAGGCTACATTTTTCCAAATTTGGACTTTTGATATGCTAAAAAGGACTTTGCTCCTTTTTCCAAAAATGGTAGGAGATGGTAAAAAACAAATTATTTGGCTGGAAGGCCATCCCTATGTATGTCCAATATTCAAAAGTGTGTTTTTTTGACAATAGGCGACATTTTTCAAAATTTCGACTTTTGAAATTTTAAAAGGACTTGGCTCCTTTTTTCGGAAATGGCAGGAGATGGGCGAAAAAACATTATTGGGGAACACTCTTCCGGCCATTTCTATTAATGTCCAATCTTCAAAAGTCGCAAAAGTGTGTTTTTTTTAAAATAGGCGACATTTTTCCAAATTTCGACTTTTGAAATTTTAAAAAGGACTGCTCCTTTTTCCGAAAATGGTAGAAAATTTGCGAAAAAAAATTATTGGGGAACACTATTCCGGCTATCCCTATGAATTTCCGATATTCAAAAGTCGCAAAAGTGTGTTTTTTTTAAAATAGGCGACATTTTTCCAAATTTCGACTTTTGAAATTTTAAAAAGGACTGCTCCTTTTTCCGAAAATGGTAGAAAATTTGCAAAAAAAAAAAATTATTGGGGAATACTATTCCGGCCATCCCTTTGAATGTCCAATATTCAAAAGTGTGTTTTTTTACAATAGGCGACATTTTTCCAAACTTGGACTTTTGAAATTTTAAAAAGGACTTTGCTTCTTTTTTCGAAAATGGTAGGAGATGGGCGGAAAAACATTATTGGAGAACACTCCTCAGCCATTTCTATGAATGTCCAATCTTCAAAAGTCGCAAAAGTGTGTTTTTTTGAAAATAGGCGACATTTTTCCAAATTTCGACTTTTGAAATTTTAAAAAGGACTGCTCCTTTTTCCGAAAATGGTAGAAAATTTGCGAAAAAAAATTATTGGGGAACACTATTCCGGCTATCCCTATGAATTTCCGATATTCAAAAGTCGCAACAGTGTGTTTTTTTGAAAATAGGCGACATTTTTCCAAATTTCGACTTTTGAAATTTTAAAAAAGACTTTGCTTCTTTTTCCGAAAGAGGTAGAAGATAGGAGAAAAAGAATTATTGGAGAACACTCCTCAGGCCATTTCTATGAATGTCCAATATTCAAAAGTCGCAACAGTGTGTTTTTTTGAAAATAGGCGACATTTTTCCAAACTTCGACTTTGAAGTTTTAAAAAGGGCTTTGCTCCTTTTTTCGAAAATGGTAGGAGATGGGCGAAAAAACATTATTGGGGAACACTCTTCTGGCCATTTCTATAAATGTCCAATATTCAAAAGCCGCAAAAGTGTGTTTTTTTGAAAATAGACGACATTTTTCGACATTTTCGACTTTTGAAATTTTAGAAAGGACTTTGTTCCTTTTTCCGAAAATGATAAAAAATTTGCGAAAAAAAATTATTGGGGAACACTATTCCGGCCATCCCTATGAATTTCCAATTTTCAAAAGTCTCAACAGTGTGTTTTTTTGAAAATAGGCGACATTTTTTCAAATTTCGACTTTTGAAATTTTAAAAAAGACTTTGCCTTTTTTCCGAAAATGGTAGAAGATGGGAGAAAAAGAATTATTGGAGAATACTTTCAGGCCATTTCTATGAATGTCCAATATTCAAAAGTCTTAACAGTGTGTTTTTTGAAAACAGGCGACATTTTTCCAAATTTCGACTTTTGAAATTTTAAAAAAGACTTTGCCTTTTTTCGAAAATGGTAGGAGATTGGCGAAAAAAAATTATTGGGGAACACTCTTCTGGCCATTTCTATAAATGTCCAATATTCAAAAGTCGCAACAATGTGTTTTTTTGAAAATAGGCGACATTTTTCCAAATTTCGACTTTTGAAATTTTAAAAAGGACTTTGCTCCTTTTTCTGAAAATGTTAGAAAATTTGCGAAAAAAAATTATTGGGGAACACTATTCCGGCCATCCCTATGAATTTCCAATATTCAAAAGTCGCAACAGTGTGTTTTTTTGAAAATAGGCGACATTTTTCCAAATTTCGACTTTTGAAATTTTAAAAAAGACTTTGCTCCTTTTTCCGAAAATGGTAGAAGATGGGAGAAAAAGAAATATTGGAGAATACTTTCAGGCCATTTCTATGAATGTCCAATATTCAAAAGTCTTAACAGTGTGTTTTTTTGAAAATAGGCGACATTTTTCCAAATTTCGACTTTTGAAATTTTAAAAAAGACTTTGCCTTTTTTCGAAAATGGTAGGAGATTGGCGAAAAAAAATTATTGGAGAACACTCCTCAGGCCATCTTTATGAATGTCCAATATTCAAAAGTCGCAACAATGTGTTTTTTTGAAAATAGGCGACATTTTTCCAAATTTCGACTTTTGAAATTTTAAAAAGGACTTTGCTCCTTTTTCTGAAAATGTTAGAAAATTTGCGAAAAAAATTATTGGGGAACACTATTCCGGCCATCCCTATGAATTTCCAATATTCAAAAGTCGCAACAGTGTGTTTTTTTGAAAATAGGCGACATTTTTCCAAATTTCGACTGTTGAAATTTTAAAAAAGACTTTGCTCCTTTTTCCGAAAATGGTAGAAGATAGGAGAAAAAGAATTATTGGAGAATACTTTCAGGCCATTTCTATGAATGTCCAATATTCAAAAGTCTTAACAGTGTGTTTTTTTGAAAATAGGCTACATTTTTCCAAATTTGGACTTTTAAAATGTTAAAATGGACTTTGCTCCTTTTTCCGAAAATGGTAGGAGATGGGAAAAAACAAATTATTTGGCCGGAAGGCCATCTTTATGAATGTCCAATATTCAAAAGTGTGTTTTTTGACAATAGGCGACATTTTTCCAAATTTCGACTTTTGAAATTTTAAATAGGACTTTACTCCTTTTTTCGAAAATGGTAGGAGATGGGAGAAAAAACATTATTGGGGAACACTCTTCTGGCCATTTCTATAAATGTCCAATATTCAAAAGTCGCAAAAGTGTGTTTTTTTGAAAATAGGCGACATTTTTCCAAATTTCGACTTTTGAAATTTTAAAAAGGACTTCGATCCTTTTTCCCAAAATGGTAGAAAATTTAAAAAAAAAATTATTGGGGAATACTATTCCGGCAATTTCTATGAATGTCCAATATTCCGAAGTCGCAACAGTGTGTTTTTTTGAAAATAGGCGACATTTTTCCAAATTTCGACTTTTGAAATTTTAAAAAGGACTTTGCTCCTTTTTTCGAAAATGGCAGGAGATGGGCGAAAAAACATTATTGGGGAACACTCTTCCGGCCATTTCTATGAATGTCCAATATTCAAAGGCGCAAAAGTGTGTTTTTTTGAAAATAGGCGACATTTTTCCAAATTTCGACTTTTGAAATTTTAAAAAGGACTTCGATCCTTTTTCCCAAAATGGTAGAAAATTTAAAAAAAAAATTATTGGGGAATACTATTCCGGCAATTTCTATGAATGTCCAATATTCCGAAGTCGCAACAGTGTGTTTTTTTGAAAATAGGCGACATTTTTCCAAATTTCGACTTTTGAAATTTTAAAAAAGACCGCTCCTTTTTCCCAAAATAGTAGAAGATGGGAGAAAAAGAATTATTGGAGAATACTTTCAGGCCATTTCTATGAATGTCCAATATTCAAAAGTCTTAACAGTGTGTTTTTTTGAAAATTGGCGACATTTTTCCATATTTGGACAATTGAAATTTTAAAAAGGACTTTGCTCCTTTTTTCCGAAAATTTGCGAAAAAAAATTATTGGGGAACACTATTCCGGCCATCCCTATGAATGTCCAATATTCAAAAGTCGCAACAGTGTGTTTTTTTGACAATAGGCTACATTTTTCCAAATTTGGACTTTTGAAATTTTAAAAAGGACTTCGATCCTTTTTCCCAAAATGGTAGAAAATTTAAAAAAAAAAATTATTGGGGAATACTATTCCGGCAATTTCAATGAATGTCCAATATTCTGAAGTCGCAACAGTGTGTTTTTTTGACAATAGGCGACATTTTTCCAAATTTCGACTTTTGAAATTTTAAATAGGACTTTACTCCTTTTTTCGAAAATGGTAGGAGATGGGAGAAAAAACATTATTGGGGAACACTCTTCTGGCCATTTCTATAAATGTCCAATATTGAAAAATCGCAAAAGTGTGTTTTTTTGAAAATAGGCGACATTTTTCCAAATTTCGACTTTTGAAATTTTAAAAAGGACTTCGATCCTTTTACCCAAAATGGTAGAATATTTAAAAAAAAAAATTATTTGGGAATACTATTCCGGCAATTTCTATGGATGTCCAATATTCCGAAGTCGCAACAGTGTGTTTTTTTGAAAATAGGCGACATTTTTCCAAATTTCGACTTTTGAAATTTTAAAAAGGACTTTGCTCCTTTTTTCGAAAATGGCAGGAGATGGGCGAAAAAACATTATTGGGGAACACTCTTCCGGCCATTTCTATGAATGTCCAATATTCAAAGGCGCAAAAGTGTGTTTTTTTGAAAATAGGCTACATTTTTCCAAATTTCGACTTTTGAAATTTTAAAAAGGACTTTGCTCCTTTTTCCGAAAATGGTAGGAGATGGGAAAAAACAAATTATTTGGCCGGAAGGCCATCCCTATGAATGTCCAATATTCAAAAGTGTGTTTTTTTGACAATAGGCGACATTTTTCCAAATTTGGACTTTTGAAATTTTAAAAAGGACTTTGCTCCTTTTTTCCGAAAATGGTAGGAAATGGGCAAAAAAAATTATTGGGGAACACTCTTCCGGCCATTTCTATGAACTTCCAATATTCAAAAGTCGCAACAGTGTGTTTTTTTTTAATAGGCGACATTTTTCCGAATTTCGACTTTTGAAATTTTAGAAAGGACTTTGCTCCTTTTTCCGAAAATGGTAGAAAATTTGCGAAAAAAAATTATTGCGGAACACTATTCCGGCCATCCCTATGAATGTCCAATATTCAAAAGTCGCAACAGTGTGTTTTTTTGACAATAGGCTACATTTTTCCAAATTTGGACTTTTGAAATGTTAAAAAGGCCTATGCTCCTTTTTCCGAAAATCGTAGGAGATGGTAAAAAACAAATTATTTGGCCGGAAGGCCATCCCTATGAATGTCCAATATTCAAAAGTGTGTTTTTTTGACAATAGGCGACATTTTTCCAAATTTGGACTTTTGAAATTTTAAAAAGGACTTTGCTCCTTTTTCCGAAAATGGTAGGAGATGGGCGAAAAAACATTATTGGGGAACACTCTTCTGGCCATTTCTATAAATGTCCAATATTCAAAAGTCGCAAAAGTGTGTTTTTTGAAAATAGGCGACATTTTTCCAAATTTCGACTTTTGAAATTTTAAAAAGGACTTTGATCCTTTTTCCGAAAATGGTAAAAAATTTGGGGAAAAAATTGTTGGGGAATACTATTCTGGCTATCCCTATGAATTTCCGATATTCAAAAGTCGCAACAGTGTGTTTTTTTGAAAATAGGCGACATTTTTCCAAATTTCGACTTTTGAAATTTTAAAAAAGACTTTGCTTCTTTTTCCGAAAGAGGTAGAAGATAGGAGAAAAAGAATTATTGGAGAACACTCCTCAGGCCATTTCTATGAATGTCCGATCTTCAAAAGTCGCAAAAGTGTGTTTTTTTGAAAATAGGCGACATTTTTCCAAATTTTGACTTTTGAAATTTTAAAAAGGACTTTGCTCGTTTTTTCGAAAATGGTAGGAGATGGGCGAAAAAAAATTATTGGAGAACACTCCTCAGGCCATTTCTATGAATGTCCAATATTCAAAAGTCGCAACAGTGTGTTTTTTTGAAAAAAAGCGAAATTTTTCCAAATTTCGACTTTTGAAATTTTAAAAAGGACTTTGCTCCTTTTTCCGAAAATGGTAAAAAAATTTGCGAAAAAAACTTATTGGGGAACACTATTCCGGCCATTTCTATGAATGTCCAATATTCAAAAGTGTGTTTTTTTTTTACAATAGGCGACATTTTTCCAAACTTGGACTTTTGAAATTTTAAAAAGGACTTTGCTCCTTTTTTCGAAAATGGTAGGAGATGGGCGGAAAAACATTATTGGGGAACACTCCTCAGGCCATTTCGATGAATGTCCAATATTCAAAAGTCGCAACAGTGTGTTTTTTTGACAATAGGCTACATTTTTCCAAATTTGGACTTTTGAAATGTTAAAAAGGTCTATGCTCCTTTTTCCGAAAATGGTAGGAAATGGGAAAAAACAAATTATTTGGCCGGAAGGCCATCCTTATGAATGTCCAATTTCAAAATTGTGTTTTTTTGACAATAGGCGACATTTTTCCAAATTTGGACAATTGAAATTTTAAAAAGGACTTTGCTCCTTTTTTCCGAAAATTTGCGAAAAAAAATTATTGGGGAACACTATTCCGGCCATCCCTATGAATGTCCAATATTCAAAAGTCGCAACAGTGTGTTTTTTTGACAATAGGCTACATTTTTCCAAATTTGGACTTTTGAAATTTTAAAAAGGACTTCGATCCTTTTTCCGAAAATGGTAGGAGATGGGCGAAAAAACATTATTGGGGAACACTCTTCTGGCCATTTCTATAAATGTCCGATATTCAAAAGTCGCAAAAGTGTGTTTTTTGAAAATAGGCGACATTTTTCCAAATTTCGACTTTTGAAATTTTAAAAAGGACTTTGATCCTTTTTCGAAAATGGTAGAAAATTTGGGGAAAAAAATTATTGGGGAATACTATTCCGGCCATTTCTATGAATGTCCAATATTCAAAAGTCGCAACAGTGTGTTTTTTTGAAAATAGGCGACATTTTTCCAAACTTCGACTTTGAAGTTTTAAAAAGGGCTTTGCTCCTTTTTTCGAAAATGGTAGGAGATGGGCGAAAAAACATTATTGGGGAACACTCTTCTGGCCATTTCTATAAATGTCCAATATTCAAAAGCCGCAAAAGTGTGTTTTTTTGAAAATAGACGACATTTTTCGACATTTTCGACTTTTGAAATTTTAGAAAGGACTTTGTTCCTTTTTCCGAAAATGATAAAAAATTTGCGAAAAAAAATTATTGGGGAACACTATTCCGGCCATCCCTATGAATTTCCAATTTTCAAAAGTCGCAACAGTGTGTTTTTTTGAAAATAGGCGACATTTTTTCAAATTTCGACTTTTGAAATTTTAAAAAAGACTTTGCCTTTTTTCCGAAAATGGTAGAAGATGGGAGAAAAAGAATTATTGGAGAAAACTTTCAGGCCATTTCTATGAATGTCCAATATTCAAAAGTCTTAACAGTGTGTTTTTTGAAAACAGGCGACATTTTTCCAAATTTCGACTTTTGAAATTTTAAAAAAGACTTTGCCTTTTTTCGAAAATGGTAGGAGATTGGCGAAAAAAAATTATTGGGGAACACTCTTCTGGCCATTTCTATAAATGTCCAATATTCAAAAGTCGCAACAATGTGTTTTTTTGAAAATAGGCGACATTTTTCCAAATTTCGACTTTTGAAATTTTAAAAAGGACTTTGCTCCTTTTTCTGAAAATGTTAGAAAATTTGCGAAAAAAAATTATTGGGGAACACTATTCCGGCCATCCCTATGAATTTCCAATATTCAAAAGTCGCAACAGTGTGTTTTTTTGAAAATAGGCGACATTTTTCCAAATTTCGACTTTTGAAATTTTAAAAAAGACTTTGCTCCTTTTTCCGAAAATGGTAGAAGATGGGAGAAAAAGAAATATTGGAGAATACTTTCAGGCCATTTCTATGAATGTCCAATATTCAAAAGTCTTAACAGTGTGTTTTTTTGAAAATAGGCGACATTTTTCCAAATTTCGACTTTTGAAATTTTAAAAAAGACTTTGCCTTTTTTCGAAAATGGTAGGAGATTGGCGAAAAAAAATTATTGGAGAACACTCCTCAGGCCATCTTTATGAATGTCCAATATTCAAAAGTCGCAACAATGTGTTTTTTTGAAAATAGGCGACATTTTTCCAAATTTCGACTTTTGAAATTTTAAAAAGGACTTTGCTCCTTTTTCTGAAAATGTTAGAAAATTTGCGAAAAAAAATTATTGGGGAACACTATTCCGGCCATCCCTATGAATTTCCAATATTCAAAAGTCGCAACAGTGTGTTTTTTTGAAAATAGGCGACATTTTTCCAAATTTCGACTGTTGAAATTTTAAAAAAGACTTTGCTCCTTTTTCCGAAAATGGTAGAAGATAGGAGAAAAAGAATTATTGGAGAATACTTTCAGGCCATTTCTATGAATGTCCAATATTCAAAAGTCTTAACAGTGTGTTTTTTTGAAAATAGGCTACATTTTTCCAAATTTGGACTTTTAAAATGTTAAAATGGACTTTGCTCCTTTTTCCGAAAATGGTAGGAGATGGGAAAAAACAAATTATTTTATAATTATTATATATCTTTATGAATGTCCAATATTCAAAAGTGTGTTTTTTGACAATAGGCGACATTTTTCCAAATTTCGACTTTTGAAATTTTAAATAGGACTTTACTCCTTTTTTCGAAAATGGTAGGAGATGGGAGAAAAAACATTATTGGGGAACACTCTTCTGGCCATTTCTATAAATGTCCAATATTCAAAAGTCGCAAAAGTGTGTTTTTTTGAAAATAGGCGACATTTTTCCAAATTTCGACTTTTAAATTTTAAAAAGGACTTCGATCCTTTTTCCCAAAATGGTAGAAAATTTAAAAAAAAAAATTATTGGGGAATACTATTCCGGCAATTTCTATGAATGTCCAATATTCCGAAGTCGCAACAGTGTGTTTTTTTGAAAATAGGCGACATTTTTCCAAATTTCGACTTTTGAAATTTTAAAAAGGACTTTGCTCCTTTTTTCGAAAATGGCAGGAGATGGGCGAAAAAACATTATTGGGGAACACTCTTCCGGCCATTTCTATGAATGTCCTATATTCAAAGGCGCAAAAGTGTGTTTTTTTGAAAATAGGCTACATTTTTCCAAATTTCGACTTTTGAAATTTTAAAAAGGACTTTGCTCCTTTTTCCGAAAATGGTAGGAGATGGGAAAAAACAAATTATTTGGCCGGAAGGCCATCCCTATGAATGTCCAATATTCAAAAGTGTGTTTTTTTGACAATAGGCGACATTTTTCCAAATTTGGACTTTTGAAATTTTAAAAAGGACTTTGCTCCTTTTTTCCGAAAATGGTAGGAAATGGGCAAAAAAAATTATTGGGGAACACTCTTCCGGCCATTTCTATGAACTTCCAATATTCAAAAGTCGCAACAGTGTGTTTTTTTTTAATAGGCGACATTTTTCCGAATTTCGACTTTTGAAATTTTAGAAAGGACTTTGCTCCTTTTTCCGAAAATGGTAGAAAATTTGCGAAAAAAAATTATTGCGGAACACTATTCCGGCCATCCCTATGAATGTCCAATATTCAAAAGTCGCAACAGTGTGTTTTTTTGACAATAGGCTACATTTTTCCAAATTTGGACTTTTGAAATGTTAAAAAGGTCTATGCTCCTTTTTCCGAAAATCGTAGGAGATGGTAAAAAACAAATTATTTGGCCGGAAGGCCATCCCTATGAATGTCCAATATTCAAAAGTGTGTTTTTTTGACAATAGGCGACATTTTTCCAAATTTGGACTTTTGAAATTTTAAAAAGGACTTTGCTCCTTTTTCCGAAAATGGTAGGAGATGGGCGAAAAAACATTATTGGGGAACACTCTTCTGGCCATTTCTATAAATGTCCAATATTCAAAAGTCGCAAAAGTGTGTTTTTTGAAAATAGGCGACATTTTTCCAAATTTCGACTTTTGAAATTTTAAAAAGGACTTTGATCCTTTTTCCGAAAATGGTAAAAAATTTGGGGAAAAAATTGTTGGGGAATACTATTCTGGCCATTTCTATGAATGTCCAATATTCAAAAGTCGCAACAGTGTGTTTTTTTGAAAATAGGCGACATTTTTCCAAATTTCGACTTTGAAGTTTTAAAAAGGACTTTGCTCTTTTTTTCGAAAATGGTAGGAGATTGGCGAAAAAACATTATTGGGGAACACTCTTCTGGCCATTTCTATAAATGTCCAATATTCAAAAGCCGCAAAAGTGTGTTTTTTTGAAAATAGGCGACATTTTTCCGAATTTCGACTTTTGAAATTTTAGAAAGGACTTTGTTCCTTTTTCCGAAAATGGTAGAAAATTTGGGAAAAAAAATTTTTGGGGAACACTTTTCCGGCCATCCCTATGAATTTCCAATTTTCAAAAGTCGCAACAGTGTGTTTTTTTGAAAATAGGCGACATTTTTTCAAATTTCGACTTTTGAAATTTTAAAAAAGACTTCGCCTTTTTTCCGAAAATGGTAGAAGATGGGAGAAAAAGAATTATTGGAGAATACTTTCAGGCCATTTCTATGAATGTCCAATATTCAAAAGTCTTAACAGTGTGTTTTTTTTGAAAATAGGCTACATTTTTCCAAATTTCAACTTTTAAAATTTTAAAAAGGACTTTGCTCCTTTTTTCGAAAATGGCAGGAGGTGGGCGAAAAAACATTATTGGGGAACACTCTTCCGGCCATTTCTATGAATGTCCAATATTCAAAAGTCGCAAAAGCGTGTTTTTTTGAAAATAGGCGACATTTTTCCAAATTTCGACTTTTGAAATTTTAAAAAAGACTTTGCTCCTTTTTCCGAAAATGGTAGAAGATAGGAGAAAAAGAATTATTGGAGAATACTTTCAGGCCATTTCTATGAATTTCGAATATTCAAAAGTCTTAACAGTGTGTTTTTTTGAAAATAGGCGACATTTTTCCAAATTTCAACTTTTGAAATGTTAAAAAGGACCTTGTTCCTTTTTTCGAAAATGGTAGGAGATGGACAAAAAACATTAATGGGGAACACTCTTCCGGCCATTTCTATGAATTTCCAATATTCAAAAGTCGCAACAGTGTGTTTTTTTTGAAAATAGGTTACGTTTTTCCAAATTTGGACTTTTAAAATGTTAAAATGGACTTTGCTCCTTTTTCCGAAAATGGTAGGAGATGGGAAAAACAAATTATTTGGCCGGAAGGCCATCCTTATGAATGTCCAATATTCAAAAGTGTGTTTTTTTGACAATAGGCGTAATTTTTCCAAATTTCGACTTTTGAAATTTTAAAAAGGACTTTGCTCCTTTTTCCGAAAATGGTAGGAGATGGACGAAAAAACATTATTGGGGAACACTCTTCTGGCCATTTCTATAAATGTCCAATATTCAAAAGTCGCAAAAGTGTGTTTTTTTGACAATAGGCTACATTTTTCCAAATTTCGACTTTTGAAATTTTAAAAAGGACTTTGATCCTTTTTCCGAAAATGGTTGAAAATTTGCGAAAAAAAATTATTGGGGAACACTATTCTGGCCATTTCTATGAATATCCAATATTCAAAAGTCGCAACAGTGTGTTTTTTTGAAAATAGACGACATTTTTCCAAATTTCGACTTTGAAGTTTTAAAAAGGACTTTGCTCCTTTTTTCGAAAATGGTAGAAAATTTGCGAAAAAAAATTATTGGGGAACACTCTTCTGGCCATTTCTATAAATGTCCAATATTCAAAAGCCGCAAAAGTGTGTTTTTTTTTTAATAGGCGACATTTTTCCGAATTTCGACTTTGAAGTTTTAAAAAGGACTTTGCTCCTTTTTTCGAAAATGGTAGGAGATGGGCGAAAAAACATTATTGGGGAACACTCTTCTGGCCATTTCTATAAATGTCCAATATTCAAAAGCCGCAAAAGTGTGTTTTTTTGAAAATAGACGACATTTTTCCGAATTTCGACTTTTGAAGTTTTAAAAAGGACTTTGCTCCTTTTTTCGAAAATGGTGGAAAATTTGCGAAAAAAAATTATTGGGGAACACTCTTCTGGCCATTTCTATAAATGTCCAATATTCAAAAGCCGCAAAAGTGTGTTTTTTTGAAAATAGACGACATTTTTCCAAATTTGGACTTTGAAGTTTTAAAAAGGACTTTGCTCCTTTTTTCGAAAATGGTAGGAGATGGGCGAAAAAACATTATTGGGGAACACTCTTCTGGCCATTTCTATGAGTGTCCAATATTCAAAAGTCGCAACAGTGTGTTTTTTTGAAAATAGGCGACATTTTTCCAAATTTCGACTTTGAAGTTTTAAAAAGGACTTTGCTCCTTTTTTCGAAAATGGTAGGAGATGGGCGAAAAAACATTATTGGGGAACACTCTTCTGGCCATTTCTATAAATGTCCAATATTCAAAAGCCGCAAAAGTGTGTTTTTTTGAAAATAGACGACATTTTTCCGAATTTCGACTTTTGAAATTTTAGAAAGGACTTTGTTCCTTTTTCCGAAAATGGTAAAATATTTGCGAAAAAAAATTATTGGGGAACACTATTCCGGCCATCCCTATGAATATCCAATTTTCAAAAGTCGCAACAGTGTGTTTTTTTGAAAATAGGCGACATTTTTCCAAATTTCGACTTTTGAAATTTTAAAAAAGACTTTGCCTTTTTTCCGAAAATGGTAGAAGATGGGAGAAAAAGAATTATTGGAGAATACTTTCAGGCCATTTCTATGAATGTCCAATATTCAAAAGTCTTAACAGTGTGTTTTTTTGAAAATAGGCGACATTTTTCCAAATTTCGACTTTTGAAATTTTAAAAAAGACTTTGCCTTTTTTCGAAAATGGTAGGAGATGGGCGAAAAAAAATTATTGGAGAACACTCCTCAGGCCATTTCTATGAATGTCCAATATTCAAAAGTGTGTTTTTTGACAATAGGCGACATTTTTCCAAATTTCGACTTTTGAAATTTTAAATAGGACTTTACTCCTTTTTTCGAAAATGGTAGGAGATGGGAGAAAAAACATTATTGGGGAACACTCTTCTGGCCATTTCTATAAATGTCCAATATTCAAAAGTCGCAAAAGTGTGTTTTTTTGAAAATAGGCGACATTTTTCCAAATTTCGACTTTTGAAATTTTAAAAAGGACTTCGATCCTTTTTCCCAAAATGGTAGAAAATTTAAAAAAAAAAATTATTGGGGAATACTATTCCGGCAATTTCTATGAATGTCCAATATTCCGAAGTCGCAACAGTGTGTTTTTTTGAAAATAGGCGACATTTTTCCAAATTTCGACTTTTGAAATTTTAAAAAGGACTTTGCTCCTTTTTTCGAAAATGGCAGGAGATGGGCGAAAAAACATTATTGGGGAACACTCTTCCGGCCATTTCTATGAATGTCCAATATTTAAAGGCGCAAAAGTGTGTTTTTTTGAAAATAGGCGACATTTTTCCAAATTTCGACTTTTGAAATTTTAAAAAGGACTTCGATCCTTTTTCCCAAAATGGTAGAAAATTTAAAAAAAAAATTATTGGGGAATACTATTCCGGCAATTTCTATGAATGTCCAATATTCCGAAGTCGCAACAGTGTGTTTTTTTTAAAATAGGCGACATTTTTCCAAATTTCGACTTTTGAAATTTTAAAAAAGACCGCTCCTTTTTCCCAAAATAGTAGAAGATGGGAGAAAAAGAATTATTGGAGAATACTTTCAGGCCATTTCTATGAATGTCCAATATTCAAAAGTCTTAACAGTGTGTTTTTTTGAAAATTGGCGACATTTTTCCATATTTGGACAATTGAAATTTTAAAAAGGACTTTGCTCCTTTTTTCCGAAAATTTGCGAAAAAAAATTATTGGGGAACACTATTCCGGCCATCCCTATGAATGTCCAATATTCAAAAGTCGCAACAGTGTGTTTTTTTGACAATAGGCTACATTTTTCCAAATTTGGACTTTTGAAATTTTAAAAAGGACTTCGATCCTTTTTCCCAAAATGGTAGAAAATTTAAAAAAAAATTATTGGGGAATACTATTCCGGCAATTTCAATGAATGTCCAATATTCAAAAGCCGCAAAAGTGTGTTTTTTTGAAAATAGACGACATTTTTCCGAATTTCGACTTTTGAAGTTTTAAAAAGGACTTTGCTCCTTTTTTCGAAAATGGTGGAAAATTTGCGAAAAAAAATTATTGGGGAACACTCTTCTGGCCATTTCTATAAATGTCCAATATTCAAAAGCCGCAAAAGTGTGTTTTTTTGAAAATAGACGACATTTTTCCAAATTTGGACTTTGAAGTTTTAAAAAGGACTTTGCTCCTTTTTTCGAAAATGGTAGGAGATGGGCGAAAAAACATTATTGGGGAACACTCTTCTGGCCATTTCTATAAATGTCCAATATTCAAAAGCCGCAAAAGTGTGTTTTTTTGAAAATAGACGACATTTTTCCGAATTTCGACTTTTGAAATTTTAGAAAGGACTTTGTTCCTTTTTCCGAAAATGGTAAAAAATTTGCGAAAAAAAATTATTGGGGAACACTATTCCGGCCATCCCTATGAATATCCAATTTTCAAAAGTCGCAACAGTGTGTTTTTTTGAAAATAGGCGACATTTTTCCAAATTTCGACTTTTGAAATTTTAAAAAAGACTTTGCCTTTTTTCCGAAAATGGTAGAAGATGGGAGAAAAAGAATTATTGGAGAATACTTTCAGGCCATTTCTATGAATGTCCAATATTCAAAAGTCTTAACAGTGTGTTTTTTTGAAAATAGGCGACATTTTTCCAAATTTCGACTTTTGAAATTTTAAAAAAGACTTTGCCTTTTTTCGAAAATGGTAGGAGATGGGCGAAAAAAAATTATTGGAGAACACTCCTCAGGCCATTTCTATGAATGTCCAATATTCAAAAGTGTGTTTTTTGACAATAGGCGACATTTTTCCAAATTTCGACTTTTGAAATTTTAAATAGGACTTTACTCCTTTTTTCGAAAATGGTAGGAGATGGGAGAAAAAACATTATTGGGGAACACTCTTCTGGCCATTTCTATAAATGTCCAATATTCAAAAGTCGCAAAAGTGTGTTTTTTTTAAAATAGGCGACATTTTTCCAAATTTCGACTTTTGAAATTTTAAAAAGGACTTCGATCCTTTTTCCCAAAATGGTAGAAAATTTAAAAAAAAAAATTATTGGGGAATACTATTCCGGCAATTTCTATGAATGTCCAATATTCCGAAGTCGCAACAGTGTGTTTTTTTGAAAATAGGCGACATTTTTCCAAATTTGGACTTTTAAAATGTTAAAATGGACTTTGCTCCTTTTTCCGAAAATGGTAGAAGATAGGAAAAAAAAAATTATTGGAGAATACTTTCAGGCCATTTCTATGAATGTCCAATATTCCGAAGTCGCAACAGTGTGTTTTTTTGAAAATAGGCGACATTTTTCCAAATTTGGACTTTTAAAATGTTAAAAAGGACTTCGATCCTTTTTCCCAAAATGGTAGAAAATTTAAAAAAAAAAATTATTGGGGAATACTATTCCGGCAATTTCTATGAATGTCCAATATTCCGAAGTCGCAACAGTGTGTTTTTTTGAAAATTGGCGACATTTTTCCATATTTGGACAATTGAAATTTTAAAAAGGACTTTGCTCCTTTTTTCCGAAAATTTGCGAAAAAAAATTATTGGGGAACACTATTCCGGCCATCCCTATGAATGTCCAATATTCAAAAGTCGCAACAGTGTGTTTTTTTGACAATAGGCTACATTTTTCCAAATTTGGACTTTTGAAATTTTAAAAAGGACTTCGATCCTTTTTCCCAAAATGGTAGAAAATTTAAAAAAAAAAAATTATTGGGGAATACTATTCCGGCAATTTCAATGAATGTCCAATATTCTGAAGTCGCAACAGTGTGTTTTTTTGACAATAGGCGACATTTTTCCAAATTTCGACTTTTGAAATTTTAAATAGGACTTTACTCCTTTTTTCGAAAATGGTAGGAGATGGGAGAAAAAACATTATTGGGGAACACTCTTCTGGCCATTTCTATAAATGTCCAATATTCCGAAGTCGCAACAGTGTGTTTTTTTGAAAATAGGCGACATTTTTCCAAATTTGGACTTTTAAAATGTTAAAATGGACTTTGCTCCTTTTTCCGAAAATGGTAGAAGATAGGAAAAAAAAAATTATTGGAGAATACTTTCAGGCCATTTCTATGAATGTCCAATATTCAAAAGTCTTAACAGTGTGTTTTTTTGAAAATAGGCGACATTTTTCCAAATTTCAACTTTTGAAATTTCAAAAAGGACTTTGCTCCTTTTTTCGAAAATGGCAGAAGATGGGCGAAAAAACATTATTGGGGAACACTCTTCCGGCCATTTCTATGAATGTCCAATATTCAAAAGTCGCAAAAGCGTGTTTTTTTGAAAACAAGCGACATTTTTCCAAATTTCGACTTTTGAAATGTTAAAAAGGACCTTGCTCCTTTTTTCTAAAATGGTAGGAGATGGGCAAAAAACATTATTGGGGAACACTCTTCCGGCCATTTCTATGAATTTCGAATATTCAAAAGTCTTAACAGTGTGTTTTTTTGAAAATAGGCTACATTTTTCCAAATTTGGACTTTTAAAATGTTAAAATGGACTTTGCTCCTTTTTCCGAAAATGGTAGGAGATGGGAAAAAACAAATTATTTGGCCGGAAGGCCATCTTTATGAATGTCCAATATTCAAAAGTGTGTTTTTTGACAATAGGCGACATTTTTCCAAATTTCGACTTTTGAAATTTTAAATAGGACTTTACTCCTTTTTTCGAAAATGGTAGGAGATGGGAGAAAAAACATTATTGGGGAACACTCTTCTGGCCATTTCTATAAATGTCCAATATTCAAAAGTCGCAAAAGTGTGTTTTTTTGAAAATAGGCGACATTTTTCCAAATTTCGACTTTTGAAATTTTAAAAAGGACTTCGATCCTTTTTCCCAAAATGGTAGAAAATTTAAAAAAAAAAATTATTGGGGAATACTATTCCGGCAATTTCTATGAATGTCCAATATTCCGAAGTCGCAACAGTGTGTTTTTTTGAAAATAGGCGACATTTTTCCAAATTTCGACTTTTGAAATTTTAAAAAGGACTTTGCTCCTTTTTTCGAAAATGGCAGGAGATGGGCGAAAAAACATTATTGGGGAACACTCTTCCGGCCATTTCTATGAATGTCCAATATTCAAAGGCGCAAAAGTGTGTTTTTTTGAAAATAGGCGACATTTTTCCAAATTTCGACTTTTGAAATTTTAAAAAGGACTTCGATCCTTTTTCCCAAAATGGTAGAAAATTTAAAAAAAAAATTATTGGGGAATACTATTCCGGCAATTTCTATGAATGTCCAATATTCCGAAGTCGCAACAGTGTGTTTTTTTGAAAATAGGCGACATTTTTCCAAATTTCGACTTTTGAAATTTTAAAAAAGACCGCTCCTTTTTCCCAAAATAGTAGAAGATGGGAGAAAAAGAATTATTGGAGAATACTTTCAGGCCATTTCTATGAATGTCCAATATTCAAAAGTCTTAACAGTGTGTTTTTTTGAAAATTGGCGACATTTTTCCATATTTGGACAATTGAAATTTTAAAAAGGACTTTGCTCCTTTTTTCCGAAAATTTGCGAAAAAAAATTATTGGGGAACACTATTCCGGCCATCCCTATGAATGTCCAATATTCAAAAGTCGCAACAGTGTGTTTTTTTGACAATAGGCTACATTTTTCCAAATTTGGACTTTTGAAATTTTAAAAAGGACTTCGATCCTTTTTCCCAAAATGGTAGAAAATTTAAAAAAAAAAATTATTGGGGAATACTATTCCGGCAATTTCAATGAATGTCCAATATTCTGAAGTCGCAACAGTGTGTTTTTTTGACAATAGGCGACATTTTTCCAAATTTCGACTTTTGAAATTTTAAATAGGACTTTACTCCTTTTTTCGAAAATGGTAGGAGATGGGAGAAAAAACATTATTGGGGAACACTCTTCTGACCATTTCTATAAATGTCCAATATTGAAAAATCGCAAAAGTGTGTTTTTTTGAAAATAGGCGACATTTTTCCAAATTTCGACTTTTGAAATTTTAAAAAGGACTTCGATCCTTTTACCCAAAATGGTAGAATATTTAAAAAAAAAAATTATTTGGGAATACTATTCCGGCAATTTCTATGGATGTCCAATATTCCGAAGTCGCAACAGTGTGTTTTTTTGAAAATAGGCGACATTTTTCCAAATTTCGACTTTTGAAATTTTAAAAAGGACTTTGCTCCTTTTTCCGAAAATGGTAGGAGATGGGAAAAAACAAATTATTTGGCCGGAAGGCTATCCCTATGAATGTATAATATTCAAAAGTTTGTTTTTTTGACAATAGGCGAAATTTTTCCAAATTTCGACTTTTGAAATTTTAAAAAGGACTTTGCTCCTTTTTTCGAAAATGGCAGGAGATGGGAGAAAAAACATTATTGGGGAACACTCTTCCGGCCATTTCTATGAATGTCCAATATTCAAAAGTCGCAAAAGTGTGTTTTTTGAAAATAGGCTACATTTTTCCAAATTTCGACCTTTGAAATTTTAAAAAGGACTTTGCTCCTTTTTCCGAAAATGGTAGGAGATGGGAAAAAACAAATTATTTGGCCGGAAGGCTATCCCTATGAACGTCCAATATTCAAAAGTGTGTTTTTTTGACAATAGGCGACATTTTTCCAAATTTCGACTTTTGAAATTTTAAAAAGGACTTTGCTCCTTTTTTCGAAAATGGCAGGAGATGGGAGAAAAAACATTATTGGGGAACACTCTTCCGGCCATTTCTATGAATGTCCAATATTCAAAGGCGCAAAAGTGTGTTTTTCTGAAAATAGGCTACATTTTTCCAAATTTCGACTTTTGAAATTTTAAAAAGGACTTTGCTCCTTTTTCCGAAAATGGTAGGAGATGGGAAAAAACAAATTATTTGGCCGGAAGGCTATCCCTATGAATGTATAATATTCAAAAGTGTGTTTTTTTGACAATAGGCGAAATTTTTCCAAATTTCGACTTTTGAAATTTTAAAAAGGACTTTGCTCCTTTTTTCGAAAATAGCAGGAGATGGGAGAAAAAACATTATTGGGGAACACTCTTCTGGCCATTTCTATAAATGTCCAATATTCAAAAGTCGCAAAAGTGTGTTTTTTTGAAAATAGGCGACATTTTTCCAAATTTCGACTTTTGAAATTTTAAAAAGGACTTCGATCCTTTTTCCCAAAATGGTAGAAAATTTAAAAAAAAAATTATTGGGGAATACTATTCCGGCAATTTCTATGAATGTCCAATATTCCGAAGTCGCAACAGTGTGTTTTTTTTAAAATAGGCGACATTTTTCCAAATTTCGACTTTTAAAATTTTAAAAAAGACCGCTCCTTTTTCCCAAAATAGTAGAAGATGGGAGAAAAAGAATTATTGGAGAATACTTTCAGGCCATTTCTATGAATGTCCAATATTCAAAAGTCTTAACAGTGTGTTTTTTTGAAAATTGGCGACATTTTTCCATATTTGGACAATTGAAATTTTAAAAAGGACTTTGCTCCTTTTTTCCGAAAATTTGCGAAAAAAAATTATTGGGGAACACTATTCCGGCCATCCCTATGAATGTCCAATATTCAAAAGTCGCAACAGTGTGTTTTTTTGACAATAGGCTACATTTTTCCAAATTTGGACTTTTGAAATTTTAAAAAGGACTTCGATCCTTTTTCCCAAAATGGTAGAAAATTTAAAAAAAAAATTATTGGGGAATACTATTCCGGCAATTTCAATGAATGTCCAATATTCAAAAGCCGCAAAAGTGTGTTTTTTTGAAAATAGACGACATTTTTCCGAATTTCGACTTTTGAAGTTTTAAAAAGGACTTTGCTCCTTTTTTCGAAAATGGTGGAAAATTTGCGAAAAAAAATTATTGGGGAACACTCTTCTGGCCATTTCTATAAATGTCCAATATTCAAAAGCCGCAAAAGTGTGTTTTTTTGAAAATAGACGACATTTTTCCAAATTTGGACTTTGAAGTTTTAAAAAGGACTTTGCTCCTTTTTTCGAAAATGGTAGGAGATGGGCGAAAAAACATTATTGGGGAACACTCTTCTGGCCATTTCTATAAATGTCCAATATTCAAAAGCCGCAAAAGTGTGTTTTTTTGAAAATAGACGACATTTTTCCGAATTTCGACTTTTGAAATTTTAGAAAGGACTTTGTTCCTTTTTCCGAAAATGGTAAAAAATTTGCGAAAAAAAATTATTGGGGAACACTATTCCGGCCATCCCTATGAATATCCAATTTTCAAAAGTCGCAACAGTGTGTTTTTTTGAAAATAGGCGACATTTTTCCAAATTTCGACTTTTGAAATTTTAAAAAAGACTTTGCCTTTTTTCCGAAAATGGTAGAAGATGGGAGAAAAAGAATTATTGGAGAATACTTTCAGGCCATTTCTATGAATGTCCAATATTCAAAAGTCTTAACAGTGTGTTTTTTTGAAAATAGGCGACATTTTTCCAAATTTCGACTTTTGAAATTTTAAAAAAGACTTTGCCTTTTTTCGAAAATGGTAGGAGATGGGCGAAAAAAAATTATTGGAGAACACTCCTCAGGCCATTTCTATGAATGTCCAATATTCAAAAGTGTGTTTTTTGACAATAGGCGACATTTTTCCAAATTTCGACTTTTGAAATTTTAAATAGGACTTTACTCCTTTTTTCGAAAATGGTAGGAGATGGGAGAAAAAACATTATTGGGGAACACTCTTCTGGCCATTTCTATAAATGTCCAATATTCAAAAGTCGCAAAAGTGTGTTTTTTTGAAAATAGGCGACATTTTTCCAAATTTCGACTTTTGAAATTTTAAAAAGGACTTCGATCCTTTTTCCCAAAATGGTAGAAAATTTAAAAAAAAAAATTATTGGGGAATACTATTCCGGCAATTTCTATGAATGTCCAATATTCCGAAGTCGCAACAGTGTGTTTTTTTGAAAATAGGCGACATTTTTCCAAATTTGGACTTTTAAAATGTTAAAATGGACTTTGCTCCTTTTTCCGAAAATGGTAGAAGATAGGAAAAAAAAAAATTATTGGAGAATACTTTCAGGCCATTTCTATGAATGTCCAATATTCCGAAGTCGCAACAGTGTGTTTTTTTGAAAATAGGCGACATTTTTCCAAATTTGGACTTTTAAAATGTTAAAAAGGACTTCGATCCTTTTTCCCAAAATGGTAGAAAATTTAAAAAAAAAAATTATTGGGGAATACTATTCCGGCAATTTCTATGAATGTCCAATATTCCGAAGTCGCAACAGTGTGTTTTTTTGAAAATTGGCGACATTTTTCCATATTTGGACAATTGAAATTTTAAAAAGGACTTTGCTCCTTTTTTCCGAAAATTTGCGAAAAAAAATGATTGGGGAACACTATTCCGGCCATCCCTATGAATGTCCAATATTCAAAAGTCGCAACAGTGTGTTTTTTTGACAATAGGCTACATTTTTCCAAATTTGGACTTTTGAAATTTTAAAAAGGACTTCGATCCTTTTTCCCAAAATGGTAGAAAATTTAAAAAAAAAAAATTATTGGGGAATACTATTCCGGCAATTTCAATGAATGTCCAATATTCTGAAGTCGCAACAGTGTGTTTTTTTGACAATAGGCGACATTTTTCCAAATTTCGACTTTTGAAATTTTAAATAGGACTTTACTCCTTTTTTCGAAAATGGTAGGAGATGGGAGAAAAAACATTATTGGGGAACACTCTTCTGGCCATTTCTATAAATGTCCAATATTCAAAAGTCGCAAAAGTGTGTTTTTTTGAAAATAGGCGACATTTTTCCAAATTTGGACTTTTAAAATGTTAAAATGGACTTTGCTCCTTTTTCCGAAAATGGTAGAAGATAGGAAAAAAAAAATTATTGGAGAATACTTTCAGGCCATTTCTATGAATGTCCAATATTCAAAAGTCTTAACAGTGTGTTTTTTTGAAAATAGGCGACATTTTTCCAAATTTCAACTTTTGAAATTTCAAAAAGGACTTTGCTCCTTTTTTCGAAAATGGCAGAAGATGGGCGAAAAAACATTATTGGGGAACACTCTTCCGGCCATTTCTATGAATGTCCAATATTCAAAAGTCGCAAAAGCGTGTTTTTTTGAAAACAAGCGACATTTTTCCAAATTTCGACTTTTGAAATGTTAAAAAGGACCTTGCTCCTTTTTTCTAAAATGGTAGGAGATGGGCAAAAAACATTATTGGGGAACACTCTTCCGGCCATTTCTATGAATTTCGAATATTCAAAAGTCTTAACAGTGTGTTTTTTTGAAAATAGGCTACATTTTTCCAAATTTGGACTTTTAAAATGTTAAAATGGACTTTGCTCCTTTTTCCGAAAATGGTAGGAGATGGGAAAAAACAAATTATTTGGCCGTAAGGCCATCTTTATGAATGTCCAATATTCAAAAGTGTGTTTTTTGACAATAGGCGACATTTTTCCAAATTTCGACTTTTGAAATTTTAAATAGGACTTTACTCCTTTTTTCGAAAATGGTAGGAGATGGGAGAAAAAACATTATTGGGGAACACTCTTCTGGCCATTTCTATAAATGTCCAATATTCAAAAGTCGCAAAAGTGTGTTTTTTTGAAAATAGGCGACATTTTTCCAAATTTCGACTTTTGAAATTTTAAAAAGGACTTCGATCCTTTTTCCCAAAATGGTAGAAAATTTAAAAAAAAAAATTATTGGGGAATACTATTCCGGCAATTTCTATGAATGTCCAATATTCCGAAGTCGCAACAGTGTGTTTTTTTGAAAATAGGCGACATTTTTCCAAATTTCGACTTTTGAAATTTTAAAAAGGACTTTGCTCCTTTTTTCGAAAATGGCAGGAGATGGGCGAAAAAACATTATTGGGGAACACTCTTCCGGCCATTTCTATGAATGTCCAATATTCAAAGGCGCAAAAGTGTGTTTTTTTGAAAATAGGCGACATTTTTCCAAATTTCGACTTTTGAAATTTTAAAAAGGACTTCGATCCTTTTTCCCAAAATGGTAGAAAATTTAAAAAAAAAATTATTGGGGAATACTATTCCGGCAATTTCTATGAATGTCCAATATTCCGAAGTCGCAACAGTGTGTTTTTTTGAAAATAGGCGACATTTTTCCAAATTTCGACTTTTGAAATTTTAAAAAAGACCGCTCCTTTTTCCCAAAATAGTAGAAGATGGGAGAAAAAGAATTATTGGAGAATACTTTCAGGCCATTTCTATGAATGTCCAATATTCAAAAGTCTTAACAGTGTGTTTTTTTGAAAATTGGCGACATTTTTCCATATTTGGACAATTGAAATTTTAAAAAGGACTTTGCTCCTTTTTTCCGAAAATTTGCGAAAAAAAATTATTGGGGAACACTATTCCGGCCATCCCTATGAATGTCCAATATTCAAAAGTCGCAACAGTGTGTTTTTTTGACAATAGGCTACATTTTTCCAAATTTGGACTTTTGAAATTTTAAAAAGGACTTCGATCCTTTTTCCCAAAATGGTAGAAAATTTAAAAAAAAAAATTATTGGGGAATACTATTCCGGCAATTTCAATGAATGTCCAATATTCTGAAGTCGCAACAGTGTGTTTTTTTGACAATAGGCGACATTTTTCCAAATTTCGACTTTTGAAATTTTAAATAGGACTTTACTCCTTTTTTCGAAAATGGTAGGAGATGGGAGAAAAAACATTATTGGGGAACACTCTTCTGGCCATTTCTATAAATGTCCAATATTGAAAAATCGCAAAAGTGTGTTTTTTTGAAAATAGGCGACATTTTTCCAAATTTCGACTTTTGAAATTTTAAAAAGGACTTCGATCCTTTTACCCAAAATGGTAGAATATTTAAAAAAAAAAATTATTTGGGAATACTATTCCGGCAATTTCTATGGATGTCCAATATTCCGAAGTCGCAACAGTGTGTTTTTTTGAAAATAGGCGACATTTTTCCAAATTTCGACTTTTGAAATTTTAAAAAGGACTTTGCTCCTTTTTCCGAAAATGGTAGGAGATGGGAAAAAACAAATTATTTGGCCGGAAGGCTATCCCTATGAATGTATAATATTCAAAAGTTTGTTTTTTTGACAATAGGCGAAATTTTTCCAAATTTCGACTTTTGAAATTTTAAAAAGGACTTTGCTCCTTTTTTCGAAAATGGCAGGAGATGGGAGAAAAAACATTATTGGGGAACACTCTTCCGGCCATTTCTATGAATGTCCAATATTCAAAAGTCGCAAAAGTGTGTTTTTTGAAAATAGGCTACATTTTTCCAAATTTCGACCTTTGAAATTTTAAAAAGGACTTTGCTCCTTTTTCCGAAAATGGTAGGAGATGGGAAAAAACAAATTATTTGGCCGGAAGGCTATCCCTATGAACGTCCAATATTCAAAAGTGTGTTTTTTTGACAATAGGCGACATTTTTCCAAATTTCGACTTTTGAAATTTTAAAAAGGACTTTGCTCCTTTTTTCGAAAATGGCAGGAGATGGGAGAAAAAACATTATTGGGGAACACTCTTCCGGCCATTTCTATGAATGTCCAATATTCAAAGGCGCAAAAGTGTGTTTTTCTGAAAATAGGCTACATTTTTCCAAATTTCGACTTTTGAAATTTTAAAAAGGACTTCGATCCTTTTTCCCAAAATGGTAGAAAATTTAAAAAAAAAATTATTGGGGAATACTATTCCGGCAATTTCTATGAATGTCCAATATTCCGAAGTCGCAACAGTGTGTTTTTTTGAAAATAGGCGACATTTTTCCAAATTTCGACTTTTGAAATTTTAAAAAGGACTTTGCTCCTTTTTTCGAAAATGGCAGGAGATGGGAGAAAAAACATTATTGGGGAACACTCTTCTGGCCATTTCTATAAATGTCCAATATTCAAAAGTCGCAAAAGTGTGTTTTTTTGAAAATAGGCGACATTTTTCCAAATTTCGACTTTTAAAATTTTAAAAAGGACTTCGATCCTTTTTCCCAAAATGGTAGAAAATTTAAAAAAAAATTATTGGGGAATACTATTCCGGCAATTTCTATGAATGTCCAATATTCCGAAGTCGCAACAGTGTGTTTTTTTGAAAATTGGCGACATTTTTCCATATTTGGACAATTGAAATTTTAAAAAGGACTTTGCTCCTTTTTTCCGAAAATTTGCGAAAAAAAATTATTGGGGAACACTATTCCGGCCATCCCTATGAATGTCCAATATTCAAAAGTCGCAACAGTGTGTTTTTTTGACAATAGGCGACATTTTTCCAAATTTCGACTTTTGAAATTTTAAAAAAGACCGCTCCTTTTTCCCAAAATAGTAGAAGATGGGAGAAAAAGAATTATTGGAGAATACTTTCAGGCCATTTCTATGAATGTCCAATATTCAAAAGTCTTAACAGTGTGTTTTTTTGAAAATTGGCGACATTTTTCCATATTTGGACAATTGAAATTTTAAAAAGGACTTTGCTCCTTTTTTCCGCAAATTTGCGAAAAAAAATTATTGGGGAACACTATTCCGGCCATCCCTATGAATGTCCAATATTCAAAAGTCGCAACAGTGTGTTTTTTTGACAATAGGCTACATTTTTCCAAATTTGGACTTTTGAAATTTTAAAAAGGACTTCGATCCTTTTTCCCAAAATGGTAGAAAATTTAAAAAAAAAAATTATTGGGGAATACTATTCCGGCAATTTCAATGAATGTCCAATATTCTGAAGTCGCAACAGTGTGTTTTTTTGAAAATAGGCGACATTTTTCCAAATTTCGACTTTTGAAATTTTAAAAAGGACTTTGCTCCTTTTTTCGAAAATGGCAGGAGATGGGAGAAAAAACATTATTGGGGAACACTCTTCTGGCCATTTCTATAAATGTCCAATATTCAAAAGTCGCAAAAGTGTGTTTTTTTGAAAATAGGCGACATTTTTCCAAATTTCGACTTTTAAAATTTTAAAAAGGACTTCGATCCTTTTTCCCAAAATGGTAGAAAATTTAAAAAAAAATTATTGGGGAATACTATTCCGGCAATTTCTATGAATGTCCAATATTCCGAAGTCGCAACAGTGTGTTTTTTTGAAAATAGGCGACATTTTTCCAAATTTCGACTTTTGAAATTTTAAAAAAGACCGCTCCTTTTTCCCAAAATAGTAGAAGATGGGAGAAAAAGAATTATTGGAGAATACTTTCAGGCCAATTCTATGAATGTCCAATATTCAAAAGTCTTAACAGTGTGTTTTTTTTTAATAGGCGACATTTTTCCGAATTTCGACTTTTGAAATTTTAGAAAGGACTTTGCTCCTTTTTCCGAAAATGGTAGAAAATTTGCGAAAAAAAATTATTGGGGAACACTATTCCGGCCATCCCTATGAATGTTTAATATTGAGATTGGCGAAAAAACATTATTGGGGAACACTCTTCTGGCCATTTCTATAAATGTCCAATATTCAAAAGCCGCAAAAGTGTGTTTTTTTGAAAATAGGCGACATTTTTCCGAATTTCGACTTTTGAAATTTTAGAAAGGACTTTGTTCCTTTTTCCGAAAATGGTAGAAAATTTGCGAAAAAAAATTATTGGGGAACACTATTCCGGCCATCCCTATGAATTTCCAATTTTCAAAAGTCGCAACAGTGTGTTTTTTTGAAAATAGGCGACATTTTTTCAAATTTCGACTTTTGAAATTTTAAAAAAGACTTTGCCTTTTTTCCGAAAATGGTAGAAGATGGGAGAAAAAGAATTATTGGAGAATACTTTCAGGCCATTTCTATGAATGTCCAATATTCAAAAGTCTTAACAGTGTGTTTTTTTGAAAATAGGCGACATTTTTCCAAATTTCAACTTTTAAAATTTTAAAAAGGACTTTGCTCCTTTTTTCGAAAATGGCAGGAGGTGGGCGAAAAAACATTATTGGGGAACACTCTTCCGGCCATTTCTATGAATGTCCAATATTCAAAAGTCGCAAAAGCGTGTTTTTTTGAAAATAGGCGACATTTTTCCAAATTTCGACAATTGAAATTTTAAAAAGGACTTTGCTCCTTTTTTCCTAAAATGGTAGGAGATGGGCAAAAAAAATTATTGGGGAACACTCTTCCGGCCATTTCTATGAACTTCCAATTTTCAAAAGTCGCAACAGTGTGTTTTTTTTTAATAGGCGACATTTTTCCGAATTTCGACTTTTGAAATTTTAGAAAGGACTTTGCTCCTTTTTCCGAAAATGGTAGAAAATTTGCGAAAAAAAATTATTGGGGAACACTATTCCGGCCATCCCTATGAATGTCCAATATTCAGATTGGCGAAAAAACATTATTGGGGAACACTCTTCTGGCCATTTCTATAAATGTCCAATATTCAAAAGCCGCAAAAGTGTGTTTTTTTGAAAATAGGCGACATTTTTCCGAATTTCGACTTTTGAAATTTTAGAAAGGACTTTGTTCCTTTTTCCGAAAATGGTAGAAAATTTGCGAAAAAAAATTATTGGGGAACACTATTCCGGCCATCCCTATGAATTTCCAATTTTCAAAAGTCGCAACAGTGTGTTTTTTTGAAAATAGGCGACATTTTTTCAAATTTCGACTTTTGAAATTTTAAAAAAGACTTTGCCTTTTTTCCGAAAATGGTAGAAGATGGGAGAAAAAGAATTATTGGAGAATACTTTCAGGCCATTTCTATGAATGTCCAATATTCAAAAGTCTTAACAGTGTGTTTTTTTGAAAATAGGCGACATTTTTCCAAATTTCAACTTTTGAAATTTTAAAAAGGACTTTGCTCCTTTTTTCGAAAATGGCAGGAGGTGGGCGAAAAAACATTATTGGGGAACACTCTTCCGGCCATTTCTATGAATGTCCAATATTCAAAAGTCGCAAAAGCGTGTTTTTTTGAAAATAGGCGACATTTTTCCAAATTTCGACTTTTGAAATTTTAAAAAAGACTTTGCTCTTTTTTCCAAAAATGGTAGAAGATAGGAGAAAAAGAATTATTGGAGAATACTTTCAGGCCATTTCTATGAATGTCCAATATTCAAAAGTCTTAACAGTGTGTTTTTTTGAAAATAGGCGACATTTTTCCAAATTTCAACTTTTGAAATTTTAAAAAGGACTTTGCTCCTTTTTTCGAAAATGGCAGGAGGTGGGCGAAAAAACATTATTGGGGAACACTCTTCCGGCCATTTCTATGAATGTCCAATATTCAAAAGTCGCAAAAGCGTGTTTTTTTGAAAATAGGCGACATTTTTCCAAATTTCGACTTTTGAAATTTTAAAAAAGACTTTGCTCCTTTTTCCAAAAATGGTAGAAGATAGGAGAAAAAGAATTATTGGAGAATACTTTCCGGCCATTTCTATGAATGTCCAATATTCAAAAGTCGCAACAGTGTGTTTTTTTGAAAATATGCTACATTTTTCCAAATTTGGACTTTTGAAATGTTAAAAAGGACTTTGCTCCTTTTTCCGAAAATGGTAGGAAATGGGAAAAAACAAATTATTTGGCCGGAAGGCCATCCTTATGAATGTCCAATATTCAAAATTGTGTTTTTTTGACAATAGGCGACATTTTTCCAAATTTGGACTTTTGAAATTTTAAAAAGCACTTTGCTCCTTTTTCCGAAAATGGTAGGAGATGGGCGAAAAAACATTATTGGGGAACACTCTTCTGGCCATTTCTATAAATGCCCAATATTCAAAAGTCGCAAAAGTGTGTTTTTTTTGACAATAGGCGACATTTTTCCAAATTTCGACTTTTGAAATTTTAAAAAGGACTTTGATCCTTTTTCCGAAAATGGTAGAAAATTTGGGGAAAAAAATTATTGGGGAATACTATTCCGGCCATTTCTATGAATGTCCAATATTCAAAAGTCGCAACAGTGTGTTTTTTTGAAAATAGGCGACATTTTTCCAAATTTCGACTTTTGAAATTTTAAAAAGGACTTTGATCCTTTTTCCGAAAATGGTAGAAAATTTGAGGAAAAAAATTATTGGGGAACACTATTCCGGCCATTCCTATGAATGTCCAATATTCAAAAGTGCTTTTTTTTGACAATAGGCGTAATTTTTCCAAATTTCGACTTTTGAAATTTTAAAAAGGACTTTGCTCCTTTTTCCGAAAATGGTAGAAAATTTGCGAAAAAAAACTTATTAGGGAACACTATTCCGGCCATCCCTATGAATGTCCAATATTCAAAAGTCGCAACAGTGTGTTTTTTTGAAAATATGCTACATTTTTCCAAATTTGGACTTTTGAAATGTTAAAAAGGACTTTGCTCCTTTTTCCGAAAATGGTAGGAAATGGGAAAAAACAAATTATTTGGCCGGAAGGCCATCCTTATGAATGTCCAATATTATACAGTGTGTTTTTTTGACAATAGGCGACATTTTTCCAAATTTCGACTTTTGAAATTTTAAAAAGGACCTGGCTCCTTTTTTCGGAAATGGCAGGAGATGGGCGAAAAAGCATTATTGGGGAACACTCTTCCAGCCATTTCTATGAATGTCCAATCTTCAAAAGTCGCAAAAGTGTGTTTTTTTGAAAATAGGCGACATTTTTCTAAATTTCGACTTTTGAAATTTTAAAAAAGACTGCTCCTTTTTCCGAAAATGGTAGAAAATTTGCAAAAAAAAATTATTGGGGAACACTATTCCGGCCATCCCTATGAATGTCCAATATTCAAAAGTGTGTTTTTTTTTTACAATAGGCGACATTTTTCCAAACTTGGACTTTTGAAATTTTAAAAAGGACTTTGCTCCTTTTTTCGAAAATGATAGGAGATGGGCGGAAAAACATTATTGGGGAACACTCCTCAGACCATTTCTATGAATGTCCAATATTCAAAAGTCGCAACAGTGTGTTTTTTTGACAATAGGCTACATTTTTCCAAATTTGGACTTTTGAAATATTAAAAAGGTCTATGCTCCTTTTTCCGAAAATGGTAGGAAATGGGAAAAAACAAATTATTTGGCCGGAAGGCCATCCTTATGAATGTCCAATATTCAAAATTGTGTTTTTTTGACAATAGGCGACATTTTTCCAAATTTGGACTTTTGAAATTTTAAAAAGCACTTTGCTCCTTTTTCCGAAAATGGTAGGAGATGGGCGAAAAAACATTATTGGGGAACACTCTTCTGGCCATTTCTATAAATGCCCAATATTCAAAAGTCGCAAAAGTGTGTTTTTTTTGACAATAGGCGACATTTTTCCAAATTTCGACTTTTGAAATTTTAAAAAGGACTTTGCTCCTTTTTCCGAAAATGGTAGAAAATTTGCGAAAAAAAACTTATTAGGGAACACTATTCCGGCCATCCCTATGAATGTCCAATATTCAAAAGTCGCAACAGTGTGTTTTTTTGAAAATATGCTACATTTTTCCAAATTTGGACTTTTGAAATGTTAAAAAGGACTTTGCTCCTTTTTCCGAAAATGGTAGGAAATGGGAAAAAACAAATTATTTGGCCGGAAGGCCATCCTTATGAATGTCCAATATTCAACAGTGTGTTTTTTTGAAAATAGGCGACATTTTTCCAAATTTCGACTTTTGAAATTTTAAAAAAGACCGCTCCTTTTTCCCAAAATAGTAGAAGATGGGAGAAAAAGAATTATTGGAGAATACTTTCAGGCCAATTCTATGAATGTCCAATATTCAAAAGTCTTAACAGTGTGTTTTTTTGAAAATTGGCGACATTTTTCCATATTTGGACAATTGAAATTTTAAAAAGGACTTTGCTCCTTTTTTCCTAAAATGGTAGGAGATGGGCAAAAAAAATTATTGGGGAACATTCTTCCGGCCATTTCTATGAACTTCCAATTTTCAAATGTCGCAACAGTGTGTTTTTTTTTTAATAGGCGACATTTTTCCGAATTTCGACTTTTGAAATTTTAGAAAGGACTTTGCTCCTTTTTCCGAAAATGGTAGAAAATTTGCGAAAAAAAATTATTGGGGAACACTATTCCGGCCATCCCTATGAATGTCCAATATTGAGATTGGCGAAAAAACATTATTGGGGAACACTCTTCTGGCCATTTCTATAAATGTCCAATATTCAAAAGCCGCAAAAGTGTGTTTTTTTGAAAATAGGCGACATTTTTCCGAATTTCGACTTTTGAAATTTTAGAAAGGACTTTGTTCCTTTTTCCGAAAATGGTAGAAAATTTGCGAAAAAAAATTATTGGGGAACACTATTCCGGCCATCCCTATGAATTTCCAATTTTCAAAAGTCGCAACAGTGTGTTTTTTTGAAAATAGGCGACATTTTTTCAAATTTCGACTTTTGAAATTTTAAAAAAGACTTTGCCTTTTTTCCGAAAATGGTAGAAGATGGGAGAAAAAGAATTATTGGAGAATACTTTCAGGCCATTTCTATGAATGTCCAATATTCAAAAGTCTTAACAGTGTGTTTTTTTGAAAATAGGCGACATTTTTCCAAATTTCAACTTTTGAAATTTTAAAAAGGACTTTGCTCCTTTTTTCGAAAATGGCAGGAGGTGGGCGAAAAAACATTATTGGGGAACACTCTTCCGGCCATTTCTATGAATGTCCAATATTCAAAAGTCGCAAAAGCGTGTTTTTTTGAAAATAGGCGACATTTTTCCAAATTTCGACTTTTGAAATTTTAAAAAAGACTTTGCTCCTTTTTCCAAAAATGGTAGAAGATAGTCCAATAAAAAGAATTATTGGAGAATACTTTCCGGCCATTTCTATGAATGTCCAATATTCAAAAGTCGCAACAGTGTGTTTTTTTGAAAATATGCTACATTTTTCCAAATTTGGACTTTTGAAATGTTAAAAAGGACTTTGCTCCTTTTTCCGAAAATGGTAGGAAATGGGAAAAAAACAAATTATTTGGCCGGAAGGCCATCCTTATGAATGTCCAATATTCAAAATTGTGTTTTTTTGACAATAGGCGACATTTTTCCAAATTTGGACTTTTGAAATTTTAAAAAGCACTTTGCTCCTTTTTCCGAAAATGGTAGGAGATGGGCGAAAAAACATTATTGGGGAACACTCTTCTGGCCATTTCTATAAATGCCCAATATTCAAAAGTCGCAAAAGTGTGTTTTTTTTGACAATAGGCGACATTTTTCCAAATTTCGACTTTTGAAATTTTAAAAAGGACTTTGATCCTTTTTCCGAAAATGGTAGAAAATTTGGGGAAAAAAATTATTGGGGAATACTATTCCGGCCATTTCTATGAATGTCCAATATTCAAAAGTCGCAACAGTGTGTTTTTTTGAAAATAGGCGACATTTTTCCAAATTTGGACTTTTGAAATGTTAAAAAGGACTTTGCTCCTTTTTCCGAAAATGGTAGGAAATGGGAAAAAACAAATTATTTGGCCGGAAGGCCATCCTTATGAATGTCCAATATTCAAAACTGTGTTTTTTTGACAATAGGCGACATTTTTCCAAATTTGGACTTTTGAAATTTTAAAAAGGACTTTGCTCTTTTTTCCGAAAATGGTAGGAGATGGGCGAAAAAACATTATTGGGGAACACTCTTCTGGCCATTTCTATAAATGCCCAATATTCAAAAGTCGCAAAAGTGTGTTTTTTTGACAATAGGCGACATTTTTCCAAATTTCGACTTTTGAAATTTTAAAAAGGACTTTGATCCTTTTTCCGAAAATGGTAGAAAATTTGGGGAAAAAAATTATTGGGGAATACTATTCCGGCCATTTCTATGAATGTCCAATATTCAAAAGTCGCAACAGTGTGTTTTTTTGAAAATAGGCGACATTTTTCCAAATTTCGACTTTGAAGTTTTAAAAAAGACTTTGCCTTTTTTCCGAAAATGGTAGAAGATGGGAGAAAAAGAATTATTGGAGAATACTTTCAGGCCATTTCTATGAATGTGCAATATTCAAAAGTCTTAACAGTGTGTTTTTTTGAAAATAGGCGACATTTTTCCAAATTTCAACTTTTGAAATTTTAAAAAGGACTTTGCTCCTTTTTTCGAAAATGGCAGGAGGTGGGCGAAAAAACATTATTGGGGAACACTCTTCTGGCCATTTCTATAAATGTCCAATATTCAAAAGCCGCAAAAGTGTGTTTTTTTGAAAATAGACGACATTTTTCCGAATTTCGACTTTTGAAATTTTAGAAAGGACTTTGTTCCTTTTTCCGAAAATGGTAAAAAATTTGCGAAAAAAAATTATTGGGGAACACTATTCCGGCCATCCCTATGAATTTCCAATTTTCAAAAGTCGCAACAGTGTGTTTTTTTGAAAATAGGCGACATTTTTCCAAGTTTCGACTTTTGAAATTTTAAAAAAGACTTTGCCTTTTTTCCGAAAATGGTAGAAGATGGGAGAAAAAGAATTATTGGAGAATACTTTCAGGCCATTTCTATGAATGTCCAATATTCAAAAGTCTTAACAGTGTGTTTTTTTGAAAATAGGCGACATTTTTCCAAATTTCGACTTTTGAAATTTTAAAAAAGACTTTGCCTTTTTTCGAAAATGGTAGGAGATGGGCGAAAAAAAATTATTGGAGAACACTCCTCAGGCCATTTCTATGAATGTCCAATATTCAAAAGTCGCAACAATGTGTTTTTTTTAAAAAAAAGCGAAATTTTTCCAAATTTCGACTTTTGAAATTTTAAAAAGGACTTTGCTCCTTTTTCCGAAAATGTTAGCAAATTTGCGAAAAAAAATTATTGGGGAACACTACTCCGGCCATCCCTATGAATTTCCAATATTCAAAAGTCGCAACAGTGTGTTTTTTTGAAAATAGGCGACATTTTTCCAAATTTCGACTTTTGAAATTTTAAAAAAGACTTTGCTCCTTTTTCCGAAAATGGTAGAAGATAGGAGAAAAAGAATTATTGGAGAATACTTTCAGGCCATTTCTATGAATGTCCAATATTCAAAAGTCTTAACAGTGTGTTTTTTTGAAAATAGGCTACATTTTTCCAAATTTGGACTTTTAAAATGTTAAAATGGACTTTGCTCCTTTTTCCGAAAATGGTAGGAGATGGGAGAAAAAACATTATTGGGGAACACTCTTCTGGCCATTTCTATAAATGTCCAATATTCAAAAGTCGCAAAAGTGTGTTTTTTTGAAAATAGGCGACATTTTTCCAAATTTCGACTTTTGAAATTTTAAATAGGACTTTTCTCCTTTTTTCGAAAATGGTAGGAGATGGGAGAAAAAACATTATTGGGGAACACTCTTCTGGCCATTTCTATAAATGTCCAATATTCAAAAGTCGCAAAAGTGTGTTTTTTTGAAAATAGGCGACATTTTTCCAAATTTCGACTTTTGAAATTTTAAAAAGGACTTCGATCCTTTTTCCCAAAATGGTAGAAAATTTAAAAAAAAAAATTATTTATGAATACTATTCCGGCAATTTCTATGAATGTCCAATATTCCGAAGTCGCAACAGTGTGTTTTTTTGAAAATAGGCGACATTTTTCCAAATTTCGACTTTTGAAATTTTAAAAAGGACTTTGCTCCTTTTTTCGAAAATGGCAGGAGATGGGCGAAAAAACATTATTGGGGAACACTCTTCCGGCCATTTCTATGAATGTCCAATATTCAAAGGCGCAAAAGTGTGTTTTTTTGAAAATAGGCGAAATTTTTCCAAATTTCGACTTTTGAAATTTTAAAAAGGACTTTGCTCCTTTTTTCGAAAATGGTAGGAGATGGGAAAAAACAAATTATTTGGCCGGAAGGCCATCTTTATGAATGTCCAATATTCAAAAGTGTGTTTTTTGACAATAGGCGACATTTTTCCAAATTTCGACTTTTGAAATTTTAAATAGGACTTTTCTCCTTTTTTCGAAAATGGTAGGAGATGGGAGAAAAAACATTATTGGGGAACACTCTTCTGGCCATTTCTATAAATGTCCAATATTCAAAAGTCGCAAAAGTGTGTTTTTTTGAAAATAGGCGACATTTTTCCAAATTTCGACTTTTGAAATTTTAAAAAGGACTTCGATCCTTTTTCCCAAAATGGTAGAAAATTTAAAAAAAAAAATTATTTATGAATACTATTCCGGCAATTTCTATGAATGTCCAATATTCCGAAGTCGCAACAGTGTGTTTTTTTGAAAATAGGCGACATTTTTCCAAATTTCGACTTTTGAAATTTTAAAAAGGACTTTGCTCCTTTTTTCGAAAATGGCAGGAGATGGGCGAAAAAACATTATTGGGGAACACTCTTCCGGCCATTTCTATGAATGTCCAATATTCAAAGGCGCAAAAGTGTGTTTTTTTGAAAATAGGCTACATTTTTCCAAATTTCGACTTTTGAAATTTTAAAAAGGACTTTGCTCCTTTTTCCGAAAATGGTAGGAGATGGGAAAAAACAAATTATTTGGCCGGAAGGCTATCCCTATGAATGTATAATATTCAAAAGTGTGTTTTTTTGACAATAGGCGAAATTTTTCCATATTTCGACTTTTGAAATTTTAAAAAGGACTTTGCTCCTTTTTTCGAAAATGGCAGGAGATGGGCGAAAAAACATTCTTGGGGAACACTCTTCCGGCCATTTCTATGAATGTCCAATATTCAAAGGCGCAAAAGTGTGTTTTGTTGAAAATAGGCTACATTTTTCCAAATTTCGACTTCTGAAATTTTAAAAAGGACTTTGCTCCTTTTTCCGAAAATGGTAGGAGATGGGAAAAAACAAATTATTTGGCCGGAAGGCTATCCCTATGAATGTATAATATTCAAAAGTGTGTTTTTTTGACAATAGGCGAAATTTTTCCAAATTTCGACTTTTGAAATTTTAAAAAGGACTTTGCTCCTTTTTTCGAAAATGGCAGGAGATGGGAGAAAAAACATTATTGGGGAACACTCTTCTGGCCATTTCTATAAATGTCCAATATTCAAAAGTTGCAAAAGTGTGTTTTTTTTTAAATAGGCGACATTTTTCCAAATTTCGACTTTTGAAATTTTAAAAAGGACTTCGATCCTTTTTCCCAAAATGGTAGAAAATTTAAAAAAAAAAATTATTGGGGAATACTATTCCGGCAATTTCTATGAATGTCCAATATTCCGAAGTCGCAACAGTGTGTTTTTTTGAAAATAGGCGACATTTTTCCAAATTTCGACTTTTGAAATTTTAAAAATGACCGCTCCTTTTTCCCAAAATAGTAGAAGATGGGAGAAAAAGAATTATTGGAGAATACTTTCAGGCCATTTCTATGAATGTCCAATATTCAAAAGTCTTAACAGTGTGTTTTTTGAAAATTGGCGACATTTTTCCATATTTGGACAATTGAAATTTTAAAAAGGACTTTGCTCCTTTTTCCGAAAATGGTAGGAGATGGGCAAAAGAAATTATTGGGGAACACTCTTCCGGCCATTTCTATGAACTTCCAATATTCAAAAGTCGCAACAGTGTGTTTTTTTTTTAATAGGCGACATTTTTCCGAATTTCGACTTTTAAAATTTTAGAAAGGACTTTGATCCTTTTTCCGAAAATGGTAGAAAATTTGCGAAAAAAAATTATTGGGGAACACTATTCCGGCCATCCCTATGAATGTCCAATATTCAAAAGTCGCAACAGTGTGTTTTTTTGACAATAGGCTACATTTTTCCAAATTTGGACTTTTGAAATGTTAAAAAGGTCTATGCTCCTTTTTCCGAAAATGGTAGGAGATGGTAAAAAACAAATTATTTGGCCGGAAGGCCATCCCTATGAATGTCCAATATTCAAAAGTGTGTTTTTTTGACAATAGGCTACATTTTTCCAAATTTGGACTTTTGAAATTTTAAAAAGGACTTTGCTCCTTTTTCCGAAAATGGTAGAAGATGGGAGAAAAAGAATTATTGGGGAACACTCTTCCAGCCATTTCTATGAATGTCCAATTTTCAAAAGTCGCAACAGTGTGTTTTTTTGAAAATAGGCGACATTTTTTCAAATTTCGACTTTTGAAATTTTAAAAAAGACTTTGCCTTTTTTCGAAAATGGTAGGAGATGGGCGAAAAAAAATTATTGGAGAACACTCCTCAGGCCATTTCTATGAATGTCCAATATTCAAAAGTCGCAACAATGTGTTTTTTTTAAAAAAAAGCGAAATTTTTCCAAATTTCGACTTTTGAAATTTTAAAAAGGACTTTGCTCCTTTTTCCGAAAATGTTAGCAAATTTGCGAAAAAAAATTATTGGGGAACACTACTCCGGCCATCCCTATGAATTTCCAATATTCAAAAGTCGCAACAGTGTGTTTTTTTGAAAATAGGCGACATTTTTCCAAATTTCGACTTTTGAAATTTTAAAAAAGACTTTGCTCCTTTTTCCGAAAATGGTAGAAGATAGGAGAAAAAGAATTATTGGAGAATACTTTCAGGCCATTTCTATGAATGTCCAATATTCAAAAGTCTTAACAGTGTGTTTTTTTGAAAATAGGCTACATTTTTCCAAATTTGGACTTTTAAAATGTTAAAATGGACTTTGCTCCTTTTTCCGAAAATGGTAGGAGATGGGAGAAAAAACATTATTGGGGAACACTCTTCTGGCCATTTCTATAAATGTCCAATATTCAAAAGTCGCAAAAGTGTGTTTTTTTGAAAATAGGCGACATTTTTCCAAATTTCGACTTTTGAAATTTTAAATAGGACTTTTCTCCTTTTTTCGAAAATGGTAGGAGATGGGAGAAAAAACATTATTGGGGAACACTCTTCTGGCCATTTCTATAAATGTCCAATATTCAAAAGTCGCAAAAGTGTGTTTTTTTGAAAATAGGCGACATTTTTCCAAATTTCGACTTTTGAAATTTTAAAAAGGACTTCGATCCTTTTTCCCAAAATGGTAGAAAATTTAAAAAAAAAAATTATTTATGAATACTATTCCGGCAATTTCTATGAATGTCCAATATTCCGAAGTCGCAACAGTGTGTTTTTTTGAAAATAGGCGACATTTTTCCAAATTTCGACTTTTGAAATTTTAAAAAGGACTTTGCTCCTTTTTTCGAAAATGGCAGGAGATGGGCGAAAAAACATTATTGGGGAACACTCTTCCGGCCATTTCTATGAATGTCCAATATTCAAAGGCGCAAAAGTGTGTTTTTTTGAAAATAGGCGAAATTTTTCCAAATTTCGACTTTTGAAATTTTAAAAAGGACTTTGCTCCTTTTTTCGAAAATGGTAGGAGATGGGAAAAAACAAATTATTTGGCCGGAAGGCCATCTTTATGAATGTCCAATATTCAAAAGTGTGTTTTTTGACAATAGGCGACATTTTTCCAAATTTCGACTTTTGAAATTTTAAATAGGACTTTTCTCCTTTTTTCGAAAATGGTAGGAGATGGGAGAAAAAACATTATTGGGGAACACTCTTCTGGCCATTTCTATAAATGTCCAATATTCAAAAGTCGCAAAAGTGTGTTTTTTTGAAAATAGGCGACATTTTTCCAAATTTCGACTTTTGAAATTTTAAAAAGGACTTCGATCCTTTTTCCCAAAATGGTAGAAAATTTAAAAAAAAAAATTATTTATGAATACTATTCCGGCAATTTCTATGAATGTCCAATATTCCGAAGTCGCAACAGTGTGTTTTTTTGAAAATAGGCGACATTTTTCCAAATTTCGACTTTTGAAATTTTAAAAAGGACTTTGCTCCTTTTTTCGAAAATGGCAGGAGATGGGCGAAAAAACATTATTGGGGAACACTCTTCCGGCCATTTCTATGAATGTCCAATATTCAAAGGCGCAAAAGTGTGTTTTTTTGAAAATAGGCTACATTTTTCCAAATTTCGACTTTTGAAATTTTAAAAAGGACTTTGCTCCTTTTTCCGAAAATGGTAGGAGATGGGAAAAAACAAATTATTTGGCCGGAAGGCTATCCCTATGAATGTATAATATTCAAAAGTGTGTTTTTTTGACAATAGGCGAAATTTTTCCATATTTCGACTTTTGAAATTTTAAAAAGGACTTTGCTCCTTTTTTCGAAAATGGCAGGAGATGGGCGAAAAAACATTCTTGGGGAACACTCTTCCGGCCATTTCTATGAATGTCCAATATTCAAAGGCGCAAAAGTGTGTTTTGTTGAAAATAGGCTACATTTTTCCAAATTTCGACTTCTGAAATTTTAAAAAGGACTTTGCTCCTTTTTCCGAAAATGGTAGGAGATGGGAAAAAACAAATTATTTGGCCGGAAGGCTATCCCTATGAATGTATAATATTCAAAAGTGTGTTTTTTTGACAATAGGCGAAATTTTTCCAAATTTCGACTTTTGAAATTTTAAAAAGGACTTTGCTCCTTTTTTCGAAAATGGCAGGAGATGGGAGAAAAAACATTATTGGGGAACACTCTTCTGGCCATTTCTATAAATGTCCAATATTCAAAAGTTGCAAAAGTGTGTTTTTTTTTAAATAGGCGACATTTTTCCAAATTTCGACTTTTGAAATTTTAAAAAGGACTTCGATCCTTTTTCCCAAAATGGTAGAAAATTTAAAAAAAAAAATTATTGGGGAATACTATTCCGGCAATTTCTATGAATGTCCAATATTCCGAAGTCGCAACAGTGTGTTTTTTTGAAAATAGGCGACATTTTTCCAAATTTCGACTTTTGAAATTTTAAAAATGACCGCTCCTTTTTCCCAAAATAGTAGAAGATGGGAGAAAAAGAATTATTGGAGAATACTTTCAGGCCATTTCTATGAATGTCCAATATTCAAAAGTCTTAACAGTGTGTTTTTTGAAAATTGGCGACATTTTTCCATATTTGGACAATTGAAATTTTAAAAAGGACTTTGCTCCTTTTTCCGAAAATGGTAGGAGATGGGCAAAAGAAATTATTGGGGAACACTCTTCCGGCCATTTCTATGAACTTCCAATATTCAAAAGTCGCAACAGTGTGTTTTTTTTTTAATAGGCGACATTTTTCCGAATTTCGACTTTTAAAATTTTAGAAAGGACTTTGATCCTTTTTCCGAAAATGGTAGAAAATTTGCGAAAAAAAATTATTGGGGAACACTATTCCGGCCATCCCTATGAATGTCCAATATTCAAAAGTCGCAACAGTGTGTTTTTTTGACAATAGGCTACATTTTTCCAAATTTGGACTTTTGAAATGTTAAAAAGGTCTATGCTCCTTTTTCCGAAAATGGTAGGAGATGGTAAAAAACAAATTATTTGGCCGGAAGGCCATCCCTATGAATGTCCAATATTCAAAAGTGTGTTTTTTTGACAATAGGCTACATTTTTCCAAATTTGGACTTTTGAAATTTTAAAAAGGACTTTGCTCCTTTTTCCGAAAATGGTAGAAGATGGGAGAAAAAGAATTATTGGAGAATACTTTCAGGCCATTTCTATGAATGTCCAATATTCAAAGGCGCGAAAGTGTGTTTTTTTGAAAATAGGCGACATTTTTCCAAATTTCAACTTTTGAAATTTTAAAAAGGACTTTGCTCCTTTTTTCGAAAATGGCAGGAGGTGGGCGAAAAAACATTATTGGGGAACACTCTTCTGGCCATTTCTATAAATGTCCAATATTCAAAAGCCGCAAAAGTGAGTTTTTTTGAAAATAGACGACATTTTTCCAAATTTCGACTTTTGAAATTTTAGAAAGGACTTTGTTCCTTTTTCCGAAAATGGTAGAAAATTTGCGAAAAAAAATTATTTGGGAACACTATTCCGGCCATCCCTATGAATTTCCAATTTTCAAAAGTCGCAACAGTGTGTTTTTTTGAAAATAGGCGACATTTTTCCAAATTTCGACTTTTGAAATTTTAAAAAAGACTTTGCCTTTTTTCCGAAAATAGTAGAAGATGGGAGAAAAAGAATTATTGGAGAATACTTTCAGGCCATTTCTATGAATGTCCAATATTCAAAAGTCTTAACAGTGTGTTTTTTTGAAAATAGGCGACATTTTTCCAAATTTCGACTTTTGAAATTTTAAAAAAGACTTTGCTTTTTTTCGAAAATGGTAGGAGATGGGCGAAAAAAAATTATTGGAGAACACTCCTCAGGCCATTTCTATGAATGTCCAATATTCAAAAGTCGCAACAATGTGTTTTTTTGAGAAAAAAGCGAAATTTTTCCAAACTTCGACTTTTGAAATTTTAAAAAGGACTTTGCTCCTTTTTCCGAAAATGTTAGCAAATTTGCGAAAAAAAATTATTGGGGAACACTATTCCGGCCATCCCTATGAATTTCCAATATTCAAAAGTCGCAACAGTGTGTTTTTTTGAAAATAGGCGACATTTTTCCAAATTTCGACTTTTGAAATTTTAAAAACGACTTTGCTCCTTTGTCCGAAAATGGTAGAAGATAGGAGAAAAAGAATTATTGGAGAATACTTTCAGGCCATTTCTATGAATGTCCAATATTCAAAAGTCTTAACAGTGTGTTTTTTTGAAAATAGGCTACATTTTTCCAAATTTGGACTTTTAAAATGTTAAAATGGACTTTGCTCCTTTTTCCGAAAATGGTAGGAGATGGGAAAAAAAAAATTATTTGACCGGAAGGCCATCTTTATGAATGTCCAATATTCAAAAGTGTGTTTTTTGACAATAGGCGACATTTTTCCAAATTTCGACTTGTGAAATTTTAAATAGGACTTTACTCCTTTTTTCGAAAATGGTAGGAGATGGGAGAAAAAACATTATTGGGGAACACTCTTCTGGCCATTTCTATAAATGTCCAATATTCAAAAGTCGCAAAAGTGTGTTTTTTTGAAAATAGGCGACATTTTTCCAAATTTCGACTTTTGAAATTTTAAAAAGGACTTCGATCCTTTTTCCCAAAATGGTAGAAAATTTAAAAAAAAAAATTATTTGGGAATACTATTCCGGCAATTTCTATGAATGTCCAATATTCCGAAGTCGCAACAGTGTGTTTTTTTGAAAATAGGCGACATTTTTCCAAATTTCGACTTTTGAAATTTTAAAAAGGACTTTGCTCCTTTTTTCGAAAATGGCAGGAGATGGGCGAAAAAACATTATTGGGGAACACTCTTCCGGCCATTTCTATGAATGTCCAATATTCAAAGGCGCAAAAGTGTGTTTTTTTGAAAATAGGCTACATTTTTCCAAATTTCGACTTTTGAAATTTTAAAAAGGACTTTGCTCCTTTTTCCGAAAATGGTAGGAGATGGGAAAAAACAAATTATTTGGCCGGAAGGCTATCCCTATGAATGTATAATATTCAAAAGTGTGTTTTTTTGACAATAGGCGAAATTTTTCCAAATTTCGACTTTTGAAATTTTAAAAAGGACTTTGCTCCTTTTTTCGAAAATGGCAGGAGATGGGAGAAAAAACATTATTGGGGAACACTCTTCTGGCCATTTCTATAAATGTCCAATATTCAAAAGTCGCAAAAGTGTGTTTTTTTGAAAATAGGCGACATTTTTCCAAATTTCGACTTTTGAAATTTTAAAAAGGACTTCGATCCTTTTTCCCAAAATGGTAGAAAATTAAAAAAAAAAAATTATTGGGGAATACTATTCCGGCAATTTCTATGAATGTCCAATATTCCGAAGTCGCAACAGTGTGTTTTTTTGAAAATAGGCGACATTTTTCCAAATTTCGACTTTTGAAATTTTAAAAATGACCGCGCTTTTTCCCAAAATAGTAGAAGATGGGAGAAAAAGAATTATTGGAGAATACTTTCAGGCCATTTCTATGAATGTCCAATATTCAAAAGTCTTAACAGTGTGTTTTTTTGAAAATTGGCGACATTTTTCCATATTTGGACAATTGAAATTTTAAAAAGGACTTTGCTCCTTTTTCCGAAAATGGTAGGAGATGGGCAAAAAAAATTATTGGGGAACACTCTTCCGGCCATTTCTATGAACTTCCAATATTCAAAAGTCGCAACAGTGTGTTTTTTTTTTTAATAGGCGACATTTTTCCGAATTTCGACTTTTGAAATTTTAGAAAGGACTTTGCTCCTTTTTCCGAAAATGGTAGAAAATTTGCGAAAAAAAATTATTGGGGAACACTATTCCGGCCATCCCTATGAATGTCCAATATTCAAAAGTCGCAACAGTGTGTTTTTTTGACAATAGGCTACATTTTTCCAAATTTGGACTTTTGAAATGTTAAAAAGGTCTATGCTCCTTTTTCCGAAAATGGTAGGAGATGGTAAAAAACAAATTATTTGGCCGGAAGGCCATCCCTATGAATGTCCAATATTCAAAAGTGTGTTTTTTTGACAATAGGCTACATTTTTCCAAATTTGGACTTTTGAAATTTTAAAAAGGACTTTGCTCCTTTTTCCGAAAATGGTAGGAGATGGGCGAAAAAACATTATTGGGGAACACTCTTCTGGCCATTTCTATAAATGTCCAATATTCAAAAGTCGCAAAAGTGTGTTTTTTGAAAATAGGCGACATTTTTCCAAATTTCGACTTTTGAAATTTTAAAAAGGACTTTGATCCTTTTTCCGAAAATGGTAGAAAATTTGGGGAAAAAATTGTTGGGGAATAGTATTCCGGCCATTTCTATGAATGTCCAATATTCAAAAGTCGCAACAGTGTGTTTTTTTGAAAATAGGCGACATTTTTCCAAATTTCGACTTTGAAGTTTTAAAAAGGACTTTGCTCTTTTTTTCGAAAATGGTAGGAGATTGGCGAAAAAACATTATTGGGGAACACTCTTCTGGCCATTTCTATAAATGTCCAATATTCAAAAGCCGCAAAAGTGTGTTTTTTTGAAAATAGGCGACATTTTTCCGAATTTCGACTTTTGAAATTTTAGAAAGGACTTTGTTCCTTTTTCCGAAAATGGTAGAAAATTTGCGAAAAAAAATTATTGGGGAACACTATTCCGGCCATCCCTATGAATTTCCAATTTTCAAAAGTCGCAACAGTGTGTTTTTTTGAAAATAGGCGACATTTTTTCAAATTTCGACTTTTGAAATTTTAAAAAAGACTGCCTTTTTTCCGAAAATGGTAGAAGATGGGAGAAAAAGAATTATTGGAGAATACTTTCAGGCCATTTCTATGAATGTCCAATATTCAAAAGTCTTAACAGTGTGTTTTTTTTGAAAATAGGCAACATTTTTCCAAATTTCAACTTTTGAAATTTTAAAAAGGACTTTGCTCCTTTTTTCGAAAATGGCAGGAGGTGGGGGAAAAAACATTATTGGGGAACACTCTTCCGGCCATTTCTATGAATGTCCAATATTCAAAAGTCGCAAAAGCGTGTTTTTTTGAAAATAGGCGACATTTTTCCAAATTTCGACTTTTGAAATTTTAAAAAAGACTTTGCTCCTTTTTCCGAAAATGGTAGAAGATAGGAGAAAAAGAATTATTGGAGAATACTTTCAGGCCATTTCTATGAATGTGCAATATTCAAAAGTCTTAACAGTGTGTTTTTTTGAAAATAGGCGACATTTTTCCAAATTTCAACTTTTGAAATGTTAAAAAGGACCTTGTTCCCTTTTTCGAAAATGGTAGGAGATGGACAAAAAACATTATTGGGGAACACTCTTCCGGCCATTTCTATGAATTTCCAATATTCAAAAGTCGCAACAGTGTGGTTTTTTGAAAATAGGTTACGTTTTTCCAAATTTGGACTTTTAAAATGTTAAAATGGACTTTGCTCCTTTTTCCGAAAATGGTAGGAGATGGGAAAAACAAATTATTTGGCCAGAAGGCCATCCTTATAAATGTCCAATATTCAAAAGTGTGTTTTTTTTGACAATAGGCGTAATTTTTCCAAATTTCGACTTTTGAAATTTTAAAAAGGACTTTGCTCCTTTTTCCGAAAATGGTAGAAAATTTGCGAAAAAAAACTTATTAGGGAACACTATTCAAGCCATCCCTATGAATGTCCAATATTCAAAAGTCGCAACAGTGTGTTTTTTTGAAAATATGCTACATTTTTCCAAATTTGGACTTTTGAAATGCTAAAAAGGACTTTGCTCCTTTTTCCGAAAATGGTAGGAGATGGGAAAAAACAAATTATTTGGCCGGAAGGCTATCCCTATGAATGTATAATATTCAAAAGTGTCTTTTTTTGACAATAGGCGAAATTTTTCCAAATTTCGACTTTTGAAATTTTAAAAAGGACTGTGCTCCTTTTTTCGAAAATGGCAGGAGATGGGAGAAAAAACATTATTGGGGAACACTCTTCCGGCCATTTCTATGAATGTCCAATATTCAAAAGTCTTAACAGTGTGTTTTTTTGAAAATAGGCGACATTTTTCCAAATTTCGACTTTTGAAATTTTAAAAAAGACTTTGCTTTTTTTCGAAAATGGTAGGAGATGGGCGAAAAAAAATTATTGGAGAACACTCCTCAGGCCATTTCTATGAATGTCCAATATTCAAAAGTCGCAACAATGTGTTTTTTTGAGAAAAAAGCGAAATTTTTCCAAACTTCGACTTTTGAAATTTTAAAAAGGACTTTGCTCCTTTTTCCGAAAATGTTAGCAAATTTGCGAAAAAAAATTATTGGGGAACACTATTCCGGCCATCCCTATGAATTTCCAATATTCAAAAGTCGCAACAGTGTGTTTTTTTGAAAATAGGCGACATTTTTCCAAATTTCGACTTTTGAAATTTTAAAAACGACTTTGCTCCTTTGTCCGAAAATGGTAGAAGATAGGAGAAAAAGAATTATTGGAGAATACTTTCAGGCCATTTCTATGAATGTCCAATATTCAAAAGTCTTAACAGTGTGTTTTTTTGAAAATAGGCTACATTTTTCCAAATTTGGACTTTTAAAATGTTAAAATGGACTTTGCTCCTTTTTCCGAAAATGGTAGGAGATGGGAAAAAACAAATTATTTGACCGGAAGGCCATCTTTATGAATGTCCAATATTCAAAAGTGTGTTTTTTGACAATAGGCGACATTTTTCCAAATTTCGACTTTTGAAATTTTAAATAGGACTTTACTCCTTTTTTCGAAAATGGTAGGAGATGGGAGAAAAAACATTATTGGGGAACACTCTTCTGGCCATTTCTATAAATGTCCAATATTCAAAAGTCGCAAAAGTGTGTTTTTTTGAAAATAGGCGACATTTTTCCAAATTTCGACTTTTGAAATTTTAAAAAGGACTTCGATCCTTTTTCCCAAAATGGTAGAAAATTTAAAAAAAAATTATTTGGGAATACTATTCCGGCAATTTCTATGAATGTCCAATATTCCGAAGTCGCAACAGTGTGTTTTTTTGAAAATAGGCGACATTTTTCCAAATTTCGACTTTTGAAATTTTAAAAAGGACTTTGCTCCTTTTTTCGAAAATGGCAGGAGATGGGCGAAAAAACATTATTGGGGAACACTCTTCCGGCCATTTCTATGAATGTCCAATATTCAAAGGCGCAAAAGTGTGTTTTTTTGAAAATAGGCTACATTTTTCCAAATTTCGACTTTTGAAATTTTAAAAAGGACTTTGCTCCTTTTTCCGAAAATGGTAGGAGATGGGAAAAAACAAATTATTTGGCCGGAAGGCTATCCCTATGAATGTATAATATTCAAAAGTGTGTTTTTTTGACAATAGGCGAAATTTTTCCAAATTTCGACTTTTGAAATTTTAAAAAGGACTTTGCTCCTTTTTTCGAAAATGGCAGGAGATGGGAGAAAAAACATTATTGGGGAACACTCTTCTGGCCATTTCTATAAATGTCCAATATTCAAAAGTCGCAAAAGCGTGTTTTTTTGAAAATAGGCGACATTTTTCCAAATTTCGACTTTTGAAATTTTAAAAAAGACTTTGCTCCTTTTTCCGAAAATGGTAGAAGATAGGAGAAAAAGAATTATTGGAGAATACTTTCAGGCCATTTCTATGAATGTGCAATATTCAAAAGTCTTAACAGTGTGTTTTTTTGAAAATAGGCGACATTTTTCCAAATTTCAACTTTTGAAATGTTAAAAAGGACCTTGTTCCCTTTTTCGAAAATGGTAGGAGATGGACAAAAAACATTATTGGGGAACACTCTTCCGGCCATTTCTATGAATTTCCAATATTCAAAAGTCGCAACAGTGTGGTTTTTTGAAAATAGGTTACGTTTTTCCAAATTTGGACTTTTAAAATGTTAAAATGGACTTTGCTCCTTTTTCCGAAAATGGTAGGAGATGGGAAAAACAAATTATTTGGCCAGAAGGCCATCCTTATAAATGTCCAATATTCAAAAGTGTGTTTTTTTTGACAATAGGCGTAATTTTTCCAAATTTCGACTTTTGAAGTTTTAAAAAGGACTTTGCTCCTTTTTCCGAAAATGGTAGAAAATTTGCGAAAAAAAACTTATTAGGGAACACTATTCAAGCCATCCCTATGAATGTCCAATATTCAAAAGTCGCAACAGTGTGTTTTTTTGAAAATATGCTACATTTTTCCAAATTTGGACTTTTGAAATGCTAAAAAGGACTTTGCTCCTTTTTCCGAAAATGGTAGGAGATGGGAAAAAACAAATTATTTGGCCGGAAGGCTATCCCTATGAATGTATAATATTCAAAAGTGTCTTTTTTTGACAATAGGCGAAATTTTTCCAAATTTCGACTTTTGAAATTTTAAAAAGGACTGTGCTCCTTTTTTCGAAAATGGCAGGAGATGGGAGAAAAAACATTATTGGGGAACACTCTTCCGGCCATTTCTATGAATGTCCAATATTCAAAAGTCTTAACAGTGTGTTTTTTTGAAAATAGGCGACATTTTTCCAAATTTCGACTTTTGAAATTTTAAAAAAGACTTTGCTTTTTTTCGAAAATGGTAGGAGATGGGCGAAAAAAAATTATTGGAGAACACTCCTCAGGCCATTTCTATGAATGTCCAATATTCAAAAGTCGCAACAATGTGTTTTTTTGAGAAAAAAGCGAAATTTTTCCAAACTTCGACTTTTGAAATTTTAAAAAGGACTTTGCTCCTTTTTCCGAAAATGTTAGCAAATTTGCGAAAAAAAATTATTGGGGAACACTATTCCGGCCATCCCTATGAATTTCCAATATTCAAAAGTCGCAACAGTGTGTTTTTTTGAAAATAGGCGACATTTTTCCAAATTTCGACTTTTGAAATTTTAAAAACGACTTTGCTCCTTTGTCCGAAAATGGTAGAAGATAGGAGAAAAAGAATTATTGGAGAATACTTTCAGGCCATTTCTATGAATGTCCAATATTCAAAAGTCTTAACAGTGTGTTTTTTTGAAAATAGGCTACATTTTTCCAAATTTGGACTTTTAAAATGTTAAAATGGACTTTGCTCCTTTTTCCGAAAATGGTAGGAGATGGGAAAAAACAAATTATTTGACCGGAAGGCCATCTTTATGAATGTCCAATATTCAAAAGTGTGTTTTTTGACAATAGGCGACATTTTTCCAAATTTCGACTTTTGAAATTTTAAATAGGACTTTACTCCTTTTTTCGAAAATGGTAGGAGATGGGAGAAAAAACATTATTGGGGAACACTCTTCTGGCCATTTCTATAAATGTCCAATATTCAAAAGTCGCAAAAGTGTGTTTTTTTGAAAATAGGCGACATTTTTCCAAATTTCGACTTTTGAAATTTTAAAAAGGACTTCGATCCTTTTTCCCAAAATGGTAGAAAATTTAAAAAAAAATTATTTGGGAATACTATTCCGGCAATTTCTATGAATGTCCAATATTCCGAAGTCGCAACAGTGTGTTTTTTTGAAAATAGGCGACATTTTTCCAAATTTCGACTTTTGAAATTTTAAAAAGGACTTTGCTCCTTTTTTCGAAAATGGCAGGAGATGGGCGAAAAAACATTATTGGGGAACACTCTTCCGGCCATTTCTATGAATGTCCAATATTCAAAGGCGCAAAAGTGTGTTTTTTTGAAAATAGGCTACATTTTTCCAAATTTCGACTTTTGAAATTTTAAAAAGGACTTTGCTCCTTTTTCCGAAAATGGTAGGAGATGGGAAAAAACAAATTATTTGGCCGGAAGGCTATCCCTATGAATGTATAATATTCAAAAGTGTGTTTTTTTGACAATAGGCGAAATTTTTCCAAATTTCGACTTTTGAAATTTTAAAAAGGACTTTGCTCCTTTTTTCGAAAATGGCAGGAGATGGGAGAAAAAACATTATTGGGGAACACTCTTCTGGCCATTTCTATAAATGTCCAATATTCAAAAGTCGCAAAAGTGTGTTTTTTTGAAAATAGGCGACATTTTTCCAAATTTCGACTTTTGAAATTTTAAAAAGGACTTCGATCCTTTTTCCCAAAATGGTAGAAAATTAAAAAAAAAAAATTATTGGGGAATACTATTCCGGCAATTTCTATGAATGTCCAATATTCCGAAGTCGCAACAGTGTGTTTTTTTGAAAATAGGCGACATTTTTCCAAATTTCGACTTTTGAAATTTTAAAAATGACCGCGCTTTTTCCCAAAATAGTAGAAGATGGGAGAAAAAGAATTATTGGAGAATACTTTCAGGCCATTTCTATGAATGTCCAATATTCAAAAGTCTTAACAGTGTGTTTTTTTGAAAATTGGCGACATTTTTCCATATTTGGACAATTGAAATTTTAAAAAGGACTTTGCTCCTTTTTCCGAAAATGGTAGGAGATGGGCAAAAAAAATTATTGGGGAACACTCTTCCGGCCATTTCTATGAACTTCCAATATTCAAAAGTCGCAACAGTGTGTTTTTTTTTTTAATAGGCGACATTTTTCCGAATTTCGACTTTTGAAATTTTAGAAAGGACTTTGCTCCTTTTTCCGAAAATGGTAGAAAATTTGCGAAAAAAAATTATTGGGGAACACTATTCCGGCCATCCCTATGAATGTCCAATATTCAAAAGTCGCAACAGTGTGTTTTTTTGACAATAGGCTACATTTTTCCAAATTTGGACTTTTGAAATGTTAAAAAGGTCTATGCTCCTTTTTCCGAAAATGGTAGGAGATGGTAAAAAACAAATTATTTGGCCGGAAGGCCATCCCTATGAATGTCCAATATTCAAAAGTGTGTTTTTTTGACAATAGGCTACATTTTTCCAAATTTGGACTTTTGAAATTTTAAAAAGGACTTTGCTCCTTTTTCCGAAAATGGTAGGAGATGGGCGAAAAAACATTATTGGGGAACACTCTTCTGGCCATTTCTATAAATGTCCAGTATTCAAAAGTCGCAAAAGTGTGTTTTTTGAAAATAGGCGACATTTTTCCAAATTTCGACTTTTGAAATTTTAAAAAGGACTTTGATCCTTTTTCCGAAAATGGTAGAAAATTTGGGGAAAAAATTGTTGGGGAATAGTATTCCGGCCATTTCTATGAATGTCCAATATTCAAAAGTTGCAACAGTGTGTTTTTTTGAAAATAGGCGACATTTTTCCAAATTTCGACTTTGAAGTTTTAAAAAGGACTTTGCTCTTTTTTTCGAAAATGGTAGGAGATTGGCGAAAAAACATTATTGGGGAACACTCTTCTGGCCATTTCTATAAATGTCCAATATTCAAAAGCCGCAAAAGTGTGTTTTTTTGAAAATAGGCGACATTTTTCCGAATTTCGACTTTTGAAATTTTAGAAAGGACTTTGTTCCTTTTTCCGAAAATGGTAGAAAATTTGCGAAAAAAAATTATTGGGGAACACTATTCCGGCCATCCCTATGAATTTCCAATTTTCAAAAGTCGCAACAGTGTGTTTTTTTGAAAATAGGCGACATTTTTTCAAATTTCGACTTTTGAAATTTTAAAAAAGACTGCCTTTTTTCCGAAAATGGTAGAAGATGGGAGAAAAAGAATTATTGGAGAATACTTTCAGGCCATTTCTATGAATGTCCAATATTCAAAAGTCTTAACAGTGTGTTTTTTTGAAAATTGGCGACATTTTTCCATATTTGGACAATTGAAATTTTAAAAAGGACTTTGCTCCTTTTTTCGAAAATGGCAGGAGGTGGGGGAAAAAACATTATTGGGGAACACTCTTCCGGCCATTTCTATGAATGTCCAATATTCAAAAGTCGCAAAAGCGTGTTTTTTTGAAAATAGGCGACATTTTTCCAAATTTCGACTTTTGAAATTTTAAAAAAGACTTTGCTCCTTTTTCCGAAAATGGTAGAAGATAGGAGAAAAAGAATTATTGGAGAATACTTTCAGGCCATTTCTATGAATGTGCAATATTCAAAAGTCTTAACAGTGTGTTTTTTTGAAAATAGGCGACATTTTTCCAAATTTCGACTTTTGAAATGTTAAAAAGGACCTTGTTCCCTTTTTCGAAAATGGTAGGAGATGGACAAAAAACATTATTGGGGAACACTCTTCCGGCCATTTCTATGAATTTCCAATATTCAAAAGTCGCAACAGTGTGGTTTTTTGAAAATAGGTTACGTTTTTCCAAATTTGGACTTTTAAAATGTTAAAATGGACTTTGCTCCTTTTTCCGAAAATGGTAGGAGATGGGAAAAACAAATTATTTGGCCAGAAGGCCATCCTTATAAATGTCCAATATTCAAAAGTGTGTTTTTTTTTGACAATAGGCGTAATTTTTCCAAATTTCGACTTTTGAAATTTTAAAAAGGACTTTGCTCCTTTTTCCGAAAATGGTAGAAAATTTGCGAAAAAAAACTTATTAGGGAACACTATTCAAGCCATCCCTATGAATGTCCAATATTCAAAAGTCGCAACAGTGTGTTTTTTTGAAAATATGCTACATTTTTCCAAATTTGGACTTTTGAAATGCTAAAAAGGACTTTGCTCCTTTTTCCGAAAATGGTAGGAGATGGGAAAAAACAAATTATTTGGCCGGAAGGCTATCCCTATGAATGTATAATATTCAAAAGTGTCTTTTTTTGACAATAGGCGAAATTTTTCCAAATTTCGACTTTTGAAATTTTAAAAAGGACTGTGCTCCTTTTTTCGAAAATGGCAGGAGATGGGAGAAAAAACATTATTGGGGAACACTCTTCCGGCCATTTCTATGAATGTCCAATATTCAAAAGTCGCAAAAGTGTGTTTTTTTGATAATAGGCTACATTTTTCCAAATTTCGACTTTTGAAATTTTAAAAAGGACTTTGCTTCTTTTTCCGAAAATGGTAGGAGATGGGAAAAAACAAATTATTTGGCCGGAAGGCTATCCCTATGAACGTCCAATATTCAAAACTGTGTTTTTTTGACAATAGGCGACATTTTTCCAAATTTCGACTTTTGAAATTTTAAAAAGGACTTTGCTCCTTTTTTCGAAAATGGCGGGAGATGGGAGAAAAAACATTATTGGGGAACACTCTTCCGGCCATTTCTATGAATGTCCAATATTCAAAAGTCGCAAAAGTGTGTTTTTTTGAAAATAGGCTACATTTTTCCAAATTTCGACTTTTGAAATTTTAAAAAGGACTTTGCTCCTTTTTCCGAAAATGGTAGGAGATGGGAAAAAACAAATTATTTGGCCGGAAGGCTATCCCCATGAATGTATAATATTCAAAAGTGTGTTTTTTTGACAATAGGCGAAATTTTTCCAAATTTCGACTTTTGAAATTTTAAAAAGGACTTTGCTCTTTTTTTCGAAAATGGCGGGAGATGGGAGAAAAAACATTATTGGGGAACACTCTTCCTGCCATTTCTATGAATGTCCAATATTCAAAGGCGCAAAAGTGTGTTTTTTTGAAAATAGGCTACATTTTTCCAAATTTCGACTTTTGAAATTTTAAAAAGGACTTTGCTCCTATTTCCGAAACTGGTAGGAGATGGGAAAAAACAAATTATTTGGCCGGAAGGCTATCCCTATGAATGTATAATATTCAAAAGTGTGTTTTTTTGACAATAGGCGAAATTTTTCCAAATTTCGACTTTTGAAATTTTAAAAAGGACTTTGCTCCTTTTTTCGAAAATGGCAGGAGATGGGAGAAAAAACATTATTGGGGAACACTCTTCTGGCCATTTCTATAAATGTCCAATATTCAAAAGTCGCAAAAGTGTGTTTTTTTGAAAATAGGCGACATTTTTCCAAATTTCGACTTTTGAAATTTTAAAAAGGACTTCGATCCTTTTTCCCAAAATGGTAGAAAATTTAAAAAAAAAATTATTGGGGAATACTATTCCGGCAATTTCTATGAATGTCCAATATTCCGAAGTCGCAACAGTGTGTTTTTTTGAAAATAGGCGACATTTTTCCAAATTTCGACTTTTGAAATTTTAAAAAAGACCGCTCCTTTTTCCCAAAATAGTAGAAGATGGGAGAAAAAGAATTATTGGAGAATACTTTCAGGCCATTTCTATGAATGTCCAATATTCAAAAGTCTTAACAGTGTGTTTTTTTGAAAATAGGCGACATTTTTCCAAATTTCAACTTTTAAAATTTTAAAAAGGACTTTGCTCCTTTTTTCGAAAATGGCAGGAGGTGGGCGAAAAAACATTATTGGGGAACACTCTTCCGGCCATTTCTATGAATGTCCAATATTCAAAAGTCGCAAAAGCGTGTTTTTTTGAAAATAGGCGACATTTTTCCAAATTTCGACTTTTGAAATTTTAAAAAAGACTTTGCTCCTTTTTCCGAAAATGGTAGAAGATAGGAGAAAAAGAATTATTGGAGAATACTTTCAGGCCATTTCTATGAATGTGCAATATTCAAAAGTCTTAACAGTGTGTTTTTTTTGAAAATAGGCGACATTTTTCCAAATTTCAACTTTTGAAATGTTAAAAAGGACCTTGTTCCTTTTTTCGAAAATGGTAGGAGATGGGCAAAAAAAATTATTGGGGAACACTCTTCCGGCCATTTCTATGAATTTCCAATATTCAAAAGTCGCAACAGTGTGTTTTTTTGAAAATAGGTTACGTTTTTCCAAATTTGGACTTTTAAAATGTTAAAATGGACTTTGCTCCTTTTTCCGAAAATGGTAGGAGATGGGAAAAACAAATTATTTGGCCGGAAGGCCATCCTTATGAATGTCCAATATTCAAAAGTGTGTTTTTTTGACAATAGACGTAATTTTTCCAAATTTCGACTTTTGAAATTTTAAAAAGGACTTTGCTCCTCTTTCCGAAAATGGTAGAAAATTTGCGAAAAAAAACTTATTAGGGAACACTATTCAGGCCATCCCTATGAATGTCCAATATTCAAAAGTCGCAACAGTGTGTTTTTTTGAAAATATGCTACATTTTTCCAAATTTGGACTTTTGAAATGCTAAAAAGGACTTTGCTCCTTTTTCCGAAAATGGTAGGAGATGGGAAAAAACAAATTATTTGGCCGGAAGGCTATCCCTATGAACGTCCAATATTCATAACTGTGTTTTTTTGACAATAGGCGACATTTTTCCAAATTTCGACTTTTGAAATTTTAAAAAGGACTTTGCTCTTTTTTTCGAAAATGGTAGGAGATTGGCGAAAAAACATTATTGGGGAACACTCTTCTGGCCATTTCTATAAATGTCCAATATTCAAAAGCCGCAAAAGTGTGTTTTTTTGAAAATAGGCGACATTTTTCCGAATTTCGACTTTTGAAATTTTAGAAAGGACTTTGTTCCTTTTTCCGAAAATGGTAGAAAATTTGCGAAAAAAAATTATTGGGGAACACTATTCCGGCCATCCCTATGAATTTCCAATTTTCAAAAGTCGCAACAGTGTGTTTTTTTGAAAATAGGCGACATTTTTTCAAATTTCGACTTTTGAAATTTTAAAAAAGACTGCCTTTTTTCCGAAAATGGTAGAAGATGGGAGAAAAAGAATTATTGGAGAATACTTTCAGGCCATTTCTATGAATGTCCAATATTCAAAAGTCTTAACAGTGTGTTTTTTTGAAAATAGGCAACATTTTTCCAAATTTCAACTTTTGAAATTTTAAAAAGGACTTTGCTCCTTTTTTCGAAAATGGCAGGAGGTGGGGGAAAAAACATTATTGGGGAACACTCTTCCGGCCATTTCTATGAATGTCCAATATTCAAAAGTCGCAAAAGCGTGTTTTTTTGAAAATAGGCGACATTTTTCCAAATTTCGACTTTTGAAATTTTAAAAAAGACTTTGCTCCTTTTTCCGAAAATGGTAGAAGATAGGAGAAAAAGAATTATTGGAGAATACTTTCAGGCCATTTCTATGAATGTGCAATATTCAAAAGTCTTAACAGTGTGTTTTTTTGAAAATAGGCGACATTTTTCCAAATTTCAACTTTTGAAATGTTAAAAAGGACCTTGTTCCCTTTTTCGAAAATGGTAGGAGATGGACAAAAAACATTATTGGGGAACACTCTTCCGGCCATTTCTATGAATTTCCAATATTCAAAAGTCGCAACAGTGTGGTTTTTTGAAAATAGGTTACGTTTTTCCAAATTTGGACTTTTAAAATGTTAAAATGGACTTTGCTCCTTTTTCCGAAAATGGTAGGAGATGGGAAAAACAAATTATTTGGCCAGAAGGCCATCCTTATAAATGTCCAATATTCAAAAGTGTGTTTTTTTTGACAATAGGCGTAATTTTTCCAAATTTCGACTTTTGAAATTTTAAAAAGGACTTTGCTCCTTTTTCCGAAAATGGTAGAAAATTTGCGAAAAAAAACTTATTAGGGAACACTATTCAAGCCATCCCTATGAATGTCCAATATTCAAAAGTCGCAACAGTGTGTTTTTTTGAAAATATGCTACATTTTTCCAAATTTGGACTTTTGAAATGCTAAAAAGGACTTTGCTCCTTTTTCCGAAAATGGTAGGAGATGGGAAAAAACAAATTATTTGGCCGGAAGGCTATCCCTATGAATGTATAATATTCAAAAGTGTCTTTTTTTGACAATAGGCGAAATTTTTCCAAATTTCGACTTTTGAAATTTTAAAAAGGACTGTGCTCCTTTTTTCGAAAATGGCAGGAGATGGGAGAAAAAACATTATTGGGGAACACTCTTCCGGCCATTTCTATGAATGTCCAATATTCAAAAGTCGCAAAAGTGTGTTTTTTTGATAATAGGCTACATTTTTCCAAATTTCGACTTTTGAAATTTTAAAAAGGACTTTGCTCCTTTTTCCGAAAATGGTAGGAGATGGGAAAAAACAAATTATTTGGCCGGAAGGCTATCCCTATGAACGTCCAATATTCAAAACTGTGTTTTTTTGACAATAGGCGACATTTTTCCAAATTTCGACTTTTGAAATTTTAAAAAGGACTTTGCTCCTTTTTTCGAAAATGGCGGGAGATGGGAGAAAAAACATTATTGGGGAACACTCTTCCGGCCATTTCTATGAATGTCCAATATTCAAAAGTCGCAAAAGTGTGTTTTTTTGAAAATAGGCTACATTTTTCCAAATTTCGACTTTTGAAATTTTAAAAAGGACTTTGCTCCTTTTTCCGAAAATGGTAGGAGATGGGAAAAAACAAATTATTTGGCCGGAAGGCTATCCCCATGAATGTATAATATTCAAAAGTGTGTTTTTTTGACAATAGGCGAAATTTTTCCAAATTTCGACTTTTGAAATTTTAAAAAGGACTTTGCTCTTTTTTTCGAAAATGGCGGGAGATGGGAGAAAAAACATTATTGGGGAACACTCTTCCGGCCATTTCTATGAATGTCCAATATTCAAAGGCGCAAAAGTGTGTTTTTTTGAAAATAGGCTACATTTTTCCAAATTTCGACTTTTGAAATTTTAAAAAGGACTTTGCTCCTTTTTCCGAAACTGGTAGGAGATGGGAAAAAACAAATTATTTGGCCGGAAGGCTATCCCTATGAATGTATAATATTCAAAAGTGTGTTTTTTTTGACAATAGGCGAAATTTTTCCAAATTTCGACTTTTGAAATTTTAAAAAGGACTTTGCTCCTTTTTTCGAAAATGGCAGGAGATGGGAGAAAAAACATTATTGGGGAACACTCTTCTGGCCATTTCTATAAATGTCCAATATTCAAAAGTCGCAAAAGTGTGTTTTTTTGAAAATAGGCGACATTTTTCCAAATTTCGACTTTTGAAATTTTAAAAAGGACTTCGATCCTTTTTCCCAAAATGGTAGAAAATTTAAAAAAAAAATTATTGGGGAATACTATTCCGGCAATTTCTATGAATGTCCGATATTCCGAAGTCGCAACAGTGTGTTTTTTTGAAAATAGGCGACATTTTTCCAAATTTCGACTTTTGAAATTTTAAAAAAGACCGCTCCTTTTTCCCAAAATAGTAGAAGATGGGAGAAAAAGAATTATTGGAGAATACTTTCAGGCCATTTCTATGAATGTCCAATATTCAAAAGTCTTAACAGTGTGTTTTTTTGAAAATAGGCGACATTTTTCCAAATTTCAACTTTTAAAATTTTAAAAAGGACTTTGCTCCTTTTTTCGAAAATGGCAGGAGGTGGGCGAAAAAACATTATTGGGGAACACTCTTCCGGCCATTTCTATGAATGTCCAATATTCAAAAGTCGCAAAAGCGTGTTGTTTTGAAAATAGGCGACATTTTTCCAAATTTCAACTTTTGAAATGTTAAAAAGGACCTTGTTCCTTTTTTCGAAAATGGTAGGAGATGGGCAAAAAAAATTATTGGGGAACACTCTTCCGGCCATTTCTATGAATTTCCAATATTCAAAAGTCGCAACAGTGTGTTTTTTTGAAAATAGGTTACGTTTTTCCAAATTTGGACTTTTAAAATGTTAAAATGGACTTTGCTCCTTTTTCCGAAAATGGTAGGAGATGGGAAAAACAAATTATTTGGCCGGAAGGCCATCCTTATGAATGTCCAATATTCAAAAGTGTGTTTTTTTGACAATAGACGTAATTTTTCCAAATTTCGACTTTTGAAATTTTAAAAAGGACTTTGCTCCTCTTTCCGAAAATGGTAGAAAATTTGCGAAAAAAAACTTATTAGGGAACACTATTCAGGCCATCCCTATGAATGTCCAATATTCAAAAGTCGCAACAGTGTGTTTTTTTGAAAATATGCTACATTTTTCCAAATTTGGACTTTTGAAATGCTAAAAAGGACTTTGCTCCTTTTTCCGAAAATGGTAGGAGATGGGAAAAAACAAATTATTTGGCCGGAAGGCTATCCCTATGAATGTATAATATTCAAAAGTGTGTTTTTTTGACAATAGGCGAAATTTTTCCAAATTTCGACTTTTGAAATTTTAAAAAGGACTTTGCTCCTTTTTTCGAAAATGGCAGGAGATGGGAGAAAAAACATTATTGGGGAACACTCTTCCGGCCATTTCTATGAATGTCCAATATTAAAAAGTCGCAAAAGTGTGTTTTTTTGAAAATAGGCTACATTTTTCCAAATTTCGACTTTTGAAATTTTAAAAAGGACTTTGCTCCTTTTTCCGAAAATGGTAGGAGATGGGAAAAAACAAATTATTTGGCCGGAAGGCTATCCCTATGAACGTCCAATATTCATAACTGTGTTTTTTTGACAATAGGCGACATTTTTCCAAATTTCGACTTTTGAAATTTTAAAAAGGACTTTGCTCCTTTTTTCGAAAATGGCGGGAGATGGGAGAAAAAACATTATTGGGGAACACTCTTCCGGCCATTTCTATGAATGTCCAATATTCAAAGGCGCAAAAGTGTGTTTTTTTGAAAATAGGCTACATTTTTCCAAATTTCGACTTTTGAAATTTTAAAAAGGACTTTGCTCCTTTTTCCGAAAATGGTAGGAGATGGGAAAAAACAAATTATTTGGCCGGAAGGCTATCCCTATGAATGTATAATATTCAAAAGTGTGTTTTTTTGACAATAGGCGAAATTTTTCCAAATTTCGACTTTTGAAATTTTAAAAAGGACTTTGCTCCTTTTTTCGAAAATGGCGGGAGATGGGAGAAAAAACATTATTGGGGAACACTCTTCCGGCCATTTCTATGAATGTCCAATATTCAAAGGCGCAAAAGTGTGTTTTTTTGAAAATAGGCTACATTTTTCCAAATTTCGACTTTTGAAATTTTAAAAAGGACTTTGCTCCTTTTTCCGAAAATGGTAGGAGATGGGAGAAAAAACATTATTGGGGAACACTCTTCTGGCCATTTCTATAAATGTCCAATATTCAAAAGTCGCAAAAGTGTGTTTTTTTGAAAATAGGCGACATTTTTCCAAATTTCGACTTTTTAAATTTTAAAAAGGACTTCGATCCTTTTTCCCAAAATGGTAGAAAATTTAAAAAAAAAATTATTGGGGAATACTATTCCGGCAATTTCTATGAATGTCCAATATTCCGAAGTCGCAACAGTGTGTTTTTTTGAAAATAGGCGACATTTTTCCAAATTTCGACTTTTGAAATTTTAAAAAAGACCGCTCCTTTTTCCCAAAATAGTAGAAGATGGGAGAAAAAGAATTATTGGAGAATACTTTCAGGCCATTTCTATGAATGTCCAATATTCAAAAGTCTTAACAGTGTGTTTTTTTGAAAATTGGCGACATTTTTCCATATTTGGACAATTGAAATTTTAAAAAGGACTTTGCTCCTTTTTTCCGAAAATGGTAGGAGATGGGCAAAAAAAATTATTGGGGAACACTCTTCCGGCCATTTCTATGAACTTCCAATATTCAAAAGTCGCAACAGTGTGTTTTTTTTTAATAGGCGACATTTTTCCGAATTTCGACTTTTGAAATTTTAGAAAGGACTTTGCTCCTTTTTCCGAAAATGGTAGGAAATTTGCGAAAAAAAATTATTGGGGAACACTATTCCGGCCATCCCTATGAATGTCCAATATTGAGATTGGCGAAAAAACATTATTGGGGAACACTCTTCTGGCCATTTCTATAAATGTCCAATATTCAAAAGCCGCAAAAGTGTGTTTTTTTGAAAATAGGCGACATTTTTCCGAATTTCGACTTTTGAAATTTTAGAAAGGACTTTGCTCCTTTTTCCGAAAATGGTAGAAAATTTGCGAAAAAAGATTATTGGGGAACACTATTCCGGCCATCCCTATGAATGTCCAATATTGAGATTGGCGAAAAAACATTATTGGGGAATACTATTCCGGCCATTTCTATGAATGTCCAATATTCAAAAGTCGCAACAGTGTGTTTTTTTGAAAATAGGCGACATTTTTCCAAATTTCGACTTTGAAGTTTTAAAAAAGACTTTGCCTTTTTTCCGAAAATGGTAGAAGATGGGAGAAAAAGAATTATTTGAGAATACTTTCAGGCCATTTCTATGAATGTGCAATATTCAAAAGTCTTAACAGTGTGTTTTTTTGAAAATAGGCGACATTTTTCCAAATTTCAACTTTTGAAATTTTAAAAAGGACTTTGCTCCTTTTTTCGAAAATGGCAGGAGGTGGGCGAAAAAACATTATTGGGGAACACTCTTCTGGCCATTTCTATAAATGTCCAATATTCAAAAGCCGCAAAAGTGTGTTTTTTTGAAAATAGACGACATTTTTCCGAATTTCGACTTTTGAAATTTTAGAAAGGACTTTGTTCCTTTTTCCGAAAATGGTAAAAAATTTGCGAAAAAAAATTATTGTTGAACACTATTCCGGCCATCCCTATGAATTTCCAATTTTCAAAAGTCGCAACAGTGTGTTTTTTTGAAAATAGGCGACATTTTTCCAAATTTCGACTTTTGAAATTTTAAAAAAGACTTTGCCTTTTTTCCGAAAATGGTAGAAGATGGGAGAAAAAGAATTATTGGAGAATACTTTCAGGCTATTTCTATGAATGTCCAATATTCAAAAGTCTTAACAGTGTGTTTTTTTGAAAATAGGCGACATTTTTCCAAATTTCGACTTTTGAAATTTTAAAAAAGACTTTGCCTTTTTTCGAAAATGGTAGGAGATGGGCGAAAAAAAATTATTGGAGAACACTCCTCAGGCCATTTCTATGAATGTCCAATATTCAAAAGTCGCAACAATGTGTTTTTTTGAGAAAAAAGCGAAATTTTTCCAAATTTCGACTTTTGAAATTTTAAAAAGGACTTTGCTCCTTTTTCCGAAAATGTTAGCAAATTTGCGAAAAAAAATTATTGGGGAACACTATTCCGGCCATCCCTATGAATTTCCAATATTCAAAAGTCGCAACAGTGTGTTTTTTTTGAAAATAGGCGACATTTTTCCAAATTTCGACTTTTGAAATTTTAAAAAGGACTTTGCTCCTTTTTCCGCAAATGGTAGAAGATAGGAGAAAAAGAATTATTGGAGAATACTTTCAGGCCATTTCTATGAATGTCCAATATTCAAAAGTCTTAACAGTGTGTTTTTTTGAAAATAGGCTACATTTTTCCAAATTTGGACTTTTAAAATGTTAAAATGGACTTTGCTCCTTTTTCCGAAAATGGTAGGAGATCGGAAAAAACAAATTATTTGGCCGGAAGGCCATCTTTATGAATGTCCAATATTCAAAAGTGTGTTTTTTGACAATAGGCGACATTTTTCCAAATTTCGACTTTTGAAATTTTAAATAGGACTTTACTCCTTTTTTCGAAAATGGTAGGAGATGGGAGAAAAAACATTATTGGGGAACACTCTTCTGGCCATTTCTATGAATGTCCAATATTCAAAAGTCGCAAAAGTGTGTTTTTTTGAAAATAGGCGACATTTTTCCAAATTTCGACTTTTGAAATTTTAAAAAGGACTTCGATCCTTTTTCCCAAAATGGTAGAAAATTAAAAAAAAAAAATTATTGGGGAATACTATTCCGGCAATTTCTATGAATGTCCAATATTCCGAAGTCGCAACAGTGTGTTTTTTTGAAAATAGGCGACATTTTTCCAAATTTCGACTTTTGAAATTTTAAAAAGGACTTTGCTCCTTTTTTCGAAAATGGCAGGAGATGGGCGAAAAAACATTATTGGGGAACACTCTTCCGGCCATTTCTATGAATGTCCAATATTCAAAGGCGCAAAAGTGTGTTTTTTTGAAAATAGGCTACATTTTTCCAAATTTCGACTTTTGAAATTTTAAAAAGGACTTTGCTCCTTTTTCCGAAAATAGTAGGAGATGGGAAAAAACAAATTATTTGGCCGGAAGGCTATCCCTATGAATGTATAATATTCAAAAGTGTGTTTTTTTGACAATAGGCGAAATTTTTCCAAATTTCGACTTTTGAAATTTTAAAAAGGACTTTGCTCCTTTTTTCGAAAATGGCAGGAGATGGGAGAAAAAACATTATTGGGGAACACTCTTCTGGCCATTTCTATAAATGTCCAATATTCAAAAGTCGCAAAAGTGTGTTTTTTTGAAAATAGGCGACATTTTTCCAAATTTCGACTTTTGAAATTTTAAAAAGGACTTCGATCCTTTTTCCCAAAATGGTAGAAAATTTAAAAAAAAAATTATTGGGGAATACTTTTCCGGCAATTTCTATGAATGTCCAATATTCCAAAGTCGCAACAGTGTGTTTTTTTGAAAATAGGCGACATTTTTCCAAATTTCGACTTTTGAAATTTTAAAAATGACCGCTCCTTTTTCCCAAAATAGTAGAAGATGGGAGAAAAAGAATTATTGGAGAATACTTTCAGGCCATTTCTATGAATGTCCAATATTCAAAAGTCTTAACAGTGTGTTTTTTTGAAAATTGGCGACATTTTTCCATATTTGGACAATTGAAATTTTAAAAAGGACTTTGCTCCTTTTTTCCGAAAATGGTAGGAGATGGGCAAAAAAAATTATTGGGGAACACTCTTCCGGCCATTTCTATGAACTTCCAATATTCAAACGTCGCAACAGTGTGTTTTTTTTTTAATAGAGCGACATTTTTCCGAATTTCGACTTTTGAAATTTTAGAAAGGACTTTGCTCCTTTTTCCGAAAATGGTAGAAAATTTGCGAAAAAAATTATTGGGGAACACTATTCCGGCCATCCCTATGAATGTCCAATATTCAAAAGTCGCAACAGTGTGTTTTTTTGACAATAGGCTACATTTTTCCAAATTTGGACTTTTGAAATGTTAAAAAGGTCAATGCTCCTTTTTCCGAAAATGGTAGGAGATGGTAAAAAACAAATTATTTGGCCGGAAGGCCATCCCTATGAATGTCCAATATTCAAAAGTGTGTTTTTTTGACAATAGGCGACATTTTTCCAAATTTGGACTTTTGAAATTTTAAAAAGGACTTTGCTCCTTTTTCCGAAAATGGTAGGAGATGGGCGAAAAAACATTATTGGGGAACACTCTTCTGGCCATTTCTATAAATGTCCAATATTCAAAAGTCGCAAAAGTGTGTTTTTTGAAAATAGGCGACATTTTTCCAAATTTCGACTTTTGAAATTTTAAAAAGGACTTTGATCCTTTTTCCGAAAATGGTTGAAAATTTGGGGAAAAAATTGTTGGGGAATACTATTCCGGCCATTTCTATGAATGTCCAATATTCAAAAGTCTTAACAGTGTGTTTTTTTTAAAATAGGCGACATTTTTCCAAATTTCGACTTTGAAGTTTTAAAAAGGACTTTGCTCTTTTTTTCGAAAATGGTAGGAGATTGGCGAAAAAACATTATTGGGGAACACTCTTCTGGCCATTTCTATAAATGTCCAATATTCAAAAGCCGCAAAAGTGTGTTTTTTTGAAAATAGGCGACATTTTTCCGAATTTCGACTTTTGAAATTTTAGAAAGGACTTTGTTCCTTTTTCCGAAAATGGTAGAAAATTTGCGAAAAAAAATTATTGGGGAACACTATTCCGGCCATCCCTATGAATTTCCAATTTTCAAAAGTCGCAACAGTGTGTTTTTTTGAAAATAGGCGACATTTTTTCAAATTTCGACTTTTGAAATTTTAAAAATGACCGCTCCTTTTTCCCAAAATAGTAGAAGATGGGAGAAAAAGAATTATTGGAGAATACTTTCAGGCCATTTCTATGAATGTCCAATATTCAAAAGTCTTAACAGTGTGTTTTTTTGAAAATTGGCGACATTTTTCCATATTTGGACAATTGAAATTTTAAAAAGGACTTTGCTCCTTTTTTCCGAAAATTGTAGGAGATGGGCAAAAAAAATTATTGGGGAACACTCTTCCGGCCATTTCTATGAACTTCCAATATTCAAAAGTCGCAACAGTGTGTTTTTTTTTTAATAGGCGACATTTTTCCGAATTTCGACTTTTGAAATTTTAAAAAGGACTTTGCTCCTTTTTTCGAAAATGGCAGGAGGTGGGCGAAAAAACATTATTGGGGAACACTCTTCTGGCCATTTCTATAAATGTCCAATATTCAAAAGTCGCAAAAGTGTGTTTTTTTGAAAATAGACGACATTTTTCCGAATTTCGACTTTTGAAATTTTAGAAAGGACTTTGTTCCTTTTTCCGAAAATGGTAAAAAATTTGCGAAAAAAAATTATTGGGGAACACTATTCCGGCCATCCCTATGAATTTCCAATTTTCAAAAGTCGCAACAGTGTGTTTTTTTGAAAATAGGCGACATTTTTCCAAATTTCGACTTTTGAAATTTTAAAAAAGACTTTGCCTTTTTTCCGAAAATGGTAGAAGATGGGAGAAAAAGAATTATTGGAGAATACTTTCAGGCCATTTCTATGAATGTCCAATATTCAAAAGTCTTAACAGTGTGTTTTTTTGAAAATAGGCGACATTTTTCCAAATTTCGACTTTTGAAATTTTAAAAAAGACTTTGCCTTTTTTCGAAAATGGTAGGAGATGGGCGAAAAAAAATTATTGGAGAACACTCCTCAGGCCATTTCTATGAATGTCCAATATTCAAAAGTCGCAACAATGTGTTTTTTTGAGAAAAAAGCGAAATTTTTCCAAATTTCGACTTTTGAAATTTTAAAAAGGACTTTGCTCCTTTTTCCGAAAATGTTAGCAAATTTGCGAAAAAAAATTATTGGGGAACACTATTCCGGCCATCCCTATGAATTTCCAATATTCAAAAGTCGCAACAGTGTGTTTTTTTTGAAAATAGGCGACATTTTTCCAAATTTCGACTTTTGAAATTTTAAAAAAGACTTTGCCTTTTTTCCGAAAATGGTAGAAGACGGGAGAAAAAGAATTATTGGAGAATACTTTCAGGCCATTTCTATGAATGTCCAATATTCAAAAGTCTTAACAGTGTGTTTTTTTGAAAATTGGCCACATTTTTCCATATTTGGACAATTGAAATTTTAAAAAGGACTTTGCTCCTTTTTTCCGAAAATGGTAGGAGATGGGCAAAAAAAATTATTGGGGAACACTCTTCCGGCCATTTCTATGAACTTCCAATATTCAAAAGTCGCAACAGTGTGTTTTTTTTTTAATAGGCGACATTTTTCCGAATTTCGACTTTTGAAATTTTAAAAAGGACTTTGCTCCTTTTTTCGAAAATGGCAGGAGGTGGGCGAAAAAAAATTATTGGGGAACACTCTTCTGGCCATTTCTATAAATGTCCAATATTCAAAAGACGCAAAAGTGTGTTTTTTTGAAAATAGACGACATTTTTCCAAATTTCGACTTTGAAGTTTTAAAAAGGACTTTGCTCCTTTTTTCGAAAATGGTAGGAGATGGGCGAAAAAACATTATTGGGGAACACTCTTCTGGCCATTTTTATGAATGTCCAATATTCCGAAGTCGCAACAGTGTGTTTTTTTGAAAATAGGCGACATTTTTCCAAATTTCGACTTTGAAGTTTTAACAAGGACTTTGCTCCTTTTTTCGAAAATGGTAGGAGATGGGCGGAAAAACATTATTGGGGAACACTCTTCTGGCCATTTCTATAAATGTCCAATATTCAAAAGCCGCAAAAGTGTGTTTTTTTTGAAAATAGACGACATTTTTCCGAATTTCGACTTTTGAAATTTTAGAAAGGACTTTGTTCCTTTTTCCGAAAATGGTAAAAAATTTGCGAAAAAAAATTATTGGGGAACACTATTCCGGCCATCCCTATGAATTTCCAATTTTCAAAAGTCGCAACAGTGTGTTTTTTTGAAAATAGGCGACATTTTTCCAAATTTCGACTTTTGAAATTTTAAAAAAGACTTTGCCTTTTTTCCGAAAATGGTAGAAGATGGGAGAAAAAGAATTATTGGAGAATACTTTCAGGCCATTTCTATGAATGTCCAATATTCAAAAGTCTTAACAGTGTGTTTTTTTGAAAATAGGCGACATTTTTCCAAATTTCGACTTTTGAAATTTTAAAAAAGACTTTGCCTTTTTTCGAAAATGGTAGGAGATGGGCGAAAAAACATTATTGGGGAACACTCTTCCGGCCATTTCTATGAATGTCCAATATTCAAAAGTCGCAAAAGCGTGTTTTTTTGAAAACAAGCGACATTTTTCCATATTTCGACTTTTGAAATGTTAAAAAGGACCTTGCTCCTTTTTTCTAAAATGGTAGGAGATGGGCAAAAAACATTATTGGGGAACACTCTTCCGGCCATTTCTATGAATTTCGAATATTCAAAAGTCTTAACAGTGTGTTTTTTTGAAAATAGGCTACATTTTTCCAAATTTGGACTTTTGAAATGTTAAAATGGACTTTGCTCCTTTTTCCGAAAATGGTAGGAGATGGGAAAAAACAAATTATTTGGCCGGAAGGCCATCTTTATGAATGTCCAATATTCAAAAGTGTGTTTTTTGACAATAGGCGACATTTTTCCAAATTTCGACTTTTGAAATTTTAAATAGGACTTTACTCCTTTTTTCGAAAATGGTAGGAGATGGGAGAAAAAACATTATTGGGGAACACTCTTCTGGCCATTTCTATAAATGTCCAATATTCAAAAGTCGCAAAAGTGTGTTTTTTTGAAAATAGGCGACATTTTTCCAAATTTCGACTTTTGAAATTTTAAAAAGGACTTCGATCCTTTTTCCCAAAATGGTAGAAAATTTAAAAAAAAAAATTATTGGGGAATACTATTCCGGCAATTTCTATGAATGTCCAATATTCCGAAGTCGCAACAGTGTGTTTTTTTGAAAATAGGCGACATTTTTCCAAATTTCGACTTTTGAAATTTTAAAAAGGACTTTGCTCCTTTTTTCGAAAATGGCAGGAGATGGGCGAAAAAACATTATTGGGGAACACTCTTCCGGCCATTTCTATGAATGTCCAATATTCAAAGGCGCAAAAGTGTGTTTTTTTGAAAATAAGCTACATTTTTCCAAATTTCGACTTTTAAAATTTTAAAAAGGACTTTGCTCCTTTTTCCGAAAATGGTAGGAGATGGGAAAAAACAAATTATTTGGCCGGAAGGCTATCCCTATGAATGTATAATATTCAAAAGTGTGTTTTTTTGACAATAGGCGAAATTTTTCCAAATTTCGACTTTTGAAATTTTAAAAAGGACTTTGCTCCTTTTTTCGAAAATGGCAGGAGATGGGAGAAAAAACATTATTGGGGAACACTCTTCCGGCCATTTCTATGAATGTCCAATATTCAAAAGTCGCAAAAGTGTGTTTTTTTGAAAATAGGCTACATTTTTCCAAATTTCGACTTTTGGAATTTTAAAAAGGACTTTGCTCCTTTTTCCGAAAATGGTAGGAGATGGGAAAAAACAAATTATTTGGCCGGAAGGCTATCCCTATGAACGTCCAATATTCAAAAGTGTGTTTTTTTGACAATAGGCGACATTTTTCCAAATTTCGACTTTTGAAATTTTAAAAAGGACTTTGCTCCTTTTTTCGAAAATGGCAGGAGATGGGAGAAAAAACATTATTGGAGAATACTTTCAGGCCATTTCTATGAATGTCCAATATTCAAAAGTCTTAACAGTGTGTTTTTTTGAAAATTGGCCACATTTTTCCATATTTGGACAATTGAAATTTTAAAAAGGACTTTGCTCCTTTTTTCCGAAAATGGTAGGAGATGGGCAAAAAAAATTATTGGGGAACACTCTTCCGGCCATTTCTATGAACTTCCAATATTCAAAAGTCGCAACAGTGTGTTTTTTTTTTAATAGGCGACATTTTTCCGAATTTCGGCTTTTGAAATTTTAGAAAGGACTTTGTTCCTTTTTCCGAAAATGGTAGAAAATTTGCGAAAAAAAATTATTGGGGAACACTATTCCGGCCATCCCTATGAATGTCCAATATTCAAAAGTCGCAACAGCGTGTTTTTTTGACAATAGGCTACATTTTTCCAAATTTGGACTTTTGAAATGTTAAAAAGGTCTATGCTCCTTTTTCCGAAAATGGTAGGAGATGGTAAAAAACAAATTATTTGGCCGGAAGGCCATCCCTATGAATGTCCAATATTCAAAAGTGTGTTTTTTTGACAATAGGCGAAATTTTTCCAAATTTCGACTTTTGAAATTTTAAAAAGGACTTTGCTCCTTTTTCCGAAAATGGTAGGAGATAGGCGAAAAAACATTATTGGGGAACACTCTTCTGGCCATTTCTATAAATGTCCAATATTCAAAAGTCGCAAAAGTGTGTTTTTTGAAAATAGGCGACATTTTTCCAAATTTCGACTTTTGAAATTTTAAAAAGGACTTTGATCCTTTTTCCGAAAATGGTAGAAAATTTGGGGAAAAAATTGTTGGGGAATACTATTCCAGCCATTTCTATGAATGTCCAATATTCAAAAGTCGCAACAGTGTGTTTTTTTGAAAATAGGCGACATTTTTCCAAATTTCGACTTTGAAGTTTTAAAAAGGACTTTGCTCTTTTTTTCGAAAATGGTAGGAGATTGGCGAAAAAATATTATTGGGGAACACTCTTCTGGCCATTTCTATAAATGTCCAATATTCAAAAGCCGCAAAAGTGTGTTTTTTTGAAAATAGGCGACATTTTTCCGAATTTCGACTTTTGAAATTTTAGAAAGGACTTTGTTCCTTTTTCCGAAATTGGTAGAAAATTTGCGAAAAAAATTGTTGGGGAATACTATTCCGGCCATCCCTATGAATTTCCAATTTTCAAAAGTCGCAGCAGTGTGTTTTTTTGAAAATAGGCGACATTTTTTCAAATTTCGACTTTTGAAATTTTAAAAAAGACTTTGCCTTTTTTCCGAAAATGGTAGAAGATGGGAGAAAAAGAATTATTGGAGAATACTTTCAGGCCATTTCTATGAATGTCCAATATTCAAAAGTCTTAACAGTGTGTTTTTTTGAAAATAGGCGACATTTTTCCAAATTTCAACTTTTGAAATTTTAAAAAGGACTTTGCTCCTTTTTTCGAAAATGGCAGGAGGTGGGCGAAAAAACATTATTGGGGAACACTCTTCCGGCCATTTCTATGAATGTCCAATATTCAAAAGTCGCAAAAGCGTGTTTTTTTGAAAATAGGCGACATTTTTCCAAATTTCGACTTTTGAAATTTTAAAAAAGACTTTGCTCCTTTTACCGAAAATGGTAGAAGATAGGAGAAAAAGAATTATTGGAGAATACTTTCAGGCAATTTCTATGAATGTGCAATATTCAAAAGTCTTACCAGTGTGTTTTTTTGAAAATAGGCGACATTTTTCCAAATTTCAACTTTTGAAATTATAAAAAGGACTTTGCTCCTTTTTCCGAAAATGGTAGAAAATTTGCGAAAAAAAACTTATTAGGGAACACTATTCCGGCCATCCCTATGAATGTCCAATATTCAAAAGTCGCAACAGTGTGTTTTTTTGAAAATATGCTACATTTTTCTAAATTTGGACTTTTGAAATGTTAAAAAGGACTTTGCTCCTTTTTCCGAAAATGGTAGGAAATGGGAAAAAACAAATTATTTGGCCGGAAGGCCATCCTTATGAATGTCCAATATTCAAAATTGTGTTTTTTTTGAAAATAGGCGACATATTTCCAAATTTCGACTTTTGAAATTTTAAAAAGGACTTTGCTCCTTTTTTCGAAAATGGTAGGAGATGGGCGAAAAAATTTTTGGAGAACACTCCTCAGGCCATTTCTATGAATGTTTAATATTCAAAAGTCGCAACAGTGTGTTTTTTTGAAAAAAGGCTACATTTTTCCAAATTTGGCCTTTTGATATGTTAAAAAGGACTTTGCTCCTTTTTCCGAAAATGGCAGGAGATGGGCGAAAAATTTTATTGGAGAACACTCCTCAGACCATTTCTATTAATGTCCAATATTCAAAAGTCGCAAAAGTGTGTTTTTTTGAAAATAGGCGACATTTTTCCAAATTTCGACTTTTGAAATTTAAAAAAGGACTGTGCTCCTTTTTTCGAAAATGGCAGGAGATGGGCGAAAAAACATTATTGGGGAACACTCTTCCGGCCATTTCTATGAATGTCCAATATTCAAAAGTCGCAAAAGTGTGTTTTTTTGAAAATAGGCGACATTTTTCCAAATTTCGACTTTTGAAATTTTAAAAAGGACTTTGCTCCTTTTTCCGAAAATGGTAGGAGATGGGCGAAAAAACATTATTTTTAATAATTTAATATATAAATAAAATACACCTTTTTACTTATTCAAAAATTTCAAGCAGAATTATAAAATTTTTGTATGGAAAACTAGAAATCTCGGTTTTATTTATATAAAAATTACACCCGCCACTTATTCTAACATTTTAAAGAAAAAGTTTTGATTAGGCATGCAAACTTAGCAATTTAAACTTTAATATATAAATAAAATACACCAGTGACTTTTTCAAAAAATTTCAAGCAAAATTATAAAAATATTTTATGGAAAATTAGAAATCTCGGCTTTTATATTTATAAATATTACACCTGGTACTATTAATTTTGCTTAAAAATGTGTTAAAAATTGTTTATGCAAAATTAGAATTTTCAGCTTTAATATACAAATAAAATGCACCTGTGAACTTTTCAAAAAATTTTAAGAAAGATTATAAAAATATTTTATGGAAAATTAGAAATCTCGGCTTTTATATTTATAAAAATTACACCCGGTCTTATTCCAAAATTTTTAAGAAAAAGTAAACAAAACTGTTCATACAAAATTAGAAAACTCGGCTTTTATATTTATATAAATTACACCTATAACTAATTCAAAAATTTTCTTCAAAAAGAGTTCAAAATTGTTTATGCAAAATTAGAATTATCAACTTTAATATACAAATAAAATACACCTCGGACCTTTTCAAAAAATTTTAGAAAGATTATAAAAATATTTTATGGAAAATTAGAAATCTCCGCTTTTATATTTATAAATATTACTAAGGTGACTTATTCAAACAATTTGAAGAAAAAGTGTCAAGAATTAGAAACTTCAGCTTGGGTGTTTTCTTAGAGGTATAGAACTTCGAATTGAAATAAAACACAAGAAAATCGTTGTAATGTCCATCAATTTGGCTTTATTGGAAGGATAATTTTATGCCATTAATGTTTAAATATGATTTCGGGCATGTGGCCGCCGCGGCTGGCTCGAATAAATCCAATTCTACAGGTCCAAATTTCAACCACTTTTTCGAGCATATGGGGCCGTATGTTGGCAATAACGCCACGAATGTTGGCTTCCAAGTCCCTTAACGTTTCTGGTTTGTTGGCGTAGACGAGCGACTTCACATATCCCCAAAGAAAATAATCCAATGGTGTCAAATAACACGATCTTGGTGGCCAATTGACAGGTCCATTCCGCGAAATTATGCGCTCATCGAAAGTTTCCTTCAATAAATCTTAATAAATAAATAAACTTCGCGAACTGAACCATTATTATTTATTAGGAGATGGGAAAAAACAAATAATTTGGCCGGAAGGCTATCCCTATGAATGTATAATATTCAAAAGTGTGTTTTTTTGACAATAGGCGAAATTTTTCCAAATTTCGACTTTTGAAATTTTAAAAAGGACTTTGCTCCTTTTTTCGAAAATGGCAGGAGATGGGAGAAAAAACATTATTGGGGAACACTCTTCTGGCCATTTCTATAAATGTCCAATATTCAAAAGTCGCAAAAGTGTGTTTTTTTGAAAATAGGCGACATTTTTCCAAATTTCGACTTTTGAAATTTTAAAAAGGACTTCGATCCTTTTTCCCAAAATGGTAGAAAATTTAAAAAAAAAATTATTGGGGAATACTTTTCCGGCAATTTCTATGAATGTCCAATATTCCAAAGTCGCAACAGTGTGTTTTTTTGAAAATAGGCGACATTTTTCCAAATTTCGACTTTTGAAATTTTAAAAATGACCGCTCCTTTTTCCCAAAATAGTAGAAGATGGGAGAAAAAGAATTATTGGAGAATACTTTCAGGCCATTTCTATGAATGTCCAATATTCAAAAGTCTTAACAGTGTGTTTTTTTGAAAATTGGCGACATTTTTCCAAATTTCGACTTTTGAAATTTTAAAAGGACTTTGCTCCTTTTTTCCGAAAATGGTAGGAGATGGGCAAAAAAAATTATTGGGGAACACTCTTCCGGCCATTTCTATGAACTTCCAATATTCAAAAGTCGCAACAGTGTGTTTTTTTGAAAATAGGCGACATTTTTTCAAATTTCGACTTTTGAAATTTTAAAAAAGACTTTGCCTTTTTTCCGAAAATGGTAGAAGACGGGAGAAAAAGAATTATTGGAGAATACTTTCAGGCCATTTCTATGAATGTCCAATATTCAAAAGTCTTAACAGTGTGTATTTTGAAAATAGGCGACATTTTTCCAAATTTCAACTTTTGAAATTTTAAAAAGGACTTTGCTCCTTTTTTCGAAAATGGCAGGAGGTGGGCGAAAAAACATTATTGGGGAACACTCTTCCGGCCATTTCTATGAATGTCCAATATTCAAAAGTCGCAAAAGCGTGTTTTTTTGAAAATAGGCGACATTTTTCCAAATTTCGACTTTTGAAATTTTAAAAAAGACTTTGCTCCTTTTTCCGAAAATGGTAGAAGATAGGAGAAAAAGAATTATTGGAGAATACTTTCAGGCCATTTCTATGAATGTGCAATATTCAAAAGTCTTAACAGTGTGTTTTTTTGAAAATAGGCGACATTTTTCCAAATTTCAACTTTTGAAATGTTAAAAAGGACCTTGTTCCTTTTTTCGAAAATGGTAGGAGATGGACAAAAAACATTATTGGGGAACACTCTTCCTGCCATTTCTATGAATTTCCAATATTCAAAAGTCGCAACAGTGTGTTTTTTTGAAAATAGGTTACGTTTTTCCAAATTTGGACTTTTGAAATTTTAAAAAAGACTTTGCTCCTTTTTCCGAAAATGGTAGGAGATGGGCGAAAAAACATTATTGGGGAACACTATTCCGGCCATCCCTATGAATGTCCAATATTCAAAAGTCGCAACAGTGTGTTTTTTTGAAAATATGCTACATTTTTCCAAATTTGGACTTTTGAAATGTTAAAAAGGACTTTGCTCCTTTTTCCGAAAATGGTAGAAAATTTGCGAAAAAAAACTTATTAGAGAACACTATTCCGGCCATCCCTATGAATGTCCAATATTCAAAAGTCGCAACAGTGTGTTTTTTTGAAAATATGCTACATTTTTCCAAATTTGGACTTTTGAAATGTTAAAAAGGACTTTGGTCCTTTTTCCGAAAATGGTAGGATATAGGAAAAAACAAATTATTTGGCCGGAAGGCCATCCTTATGAATGTCCAATATTCAAAATTGTGTTTTTTTGACAATAGGCGTAATTTTTCCAAATTTCGACTTTTGAAATTTTAAAAAGGACTTTGCTCCTTTTTCCGAAAATGGTAGAAAATTTGCGAAAAAAAACTTATTAGGGAACACTATTCCGGCCATCCCTATGAATGTCCAATATTCAAAAGTCGCAACAGTGTGTTTTTTTGAAAATATGCTACATTTTTCCAAATTTGGACTTTTGAAATGTTAAAAAGGACTTTTCTCCTTTTTCCGAAAATGGTAGGATATAGGAAAAAACAAATTATTTGGCCGGAAGTCCATCCTTATGAATGTCCAATATTCAAAATTGTGTTTTTTTGACAATAGGCGACATTTTTCCAAATTTGGACTTTTGAAATTTTAAAAAAGACTTTGCTCCTTTTTCCGAAAATGGTAGGAGATGGGCGAAAAAACATTATTGGGGAACACTCTTCTGGCCATTTTTATGAATGTCCAATATTCCGAAGTCGCAACAGTGTGTTTTTTTGAAAATAGGCGACATTTTTCCAAATTTCGACTTTGAAGTTTTAAAAAGGACTTTGCTCCTTTTTTCGAAAATGGTAGGAGATGGGCGGAAAAACATTATTGGGGAACACTCTTCTGGCCATTTCTATAAATGTCCAATATTCAAAAGTCGCAAAAGTGTGTTTTTTTGAAAATAGGCGACATTTTTCCAAATTTCGACTTTTGAAATTTTAAAAAGGACTTTGATCCTTTTTCCGAAAATGGTAAAAAATTTGCGAAAAAAATTATTGGGGAACACTCTTCTGGCCATTTCTATAAATGTCCAATATTCAAAAGCCGCAAAAGTGTGTTTTTTTGAAAATAGACGACATTTTTCCAAATTTCGACTTTGAAGTTTTAAAAAGGACTTTGCTCCTTTTTTCGAAAATGGTAGGAGATGGGCGAAAAAACATTATTGGGGAACACTCTTCTGGCCATTTCTATAAATGTCCAATATTCAAAAGCCGCAAAAGTGTGTTTTTTTGAAAATAGACGACATTTTTCCGAATTTCGACTTTTGAAATTTTAAAAAGGACTTTGCTCCTTTTTTCGAAAATGGTAGAAAATTTGCGAAAAAAAATTATTGGGGAACACTCTTCTGGCCATTTCTATAAATGTCCAATATTCAAAAGACGCAAAAGTGCGTTTTTTTGAAAATAGACGACATTTTTCCAAATTTCGACTTTGAAGTTTTAAAAAGGACTTTGCTCCTTTTTTCGAAAATGGTAGGAGATGGGCGAAAAAACATTATTGGGGAACACTCTTCTGGCCATTTTTATGAATGTCCAATATTCCGAAGTCGCAACAGTGTGTTTTTTTTGAAAATAGGCGACATTTTTCCAAATTTCGACTTTGAAGTTTTAAAAAGGACTTTGCTCCTTTTTTCGAAAATGGTAGGAGATGGGCGGAAAAACATTATTGGGGAACACTCTTCTGGCCATTTCTATAAATGTCCAATTTTCAAAAGTCGCAACAGTGTGTTTTTTTTGAAAATAGGCGACATTTTTCCAAATTTCGACTTTTGAAATTTTAAAAAAGACTTTGCCTTTTTTCCGAAAATGGTAGAAGATGGGAGAAAAAGAATTATTGGAGAATACTTTCAGGCCATTTCTATGAATGTCCAATATTCAAAAGTCTTAACAGTGTGTTTTTTTGAAAATAGGGGACATTTTTCCAAATTTCGACTTTTGAAATTTTAAAAAAGACTTTGCCTTTTTTCGAAAATGGTAGGAGATGGGCGAAAAAACATTATTGGGGAACACTCTTCCGGCCATTTCTATGAATGTCCAATATTCAAAAGTCGCAAAAGCGTGTTTTTTTGAAAACAAGCGACATTTTTCCAAATTTCGACTTTTGAAATGTTAAAAAGGACCTTGCTCCTTTTTTCTAAAATGGTAGGAGATGGGCAAAAAACATTATTGGGGAACACTCTTCCGGCCATTTCTATGAATGTCCAATATTCAAAGGCGCAAAAGTGTGTTTTTTTGAAAATAAGCTACATTTTTCCAAATTTCGACTTTTGAAATTTTAAAAAGGACTTTTCTCCTTTTTCCGAAAATGGTAGGAGAGGGGAAAAAACAAATTATTTGGCCGGAAGGCTATCCCTATGAATGTATAATATTCAAAAGTGTGTTTTTTTGACAATAGGCGAAATTTTTCCAAATTTCGACTTTTGATATTTTAAAAAGGACTTTGCTCCTTTTTTCGAAAATGGCAGGAGAGGGGAGAAAAAACATTATTGGGGAACACTCTTCCGGCCATTTCTATGAATGTCCAATATTCAAAAGTCGCAAAAGTGTGTTTTTTTGAAAATAGGCTACATTTTTCCAAATTTCGACTTTTGGAATTTTAAAAAGGACTTTGCTCCTTTTTCCGAAAATGGTAGGAGATGGGAAAAAACAAATTATTTGGCCGGAAGGCTATCCCTATGAACGTCCAATATTCAAAAGTGTGTTTTTTTGACAATAGGCGACATTTTTCCAAATTTCGACTTTTGAAATTTTAAAAAGGACTTTGCTCCTTTTTTCGAAAATGGCAGGAGATGGGAGAAAAAACATTATTGGAGAATACTTTCAGGCCATTTCTATGAATGTCCAATATTCAAAAGTCTTAACAGTGTGTTTTTTTGAAAATTGGCCACATTTTTCCATATTTGGACAATTGAAATTTTAAAAAGGACTTTGCTCCTTTTTTCCGAAAATGGTAGGAGATGGGCAAAAAAAATTATTGGGGAACACTCTTCCGGCCATTTCTATGAACTTCCAATATTCAAAAGTCGCAACAGTGTGTTTTTTTTTTAATAGGCGACATTTTTCCGAATTTCGGCTTTTGAAATTTTAGAAAGGACTTTGCTCCTTTTTCCGAAAATGGTAGAAAATTTGCGAAAAAAAATTATTGGGGAACACTATTCCGGCCATCCCTATGAATGTCCAATATTCAAAAGTCGCAACAGCGTGTTTTTTTGACAATAGGCTACATTTTTCCAAATTTGGACTTTTGAAATGTTAAAAAGGTCTATGTTCCTTTTTCCGAAAATGGTAGGAGATGGTAAAAAACAAATTATTTGGCCGGAAGGCCATCCCTATGAATGTCCAATATTCAAAAGTGTGTTTTTTTGACAATAGGCGACATTTTTCCAAATTTGGACTTTTGAAATTTTAAAAAGGACTTTGCTCCTTTTTCCGAAAATGGTAGGAGATAGACGAAAAAACATTATTGGGGAACACTCTTCTGGCCATTTCTATAAATGTCCAATATTCAAAAGTCGCAAAAGTGTGTTTTTTGAAAATAGGCGACATTTTTCCAAATTTCGACTTTGAAGTTTTAAAAAGGACTTTGCTCTTTTTTTCGAAAATGGTAGGAGATTGGCGAAAAAACATTATTGGGGAACACTCTTCTGGCCATTTCTATTAATGTCCAATATTCAAAAGCCGCAAAAGTGTGTTTTTTTTGAAAATAGGCGACATTTTTCCGAATTTCGACTTTTGAAATTTTAGAAAGGACTTTGCTCTTTTTTTCGAAAATGGTAGGAGATTGGCGAAAAAACATTATTGGGGAACACTCTTCTGGCCATTTCTATAAATGTCCAATATTCAAAAGCCGCAAAAGTGTGTTTTTTTTGAAAATAGGCGACATTTTTCCGAATTTCGACTTTTGAAATTTTAGAAAGGACTTTGTTCCTTTTTCCGAAAATGGTAGAAAATTTGCGAAAAAAATTGTTGGGGAATACTATTCCGGCCATCCCTATGAATTTCCAATTTTCAAAAGCCGCAAAAGTGTGTTTTTTTTGAAAATAGGCGACATTTTTCCGAATTTCGACTTTTGAAATTTTAGAAAGGACTTTGTTCCTTTTTCCGAAAATGGTAGAAAATTTGGGGAAAAAATTGTTGGGGAATACTATTCCGGCCATTTCTATGAATGTCCAATATTCAAAAGTCGCAACAGTGTGTTTTTTTGAAAATAGGCGACATTTTTCCAAATTTCGACTTTGAAGTTTTAAAAAGGACTTTGCTCTTTTTTTCGAAAATGGTAGGAGATTGGCGAAAAAACATTATTGGGGAACACTCTTCTGGCCATTTCTATAAATGTCCAATATTCAAAAGCCGCAAAAGTGTGTTTTTTTTGAAAATAGGCGACATTTTTCCGAATTTCGACTTTTGAAATTTTAGAAAGGACTTTGTTCCTTTTTCCGAAAATGGTAGAAAATTTGCGAAAAAAATTGTTGGGGAATACTATTCCGGCCATCCCTATGAATGTCCAATATTCAAAAGTCGCAACAGTGTGTTTTTTTGAAAATAGGCGACATTTTTTCAAATTTCGACTTTTGAAATTTAAAAAAGACTTTGCCTTTTTTCCGAAAATGGTAGAAGATGGGAGAAAAAGAATTATTGGAGAATACTTTCAGGCCATTTCTATGAATGTCCAATATTCAAAATTCTTAACAGTGTGTTTTTTTTGAAAATAGGCGACATTTTTCCAAATTTCAACTTTTGAAATTTTAAAAAGGACTTTGCTCCTTTTTTCGAAAATGGCAGGAGGTGGGCGAAAAAACATTATTGGGGAACACTCTTCCGGCCATTTCTATGAATGTCCAATATTCAAAAGTCGCAAAAGCGTGTTTTTTTGAAAATAGGCGACATTTTTCCAAATTTCGACTTTTGAAATTTTAAAAAAGACTTTGCTCCTTTTACCGAAAATGGTAGAAGATAGGAGAAAAAGAATTATTGGAGAATACTTTCAGGCAATTTCTATGAATGTGCAATATTCAAAAGTCTTAACAGTGTGTTTTTTTGAAAATAGGCGACATTTTTCCAAATTTCAACTTTTGAAATTATAAAAAGGACTTTGCTCCTTTTTCCGAAAATGGTAGAAAATTTGCGAAAAAAAACTTATTAGGGAACACTATTCCGGCCATCCCTATGAATGTCCAATATTCAAAAGTCGCAACAGTGTGTTTTTTTGAAAATATGCTACATTTTTCTAAATTTGGACTTTTGAAATGTTAAAAAGGACTTTGCTCCTTTTTCCGAAAATGGTAGGAAATGGGAAAAAACAAATTATTTGGCCGGAAGGCCATCCTTATGAATGTCCAATATTCAAAATTGTGTTTTTTTTGAAAATAGGCGACATATTTCCAAATTTCGACTTTTGAAATTTTAAAAAGGACTTTGCTCCTTTTTTCGAAAATGGTAGGAGATGGGCGAAAAAATTTTTGGAGAACACTCCTCAGGCCATTTCTATGAATGTTTAATATTCAAAAGTCGCAACAGTGTGTTTTTTTGAAAAAAGGCTACATTTTTCCAAATTTGGCCTTTTGATATGTTAAAAAGGACTTTGCTCCTTTTTCCGAAAATGGCAGGAGATGGGCGAAAAATTTTATTGGAGAACACTCCTCAGACCATTTCTATTAATGTCCAATATTCAAAAGTCGCAAAAGTGTGTTTTTTTGAAAATAGGCGACATTTTTCCAAATTTCGACTTTTGAAATTTAAAAAAGGACTGTGCTCCTTTTTTCGAAAATGGCAGGAGATGGGCGAAAAAACATTATTGGGGAACACTCTTCCGGCCATTTCTATGAATGTCCAATATTCAAAAGTCGCAAAAGTGTGTTTTTTTGAAAATAGGCGACATTTTTCCAAATTTCGACTTTTGAAATTTTAAAAAGGACTTTGCTCCTTTTTCCGAAAATGGTAGGAGATGGGCGAAAAAACATTATTTTTAATAATTTAATATATAAATAAAATACACCTTTTTACTTATTCAAAAATTTCAAGCAGAATTATAAAATTTTTGTATGGAAAACTAGAAATCTCGGTTTTATTTATATAAAAATTACACCCGCCACTTATTCTAACATTTTAAAGAAAAAGTTTTGATTAGGCATGCAAACTTAGCAATTTAAACTTTAATATATAAATAAAATACACCAGTGACTTTTTCAAAAAATTTCAAGCAAAATTATAAAAATATTTTATGGAAAATTAGAAATCTCGGCTTTTATATTTATAAATATTACACCTGGTACTATTAATTTTGCTTAAAAATGTGTTAAAAATTGTTTATGCAAAATTAGAATTTTCAGCTTTAATATACAAATAAAATGCACCTGTGAACTTTTCAAAAAATTTTAAGAAAGATTATAAAAATATTTTATGGAAAATTAGAATTCTCGGCTTTTATATTTATAAAAATTACACCCGGTCTTATTCCAAAATTTTTAAGAAAAAGTAAACAAAACTGTTCATACAAAATTAGAAAACTCGGCTTTTATATTTATATAAATTACACCTATAACTAATTCAAAAATTTTCTTCAAAAAGAGTTCAAAATTGTTTATGCAAAATTAGAATTATCAACTTTAATATACAAATAAAATACACCTCGGACCTTTTCAAAAAATTTTAGAAAGATTATAAAAATATTTTATGGAAAATTAGAAATCTCCGCTTTTATATTTATAAATATTACTAAGGTGACTTATTCAAACAATTTGAAGAAAAAGTGTCAAGAATTAGAAACTTCAGCTTGGGTGTTTTCTTAGAGGTATAGAACTTCGAATTGAAATAAAACACAAGAAAATCGTTTTAATGTCCATCAATTTGGCTTTATTGGAAGGATAATTTTATGCCATTAATGTTTAAATATGATTTCGGGCATGTGGCCGCCGCGGCTGGCTCGAATAAAGCCAATTCTACAGGTCCAATTTTCAACCACTTTTTCGAGCATATGGGGCCGTATGTTGGCAATAACGCCACGAATGTTGGCTTCCAAGTCCCTTAACGTTTCTGGTTTGTTGGCGTAGACGAGCGACTTCACATATCCCCAAAGAAAATAATCCAATGGTGTCAAATCACACGATCTTGGTGGCCAATTGACAGGTCCATTCCGCGAAATTATGCGCTCATCGAAAGTTTCCTTCAATAAATCTTAATAAATAAATAAACTTCGCGAACTGAACCATTATTTTCGAAATAAATTTGCACGATTTGCAAGCGTTGTTCTTTTGTCAACCTGTTCATGATGAAATGGCAAACTAAACTAAATATTAATCACTTGACAGCTGACAAAATGGCCGCCAGTTAAAAAGTGATGCCAACTTAAAGTTCTATACCTCAATAAAAAACACCCTATATAAATAAAATACACCTTTGAATTATTTATTATAGAGAAATCTCGGTTTTTATTTTTTTAAAAATTACACCCGTGACTTATTAAAACATTTTGAAGAAAAAGTGTTAAAATTAGAAATTTCAGCTTTATTATTTAATATATAAATACAACGCACCTGTTACTTATTCAAAAATTTTTAAGAAAAATTATAATATTTTTTTATGGAAAATTAGAAATTTCGGCTTTTATATTTATAGAAATTACATCCGTGGCTTATTCAAACAATTTGAAGAAAAAGTGTTAAAAGTTAGAAATTTCAGCTTTAATATATAAATAAAATACACCTTTGACCTTTTAAAAAATGTCAAGAAAGATTATAAAAATTTGTTGTGGAAAATTAGAAATCTCGGCTTTTATATTTAAAAAAATTACACCCGTTTCTTCAAAATTACATCAGTTGCCACTTCCTGGTTCGGCCCTGAGGACGAGATAAACAACCAGCAAACTCTTTGTAGTGAAAAAGGCGCAAAAAAAGTTTTTGGCCATAAAACCGAAATGGTAATATCTGCGTCTGAGGGTTTTTGATATTTTATAGTGGACACATGTACCATTTCAGCGTACTAGTGGTCACTTCCTGGTTCGGCCTTGGGGACGAGGTACACAACCAGCAAACTTTTTGTATTGAAAAAGGCGCGAAAAAAGTTTCTGGCTATAAAACTGAATAGGTAACACCTGCGTCTAAGGATTTGTGATATTTTATAGTGAACACACTTACCATTTTAGCGCACCAGTTGCCACTTCCTGGTTCGGCCCTGGGAACGAAATACACACCTAGCAAACTTTTTCTAGTGAAAAAGGCGCGAAAAAAGTTTATGCCCATAAAACTGAGGTGGTAATATTTGCGTCTTAGAATTTTTGATATTTTATAGTGGACACACGAATCATTCCAGCGCACCAGTTGTCACTTCCTGGTTCGGCCCTGGGGACGATATAAACAGCCAGAGCCTTGGGGACGAAATACACACCCAGTAAAATTTTTGTAGTGAAAAAGGCACGAAAAAAGTTTCTGGCCATAAAACTGAAATGATAATATGTGCGTTTGAGGATTTTTGATTTGTTATAGCGAACACACCGGAGCCCTGGAGATGAGATACACACCCAGCAATTTTTGTTTAGTGAAAAATTATGTATTAGTTAAACAAGTTTTTGGCTATAAAACTGAAATGGTAATATTTGCGTCTAAGGATTTTTGATATTTTGTAGTGAACACATGCACCATTTCAGCGTACTAGTGGTTACTTCCTGGTTCGGCCCTGGAGATGAGATACACACCCGGCTATTTTTTTTTTTAGTGAAAAATTATGTATTAGCTACACAAGTTTTTGGCTATAAAACTGAAATGGTAATATGTGCGTCTGAGGATTTTTGATATTTTATAGCGAACACATGTACAATTCCAGCGCAGTAGTTTTCATTTCCTGGTTCGGCCCTGGGGACGAAATTCAGACCTATCAAATTTTTTGTAGTGAAAAAGGCGCGAAAAAAGTTTTTGGCTAAAAAACTGAAATGGTAATACGTGTGTCTAAGGATTTTTGATATTTTATAGTGAACACATGTGCCATTCCAGCAAACCAGTTGTCACTTCCTGGTTCGGCCCTGGGGACGAGATGCACACCCAGCAATTTTTGTTTAGTGAAAAATTATGTATTAGTTAAACAAGTTTTTGGCTATAAAACTGAAATGGTAATATGTGCGTCTGAGGATTTTTAATATTTTATAGTGGACACATGTACCATTTCAGCGTACTAGTGGTCACTGCCTGGTTCGGCCCTGGAGATGAGATACACACCCAGCTATTTTTTTAAGTGAAAAATTATGTATTAGCTAAACAAGTTTTTGGCTATAAAACTGAAATGGTAATATCTGCGTCTTAGAATTTTTGATATTTTATAGTGGACACACAAATCATTCCAGCGCACCAGTTGTCACAATTTCGTTCGGCCCTGGGAACGAAATACACACCCAGCAAACTTTTTGTAGTGAAAAAGGCGCGCAAAAAGTTTTTGCCCATAAAATCGAAATGGTAATACCTGTGTCTGAGGATTTTGGATATTTTATAGTGGACATATGTACCATTCCAGCGCACCAGATGTCACTTCCTGGTTCGGCCCTGGGAATGATATACACACCCAGAAAATATTTTTGGAGTAAAAGGCGCGAAAAAAGTTCTTGGCTCTAAAACCGAAATGGTAATATGTGCGTCTGAGGATTTTTAATATTTTATTGTGGACTCATGTACCGTTTCACGGCACCAGTTGTCACTTCCTGGTTTGTCCCTGGGGACGAAATACACACCCAGCAAACTTTTTGTAGTGAAAAAGGCGCGAAAAAAGTTTCTGGCTATAAAACTGAAATGGTAATACGTGCGTCTAAGAAATTTAAAAATTTTATAGTGAACACACGTACCATTTTAGCACACCAGATGTCACTTCCTGGTTCGGCCCTGGGAATGATATACACACCCAGAAAATATTTTTGGAGTAAAAGGCGCGAAAAAAGTTCTTGGCTCTAAAACCGAAATGGTAATATGTGCGTCTGAGGATTTTTGATATTTTAATTTGGACTCATGTACCGTTTCACGGCACCAGTTGCCACTTCCTGGTTCGGCCCTGGGGACGAGATAAACACCCAGCAAACTCTTTGTAGTGAAAAAGGCACAAAAAAAAAAGTTTTTTTGAAATGGTAATATCTGCGTCTGAGGATTTTTGATGTTTTATAGGGGACACATGTACCATTTCAACGTACTAGTGGTCACTTCCTGGTTCGGCCCTGGAGATGAGATACACACACAGCAATTTTTGTTTAGTGAAAAATTATATATTAGTTAAACAAGTTTTTGGCTATAAAAATGAAATGGTAATATGTGCGTCTAAATATTTTTGATATTTTATAGTGGTCACATCACCCATTCCAGCGCACCAGTTGCCACTTACTGGTTTGTCCCTGGGGACGAAATACACAGCTACCAAACTTTTTGTTGTGAAAAAGGCGCGAAAAAAGTTTCTAACCATAAAACTGAAATGGTAATATGTGCGTCTAAGAATTTTTATATACTATAGCGAACACATGTACAATTCCAGCGCACTAGTTTGCATTTCCTGGTTCGGCCCTGGGAACGAAATACACACCAGCAAACTTTTTAAAGTGAAAAAGGCGCAAAAAAAGTTTCCGGCCTTAAAACTTCAATGGTAATACCTGCGTCGGAGGATTTTTCATATTTTATAGTGGACACAGGTACCATTTTAGCGTACTTGTGGCCACTTCCTGGTTCGGCCCTGGAGGTGAAATACACAGCTAGAAAAATTTTTTAGAGTAAAAGGGGCGAAAAAACTTTTTTGCTCAAAATCCGAAATGGTAATATGTGCGTCTGAGGATTTTTGATATTTTATAGTGGACACATGTACCATTCCAGCACACCAGTTGCCATATCCTGGTTCGGCCCTCGGAACGAAATACACACCCAGCAAACCTTTTTTAAGAGTAAAAGGTGCGAAAAAAGTTTTTGGCCATAAATCCGAAATGGTAATATCTGCGTCTGAGGATTTTTGAGATTTTATAGTGGACACATGTACGATTCCAGCGCATTAGTTGCCACTTCCTGGTTCGGCCTTTGGGACGAGATACACACTCAGCAATTTTTTTGTAGTAAAAAAGGCGCGAAAAAAGTTTCTGGCTATAAAACTGAAGTGGTAATATCTGCGTCTGAAGATTTTTGATATTTTATAGTGGACACATGTACCATTTCAGCGTTCTAGTGGTCACTTTTTGGTTCGGCGCTGGAGATGAGATACACACCCAGCAATTTTTGTTTAGTGAAAAATTACATATTAGTTAAACAAATTTTTGGCTATAAAACTGAAAGAGTAATATGTTCGTCTAAATATTTTTGATATTTTATAGCGGACACATGTACCATTCCAGCGCACCAGTTGTCACCTCCTGGTTCGGCTCTGGGAACGAAACACACACCCAGCAAACTTTTTGTAGTGAAAAATGCGCGAAAAAAGTTTTTGGCCATAAAACCGAAATGGTAATATCTGCGTCTGAGGATTTTTGATATTTTATAGTGGACACATGTACCATTTCAGCGTACTAGTGGTCACTTCCTGGTTCGGCCCTGGAGATGAGATTTTGCAGTAAAAAAGCGCGAAAGAAGTTCTGGGCCATAAAACCGAAATGGTAATATGTGCGTCTAAGGATTGGTGATATTTTTTAGTGGACACATTTACCATTCCACCGCACCATTTGTCACTTCCTGGTTCTGCCCAGTGGACGAAAAACATACCTAGCAAACTTTTTGTAGTGAAAAAAGCGCGAAAAAAGTTTTTGGCCATAAAACTGAAATGGTAATATGTGCGTCTAAGAATTTTTTATATTTTATAGTGGACACATGTACCATTTTAGCGCACCAGTTGCCACTTCCTGGTTCGTTCCTGGGGACGAAATAAACACCCAGCAAACTTTTTGTAGTGAAAAAGGCGCGAAAAAAGTTTCTGGCTATAAAACTGAAATGGTAATACCTGCGTCTAAGGATTTTTTAATTTTATAGTAAACACATGTACCATCCCAGTGCACCAGTTGTCACTTCCTGGCTCGGCCCTGGGGACGAAATACACACCTAGCAAACTTTTTTTAGTGAAAAAGGCACGCAAAAAGTTTCTGGCCATAAAACTGAAATGGTAATATGTGCGTCTAACAATTTTTTACAGTTTATAGTGAACATATGTACCAATCCAGCGCATCGGAGTCCACTTCCTGGTTTCGCCCTGTGGACGACATAAACACCCAGCAAACTTTTTGTAGTGCAAAAGGCGCGAAAAAGTTTTTGCCCATAAAACTGAAATGGTAATATGTGCGTCTAAGGATTTTTTATATTTTATAGTGGACACATGCGCTATTTTAGCATACAAGTTGTCACTTCCTGGTTCGGCCCTGGGAACAAAATACGCACCCAGCAAACTTTTTGGAGTGAAAAAAGAGCGAAAAAAGTTTTTGGCCATAAAACTGAAGTGGTAATATTTGCGTCTTAGAATTTTTAATATTTTATAGTGGACACAAAAATCATTCCAGCGCACCATTTGTCACTTCCTGGTTCGGCCCTGGGGACGAGATAAACACCCAGCAAACTTTTTGTAGTGAAAAAGGCGCGAAAAAAGTTTCTTGCTATAAAACTGAAATGGTAACACCTGCGTCTAAGGATTTTTGATATTTTATAGTGAACACACGTACCATTTTAGCACACCAGTTTTCACTTCCTGGTTCTGCTCTGAGAACGAAACACACACCCAGCAAACTTTTTGTAGTGAAAAAAGCGCGAAAGAAGTTCTGGGCCATAAAACTGAAATGATAATATGTGCGTCTAAGGATTTTTGATTTGTTATATGGGTGTGCATCTCATCTCCAGGGCTCCGGTGTGTTAGCAATTTTTGTTTAGTGAAAAATTATGTATTAGTTAAACAAGTTTTTGGCTATAAAACTGAAATGGTAATATGTGCGTCTGAGGATTTTTAATATTTTATAATGGACACATGTACCATTTCAGCGTACTAGTGGTCACTTCCTGGTTCGGCCCCGGAGATGAGAGTCACACCCAGCTATGTTTTTTTAGTGAAAAATTATGTATTAGTTAAACAAGTTTTTGGCTATAAAACTGAAACGGTAATATCTGCGTCTTAGAATTTTTGATATTTTATAGTGGACACACCAATCATTCCAGCGCATCAGTTGCCACTTCCTGGTTCGGCCATGGGGACGAGATAAACACCCAGCAAACTTTTTGTAGTGAAAAAGGCGCGAAAAAGTTTTTAGTCATAAAACCGAAATGGTAATATCTGCGTCTGAGGATTTTTTATATTTTGTAGTAGACACATGTACTATTTCAGCGTACTAGTGGTCATTTCCTGGTTCTGCCCTGGGGACGAAATACACACCTAGCAAACTTTTTATAGTGGCGCGAAAAAAGTTTTTAGCTATAAAACTGAAATGGTAGTACGTGTCTCCAAGGATTTTTGATATTTTATAGTGAACATATGTACCATTCCAGCGCACCAGTTGTCACTTCCTGGTTCGGCTTTGGGGACGAAATACACACCCAGCAAACTTTTTGTAGTGAAAAAAGCGTGAAAAAAGTTTTTGGCCATAAAACTGAAGTGGTAATATTTGCGTCTAAGAATTTTTAATATTTTATAGTGGACACACGAATCATTCCAGCGCACCAGTTGTCACTTTCGGTTTCGGCCCTGGAAACGAATACACACCCAGCAAACTTTTTGTAGTGAAAAAAGTGCGAAAAAAGTTTTTAGCCATAAAACTGAAATGGTTATATGTGCGTCTAACAATTTTTAACATTTTATAGTGAACACATGTACCATTCCAGCGCACCATTTGCCACTTAGTGGTTTGTCCATGGGGACGAAATACACACCTAGCAAACTTTTTATAGTGGCGCGAAAAAAGTTTTTAGCTATAAAACTGAAATGGTAGTACGTGTCTCCAAGGATTTTTGATATTTTATAGTGAACATATGTACCATTCCAGCGCACCAGTTGTCACTTCCTGGTTCGGCTTTGGGGACGAAATACACACCCAGCAAACTTTTTGTAGTGAAAAAAGCGTGAAAAAAGTTTTTGGCCATAAAACTGAAGTGGTAATATTTGCGTCTAAGAATTTTTAATATTTTATTGTGGACACACGAATCATTCCAGCGCACCAGTTGTCACTTTCGGTTTCGGCCCTGGAAACGAATACACACTCAGCAAACTTTTTGTAGTGAAAAAGGCACGAAAAAAGTTTCTGGCCATAAAACTGAAATGGTAATATGTGCGTCTAACAATTTTTAACATTTTATAGTGAACATATGTTTCAATCCAGCGCATAAGTTGCCACTTCCTGGTTCCGCCCTGTGGACGATATAAACACCCAGCAAACTTTTTGTAGTGAAAAAGGCGCGAAAAAGTTTTTGCCATAAAACCGAAATTGTAATATCTACGTCTAAGGATTTGTAATATTTTATAGTGGACACATGTACAACTTTAGCGCACCAGTTGTCACTTCCTGGTGCGGCCTTGGGGATGAGATACACACCCAGCAAACTTTATGTAGTAAAAAAGGCGCAAAAAAAGTTTTTGGCCATAAAACTGAAATGGTAATATGTGCGTCTAAGTATTTTTTTATATTTTATAGTGGACACATGTGCTATTTTAGCGCACCAGTTGTCACTCCCTGGTTCGGCCCTGGGAACAAAATACACACCCAGCAAACTTTTTGTAGTGAAAAAAAGAGCGAAAAAAGTTTTTGGCTAAAAACTGAAGTGGTAATATTTGCGTCTTAGAATTTTTTATATTTTATAGTGGACACACAAATCATTCCAGCGCACCAGTTGTCACTTTCTGGTTCGGCCCTGGGGACGCGATAAACACCTAGCAAACTTTTTGTAGTGAAAAAGGCGCGAAAAAAGTTTTTGGTCATAAGAGGTAAATGGTAATATGTGCGGCTAAGAATTTTTGATATTTTATAGTGGACACATGTACCATTTTAGCGCACCAGTTGTCACTTTCTCGTTCGGCCCCGGGAACAAAATACACAACCAGCAAACTTTGTGTAGTGAAAAAGGCGCGAAAAAAGTTTTTGGCCATAAAACCGAAATGGTAATATGTGCGTCTGAGGATTTTTGATATTTTATAGTGGACACATGTACCATTTCAGCGTACTAGCTATCACTTCCTGGTTCGGCCTTGGGGACGAGATACACAACCAGCAAACTTTTTGTATTGAAAAAGGGGCGAAAAAAGTTTTTGGCCATAAAATTGAAGTGGTAACGTCTGCGTCTAAGGATTTTTGATATTTTATAGTGGACACACGAATCATTCTAGCGCAATAGTTGTCCCTTTCGGTTTCGCCCTGGGAACGAAATACACACCCAGCAAACTTTTTGTAGTGAAAAAAGGCGCGAAAAAGTGTTTGGCCTTAAGACTTAAATGGTAATATGTGCGCCTAAGGATTTTTTATATTTTATAGTGGACACATGTACCATTCCAGCGCACCATTTTTCACTTTCTGGTTCGGCCCGGGGGACGAGATAAACACCCAGCAAACTTTTTGTAGTGAAAAAAGAGCGCAAAAAGTTTTTGGCCATAAAACCGAAGTGGTAATATTTGCGTCTTAGAATTTTTAAATTTCATAGTGGACACACAAATCAATTTAGCGCAATAGTTGTCACTTTCGGTTTCGCCCTGGGAACGAAAGACATACCCAGCAAACTTTTTGCAGTGAAAAAAGCGCGAAAGAAGTTCTTGGCCATAAAACCGAAATGGTAATATGTGCGTCTAAGGATTTTATAGTGAACACACGTACCATTTTAGCGCACCATTTGTCACTTCCTGGTTCGGCCCTGGGGACGAGATAAACACCCAGCAAACTTTTTGTAGTGAAAAAAGCGCAAAAAAAGTTTTTGGCCATAAGACTTAAATGGTAATATGTGCGCCAAAGGATTTTTAATATGTTATAGTGGACACAAGTACTATTCCAGCGCACCATTTTTCACTTCCTGGTTCGGCCCAGGGGACGAAATACATACCTAGCAAACTTTTTGTAGTGAAAAAAGCGCGAAAAAAGTTTTTGGTTGTAGTGAAAAAAGGGCGAAAAAAGTTTTTGGCCATAAGACTTAAATGGTTATATGTGCGTCTAAGGATTTGTGATATTTTATAGTGGACACATGAATCATTCTAGCGCACCATTTGTCACTTCCTGGTTCGGCCCTAGGGACGAGATAAACACCCAGCAAACTTTTTGCAGTGAAAAAAGGCGCGAAAAAAGTTTTAGCCATAAGACTTAAATGGTAATATGTGCGCCAAAGAATTTTTAATATGTTATAGTGGACACAAGTACCATTCCAGCGCACTATTTGTCACTTCCTCGTTCGGCCCAGGGGACGAAATACACACCTAGCAAACTTTTTGTAGTGAAAAAATCGCGAAAGAAGTTCTTGGCCATAAACCCGAAATGGTAACATGTGCGTCTAAAGATTGGTGATATTTTATAGTGGACACATGTACCATTTTAGCGCACCAGTTGTCACTTTCTCGTTCGGCCCTGGGAACGAAACACATACCCAGAAAACTTTTTGTAGTGAACAAGGCGCGAAAAAAATTTTTGGCCGTAAAACTGAAATGGTAATATGTGCGTCTAAGAATTTTTTATATTTTATAGTGGACACATGTACCATTTTAGCGCACGAGTTGCCACTTTCTGGTTTGTCCCTGGGGACAAAATACACACCCAGAAAACTTTTTGTGATGAAAAAGGCGCGAAAAAATTTCTGGCTATAAAACTGAAATGGTAATACGTGCGTCTAAGAAATTTTAAAATTTTATAGCATACACACACGTACCATTCCAGCGCATCAGGTGCCACTTCCTGGTTCGGCCCTGGGGACGAGATAAACACCCAGCATACTTTTGTAGTGAAAAAGGCGCGAAAAAGTTTTTTGCCATAAAACCGAATTGGTGCGTCTAAGGATCTTTGATTTGTTATAGCGAACACATGTACAATTCCAGCGAACTAGTTTTTATTTCCTGGTTCGGCCCTGGGAACGAAATACACACCCAGCAAACTTTTTGTAGTGAAAAAGGCGCGAAAAAAGTTTTTGGCCATAAAACTGAAATGGTTATATGTGCGTCTAAGGATTTGTGATATTTTATAGTGAACACATGTACCATTCCAGCGCACCATTTGCCACTTAGTGGTTTGTCCATGGGGACGAAATACACACCTAGCAAACTTTTTATAGTGGCGCGAAAAAAGTTTTTAGCTATAAAACTGAAATGGTAGTACGTGTCTCCAAGGATTTTTGATATTTTATAGTGAACATATGTACCATTCCAGCGCACCAGTTGTCACTTCCTGGTTCGGCTTTGGGGACGAAATACACACCCAGCAAACTTTTTGTAGTGAAAAAAGCGTGAAAAAAGTTTTTGGCCATAAAACTGAAGTGGTAATATTTGCGTCTAAGAATTTTTAATATTTTATAGTGGACACACGAATCATTCCAGCGCATCAGTTGTCACTTTCGGTTTCGGCCCTGGAAACGAATACACACTCAGCAAACTTTTTGTAGTGAAAAAGGCACGAAAAAAGTTTCTGGCCATAAAACTGAAATGGTAATATGTGCGTCTAACAATTTTTAACATTTTATAGTGAACATATGTTTCAATCCAGCGCATAAGTTGCCACTTCCTGGTTCCGCCCTGTGGACGATATAAACACCCAGCAAACTTTTTGTAGTGAAAAAGGCGCGAAAAAGTTTTTGCCATAAAACCGAAATTGTAATATCTACGTCTAAGGATTTGTAATATTTTATAGTGGACACATGTACAACTTTAGCGCACCAGTTGTCACTTCCTGGTGCGGCCTTGGGGATGAGATACACACCCAGCAAACTTTATGTAGTGAAAAAGGCGCAAAAAAAGTTTTTGGCCATAAAACTGAAATGGTAATATGTGCGTCTAAGTATTTTTTTATATTTTATAGTGGACACATGTGCTATTTTAGCGCACCAGTTGTCACTTCCTGGTTCGGCCCTGGGAACAAAATACACACCCAGCAAACTTTTTGTAGTGAAAAAAGAGCGAAAAAAGTTTTTGGCTAAAAACTGAAGTGGTAATATTTGCGTCTTAGAATTTTTTTATATTTTATAGTGGACACACAAATCATTCCAGCGCACCAGTTGTCACTTTCTGGTTCGGCCCTGGGGACGCGATAAACACCTAGCAAACTTTTTTTAGTGAAAAAGGCGCGAAAAAAGTTTTTGGTCATAAGAGGTAAATGGTAATATGTGCGGCTAAGAATTTTTGATATTTTATAGTGGACACATGTACCATTTTAGCGCACCAGTTGTCACTTTCTCGTTTGGCCCCGGGAACAAAATACACAACCAGCAAACTTTGTGTAGTGAAAAAGGCGCGAAAAAAGTTTTTGGCCATAAAACCGAAATGGTAATATGTGCGTCTGAGGATTTTTGATATTTTATAGTGGACACATGTACCATTTCAGCGTACTAGCTATCACTTCCTGGTTCGGCCTTGGGGACGAGATACACAACCAGCAAACTTTTTGTATTGAAAAAGGCGCGAAAAAAGTTTTTGGCCATAAAATTGAAGTGGTAACGTCTGCGTCTAAGGATTTTTGATATTTTATAGTGGACACACAAATCATTCCAGCGCACCTGTTGTCATTTTCAGTTTCGGCCCTGGGAACGAAATAAACACCCAGCAAACTTTTTGTAGTGAAAAAGGCGCGAAAAAATTTTTGGTCATAAGACTTAAATGGTAATATGTGCGGCTAAGAATTTTTATATTTTATAGTGGACACATGTACATTTTAGCGCACCAGTTGTCACTTTCTCGTTCGGCCCTGCGAACAAAATACACACCCAGCAAACTTTTTGTAGTGAAAAAAGAGCGAAAAAAGTTTTTGGCCATAAAACTGAAGTGGTAATATTTGCGTCTTAGAATTTTTGATATTTCATAGTGGACACACGAATCATTCTAGCGCAATAGTTGTCCCTTTCGGTTTCGCCCTGAGAACGAAATACACACCCAGCAAACTTTTTGTAGTGAAAAAAGGCGCGAAAAAGTGTTTGGCCATAAGACTTAAATGGTAATATGTGCGCCTAAGGATTTTTTATATTTTATAGTGGACACATGTACCATTCCAGCGCACCATTTGTCACTTTCTGGTTCGGCCCTGGGGACGAGATAAACACCCAGCAATCTTTTTGTAGTGAAAAAAGAGCGCAAAAAGTTTTTGGCCATAAAACCGAAGTGGTAATATTTGCGTCTTAGAATTTTTATATTTCATAGTGGACACACAAATCAATTTAGCGCAATAGTTGTCACTTTCGGTTTCGCCCTGGGAACGAAATACATACCCAGCAAACTTTTTGCAGTGAAAAAAGCGCGAAAGAAGTTCTTGGCCATAAAACCGAAATGGTAATATGTGCGTCTAAGGATTTTATAGTGAACACACGTACCATTTTAGCGCACCATTTGTCACTTCCTGGTTCGGCCCTGGGGACGAGATAAACACCCAGCAAACTTTTTGTAGTGAAAAAAGCGCAAAAAAAGTTTTTGGCCATAAGACTTAAATGGTAATATGTGCGCCAAAGGATTTTTAATATGTTATAGTGGACACAAGTACTATTCCAGCGCACCATTTTTCACTTCCTGGTTCGGTCCAGGGGACGAAATACATACCTAGCAAACTTTTTGTAGTGAAAAAAGCGCGAAAAAAGTTTTTGGTTGTAGTGAAAAAAGGGCGAAAAAAGTTTTTGGCCATAAGACTTAAATGGTTATATGTGCGTCTAAGGATTTGTGATATTTTATAGTGGACACATGAATCATTCTAGCGCACCATTTGTCACTTCCTGGTTCGGCCCTAGGGACGAGATAAACACCCAGCAAACTTTTTGCAGTGAAAAAAGGCGCGAAAAAAGTTTTAGCCATAAGACTTAAATGGTAATATGTGCGCCAAAGAATTTTTAATATGTTATAGTGGACACAAGTACCATTCCAGCGCACTATTTGTCACTTCCTCGTTCGGCCCAGGGGACGAAATACACACCTAGCAAACTTTTTGTAGTGAAAAAATCGCGAAAGAAGTTCTTGGCCATAAACCCGAAATGGTAACATGTGCGTCTAAAGATTGGTGATATTTTATAGTGGACACATGTACCATTTTAGCGCACCAGTTGTCACTTTCTCGTTCGGCCCTGGGAACGAAACACACACCCAGAAAACTTTTTGTAGTGAACAAGGCGCGAAAAAAATGTTTGGCCGTAAAACTGAAATGGTAATACGTGCGTCTAAGAAATTTTAAAATTTTATAGCATACACACACGTACCATTCCAGCGCATCAAGTGCCACTTCCTGGTTCGGCCCTGGGGACGAGAAAAACACCCAGCATACTTTTGTAGTGAAAAAGGAGCGAAGAAGTTTTTTGCCATAAAACCGAATTGGTGCGTCTAAGGATCTTTGATTTGTTATAGCGAACACATGTACAATTCCAGCGAACTAGTTTTTATTTCCTGGTTCGGCCCTGGGAACGAAATACACACCCAGCAAACTTTTTGTAGTGAAAAAGGCGCGAAAAAAGTTTTTGGCCATAAAACTGAAATGGTTATATGTGCGTCTAAGGATTTGTGATATTTTATAGTGGACACATGAATTATTCTAGCGCATCATTTGTCACTTCCTGGTTCGGCCCTGGGGACGAGATAAACACCCAGCAAACTTTTTGTAGTGAAAAAGGCGCGAAAAAAGTTTCTTGCTATAAAACTGAAATGGTAATACCTGCGTCTAAGGATTTTATAGTGAACACACGTACCAATTTAGCGCACCAGTTGCCACTTCCTGGTTCGGCCCTGGGAACGAAATACACACCCGGCAAACTTTTTGCAGTGAAAAAATCGCGAAAGAAGTTCTTGGCCATAAAACCGAAATGGTAACATGTGCGTCTAAAGATTGGTGATATTTTTTAGTGGACACATAAACCATTCTAGCGCACCAGTTGTCACTTCCTGGTTCGGCTCTGGGAACGAAACACACACCCAGCAAACTTTTTGTAGTGAAAAAGGCGCGAAAAAAGTTTTTAGCCATAAAACTGAAATGGTAATATGTGCGTCTAAGAATTTTTTATATTTTATAGTGGACACATGTACCATTTTAGCGCACCAGTTGCCACTTTCTGGTTTGTCCCTGGGGACGAAATATACACCCAGCAAACTTTTTGTGGTGAAAAAGGCGCGAAAAAATTTCTGGCTATAAAACTGAAATGGTAATACGTGCGTCTAAGAAATTTTAAAATTTTATAGCATACACACACGTACCATTCCAGCGCATCAGGTGCCACTTCCTGGTTCGGCCCTGGGGACGAGAAAAACACCCAGCATACTTTTTGTAGTGAAAAAGGCGCGAAAAAGTTTTTTGCCATAAAACCGAAATGGTGCGTCTAAGGATCTTTGATTTGTTATAGCGAACACATGTACAATTCCAGCGAACTAGTTTTTATTTCCTGGTTCGGCCCTGGGAACAAAATACACACCCAGCAAACTTTTTGTAGTGAAAAAGGCGCGAAAAAAGTTTTTGGCCATAAAACTGAAATGGTTATATGTGCGTCTAGGAATTTGTGATATTTTATAGTGGACACTTGAACCATTCCAGCACACCAGTTGTCACTTCCTGGTTCGCTTCTGGGAACGAAACACACACCTAGCAAACTTTTTGTAGTGAAAAAGGCGCGAAAAAAGTTTTTAGCCATAAAACTGAAATGGTAATATGTGCGTCTAAGAATTTTTTATATTTTATAGTGGACACATGTACAATCTTAGCGCACCAGTTGCCACTTCCTGGTTCGGCCCTGGGGACGAGATAAACACCCAGCAAACATTTTGTAATGAAAAAGGCGCGAAAAAAGTTTTTGGCCATAAGACTTAAATGGTAATATGTGCGCCTAAGGATTTTTGATATTTTTTAGTGGACACATTTACCATTCCAGCGCACTATTTGTTACTTCCTGGTTCGGCTCTGGGAACGAAACACACACCCAGCAAACTTTTTGTAGTGAAAAAGGCGCGAAAAAAGTTTTTAGCCATAAAACTGAAATGGTAATATGTGCGTCTAAGAATTTTTTATATTTTATAGTGGACACATTTACCATTCCAGCGCACTATTTGTCACTTCCTGGCTCGGCCCAGGGGACGAAATACTCACCAAGCAAACTTTTTCTAGTAAAAAAGGCGCGAAAAAAGTTTGGGGCTATAAAACCGAAATTGTAATATGTGCGTCTTAGAATTTTTAATATTTTATAGTGGACACACAAATCATTCCAGCGCACCAGTTATCGCTTTCAGTTTCGGCCCTGGGAACGAAATAAACACCCAGAAAACTTTTTGTAGTAAAAAAAGCGCAAAAAAAGTTTTTGGCCATAAGACTCAAATGGTAATATGTGCGCCTAAGGATATTTAATATTTTATAGTGGACACATTTACCATTCCAGCGCACTATTTGTCACTTCCTGGTTCGGCCCAGTGGACGAAATACACACCTAGCAAACTTTTTCTAGTGAAAAAGGCGCGAAAAAGTTTTTGGCCATAAAACTGAAGTGGTAATATTTGCGTCTTAGGATTTTTAATATTTTTTAGTGGACACACAAATCATTCCAGCGCACCAGTTGTCATTTTCGGTTGCGGCCCTGGGAACGAATACACACCCAGCAAACTTTTTGTAGTGAAAAAAGCGCGAAAAATTTTTTGGCCATAAAACTGAAATGGTAATATGTGCGTCTTACGATTTTTAATATTTTATAGTGAACACATGTACCATTTCAGCGCAGCAGTTGCCACTTACTGGTTTGTCCCTGGGGACGAAATACACACCTAGCAAGATATTGGTAGTGAAAAAGCCACGAAAAAAGTTTTTGGCCATAAGACTTAAATGATAATATGTGCGCCTAAAGATTTTTGATATTTTATAGTGGACACATTTACCATTCCAGCGCACTATTTGTCACTTCCTGGTTCGGCCCAGGGGACGAAATACACACCAAGCAAACTTTTTCTAGTAAAAAAGGCGCGAAAAAAGTTTGGGGCTATAAAACCGAAATTGTAATATGTGCGTCTTAGAATTTTTAATATTTTATAGTGGACACACAAATCAATTTAGCGCAATAGTTGTCACTTTCGGTTTCGCCTTGGGAACGAAATACACACCCAGCAAACTTTTTGCAGTGAAAAAAGCGCGAAAGAAGTTCTTGGCCATAAAACCGAAATGGTAATATGTGCGTCTAAGGATTCGTGATATTTTTTAGTGGACACATGTACCATTCCAGCGCACCATTTGTCACTTCCTGGTTCGGCCCTGGGGACGAGATAAACACCCAGCAAACTTTTTGTAGTGAAAAAAGCGCAAAAAAAGTTTTTGACCATAAGACTTAAATGGAAATATGTGCGCCAAAGGATTTTTAATTTGTTATAGTGGACACAAGTACTATTCCAGCGCACTATTTGTCACTTCCTGGTTCGGCCCAGGGGACGAAATACACACCAAGCAAACTTTTTCTAGTAAAAAAGGCGCGAAAAAAGTTTGGGGCTATAAAACCGAAATTGTAATATGTGCGTCTTAGAATTTTTAATATTTTATAGTGGACACACAAATCATTCCAGCGCACCAGTTGTCGCTTTCAGTTTCGGCCCTGGGAACGAAATAAACACCCAGAAAACTTTTTGTAGTAAAAAAAGCGCAAGAAAAGTTTTTGGCCATAAGTCTCAAATGGTAATATGTGCGCCTAAGGATATTTAATATTTTATAGTGAACACAAGTACCATTCCAGCGCACTATTTGTCACTTCCTCGTTCGGCCCAGGGGACGAAATACACACCTAGCAAACTTTTTGTAGTGAAAAAATCGCGAAAGAAGTTCTTGGCCATAAAACTGAAGTGGTAATATTTGCGTCTTAGGATTTTTAATATTTTTTAGTGGACACACAAATCATTCCAGCGCACCAGTTGTCATTTTCGGTTGCGGCCCTGGGAACGAATACACACCCAGCAAACTTTTTGTAGTGAAAAAAGCGCAAAAAAAGTTTTTGGCCATAAGACTCAAACGGTAATATGTGCACCTAAGGATATTTAATATTTTATAGTGGACACAAGTACCATTCCAGCGCACTATTTGTCACTTCCTGGTTCGGCCCAGTGGACGAAATACACACCTAGCAAACTTTTTCTAGTGAAAAAGGCGCGAAAAAGTTTTTGGCATTAAAACTGAAGTGGTAATATTTGCGTCTTAGGATTTTTAATATTTTTTAGTGGACACACAAATCATTCCAGCGCACCAGTTGTCATTTTCGGTTGCGGCCCTGGGAACGAATACACACCCAGCAAACTTTTTGTAGTGAAAAAAGCGCAAAAAAAGTTTTTGGCCATAAGACTCAAATGGTAATATTTGCACCTAAGGATATTTAATATTTTATAGTGGACACAAGTACCATTCCAGCGCACTATTTGTCACTTCCTCGTTCGGCCCAGGGGACGAAATACACACCTAGCAAACTTTTTGTAGTGAAAAAATCGCGAAAGAAGTTCTTGGCCATAAACCCGAAATGGTAACATGTGCGTCTAAAGATTGGTGATATTTTATAGTGGACACATCTACCATTTTAGCGCACCAGTTGTCACTTTCTCGTTCGGCCCTGGGAACGAAACACACACCCAGAAAACTTTTTGTAGTGAACAAGGCGCGAAAAAAATTTTTGGCCGTAAAACTGAAATGGTAATATGTGCGTCTAAGAATTTTTTATATTTTATAGTGGACACATGTACCATTTTAGCGCACGAGTTGCCACTTTCTGGTTTGTCCCTGGGGACAAAATACACACCCAGAAAACTTTTTGTGGTGAAAAAGGCGCGAAAAAATGTCTGGCTATAAAACTGAAATGGTAATACGTGCGTCTAATAAATTTTAAAATTTTATAGCATACACACACGTACCATTCCAGCGCATCAGGTGCCACTTCCTGGTTCGGCCCTGGGGACGAGAAAAACACCCAGCATACTTTTGTAGTGAAAAAGGCGCGAAGAAGTTTTTTGCCATAAAACCGAATTGGTGCGTCTAAGGATCTTTGATTTGTTATAGCGAACACATGTACAATTCCAGCGAACTAGTTTTTATTTCTTGGTTCGGCCCTGGGAACGAAATACACACCCAGCAAACTTTTTGTAGTGAAAAAGGCGCGAAAAAAGTTTTTGGCCATAAAACTGAAATGGTTATATGTGCGTCTAAGGATTTGTGATATTTTATAGTGGACACATGAATTAATCTAGCGCACCATTTGTCACTTCCTGGTTCGGCCCTGGGGACGAGATAAACACCCAGCAAACTTTTTGTAGTGAAAAAGGCGCGAAAAAAGTTTCTTGCTATAAAACTGAAATGGTAATACCTGCGTCTAAGGATTTTATAGTGAACACACGTACCAATTTAGCGCACCAGTTGCCACTTCCTGGTTCGGCCCTGGGAACGAAATACACACCCAGCAAACTTTTTGCAGTGAAAAAATCGCGAAAGAAGTTCTTGGCCATAAAACCGAAATGGTAACATGTGCGTCTAAAGATTGGTGATATTTTTTAGTGGACACATAAACCATTCTAGCGCACCAGTTGTCACTTCCTGGTTCGGCTCTGGGAACGAAACACACACCCAGCAAACTTTTTGTAGTGAAAAAGGCGCGAAAAAAGTTTTTAGCCATAAAACTGAAATGGTAATATGTGCGTCTAAGAATTTTTTATATTTTATAGTGGACACATGTACCATTTTAGCGCACCAGTTGCCACTTTCTGGTTTGTCCCTGGGGACGAAATATACACCCAGCAAACTTTTTGTGGTGAAAAAGGCGCGAAAAAATTTCTGGCTATAAAACTGAAATGGTAATACGTGCGTCTAAGAATTTTTAAAATTTTATAGCATACACACACGTACCATTCCAGCGCATCAGGTGCCACTTCCTGGTTCGGCCCTGGGGACGAGAAAAACACCCAGCATACTTTTTGTAGTGAAAAAGGCGCGAAAAAGTTTTTTGCCATAAAACCGAAATGGTGCGTCTAAGGATCTTTGATTTGTTATAGCGAACACATGTACAATTCCAGCGAACTAGTTTTTATTTCCTGGTTCGGCCCTGGGAACAAAATACACACCCAGCAAAGTTTTTGTAGTGAAAAAGGCGCGAAAAAAGTTTTTGGCCATAAAACTGAAATGGTTATATGTGCGTATAGGAATTTGTGATATTTTATAGTGGACACTTGAACCATTCCAGCACACCAGTTGTCACTTCCTGGTTCGCTTCTGGGAACGAAACACACACCTAGCAAACTTTTTGTAGTGAAAAAGGCGCGAAAAAAGTTTTTAGCCATAAAACTGAAATGGTAATATGTGCGTCTAAGAATTTTTTATATTTTATAGTGGACACATGTACAATCTTAGCGCACCAGTTGCCACTTCCTGGTTCGGCCCTGGGGACGAGATAAACACCCAGCAAACTTTTTGTAATGAAAAAGGCGCGAAAAAAGTTTTTGGCCATAAGACTTAAATGGTAATATGTGCGCCTAAGGATTTTTGATATTTTTTAGTGGACACATTTACCATTCCAGCGCACTATTTGTTACTTCCTGGTTCGGCTCTGGGAACGAAACACACACCCAGCAAACTTTTTGTAGTGAAAAAGGCGCGAAAAAAGTTTTTAGCCATAAAACTGAAATGGTAATATGTGCGTCTAAGAATTTTTTATATTTTATAGTGGACACATTTACCATTCCAGCGCACTATTTGTCACTTCCTGGTTCGGCCCAGGGGACGAAATACTCACCAAGCAAACTTTTTCTAGTAAAAAAGGCGCGAAAAAAGTTTGGGGCTATAAAACCGAAATTGTAATATGTGCGTCTTAGAATTTTTAATATTTTATAGTGGACACACAAATCATTCCAGCGCACCAGTTGTCGCTTTCAGTTTCGGCCCTGGGAACGAAATAAACACCCAGAAAACTTTTTGTAGTAAAAAAAGCGCAAAAAAAGTTTTTGGCCATAAGACTCAAATGGTAATATGTGCGCCTAAGGATATTTAATATTTTATAGTGGACACATTTACCATTCCAGCGCACTATTTGTCACTTCCTGGTTCGGCCCAGTGGACGAAATACACACCTAGCAAACTTTTTCTAGTGAAAAAGGCGCGAAAAAGTTTTTGGCCATAAAACTGAAGTGGTAATATTTGCGTCTTAGGATTTTTAATATTTTTTAGTGGACACACAAATCATTCCAGCGCACCAGTTGTCATTTTCGGTTGCGGCCCTGGGAACGAATACACACCCAGCAAACTTTTTGTAGTGAAAAAAGCGCGAAAAATTTTTTGGCCATAAAACTGAAATGGTAATATGTGCGTCTTACGATTTTTAATATTTTATAGTGAACACATGTACCATTTCAGCGCAGCAGTTGCCACTTACTGGTTTGTCCCTGGGGACGAAATACACACCTAGCAAGATATTGGTAGTGAAAAAGCCACGAAAAAAGTTTTTGGCCATAAGACTTAAATGAGAATATGTGCGCCTAAAGATTTTTGATATTTTATAGTGGACACATTTACCATTCCAGCGCACTATTTGTCACTTCCTGGTTCGGCCCAGGGGACGAAATACACACCAAGCAAACTTTTTCTAGTAAAAAAGGCGCGAAAAAAGTTTGGGGCTATAAAACCGAAATTGTAATATGTGCGTCTTAGAATTTTTAATATTTTATAGTGGACACACAAATCAATTTAGCGCAATAGTTGTCACTTTCGGTTTCGCCTTGGGAACGAAATACACACCCAGCAAACTTTTTGCAGTGAAAAAAGCGCGAAAGAAGTTCTTGGCCATAAAACCGAAATGGTAATATGTGCGTCTAAGGATTCGTAATATTTTTTAGTGGACACATGTACCATTCCAGCGCACTATTTGTCACTTCCTGGTTCGGCCCTGGGGACGAGATAAACACCCAGCAAACTTTTTGTAGTGAAAAAAGCGCAAAAAAAGTTTTTGACCATAAGACTTAAATGGAAATATGTGCGCCAAAGGATTTTTAATTTGTTATAGTGGACACAAGTACTATTCCAGCGCACTATTTGTCACTTCCTGGTTCGGCCCAGGGGACGAAATACACACCAAGCAAACTTTTTCTAGTAAAAAAGGCGCGAAAAAAGTTTGGGGCTATAAAACCGAAATTGTAATATGTGCGTCTTAGAATTTTTAATATTTTATAGTGGACACACAAATCAATTTAGCGCAATAATTGTCACTTTCGGTTTCGCCCTGGGAACGAAATACACACCCAGCAAACTTTTTGCAGTAAAAAAAGCGCGAAAGAAGTTCTGGGCCATAAAACCGAAATGGTAATATGTGCGTCTAAGGATTGGTGATATTTTTTAGTGGACACATTTACCATTCCACCGCACCATTTGTCACTTCCTGGTTCGGCCCAGTGGACGAAAAACATACCTAGCAAACTTTTTGTAGTGAAAAAAGCGCGAAAAAAGTTTTTGGTTGTAGTGAAAAAAAGGCGAAAAAAGTTTTTGGCCATAAGACTTAAATGGTTATGTGTGCGTCTAAGGATTTGTGATATTTTATAGTGGACACATGAATCATTCTAGCGCACCATTTGTCACTTCCTGATTCGGCCCTGGGGACGAGATAAACACCCAGCAAACTTTTTGTAGTGAAAAAGGCGCGGAAAAAGTTTCTTGCTATAAAACTGAAATGTTAATACCTGCGTCTAAGGATTTTATAGTGAACACACGTACCAATTTAGCGCACCAGTTGCCACTTCCTGGTTCGGCCCTGGGAACGAAATACACACCCAGCAAACTTTTTGCAGTGAAAAAATCGCGAAAGAAGTTCTTGGCCATAAAACCGAAATGGTAACATGTGCGTCTAAAGATTGGTAATATTTTTTAGTGGACACATGAACCATTCTAGTGCACCAGTTGTCACTTCCTGGTTCGGCTCTGGGAACGAAACACACACCCAGCAAACTTTTTGTAGTGAAAAAGGCGCGAAAAAAGTTTTTAGCCATAAAAATGAAATGGTAATATGTGCGTCTAAGAATTTTTTATATTTTATAGTGGACACATGTACCATTTTAGCGCACCAGTTGCCACTTCCTGGTTTGTCCCTGGGGACGAAATATACACCCAGCAAACTTTTTGTGGTGAAAAAGGCGCGAAAAAATTTCTGGCTATAAAACTGAAATGGTAATACGTGCGTCTAAGAAATTTTAAAATTTTATAGCATACACACACGTACCATTCCAGCGCATCAGGTGCCACTTCCTGGTTCGGCCCTGGGGACGAGAAAAACACCCAGCATACTTTTTGTAGTGAAAAAGGCGCGAAAAAGTTTTTTGCCATAAAACCGAAATGGTGCGTCTAAGGATCTTTGATTTGTTATAGCGAACACATGTACAATTCCAGCGAACTAGTTTTTATTTACTGGTTCGGCCCTGGGAACAAAATACACACCCAGCAAACTTTTTCTAGTGAAAAAGGCGCAAAAAAAGTTTTTGGCCATAAAACTGATATGGTTATATGTGCGTCTAGGAATTTTTGATATTTTATAGTGGACACTTGAACCATTCCAGCACACCAGTTGTCACTTCCTGGTTCGCTTCTGGAAACGAAACACACACCTAGCAAACTTTTTGTAGTGAAAAAGGCGCGAAAAAAGTTTTTAGCCATAAAACTGAAATGGTAATATGTGCGTCTAAGAATTTTATATATTTTATAGTGGACACATGTACAATTTTAGCGCACCAGTTGACACTTCCTGGTTCGGCCCTGGGGACGAGATAAACACCCAGCAAACTTTTTGTAATGAAAAAAGCGCGAAAAAAGTTTTTGGCCATAAGACTTAAATGGTAATATGTGCGCCTAAGGATTTTTGATATATTTTAGTGGACATATTTACCATTCCAGCGCACTATTTGTCACTTCCTGGTTCGGCCCAGGGGACGAAATACACACCAAGAAAACTTTTTCTAGTAAAAAAGGCGCGAAAAAAGTTTTTGGCCATAAAACTGAAGTGGTAATATTTGCGTCTTAGGATTTTTAATATTTTATAGTGGACACACAAATCATTCCAGCGCACTAGTTGTCATTTTCGGTTGCGGCCCTGGGAACGAATACACACCCAGCAAACTTTTTGTAGTGAAAAAAGCGCGAAAAAAGTTTTTGGCCATAAAACTGAAATGGTAATATGTGCGTCTTACGATTTTTAATATTTTATAGCGAACACATGTACAATTCCAGCGAACTAGTTTTTATTTACTGGTTCGGCCCTGGGAACAAAATACACACCCAGCAAACTTTTTTTAGTGAAAAAGGCGCAAAAAAAGTTTTTGGCCATAAAACTGAAATGGTTATATGTGCGTCTAGGAATTTTTGATATTTTATAGTGGACACTTGAACCATTCCAGCACACCAGTTGTCACTTCCTGGTTCGCTTCTGGGAACGAAACACACACCTAGCAAACTTTTTGTAGTGAAAAAGGCGCGAAAAAAGTTTTTAGCTATAAAACTGAAATGGTAATATGTGCGTCTAAGAATTTTTGATATTTTATAGTGGACACATGTACAATTTTAGCGCACCAGTTGCCACTTCCTGGTTCGGCCCTGGGGACGAGATAAACACCCAGCAAACTTTTTGTAATGAAAAAAGCGCGAAAAAAGTTTTTGGCCATAAGACTTAAATGGTAATATGTGCGCCTAAGGATTTTTGATATATTTTAGTGGACATATTTACCATTCCAGCGCACTATTTGTCACTTCCTGGTTCGGCCCAGGGGACGAAATACACACCAAGAAAACTTTTTCTAGTAAAAAAGGCGCGAAAAAAGTTTTTGGCCATAAAACTGAAGTGGTAATATTTGCGTCTTAGGATTTTTAATATTTTATAGTGGACACACAAATCATTCCAGCGCACTAGTTGTCATTTTCGGTTGCGGCCCTGGGAACGAATACACACCCAGCAAACTTTTTGTAGTGAAAAAAGCGCGAAAAAAGTTTTTGGCCATAAAACTGAAATGGTAATATGTGCGTCTTACGATTTTTAATATTTTATAGCGAACACATGTACAATTCCAGCGAACTAGTTTTTATTTACTGGTTCGGCCCTGGGAACAAAATACACACCCAGCAAACTTTTTTTAGTGAAAAAGGCGCAAAAAAAGTTTTTGGCCATAAAACTGAAATGGTTATATGTGCGTCTAGGAATTTTTGATATTTTATAGTGGACACTTGAACCATTCCAGCACACCAGTTGTCACTTCCTGGTTCGCTTCTGGGAACGAAACACACACCTAGCAAACTTTTTGTAGTGAAAAAGGCGCGAAAAAAGTTTTTAGCCATAAAACTGAAATGGTAATATGTGCGTCTAAGAATTTTATATATTTTATAGTGGACACATGTACAATTTTAGCGCACCAGTTGACACTTCCTGGTTCGGCCCTGGGGACGAGATAAACACCCAGCAAACTTTTTGTAATGAAAAAAGCGCGAAAAAAGTTTTTGGCCATAAGACTTAAATGGTAATATGTGCGCCTAAGGATTTTTGATATATTTTAGTGGACATATTTACCATTCCAGCGCACTATTTGTCACTTCCTGGTTCGGCCCAGGGGACGAAATACACACCAAGAAAACTTTTTCTAGTAAAAAAGGCGCGAAAAAAGTTTTTGGCCATAAAACTGAAGTGGTAATATTTGCGTCTTAGGATTTTTAATATTTTATAGTGGACACACAAATCATTCCAGCGCACTAGTTGTCATTTTCGGTTGCGGCCCTGGGAACGAATACACACCCAGCAAACTTTTTGTAGTGAAAAAAGCGTGAAAAAAGTTTTTGGCCATAAAACTGAAATGGTAATATTTGCGTAAAAAAGTTTTTGGCCATAAAACTGAAATGGTAATATGTGCGTCTTACGATTTTTAACATTTTATAGTGAACACATGTACCATTTCAGCGCAGCAGTTGCCACTTACTGGTTTGTCCCTGGGGACGAAATGCACACCTAGCAAGATATTTGTAGTGAAAAAGGCACGAAAAAAGTTTCTGGCCATAAAACTTAAATGGTAATATGTGAACCTAAGGATTTTTAATATGTTATAGCGGACATATGTACAAATCCAGCGCACCATTTTTCACTTCCTGGTTCGGCCCAGGGACGAAATACACACCTACCAAACTTTTTGTAGTGAAAAAAGCGCGAAAAAAGTTTTTGGCCTTAGACTTAAATGGTAATATGTGCGCCTAAGGATTTGTAATATTTTATAGTGGACACATGAACCATTCCAGCGCACCATTTTTCACTTCCTGGTTCGGCTCAGGGGACGAAATACACGCCTAGCAAACTTTTTGTAGTGAAAAAGGCGCGAAAAAAGTTTTTGGCCATCAGACTTAAATGGTAATATGTGCGCCTAAGGATTTTTAATATGTTATAGTGGACATATGTACAATTCCAGCGCACTATTTGCCATTTCATGGTTCGGCCCAGGGGACGAAATACACACTAGCAAACTTTTTGTAGTGAAAAAAGCGCGAAAAAAGTTTTTGGCCATAAGACTTAAATGGTTATATGTGCGCCTAAGGATTTTTAATATTTGATAGTGGACACATGAACCATTCTAGCGCACCATTTGTCACTTCCTGGTTCGGCCCAGGGGACGAAATACACGCCTAGCAAACTTTTTGTAGTGAAAAAGGCGCGAAAAAAGTTTCTGGCTATAAAACTGAAATGGTAATACGTGCGTCTAAGGATTTTTTTTTATTTTATAGTGAACACATGTACGATTTTAGCGCACCTGTTGTCATTTCCTGGTTCGGCCCTGGGGACGAGATAAACACCCAGCAAACTTTTTGTAGTGAAAAAAGGCGCGAAAAAAGTTTTTGGCCATAAGACTTAAATGGTAATATGTGCGTCTAAGGATTTTTAATATGTTATAGTGGACACATGTTCAATTATAGCGCATCATTTGTCACTTCCAGCTTCGGCCCAGGGGACGAAATACACACCTAGCAAACTTTTTGTAGTGAGAAAGGCGCGAAAAAAGTTTCTGGCTATAAAACTGAAATGGTAATACGTGCGTCTAAGGATTTTTATTATTTTATAGTGAACACATGTACCATTCCAGCGCACCTGTTGTCACTTCCTGGTTCGGCCCTGGGGACGAAATACACACCCAGCAAACTTTTTGTAGTGAAAAAAGCGTGAAAAAAGTTTTTGGCCATAAAACTGAAATGGTAATATTTGCGTCTAAGAATTTTTAATATTTTATAGTGGACACACCAATCATTCTAGCGCACCAGTTGTCACTTTCGATTTCGGCCCTGGATACGAATACACACCCAGCAATTTTTTGTAGTGAAAAAAGCGTGAAAAAAGTTTTTGGCCATAAAACTGAAATGGTAATATTTGCGTCTAAGAATTTTTAATATTTTATAGTGGACACACGAATCATTCTAGCGCAATAGTTGTCCCTTTCGGTTTCGGCCCTTGGAACGAAATACACACCCAGCAAACTTTTTGCAGTGAAAAAAGCGCGAAAGAAGTTCTTGGCCATAAAACCGAAATGGTAATATGTGCGTCTAAGGATTGGTAATATTTTTTAGGGAACACATGTACAATTTCAGCGCACTATTTGTCACTTCCTGGTTTGGCCCTGGGGACGAGATTAACACCCAGCAAACTTTTTGTAGTGAAAAAAGGCGCGAAAAAAGTTTTTGGCCATAAGACTTAAATGGTAATATGTGCGCCTAAGGATTTTTAACATGTTATAGTGGACACATGTACAATTCCAGCGCATCATTTGTCACTTCCTGGTTCGGCCCAGGGGACGAAATACACACCTAGCAAACTTTTTGTAGTGAAAAAAGCGCGAAAAAAGTTTCTGGCTATAAAACTGAAATGGTAATATTTGCGTAAAAAAGTTTTTGGCCATAAAACTGAAATGGTAATATGTGCGTCTTACGATTTTTAACATTTTATAGTGAACACATGTACCATTTCAGCGCAGCAGTTGCCACTTACTGGTTTGTCCCTGGGGACGAAATGCACACCTAGCAAGATATTTGTAGTGAAAAAGGCACGAAAAAAGTTTCTGGCCATAAAACTTAAATGGTAATATGTGAACCTAAGGATTTTTAATATGTTATAGCGGACATATGTACAAATCCAGCGCACCATTTTTCACTTCCTGGTTCGGCCCAGGGACGAAATACACACCTACCAAACTTTTTGTAGTGAAAAAAGCGCGAAAAAAGTTTTTGGCCTTAGACTTAAATGGTAATATGTGCGCCTAAGGATTTGTAATATTTTATAGTGGACACATGAACCATTCCAGCGCACCATTTTTCACTTCCTGGTTCGGCTCAGGGGACGAAATACACGCCTAGCAAACTTTTTGTAGTGAAAAAGGCGCGAAAAAAGTTTTTGGCCATCAGACTTAAATGGTAATATGTGCGCCTAAGGATTTTTAATATGTTATAGTGGACATATGTACAATTCCAGCGCACTATTTGCCATTTCATGGTTCGGCCCAGGGGACGAAATACACACTAGCAAACTTTTTGTAGTGAAAAAAGCGCGAAAAAAGTTTTTGGCCATAAGACTTAAATGGTTATATGTGCGCCTAAGGATTTTTAATATTTGATAGTGGACACATGAACCATTCTAGCGCACCATTTGTCACTTCCTGGTTCGGCCCAGGGGACGAAATACACGCCTAGCAAACTTTTTGTAGTGAAAAAGGCGCGAAAAAAGTTTCTGGCTATAAAACTGAAATGGTAATACGTGCGTCTAAGGATTTTTTTTTATTTTATAGTGAACACATGTACGATTTTAGCGCACCTGTTGTCATTTCCTGGTTCGGCCCTGGGGACGAGATAAACACCCAGCAAACTTTTTGTAGTGAAAAAAGGCGCGAAAAAAGTTTTTGGCCATAAGACTTAAATGGTAATATGTGCGTCTAAGGATTTTTAATATGTTATAGTGGACACATGTTCAATTATAGCGCATCATTTGTCACTTCCAGCTTCGGCCCAGGGGACGAAATACACACCTAGCAAACTTTTTGTAGTGAGAAAGGCGCGAAAAAAGTTTCTGGCTATAAAACTGAAATGGTAATACGTGCGTCTAAGGATTTTTATTATTTTATAGTGAACACATGTACCATTCCAGCGCACCTGTTGTCACTTCCTGGTTCGGCCCTGGGGACGAAATACACACCCAGCAAACTTTTTGTAGTGAAAAAAGCGTGAAAAAAGTTTTTGGCCATAAAACTGAAATGGTAATATTTGCGTCTAAGAATTTTTAATATTTTATAGTGGACACACCAATCATTCTAGCGCACCAGTTGTCACTTTCGATTTCGGCCCTGGATACGAATACACACCCAGCAATTTTTTGTAGTGAAAAAAGCGTGAAAAAAGTTTTTGGCCATAAAACTGAAATGGTAATATTTGCGTCTAAGAATTTTTAATATTTTATAGTGGACACACGAATCATTCTAGCGCAATAGTTGTCCCTTTCGGTTTCGGCCCTTGGAACGAAATACACACCCAGCAAACTTTTTGCAGTGAAAAAAGCGCGAAAGAAGTTCTTGGCCATAAAACCGAAATGGTAATATGTGCGTCTAAGGATTGGTAATATTTTTTAGGGAACACATGTACAATTTCAGCGCACTATTTGTCACTTCCTGGTTTGGCCCTGGGGACGAGATTAACACCCAGCAAACTTTTTGTAGTGAAAAAAGGCGCGAAAAAAGTTTTTGGCCATAAGACTTAAATGGTAATATGTGCGCCTAAGGATTTTTAACATGTTATAGTGGACACATGTACAATTCCAGCGCATCATTTGTCACTTCCTGGTTCGGCCCAGGGGACGAAATACACACCTAGCAAACTTTTTGTAGTGAAAAAAGCGCGAAAAAAGTTTCTGGCTATAAAACTGAAATGGTAATACGTGCGTCTAAGGATTTTTATTATTTTATAGTGAACACATGTACGCACAGCGCACCTGTTGTCACTTCCTGGTTCGGCCCAGGGGCCGAAATACACACCTAGCAAACTTTTTGTAGTGAAAAAAGCGCGAAAAAAGTTTTTGGCCATAAGACTTAAATGGTAATATGTGCGTTTAAGGATTTGTGTCATTTTATAGTGGACACATAAACCATTCTAGCGCACCATTTGTTACTTCCTGGTTCGGCCCAGGGGACGAAATACACACCTAGCAAACTTTTTGTAATGAAAAAGGCGCGAAAAAAGTTTCTAGCTATAAAACTGAAATGGTAATACGTGCGTCTAAGGATTTTTATTATTTTATAGTGAACACATGTACCATTCCAGCGCACCAGTTGCCACTTACTGGTTTGTCCCTGGGGACGAAATACACACCCAGCAAGATATTTGCAGTGAAAAAGGCACGAAAAAAGTTTCTGGCCATAAAATTGAAATGGTAACATGTGCGTCTAAGGATTTTGGATTTTTTATAGTGGACACATGAACCGATCCAGCACACCAGTTGTCACTTCCTGGTTCGGCTCTGGGAACGAAACACACACCCAGCAAACTTTTTGTAGTGAAAAAGGCGCAAAAAAAGTTTTTGGCCATAAAACTGAAACGGTAATATGTGCGTCTAAGGATTTCTTATATTTTATAGTGGACACATGTGCTATTTTAGCGCACCAGTTGTCACTTCCTGGTTCGGCCCTTGGAACAAAATACACACCTAGCAAACTTTTTGTAGTGAAAAAAGCGCGAAAAAAGTTTCTGGCTATAAAACTGAAATGGTAATATGTGCGTCTAAGGATTTTTATTATTTTATAGTGAACACATGTACGCACAGCGCACCTGTTGTCACTTCCTGGTTCGGCCCAGGGGCCGAAATACACACCTAGCAAACTTTTTGTAGTGAAAAAAGCGCGAAAAAAGTTTTTGGCCATAAGACTTAAATGGTAATATGTGCGTTTAAGGATTTGTGTCATTTTATAGTGGACACATAAACCATTCTAGCGCACCATTTGTTACTTCCTGGTTCGGCCCAGGGGACGAAATACACACCTAGCAAACTTTTTGTAGTGAAAAAGGCGCGAAAAAAGTTTCTAGCTATAAAACTGAAATGGTAATACGTGCGTCTAAGGATTTTTATTACTTTATAGTGAACACATGTACCATTCCAGCGCACCAGTTGCCACTTACTGGTTTGTCCCTGGGGACGAAATACACACCCAGCAAGATATTTGCAGTGAAAAAGGCACGAAAAAAGTTTCTGGCCATAAAATTGAAATGGTAACATGTGCGTCTAAGGATTTTGGATTTTTTATAGTGGACACATGAACCGATCCAGCACACCAGTTGTCACTTCCTGGTTCGGCTCTGGGAACGAAACTTTTTGTAGTGAAAAAGGCGCAAAAAAAGTTTTTGGCCATAAAACTTAAATGGTAATATGTGCGTCTAAGGATTTTGGATATTTTATAGTGAACACATGAACCGATCCAGCACACCAGTTGTCACTTCCTGGTTCGGCTCTGGGAACGAAACACACACCCAGCAAACTTTTTGTAGTGAAAAAGGCGCGAAAAAAATTTTTGGCCATAAAACTGAAATGGTAATATGTGCGTCTAACAATTTTTAACATTTTATAGTGAACATATGTATCAATCCAGCGCATCAGTTGCCACTTCCTGCTTCCGCCCTGTGGACGACATAAACACCCAGCAAACTTTTTGTAGTGAAAAAGGCGCGAAAATGTTTTTGGCCATAAAACCAAAATGGTAATATCTACGTTTAAGGATTTGTGATATTTTATAGTGGACACATGTACAACTTTAGCGCACCAGTTGTCACTTCCTGGTGCGGCCTTGACGACGAGATACACACCCAGCAATCTTTATGTAGTGAAAAAGGCGCGAAAAAAGTTTTTGGCCATAAAACTGAAACGGTAATATTTGCGTCTAAGGATTTCTTATATTTTATAGTGGACACATGTGCTATTTTAGCGCACCAGTTGTCACTTCCTGGTTCGGCCCTTGGAACAAAATACACACCCAGCAAACTTTTTGTAGTGAAAAAAGAGCGAAAAAAGTTTGTAACCATAAAACTGAAGTGGTAATATTTGCGTCTTAGAATTTTTGATATTTTATAGTGGACACACAAATCATTCCAGCGCACCAGTTGTCACTTTCAGTTTTGGCCTTTGGAACGTAATAAACACCCAGCAAACTTTTTGTAGTGAAAAAGGCGCGAAAAAATTTTTGGTCATAAGACTTATATGGTAATATGTGCGGCTAAAAATTTTTATATTTTATAGTGGAGACATGTACCATTTTAGCGCACCAGGTGCCACTTCCTGGTTTGTCCCTGGGGACGAAATACACACCCAGCAAACTTTTTGTAGTGAAAAAGGCACAAAAAAAGTTTTTGGCTATAAAACTTAAATGGTAATATGTGCGTCTAAGGATTTTGGATATTTTATAGTGGACACATGAACCGATCCAGCACACCAGTTGTCACTTCCTGGTTCGGCTCTGGGAGCGAAACACACACCCAGCAAACTTTTTGTAGTGAAAAAGGCGCGAAAAAAGTTTTTGGCCATAAAACTGAAATGGTAATATGTGCGTCTAACAATTTTTAACATTTTATAGTGAACATTTGTATCAATCCAGCGCACCTGTTGTCACTTCCTGGTTAGGCCCTGGGAACGAAATACACGCCCAGCAAACTTTTTGTAGTGAAAAAAGCGTGAAAAAAGTTTTTGGCCATAAAACTGAAATGGTAATATTTGTGTTACCGCCACTCATAAATCGCTAATATGACATTACTGTTATCGATATGTAGAGAGATGAGCATGTCAAAATGTAAAATTATTCCTTTTAATTTTCCACGCGGTATAAGTATGAGGCCATATTTAATCGAGACCACATACATATGCATATAAAAACACCTACATAGATTTAGGATATTCATTCGTTCAGGTCATAAGGATTACGAAGCTTCGCTTGGAGTAGCCAAAAAATATGATTTGGTGTGATCGCTTCTTGATTTTCGCTTTCTATTGGGAATATGTAAGAGGACGGGAATTTATAATACTTTCGACTTCAGCCATCATGCTTTGCAGCATTTCATCGCTTGGAAACCGTTCTGTTTTAATATTGTAGAGTACAGTTTTTACGGATCGAACTAATCGTTCCCATGCTCCTCCCATATGAGGAGCAGAAGGTGGGTTAAAGTTCCATTTGGTGTAGGACGTTGTAAAACTTCGTATTAGCTCGTTCTTGTCCACCTCTCTTAAGGCTTCACGCAACTCTCGATCAGCACCGATAAAATTAGTACCATTGTCGCTGAAAAATTCTCTTGGGCTGCCTCTTCGCGAAATAAACTTACGTATTGCCATGATACACGAACTTGTATTAAGCGAATAGACGATTTCAATATGAACCGCACGTACCGTTAAACATGTAAATAGCGCACCGTATCTCTTTTCTTTATGTCGGTTAACAGTGACAAGCATAGGACCAAAAAAGTCAAGGCCCGTGAATGTGAATGGTGAGAGATACGAACCCAGTCGAGCCCGAGGTAATTTTGCCATCTGCGGAATCTCCGGCATCGCAGTTTTAATTTTACACATTTGACACTGCTTAATGGTTGATTTACAAACGGTTCTCAATTTAGGAATATAGTATTTTTGCCGCAATTCATTCACCACTGTCTCAAGGCTACTATGACGGTACAGATTATGGTAATGTAATATTAAAAGGGTTGTTAGGCGGCAATGTTTAGGCAAAACGGCTGGATGCTTCAGTTCCTCCGGAACATCAGCATAATCAATTCGGCCACCTACTCTCAAGACACCTTTATGATCCAAATACGGGGACAATTTATACAAAAAATTTGTTTTTGTTAATTTATTATTTTGTGATAGACAATTTATTTCATTTTGGAAATATACTTTCTGCGTATCTTTGATAAGAGTCAGTTCTGCTTTGAGCAACTCAATTTGAGTTAGTTCCTTTCCACAGGAAGGCGTGATATCTCTATTTCTACGGCAGTAGCAAAAACGAATTACGAATGCAGTTGCCCTTAATGCTCTGCACCACCGAGAAAATCTTTGTAAGTTTATAAGTTGTTCTATACTTCGTGCCGTTAAATGGCACTCTTTCAACTCGAGCTTTGTTTCCAAAAGTTGTGTATTGGGTTCCCGCCATTCTTTCTCTGGCAACTTTAAAAAATCAGGGCCCCTAAACCAGCGCCCTGTATTCGATAGATTAGGTTTATTTGTGCATCGTGTTGCTTCGTCAGCTACATTCGTTTTTCCTGATATCCAGGACCACTCGTCCACCTCTGAAATATCGAGAATTTCACTTACACGAACTGCAACGAACTGGTGATATTTTCGGTGGTCGGAGCGTATCCAACTTAAAACTGTTCGTGAATCTGACCAGAGTGTTTTTCGATTTATCTTAACGGTATGATGTTTTTCAATATATTTAGCAAACCGAGCACCAATAACAGCTGCCATCAGCTCTAAACGTGGTATCGATAAAACCTTTAGTGGCGCCACCCTAGTTTTTGATCCAATAAGTGAAATAGCGATTTCGTCCCCACAGCACATCCTAAAATACGCTACGGCGGCATAACCGTTTTCGCTTGCATCCACAAATACATGCAATTGAACATCTAGGTTATTATAGTTTTTCAATGTTTTAAGATAACAACGAGGTATATTTACATTTTTTAAATCTGGTAAAAGCGCTAGCCAGTTTTCCCACCTTAATTGTTGATTTACTAGAATATGTTCATCCCAGTCGATATTGCTTCTCCAAACTTCTTGGAGAACTATTTTCAAATACATAAGGAAATTTCCTACAAGCCCTAAAGGGTCATAAATGCTCATTAGAGTTCTTAAAATTTCACGTTGGGGGGAATTTTGTTTCCGAGAAGAAGTTCGCTGTTTAAGACAGACTGCGACAGTTTAAAGGTTATATGTCTTCCCCAGGGTTCCAAAATATGCCAAGTACCTTTTCTGTTACTTCGCCTACACTAACGTTTAGGCAAATATTGGTCAAAGGGTTAGAAGAGTTCAATTCTTTCAAAACGCTATAATTATTCGAACACCAGTTTCTAATTTTGAATCCTCCCTCACTATGAATGAATCGCACAGTTTTAGCCAGTTCGGCGGCTTCTGCAGGAGTATCCGAAGAAGCAAGAAAATCATCTACGTAGTGGTTATCTTTGATGGCAGCAGCGGCTAAGGGATACTTGGCTTCAAATTTTGATGCGTTGAGGTTTTTAACATACTGAGATATGCACGGAGCGCAGGAGGCACCGAATATCATAACCTTCATTACGTACACTTCGGGTTCTTTGTTGTCGTCGCAGCTGCGCCATAAAAATCTTTGCGCATGGCAGTCTTCATCGCGTATATAAATCTGATGGAACATTTGTTCGATGTCACCACAGATTGCAATTTGCCTTTGCCGAAAACGAAAAAGAATAGCTGCAAGAGAAGACAGCAAATCTGGCCCTTTAAGCAGCATAGAGTTAAGTGAAATACCATTTGCCTTTGCGGCCGCATCCCAAACTATTCTTGTTTTATTCGGTTTGTTTTTGTTAAATACCGGAAACATTGGTAAATACCATACATTTTGTTTATCATCTTCATTGTTTACTTTGGCTATGTAATTTCTCTCAAAATATTCAGAAATTGTTTTTTCGAAATGTTCAAATAACTCTTTATTTTTTCTTAGAGTTTTTTCGAGACAAATCAGTCGTCTCTTCGCCATATCAAAGCTTTGTGGAAGTGTAATATTGTCATATCGATACAGCAAAGCTGTCTCGTAATGGTCATCGCATCTTTGTTTCGTATATGTTTCTAGCAAACTTAATGCCCTTTGGTCATCTTTTCCAAGAGCTGGAGTATAGTTATGTAGTAATGTGCTGTTTGTTATTGGTGTATGCCGCTTTGTAGCTTTAAGTTTCTGTATATATATATATATATATCTGTCACTGTCCTACATTTACATAGCTTTAAGTATATATATATATATATATCTATCACTGTCTTACATCTACATAGCTTTAAGTTATTTTGTATATACATGATGGTTCAGTTAATAAAGTGACCTGAAAGCGGAAAGTCGTGGTGTTTTCTTCCTACAGTTTGTCAGAAGTGGGATTACCCTTAAAAAAAAAAAAAAAAGAAAAAAAAAAGAGGTAAAAATTTGTTCCCGTTAGCGATAATTTGCTGTACAAAACGAAGAACAAATACATACAGAATTTACAACGGGAAGAAATTGCGAAGTTCAAAGGAAATTCGATAGAAAAGGAAAGAATAGAACACTAGAGACAGAAAGAAGAATAACTACAGAAAAATCCAGAAGAGAAAAGACCTTGGTTTCGTGTGCATTTTGTTACTAACGAAAAATAAAGTAGAAGAGGCAGCAAACAAGAATGGAAGAAGTCAACCCGAACAAGTACACGGCTGCGCAGCTGCGAGGATGGCTGCAACAACTTAATTTGCCCACCGCTGGTACGAAAAGTGCGCTTGTTTTGCGACTCAATGAAGTTCCAGCAAATGATAGAGGGGTATGTCCAATTGAAAGCATCGTTGTCACTAACACAGTAGAAGAGATGAGTGATGGTATTGAGCATGTTGAAACACAAACGAGTGAACAAAGTCAAATGATCGAAAATGACCAAATGAGTGCAGAAAATGAGACCACGCAAATGGCAGAAAGAGTGCAAATGAGCGGTGAAATCGCAGCAAATGCAGATTGGAGTGAAATTAACTTTAATCAAATGAGAAGAGAACTTGAACTTTTGAAAAGAGAAAAAGAACTTTTGATTAAAGAAAATGAGTTTTATAAGAGAAAAGATGAGTTTGAAAAAAGTCGAATGAGTGTTTTATTTAATGACGTTCAAGATGAATGTAGAAATGTGTATAATACAAGTTTGAACAACAACACAAACGGAGCAAATGAAGTTTCACGCGATAGTGGTCGAAATGTAAACAATAACGACAACATTATGTCGTTGGGTTTACTTAAAGATTTATTGCCGGAATATGATGGTGCAGTTTGCCCAGAAGTATGGATTTTACAATTTAAAAATATTGCAAGAAAGTATCCTGTGGATGACAGTACCTTGAAAGCTTTGTTGATGTGTAAGGTTAAGGGAAAAGCTCAACTGTGGCTGCATTCAAAATCAAACTATGTTAATGAGGAACTCGATGTCTTGTTTGCAGAAATGTTAAATGTATTCAGTTCAAAAGAAAACAAACTAGTAATGCGGCGCAATTTTGAGGCATACAAATGGCAGTACAATGTAAGCTTCATGAATTATTTTAATGAGAAAGTCTTGTTGGCCAGTAAATTCCGAATTGATGAGGACGAACTTGTCGATAATATAATTGAGGGCATACCTGATGAAAATTTGAAAATACATGCCAAATTACAATGTTACAAGAATAAGGCGCAGCTGCTGCAGGCATTCTCCACGATTCAGTTACCAGTCCCAATGTCATCGAAGACAACAAAAAACGAAATCAAGTATAGATGCTACAACTGCAATTCAGTAGGACATTTTGCTACCGATTGCCGGAAACCAAAGAGGGAAGTAGGTGCATGTTATGCTTGTGGGAGCTTGGAACATCGTGTTGCAGCGTGCCCTGAACGAAGAGAAGCAGTGTCCAAGGTGAACGAGAATGATTATTTAAGGTATTTTAAGTTTAGTACTAATGAAAATTTCAATGATTGTTTTTACATAGAATGCCTAATAGACACGGGGAGCCCCGTCAGCTTAGTTAGGAGGTCAGATGTTGCGGGAAAGATAAATTTTACTGAAATGTCAGAAGTTGACTCATCATTTTTTGGAATTAATAAGAGTAGATTGAAGACTTATGGAAAATGTTTATTTTATGTTTTTTTTGAAAATAAAAGAATTGAATTGAAGATGATTATTGTTGATGATGGGTCAATGGTGTATGATTGTATTTTGGGCAGGGATTTTTTGGAAATGGCAGGATTAAGGTTGATAGCGGGGGTTGGCCGAAATGATGACAGGGTAATGGATTATGAATTTGAAAAAGTGTTGAATATGATAATGTCTATTGATTGCGGGGAGAATGGCGGAAACCAGCTCATTGTGGGTGAAAGTGTGAGTTATAAGGATAGAGAAAAGTTGGATGCAATGTTTTTGGGATGTTATTTACGGCCACAAAGACCAGTTGAACCTAGGGTGAAGAGTAATATGAAGTTGATTGTTGAAAATCCGAAACCTTTTAGTTGTACCCCTCGCAGATTGTCCTATGATGAGAGGCAGCGGTTACAGGTAATTTTGGATGAATACTTGGAAAAGGGTTACATCAGGCCGAGTGAATCAGAATTTGTTTCGCCTATTGTTTTGGTGAAGAAGAAAACGGGTGATCTTAGGCTGTGTGTGGATTACCGTGTGCTGAATAGAATGACAGCCAAGGATAGCTATCCTATTCCCTTGATAGATGATTTGTTGGATAGACTGGCGGGTAAGAAATATTTTACGAAATTGGATTTGAGAAATGGTTTTTTTCATGTGTATGTTGATGAGGATTCAGTGAAGTATACTTCTTTTGTTACTCCGTTAGGCCAATATGAGTTTTTGAGGATGCCGTTTGGTTTGAGAAATGCCCCCTCAGTTTTTCAAAGATTTGTAAACAGAATTTTTGCAGACATGGTAAGGGATGGTAAGTTGATTATTTATTTGGATGACATAATGATCGCAACAACGGATATTGGTGAACATTTTCTTGTACTGAGAGAGGTTTTTGATAAATTAGTGGAGAATAAGTTGGAGCTAAGGCTGGACAAGTGTGAGTTTTTACAGACAACTGTTACATATTTAGGATATAAAATTGATGGCCAGGGTATTGGAGCGGATGATCGTGGACTCAGTGCAATAAAAAACTTTCCGTTGCCGACAAACGTACATTCGGTACAAAGTTTTTTGGGACTTTGTTCTTACTTCAAAAGATTTGTCAAGGACTTTTCTTTAATGGCTAGACCATTATATGATTTGACTAGAAAGGATAGAAAATTCAAATTTGGGACGGAGGAACTTGGAGCTTTTGAGCTGTTGAAGGAGAAATTGATGGGGTCGCCGGTGTTGGCTTTATACGATCCAAAGGATGATACTGAATTGCATTGTGATGCAAGCAGCGTAGGTTTTGGAGCTGTTCTTTTACAGAAAAAGGAGGACGGAAAAATGCACCCGGTGTTTTATTTTTCGAAGCGTACGACGGAGGTTGAATCTAAATATCACAGTTTTGAATTAGAGACACTTGCAATTATTAACGCTTTGAAAAGATTTCGAATATACTTACAGGGAAAGAAGTTTAAAATTGTCACGGACTGTAATTCACTGACAATGACGTTGAATAAAAAAGAACTTAACCCAAGGATTGCGAGATGGGGTCTTGAACTGCAAAATTATGACTACGTTTTGGAACATAGAACTGGTTCGCGGATGCAACATGTGGATGCACTTAGTAGGTGTTTGAGCATAATGGTGATCGAGAGTAATACTTTTGAGGAGAATTTGGTCATATGTCAGAATAAAGATACGAAATTGAAGGGCCTTAAGTGTGAACTTCAGAGGAAACAACATAAGTTGTTTGAGATGAGGAATGGAGTTATTTATAGGAAATCGAATAATGACGCTTTATTGTTTTGCGTGCCGGAAGACATGGAACATCATGTTTTTTATAAATACCATGATGAGATTGGTCATGTGGGGATCGACAAAATGACTGAACTTATCGCTAAAAGCTATTGGTTTCCGAAGATTAGGGAAAAGGCGTCGGTTCACATACAAAATTGTTTGAAGTGCATAGCATATTCTTCGAAACACGGAAAGGAAGAAGGATTTTTGAATAATATGCCAAAGCCCAGAAAACCGTTTGATATGGTTCACATAGACCATTACGGGCCCGTTGATAATGGTAGGACACTCAAACATATTTTGGTTGTTGTCGACGCTAATACGAAATTTGTGAGACTTTATCCGACGAAGACGACGAATACGAAGGAGGTTATTGGTCATTTGAGGGACTATTTCCGATGTTACAGTCGACCGAGGTATGTCATAAGCGATAGGGGTACTGCGTTTACATCTGGGGAGTTCCGGGAGTTTATGGAGGAAAATGGGATCAAACATGTGAGGGTTGCTACTGGTTCCCCGCAGGCAAATGGGCAGGTTGAGAGAGTGAACAGGAGTATTGGTCCAATGATAGCAAAATTGGTACGGCCTGAGGAGAATGTTTTCTGGGATATGGTATTGGATAAAGTTGAATACAGCCTTAACAACACTGTTCATAGGGCAATAGGCGAGCATCCGAGTGCCATGTTATTCGGTGTCGGGCAAAGGGGTAGTGTGATGGATTTTTTAAAGGAGACTTTGATTGAGGATGTACAGGATGTCAAACAAGTGGATCACGGTGAGATTAGAGACAGGGCATCAGTAAGGCAGAAGACATTGCAGGACTATAACAAGAATTATGTCGACAAACGGAGAAAGGCACCTACGAAGTATTTTGTCGACGACTATGTTATGGTGAAGAATTTTGATTCACACGCTGGTATATCCCGTAAATTGGTTCCGAAATTCAAGGGACCATTTAGGGTATCGAAAGTTTTGCGGAATGATAGATATTTGCTGAAGGATATAGAGGGTTTTCAACAATCTCGTAACCCGTACAAGGGTGTATGGGCAGTTGGGAATATCCGCCCGTGGTTCAAGGGTCGCGGGTCACGGAGTTAGTAGAACCGAGATCAGGGGATCTCGTTGTCAGGAGGGCCGAATTGTAGTAATGTGCTGTTTGTTATTGGTGTATGCCGCTTTGTAGCTTTAAGTTTCTGTATATATATATATATATATATCTGTCACTGTCCTACATTTACATAGCTTTAAGTATATATATATATATCTATCACTGTCTTACATCTACATAGCTTTAAGTTATTTTGTATATACATGATGGTTCAGTTAATAAAGTGACCTGTAAGCGGAAAGTCGTGGTGTTTTCTTCCTACAGTTACTTATCCCTGCTAACTCAGTTGTATAAAACTGTTTGAGTAAGTGAGTAAGAATTTGGTCGTTTTCACCTTTACACTCGCAAGAGTAAAAATTATATTGAATTTGGGCCTTTTCTCCAACACTGGAGTTGCCACATATTAGCCAGCCGAGGCGAGTATGTAAAGCGACGGGTTCGTTTTTCTTACCTTCTTTAACACGAGTTGGCACACATAATTTTAAGTTATTTAATCCTAAAAGTACATCTGGTACAGCATTTTCAAAATCGGCGATGGGTAGCCCTTTAAGATGCGGAAATTTTTCACATAACTTTTTATAATTAAAGCTCTGACTCGGAAGCGATAGTTGTTTAACCGTACGAACAGAAATAGAAAATTCAGTTTTATTCATACCTGAAATTTTCATTGAGACTATTTTTGAGTCTTCTTCGTTGCGACCTATTTCACCTGTCCATTTCAAGCCAGGTCAAGAGGTTGTGACTCACCATTTAAATCTAGTTTATTAATTAATTGTTCATTTACCAGACTTACAGACGAACCCTCGTCTATAAATGCAAAAGTATTAAAACGTTTATTATTGTTTCCGTATATTGTTATGGGTATAATTTTAAATAAGATTTCATTGCATTCATTCCTATGGGCTGCATGTAAATTATCTCTTTTGCTTTTATTTTCAGTTTCTCTCGTAGCGTTTGTTTCTCTATCTTCAGTCATGGATTTATGCAGCAATGTATTATGTTTTATTTGACAATTATTTTCTCTGCAAACGATGCTGCTACTGCAAATACCGTAGTGACGTCGCAGGCACAGTTTACATAGATTGTACATTCTTACTAAGTTCCATCGCTCGCTTCTATTCGCAGCCAAGAATTTTTTACACTTCTCAACACTATTGCAGTTGTCAGAACACACTAAACAGATCTTTTTGTTTTCTTCTTCATGAGCATGCACATAAACGTTTTTTGGCTTACGCGAATACTGCTCTATTGACTTTGATGCGCTGCTGTCACTTTCTATATTTATGCTGCTTGCTGAGACACCGACTTCATATATCCAGTTAGCGAATTCAGTCAAACTAACTCTTTTGTTATTTTTTGCTAGTTTTATTTTTTGTTCACCCCAGTTAAGTTGAAAATGTGATGGCATTTTCATTATTAATTCATGTAATAAAGATGAATTGGTCAGTTCATTTATTAAACCACTGGCTTTAGTTGTTGTTTCTAGGCCCTTTACTTCCACGGCGAAAGAGGTAATTGTGCTCAATTTATTTGTGTTCAGTGCTGGTAGTGATCTTATTCTATTTTTTAGTGAGTTTAATATTTTTTCCGGTTGTCCGAAAAGCAATTTTAGTGTAGATAGAGCACATGGTACACCCGATGGATGGATCAAAATATGTTTAACAGATCGAAGTGCTTCCCCCTTTAGAAAACTTTGAAGCCTGACAAGATTTTCAGCGTCTGTAAAACCACAGACTGCTGTCGACCAGTCATATGTGGCACTATTTTGTGGTTGCGAAAGCCTGTGAAAAGGTAATATAACAGGTTGGAGGTTTGATGGGTTCATGGAAAACGTTGAATCCATGTAACCAAATTGTACAGGTGTCTCTAATGTGTGATTTTCTGCATTTACGTTGTCTGAATTATTACATAAATTTGCAGTTGTCGGCTGCTGACGGTTCGTTGTTGGGTCATTAATAAATGAAGACATGTTATTAACGAATGACGTAGTTGTAAATACGGGCGGAGTTATTGTTTTTGTCGTATAAACTAAGTCATTACTTACGTTTTGGCAATATGGTTTAGTAGTGTTAGTCTTGCGTTGTTGTGGCTTGTGGTACAAATGTGTAAGGTGGCGTTTCAAACTGACGAGCTGCGGAAACTATATTTTGGTGTGCGGTTGCAATAGCCGAAGTAGGGAGTTGGGTTTGATTATCTAACCACTCATGTACAGATCTGGCAGCTGAGTCTTTATTAACTGATTGTGAGTCCTCGAAGTCATCTACTGCTTGTTCGAGAATTTGGTATTTCTTTTTAATGAAATCTCTTTCAAGTTGTGTCTCTTCTTCTAGACGTATGTAAGTTTGTATAATGAATTTATTTATAATTTTAGGAATTTTAACATATTAAAGCGTAAGAATAAAGAATTAAAGTTTTCTAAAATTCTTACACTTGTATTTAAAATCCACATTGGCTATCTTGAGCTTGGGCCGCTTTACCCGCAACATTAAAATTCTTTTATGTGCCTCATCGGATCGTTTGAAGGAATCATCTTGGGTGTTAAAACGTAAGTCCTAACAGAATGCAACCTTCCACTCCCTCACATTGTCAACCACTAAGTCGTCAACGACCAACTCAGTTAAGTCCTGCACTGAACAACTGTCACATTTGCAACAAGTCCACAGACAACGAAAAATTTATAAAATGCAGCAAGTGCCATCTTAATTTTCATTTACCATGTGTCAATCTCAGCAGCAATCAAGACCAACCTACGTGGAGTTGCCAAAATTGTACGGTACAACATCAAATCACGATCGATTCTGCCTCTTCCATTCGTAGTGGCTCTTCGGCCGCTTCCCGCTCCCGCCGACAAGCTCTTGAGCTACAACGTCTAGAAGAAGAGACACAACTTGAAAGAGATTTCATTAAAAAGAAATACCAAATTCTCGAACAAGCAGTAGATAACTTCGAGGACGCACAATCAGTTAATAAACACTCAGCTGTCAGATCTGTACATGAGTGGTTAGATAATCAAACCCAACTCCCTACTTCGGCTATTGCAACCGCACACCAAAATATAGTTTCCGCAGCTCGTCAGTTTGAAACGCCACCTTACACATTTGTACCACAAGCCACAACAACGCAAGACTAACACTACTAAACCATATTGCCAAAACGTAAGTAATGACTTAGTTTATACGACAAAAACAATAACTCCGCCCGTATTTACAACTACGTCATTCGTTAATAACATGTCTTCATTTATTAATGACCCAACAACGAACCGTCAGCAGCCGACAACTGCAAATTTATGTAATAATTCAGACAACGTAAATGCAGAAAATCACACATTAGAGACACCTGTACAATTTGGTTACATGGATTCAACGTTTTCCATGAACCCATCAAACCTCCAACCTGTTATATTACCTTTTCACAGGCTTTCGCAACCACAAAATAGTGCCACATATGACTGGTCGACAGCAGTCTGTGGTTTTACAGACGCTGAAAATCTTGTCAGGCTTCAAAGTTTTCTAAAGGGGGAAGCACTTCGATCTGTTAAACATATTTTGATCCATCCATCGGGTGTACCATGTGCTCTATCTACACTAAAATTGCTTTTCGGACAACCGGAAAAAATATTAAACTCACTAAAAAATAGAATAAGATCACTACCAGCACTGAACACAAATAAATTGAGCACAATTACCTCTTTCGCCGTGGAAGTAAAGGGCCTAGAAACAACAACTAAAGCCAGTGGTTTAATAAATGAACTGACCAATTCATCTTTATTACATGAATTAATAATGAAAATGCCATCACATTTTCAACTTAACTGGGGTGAACAAAAAATAAAACTAGCAAAAAATAACAAAAGAGTTAGTTTGACTGAATTCGCTAACTGGATATATGAAGTCGGTGTCTCAGCAAGCAGCATAAATATAGAAAGTGACAGCAGCGCATCAAAGTCAATAGAGCAGTATTCGCGTAAGCCAAAAAACGTTTATGTGCATGCTCATGAAGAAGAAAACAAAAAGATCTGTTTAGTGTGTTCTGACAACTGCAATAGTGTTGAGAAGTGTAAAAAATTCTTGGCTGCGAATAGAAGCGAGCGATGGAACTTAGTAAGAATGTACAATCTATGTAAACTGTGCCTGCGACGTCACTACGGTATTTGCAGTAGCAGCATCGTTTGCAGAGAAAATAATTGTCAAATAAAACATAATACATTGCTGCATAAATCCATGACTGAAGATAGAGAAACAAACGCTACGAGAGAAACTGAAAATAAAAGCAAAAGAGATAATTTACATGCAGCCCATAGGAATGAATGCAATGAAATCTTATTTAAAATTATACCCATAACAATATACGGAAACAATAATAAACGTTTTAATACTTTTGCATTTATAGACGAGGGTTCGTCTGTAAGTCTGGTAAATGAACAATTAATTAATAAACTAGATTTAAATGGTGAGTCACAACCTCTTGACCTGGCTTGAAATGGTCAGGTGAAATAGGTCGCAACGAAGAAGACTCAAAAATAGTCTCAATGAAAATTTCAGGTATGAATAAAACTGAATTTTCTATTTCTGTTCGTACGGTTAAACAACTATCGCTTCCGAGTCAGAGCTTTAATTATAAAAAGTTATGTGAAAAATTTCCGCATCTTAAAGGGCTACCCATCGCCGATTTTGAAAATGCTGTACCAGATGTACTTTTAGGATTAAATAACTTAAAATTATGTGTGCCAACTCGTGTTAAAGAAGGTAAGAAAAACGAACCCGTCGCTTTACATACTCGCCTCGGCTGGCTAATATGTGGCAACTCCAGTGTTGGAGAAAAGGCCCAAATTCAATATAATTTTTACTCTTGCGAGTGTAAAGGTGAAAACGACCAAATTCTTACTCACTTACTCAAACAGTTTTATACAACTGAGTTAGCAGGGATAAGTAACTATACTCCAGCTCTTGGAAAAGATGACCAAAGGGCATTAAGTTTGCTAGAAACATATACGAAACAAAGATGCGATGGCCATTACGAGACAGCTTTGCTGTATCGATATGACAATATTACACTTCCACAAAGCTTTGATATGGCGAAGAGACGACTGATTTGTCTCGAAAAAACTCTAAGAAAAAATAAAGAGTTATTTGAACATTTCGAAAAAACAATTTCTGAATATTTTGAGAGAAATTACATAGCCAAAGTAAACAATGAAGATGATAAACAAAATGTATGGTATTTACCAATGTTTCCGGTATTTAACAAAAACAAACCGAATAAAACAAGAATAGTTTGGGATGCGGCCGCGAAGGCAAATGGTATTTCACTTAACTCTATGCTGCTTAAAGGGCCAGATTTGCTGTCTTCTCTTGCAGCTATTCTTTTTCGTTTTCGGCAAAGGCAAATTGCAATCTGTGGTGACATCGAACAAATGTTCCATCAGATTTATATACGCGATGAAGACTGCCATGCGCAAAGATTTTTATGGCGCAGCTGCGACGACAACAAAGAACCCGAAGTGTACGTAATGAAGGTTATGATATTCGGTGCCTCCTGCGCTCCGTGCATATCTCAGTATGTTAAAAACCTCAACGCATCAAAATTTGAAGCCAAGTATCCCTTAGCCGCTGCTGCCATCAAAGATAACCACTACGTAGATGATTTTCTTGCTTCTTCGGATACTCCTGCAGAAGCCGCCGAACTGGCTAAAACTGTGCGATTCATTCATAGTGAGGGAGGATTCAAAATTAGAAACTGGTGTTCGAATAATTATAGCGTTTTGAAAGAATTGAACTCTTCTAACCCTTTGACCAATATTTGCCTAAACGTTAGTGTAGGCGAAGTAACAGAAAGGGTACTTGGCATATTTTGGAACCCTGGGGAAGACAATATAACCTTTAAACTGTCGCAGTCTGTCTTAAACAGCGAACTTCTTCTCGGAAACAAAATTCCCACCAAAAGTGAAATTTTAAGAACTCTAATGAGCATTTATGACCCTTTAGGGCTTGTAGGAAATTTCCTTATGTATTTGAAAATAGTTCTCCAAGAAGTTTGGAGAAGCAATATCGACTGGGACGAACATATTCTAGTAAATCAACAATTAAGGTGGGAAAACTGGCTAGCGCTTTTACCAGATTAAAAAAATGTAAATATACCTCGTTGTTATCTTAAAACATTGAAAAACTATAATAACCTAGATGTTCAATTGCATGTATTTGTGGATGCAAGCGAAAACGGTTATGCCGCCGTAGCGTATTTTAGGATGTGCTGTGGGGACGAAATCGCTATTTCACTTATTGGATCAAAAACTAGGGTGGCGCCACTAAAGGTTTTATCGATACCACGTTTAGAGCTGATGGCAGCTGTTATTGGTGCTCGGTTTGCTAAATATATTGAAAAACATTATACCGTTAAGATAAATCGAAAAACACTCTGGTCAGATTCACGAACAGTTTTAAGTTGGATACGCTCCGACCACCGAAAATATCACCAGTTCGTTGCAGTTCGTGTAAGTGAAATTCTCGATATTTCAGAGGTGGACGAGTGGTCCTGGATATCAGGAAAAACGAATGTAGCTGACGAAGCAACACGATGCACAAATAAACCTAATCTATCGAATACAGGGCGCTGGTTTAGGGGCCCTGATTTTTTAAAGTTGCCAGAGAAAGAATGGCGGGAACCCAATACACAACTTTTGGAAACAAAGCTCGAGTTGAAAGAGTGCCATTTAACGGCACGAAGTATAGAACAACTTATAAACTTACAAAGATTTTCTCGGTGGTGCAGAGCATTAAGGGCAACTGCATTCGTAATTCGTTTTTGCTACTGCCGTAGAAATAGAGATATCACGCCTTCCTGTGGAAAGGAACTAACTCAAATTGAGTTGCTCAAAGCAGAACTGACTCTTATCAAAGATACGCAGAAAGTATATTTCCAAAATGAAATAAATTGTCTATCACAAAATAATAAATTAACAAAAACAAATTTTTTGTATAAATTGTCCCCGTATTTGGATCATAAAGGTGTCTTGAGAGTAGGTGGCCGAATTGATTATGCTGATGTTCCGGAGGAACTGAAGCATCCAGCCGTTTTGCCTAAACATTGCCGCCTAACAACCCTTTTAATATTACATTACCATAATCTGTACCGTCATAGTAGCCTTGAGACAGTGGTGAATGAATTGCGGCAAAAATACTATATTCCTAAATTGAGAACCGTTTGTAAATCAACCATTAAGCAGTGTCAAATGTGTAAAATTAAAACTGCGATGCCGGAGATTCCGCAGATGGCAAAATTACCTCGGGCTCGACTGGGTTCGTATCTCTCACCATTCACATTCACGGGCCTTGACTTTTTTGGTCCTATGCTTGTCACTGTTAACCGACATAAAGAAAAGAGATACGGTGCGCTATTTACATGTTTAACGGTACGTGCGGTTCATATTGAAATCGTCTATTCGCTTAATACAAGTTCGTGTATCATGGCAATACGTAAGTTTATTTCGCGAAGAGGCAGCCCAAGAGAATTTTTCAGCGACAATGGTACTAATTTTATCGGTGCTGATCGAGAGTTGCGTGAAACCTTAAGAGAGGTGGACAAGAACGAGCTAATACGAAGTTTTACAACGTCCTACACCAAATGGAACTTTAACCCACCTTCTGCTCCTCATATGGGAGGAGCATGGGAACGATTAGTTCGATCCGTAAAAACTGTACTCTACAATATTAAAACAGAACGGTTTCCAAGCGATGAAATGCTGCAAAGCATGATGGCTGAAGTCGAAAGTATTATAAATTCCCGTCCTCTTACATATTCCCAATAGAAAGCGAAAATCAAGAAGCGATCACACCAAATCATATTTTGCTTGGCAACTCCAGTGGCTTAAAACCCCTTGCATCGTACGACGACGAAGGTCTTGTACTTAAAGAAAGTTGGTTGCGTTCACAACAATATGCACAAATCTTTTGGAAGAGATGGGTGACAGAGTACCTGCCTACTTTGACGTGTAGGACAAAGTGGTTTCAAAAAGCCAAACCCATATCTGTGGGAGATTTAGTGATAGTGGTTGATCCAAATAACCCGAGAAACGTGTGCCCAAAAGGAAAGGTCATCGAAGTTGCCAAATCCGAAGATGGACAAGTACGAAAGGCAAAAGTTTTGACAGTTTGTGGCGTTTTAGAAAGACCTGCTGCAAGCGGTTTTAGACGTGGCTGAAAGAAAGTAGAGTAAGTCTTCGAAATCTCGCCATACTGTGGGGGAGTGTTACCGCCACTCATAAATCGCTAATATGACATTAATGTTATCGATATGTAGAGAGATGAGCATGTCAAAATGTTAAATTATTCCTTTTAATTTTCCACGCGGAATAAGTATGAGGCCATATTTAATCGAGACCACATACATATGTATATAAAAACACCTACATAGATTTAAGATATTCATTCGTTCAGGTCATAAGGATTACGAAGCTTCGCTTGGAGTAGCCATACATAAAAGAATTTTAATGTTGCGGGTAAAGCGGCCCAAGCTCAAGATAGCCAATGTGGATTTTAAACACAAGCTTAAGAATAAAGAATTAAAGTTTTCTAAAATTCTTACACTTGTGTTTAAAATCCACATTGGCTATCTTAAGCTTGGGCCGCTTTACCCGCAACAATTTGCGTCTTAGAATTTTTAATATTTTATAGTGGACACACGAATCATTCCAGCGCAATAGCTGTCACTTTCGGTTTCGGCCCTGGGAACGAAATACACACCCAGCAAACTTTTTGCAGTGAAAAAAGCGCGAAAGAAGTTCTTGGCCATAAAACCGAAATGGTAATATGTGCGTCTAAGGATTGGTAATATTTTTTAGGGAACACATGTACAATTTCAGCGCACCATTTGTCACTTCCTGGTTCGGCCCTGGGGACGAGATAAACACCCAGCAAACTTTTTGTAGTGAAAAAAGGCGCGAAAAAAGTTTTTGGCCATAAGACTTAAATGGTAATATGTGCGCCTAAGGATTTTTAACATGTTATAGTGGACACATGTACAATTCCAGCGCATCATTTGTCACTTCCTGGTTCGGCCCAGGGGACGAAATACACACCTAGCAAACTTTTTGTAGTAAAAAAAGCGCGAAAAAAGTTTTTGGTCATAAGACTTAAATGGTAATATGTGCGTTTAAGGATTTGTGTTATTTTATAGTGGACACATGAACCATTCTAGCGCACCATTTGTCACTTCCTGGTTTGGCTCAGGGGACGGAATACACACCTAGCAAGCTTTTTGTAGTGAAAAAAGCGCGAAAAAAGTTTTTGGCCATAAAACTTAAATGGTAATATTTGCGTCTAAGAATTTTGATATTTTATAGTGAACTCACCACTCATTCCAGCGCATCAGTTGTCGCTTTCGATTTCGGCCCTGGAAAGAATACACACCCAGCAATTTTTTTGTAAGGAAAAAAGCGCGAAAAAAGTTTTTGGCCATAAAACTGAAATGGTAATATGTGCGTCCTACAATTTTTTACATTTTATAGTGAACACATGTACCATTCCAGCGCATCTGTTGTCACTTCCTGGTTCAGCCCAGGGGCCGAAATACACACCTAGCAAACTTTTTATAGTGAAAAAAGCGCGAAAAAAGTTTTTGGCCATAAGACTTAAATGGTAATATGTGCGTTTAAGGATTTGTGTTATTTTATAGTGGACACATGAACCATTCTAGCGCACCATTTGTTACTTCCTGGTTCGGCCCAGGGGACGAAATACACACCTAGCAAACTTTTTGTAGTGAAAAAGGCGCGAAAAAAGTTTCTGGCTATAAAACTGAAATGGTAATATTTGCGTCTAAGAATTTTTGATATTTTATAGTGAACTCACCAATCATTCCAGCGCATCAGTTGTCGCTTTCGATTTCGGCCCTGGGAAGAATACACACCCAGCAATTTTTTTGTAAGTAAAAACGCGCGAAAAAAGTTTTTGGCCATAAAACTGAAATGGTAATATGTGCGTCTAACAATTTTTAACATTTTATATTGAACATATGTATCAATCCAGCGCATCAGTTGCCACTTCCTGGTTCCGCCCTGTGGACGACATAAACACCCAGCAAACTTTTTGTAGTGAAAAAGGCGCGAAAAAGTTTTTGCCCATAAAACCGAAATGGTAATATGTGCGTCTAAGGATTTTTTATATTTTATAGTGGACACATGTGCTATTTTAGCACAGCAGTTGTCACTTCCTGGTTCGGCCCTGGGAACAAAATACACACCCAGCAAACTTTTTGTAGTGAAAAAAGAGCGAAAAAAGTTTTTAACCATAAAACTGAAGTGGTAATATTTGCGTCTTAGAATTTTTGATATTTTATAGTGGACACACAAATCATTCCAGCGCACCAGTTGTCACTTTCAGTTTCGGCCCTTTGGAACATAATAAACACCCAGCTAACTTTTTGTAGTGAAAAAGGCGCGAAAAAATTCTCGGTCATAAGACTTAAATGGTAATATGTGCGGCTAAAAATTTTTTAAATTTTATAGTGGGCACATGTACCATTTTAGCGCACCAGTTGCCACTTCCTGGTTTGTCCCTGGGGACGAAATACACACCCAGCAAACTTTTTGTAGTGAAAAAGGCGCAAAAAAAGTTTTTGGCCATAAAACTTAAATGGTAATATGTGCGTCTAAGGATTTTGGATATTTTATAGTGGACACATGAACCGATCCAGCACACCAGTTGTCACTTCCTGCTTCGGCTCTGGGAACGAAACACACACCCAGCAAACTTTTTGTAGTGAAAAAGGCGCGAAAAAAGTTTTTGGCCATAAAACTGAAATGGTAATATGTGCGTCTAAGAATTTTTGATATTTTATAGTGGACACATGTACCATTTTAGCGCATCAGTTGCTACTTCCTGGTTTGTCCCTGGGGACGAAATACACACCCAGCAAACTTTTTGTAGTGAAAAAGGCGCGAAAAAAGTTTCTGGCTATAAAACTGAAATGGTAATACGTGCGTCTAAGAATTTTTAATATTTTATAGTGGACACATGTACCATTCCAGCGCACCATTTGTAACTTCCTGGTTCGGCCAAGGGACGAAATACACACCTAGCAAATTTTTTGTAGTGAAAAAGGCGCCAAAAAAGTTTTTGGCCATAAAACTGAAATGGTAATATGTGCGTCTAACAATTTTTAACATTTTATAGTGAACATATGTATCAATCCAGCGCATCAGTTGCCACTTCCTGGTTCCGCACTGTGGACGACATAAACACCCAGCAAACTTTTTGTAGTGAAAAAGGCGCGAAAAAGTTTTTGCCCATAAAACCGAAATGGTAATATGTGCGTCTAAGGATTTTTTATATTTTATAGTGGACACATGTGCTATTTTAGCACAGCAGTTGTCACTTCCTGGTTCGGCCCTGGAAACAAAATACACACCCAGCAAACTTTTTGTAGTGAAAAAAGAGCGAAAAAAGTTTTTAACCATAAAACTGAAGTGGTAATATTTGCGTCTTAGAATTTTTGATATTTTATAGTGGACACACAAATCATTCCAGCGCACCAGTTGTCACTTTCAGTTTCGGCCCTTTGGAACGTAATAAACACCCAGCAAACTTTTTGTAGTGAAAAAGGCGCGAAAAAATTTTCGGTCATAAGACTTAAATGGTAATATGTGCGGCTAAAAATTTTTTAAATTTTAATATGGGCACATGTACCATTTTAGCGCACCAGTTGCCACTTCCTGGTTTGTCCCTGGGGACGAAATACACACCCAGCAAACTTTTTGTAGTGAAAAAGGCGCAAAAAAAGTTTTTGGCCATAAAACTTAAATGGTAATATGTGCGTCTAAGGATTTTGGGATATTTTATAGTGGACACATGAACCGATCCAGCACACCAGTTGTCACTTCCTGCTTCGGCTCTGGGAACGAAACACACACCCAGCAAACTTTTTGTAGTGAAAAAGGCGCGAAAAAAGTTTTTGGCCATAAAACTGAAATGGTAATATGTGCGTCTAAGAATTTTTGATATTTTATAGTGGACACATGTACCATTTTAGCGCATCAGTTGCTACTTCCTGGTTTGTCCCTGGGGACGAAATACACACCCAGCAAACTTTTTGTAGTGAAAAAGGCGCGAAAAAAGTTTCTGGCTATAAAACTGAAATGGTAATACGTGCGTCTAAGAATTTTTAATATTTTATAGTGGACACATGTACCATTCCAGCGCACCATTTGTAACTTCCTGGTTCGGCCAAGGGACGAAATACACACCTAGCAAATTTTTTGTAGTAAAAAAGGCACGAAAAAAGTTTCTGCCCATAAAACTGAAATGGTAATATGTGCGTCTAAGGATTTTTGATTTGTTATAGCGAACACATGTACAATTCCAGCGAACTAGTTTTTATTTCCTGGTTCGGCCCTGGGAACGCAATACACACCCAGCAAACTTTTTGTAGTGAAAAAGGCGCGAAAAAAATTTTTGGCCATAAAACTTAAATGGTAATATGTGCGTCTAAAAATTTTCGATATTTTATAGTGGACACATGAACGATTTTAGCGCCCCATTTTTCAGTTACTGGTTTGGCCCAGGGGACGAAATACACACCTAGCAAACTTTTTGTAGTGAAAAAGGCGCTAAAAAAAGTTTCTGGATATAAAACTGAAATGGTAATACCTGCGTCTAAGGATTTTATAGTGAACACACGTACCATTTTAGCGCACCAGTTGCCACTTCCTGGTTCGGCCCTGGGGACGAAATAAACACCCAGCAAGCTTTTTGTAGTGAAAAAAGCGCAAAAAAAGTTTTTGGCCATAAGACATAAATGGTAATAAATATGTGCGCCTAAGGATTTTTAATATTTTATAGTGGACACATTTACCATTCCACCGCACCATTTGTCACTTCCTGGTTCGGCTCAGGGGACGAAATACACACCTAGCAAACTTTTTCTAGTGAAAAAGGCGCGAAAAAAGTTTTTGGCCATAAAAATGAAGTGGTAATATTTGCGTCTTAGAGTTTTTGATATTTCATAGAGGACACACGAATCATTCCAGCGCACCAGTTGTCACTTTCGGTTTCGGCCCTGGGAACGAAATACACACCCAGCAAACTTTTTGCTGTGAAAAAAGCGCGAAAGATGTTCTTGGCCATAAAACCGAAATGGTAATATGTGCGTCTAAGGATGGATAATATTTTTTAGTGAACACATGTACCATTCCACCGCACCATATGTCACTTCCTGGTTAGGCCCAGGGGACGAAATACACACCTAGCAAACTTTTTGTAGTGCAAAAGGCGCTAAAAAAGTTTCTGGCTATAAAACTGAAATGGTATTACCAGTATACTTAAGTAGTATTACCCTTACCCTTACTATTTGTCACTTCCTGGTTCGGCGCAGGGGACGAAATACACACCTAGCAAACTTTTTGTAGTGCAAAAGGCGCTAAAAAAAGTTTCTGGCTATAAAACTGAAATGGTAATACCTGCGTCTAAGGATTTTATAGTGAACACACGTACCATTTTAGCGCACCAGTTGCCACTTCCTGGTTCGGCCCTGGGGACGAAATAAACACCCAGCAAGCTTTTTGTAGTGAAAAAAGCGCAAAAAAAGTTTTTGGCCACAAAACTTAAATGGTAATATGTGCGTCTAAGGATTTGTGATATTTTAAAGTGGACACATGTACCATTCCACCGCACCATTTGTCACTTCCTGGTTAGGCCCAGGGGACGAAATACACACCTAGCAAACTTTTTGTAGTGCAAAAGGCGCTAAAAAAGTTTCTGGCTATAAAACTGAAATGGTATTACCAGTATACTTAAGTAGTATTACCCTTACCCTTACTATTTGTCACTTCCTGGTTCGGCGCAGGGGACGAAATACACACCTAGCAAACTTTTTGTAGTGCAAAAGGCGCTAAAAAAAGTTTCTGGCTATAAAACTGAAATGGTAATACCTGCGTCTAAGGATTTTATAGTGAACACACGTACCATTTTAGCGCACCATTTGTCACTTCCTGGTTCGGCCCTGGGGACAAGATAAACACTCAGCAAACTTTTTGCTGTGAAAAAAGCACGAAAGAAGTTCTTGGCCATAAAACCGAAATGGTAATATGTGCGTCTAAGGATGGATTATATTTTTTAGTGAACACATGTACCATTCCACCGCACCATTTGTCACTTCCTGGTTCGGCCTTGGGGACGAGATAAGCACCCAGCAAACTTTTTGTAGTGAAAAAGGCGCGAAAAAAATTTTTGGCCATAAAACTTAAATGGTAATATGTGCGTCTAAAAATTTTCGATATTTTATAGTGGACACATGTACGATTTTAGCGCACCATTTTTCACTTCCTGGTTCGGCCAAGGGACGAAATACACACCTAGCAAATTTTTTGTAGTGAAAAAGGCACGAAAAAAGTTTCTGCTTATAAAACTGAAATGGTAATATGTGCGTCTAAGTATTTTTGATTTGTTATAGCGAACACATGTACAATTCCAGCGAACTAGTTTTTATTTCCTGGTTCGGCCCTGGGAACGACATACACACCCAGCAAACTTTTTGTAGTGAAAAAGGCGCGAAAAAAATGTTTGGCCATAAAACTTAAATGGTAATATGTGCGTCTAAAAATTTTCGATATTTTATAGTGGACACATGTACGATTTTAGCGCACCATTTGTTACTTCCTGGTTCGGCCCAGGGGACGAAATACACACCTAGCAAACTTTTTGTAGTGAAAAAGGCGCGAAAAAAGTTTCTGGCTATAAAACTGAAATGGTAATATTTGCGTCTAAGAATTTTTGATATTTTATAGTGAACTCACCAATCATTCCAGCGCATCAGTTGTCGCTTTCGATTTCGGCCCTGGGAAGAATACACACCCAGCAATTTTTTTGTAAGTAAAAACGCGCGAAAAAAGTTTTTGGCCATAAAACTGAAATGGTAATATGTGCGTCTTACAATTTTTTACATTTTATAGTGAACACATGTACCATTCCAGCGCACCTGTTGTCACTTCCTGGTTCGGCCCAGGGGCCGAAATACACACCTAGCAAACTTTTTGTAGTGAAAAAAGCGCAAAAAAAGTTTTTGGCCATAAGACATAAATGGTAATAAATATGTGCGCCTAAGGATTTTTAATATTTTATAGTGGACACATTTACCATTCCACCGCACCATTTGTCACTTCCTGGTTCGGCTCAGGGGACGAAATACACACCTAGCAAACTTTTTCTAGTGAAAAAGGCGCGAAAAAAGTTTTTGGCCATAAAAATGAAGTGGTAATATTTGCGTCTTAGAGTTTTTGATATTTCATAGAGGACACACGAATCATTCCAGCGCACCAGTTGTCACTTTCGGTTTCGGCCCTGGGAGCGAAATACACACCCAGCAAACTTTTTGCTGTGAAAAAAGCGCGAAAGATGTTCTTGGCCATAAAACCGAAATGGTAATATGTGCGTCTAAGGATGGATAATATTTTTTAGTGAACACATGTACCATTCCACCGCACCATATGTCACTTCCTGGTTCGGCCCTGGGGACGAGATAAGCACCCATCAAACTTTTTGTAGTGAAAAAAGGCGCAAAAAAAGTTTTTGGCCATAAGACTTAAATGGTAATACGTGCGTCTAAGGATTTTTAATGGGGGAATGGGCCAGTGCACTCAGGGCAAAGTTGTTGATTGCTCTCAACCTAGCGAGAAGCCAGCTGCGATCCCTGAAAATGGACTGGAGAAGCTGACATGCTGCCTCCTCGTGGCGCCCCTGGATAGCCCCTACAGCACCCGCTTAGAGGTGAACCAAAGTGTGCAGCGAATCCCCTCTGCCCAGGAGTCTAAACCAGGACCCGGTCCTCCAGGTTTCGGGGGTTGTGCGTGGGGGTAACTTCCCTACCGTGTAAAAACACACTAGTTTCGATACAACAACAAAGAATAAATATGGATGACTTTATTGCTGACGACCAGGAACAACGAAATAAGGATAACGATTTTCGGTTCTGCACGTGGAATGTCAGGTCCCTGAACAGACCACGTGCAGCCGATGAACTTGCGGAGGCCCTGGAAGCCTATAAGGCTGACATCACCGCCATCCAGGAAGTGCGATGGGATGGGCCGGGCAAAAAGAAAGTGAGAAACTGCGAAATCTACTACGGTGATTGCTACAAAGAGCGGCGACAGCGCCTGTTTGGATGCGGGTTTGTTGTTCGAGGCAGACTTAGGCAAAAATCTTAAGCTTTAAATCCGTGAGCGAACGCCTCATTACAATCCGCATCAAGGCTAGGCTCGGCAACATTAGCCTAATCTGCGCCCACTCCCCTACGGAGGATAAAGATGACGACAGCAAAGATGACTTTTATAATCTCCTAGAAAGAACATACGATCAATGCCCCAGCTACGACACCAAGATCGTCCTAGGAGATTTCAACGCAAAGCTGGCCAAGGAAGACATATTTGCTAGAGTCATCGGGAAACACAGCCTGCATGACGACACATCGGATAACGGACTCAGGCTGCTAGATTTTGTGACGGGGCGCAATCTCACTGTAGCAAGCACGCGATTCCCTCACCTCAACATTCACAAAGGGACCTGGCGGTCCCCTGATCAATTAACCGTCAACCAAATTGATCACATTGCGATCGACGGCAGACACTCCTCCAGTATTCTTGATGTCCGAACATTCCGAGGAGCCAACATTGACTCCGATCACTTCCTTGTTGTAGCCAAGGTAAGATCACGGATATCAGTAGCAAACCGGAGTAGAGCACGACCACAACAGTTTGACGTCGCAAAGCTACAATCGCAATCGACCGCTGGGAAATTTGCCGATCTAGTCTCCCTTAAGCTCTCAGAGAGTCCAGCCCTGCCAGGCGAAACAACCGATGAGGAATGGAACCGTTGCCAAAACGCCATCAGAGATGCTGCCTCTGATGTATTGGGTTTTAAAATGCCACCCCGAAAAAACCCATGGTTTGACGACGAGTGCAGGCAGGCACATTCAGCGAAGCTAGCAGCGTATAAGGCGACGCTGGAGAGAAGGACGAGAGCAGCTCGTGAGCTCTACGAACGGAAGAGAAGGGAAGAACACCGGCTTCTCAAAAAGAAGAAGAAAGAGCACGAGAAGCGCGCGATCGAGGAACTGGAGAGGTGTTACGGCAGGAATAATATCCGAAAGTTTTACCAACGGGTAAAACAACTATCCAATGGATATAAGCTTCGGACAGAAGCCTGTCGGGATGAAGAGGGACAAATCGTAGTAGAGCCGCAATCGATGCTGAGAATCTGGAAGCATCACTTCTACAGATAGTTTAACGGCGAACAAAACACCGATTCCATCGCCAGGCAGAATATTCCACTACAGATAACGGACGATGATGGTAGAGAATTCCGTCCCCCCGACCTGAATGAAGTCAAGATAGCAATATCGAGATTGAAATCAAACAAAGCTGCAGGAGCGGACGCACTGTCCGCGGAACTATTTAAGGCAGCCGGAGACGACCTGGTTGGGCGCATGCACCAGCTCATCTGTAAGATATGGTCGGAGGAAAGCATGCCCGACGAGTGGAATCTCAGCATCGTTTGCCCGATCCACAAAAAAGGAGACCCCTTCAACTGCGCCAACTACCGAGGAATAAGTCTCCTGAACATCGCCTACAAGATCTTCTCTGCCGTTTTGTGTGAGCGCCTGAAACCATTCATGAACAGTCTGATAGGTCCTTATCAGTGTGGTTTCAGGCCGGGGAAGTCCACCATCGACCAAATTTTCACACTACGGCAGATCCTGGAAAAGACCCAAGAGATGCAAATCGACACCCACCACCTATTCGTCGATTTTAAGGCCGCATATGACAGTGTGTATAGGGACGAGCTATACGAAGCCATGTGTAGTTTTGAAATTCCTACTAAACTCGTCAGGCTGTGTAGGATGACGTTGGAGAACTCTCGCTGCTCCATCAAGGTCGGTAACGAATTCACCGAGACCTTCAATGTCAGAAGGGGATTTAGACAAGGCGACGCACTGTCATGTGACTTTTTTAACATAATTCTTGAGAAGATCGTGCAAAACTCACACGCCAACAACAGAGGCACGATCTTCCAAAAGTCCGTGCAACTGCTAGCATACGCTGACGACATTGACGTGATTGGTCGAACACAACGAGCCGTCACTGAAGCGTTTGCTGGTATTTCAACGGAGGCGGCCAAAATGAGTCTAGCGGTGAACGAGGGCAAAACGAAGTATATGCTGTCATCAAAAAAGGACGCGCAACACCGACGACTGGGCCAGAACATCACCATAGGCAGCTATAACTTCGAAGTAGTGAAGGACTTCATCTTCCTTGGCTCCCAAGTCAACAGTATGAACAACATCAGTACCGAGATCAAACGCAGAATAACTCTTGCCAATCGCTGTGTCTTTGGGCTCAAGAGGCAATTGAGTAGTAAGGCCCTTTCTCGAAAAACCAAGTTGACACTATATACCACTTTGATAATCCCTGTACTTCTCTATGGCGCAGAAGCATGGACGGTGTCGAAAGCGGATGAGGAAGTCCTTGGTATTTTCGAGAGAAATGTTCTGCGTTCAATCTTCGGCCCTGTTTGCGTTGATGGTTTCTGGAGAAGAAGATTCAATCATGAACTGTACGGGTTGTACAGCGACATGAGCCTAACCAGGCGCCTACGGATCCAACGGCTAAGATGGTTGGGCCATGTAGAGCGCATGGAGAATACTGCTCCGACCCGTAGAATCTTCGATTCCGAACCTGTGGGACAACGCAGTAGAGGACGCCCACGGAACCGATGGCGCACACAAGTGGAGAGGGACCTCAACCAACTTGGTGTGCAAAATTGGCGAACGCTGGCTAAAGACCGTGCCACTGTAGCGCCAAAAGAAGAAGAAGAAGAAGGATTTTTAATATGTTATAGTGGACACATGTACAATTCCAGCGCACCATTTGTCACTTCCTGGTTCGGCCAAGGGACGAAATACACACCTAGCAAACTTTTTGTAGGGAAAAAAGCGCGAAAAAAGTTTTTGGCCATAAAACTGAAATGGTAATATGTGCGTCTTACAATTTTTTACATTTTATAGTGAACACATGTACCATTTCAGCGCACCAGTTGCCACTTACTGGTTTGTCCCTGGGGACGAAATACACACCCAGCAAGATATTTGTAGTGAAAAAGGCACGAAAAAAGTTTCTGGCCATAAAATTGAAATGGTAAAATGTGCGTCTAAGGATTTTTGATTTGTTATAGCGAACACATGTACAATTCCAGCGAACTAGTTTTTATTTCCTGGTTCATCCCTGGGAAAGAAATGCACACCCAGCAAACTTTTTGTAGTGAAAAAGGCGCAAAAAAAGTTTTTGGCCATAAGACTTAAATGGTAATATCTGCGTCTAAGGATTTGTGATATTTTATAGTGGACACATGAACCGATCCAGCACACCAGTTGTCACTTCCTGGTTCGGCTCTGGGAACGAAACACACACCCAGCAAACTTTTTGTAGTGAAAAAGGCGCGAAAAAAGTTTTTAGCCATAAAACTGAAATGGTAATATGTGCGTCTAAGAATTTTTGATAGTTTATAGTGGACACATGAACCGATCCAGCGCACCAGTTGCCACTTACTGGTTTGTCCCTGGGGACGAAATACACACCCAGCAAACTTTTTGTAGTGAAAAAGGCACGAAAAAGTTTCTGGCTATAAAACTGAAATGGTAATACCTGCGTCTAAGAATTTTTAATATTTAATAGTGCACATACGTACCATTCCAGCGCATCAGGTGCCACTTCCTGGTTCGGCCCAGGAGACGAGATAAATACCCAGCAAACTTTTTGTAGTGAAAAAGGCATGAAAAAAGTTTTTGGCCATAAGACTTAAATGGTAATATGTGCGCCTAAGGGTTTTTAATATTTTATAGTGGAGACATGTACCATTTTAGCACACCAGTTGCCACTTCCTGGTTCGTTCCTGGAGACGAAATAAACACCCAGCAAACTTTTTGTAGTGAAAAAGGCGCGAAAAAAGTTATTGGCCATAAAACCGAAATGGTAATATGTGCGTCTAAGGATTTTTTATATTTCATAGTGGACACATGTACGATTCCAGCGCAATAGTTGCCACTTCCTGGTTCGGCCTTGGGGACGAGATACACACCCAGCAATTTTTTTGTAGTGAAAAAGGCGCGAAAAAAGTTTCTGGCTATAAAACTGAAATGGTAATACGTGCGTCTAAGAGATTTTAATATTTTATAGTGCACATACGTACCATTCCAGTGCACCAGTTGCCATTTCCTGGTTCGGCCCTGGGGACGAGATAAACACCCAGCAAACTTTTTGTAGTGAAAAAGGCGCGAAAAAAGTTTTTGGCCATAAGACTTAAATGGTAATATGTGCGTCTCAGGATTTTTGATTTGTTGTAGCGAGCACATGTACAATTCCAGCGAACTAGTTTTCATTTCCTGGTTCGTTCCTGGGAAGGAAATACACACCCAGCAAACTTTTTGTAGTAAAAAAGGCGCGAAAAAAGTTTTTGGCCATAAAACTTAAATGGTCATATCTGCGTTTAAGGATTTGTGATATTTTATAGTGGACACATGAACCGATCCAGCACACCAGTTGTTACTTCCTGGTTCGGCTCTGGGAACGAAACACATACCCAGCAAACTTTTTGTAGTGAACAAGTAGCGAAAAAAGTTTTTGGCCATAAAACCGAAATGGTAATATGTGCGTCTAAGGATTTTTTATATTTCATAGTGGACACATGTACGATTCCAGCGCAATAGTTGCCACTTCCTGGTTCGGCCTTGGGGACGAGATACACACCCAGCAATTTTTTTGTAGTGAAAAAGGCGCGAAAAAAGTTTCTGGCTATAAAACTGAAATGGTAATACGTGCGTCTAAGAGATTTTAATATTTTATAGTGCACATACGTACCATTCCAGTGCACCAGTTGCCATTTCCTGGTTCAGCCCTAAGGACGAGATAAACACCCAGCAAACTTTTTGTAGTGAAAAAGGCGCAAAAAAAGTTTTTGGCCATAAGACTTAAATGGTAATATGTGCGTCTAAGGATTTGTGATATTTTATAGTGGACACATGAACCGATCCAGCACACCAGTTGTCACTTCCTGGTTCGGCTCTGGGAACGAAACACATACCCAGCAAACTTTTTGTAGTGAACAAGTAGCGAAAAAAGTTTTTGGCCATAAAATTGAAATGGTAATATATGCGCCTAAGGATTTTTAATATTTTATAGTGGACACATTTACCATTCCACCGCACCATTTGTCACTTCCTGGTTCGGCCCAGGGGACGAAATACACACCTAGCAAACTTTTTGTAGTGAAAAAAGCACGAAAAAAGTTTCTGGCCATAAAACTGAAATGGTAATATGTGCGTCTAAGGATTTTTGTGTTATTATAGCGACACATGTACAATTCCAGCGAACTAGTTTTTATTTCCTGGTTCGGCCCTGGGAACGAAATACACACCCAGCAAACTTTTTGTAGTGAAAAAGGCGCGAAAAAAGTTTTTGGCAATAAAACTTAAATGGTAATATTTGCGTCTAAAAATTTTTTATATTTTATAGTGGACACATGTACAATTTTAGCGCACCATTTGTTACTTCCTGGTTTGGCCCAGGGGACGACATACACACTAGCAAACTTTTTGTAGTGAAAGACGCGCTAAAAAAAGTTTCTGGCTATAAAACTGAAATGGTAATACCTGCGTCTAAGGATTTTATAGTTAACACACGTACCGTTTTAGCGCACCAGTTGCCACTTTCGGTTTCGGCCCTGGGAACGAAATACACACCCAGCAAACTTTTTGCAGTGAAAAAAGCGCGAAAGAAGTTCTTGGCCATAAAACCGAAATGATAATATGTGCGTCTAAGGATTTTTGTGTTATTATAGCGAACACATGTACAATTCCAGCGAACTAGTTTTTATTTCCTGGTTCGGCCCTGGGAACGAAATACACACCCAGCAAACTTTTTGTAGTGAAAAAGGCGCGAAAAAAGTTTTTGGCAATAAAACTTAAATGGTAATATTTGCGTCTAAAAATTTTTTATATTTTATAGTGGACACATGTACAATTTTAGCGCACCATTTGTCACTTCCTGGTTCGGCCCAGGGGACGACATACACACTAGCAAACTTTTTGTAGTGAAAGACGCGCTAAAAAAAGTTTCTGGCTATAAAACTGAAATGGTAATACCTGCGTCTAAGGATTTTATAGTTAACACACGTACCGTTTTAGCGCACCAGTTGCCACTTTCGGTTTCGGCCCTGGGAACGAAATACACACCCAGCAAACTTTTTGTAGTGAAAAAGGCACGAAAAAAGTTTCTGGCCATAAAACTGAAATGGTAATATGTGCGTCTAAGGATTTTTGTGTTATTATAGCGAACACATGTACAATTCCAGCGAACTAGTTTTTATTTCCTGGTTCGGCCCTGGGAACGAAATACACACCCAGCAAACTTTTTGTAGTGAAAAAGGCGCGAAAAAAGTTTTTGGCAATAAAACTTAAATGGTAATATTTGCGTCTAAAAATTTTTTATATTTTATAGTGGACACATGTACCGATCCACCGCACTATTTGTCACTTCCTGGTTCGGCCCAGGGGACGACATACACACTAGCAAACTTTTTGTAGTGAAAAAGGCGCTAAAAAAAGTTTCTGGCTATAAAACTGAAATGGTAATACCTGCATCTAAGGAGTTTATAGTTAACACACGTACCGTTTTAGCGCACCAGTTGCCACTTTCGTTTTCGGCCCTGGGAACGAAATACACACCCAGCAAACTTTTTGCAGTGAAAAAAGCGCGAAAGAAGTTCTTGGCCATAAAACCGAAATGATAATATGTGCGTCTAAGGATTGATAATATTTTTTAGTGAACACATGTACCATTCCACCGCACCATTTGTCACTTCCTGGTTCGGCCCTGGGGACGAGATAAGCACCCAGCAAACTTTTTGTAGTGAAAAAAGGCGCAAAAAAAGTTTTTGGCCATAAGACTTAAATGGTAATACGTGCGTCTAAGGATTTTTAATGGGGGAATGGGCCAGTGCACTCAGGGCAAAGTTGTTGATTGCTCTCAACCTGGCGAGAAGCCAGCTGCGATCCCTGAAAATGGACTGGAGAAGCTGACATACTGCCTCCTCGTGGCGCCCCTGGATAGCCCCTACAGCACCCGCTTAGAGGTGAACCAAAGTGTGCAGCGAATCCCCTCTGCCCAGGAGTCTAAACCAGGACCCGGTCCTCCAGGTTTCGGGGGTTGTGCGTGGGGGTAACTTCCCTACCGTGTAAAAACACACTAGTTTCGATACAACAACAAAGAATAAATATGGATGACTTTATTGCTGACGACCAGGAACAACGAAATAAGGATAACGATTTTCGGTTCTGCACGTGGAATGTCAGGTCCCTGAACAGACCACGTGCAGCCGATGAACTTGCGGAGGCCCTGGAAGCCTATAAGGCTGACATCACCGGCATCCAGGAAGTGCGATGGGATGGGCCGGGCAAAAAGAAAGTGAGAAACTGCGACATCTACTACGGTGATTGCTACAAAGAGCGGCGACAGCGCCTGTTTGGATGCGGGTTTGTTGTTCGAGGCAGACTTAGGCAAAAATCTTAAGCTTTAAATCCGTGAGCGAACGCCTCATTACAATCCGCATCAAGGCTAGGCTCGGCAACATTAGCCTAATCTGCGCCCACTCCCCTACGGAGGATAAAGATGACGACAGCAAAGATGACTTTTATAATCTCCTAGAAAGAACATACGATCAATGCCCCAGCTACGACACCAAGATCGTCCTAGGAGATTTCAACGCAAAGCTGGGCAAGGAAGACATATTTGCTAGAGTCATCGGGAAACACAACCTACATGACGACACATCGGATAACGGACTCAGGCTGCTAGATTTTGTGACGGGGCGCAATTTCACTGTAGCAAGCACACGATTCCCTCACCTCAACATTCACAAAGGGACCTGGCGGTCCCCTGATCAATTAACCGTCAACCAAATTGATCACATTGCGATCGACGGCAGACACTCCTCCAGTATTCTTGATGTCCGAACATTCCGAGGAGCCAACATTGACTCCGATCACTTCCTTGTTGTAGCCAAGGTAAGATCACGGATATCAGTAGCAAACCGGAGTAGAGCACGACCACAACAGTTTGACGTCGCAAAGCTACAATCGCAATCGACCGCTGGGAAATTTGCCGATCTAGTCTCCCTTAAGCTCTCAGAGAGTCCAGCCCTGCCAGGCGAAACAACCGATGAGGAATGGAACCGTTGCCAAAACGCCATCAGAGATGCTGCCTCTGATGTATTGGGTTTTAAAATGCCACCCCGAAAAAACCCATGGTTTTACGACGAGTGCAGGCAGGCACATTCAGCGAAGCTAGCAGCGTATAAGGCGACGCTGGAGAGAAGGACGAGAGCAGCTCGTGAGCTCTACGAACGGAAGAGAAGGGAAGAACACCGGCTTCTCAAAAAGAAGAAGAAAGAGCACGAGAAGCGCGCGATCGAGGAACTGGAGAGGTGTTACGGCAGGAATAATATCCGAAAGTTTTACCAACGGGTAAAACAACTATCCAATGGATATAAGCTTCGGACAGAAGCCTGTCGGGACGAAGAGGGACAAATCGTAGTAGAGCCGCAATCGATGCTGAGAATCTGGAAGCATCACTTCTACAGATAGTTTAACGGCGAACAAAACACCGATTCCATCGCCAGGCAGAATATTCCACTACAGATAACGGACGATGATGGTAGAGAATTCCGTCCCCCCGACCTGAATGAAGTCAAGATAGCAATATCGAGATTGAAATCAAACAAAGCTGCAGGAGCGGACGCACTGTCCGCGGAACTATTTAAGGCAGCCGGAGACGACCTGGTTGGGCGCATGCACCAGCTCATCTGTAAGATATGGTCGGAGGAAAGCATGCCCGACGAGTGGAATCTCAGCATCGTTTGCCCGATCCACAAAAAAGGAGACCCCTTCAACTGCGCCAACTACCGAGGAATAAGTCTCCTGAACATCGCCTACAAGATCTTCTCTGCCGTTTTGTGTGAGCGCCTGAAACCATTCGTGAACAGTCTGATAGGTCCTTATCAGTGTGGTTTCAGGCCGGGGAAGTCCACCATCGACCAAATTTTCACACTACGGCAGATCCTGGAAAAGACCCAAGAGATGCAAATCGACACCCACCACCTATTCATCGATTTTAAGGCCGCATATGACAGTGTGTATAGGGACGAGCTATACGAAGCCATGTCTAGTTTTGACGTTCCTACTAAGCTCGTCAGGCTGTGTAGGATGACGATGGAGAACTCTCGCTGCTCCATCAAGGTCGGTAACGAATTCACCGAGACCTTCAATGTCAGAAGGGGATTTAGACAAGGCGACGCACTGTCATGTGACTTTTTTAACATAATTCTTGAGAAGATCGTGCAAAACTCACACGCCAACAACAGAGGCACGATCTTCCAAAAGTCCGTGCAACTGCTAGCATACGCTGACGACATTGACGTGATTGGTCGAACACAACGAGCCGTCACTGAAGCGTTTGCTGGTATTTCAACGGAGGCGGCCAAAATGGGTCTAGCGGTGAACGAGGGCAAAACGAAGTATATGCTGTCATCAAAAAAGGACGCGCAACACCGACGACTGGGCCAGAACATCACCATAGGCAGCTATAACTTCGAAGTAGTGAAGGACTTCGTCTTCCTTGGCTCCCAAGTCAACAGTATGAACAACATCAGTACCGAGATCAAACGCAGAATAACTCTTGCCAATCGCTGTGTCTTTGGGCTCAAGAGGCAATTGAGTAGTAAGGCCCTTTCTCGAAAAACCAAGTTGACACTATATACCACTTTGATAATCCCTGTACTTCTCTATGGCGCAGAAGCATGGACGGTGTCGAAGGCGGATGAGGAAGTCCTTGGTATTTTCGAGAGAAATGTTCTGCGTTCAATCTTCGGCCCTGTTTGCGTTGATGGTTTCTGGAGAAGAAGATTCAATCATGAACTGTACGGGTTGTACAGCGACATGAGCCTAACCAGGCGTCTACGGATCCAACGGCTAAGATGGTTGGGCCATGTAGAGCGCATGGAGAATACTGCTCCGACCCGTAGAATCTTCGATTCCGAACCTGTGGGACAACGCAGTAGAGGACGCCCACGGAACCGATGGCGCACACAAGTGGAGAGGGACCTCAACCAACTTGGTGTGCAAAATTGGCGAACGCTGGCTAAAGACCGTGCCAGCTGGAAAACTTTGTTGGTTGAGGCCCAGGTTCACCACGGACGGTAGCGCCAAAAGAAGAAGAAGAAGAAGAAGGATTTTTAATATGTTATAGTGGACACATGTACAATTCCAGCGCACCATTTGTCACTTCCTGGTTCGGCCAAGGGACGAAATACACACCTAGCAAACTTTTTGTAGGGAAAAAAGCGCGAAAAAAGTTTTTGGCCATAAAACTGAAATGGTAATATGTGCGTCTTACAATTTTTTACATTTTATAGTGAACACATGTACCATTTCAGCGCACCAGTTGCCACTTACTGGTTTGTCCCTGGGGACGAAATACACACCCAGCAAGATATTTGTAGTGAAAAAAGCACGAAAAAAGTTTCTGGCCATAAAATTGAAATGGTAAAATGTGCGTTTAAGGATTTTTGATTTGTTATAGCGAACACATGTACAATTCCAGCGAACTAGTTTTTATTTCCTGGTTCATCCCTGGGAAAGAAATGCACACCCAGCAAACTTTTTGTAATGAAAAAGGCGCAAAAAAAGTTTTTGGCCATAAGACTTAAATGGTAATATGTGCGTCTAAGGATTTGTGATATTTTATAGCGGACACATGAACCGATCCAGCACACCAGTTCTCACTTCCTGGTTCGGCTCTGGGAACGAAACACACACCCAGCAAACTTTTGTAGTGAAAAAGGCGCGAAAAAAGTTTTTAGCCATAAAACTGAAATAGTAATATATGCGTCTAAGCATTTTTGATATTTTATAGTGGACACATGTACCATTTTAGCGCACCAGTTGCCACTTCCTGGTTTGTCCTTGGGGACGAAATACACACCCAGCAAACTTTTTGTAGTGAAAAAGGCGCGAAAAAAGTTTCTGGCTATAAAACTGAAATGGTAATACGTGCGTCTAAGAATTTTTAATATTTTATAGTGAACATACGTACCATTCCAGTGCACCAGTTGCTACTTCCTGGTTCGGCCCTGGGGACGAGATAAACACCCAGCAAACTTTTTGTAGTGAAAAAGGCGCGAAAAAAGTTTTTGGCCATAAGACTTAAATGGTAATATGTGCGCCTAAGGGTTTTTAATATTTTATAGTGGACACATGAACCATTCCAGCACACATGTTGTCACTTCCTGGTTCGGCTTTGGGAACGAAACACACACCCAGCAAACTTTTTGTAGTGAACAAGTAGCGAAAAAAGTTTTTGGCCATAAAATTGAAATGGTAATATATGCGCCTAAGGATTTTTAATATTTTATAGTGGACACATGTACAATTTTAGCGCACCATTTGTCACTTCCTGGTTCGGCCCAGGGGACGACATACACACTAGCAAACTTTTTGTAGTGAAAAAGGCGCTAAAAAAAGTTTCTGGCTATAAAACTGAAATGGTAATACCTGCGTCTAAGGATTTTATAGTTAACACACGTACCGTTTTAGCGCACCAGTTGCCATTTTCGGTTTCGGCCCTGGGAACGAAATACACACCCAGCAAACTTTTTGCAGTGAAAAAAGCGCGAAAGAAGTTCTTGGCCATAAAACCGAAATGATAATATGTGCGTCTAAGGATTGATAATATTTTTTAGTGAACATATGTACCATTCCACCGCACCATTTGTCACTTCCTGGTTCGGCCCTGGGGACGAGATAAGCACCCAGCAAACTTTTTGTAGTGAAAAAAGCACGAAAAAAGTTTCTGGCCATAAAACTGAAATGGTAATATGTGCGTCTAAGGATTTTTGATTTGTTATAGCGAGCACATGTACAATTCCACCGAACTAGTTTTCATTTCCTGGTTCGTTCCTGGGAAGGAAATACACACCCAGCAAACTTTTTGTAGTAAAAAAGGCGCGAAAAAAGTTTTTGGCCATAAAACTTAAATGGTCATATGTGCGTCTAAGGATTTTTAATGGGGGAATGGGCCAGTGCACTCAGGGCAAAGTTGTTGATTGCTCTCAACCTGGCGAGAAGCCAGCTGCGATCCCTGAAAATGGACTGGAGAAGCTGACATACTGCCCCCTCGTGGCGCCCCTGGATAGCCCCTACAGCACCCGCTTAGAGGTGAACCAAAGTGTGCAGCGAATCCCCTCTGCCCAGGAGTCTAAACCAGGACCCGGTCCTCCAGGTTTCGGGGGTTGTGCGTGGGGGTAACTTCCCTACCGTGTAAAAACACACTAGTTTCGATACAACAACAAAGAATAAATATGGATGACTTTATTGCTGACGACCAGGAACAACGAAATAAGGATAACGATTTTCGGTTCTGCACGTGGAATGTCAGGTCCCTGAACAGACCACGTGCAGCCGATGAACTTGCGGAGGCCCTGGAAGCCTATAAGGCTGACATCACCGCCACACAGGAAGTGCGATGGGATGGGCCGGGCAAAAAGAAAGTGAGAAACTGCGACATCTACTACGGTGATTGCTACAAAGAGCGCGACAGCGCCTGTTTGGATGTGGGTTTGTTGTTCGAGGCAGACTTAGGCAAAAATCTTAAGCTTAAAATCCGTGAGCGAACGCCTCATTACAATCCGCATCAAGGCTAGGCTCGGCAACATTAGCCTAATCTGCGCCCACGCCCCTACGGAGGATAAAGATGACGACAGCAAAGATGACTTTTATAATCTCCTAGAAAGAACATACGATCAATGCCCCAGCTACGACACCAAGATCGTCCTAGGAGATTTCAACGCAAAGCTGGCCAATGAAGACATATTTGCTAGAGTCATCGGGAAACACAGCCTGCATGACGACACATCGGATAACGGACTCTGCTGCTAGATTTTGTGACGGGGCGCAATCTCACTGTAGCAAGCACGCGATTCCCTCACCTCAACATTCACAAAGGGATCTGGCGGTCCCCTGATCAATTAACCGTCAACCAAATTGATCACATTGCGATCGACGTCAGACACTCCTCCAGTATTCTTGATGTCCGAACATTCCGAGGAGCCAACATTGACTCCGATCACTTCCTTGCTGTAGCCAAGGTAAGATCACGGATATCAGTAGCAAACCGGAGTAGAGCACGACCACAACAGTTTGATGTCGCAAAGCTACAATCGCAATCGACCGCTGGGAAATTTGCCGATCTAGTCTCCCTTAAGCTCTCAGAGAGACCAGCCCTGCCAGGCGAAACAACCGATGAGGAATGGAACCGTTGCCAAAACGCCATCAGAGATGCTGCCTCTGATGTATTGGGTTTTAAAATGCCACCCCGAAAAAACCCATGGTTTGACGACGAGTGCAGGCAGGCACATTCAGCGAAGCTAGCAGCGTATAAGGCGACGCTGGAGAGAAGGACGAGAGCAGCTCGTGAGCTCTACGAACGGAAGAGAAGGGAAGAACACCGGCTTCTCAAAAAGAAGAAGAAAGAGCACGAGAAGCGCGCGATCGAGGAACTGGAGAGGTGTTACGACAGGAATAATATCCGAAAGTTTTACCAACGGGTAAAACAACTATCCAATGGATATAAGCTTCGGACAGAAACCTGTCGGGACGAAGAGGGACAAATCGTAGTAGATCCGCAATCGATGCTGAGAATCTGGAAGGATCACTTCTGCAGATAGTTTAACGGCGAACAAAACACCGATTCCATCGCCAGGCAGAATATTCCACTACAGATAACGGACGATGATGGTAGAGAATTCCGTCCCCCCGACCTGAATGAAGTCAAGATAGCAATATCGAGATTGAAATCAAACAAAGCTGCAGGAGCGGACGCACTGTCCGCGGAACTATTTAAGGCAGCCGGAGATGACCTGGTTGGGCGCATGCACCAGCTCATCTGTAAGATATGGTCGGAGGAAAGCATGCCCGACGAGTGGAATCTCAGCATCGTTTGCCCGATCCACAAAAAGGGAGACCCCTTCAACTGCGCCAACTACCGAGGAATAAGTCTCCTGAACATCGCCTACAAGATCTTCTCTGCCGTTTTGTGTGAGCGCCTGAAACCATTCGTGAACAGTCTGATAGGTCCTTATCAGTGTGGTTTCAGGCCGGGGAAGTCCACCATCGACCAAATTTTCACACTACGGCAGATCCTGGAAAAGACCCAAGAGATGCAAATCGACACCCACCACCTATTCATCGATTTTAAGGCCGCATATGACAGTGTGTATAGGGACGAGCTATACGAAGCCATGTCTAGTTTTGACATTCCTACTAAGCTCGTCAGGCTGTGTAGGATGACGATGGAGAACTCTCGCTGCTCCATCAAGGTCGGTAACGAATTCACCGCGACCTTCAATGTCAGAAGGGGATTTAGACAAGGCGACGCACTGTCATGTGACTTTTTTAACATAATTCTTGAGAAGATCGTGCAAAACTCACACGCCAACAACAGAGGCACGATCTTCCAAAAGTCTGTGCAACTGCTAGCATACGCTGACGACATTGACGTGATTGGTCGAACACAGCGAGCCGTCACTGAAGCGTTTGCTGGTATTTCAACGGAGGCGGCCAAAATAGGTCTAGCGGTGAACGAGGGCATAACGAAGTATATGCTGTCATCAAAAAAGGACGCGCAACACCGACGACTGGGCCAGAACATCACCATAGGCAGCTATAACTTCGAAGTAGTGAAGGACTTCGTCTACCTTGGCTCCCAAGTCAACAGTATGAACAACATCAGTACCGAGATCAAACGCAGAATAACTCTTGCCAATCGCTGTGTCTTTGGGCTCAAGAGCCCAATTATATATATTTATATTATATTTATATTTTATTTATTATATTTATATTTATATTTTATAGTGGACACATGTACAATTTTAGCGCACCATTTGTCACTTCCTGGTTCGGCCAAGGGACGAAATACACACCTAGCAAACTTTTTGTAGGGAAAAAAGCGCGAAAAAAGTTTTTGGCCATAAAACTGAAATGGTAATATGTGCGTCTTACAATTTTTTACATTTTATAGTGAACACATGTACCATTTCAGCGCACCAGTTGGCACTTACTGGTTTGTCCCTGGGGACGAAATACACACCCAGCAAGATATTTGTAGTGAAAAAGGCACGAAAAAAATTTCTGGCCATAAAATTGAAATGGTAAAATGTGCGTCTAAGGATTTTTGATTTGTTATAGCGAACACATGTACAATTCCAGCGAACTAGTTTTTATTTCCTGGTTCATCCCTGGGAACGAAATACACACCCAGCAAACTTTTTGTAGTGAAAAAGGCGCAAAAAAAGTTTTTGGCCATAAAACTTAAATGGTAATATGTGCGTCTAAGGATTTGTGATATTTTATAGTGGACACATGAACCGATCCAGCACACCAGTTGTCACTTCCTGGTTCGGCTCTGGGAACGAAACACACTCCCAGAAAACTTTTGTAGTGAAAAAGGCGCGAAAAAAGTTTTTAGCCATAAAACTGAAATAGTAATATGTGCGTCTAAGCATTTTTGATATTTTATAGTGGACACATGTACCATTTTAGCGCACCAGTTGCCACTTCCTGGTTTGTCCTTGGGGACGAAATACACACCCAGCAAACTTTTTGTAGTGAAAAAGGCGCGAAAAAAGTTTCTGGCTATAAAACTGAAATGGTAATACGTGCGTCTAAGAATTTTTAATATTTTATAGTGAACATACGTACCATTCCAGTGCACCAGTTGCTACTTCCTGGTTCGGCCCTGGGGACGAAATAAACACCCAGCAAACTTTTTGTAGTGAAAAAGGCGCGAAAAAAGTTTTTGGCCATAAGACTTAAATGGTAATATGTGCGCCTAAGGGTTTTTAATATTTCTTAGTGGAGACATGTAACATTCCAGCGCACCATTTGTAACTTCCTGGTTCGGCCAAGGGACGAAATACACACCTAGCAAACTTTTTGTAGTGAAAAAGGCACGAAAAAAGTTTCTGGCCATAAAACTGAAATGGTAATATGTGCGTCTAAGGATTTTTGATTTATTATAGCGAACACATGTACAATTCCAGCGAACTAGTTTTTATTTCCTGGTTCGGCCCAGGGGACGAAATACACACTAGCAAACTTTTTGTAGTGAAAAAGGCGCTAAAAAAAGTTTCTGGCTATAAAACTGAAATGGTAGTACCTGCGTCTAAGGATTTTTTAGTTAACACACGTACCATTTTAGCGCACCAGTTGCCACTTCCTGGTTCGTCCCTGGGGACGAAATAAACACCCAGCAAACTTTTTGTAGTGAAAAAAGCGCAACAAAAGTTTTTGGCCATAAGATTTAAATGGTAATATGTGCGCCCAAGGATTTTTAATATTTTATAGTGGACACATTTACCATTCCGCCGCACCATTTGTCACTTCCTGGTTCGGCCCAGGGGACGAAATACACACCTAGCAAACTTTTTGTAGTGAAAAAAGCACGAAAAAAGTTTCTGGCCATAAAACTGAAATGGTAATATGTGCGTCTAAGGATTTTTGATTTGTTATAGCGAGCACATGTACAATTCCAGCGAACTAGTTTTCATTTCCTGGTTCGTTCCTGGGAAGGAAATACACACCCAGCAAACTTTTTGTAGTAAAAAAGGCGCGAAAAAAGTTTTTGGCCATAAAAGTTAAATGGTCATATGTGCGTTTAAGGATTTGTGATATTTTATAGTGGACACATGTACCATTCCACCGCACCGTTTGTCACTTCCTGGTTCGGCCTAGGGAACGAAATACACACCTAGCAAATTTTTGTAGTGAAAAAGGCACGAAAAAAGTTTCTGGCCATAAAACTGAAATGGTAATATGTGCGTCTAAGGATTTTTGATTTGTTATAGCGAGCACATGTACAATTCCAGCGAACTAGTTTTCATTTCCTGGTTCGTTCCTGGGAAGGAAATACACACCCAGCAAACTTTTTGTAGTGAAAAAAGCACGAAAAAAGTTTTTGGCCATAAAACTGAAATGGTAATATTTGCGTCTAAGACATTTTGATATTTTATAGTGGACACATGTACCATTCCACCGCACCATTTATCACTTCCTGGTTCGGCCCAGGGAACGAAATACACACCTAGCAAATTTTTGTAGTGAAAAAGGCACGAAAAAAGTTTCTGGCCATAAAACTAAAATGGTAATATGTGCGTCTAAGGATTTTTGTGTTATTATAGCGAACACATGTACAATTCCAGCGAACTAGTTTTTATTTCCTGGTTCGGCCCTGGGAACGAAATACACACCCAGCAAACTTTTTGTAGTGAAAAAGGCGCGAAAAAAGTTTTTGGCAATAAAACTTAAATGGTAATATGTGCGTCTAAAAATTTTTTATATTTTATAGTGGACACATGTACAATTTTAGCGCACCATTTGTCTTTTCCTGGTTCGGCCTAGGGGACGAAATACACACTAGCAAACTTTTTGTAGTGAAAAAGGCGCTAAAAAAAGTTTCTGGCTATAAAACTGAAATGGTAATACCTGCGTCTAAGGATTTTATAGTTAACACACGTACCGTTTTAGCGCACCAGTTGTCACTTTCGGTTTCGGCCCTGGGAACGAAATACACACCCAGCAAACTTTTTGCAGTGAAAAAAGCGCGAAAGAAGTTCTTGGCCATAAAACCGAAATGATAATATGTGCGTCTAAGGATTGATAATATTTTTTAGTAAACACATGTACCATTCCACCGCACCATTTGTCACTTCCTGGTTCGGCCCTGGGGACGAGATAAGCACCCAGCAAACTTTTTGTAGTGAAAAAAGGCGCGAAAAAAGTTTTTGGCCATAAGACTTAAATGGTAATATGTGCGCCTAAGGACTTTTAATATGTTAAAACGAACACATGTACAATTCCAGCGCACCATTTGTCACTTCCTGGTTCGGCCCAGGGGACGAAATACACACCTAGCAAACTTTTTGTAGTGAAAAAAGCGCGAAAAAAGTTTTTGGCCATAAGACTTAAATGGTATTATGTGCGTTTAGGGATTTGTGATATTTTATAGTGGACACATGATCCATTCTAGCGCACCATTTGTCACTTGCTGGTTCGGACCAGGGGACGAAATACACACCTAGCAAACTTTTTGTAGTAAAAAAGGCGCGAAAAAAGTTTCTGGCTATAAAACTGAAATGGTAATACGTGCGTCTAAGGATTTTTATTATTTTATAGTGAACACATGTACCATTCTAGCGCACTATTTGTCACTTCCTGGTTCGGCCCTGGGAACGAAATACACACCCAGCAAACTTTTTGTAGTGAAAAAGGCGCGAAAAAAGTTTTTGGCCATAAGACTTAAATGGTAATATGTGCGCCTAAGGATTTTTAATATTTTATAGTGGACACATGTACAATTCCAGCGCACCAGTTGTCACTTCCTGGATCGGCCAAGGGACGAAATACACACCTAGCAAACTTTTTGTAGTGAAAAAAGCACGAAAAAAATTTCTGGCCATAAAACTGAAATGGTAATATGTGCGTCTGAGGATTTTTGATTTGTTATAGCGAGCACATGTACAATTCCAGCGAACTTGTTTTCAATTTCTGGTTCGTTCCTGGAAAGGAAATACACACCCAGCAAACTTTTTGTAGTAAAAAAGGCGCGAAAAAAGTTTTTTGCCATAAAACTTAAATGGTCATATGTGCGTTTAAGGATTTGTGATATTTTATAGTGGACACATGTACCATTCCACCGCACCATTTGTCACTTCCTGGTTCGGCCCAGGGGACGAAATACACACCTAGCAAACTTTTTGTAGTGAAAAAAGCACGAAAAAAGTTTCTGGCCATAAAACTTAAATGGTAATATGTGCGTCTAAGGATTTTTGATTTATTATAGCGAGCACATGTACAATTCCAGCGAACTAGTTTTCATTTTCTGGTTCGTTCCTGGGAAGGAAATACACACCCAGCAATCTTTTTGTAGTAAAAAAGGAGCGAAAAAAGTTTTTGGCCACAAAACTTAAATGGTAATATGTGCGTCTAAGGATTTGTGATATTTTAAAGTGGACACATGTACCATTCCACCGCACCATTTGTCACTTCCTGGTTAGGCCCAGGGGACGAAATACACACCTAGCAAACTTTTTGTAGTGCAAAAGGCGCTAAAAAAGTTTCTGGCTATAAAACTGAAATGGTATTACCAGTATACTTAAGTAAAATTACCCTTACCCTTACTATTTGTCACTTCCTGGTTCGGCGCAGGGGACGAAATACACACCTAGCAAACTTTTTGTAGTGCAAAAGGCGCTAAAAAAAGTTTCTGGCTATAAAACTGAAATGGTAATACCTGCGTCTAAGGATTTTATAGTGAACACACGTACCATTTTAGCGCACCATTTGTCACTTCCTGGTTCGGCCCTGGGGACAAGATAAACACTCAGCAAACTTTTTGTAGTGAAAAAAGGCGCGAAAGAAGGTCTTGGCCATAAAACCGAAGTGGTAATATGTGCGTCTAAGAATTGGTAATATTTTTTAGTGAACACATGTACTATTCCAGCGCACCATTTGTCACTTCCTGGTTCAGCCCTGGGGACGAGATAAACACCTTGTAAACTTTTTGTAGTGATAAAAGGCGCGAAAAAAGTTTTTGGCCATAGGACTTAAATGGTAATATGTGCGCCTAAGGATTTTTAATATTTTATAGTGGACACATGTACAATTCCAGCGCACCATTTGTCACTTCCTGGTTCGGCCCAGGGGACGAAATACACACCTAGCAAACTTTTTGTAGTGAAAAAAGCGCGAAAAAAGTTTTTGACCATAAAATTTAAATGGTAATATGTGCGTTTAAGGATTTGTGATATTTTATAGTAGACACATGAACCATTCTAGCGCACTATTTGTCACTTCCTGGTTCGGAGCAGGGGACGAAATACACACCTAGCAAACTTTTTGTAGTAAAAAAGGCGCGAAAAAAGTTTTTTGCCATAAAACTGAAATGGTAATATTTGCGTCTTAGAGTTTTTGATATTTCATAGAGGACACACGAATCATTCCAGCGCACCAGTTGTCACTTTCGGTTTCGGCCCTGGGAATAAAACACACACCCAGCAAACTTTTTGCAGTGAAAAAAGCGCGAAAGAAGTTTTTTGCCATAAAACCGAAATGGTAATATGTGCGTCTAAGGATTTTTAATATGTTATAGTGGACACATGAACCGATCCAGCACACCAGTTGCCACTTCCTGGTTTGTCCCTGGGGACGAAATACACACCCAGCAAACTTTTTGTAGTGAAAAAGGCGCGAAAAAAGTTTCTGGCCATAAAACTGAAATGGTAATACGTGCGTCTAAGAATTTTTAATATTTTATAGTGAACACTCGTACCATTCCAGTGCACAAGTTGCCACTTCCTGCTTCGGCCCTGGGGACGAGATAAACACCCAGCAAACTTTTTGTAGTGAAAAAGGCGCGAAAAAAGTTTCTGGCCCTAAGATTTAAATGGTAATATGTGCGCGTAAGGATTTTTAATATGTTATAGTGGACATATGTACAATTCCAGCGCACCAGTTGTCACTTCCTGGTTCGGCCAAGGGACGAAATACACACCTAAAAAACTTTTTGTAGTGAAAAAAGCACGAAAAAAGTTTCTGGCCATAAAACTGAAATGGTAATACGTGCGTCTAAGAATTTTTAATATTTTATAGTGAACACTCGTACCATTCCAGTGCACCAGTTGCCACTTCCTGCTTCGGCCCTGGGGACGAGATAAACACCCAGCAAACTTTTTGTAGTGAAAAAGGCGCGAAAAAAGTTTCTGGCCATAAAACTGAAATGGTAATACGTGCGTCTAAGAATTTTTAATATTTTATAGTGAACACTAGTACCATTCCAGCGCACCAGTTGTCACTTCCTGGTTCGGCCAAGGGACGAAATACACACCTAGAAAACTTTTTGTAGTGAAAAAAGCACGAAAAAAGTTTCTGGCCATAAAACTGAAATAGTAATATGTGCGTCTAAGGACTTTTGATTTGTTATAGCAAGCACATGTACAATTCCAGCGAACTAGTTTCCATTTCCTGGTTCGTTTCTGGGAAGGAAATACACACCCAGCAATCTTTTTGTAGTAAAAAAGGCGCGAAAAAAGTTTTTGGCCATAAAACTTAAATGGTATTATGTGCGTCTAAGGATTTGTGATATTTTATAGTGGACACATGAACCATTCCAGCACACATGTTGTCACTTCCTGGTTCGGCTCTGGGAACGAAACACACACCCAGCAAACTTTTTGTAGTGACCAAGTAGCGAAAAAAGTTTTTGGCCATAAAATTGAAATGGTAATATATACGCCTAAGGATTTTTAATATTTTATAGTGGACACATTTACCATTCCACCGCACCATTTGTCACTTCCTGGTTCGGCCCAGGGGACGAAATACACACCCAGCAAACTTTTTGTAGTGAAAAAGGCGCGAAAAAAGTTTTTGGCCATAAAACTTAAATGTTAATATGTGCGTCTAAGGACTGATAATATTTTTAAGTGAACACATGTACTATTCCAGCGCACCATTTGTCACTTCCTGGTTCGGCCCAGGGGACGAAATACACACCTAGTAAACTTTTTGTAGTGAAAAAAGCGCGAAAAAAGTTTTTGGCCATAAGACTTAAATGGTAATATATGCGCCTAAGGATTTTTAATATTTTATAGTGGACACATTTACCATTCCACCGCACCATTTGTCACTTCCTGGTTCGGCCCAGGGGACGAAATACACACCCAGCAAACTTTTTGTAGTGAAAAAGGCGCGAAAAAAGTTTTTGGCCATAAAACTTAAATGGTAATATGTGCGTCTAAGGATTGGTAATATTTCTTATCGAACACATGTACTATTCCAGCGCATAATTTGTCACTTCCTGGTTCGGCCCAGGGGACGAAATACACACCTAGAAAACTTTTTGTAGTGAAAAAAGCGCGAAAAAAGTTTTTGGCCATAAGACTTAAATGGTAATATGTGCGCCTAAGGATTTTTAATATTTTTTAGTGGACACATGTACAATTCCAGCGCACCATTTGTCACTTCCTGGTTCGGCCCAGGGGACGAAATACACACCTAGCAAACTTTTTGTAGTGAAAAAAGCGCGAAAAAAGTTTTTGGCCATAAAACTTAAATGGTAATATGTGCGTCTATTGATTCTTGATATTTTATAGTGGACACATGAACCATTCCAGAACACCAGTTGTCGCTTTCAGTTTCAGCCCTGGGAACGAAATACACACCCAGCAAAATTTTTGTAGTGAACAAGGCGCGAAAAAAGTTTTTGGCCATAAAACTGAAATGGTAATATGTGCGTCTATAAATTTTTAATATTTTATAGTGAACACATGTACCATATTAGCGCACCAGTTGCCAGCTCTTGGTTTGTCCCTGGGGACGATATACACACCCAGAAAACTTTTTGTAGTGAAAAAAGCACGAAAAAAGTTTCTGGCCATAAAACTGAAATGGTAATACGTGCGTCTAAGAATTTTAAATTTTTTATAGTGAACACGCGTTCCATTCCAGCGCGCCAGTTGCCACTTCCTAGTTTGGGTATGGGGACGAGATAAAGACCCAGAAAACTTTTTGTAGTGAAAAAGGCGCGAAAAAAGTTTTTGGCCATAAGACTTAAATGGTAATATGTGCGTGTAAGGATTTTTAATATTTTATAGTGGACACATGTACCATTCCAGCGCACCAGTTGCAACTTCCTGGATCGGCCAAGGGACGAAATACACACCTAGCAAACTTTTTGTAGTAAAAAAAGCACGAAAAAAGTTTCTGACCATAAAACTGAAATGGTAATATGTGCGTCTAAGGATTTGTGATATTTTATAGTGGACACATGAACCGATCCAGTACACCAGTTGTCACTTCCTGGTTCGGCTCTGGGAACGAAACACACACCCAGAAAACTTTTTGTAGTGAACAAAGCGCGAAAAAAGTTTTTAGCCATAAAACTGAAATGGTAATATGTGCGTCTTAGAATTTTTTATAGTGGACACATGTACCATATTAGCGCACCAGTTGCCAGCTCTTGGTTTGTCCCTGGGGACGATATACACACCCAGAAAACTTTTTGTAGTGAAAAAAGCACGAAAAAAGTTTCTGGCCATAAAACTGAAATGGTAATACGTGCGTCTAAGAATTTTAAATTTTTTATAGTGAACACGCGTTCCATTCCAGCGCGCCAGTTGCCACTTCCTAGTTTGGGTATGGGGACGAGATAAAGACCCAGAAAACTTTTTGTAGTGAAAAAGGCGCGAAAAAAGTTTTTGGCCATAAGACTTAAATGGTAATATGTGCGTTTAAGGATTTGTGATATTTTATAGTGGACACATGAACCATTCTAGCGCACCATTTGTCACTTCCTGGTTCGGCCCAGGGGACGAAATACACACCTAGCAAACTTTTTGTAGTGAAAAAAGCGCGAAAAAAGTTTTTGGCGATAAGACTTAAATAGTAATATGTGCGCCTAAGGATTTTTAATATTTTATAGTGAACACATATACCATTCCAGCGTACTATTTGTCACTTCCTGTAGTGCGGTTCTGTAACTTTTAACAATAATTGTTATTGTTATAATAACAACTTATAATGTTGTTTGCAGTAACGAATTTGCTATTTTGTAACTAACAAATAACAACATTGACATAAATTTAAGTCAAGTGGCATCGCTGTGAACAAATATGTGAAAATAGCGAAAACCACAACCACAAGATTGTAGTTTTAGGAAACGAAGTTCCTTTTTTTACGTTGTTTTTATTTTATTATTAATTTCCTTTAATTGTTTTTAGCTTTAAGAAACTATTATATATATTATTTGTTTTGTTTTATTACTTTATTTTAATTTTAATTGATGTTTTATGTCATATATAATGAATGAATAGACCGAATTAATTAAAACCAAAAAAATTTGTTTAATTTATTTCATAAAAAACTAAATTTAAGAGTTAAAACATTAATACAATAGGGAAAAACCTACGAATATGCAAACTAATATTAACTTTTTCCTATTCTGGATATTAACTTGCATTTGAAAAATTAACTTGTTTTATCTTACGCAAACTTAAACAACTCAAAGACAACTGTTGTTTATTTAACAAGAACAGCTGACTCAAACAATATCAAGTATTGTTAAAAGCAATACAGAATAGCAAAATCACTAAATCGCTTATTTAATTTTTTAACAATAAAAACTATTGTTAAATAACGATAGAGAATCGCACTACTGGAATATAACATGGAACCACAATAAAATATCAAAAATCCTTAGACGCATATATTCCCATTTCCGTTATATAGCCAAAAACTCATTTGGCTAATATAAAATTTTTCACTACGAAAAGTTTTCTGGGTGTGTATTTCCTTCCCAGGGCCAACCCAGAAAGTGACAACTATTGCGCTGAATTCTACTTGTGTTCGCTATAAAATATAAAATTTTTTTAGACAAACATATTACCATTTCAGTTTTATGGCCAAAAACTTTGTTCGCACCTGTTTCACTACAAAAAGTTTGCTGGGTGTTTATCTCATCCCCAGGGCCGAACCAGGAAGTGGCAACTGGTGCGCTAGAATTGTACATATGTCCAATACAAAATATCAAAAATTTTTAGACGCGCATATTACCATTTCAGTTTTATAGCCAAAATCTTATTTGGCTAATACATAATTTTTTACTACAAAAAGTTTGCTGGGTGTGCATTTCATCCCGAATGCCGAACCAAGCAGTGACAACTGGTGCGCTGGAATGGCACATGTGTCCACTATAAAAAATCAAAAATCCTTAGATGCACATATTACTATTTTGGTTTTATAGCTAAAAACTTTTTTCGCGCCTTTTCCTCCAAAAAAAAAAGTTTGCTGGGTGTGTATCTCATCCCCTAGGCAGAACCGGGAAGTGGCAACTGGTGCGCTAGAATTGTACATGTGTCCACTATAAAATATAAAAATCCTTAGACGCACATATTACCATTTCGGTTATATAGCTAAAAACTCATTTGGCTAATACATAATTTTTCACTACAATAAGTTTTCTGGGTGTGTATTTCCTTCCTAGGACCGAACCAGAAAAAGACAACTATTGCGCTGAATTCTACTTGTGTTCGCTATTATATATAAAATTTTTTTAGACAATACTTTTACCATTTCAGTTTTATGGCCAAAAACTTTGTTCACACCTTTTTCACTACAAAGAGTTTGCTGGGTGTGTATCTCATCCCCTAGGCTGAACCAGGAAGTGACAACTGATGCGCTGGAATGGTACATGTGTCCACTATAAAATACCAAAAATACTTAGACGAACATATTACCATTTCAGTTTTATGGCCAAAAACTTTGTTCGCACCCTTTTCACTACAAAAAATTTGCTGGGTGTGTATCTCATCCCCTAGACCGAATCAGGAAGTGACAACTGGTGCACTAGAATTGTACATATGTCCAATACAAAATATATAAAATTCTTAGACGCACATATTACCACTTCGGTTTTATAGCCAAAATCTTATTTGGCTAATACATAATTTTTGACTACAAAAAATTTGCTGGGTGTGTATCTCATCCCGAGGGCTGAATCAGAAAGTGACAACTGGTGCGCTTGCCTGGTACATATGTCCAATATAGAATATCAAAAATCCTAAGACGCACATATTACATTTTCGGTTTTATAGCCAGAAACTTTTTTCGCGCCTTTTACTTTAAAAAAAGTTTGCTGGGTGTGTATCTCATCCCCAGGGCCGAACCAGGAAGTGACAACTGGTGCGTTGGAATTGTACATGTGTCCGCTATAAAATAATAAAAATCCTTAAACGCAAATATTACTATTTCGGTTATATAGCCAAAAATTTATTTGGCTAATACATAATTTGCTGGGTGTGTATTTTATCCCGATGGCCGAATAAGCAGTGACAACTGGTGTCCTGGAATGGTACATGTGTCCACTATAAAATATCAAAAATCCTAAGACGCACATAATACCATTTCGGTTTTATAGCTAAAAACTTTCTTCGCGCCTTTTTTTCTAAAAAAAAGTTTGCTGGGTGTGTATCTCATCCCCAGGGCCGAACCAGGAAATGACAACTGGTGCGCTGGAATGGTACATGTGTCCGCTATAAAATATTAAAAATCTTTAGACGAACATATTACCATTTCAGTTTTATGGTCAAAACTTTTTTCGCGCCTTTTCACTACAAACAGGTTGCTGGGTTTGTATTTCGTCCCCAGGGCAGAACCAAGCAGTGACAATTGGTGCGCTGGAATGGAACATGTGTCCACTATAAAATATTAAAAATTCTTAGACGAACATATTACCATTTCAGTTTTATAGCCAAAAACTTTGTTCGCACCTTTTTCACTACAAAAAGTTTGTTGGGTGTGTATCTCATCCTCTAGGCTGAACCAGGAAGTGACAACTGGTGCGCTATATTGGTACATATGTCCAATACAAAATAATAAAAATCCTTAGACGCACATATTACCATTTCGGTTTTATAGGCAAAAACTTATTTGGCTAATACATAATTTTTCACTACAAAAAGTTTGCTGGGTGTGTATCTCATCCCCAGGGCCGAACCAGGAAGTGACAACTGGTGCGTTGGAATTGTACATGTGTCCGCTATAAAATAATAAAAATCCTTAAACGCAAATATTACTATTTCGGTTATATAGCCAAAAATTTATTTGGCTAATACATAATTTGCTGGGTGTGTATTTTATCCCGATGGCCGAATAAGCAGTGACAACTGGTGTCCTGGAATGGTACATGTGTCCACTATAAAATATCAAAAATCCTAAGACGCACATAATACCATTTCGGTTTTATAGCTAAAAACTTTCTTCGCGCCTTTTTTTCTAAAAAAAAGTTTGCTGGGTGTGTATCTCATCCCCAGGGCCGAACCAGGAAATGACAACTGGTGCGCTGGAATGGTACATGTGTCCGCTATAAAATATTAAAAATCTTTAGACGAACATATTACCATTTCAGTTTTATGGTCAAAACTTTTTTCGCGCCTTTTCACTACAAACAGGTTGCTGGGTTTGTATTTCGTCCCCAGGGCCGAACCAAGAAGTGACATTTGGTGCGCCGGAATGATACATGTGTCCGCTATGAAATATCAAAAAGTCTTAGACGCACATATTACCATTTCAGTTTTATGGTCAAAAACTTTTTTCGAGCCTTTTTACTACAAAAAGTTTAATGGATGTGTATACCGTCCCCAGAGCCGAACCATGAAGTGACAACTGGTGCGCTAGAATTGAACATATGTCCAATACAAAATGTATAAAATTCTTAGACGCACATATTACCATTTCGGTTTTATAGCCAAAATCTTATTTGGCTAATACATAATTTTTGACTACAAAAAATTTGCTGGGTGTGTATCTCATCCCGAGGGCTGAATCAGGAAGTTACAACTGGTGCGCTAGAATTGTACATATGTCCAATACAAAATATTAAAAATCCTTAGACGCAAGTATTACTATTTCGGTTATATAGCCAATCATTTATTTGGCTAATACATAATTTTTCACTAAAAAAAGTTTGCTGGGTGTGTATTTTATTCCGAGGGCCGAACTAAGCAGTGACAACTGGTGTCCTGGAATGGTACATGTGTCCACTATAAAATATCAAAAATCCTTAGACGCACATATTACCATTTCGGTTTTATAGCTAAAAACTTTTTTCGCGCCTTTTTTTCTAAAAAAAATTTGCTGGGTGTGTATCTCATCCCCAGGGCCGAACCAAACAGTGACAACTGGTGCGCTGGACTTGTACATGTGTCCGCTATAAAATATTAAAAATCTTTAGACGAACATATTACCATTTCAGTTTTATGGCCATAACTTTTTTCGCGCCTTTTCACTACAAAAAGGTTGCTGGGTTTGTATTTCCTTCCCAGGGCCGAACCAGATAGTGATAACTGGTTTCCTGGAATGGTACATGTGTCCACTATAAAATACCAAAAATTCTTAGACGCACATATTACAATTTCGGTTTTATAGCCACAAACTTTTTCGCGCCTTTTACTTTAAAAAAAGTTTGCTGGGTGTGTATCTCATCCCCAGGGCCGAACCAGGAAGTGACAACTGGTGCGCTGGAATGGTACTTGTGTTCGCTATAAAATATAAAATTTTTTTAGACAAACGTATTACCATTTCAGTTTTATGGCCAAAAACTTTGTTCGCACCTTTTTCACAACAAAAATTTTGCTGGGTGTGTATCTCATCCCCTAGGCCGAACCTGGTAGTGACAACTGGTGCGTTAGAATCGTACATATGTTTAATGCAAAATGTCAAATATCTTAAGACGCACATATTATAATTTCGGTTTTATATCCAAAAACTTGTTTGGCTAATACATAGTTTTTCACTATAAAAAAGTTTGCTGGGTGTTTATTTTATCCCGAGGACCGAAACAAGCAGTGACAACTGGTGCGCTAGAATTGTACATATGTCTAATACAAAATATCAAAAATTCTTAGACGCACATATTACCATTTCGGTTTTATAGCCAAAATCTTATTTGGCTAATACATAATTTTTCACTACAAAAAATTTGCTGGGTGTGTATCTCATCCCGAGGGCTGAATCAGGAAGTGACAACTAGTGCGCTGGAATGGTACATGTGTCCACTATAAAAACCACAAATTCTTAGACGCACATATTACAATTTCGGTTTTATAGCCACAAACTTTTTCGCGCCTTTTACTTTAAAAAAAGTTTGCTGGGTGTGTATCTCATCCCGAGGGCTGAATCAGGAAGTGACAACTGGTGCGCTAGATTGGTACATATGTCCAATACAAAATATCAAAAATCCTTAGAGGCAAGTATTACTATTTCGGTTATATAGCCAAAAACTCATTTGGCTAATACATAATTTTTCACAAAAAGTTTACTGGGTGTGTATTTCCTTCCCAGGGCCGAACCAGAAAGTGACAACTATTGCGCTGAATTCTACTTGTTTTCGCTATAAAATATAAAATTTTTTTAGACAAACATATTACCATTTCAGTTTTATGGCCAAAAACTTTGTTCGCACCTGTTTCACTACAAAAAGTTTGCTGGGTGTTTATCTCATCCCCAGGGCCGAACCAGGAAGTGGCAACTGGTGCGCTAGAATTGTACATATGTCCAATACAAAATATCAAAAATTTTTAGACGCGCATATTACCATTTCAGTTTTATAGCCAAAATCTTATTTGGCTAATACATAATTTTTTACTACAAAAAGTTTGCTGGGTGTGCATTTCATCCCGAATGCCGAACCAAGCAGTGACAACTGGTACGCTGGAATGGCACATGTATTCACTATAAAAAATCAAAAATCCTTAGATGCACATATTACTATTTTGGTTTTATAGCTAAAAACTTTTTTCGCGCCTTTTCCTCCAAAAAAAAAAGTTTGCTGGGTGTGTATCTCATCCCCTAGGCAGAACCGGGAAGTGGCAACTGGTGCACTAGAATTGTACATATGTCCAATACAAAATATCAAAAATTTTTAGACGCGCATATTACCATTTCAGTTTTATAGCCAAAATCTTATTTGGCTAATACATAATTTTTTACTACAAAAAGTTTGCTGGGTGTGCATTTCATCCCGAATGCCGAACCAAGCAGTGACAACTGGTGCGCTAGAATGGCACATGTGTCCACTATAAAAAATCAAAAATCCTTAGATGCACATATTACTATTTTGGTTTTATAGCTAAAAACTTTTTTCGCGCCTTTTCCTCCAAAAAAAAAAGTTTGCTGGGTGTGTATCTCATCCCCTAGGCAGAACCGGGAAGTGGCAACTGGTGCGCTAGAATTGTACATGTGTCCACTATAAAATATAAAAATCCTTAGACGCACATATTACCATTTCGGTTATATAGCTAAAAACTCATTTGGCTAATACATAATTTTTCACTACAATAAGTTTTCTGGGTGTGTATTTCCTTCCTAGGGCCGAACCAGAAAAAGACAACTATTGCGCTGAATTCTACTTGTGTTCGCTATTATATATAAAATTTTTTAGACAATACTTTTACCATTTCAGTTTTATGGCCATAAACTTTGTTCACACCTTTTTCACTACAAAGAGTTTGCTGGGTGTGTATCTCATCCCCTAGGCTGAACCAGGAAGTGACAACTGATGCGCTGGAATGGTACATGTGTCCACTATAAAATACCAAAAATACTTAGACGAACATATTACCATTTCAGTTTTATGGCCAAAAACTTTGTTCGCACCCTTTTAACTACAAAAAATTTGCTGGGTGTGTATCTCATCCCCTAGACCGAATCAGGAAGTGACAACTGGTGCACTAGAATTGTACATATGTCCAATACAAAATATATAAAATTCTTAGACGCACATATTACCACTTCGGTTTTATAGCCAAAATCTTATTTGGCTAATACATAATTTTTGACTACAAAAAATTTGCTGGGTGTGTATCTCATCCCGAGGGCTGAATCAGAAAGTGACAACTGGTGCGCTTGCCTGGTACATATGTCCAATATAAAATATCAAAAATCCTAAGACGCACATATTACATTTTCGGTTTTATAGCCAGAAACTTTTTTCGCGCCTTTTACTTTAAAAAAAGTTTGCTGGGTGTGTATCTCATCCCCAGGGCCGAACCAGGAAGTGACAACTGGTGCGTTGGAATTGTACATGTGTCCGCTATAAAATAATAAAAATCCTTAAACGCAAATATTACTATTTCGGTTATATAGCCAAAAATTTATTTGGCTAATACATAATTTGCTGGGTGTGTATTTTATCCCGATGGCCGAATAAGCAGTGACAACTGGTGTCCTGGAATGGTACATGTGTCCACTATAAAATATCAAAAATCCTAAGACGCACATAATACCATTTCGGTTTTATAGCTAAAAACTTTCTTCGCGCCTTTTTTTCTAAAAAAAAGTTTGCTGGGTGTGTATCTCATCCCCAGGGCCGAACCAGGAAATGACAACTGGTGCGCTGGAATGGTACATGTGTCCGCTATAAAATATTAAAAATCTTTAGACGAACATATTACCATTTCAGTTTTATGGTCAAAACTTTTTTCGCGCCTTTTCACTACAAACAGGTTGCTGGGTTTGTATTTCGTCCCCAGGGCCGTACCAAGAAGTGACAACTGGTGCGCTAGAATTGTACATATGTCTAAAACAAAATATCAAAAGTCCTTTGACGCACATATTACCATTTCAGTTTTATGGCCAAAAACTTTGTTCGCACCTTTTTCACTAAAAAATATTTTCTGGGTGTGTATCTCATCCCCTAGACCGAATCAGGAAATGACAACTGGTGCGCTAGATTTGTACATATGTCCAATACAAAATATCAAAAATCCTTAGACGCACATATTACCACTTCGGTTATATAGCCAAAAACTTATTTGGCTAATACATAGTTTTTCACTGTAAAAAAGGTTGCTGGGTGTGTATTTTATCCCCAGAACCGAACCAAACAGTGACAACTGGTGCGCTGGAACTGTACATGTGTCACTATAAAATACTAAAAATCCTTAAACGAACATATTACCATTTCAGTTTTATAGCCAAAAGCTTTTTTCGAGCCTTTTTCACTACAAAAAGTTTAATGGGTGTGTATACCGTCCCCAGAGCCGAACCAGGAGGTGACAACTGGTGTGCTGGAATGGAACATGTGTCCACAATAAAATATAAAATTCCTTAGACGCACATATTACCATTTCGGTTATATAGCTAAAAAGTCATTTGGCTAATACATAATTTTTCACTACAATAAGTTTTCTGGGTGTGTATTTCCTTTCTAGGGCCGAACCAGAAAAAGACAACTATTGCGCTGAATTCTACTTGTGTTCGCTATAAAAGATAAAATTTTTTTAGACAATACTTTTACCATTTCAGTTTTATGGCCAAACTTTGTTCACAACTTTTTCACTACAAAAAGTTTACTGGGTGTGTATCTCATCCAATAAGCCGAACAAGGAAGTGACAACTGGTGCGCTGGAATGGTACATGTGTCCACTATAAAATACCAAATATCCTTAGACGAACATATTACCATTTCAGTTTTATGGCCAAAATTTTTTCGCGCCTTTTCACTACAAAAAGTTTGCTGGGTTTGCATTTCGTCCCCAGGGCCGAACCAAGCAGTGACAACTGGTGCGCTGGAATGATATATGTGTCCGCTATGAAATTTCAAAAAGTCTTAGACGCACATATTACCATTTCAGTTTTATGGTCAAAAACTTTTTTCGAGCCTTTTTACTACAAAAAGTTTAATGGATGTGTATACCGTCCCCAGAGCCGAACCATGAAGTGACAACTGGTGCGCTAGAATTGAACATATGTCCAATACAAAATGTATAAAATTCTTAGACGCACATATTACCATTTCGGTTTTATAGCCAAAATCTTATTTGGCTAATACATAATTTTTGACTACAAAAAATTTGCTGGGTGTGTATCTCATCCCGAGGGCTGAATCAGGAAGTTACAACTGGTGCGCTAGAATTGTACATATGTCCAATACAAAATATCAAAAATCCTTAGACGCAAGTATTACTATTTCGGTTATATAGCCAATCATTTATTTGGCTAATACATAATTTTTCACTAAAAAAAGTTTGCTGGGTGTGTATTTTATTCCGAGGGCCGAACTAAGCAGTGACAACTGGTGTCCTGGAATGGTACATGTGTCCACTATAAAATATCAAAAATCCTTAGACGCACATATTACCATTTCGGTTTTATAGCTAAAAACTTTTTTCGGGCCTTTTTTTCTAAAAAAAATTTGCTGGGTGTGTATCTCATCCCCAGGGCCGAACCAAACAGTGACAACTGGTGCGCTGGACTTGTACATGTGTCCGCTATAAAATATTAAAAATCTTTAGACGAACATATTACCATTTCAGTTTTATGGCCATAACTTTTTTCGCGCCTTTTCACTACAAAAAGGTTGCTGGGTTTGTATTTCCTTCCCAGGGCCGAACCAGATAGTGATAACTGGTTTCCTGGAATGGTACATGTGTCCACTATAAAATACCAAAAATTCTTAGACGCACATATTACAATTTCGGTTTTATAGCCACAAACTTTTTCGCGCCTTTTACTTTAAAAAAAGTTTGCTGGGTGTGTATCTCATCCCCAGGGCCGAACCAGGAAGTGACAACTGGTGCGCTGGAATGGTACTTGTGTTCGCTATAAAATATAAAATTTTTTTAGACAAACGTATTACCATTTCAGTTTTATGGCCAAAAACTTTGTTCGCACCTTTTTCACAACAAAAATTTTGCTGGGTGTGTATCTCATCCCCTAGGCCGAACCTGGTAGTGACAACTGGTGCGTTAGAATCGTACATATGTTTAATGCAAAATGTCAAATATCTTAAGACGCACATATTATAATTTCGGTTTTATATCTAAAAACTTGTTTGGCTAATACATAGTTTTTCACTATAAAAAAGTTTGCTGGGTGTTTATTTTATCCCGAGGACCGAAACAAGCAGTGACAACTGGTGCGCTAGAATTGTACATATGTCCAATACAAAATATCAAAAATTCTTAGACGCACATATTACCATTTCGGTTTTATAGCCAAAATCTTATTTGGCTAATACATAATTTTTCACTACAAAAAATTTGCTGGGTGTGTATCTCATCCCGAGGGCTGAATCAGGAAGTGACAACTAGTGCGCTGGAATGGTACATGTGTCCGCTATAAAATATTAAAAATCTTTAGACGCAAATATTACTATTTCTGTTATATAGCTAAAAACTTATTTGGCTAATACATAATTTTTCACTAAAAAAAAGTTTGCTGTGTGTGTATTTCCTTCCCAGGGCTGAACCAGAAAGTGATAACTTGTGTCCTGGAATGGTACATGTGTCCACTATAAAATACAAAAAATTCTTAGACGCACATATTACAATTTCGGTTTTATAGCCACAAACTTTTTCGCGCCTTTTACTTTAAAAAAAGTTTGCTGGGTGTGTATCGCATGCCCAGGACCGAACCAGGAAGTGACAACTGGTGCGCTGGAATGTACATATGTCCAATATAAAATATCAAAAATCTTAAGACGCACATATTATAATTTCGGTTTTAAAGCCACAAACTTTTTCGCGCCTTTTACTTTAAAAAAAGTTTGCTGGGAGTGTATCTCATCCCCAGGGCCGAACCAGGAAGTGACCACTGGTGCGCTGGAATGGTTCATGTGTCCGCTATACAATATTAAAAATTTTTAGACGCAAATATTACTATATCGCTATAAAATATAAAATTTTTTTAGACAAACGTATTACCATTTCAGTTTTATGGCCAAAAACTTTGTTCGCACGTTTTTCACTACAAAAAGTTTGCTGGGTGTGTATCTCATCCCCAGGGCCGAACCAGGAAGTGACAACTTGTGCGTTAGAATCGTACATATGTTTAATGCAAAATATCAAAAATCTTAAGACGCACATATTATAATTTCGGTTTTATATCCAAAAACTTGTTTGGCTAATACATAGTTTTTCACTATAAAAAAGTTTGCTGGGTGTTTATTTTATCCCGAGGACCGAACCAAGCAGTGACAACTGGTGCGCTAGAATTGCACATATGTCCAATACAAAATATCAAAAATTCTTAGACGCACATATTACCATTTCGGTTTTATAGCCAAAATCTTATTTGGCTAAAACATAATTTTTCACTACAAAAAATTTGCTGGGTGTGTATCTCATCCCCAGGGCCGAACCAGGAAGTGACAACCGGTGCGCTGGAATATACATGTGTCCGCTATAAAATATTAAAAATCTTTAGACGCAAATATTACTATTTCGGTTATATAGCCAAAAACTTATTTGGCGAATACATAATTTTTCACTAAAAAAAAGTTTGCTGGGTGTGTATTTCCTTCCCAGGGCCGAACCAGAAAATGATAACTGGTTTCCTGGAATGGTACATGTGTCCACTATAAAATACCAAAAATTCTTAGACGCACATATTACAATTTCGGTTTTATAGCCACAAACTTTTTCGCGCCTTTTACTTTAAAAAAAGTTTGCTGGGTGTGTATCTCATCCCCAGGGCCGAACCAGGAAGTGACAACTGGTGCGCTGGAATGGTACTTGTGTTCGCTATAAAATATAAAATTTTTTTAGACAAACATATTACCATTTCAGTTTTATGGCCAAAAACTTTGTTCGCACCTTTTTCACTACAAAAAATTTGCTCGGTGTGTATCTCATCCCCTAGGCCGAACCTGGTAGTGACAACTGGTGCGTTAGAATCGTACATATGTTTAATGCAAAATATCAAAAATCTTAAGACGCACATATTATAATTTCGGTTTTATATCCAAAAACTTGTTTGGCTAATACATAGTTTTTCACTATAAAAAAGTTTGCTGGGTGTTTATTTTATCCCGAGGACCGAAACAAGCAGTGACAACTGGTGCGCTAGAATTGTACATATGTCCAATACAAAATATCAAAAATTCTTAGACGCACATATTACCATTTCGGTTTTATAGCCAAAATCTTATTTGGCTAATACATAATTTTTCACTACAAAAAATTTGCTGGGTGTGTATCTCATCCCGAGGGCTGAATCAGGAAGTGACAACTAGTGCGCTGGAATGGTACATGTGTCCGCTATAAAATATTAAAAATCTTTAGACGCAAATATTACTATTTCTGTTATATAGCTAAAAACTTATTTGGCTAATACATAATTTTTCACTAAAAAAAAGTTTGCTGGGTGTGTATTTCCTTCCCAGGGCTGAACCAGAAAGTGATAACTTGTGTCCTGGAATGGTACATGTGTCCACTATAAAATACAAAAAATTCTTAGACGCACATATTACAATTTCGGTTTTATAGCCACAAACTTTTTCGCGCCTTTTACTTTAAAAAAAGTTTGCTGGGTGTGTATCGCATGCCCAGGACCGAACCAGGAAGTGACAACTGGTGCGCTGGAATGTACATATGTCCAATATAAAATATCAAAAATCTTAAGACGCACATATTATAATTTCGGTTTTAAAGCCACAAACTTTTTCGCGCCTTTTACTTTAAAAAAAGTTTGCTGGGAGTGTATCTCATCCCCAGGGCCGAACCAGGAAGTGACCACTGGTGCGCTGGAATGGTTCATGTGTCCGCTATACAATATTAAAAATTTTTAGACGCAAATATTACTATATCGCTATAAAATATAAAATTTTTTTAGACAAACGTATTACCATTTCAGTTTTATGGCCAAAAACTTTGTTCGCACGTTTTTCACTACAAAAAGTTTGCTGGGTGTGTATCTCATCCCCAGGGCCGAACCAGGAAGTGACAACTTGTGCGTTAGAATCGTACATATGTTTAATGCAAAATATCAAAAATCTTAAGACGCACATATTATAATTTCGGTTTTATATCCAAAAACTTGTTTGGCTAATACATAGTTTTTCACTATAAAAAAGTTTGCTGGGTGTTTATTTTATCCCGAGGACCGAACCAAGCAGTGACAACTGGTGCGCTAGAATTGCACATATGTCCAATACAAAATATCAAAAATTCTTAGACGCACATATTACCATTTCGGTTTTATAGCCAAAATCTTATTTGGCTAAAACATAATTTTTCACTACAAAAAATTTGCTGGGTGTGTATCTCATCCCCAGGGCCGAACCAGGAAGTGACAACCGGTGCGCTGGAATATACATGTGTCCGCTATAAAATATTAAAAATCTTTAGACGCAAATATTACTATTTCGGTTATATAGCCAAAAACTTATTTGGCTAATACATAATTTTTCACTAAAAAAAAGTTTGCTGGGTGTGTATTTCCTTCCCAGGGCCGAACCAGAAAATGATAACTGGTTTCCTGGAATGGTACATGTGTCCACTATAAAATACCAAAAATTCTTAGACGCACATATTACAATTTCGGTTTTATAGCCACAAACTTTTTCGCGCCTTTTACTTTAAAAAAAGTTTGCTGGGTGTGTATCTCATCCCCAGGGCCGAACCAGGAAGTGACAACTGGTGCGCTGGAATGGTACTTGTGTTCGCTATAAAATATAAAATTTTTTTAGACAAACATATTACCATTTCAGTTTTATGGCCAAAAACTTTGTTCGCACCTTTTTCACTACAAAAAATTTGCTCGGTGTGTATCTCATCCCCTAGGCCGAACCTGGTAGTGACAACTGGTGCGTTAGAATCGTACATATGTTTAATGCAAAATATCAAAAATCTTAAGACGCACATATTATAATTTCGGTTTTATATCCAAAAACTTGTTTGGCTAATACATAGTTTTTCACTATAAAAAAGTTTGCTGGGTGTTTATTTTATCCCGAGGACCGAACCAAGCAGTGACAACTGGTGCGCTAGAATTGTACATATGTCCAATACAAAATATCAAAAATTCTTAGACGCACATATTACCATTTCGGTTTTATAGCCAAAATCTTATTTGGCTAATACATAATTTTTCACTACAAAAAATTTGCTGGGTGTGTATCTCATCCCGAGGGCTGAATCAGGAAGTGACAACTGGTGCGCTGGAATGTACATATGTCCAATATAAAATATCAAAAATCCTTAAACGAACATATTACAATTTCGGTTTTATAGCCACAAACTTTTTCGCGCCTTTTACTTTAAAAAAAGTTTGCTGGGTGTGTATCTCATCCCCAGGGCCGAACCAGGAAGTGACAACTAGTGCGCTGGATTGGTACATGTGTTTACTTTAAAATATCAAAAATTCTTAGCTGCACATATTACCATTTCAGTTTTATGGCCAAAAACTTTATTCGCACTCTTTTTACTACAAAAAGTTTGCTGGGTGTGTATCTCATCCCCTAGGCCGAAACAGGAAGTGACAACTGGTGCGCTAGAATGGTATATATGTTCAATACAAGATATCAAAAATCCTTAGACGCACATATTACGACTTCGGTTATATAGCCAAAAACTTATTTGGCTAATACATAGTTTTTCACTATAAAAAAGTTTGCTGGGTGTGTATTTTATCCCCAGAACCGAACCAAGCAGTGACAACTGGTGCGCTAAAATGGTTCATGTGTCCACTATAAAATATCAAAAATCCTTAGACGCACATGTTACTATTTCAGTTTTATAGCCAAAAACTTTTTTCGCGCCTTTTTCACAAAAAAAAGTTTGCTGGGTGTGTATCTCGTCCCCATTGACGAACCAGGAAGTGGCAAATTGTATGCTAGAATGGTACATGTGTTTACTTTAAAATATCAAAAATTCTTAGCTGGACATATTACCATTTCAGTTTTATGGCCAAAAACTTTGTTCGTACCTTTTTCACTACAAAAAATTTGCTGGGTGTGTATCTCATCCCCCCGCCGAACCAGGAAGGGACAACTAGTGCGCTGAAATGGTACATGTGTCCGCTATAAAATATCAAGAATCCTTAGACGAACATATTACCATTTCAGTTTTATTGCCAAAAACTTTGTTCGCACCTTTTACTTTTAAAAAAGTTTGCTGGGTGTGTATCTCATCCCCAGGGCCGAACCAGGAAGTGACCACCGGTGCGCTGGATTGGTACGCGTGTCCACTATAAAATAACGCACATATTACCATTTCAGTTTTATGGCCAAAAACTTTGTTCGCACCTTTTTCACTACATAAAGTTTGCTGGGTGTGTATCTCATCCCCCCCGCCGAACCAGGAAGTGACAACTAGTGCGCTAAAATGGTTCATGTGTCCACTATAAAATATTAAAAATCCTTAGACGCACATATTACCATTTAAGTTTTATGGCCAAAAACTTTGTTCGTACCTTTTTCACTACAAAAAATTTGCTGGGTGTGTATCTCATCCAACCCGCCGAACCAGGAAGTGACAACTAGTGCGCTAAAATGGTACATGTGTCCGCTATAAAATATCAAGAATCCTTAGACGAACATATTACCATTTCAGTTTTATTGCCAAAAACTTTGTTCGCACCTTTTACTTTTAAAAAAGTTTGCTGGGTGTGTATTTTATCCCCAGAACCGAACCAAGCAGTGACAACTGGTGCGCTAAAATGGTTCATGTGTCCACTATAAAATATCAAAAATTCTTAGCTGCACATATTACCATTTCAGTTTTATGGCCAAAAACTTTATTCGCACTCTTTTTACTACAAAAAGTTTGCTGGGTGTGTATCTCATCCCCTAGGCCGAAACAGGAAGTGACAACTGGTGCGCTAGAATGGTATATATGTTCAATACAAGATATCAAAAATCCTTAGACGCACATATTACGACTTCGGTTATATAGCCAAAAACTTATTTGGCTAATACATAGTTTTTCACTATAAAAAAGTTTGCTGGGTGTGTATTTTATCCCCAGAACCGAACCAAGCAGTGTCAACTGGTGCGCTAAAATGGTTCATGTGTCCACTATAAAATATCAAAAATCCTTAGACGCACATGTTACTATTTCAGTTTTATAGCCAAAAACTTTTTTCGCGCCTTTTTCACAAAAAAAAGTTTGCTGGGTGTGTATCTCGTCCCCATTGACGAACCAGGAAGTGGCAAATTGTATGCTAGAATGGTACATGTGTTTACTTTAAAATATCAAAAATTCTTAGCTGGACATATTACCATTTCAGTTTTATGGCCAAAAACTTTGTTCGTACCTTTTTCACTACAAAAAATTTGCTGGGTGTGTATCTCATCCCCCCCGCCGAACCAGGAAGGGACAACTAGTGCGCTGAAATGGTACATGTGTCCGCTATAAAATATCAAGAATCCTTAGACGAACATATTACCATTTCAGTTTTATTGCCAAAAACTTTGTTCGCACCTTTTACTTTTAAAAAAGTTTGCTGGGTGTGTATCTCATCCCCAGGGCCGAACCAGGAAGTGACCACCGGTGCGCTGGATTGGTACGCGTGTCCACTATAAAATAACGCACATATTACCATTTCAGTTTTATGGCCAAAAACTTTGTTCGCACCTTTTTCACTACATAAAGTTTGCTGGGTGTGTATCTCATCCCCCCCGCCGAACCAGGAAGTGACAACTAGTGCGCTAAAATGGTTCATGTGTCCACTATAAAATATTAAAAATCCTTAGACGCACATATTACCATTTAAGTTTTATGGCCAAAAACTTTGTTCGTACCTTTTTCACTACAAAAAATTTGCTGGGTGTGTATCTCATCCAACCCGCCGAACCAGGAAGTGACAACTAGTGCGCTAAAATGGTACATGTGTCCGCTATAAAATATCAAGAATCCTTAGACGAACATATTACCATTTCAGTTTTATGGCCAAAAACTTTGTTCGCACCTTTTACTTTTAAAAAAGTTTGCTGGGTGTGTATATCATCCCCAGGGCGGAACCAGGAAGTGACAACTGGTGCGTTAGAATTAAACATATGTTTAATGCAAAATATCAAAAATTCTTAGGACGCACATATTAAAATTTCGGTTTTATAGCCAAAAACTTGTTTGGCTAATACATAGTTTTTCACTATAAAAAAGTTTGCTGGGTGTTTATTTTATCCCGAGGACGGAACCAAGCAGTGACAACTGGTGTCCTGAAATGGTACATGTGTCCACTATAAAATACCAAAAATTATTAGACGCACATATTACAATTTCGGTTTTATAGCCACAAACTTTTTCGCGCGTTTTACTTTAAAAAAAGTTTGCTGGGTGTGTATCTCATCCCCTAGGCCGAACCAGGAAGTGACAACTGGTGCGCTGCAATGGTACATGTGTCCACTATATAATATAAAAAATTTTTAGACGAACCTATTACCATTTCAGTTTTATGGTCAAACATTTTTTTGCGCCTCTTACTTTAAAAAAAGTTTGCTGAAAGTGTATCTCATCCCCAGGGCCGAACCAGGAAGTGACAACTGGTGCGCTAGAATTGCACATATGTCCAATACAAAATATCATAAATTCTTACACGCAAATATTACTATTTCGGATATATAGCAAAAAACTTATTTGCCTAATACATAATTTTTCACTAAAAAAAAGTTTGCTGGGTGTGTATTTTATCCCCAGAGCCGAACCAAGCAGTGACAACGTGTGCGCTAGAATTGTACGTATGTCCAATACAAAATATCAAAAATCCAAAGACGCACATATTACCATTTCGGTTTTATAGCCAAAATCGTATTTGGTTAATACATAATTTTTTACTACAAAAAATTTGCTGGGTGTGTATCTCATCCCAAGGGCTGAATCAGGAAGTGACAACTCGTGCGCTGGAATTGTACATGTGTCCGCTATAAAATATTAAAAATCCTTAGACGCAAATATTACTATTTCGGTTATATAGCCAAAAACTTATTTGGCTAATACATAATTTTTCACTATAAAAAAGTTTGCTGGGTGTGTATTTTATCCCGAGGACCGAACCAAGCAGTGACAACTGGTGCGCTGGAACGGTACATGTGTCACTATAAAATATAAAAAAATCTTAGACGAACATATTACCATTTCAGTTTTATTGCCAAAAACTTTGTTCGCACCTTTTACTTTTAAAAAAATTTGCTGGGTGTGTATCTCATCCAACCCGCCGAACCAGGAAGTGACAACTAGTGCGCTGAAATGGTACATGTGTCCGCTATAAAATATCAAGAATCCTTAGACGCACATATTACGACTTCGGTTATATAGCCAAAAACTTATTTGGCTAATACATAGTTTTTCACTATAAAAAAGTTTGCTGGGTGTGTATTTTATCCCCAGAGCCGAACCAAGCAGTGACAACGTGTGCGCTAGAATTGTACGTATGTCCAAGACAAAATATCAAAAATTCTTAGACGCACATATTACCATTTCGGTTTTATAGCCAAAATCGTATTTGGTTAATACATAATTTTTTACTACAAAAAATTTGCTGGGTGTGTATCTCATCCCAAGGGCTGAATCAGGAAGTGACAACTCGTGCGCTGGAATTGTACATGTGTCCGCTATAAAATATTAAAAATCCTTAGACGCAAATGTTACTATTTCGGTTATATAGCCAAAAACTTATTTGGCTAATACATAACTTTTCACAAAAAAAAAGTTTTCTGGGTGTGTATTTTATCCCGAGCGCCGAACCAAGCAGTGACAACTGGTGCGCTGGAATGGTACATGTGCCAACTATAAAATATCAAAAATCCTTAGACGCAAATATTACAATTTCGGTTTTATAGCCACAAACTTTTTTCGAGCTTTTTTCACTACATAAAGTTTGCTGGGTGTGTATCTCATCCCCTAGGCCGAACCAAGAAGTGACAACTGGTGCGCTGGAATGTACATATGTCCAGAATAAAATATCAAAAATTCTTAGACGAACATATTACCATTTCAGTTTTATGGCCAAAAACTTTTTTCGCACCTTTTACTTTAAAAAAAGTTTGCTGGGTGTGTATCTCATCCCCAGAGCCGAACCAGCAAGTCCAACTGGTGCGCTAGATTGGTTCATATGTCCAATACAAAATATCCAAAATTCTCAGACCCACATATTGCCATTTCGGTTTTATAGCCAAAAACTTATTTGGCTAATACATAACTTTTCACAAAAAAAAAGTTTTCTGGGTGTGTATTTTATCCCGAGCGCCGAACCAAGCAGTGACAACTGGTGCGCTGGAATGGTACATGTGCCAACTATAAAATATCAAAAATCCTTAGACGCAAATATTACAATTTCGGTTTTATAGCCACAAACTTTTTTCGAGCTTTTTTCACTACAAAAAGTTTGCTGGGTGTGTATTTCATCCCGATGGCCGAATCAAGCAGTGACAACTGGTGCGCTGGAATGGTACATGTGTCCACTATAAAATATCAAAAAGTTTTAGCCGCGCATATTACCATTTCAGTTTTATGGTCAAAAACTTTGTTCGCACCTTTTTCACTACAAAAAGTTTGCTGGGTATGTATCTCATCCCCTAGGCCGAACCAGGAAGTGACAACTAGTGCGCTAGAATTGTACATGTGTCCACAATAAAATGTCAAAAATTTTTAGCCACACATATTACCATTTTAGTTTTATGGTCAAAAACTTTGTTCGCACCTTTTTCACTACAAAAAATTTGCTCGGTGTGTATCTCATCCCCTAGGCCGAACCTGGTAGTGACAACTGGTGCGTTAGAATCGTACATATGTCCAATACAAAGTATCAAAAATTTTAAGACGCACATAATACAATTTTGGTTTTATAGCCAAAAACTTTTCTCGCGCCTTTAACTTTAAAAAAAGTTTGCTGGGTATGTATCTCATCCCGAGGGCTGAACCAGGAAGTGACAACTGGTGCGCTAGAATTGTGCATATATCCAATACAAAATATCAAAAATCCTAACACGCATATTTTACAATTTCGGTTTTATAGCCAAAAGCTTTTTTCACACCTATTTCACTACAAAAAGTTTGCTGGGTGTGTATCTCATCCCCTACCCAAAACCAGGAAATAAAAAGTGGTGCGCTAGATTGGTACATATGTCCAATAAAAAATATCCAAATTCCACAGACGCACATATTACCATTTCGGTTTTATAGCCAAAAACTTATTTGGCTATTATATAATTTTTTCATACAAAAAGTTTGCTGGGTGTGTATTTCATCCCGACGGCCGAATCCAGCAGCGACAAATGGTGCGCTGGAATTTTACATGTGTCCACAATAAAATATCAAAAGTTTTTAGCCGCACATATTACCATTTCGGTTATATGGCCAAAAACTAATTTGGCTAATACATAATTTTTCTTTACAAAAAGTTTGCTGGGTGTGTATTTCACCCCGAGGGCCGAATCAAGCAATGACAACTGGTGCGCTGGAATGGTACATGTGTCCACAATAAAATATCAAAAATTTTTAGCCGCACATATTACCATTTTAGTTTTATGGTCAAAAACTTTGTTCGCACCTTTTTCACTACAAAAAGTTTGCTGGGGGTGTTGCTCATCCCCAGGGCCGAACCAGGAAATGACAACTGGTATGCTGGAATGGTACATGTGTCCGCTATAAAATATCAAAAAACCTTCAACGAACATATTACGATTTCAGGTTTATGGCCAAAAACTTTTTTCGCGCCTTTTTACTAGAAAAAGGTTGCTGGGTTTGTATTTCGTCCCCAGGGCAGAACCAAGCAGTGACAATTGGTGCGCTGGAATGGAACATGTGTCCACTATAAAATATCAAAAATTCTTAGACGAACATATTACCATTTCAGTTTTATAGCCAAAAACTTTGTTCGCACCTTTTTCACTACAAAAAGTTTGTTGGGTGTGTATCTCATCCTCTAGGCTGAACCAGGAAGTGACAACTGGTGCGCTATATTGGTACATATGTCCAATACAAAATAATAAAAATTCTTAGACGCACATATTACCATTTCGGCAAAAACTTATTTGGCTAATACATAATTTTTCACTACAAAAAGTTTGCTGGGTGTGTATTTCATCCCGAGGGCCGAACCAAGCAGTGACAACTGGTGCGCTGGAATGGAACATGTGTTCACTATAAAATATCAAAAATCCTTAGACGAACATATTACCATTTCAGTTTTATGGCCAAGAACTTTGTTCGCACCTTTTTCACTACATAAATATTTCTGGGTGTGTATCCCATCCCCTAGGACGAACCAGGAAGTGACAACTGGTTCGCTAGAATTGTACATATGTCCACTATAAAATATCAAAAATTCTAAGGCGAACATATTAAAATTTCAGTTTTATGGCCAAAAACTTTGTTCGCACCTTTTTCACTACAAAAAGTTTGCTGGGGGTGTTGCTCATCCCCAGGGCCGAACCAGGAAATGACAACTGGTATGCTGGAATGGTACATGTGTCCGCTATAAAATATCAAAAAACCTTCAACGAACATATTACGATTTCAGGTTTATGGCCAAAAACTTTTTTCGCGCCTTTTCACTAGAAAAAGGTTGCTGGGTTTGTATTTCGTCCCCAGGGCAGAACCAAGCAGTGACAATTGGTGCGCTGGAATGGAACATGTGTCCACTATAAAATATCAAAAATTCTTAGACGAACATATTACCATTTCAGTTTTATAGCCAAAAACTTTGTTCGCACCTTTTTCACTACAAAAAGTTTGTTGGGTGTGTATCTCATCCTCTAGGCTGAACCAGGAAATGACAACTGGTGCGCTATATTGGTACATATGTCCAATACAAAATAATAAAAATCCTTAGACGCACATATTACCATTTCGGTTTTATAGGCAAAAACTTATTTGGCTAATACATAATTTTTCACAACAAAAAGGTTGCTGGGTTTGTATTTCGTCCCCAGGGCAGAACCAAGCAGTGACAATTGGTGCGCTGGAATGGAACATGTGTCCACTATAAAATATTAAAAATTCTTAGACGAACATATTACCATTTCAGTTTTATAGCCAAAAACTTTGTTCGCACCTTTTTCACTACAAAAAGTTTGTTGGGTGTGTATCTCATCCTCTAGGCTGAACCAGGAAGTGACAACTGGTGCGCTATATTGGTACATATGTCCAATACAAAATAATAAAAATCCTTAGACGCACATATTACCATTTCGGTTTTATAGGCAAAAACTTATTTGGCTAATACATAATTTTTCACTACAAAAAGTTTGCTGGGTGTGTATCTCATCCCGAGGGCTGAACCAGGAAGTGACAACTGGTGCGCTAGAATTGTGCATATATCCAATACAAAATATCAAAAATCCTAACACGCATATTTTACAATTTCGGTTTTATAGCCAAAAGCTTTTTTCACACCTATTTCACTACAAAAAGTTTGCTGGGTGTGTATCTCATCCCCTACCCAAAACCAGGAAATAAAAAGTGGTGCGCTAGATTGGTACATATGTCCAATAAAAAATATCCAAATTCCACAGACGCACATATTACCATTTCGGTTTTATAGCCAAAAACTTATTTGGCTATTATATAATTTTTCATACAAAAAGTTTGCTGGGTGTGTATTTCATCCCGACGGCCGAATCCAGCAGCGACAAATGGTGCGCTGGAATGGTACATGTGTCCACTATAAAATATAAAAAATTCTTAGCCGCAGATATTATCATTTCAGTTTTATGGCCAAAAACTTTGTTCGCACCTTTTTCACTACATAAATATTTCTGGGTGTGTATCCCATCCCCTAGGACGAACCAGGAAGTGACAACTGGTTCGCTAGAATTGTACATATGTCCACTATAAAATATCAAAAATTCTAAGGCGAACATATTAAAATTTCAGTTTTATGGCCAAAAACTTTGTTCGCACCTTTTACTTTTAAAAAAAGTTTGCTGAGTGTGTATCTCACCCCCTAGACCGAATCAGTAAGTGACAACTGGTGCGCTAGATTGATACATATGTCCAATACAAAATATCAAAAATCCTTAGACGCACATATTACCACTTCGGTTATATAGCCAAAAACTTATTTGGCTAATACATAATTTTTCACTAAAAAAAAGTTTGCTAGTTTTGTATTTTATCCCCAGGGCCGAACCAAGCAGTGACAACTGGTGCGCTAGAATTGTACATATGTCCAATACAAAATATCAGAAATTCTTAGACGCACATATTACTATTTCGGTTATATAGCCAAAAACTTATTTGGCTAATACATAATTTTTCACAAAAAAAAAGTTTGCTGGGTCTGTATTTTATCCCGAGGGCCGAACCAAGCAGTGACAACTGGTGCGCTAGAATGGTACATGTGTCAACTATAAAATATCAAAAATCCTTAGACGCAAATATTACAATTTCGGTTTTATAGCCACAAACTTTTTTCGAGCCTTTTTCACTACATAAAGTTTGCTGGGTGTGTATCTCATCCCCTAGGCCGAACCAAGAAGTGACAACTGGTGCGCTGGAATGTACATATGTCCAGAATAAAATATCAAAAATCCTTAGACGAACATATTACCATTTCAGTTTTATGGCCAAAAACTTTGTTCGCACCTTTTACTTTAAAAAAAGTTTGCTGGGTGTGTATCTCATCCCCAGAGCCGAACCAGCAAGTGACAACTGGTGCGCTAGATTGGTACATATGTCCAATACTGTATGAGAATTTAACTTTATGTTTATTAAGTCTTAAGTATGTCTGATCGCAGCGAGGCAGTAAAGACAAGTGAAGTCAGTAAAAATATTTTAAGTATAATAATAAAATCTAAAAAGAATATGTAACAGTGCTTATAACTAATGAGAGTTTATACATTTTAAATAATACCGTAAGTAAGTATATATATATGTATGTATGCGCGTATATGAATTTGCATGTAATAGGCAATTGCATGCATAAAAAAAAACCAGTATTTTGTTTCAATACATTTTCTCTGAGCATAAGTAAAATACTCTCGTTTATGTCTTATGCATCGAATAAAACGGAATTCATATGTTATAATATAGTGATGTGTGAATAAATAGCAGTAGGCAATAATACTACCTTAAATTATTCATTAACATTCTCCCCCACTAAGTGCGATAGTGCTTACAATGCGGGAGAGTCATCACCGTATGGTTTAGAGTTGGCATCATTTTCTGTATTATCAAAGCAATCATTCATCGGCAAAGGCGCAATTTTGGAAATTGGACGTTTGAAGACTTTGCCATATGCGGATAGAGTGACCACCCGTACACAACCGTCTTTGCCAGGATGAATATCCTTGATACGAGCAAGCGGCCAGTTTCCTGGAGTACCACGTTCATTGAATAATACCACTAAATCTCCAACTTTTGGACTTTGTGTTATTTTAAGCCATTTAGGTCTCGCTTGCATTCGGCACAACCATTCGTTTGACCAACGTCGCCAAAAATGCTGTTTGAGCTTTTCAACAACTTTCCATCTATTCAATCGATCAATGTTGACCTCGAGCAAATCCTCTTCTGGTACACAAAGCGTAGGCTGCCCAATCAACAACTGGGCAGGAGTTAGCGCATGACAGTCAGATGGGTCTGAAGATAGGGGGCATAACGGTCTTGAATTCAAACAGCTTTCAATCTGAGCTAGCAGCGTAGTAAGCTCTTCAAATGTTAGAATACGATTCTGCATCACTCTGTTCAAATGGTGTTTAATGGATTTGACGCCGGCCTCCCAAAGACCACCAAAGTTTGGAGAGGCTGGAGGTATGAAATGCCACTTTGTGCTATTCGCAGCCAGTTTGTTGTATATTTCATCTGGGATTGCCGACTTACTGCGATTATACAGAATTTTCAGCTCTTTGTTAGCTCCAACAAAGTTGGTACCACAGTCTGAATACAAATCAGTACAGGGGCCGCGACGAGACACAAACCGCCTAAAAGCTGCCAGAAACGCATCAGTTGACATGTTTGTTGCTGCTTCCAAGTGCAGCGCTTTCGTAACCATGCAAATAAACAAACATATATAACCCTTTGTGGTCACTGAATTTCTTGCAGTTGACTGTTTAATGACGATTGGACCTGCATAATCGACCCCACTGTGCTTGAATGGCCGTGCCGGCCTGAGGCGAACACTAGGGAGGTTTCCCATCATCTGCTGGGCTGCTTTTGCGTTGTATTTAAAACAAGTCACACATCTCCGCAAGTTTCGTTTTGCAATGCTTCTACTGGATAGTATCCAATATTCTCGTGAGACATAAGCTTGCATTTGGATCAAACCACCATGTAGAGTTTTAATATGTGCATCTAGAAAGATTAGATTAGACAATGGATTTTGCTTCTTTAGCAAAATTGGATGTTTGGAACCATAGCTAAGATCGGAATTTTGAATTCTACCACCAACTCTAAGTATTTGATATGCATCAAAAAATGGGCACAACTGTGCTAGAGCATTGTTCCTTATAATTTTACCTTTCTGTTTAAGTTCAAAAATTTCATGTGAAAAATCCACTTGTTGTGAAACTTGTACAATTCTGAATCTAGCAAATTTCAACTCTTCGGTTGAAAGAAACCCTGTCATCTTACTGTTACTTTCAATCTGCGGGTTTTTATTAACTTGAGTGTTATGTTTAAAACGAAATATGTATGCAACAACACGTATCAGCTTACCAAGAGAAGAAAATCTTGTTAATAAATCTGGATATTGGTTGACATATGTCGCCGTTGCATGTATATTTAAGGATGGTTCAGCAATTTTATCAATTTCATTTAAGTTTATTTGAGGTTGTTTTGGCCAATTTTCTGATGGTTCCGATAGCCAGTTAGGACCATGCCACCATAATTCATGTTCAGCCAATTCACTGGGTAGTATACCACGGGACGCGCAGTCAGCAGGATTTTCACTTGTGGATATATATCGCCATTGAGAAGCATTAGACCTGCGTTGAATTTCGGCAACTCGATTTCCAACATATACAGGCCACTTAGACGACTGACCACGAATCCATGCAAGCACAGTTGTGCTATCAGTCCAATAGTAAACATTCGAAATTCTTTGAAGAAATTATTTTATCTACTAGCTTAGCTAATAAAGTGGCACCACACAATTCCATTCTGGGTATAGTTAACCGCTTTATAGAGCCCACTTTAGTTTTTGCCTGGATTAGATATACTTTTGTACCCAAATCAGAACTGGTTTTTGCATAGACTGCCGCTGCACAAGCTAGCTTAGAAGAGTCGGAAAACCCATGAATTTCAACTTTAACCTCCTTGCGCACTCCAATCCAACGCGGAATTTTAATATTTTCCAGATGTTTTAAATTATTGCGATATATTAACCATTTTTTCTCCATAGCATCGGGCAGGCGATCGTTCCAATCAATACCAAGTAACCATAGGTTTTGAAATTCTATTTTTGCGAGAATTGTGGTAGGAGATAGCCAGCCTAGAGGACCGTAAAGTTTTGCGGCATCTGATAACAAGCTTCGTTTTGTAACTACTGATGTATTATCAAAATTAATATCAAATGAAAAGCAGTCATCTGCTATGTCCCACTTCAAACCCAGAGCTTTTACTGTATTAGGTTGATTCAACTCGAATATGTTGGAAGTTTCCCTGAAGTCTACGGGAATCAAATCTAGTAGTTCTCTTGAGTTTGTTGTCCATTTACGTAGATTAAACTGACCTTTATTTAGCAAGCTACATAGCTCAGTATGCAACTGGTAAGCTTCTGCTAAACTATCCGCCCCAGAAATAACATCATCAACATAAGTATCTGTGTTGAGCACGCTACAAGCCATTGGATATTTTTCCTGTTCGTCTAGTGCTAGCTGTTGTAACACTCTAATCGAAAGAAAAGGCGCAGATGTTGTACCATAAGTGACCGTTGAGAGCCGGTAAATTAGTATCTCTTCGGATCTCATATTTCTCCAAAGAATTTGTTGAAACTTTCGTTGCTCCGGTATTACTAGTATTTGTCGAAACATTTTTTCTAAATCTGCCCTAAAACCAATTTTGAAACGTCTCCACCGATTAATGATTGTAGGCAGATCATTTTGTAATGCAGGACCAGCTGCCAGTTCGTCATTTAACGAGGGCTGAGCTGACCGCTTACAGCTACCGTCGAAAACAACCCTCAACTTGGTGGTCAAGCTGTTTTCTCTTAAAACACCATGATGGGGCAACAAGAACCCATTCCTATCCAAGTCAAGAGGATAAGTGCCTACCTTTTCCATATGACCAAGCCGTTCGTACTCTTCCATAAAGTCTGTGTAAAGCTTCCCAAAGTTCTTATTCAATTTACATTTGGCTTCAATACTTTTTAAGCGAGAAATTGCTGTATAGTCTGTTTGTGCAAAAACGGGAAGTAAGCTACTCTTGAGAAGAGATTTAAAGGGTAGAGACACCATATAACGTCCTGATGAATGACGTATAGTAGTAGCTTTGAAGTGTTCGTCACAAAGAATTTCTTCTTCTGTTAAAACCCTCTTCTCTATCAGTTCTTCCTGTTCCCAAAAGGATTGTAATTGTTTATCTAAAGAACAAACGTTTACAGTAATACTGTGATGTAAATTGTTGTCTGGAATAGGACCCGAAACTATCCACCCGAATTGTGTCAATTGCAAAAAAGGACCATTGTTAAATGTATGTTGTTGAGGTAATACGATATCTCCATAGATATCTCCTCCTAGCAAAAGATCAATTTCTCCAGGTTCTGAGAAATAAGGATCAGCTAACGAAAATTTACTTAGATCAGGTAAAAGTTTCTCATTTATAGCCATAGGTTGATATCCAGTTATTTTTGGTAAAACTAAGGCCTCACAATCGATCTTAAAATTAGTGTTGGTTCTTGAGAAAATAGTAAAATTAACATGTTTTCGTACAATCGTGGGTTGATGTCCACCAACCCCGCTAATTTCTACAAAATCCTTTGTGTAAGGTAATTTTAGAGCGTCCGCAACCTTTTTGGTGATAAAAGTAGCCTGGGCACATTGGTCAAGGAGGGCCCGCAAGACAAAGACGCCTTGATAGGTTTTTAGCACGACCCGTAATGTCGCTAAGAGAATTTGAGACCTTTTCCTGCCACTATATTTCTTGCAATTATCAACTACATGAGCAGTGACGTTCTGAAGTATTTGCGCAGACGAGGGGTGTTCACGAATCATAGCGGATTCAGTAGATGAGTTCGCAATTGAGTGGGTTGCTGAATATTCATTATGCACTGTTGTATGGTGATTCTGTTGGCAGACTTGACAGCGAGAAACTACACGACAGTTGTTACTAAAGTGGCCAGGTGTTAAGCAATTTCTACATATTCGCTTTGAATTTAAAAAATCTTTCTTTGCAGCAGATGCTAACGAAGCAAACTTGAAACATTTGAAAAGAAGATGACGCTTATTGCAGCAGGGGCAGTTGGAGTCGTTGCTTGTAGAAACAGCGTTTGCATACCGTCGAAAATTGCTTTTACCGTTATTATTTAGTGAGGATTTTGATGACAAACGAACTGCATTAGGACTTGAATCGGCCTGATCAGAAAGTGTTTCTAATGTTCGAAATGTTGCTTCTAGGAATTTGTATAAATCTCCTATTGGAGGAATTTCCGTTGACGCCTTTAGAGATTGCTCCCATTCCTTGCGTATTTGTAAGTCCAGCTTATTCACAGTCATATATATAAGCATAGCATGTTCACCTTCAGTATTTACTTCTAAGCTGTGTAGAAGCGCTATACTAGTGCGGGTTGTATCTAAAATTAACTGAATGCTTTTGGCGGAGCCATCAGAAACAGGTATCGAAAATAACTTTTTAAAAATAGTATCAACTATTTTCCTTTTATTGTGATATCTATTTTGCAATGCTGTCCAAGCTAAAGTGTAGCTAGCGTCCGTTGCTGGATATTCATTCACGATATCCAGTGGAGTTTCCTTGCAAGAGGTTTTCAAAAAACAAAATTTTTGGACATCAGACAGGCTGGGATTATTATGCACTAGTGAAATAAACATATCTTGGTATGACATCCAGGCTAAATAATCTCCACTAAAGATTGGCAAGTCAATTTTCGGTAACCGTGCCTGAACCGAAAATGTGTCATTTCTTGAATGACCAGAACCAGCAAACGTGCTGGATTGAATTCCAGGCGAACGAAGATCACCAGATTCCATGAAATCAAGCAACAGACCCTTAAGGGTAAAAAATTCCTTCTGAAACTGGTAATAAACATCTTCTTCGAAATACGGAATATTTTCTGTATTAATGGTATTTTCATGGACTATGGAACATAAATGACTATTACCTTCTTTAAATTTTGCAAAATTCGCTTCTATTTCGTCTAAAACCGATTGTGCAAATCCATGCGTTTTATTCGTTTGCAAATCATAAAGCTTAGCGGTTTTCTTCAGGTTCCGTAACAAATCTCTTTGGCTCTCGATATGTTGGTGTAATTCCGCCATTTTATTGGTTTTCCAGTCTTCAAATTTATTTTATTGAACTTCCACTAGGCACGCTTCAATTTATGCATCAATTCCCGGGTTTCGGCACCAAATTTATGTATGAGAATTTAACTTTATGTTTATTAAGTCTTAAGTATGTCTGATCGCAGCGAGGCAGTAAAGACAAGTGAAGTCAGTAAAAATATTTTAAGTATAATAATAAAATCTAAAAAGAATATGTAACAGTGCTTATAACTAATGAGAGTTTATACATTTTAAATAATACCGTAAGTAAGTATATACATATGTATGTATGCGCGTATATGAATTTGCATGTAATAGGCAATTGCATGCATAAAAAAACCAGTATTTTGTTTCAATACATTTTCTCTGAGCATAAGTAAAATACTCTCGTTTATGTCTTATGCATCGAATAAAACGGAATTCATATGTTATAATATAGTGATGTGTGAATAAATAGCAGTAGGCAATAATACTACCTTAAATTATTCATTAACAAATACAAAATATCCAAAATCCTCAGACCCACATATTACCATTTCGGTTTTATAGGCAAAAACTTATTTGGCTAATACATAATTTTTCACTACAAAAAGTTTGCTGAGTTTGTATTTCATCCCGATGGCCGAATCAAGCAGTGACAACTGGTGCGCTGGAATGGTACATGTGTCCACTATAAAATATCAAACATTTTTAGCCGCACATATTACCATTTCAGTTTTATGGTCAAAAACTTTGTTCGCACCTTTTTCACTACAAAAAGTTTGCTGGGTATGTATCTCATCCCCTAGGCCGAACCAGGAAGTGACAACTGGTGCGCTAGAATTGTACATATGTCCAATACAAAGTATCAAAAATCTTAAGACGCACATAATACAATTTTGGTTTTATAGCCAAAAACTTATTTGGCTAATATATAATTTTTCATACAAAAAGTTTGCTGGGTGTGTATTTCATCCCGACGGCCGAATTAAGCAGCGACAAATGGTGCGCTGGAATGGTACATGTGTCCACTATAAAATATCAAAAATCCTTAGACGAACATATTACCATTCAGTTTTATGGCCAAAAACTTTGTTCGCACCTTTTTCACTACGTAAATATTTCTGGGTGTGTATCCCATCCCCTAGGACGAACCAGGAAGTGACAACTGGTGCGCTAGAATTGTACATATGTCCAATATAAAATATCAAAAATCCTAAGACGCACATATTACAATTTCGGGTTTATAGCCAAAAAGTTTTCTCGCGCCTTTTATTTAAAAAAATGTGCTGAGTGTGTATCTCATCCCCTAGACCGAATCAGTAAGTGACAACTGGTGCGCTAGATTGATACATATGTCCAATACAAAATATCAAAAATCCTTAGACGCACATATTACCACTTCGGTTATATAGCCAAAAACTTATTTGGCTAATACATAGTTTTTCACTATAAAAAAGTTTGCTGGGTGTGTATTTTTTCCCGAGGACCGAACCAAGCAGTGACAACTAGTGCGCTGGAATGGTACATGTGTCAACTATAAAATATTAAAAATTCTTAGCCGCACATATTACCATTTCAGTTTTATGGCCAAAAACTTTATTCGCACCTTTTTTACTACAAAAAGTTTGCTGGGTATGTATCTCATCCCCTAGCCCGAACCAGAAAGTGACAACTGGTGCGCTAGAATTGTACATATGTCCAATACAATATATCAAAAATCCTTACACGCACAGTTTACGATTTCGGTTTTATAGCCAAAAACTTTTTTCGCGCCTATTTCACTACAAAAAGTTTGCTTGGTGTGTATCTCGTCCCCTAGGCCGAACCAGGAAGTGACAACTGGTGCGCTAGATTTAAACATATGTCCAATACAAAATATCAAAAATCTTATGACGCACATATTACAATTTCGGTTTTATAGCCAAAAACTTTTCTCGCGCCTTTTACTTTAAACAAAGATTGCTGGGTGTGTATCTCATCCCCAGGGCCCAAAGAGGAAGTGAGCACCGGTGAGCTGGAATGGTACATATGCCCTCTATAAAATATTAAAAATCCTTAGACGCAAATATTACTATTTCGGTTATATAGCCAAAAACTTATTTGGCTAATACATAGTTTTTCACTATAAAAAAGTTTGCTGGGTGTGTATTTTATCCCGAGGACCGAACCAAGCAGTGACAACTGGTGCGCTGGAATGGTACGTACTTCCAATACAAAATATCAAAAATCCTTAGACGCACATATTACCACTTCGGTTATATAGCCAAAAACTTATTTGGCTAATACATAGTTTTTCACTATAAAAAAGTTTGCTGGGTGTGTATTTTATCCCGAGGACCGAACCAAGCAGTGACAACTGGTGCGCTGGAATGGTACGTACTTCCAATACAAAATATCAAAAATCCTTAGACGCACATATTACCACTTCGGTTATATAGCCAAAAACTTATTTGGCTAATACATAGTTTTTCACTATAAAAAAGTTTGCTGGGTGTGTATTTCATCCTGAAGGCCGATTCAAGCAGTGACAACTATTGCGCTCGAATGGTACATGTCTCTACTACAAAATATCAAAAATTCTTAGCCGCTTATATTACCATTTCAGTTTTATGGCCAAAAACTTTGTTCGCAACTTTTTCACTAAAAAAAAATTTCTGGGTGTGTATCTCATCCCCTAGACTGAATCAGGCAGTGACAACTGGTGCGCTAGATTGGTACATATGTTCAATACAAAATATAAAAAATCCTTAGACGCATATATTACCACTTCGGTTATATAGCCAAAAACTTATTTGGCTAATACATAGTTTTTCACTATAAAAAAGGTTGCTGGGTGTGTATTTTATCCCGAGGACCGAACCAAGCAGTAACAACTGGTGCGCTAGATTGGTACATATGTTCAATACAAAATATAAAAAATCCTTAGACGCATATATTACCACTTCGGTTATATAGCCAAAAACTTATTTGGCTAATACATAGTTTTTCACTATAAAAAAGGTTGCTGGGTGTGTATTTTATCCCGAGGACCGAACCAAGCAGTGACAACTGGTGCACTGAAATGGTAATGTGTCCAATACAAAATATCAAAAATCCTTAGACGCACATATTACCACTTCGGTTATATAGCCAAAAACTTATTTGGTTAATACATAGATTTTCACTGTCTAAAAGGTTGCTGGGTGTGTATTTTATCCCCAGAACCGAACCAAGCAGTGACAACTGGTGCGCTGGAATGGTACATGTGTCTACTATAAAATATCAAAAATCCTAAGACGAACATATAACCATTTCAGTTTTATGGCCCAAATTTTTTTTCGAACCTTTTTCACTACAAAAAATTTGTTGGGTGTGTATCTTATCCCCTAGGCTGAACCAGGAAGTGACATCTGGTGCGCTAGAATTGTACATATGTTCAATAAAAAATATCAAAAATCCTAAGACGCACATATAACAATTTCGGTATTACAGCCAAAAACTTTTTTCGCGCCAATTACTTTAAAAAAAGTTTGCTGGGTGTGTATCTCATCCCCTAGGCCGAACCAGGAAGTGACAACTAGTGCGCTGAAATGGAACATGTGTCTGCTATAAAATATCAATAATCTTCAGACGAACATATTACCATTTCAGTTTTATGGCCAAAAACTTTTTTCGCGCTTTTTTACTACAAAAAGTTTGCTGGGTGTGTATATCATCCCCTAGGCCGAAACAGGAAGTGACAACTGGTGCGCTAGAATGGTATATATGTTCAATACAAGATATCAAAAATCCGAAGACGCACATATTATAATTTCGGTTTTATAGCCACAAACTTTTTCGCGCCTTTTACTTTAAAAAAAGTTTGCTGGGTGTGTATCTCATCCCCAGGGCCGAACCAGGAAGTGACAACTAGTGCGCTGGATTGGTACATGTGTTTACTTTAAAATATCAAAAATTCTTAGCTGCACATATTACCATTTCAGTTTTATGGCCAAAAACTTTATTCGTACTCTTTTTACTACAAAAAGTTTGCTGGGTGTGTATCTCATCCCCTAGGCCGAAACAGGAAGTGACAACTGGTGCGCTAGAATGGTATATATGTTCAATACAAGATATCAAAAATCCTTAGACGCACATATTACGACTTCGGTTATATAGCCAAAAACTTATTTGGCTAATACATAGTTTTTCACTATAAAAAAGTTTGCTGGGTGTGTATTTTATCCCGAGGACCGAACCAAGCAGTGACAACTGGTGCGCTGGAACGGTACATGTGTCCACTATGAAATATCAAAAATCCTTAGACGCTTATATTTCCATTTCAGTTTTATAGCCAAAAACTTTTTTCGCGCCTTTTTCACAAAAAAAAGTTTGCTGGGTGTGTATCTCGACCCCATTGACGAACCAGGAAGTGGCAAATTGTATGCTGGAATGGTACATGTGTTTACTTTAAAATATCAAAAATTCTTAGCTGGACATATTACCATTTCAGTTTTATGGCCAAAAACTTTGTTCGTGCCTTTTTCACTACAAAAAATTTGCTGGGTGTGTATCTCATCCCCCCCGCCGAACCAGGAAGTGACAACTAGTGCGCTGAAATGGTACATGTGTCCGCTATAAAATATCAAGAATCCTTAGACGAACATATTACCATTTCAGTTTTATGGCTAAAAACTTTGTTCGCACCTTTTACTTTTAAAAAAGTTTGCTGGGTGTGTATCTCATCCCCAGGGCCGAACCAGGAAGTGACCACCGGTGCGCTGGATTGGTACGCGTGTCCACTATAAAATAACGCACATATTACCATTTCAGTTTTATGGCCAAAAACTTTGTTCGCACCTTTTTCACTACATAAAGTTTGCTGGATGTGTATTTCATCCCGATGGCCGAATCAAGCAGTGACAACTGGTGCGCTAGAATTGTACATATGTTCAATAAAAAATATCAAAAATCCTAAGACGCACATATAACAATTTCGGTATTACAGCCAAAAACTTTTTTCGCGCCAATTACTTTAAAAAAAGTTTGCTGGGTGTGTATCTCATCCCCTAGGCCGAACCAGGAAGTGACACTAAGTGCGCTGAAATGGAACATGTGTCTGCTATAAAATTTCAAATATCTTCAGACGAACATATTACCATTTCAGATTAATGGCCAAAAACTTTTTTCGTGCCTTTTTCACTACAAAAAATTTGCTGGGTGTGTATCTCATCCCCCCCGCCGAACCAGGAAGTGACAACTAGTGCGCTGAAATGGTACATGTGTCCGCTATAAAATATCAAGAATCCTTAGACGAACATATTACCATTTCAGTTTTATGGCCAAAAACTTTGTTCGCACCTTTTAATTTTAAAAAAGTTTGCTCGGTGTGTATCTCATCCGCAGGGCCGAACCAGGAAGTGACCACCGGTGCGCTGGATTGGTACGCGTGTCCAATATAAAATAACGCACATATTACCATTTCAGTTTTATGGCCAAAAACTTTGTTCGCACCTTTTTCACTACATAAAGTTTGCTGTATGTGTATTTCATCCCGATGGCCGAATCAAGCAGTGACAACTGGTGCGCTAGAATTGTACATATGTTCAATAAAAAATATCAAAAATCCTAAGACGCACATATAACAATTTCGGTATTACAGCCAAAAACTTTTTTCGCGCCAATTACTTTAAAAAAAGTTTGCTGGGTGTGTATCTCATCCCCTAGGCCGAAACAGGAAGTGACAACTGGTGCGCTAGAATGGTTCATATGTTCAATACAAAATATCCAAAAACCTTAGACGCACATATTACCACTTCGGTTATATAGCCAAAAACTTATTTGGCTAATAAATAGTTTTTCACTATAAAAAAGTTTGCTGGGTGTGTATTTTATCCCGAGGACCGAACCAAGCAGTGACAACTGGTGCACTGGAATGGTAATGTGTCCACTAAAAAATATCAAAAATCCTTGGACGAACATATTACCATTTCAGTTTTATGGCCAAAAACTTTGTTCGCACCTTTTTACTACAAAAAGTTTGTGGGGTGTATATCTCATCCCCTAGGGTGAACCAGGAAGTGACAACTGGCACGGTAGAATGGTACGTATGTCCAATACAAAATATCAAAAATCCTCACACGCACATATTACGATTTCGGTTTTAAAACCAAAAACTTATTTGGCTAATACATAATTTTTCACTACAAAAAGTTTGCTGGGTGTGTATTTTATCCCGAGGACCGAACCAAGCAGTGACAACTGGTGCGCTGGAATGGTAATGCGTCCACTATAAAATATCAAAAATTCTTGGACGAACATATTACCATTTCAGTTTTACGGCCAAAAACTTTGTTCGCACCTTTTTGACTACATAAAGTTTGCTGGGTGTGTATTTTATCCCGAGGGCCGAACTAAGCAGTGACAACTGGTGTCCTGGAATGGTACGTGTGTCCACTATAAAATATCAAAATTCCTTAGACGCACATAATACCATTTCGGTTTTATAGCTAAAAACTTTTTCGCGCTTTTTTTTCTAAAAAAAAGTTTGCTGGGTGTGTATCTCATCCCCAGGGCCGAACCAGGAAATGACAACTGGTGCGCTGGAATGGTAATGTGTCCACTATAAAATATCAAAAATTCTTGGACGAACATATTACCATTTCAGTTTTATGGCCAAAAACTTTGTTCGCACCTTTTTCACTACATAAAGTTTGCTGAGTGTGTATCTCATCCCCTAGGCCGAACCAGGAAGTGACAACTGGTGCGCTAGGTTTGTACATATGTCCAATACAAAATATCAAAAGTCCTTAGACGCACATATTACGATTTCGGTTTTATAGCCAAAAACTTATTTGGCTAATACATAGTTTTTCACTGTAAAAAAGGTTGCTGGGTGTGTATTTTATCCCGAGGACCAAACCAAGCAGTGACAACTGGTGCGCTGGAATGGTAATGCGTCCACTATAAAATATCAAAAATTCTTGGACGAACATATTACCATTTCACTTTTATGGCCAAAAACTTTGTTCGCGACTTTTCTTCTAAAAAGTTTGCTGGGTGTGTATCTCCTCCCCAGGGCCGAACCAGGAAGTGACAACTGGTGCGCTGGAATGGTACATGTGTCCACTATAATATATTAAAAACCCTTAGACGAACATATTACCATTTCAGTTTTATGGAAAAAAACTTTGTTCGCACCTTTTTCACTACAAAAAATTTTCTGGGTGTGTATCTCCTCCCCAGGGCCGAACCAGGAAGTGACAACTGGTGCGCTGGAATGGTACATGTGTCCATTATAAAATATCAAAAATCCTTAGACGAACATATTACCATTTCAGTTTTATGGCCAAAAACTTTGTTCGCACCTTTTTACTACAAAAAGTTTGTGGGGTGTATATCTCATCCCCTAGGGTGAACCAGGAAATGACAACTGGTGCGCTAGAATGGTAAGTATGTCCAATACAAAATATCAAAAATCCTTAGACGCACATATTAAGATTTCGGTTTTATAGCCAAAAACTTATTTGGCTAATACATAGTTTTTCACTGTAAAAAAGGTTGCTGGGTATGTATTTTATCCCGAGGACCAAACCAAGCAGTGACAACTGGTGCGCTGGAATGGTAATGCGTCCACTATAAAATATCAAAAATTCTTGGACGAACATATTACCATTTCACTTTTATTGCCAAAAACTTTGTTCGCGACTTTTCTTCTAAAAAGTTTGCTGGGTGTGTATCTCCTCCCCAGGGCCGAACCAGGAAGTGACAACTGGTGCGCTGGAATGGTACATGTGTCCACTATAATATATTAAAAACCCTTAGACGAACATATTACCATTTCAGTTTTATGGAAAAAAACTTTGTTCGCACCTTTTTGACTACATAAAGTTTGCTGGGTGTGTATCTAATCCCCTAGGCCGAACCAGGAAGTGACAAATGGTGCGCTGAAATGGTACATGTGTCCGCTATAAAATATCAAAAATCCTTAGACAAACATATTACCATTTCAGTTTTATGGCCAAAAACTTTGTTCGCACCTTTTTGACTACATAAAGTTTGCTGGGTGTGTATTTTATCCCGAGGGCCGAACTAAGCAGTGACAACTGGTGTCCTGGAATGGTACGTGTGTCCACTATAAAATATCAAAATTCCTTAGACGCACATAATACCATTTCGGTTTTATAGCTAAAAACTTTTTTCGCCCTTTTTTTTCTAAAAAAAAGTTTGCTGGGTGTGTATCTCATCCCCAGGGCTGAACCAGGAAATGACAATTGGTGCGCTAGAATGGTAATGCGTCCACTATAAAATATCAAAAATTCTTGGACGAACATATTACCATTTCAGTTTTATGGCCAAAAACTTTGTTCGCACCTTTTTCACTACATAAAGTTTGCTGAGTGTGTATCTCATCCCCTAGGCCGAATCAGGAAGTGACAACTGGTGCGCTAGATTGGTACATATGTTCAATAAAAAATATCAAAAATCCTAAGACGCACATATAACAATTTCGGTATTACAGCCAAAAACTTATTTGGCTAATACATAGTTTTTCACTGTAAAAAAGGTTGCTGGGTGTGTATTTTATCCCGAGGACCAAACCAAGCAGTGACAACTGGTGCGCTGGAATGGTAATGCGTCCACTATAAAATATCAAAATTCCTTAGACGCACATATTACCATTTCACTTTTATGGCCAAAAACTTTGTTCGCGACTTTTCTTCTAAAAAGTTTGCTGGGTGTGTATCTCCTCCCCAGGGCCGAACCAGGAAGTGACAACTGGTGCGCTGGAATGGTACATGTGTCCACTATAAAATATTAAAAATCTTTAGGCGACCATATTACCATTTCAGTTTTATGGAAAAAAACTTTGTTTGCACCTTTTTCACTACAAAAAATTTTCTGGGTGTGTATCTCATCCCCTAGACCGAATCAGGAAGTGACAACTGGTGCGCTAGATTTGTACATATGTCCAATACAAAATATCAAAAATCCTTAGACGCACATATTACGATTTCGGTTTATAGCCAAAAACTTATTTGGCTAATACATAGTTTTTCGCTGTAAAAAAGGTTGCTGGGTGTGTATTTTATCCCCAGAACCGAACCAAGCAGTGACAACTGGTGCGCTGGAATTGTACATGTGTCCACTATAAAATATCAAAAATCCTTAGACGAACATATTACCATTTCAGTTTTATGGCCAAAAACTTTGTTCGCGACTTTTCTTCTAAAATGTTTGCTGTGTGTGTATCTCCTCCCCAGGGCCGAACCAGGAAGTGACAACTGGTGCGCTGGAATGGTACATATGTCCACTATAAAATATCAAGAATCCTTAGACGACCATATTACCATTTCAGTTTTATGGCCAAAAACTTTATTCGCACCTTTTTACTACAAAAAGTTTGTGGGGTGTATATCTCATCCCCTAGGGTGAACCAGGAAATGGCAACTGGTGCGCTAGAATGGTACGTATGTCCAATACAAAATATCAAAAATCCTTACACGCACATATTATGATTTTGGTTTTATAGCCAAAAACTTATTTGGCTAATACATAGTTTTTCACTGTAAAAAAGGTTGCTGGGTGTGTATTTTATCCCCAGGACCGAACCAAGCAGTGACAACTGGTGCGCAGGAATGGTACATGTGTCCACTATAAAATATCAAAAATTCTTGGACGAACATATTACCATTTCAGTTTTATGGCCAAAAACTTTGTTCGCGACTTTTCTTCTAAAAAGTTTGCTGGGTGTGTATCTCCTCCCCAGGGCCGAACCAGGAAGTGACAACTGGTGCGCAGGAATGGTACATGTGTCCACTATAAAATATCAAAAATCCTTAGACGAACATATTACCATTTCAGTTTTATGGCCAAAAACTTTGTTCGCACCTTTTTCACTACAAAAAATTTTCTGGGTGTGTATCTCATCCCCTAGACCGAATCAGTAAGTGGCAACTGGTGCGCTAGATTTGTACATATGTCCAATACAAAATATCAAAAATCCTAAAACGCACATATTATCACTTCGGTTATATAGCCAAAAACTTATTTGGCTAATACATAGTTTTTCACTGTAAAAAAGGTTGCTGGGTGTGTAGTTTATCCCCAGGACCGAACCAAGCAGTGACAACTGGTGCGCAGGAATGGTACATTTGTCCACTATAAAATATCAAAAATACTTAGACCAACATATTACCATTTCAGTTTTATGGCCAAAAACTTTGTTCGCACCTTTTTCACTACAAAAAATTTTCTGGGTGTGTATCTCATCCCCTAGACCGAATCAGGAAGTGGCAACTTGTGCGCTAGATTTGTACATATGTCCAATACAAAATATCAAAAATCCTAAAACGCACATATTATCACTTCGGTTATATAGCCGAAAACTTATTTGGCTAATACATAGTTTTTCACTGTAAAAAAGGTTGCTGGGTGTGTATTTTATCCCCAGGACCGAACCAGGAAGTGACAACTGGTGCGCAGGAATGGTACATGTGTCCACTATAAAATATCAAAAAACTTAGACCAACATATTACCATTTCAGTTTAATGGCCAAATCCCCATTGCAGAACCAGGAAGTGACAACTGGTGCGCTGGAATGGTACATGTGTCAACAATAAAATATCAAAAATTCTTAGACGAACATATTACCATTTCAGTTTTATGGCCAAAAACTTTGTTCGTACCTTTTACTTTAAAAAAAGTTTACTGGGTGTGTATCTCATCCCCAGGGCCGAACCAGGAAGTGACTAGCTGTGCGCTGGAATGGTACATGTGTCCACTATAAAATAACGCACATATTACCATTTCAGTTTAAGGGCCAAAAACTTTTTTCGTGCCTTTTTCACTACAAAAAATTTTCTGGGTTTGTATTTTTTCCCACGGCCGAACCAGGAAGTGACAACTGGTGCGCTGGAATGGCACATGTGACCACTATAAAATATAAAAAATTTTTAGACGAACCTATTACCATTTCAGTTTTATAGCCAAACATTTTTTTCGCGCCTTTTTTACTTCAAAAAGTTTGCTAGGTGTGTATTTCGTCCCCAAGGACGAACCAGTAAGTCAGTCAGTAAGTTTTTTTTTTTTTTTTTATTTTTTTTTTTGTACATATGATTATTTATTGTATCTTCATAAATGAACTAACAATAAGTATACAAATCTTAATACTAAAACAAATTTCTACTTGAGCCCAGCCAGTGCCAAACTTCAAGATTTTATTAATACGGGTTCAATTTCGGAAAAGTTATCTGTCTTGCGATCGGATGATTGCAAGAGTATCCCTTCTCGTCAGTCGAGTATGGCCTCCAAAGCTAAGTATGTTACGCGCAAGAGGGTTCGGATGAACTTCAAGTTTCTTGATATACCCAGTCACGTACCTTGCAAACTCAGTTTTCACCAGAGGTACCCTTAGATCCTCGTGAATTCGGGAGTTTTTTACATACCATGGAGCATACCATGTTATCCTACGGAGAATTTTATTTTGTTGCCTCTGAATTCTTTCAATGTTTGATGGCGAGGCAGTACCCGATAGCTGAATTCCATAGCACCAAATTGGTTTTAGAATCGCTTTATACAGCAGAAGTTTGCAGTCTAGTTTTAAAGTAGAGTTTCTGCCCATGAGCCAATGTAACTGCGCTGCTTTAAGTTTCATCTGAGTCATTTTCGCATTAATATGGGAACTAAATGTTAGTGTACGGTCGAGGTGAATACCGAGGTATTTGACATCTCTATGTTGCGGATTTGTTTGGTTGTTAATTTTTATGGGCGTGCATGAAGCTAATTGATGATTTTCGTGGACACTGAGGAATGCTGTATCATCCGCAAAAGTTGAAGTATGAATTTGGAAGCATGTTGGCATATCAGAGGCGTAAATCAAATAGAGAGTAGGACCCAGGATGCTGCCGTGAGGAACACCTGCATTGATTGGTTGAGGGGAACTTGAGAAGTCACCTTCTCTAATGATGAATTTTCGGCCGTATAAGTAGCTTTTCAAAAGTTCATGGGTGTTCGAAGGCAAGTTTAGCCTTATTTTGTGCATTAAACCATCATGCCACACTTTGTCAAAAGCTTGGGAAACGTCAATGAAAAGAGCTGAGCAATATTTTTTGTCTTCGAAGGACGTCCTTATGGCATTCACTAACCTGTGTGTTTGCTCAATGGTGCTATGCTTAGCCCTGAAACCGATTTGTTAATTTGGGATACATCCTACATCATTTAATATGGGAGTTAACTTCATCATTAGCAACTTTTCGAATAACTTTGAAATTGTTGGCAAAAGGCTTATTGTCCTATAGGATTCAACTCTAGTGGGGTCCTTCCCGGGCTTAGGTATCATGGTGATCATAGACACTTTCCACTCTGCCGGATAATATTCAAGACGTAAAATAGCATTAAAAATAAAAAGCACAATTCTTCTAGCTAGCTACTACGGAAAAAGTTCTTAGCCATAAAACTCTGAAATGATACAAACTCTTTGACGAAATATGTCAAGTAGCATCTTTAGCCCAGCGTGCAAATGAAAGCGATGTACGAATATGTGTTCAATCTAGAGCCAAACGAAGCGGTGATTTTTCGGAAGTAAAGGCGGTTAACAAGCACCAAACGGGATGGGGGCCTTGGATAATCAGCAACCAACATGAATTATATTAAAAATATTGTTATCAATTTTCATTTGGTGGATAAAAGGAGATAGTTTCTACATATATGGTTGAACGAAGTTGTTGGCTATTTCTTTAGCAAAAGTATAGTGTTGTATGTGGGACATAATTTTCCAAAATGTATTGTCTATTTCATCGGGTAGGATGTGAACACTATATTTAACCCTTAGCGAAGAAGAATACCTATTAATAATTTGTTCTATAATAGATTCTTGCATATTTGTGCTGCACTTGAAGGCAACTGCTTTTCTTTGTTTAAGAATTTCTGGTGTTTCCAGCTGGTACGCCATTTTCAGGTCCAAAAAACCAAATTTAAGGTAGACCTTCGGCCGTACAACCACGAAATACAATGTCAGCAGGGATATTTTTTGAAGGTACATGTCGCCAAGTTACGTCTCTAGTATTTTCTTGTAGATCTGAAACTCTATTTGGAAAAAAACAGTTTAGTGTCGATGAATGCAATTGTAGCAACTGTAGAACGATCTTTCAATCTGTCCAAAAGAAGACTGAAGAAACAAACTTAGAAATCTTCTTCTTGATTTTGTACCAAGTTTTGCAATGTAAAACTGCTGCGCACAGTTCAAGACGAGGAATCTTTACCTCCTTGATTGGACCTACTTTGGATTTGGCAATGAGCAGAGTATCATCAACCGAAGACTTCAATACTAAATTACAAATTACTGGCACCGGAGTTGGTCGAGAACAAAATTTTCCACCAACGATCTATCCGAAAACCCTTTTCCAACGAAATTCGTCTATCGAGTAACATATCAAGTAATGTCTCTGCGCTTAACAACAAATCAATTTGCTGTGGTTTGAAGAACGACGGATCTCTTAGTTCTATTGATTCGGGAAGTGGAAACTTCGATATATCTATTAATTCAATTGTAGAACCGAAATCGATTTAGTAACAGCAAATTTTGGTGAAAATTCTTGAGACTGGCTCTCGAAATTTTAAACTGGCAAAAACGAAAAATTTAATTTTTGTATGCAATTCGCTTATTCCGGTAACATCTTAACAGGTGGGTTGAAATTTAAGCCTCAATTGCTTAGCAACCTTTTCTGTAATAAAATAAATCTCTGAACAGGAATCCAAAATCTTACGGTTGAAGTGACCCTCAACTGTTCTTTATTAGAACTACTAAATGTTCAACAAAGTATGTTTAGCAGATTGACAAAACCCGGAGGCAGTTTATGCAGTGACCACTACCTTTTATAAACTTAAAGCGTTCTGAAACCAAAAGCAACGAAAACGATGAACAGCTTGCGAGTTAATGATCAGTTAAAGATGGACTTGGTGTTGACAAATGTGTTTGTATAACGATTGGGATTTTTTTTTGGTTTTGAACCAGTAGCACTATTATGTTTGGTTTCACGTTTCGTAATGTGACTTTCCAGGAATTCACACCGATGTCTTAAAATTTCATAGCAATTTTCCTAAGAAGGCAACGATTTAAAATGAGTTTTTTCACCCTAGCACTGTCGAGAAACATCATCGAGCTTCGAAAGTACCAGGTGAATAATAATCGAGTTCAGGTTATCCATTGCCGAACCATGCGATAAAAGTGAGCCGCGAATTACTGATACCGTATCAATTATGTGACGTAACGATCTACTATACCCCTTTGACATGTCGGCAACATTAAAGAGTGCTGTAATGTGTTACAAAAATATTAGCACTTTGTTGTCAAGCTTCTCCAGTGGAGTTGTATTATTGTTTTAATTCAAAACATAATTTTTTTAAAACATAAATTTTTTCAAGGTCACCTCTAGCGGCATCTGAAGGATGTCCCCTTTCGATTTGTGACTGAATATGGCAAATCTGATTGAAATAGCATTCCAAAATTTTCTAATATTCTTGAATCGGCTTTATCTCCATCCGTATCAATTTTCTTTTGTATGCCAGATATGTTCCGCTTCGTTGTGGCTCTTTATTGTTTTAATTTATTGTTATTCTTACTGGTGCTCCAGAGCTGGCTGAATCATCATTATTTGCCATGATTTTTTTCTTTACAAAAGATGAGCAACAATGAACAAAAGATTAATGAAATTGCTCCACGAACGATGTATCAAATACGCACAGTTATTAAATATTCTAGCAGCGTTCAAAGTTACTTCCAAGAAGTTTTCGAACGAAAATGCGCGTTTCTAGACGAATAGATTATATTAAATAAATATGTAATAGATAAATGTTGCGGCTCTACGAGCCTAAGCTTCTTGCCACTAACTTAAAAATAAATTTAATATTATTTTAAAGGAACTTTAAAACCACTGTCCTGTCACGGTCGCCAAAATGTTATGTGAAAACAAATGTTTACTTTAATTCTCTAAATTAAACTTTATTTCTCAAGGGTTCAAGCAACAATGAAACTTATAGTTTGTGCAAAGTTGCATAGTGATGACACCTTAATTAGAGATGGGACGGTGGACAAAATGATCTTCTCCAACATCGTTCATTCCTGTTTTCTTCCTAAAACTACTGTTAATAGAAGTTATTGGCCTTATTCTGGATTTTAATATTTGAATTTGTATTGCACCATTCCGGGCGGCATGCATATTTTCCATATTTAACTCTAGATCTTTTTGGGATTTACCATTTGAAGTACAGTTACAGTTTGGTTCATGATTTCTATAGTTCTTATTTTTACGTTAGCAAACCCTGTTTCGTTAGTTATTGCGGTTGGAAATAGCAGGCTCTGAGTTGTAAAGACTTGAATCATGATGGTCATCAGAATCTGTAAATTTGAATGGGCGTTTAATATTATTAAAGTGAACATTATTTAGGTTCCTTTTTATAAATTTTGGGTTCTTCTTTGTGTCGGACCTTTTTGCAATGTCTTATGAATCCTTCAGGTCAATATTCGATGTAATTTTCGAGGTTTGTATTTTGTTTGTTTAATATTCATGTTTTCAGTTCAATTTTTTTAATGTGGAATGAAATGAATTATTATATAATTTTATAGCTTTAGCCATTTGCTTTATTATTTGAACTTTATCTTTCAGCTTTAACACTCTAATTTTTTGGGTTTCTATCATATTTTGCTGATGAGCAAAACAGTTGTTTATTATTTTATGGAGTTTTATTTTTAATCCTGAGTTTTCTCTATGTTTCATTCTCCCATAAGTTGGAAGTATACCTGAGTAACGATATTTCTTTTTAATTCATCTTGATCTATTATATCTCTCCCAAAATAAGAACATTGTATAAGTTTTACATCGGGCAGAATTTGCAATAAGTTATTTATATATAAGAGTATATTGCGTACGCTTTGAAGAGTCAAGTCTGATCTGTCCAAATATATTCTTATATTACCCAAAGACTTGTGCTATTTCGGAGTCCGTGTTGTGTTTCGAATCTGTTAGTAACTGTATGCAGTACCCGAATATTTTCGTCAAACTCTGATTACGAGGTATTTTCATTTAACGACTCATCTTCCGGATTAATACTTTCGATATACATACTTCACTGTCAGTATTCGCATTTATGTGACTTAAAAAGTTAGCAATATGATTTTCTTTACTCTTGCTACATTCGATTTTGGCATTTTTTATTTATTTTTTATCCATTACCCCTCTTGGGAGCATATGGCTTCGACCTGACACGATTCGCCGCTGCTGTTTTTGCGTCTTCCCATGTCTGGTTATTCAGCCTTAGTTCTTGCAGGATAGTGCGTCTCCAGGTGTTTCTTGGACGTCCACGGTTTCTTGAGCCCTGAGGATTCCACTCTAGCGCCATTCTTGTAATACTGTCGAGCTTTCTTCTCAATGTATGGCCGATCCACCCCTTTTTTTCTTTTTGATCCGCTACTGTATGGGCTCCTCCTCCGTAAGGGTCCAGAGATCTGCGTTGCTGATGGTATTAGGCCAGAATATTCTACATATGATTCTTAGGCATTTGTTGATGAATACCTGAAGTTTTTGTGTGATGGTGTTAGATACTAGCCAAGTTTCGCTACTATATAGCAATGTTGGCTTTACACAAGCGTTGAATATTCTTAGCTTGGCACGCCTAGATATGAATGAGCTTCTCCATATGGAATGCAGGCGCCCGCTCTCGCTCTGTTGAGTCTGTTATCTATGTCTGTTTCTGCGCTGCCGTTTGTTGCCATAGTACTACCCAGATAGCAGAAGCTATCGACGTAATCGACTGGTTGGCCTTGTAGCATGATGTTTTCTGTGCTCGTGTTGTTAATTCTCATGGCTTTGGTTTTCGTTATATTTATCTCAAGTCCAACATTGCGAGCCAATCTTTCTAGGTGTTCGAGTTTTGACTGCTTGTTGGAGACCTCACACGAGAGTATACAAATATCATCTGCATAATCCAAATCCTCGAGTTGGCGTGAGAGACTCCACGTGATTCCTCTTCTCTCTAAACAGACTTGGCTCATTATGTCATCCAACACGATGGTGAATAATAGAGGTTCAAGTGGGCATCCTTGCTTGACTCCAGCGTTTGTTTAAAATGGTTGGCTGATGTTGCGATACGTTTGATGGTGTCGAAGGCTTTCTTGAAATCGACACACAGTATATACAGGGCAGTACGCCATTCCAAAGATTGTTCAATAATAATGCGTAAGGTGTTAGTCTGATCTACGCAGCTTCTGTTTGGCCAGAAATTGATCTTGCATTTTTTCTCTAAGCCTTCCCTGTGTTATTCTTGCTAGAGCTTTGTATATTGTATTAAGCAGAGTTCTTCCTCTCCAGTTGTTGCAGTCTTTCAAGTCGCCTTTCTTTGGTAGCTTTACAATGATACCTTTCTTCCAAGTTACAGGCAGCCTTTCCTCCCCCCAGACTGTTCTGATGTGGGGCCGTAGAAGTCTCGCCGTGGTTTCGATGTCAACCTGCAGAATTTTTGCGGGTATGCCATCCTCGCCTGCTGCTTTATTACTTCTTAGTTGTTTAATGGCGTGTTGTATCTCGTTTAGGGTGGGAGGGTTGCACGCAATTCTAAGGTTGTTTGTTTGTGCATGGCCGTTGTTATTTGTTTCGAAGTCTTCAGTGTCATCTGTGGCGACGTTACTGATTTCTTCGATTTGTTCTCTCCACCTTAGCGCCTGTGCTTCATTGCTTGTTAATAATGCGCCATTACGATCAGAAACTGCTTGGCTACTGTTACATTTTCGATTAGTCAGGCAGTCAGTAGTCTGATGTAGTTTTCAACGTTATTTTGACTGGCTGCTTCTTCTGCTGTACTTGCTAGCCGTTCCAGGAACTTCCGTTTATCTTTTCTTGCAGCTTTCTTTACTCGATTTGCCAGCTGTTGGTATTGCTGTTTTAAAGTTTCTGTATTATTGTTTGTCAGCTGCAATTTGAGCTCCCTTCTCTGAGAAATCAGGTTCCAAGTGTCGTCTGATATTCATGTTTTCCGCTGTGGCCGCACTATTCCCAATGATTCTTCAGAAGATTGATTGTATACTGCAACAATATCTTCCCATGAGTGTTGTTCGTTTATTGGCAGCCTTTCGCGAATTGCCATTGCTAACGCATTACTGCTTGAGGTGTTTTGTAGTTGTTGTATGTGAAGCCGCTTTCGCCTTCTGTGTCCGGTATTTCTTCTTTGACATTTTAGTTTTATCTTGATTTCGCTTGTGATAAGCTCATGATCACTTGCAATGTCAGCACCTCTTCTTTTCCTGCCATCTATTAAAGAGCTTCTCCATCTTCTGCTCACGCATATATGATCTATCTGATTGCATGTATTACCGCTCGGAGATGTCCACGTATATTTGTGTATCTCCTTGTGCGGAAAGATAGAGCCACCTATGACGAGTTGGAATGTCTGGCACAGTTCTATTAGGCAGTCGCCATTGCTGTTCCTTACTTCACATCCATGCGTTCCAACGGTAGAGCGAATGTTGGTGTTATCGCTTCCTATTTTCGCGTTAAAATCACCCATGAGTATAACGATATCTCCTTTTCTAGTCTCATTAAGCGTTGATGTTACTTGCGCGTAGAATTCATCTTTCTCAGTGTCTTCTGCGTTTCTGTTGGGGCATAGCACTGTATAATGGTGACGTGTCTTATTTTGCTCTTGAAGTGAGCCATGATTACCCGCTCAGTTATGGGTTTCCATGTTTGGAGGGAGTTTCTGATTTTCTTAGATATTATAAACCCTACTCCACTTTCGGTGCCACTTTCTTTTCCGCTGTAGAGCACAGTATTGCCATTTCCAGTGATAAGCTCTCCGTTGCTATTCCATCTCATTTCGCTTATACCTAAAACTTCGATATTGTATGATTTTATTTGTTGTTCTAGTTGTGCAAGCCTTGATGCTTCACGAAGAGTTCGTACATTCCATTGCGCGATGCGCGTCCTTTTTCGTGTGCTGAAGGTCGTTGCCATAAAATCCAATCTCTTATTTTGCTCTGTGTTCATTTCGTTAATCAGTTGTATTCAAGCTAAGCAGATGATTAGTCCACTGTAGCCGGTTTCAGGACGATGGGGCTGCCATCTTTCGTTGCCTAGAAAACACGCCCTCTGGAAGGTGTTTTCTGCATCGTTGGGTTATAAACAGCCACCCCTAACAAGAGGGACAGACGCCGATAGCCTCTTGCTCCGAGGTAGACGCTACCAGGATTCACATGGGGTCCGCGGGGTCATTAAGCCCGTCATTCCTTGCCTTGGAATGACCCTGCGATTTTGGCATATAGTCCTTTAAATGGACGAACCATCTTTGAAGCCTTAGGATTTTGTCTTTTCCATTGTTTTTGGCTTGCAACTATTTAAGTGGTTGCTGATCCGTATTTAGATATTAAGTATTCTTGAAGCGTAACATAAGGCATGTCCCCTCGTGTTAACACTGCTCCCAATGCAACGTTTCTGGCACCAGTTATTAATTTAAAACTTTTATTGAAATTTGGAAACCCTAAAATTGTATGATTTACTAGAATATCTTTCAATTTTTCAAAGGCTGCTAAAAAATTTGGGTCGTTAACATTTACTTTTGTATTTTACTTTAAATATTTTGTGATTGGGTATACAATCCTTGCATAATCTTTGATGAATTTTCTATAGAAACCTGTCATTCCTATAAATTATTTGATACTTTTTTGAGTATCTGGAAGTTTAAGATTTTGCATAACTTCCATTTTTTTTGGGTTAGGTTGTAGTCCGCCTTATGTTAAAATATAAACAAAATTTGTAGACTTGTATTTTAAGTTTGGCTTCTCGTAGTCGCCGCAAAATTGCTTTAAGTTAATAAAATATATATAATATAAATAAATGGACTGGTCAAGCTGACATACTGCCTCCTCGTGGCGCCCCTGGATAGCCCCTACAGCACCCGCTTAGAGGTGAACCAAAGTGTGCAGCGAATCCCCTCTGTCCAGGGGTCTAAACCAGGACCCGGTCCTCCAGGTTTCGGGGGTTGTGCGTGGGGGTAACTTCCCTACCGTGTAAAAACACACTAGTTTCGATGCAACAACAAAGAATAAAAATGGATGACTTTATTGCTGACGACCAGGAACAACGAAATAAGGATAACGATTTTCGGTTCTGCACGTGGAATGTCAGGTCCCTGAACAGACCACGTGCAGCCGGTGAACTTGCGGAGGCCCTGGAAGCCTATAAGGCTGACATCACCGCCATCCAGGAAGTGCGATGGGATGGGCCGGGCAAAAAGAAAGTGAGAAACTGCGACATCTACTACGGTGATTGCTACAAAGAGCGGCGACAGCACCTGTTTGGATGCGGGTTTGTTGTTCGAGGCAGACTTAGGCAAAAAGTCTTAAGCTTTAAATCCGTGAGCGAACGCCTCATTACAATCCGCATCAAGGCTAGGCTCGGCAACATTAGCCTAATCTGCGCCAACGACCCTACGGAGGATAAAGATGACGACAGCAAGGATGACTTTTATAATCTCCTAGAAAGAACATACGATCTATGCCCCAGCTACGACACCAAGATCGTCCTAGGAGATTTCAACGCAAAGCTGGGCAAGGAAGACATCTTTGCTAGAGTCATCGGGAAACACAGCCTGCATGACGACACATCTGATAACGGACTCAGGCTGCTAGATTTTGTGACGGGGCGCAATCTCACTGTAGCAAGCACGCGATTCCCTCACCTCAACATTCACAAAGGGACCTAGCGGTCCCCTGATCAATTAACCGTCAACCAAATTGATCACATTGCGATGGACGGCAGACACTCCTCCAGTATTCTTGATGTCCGAACATTCCGAGGAGCCAACATTGACTCTGATCACTTCCTTGTTGTAGCCAAGGTAAGATCACGGATATCAGTAGCAAACCGGAGTAGAGCACGACCACAACAGTTTGACGTCGCAAAGCTACAATCGCAATCAACCGCTGGGAAATTTGCCGATCTAGTCTCCCTTAAGCTCTCAGAGAGTCCAGCCCTGCCAGGCGAAACAACCGATGAGGAATGGAACCGTTGGCAAAACGCCATCAGAAATTCTGCCTCTGATGTATTGGGTTTTAAAATGCCACCCGGAAAAACCCATGGTTTGACGACGAGTGCAGGCAGGCACATTCAGCGAAGCTAGCAGCGTATAAGGCGACGTTGGAGAGAAGGACGAGAGCAGCTCGTGAGCTCTACGAACGGAAGAGAAGGGAAGAACACCGGCTTCTCAAAAAGAAGAAGAAAGAGCACGAGAAGCGCGCGATCGAGGAACTGGAGAGGTGTTACGGCAGGAATAATATCCGAAAGTTTTACCAACGGGTAAAACAACTATCCAATGGATATAAGCTTCGGACAGAAGCCTGTCGTGACGAAGAGGGACAAATCGTAGTAGAGCCGCAATCGATGCTGAGAATCTGGAAGGATCACTTCTGCAGACAGTTTAACGGCGAACAAAACACCGATTCCATCGCCAGGCAGAATATTCCACTACAGATAACGGACGATGATGGTACAGAATTCCGTCCCCCGACCTGAATGAAGTCAAGATAGCAATATTGAGATTGAAATCAAACAAAGCTGCAGGAGCGGACGCACTGTCCGCGGAACTATTTAAGGCAGCCGGAGATGACCTGGTTGGGCGCATGCACCAGCTCATCTGTAAGATATGGTCGGAGGAAAGCATGCCCGACGAGTGGAATCTCAGCATCGTTTGCCCGATCCACAAAAAAGGAGACCCCTTCAACTGCGCCAACTACCGAGGAATAAGTCTCCTGAACATCGCCTACAAGATCTTCTCTGCCGTTTTGTGTGAGCGCCAGAAAACATTCGTGAACAGTTTGAAAGGTCCTCATAAGTGTGGTTTCAGGCCGGGGAAGTCCACCATCGACCAAATTTTCACACTTCGGCAGATCCTGGAAAAGACCCAAGAGATGCAAATCGACACCCACCACCTATTCGTCGATTTTAAGGCCGCATATGACATTGTGTATAGGGACGAGCTATACGAAGCCATGTGTAGTTTTGACATTCCTACTAAACTCGTCAGGCTGTGTAGGATGACGTTGGAGAACTCTCGCTGCTCCATCAAGGTCGGTAACGAATTCACCGAGACCTTCAATGTCAGAAGGGGATTTAGACAAGGCGACGCACTGTCATGTGACTTTTTTAACATAATTCTTGAGAAGATCGTGCAAAACTCACACGCCAACAACAGAGGCACGATCTTCCAAAATTCCGTGCAACTGCTAGCATACGCTGACGACATTAACGTGTTTGGTCGAACACAGCGAGCCGTCACTGAAGCGTTTGCTGGTATTTCAACGGAGGCGGCCAAAATGGGTCTAGCGGTGAACGAGGGCAAAACGAAGTATATGCTGTCATCAAAAAAGGACGCGCAACACTGACGACTGGGCCAGAACATCACCATAGGCAGCTATAACTTCGAGGTAGTGAAGGACTTCGTCTACCTTGGCTCCCAAGTCAACAGTATGAACAACATCAGTACCGAGATCAAACGCAGAATAACTCTTGCCAATCGCTGTGTCTTTGGGCTCAAGAGGCAATTGAGTAGTAAGGCCCTTTCTCGAAAAACCAAGTTGACACTATATACCACTTTGATAATCCCTGTACTTCTCTATGGCGCAGAAGCATGGACGGATGAGGAAGTCCTTGGTATTTTCGAGAGAAAAGTTCTGCGTTCAATCTTCGGCCCTGTTTGCGTTGATGGTTTCTGGAGAAGAAGATTCAATCATGAACTGTACGGGTTGTACAGCGACATGAGCCTAACCAGGCGCATACGGATCCAACGGCCAAGATGGTTGGGCCATGTAGAGCGCATGGAGAATACTGCTCCGACCCGTAGAATCTTCGATTCCGAACCTGTGGGACAACGCAGTAGAGGACGCCCACGGAACCGATGGCGCACACAAGTGGAGAGGGACCTCAACCAACTTGGTGTGCAAAATTGGAGAACGCTGGCTAAAGACCGTGCCAGCTGGAAAACTTTGTTGGTTGAGGCCCAGGTTCACCACGGACTGGAGCGCCAAAAGAAGAAGAAGAAGAAGAATTAAATATTTATCTAAGGATGTGCTAAATATAAGTATATCGCCAACTTAAGCGATACAGATTTTATTTATAAATTCCATCAAAACGGAATCTCTACCTTTTTCTTTCACCATAATTTGGTGAAACCTCTTGCCGAGGTTAAAGGTTGAAAAATAATTTTTCCAATATGCAACCCAACATGATGTGCTTTCCTGAATTGTGTTCTGCATTTCTTCTATTTGATTTTGTACTTCCGTTTCATGAACTTGTTGATATCTATACATTTTTGCAAACATTGGCTTATTTACGGTTGTTGAGATTTCATGCATCTTTATAAAACAAATCTGCATATTCCACAAGCATTTTCTTAGATTAGTCTTTTCGTAGCAATGTAAGCAATGGTTGAAAAAAAGTCATTGCTTTCATTGAATGTAGTGTCTTAAATTGTTTTGATTGCATTAATATTATAAGTAGACTCTTCTTGAAAAAAATATTTTTTCCTAATAAACTTATTTTTTAAGTCTATTGTAGCGCCAAGTGGAATTAAGAAATGAAACCAATTATAGCGTTATAGCTGCGACCTGTAAGTTTTACAACTTTCCAGGAAAGTGTGCCATATGTATTGAATAAATTGCTTCTGACAAAGAGTTATTAGGCCGATGGAGGTTGAGCTTATGCCGTTTAAGGTGCGGAACTTAAAAAGCTTGTTTAACGTTATTTCGGAAAGCTCTCCCTCAAAAATGTTGTATAATATTACACTAGTTTCCACTCCAGTGTCGACTAAGTACCTAATAACTTTACTTCCTATTATACTGGACTTATTTGGACCACTATTTGTAGTTATATTGCTAAAATTTACCTTATTGTTATAATTGGTCGAGTATTGTTTAATAGTATAATTGCTTTGACTTCCATTCTATTTTCTATAACCTTGTGGTTTTGTTCTTCTGTGCTTGTAATGAATAGCTCTGGTATCATTTAATAATTTTAATTGTGAAAACCTATTGGACAATGATTCAATAATACAAGCCCTAAATTATTTGTCAATTGTTGTGTTATAAGTATTTCAGTTAAGTCGCTCTCAAAATTTTGAGGTTGATACAGTTGGAGCCTTCGATCGTCTCGTAAAAATATTTCGTTAAGTTGAAATTTTGAATCTAAGAATATATTAAAAAGTTTTATAAAGTTCTTAATTTTAACATTTCTACAATAATTAAATACCCCCGGATAACTCTTCTTTGGTCCAAAATCTTTTTAAGTTAATATTTTATTTTATCCCAAGTACTGTCCTCCGGTAGTAAGGAAGCTTCTTCTTTCTATAAACTTTTTATTATTGTTATGCGTCAGTAATTCCTTGTTTTGTCTATATAAATGCATTGCATTTTCACGGACTTATGAAGAGTGAAAGATGATGACCTCTTGCGAATGGTCTTATTTGATTTTTCTTCCCAAATATATTGTTGGGGTTGAACACCTTGGCTTACTTAATGACTCTGCTGTTGAGATGCTAGCGTGGTTTACATTTGCAGAATTTGTTGTGTTTTTGTAGTTGCAACTGATGTTGCTGTTGATCTTTTCTGACTGCTTTCTATTTTGAGACCAAGCAGTCAAATTGATCGATCGATCGTGGACTGAATTTGTTAAATATTCATTTCATTTGGTTAATTTAATTTTGCAAAACCTCTTGGAAAAAAAATTGATATTTTCTGATAGTTTATTAAAAATCTATTTATATTGAAACAATTTGTTAGAAATTGATTAATAGTGCGGAGTAGCACTATTCTTTTCTTTAATTTCTTTAGAAATAGTATCCTACCGACTGCGCCACTTAACTAAAAGCGCTCATTTCTGAAGCTGCCTTGGCCAGTTTCGGACCATTTTTTCGTAAACCTCTTATTATGTAGTAAGAAACCCAATATTGATCTAATTTAGAAAATATTATTCGCTTTAAAAGTTTACCACTGGCAGAAACATACTGACTATCATCGTTTTGGAAGACATATGAACAATGTCTATACAGGTAAAGGCTGTTAAAGGAGTTGAGAATAACGCAGTGTAGGCAACTCAAAGTTGTGAACCTCCAAAAAACGACCATTATATACACATGTGAAAAGATAAGTAAAAACGAATTTATAAAGGGTGTTTTTTATAGAAGTATAAAACTTTCAGCTTTTAAGTGATATATGCTTAGTTTCGCTTGGTATTTCAACATGAATAGACTAACGCCTGAACAATGGTTCCAAACTGCGCAATTATTTTGAAAATAATGGCTTTGTTCCAAATACGTACATCCATTTTACGGTCAACATAATCGTCGATCAGAGCAATTCATTCAATCAACTATAGAACGTTTCGCACCACGTTCACTTTAAATGATAATACGCATCCACAGAGACTGCGTACAGTGCGTACAGAAGAAATTATTGCGGCTGTAGAACGTAGCGTAGAGAAAGACCCCAATCAATATATCCGCCGTTGTGCACAGGAATTGGATATGTGTGCATCCATTTTACGAAAAAGTTTGCCAGTTTAGGTTGCGTCCTAGCCAGACGTGACGGTCATTTAAATTATAATTCCAGTGTATTATCTTTCGAATAAAGTAAATTTCATATCAATTTAAAAACTTAATCTTTGTTTTATTCTATATCACAGTTCTATACCTTTATAAAAAAAACTGTTTTTTTTTAATACTAAATAAAGCACTTTTGCAAAAAAATATTTGCATAAGCAGAAGTAATATTAATATTTAGCATTATTTTAAAACTTTAATTGTATTAGTTGTTCTTCCAAACAAATTTATCTGCAAACATTTTTAGAATCTGGCTACACTGACGCTTAATCTAGTTTAGAAACTATTTATCAACATAGAAAGCAATAACCAATAGATAAGGAAATAATTTAGGAAACAAACAATCTCTATTTTCTTTATAACTGCCAACAAATGGTAAAATATAGCGATCTATAAAATATTTATAAAAATACTTGCATATATTCATACTAAACTAGAGATTAGAAAAAATCCTATAGATAGATATTTAGAATGATAATAAAGGTACTCATAGACTGATAAACCTTAGAATAGTATGTAAAAGACAAAAGACATTTTCTTTTCTAACAAAAATGTTGCATTGTTGTTGTTTTATTCTGAAAATATATGCAAGAATGCGAAAAGTTTTCATGTTCTTTTCTAAGTTTGTTGCACAAATAAACGGCAATTTGTAAGTAATGTTACCCCAAATTATATTTCAGTGTGACATAATACCCATTTTTACAGGCGTCTAATAGCGTAGACAGACGACAACGTTAATTTGCATTAGCAGTCTTAATTCAAATTAACTTGTGAATTATTCCCATCCCAATGTGTATTAGATCTGTCGTAAATGCACGAAATCAGAGTAAATTTATACTGCATTTAGGTATTTCGATATGGCAACACAGTCGACAATCAGTCAGCTGTTGGCAAATTGCTTATTATTGTAAAATTAAAATGGATTCAAATTCAGCAAAGGTAAGTTATTTTAATTGTTTTTAGCGATAAAAAAAAGAAATTTTACAATCGAAACGCATTTTTTCCATTTTAAGATTTGGAAAGCATTCCTGTTGAGGCGAAAGTTTTCTTTAAATCTGTTATCGTCCATCGTCAGCACGTCAGACTCCCAAAAAGTGCTGCTGCGGTCCTTTAATAAATCCCATATATGAATTATATCCTTTATGAAAAGATACATATGTATATTAAACCTACAAATTTCCACAATTGCCTTTCCCTTATATCAGAGTATCCTATTGCGATCCCAACTTGTAGCAAAACGTTCAGATTTATGGTTGCTAGTGCATGTACAATTTTTACATTATGGAGCAGTTTCAGCAAAAGTAATTTCAGCTTTCTTTCAAATAAACAGTGATTTTTCACCAACAGCATAGCTGCTAGTCGTATTTTCTGCCTTCTGTCCATTTGATCTCGATCTAAATGCAAAAAAAAATGTGTATACAAACAAACAGATGCTTGATAAATGCAAAAACTGTCGTCTGTCAGGGTAAAATTTTAATTCACATTAGTAAGCTTTTAATGTAAATTAACGCTGTCGTCTGTCTACGCTATAATGTACATACAAATAAATACACAATAATGTACATAAATAAATGTACAACCAAGTATTTTTCTTTTGCATTGTTTTTCTGTTTACAAATATATATAGTAGAGAAAAAATGGACTTAAAAAAATTAATTTTAAACCAATTGCTGGAAACATTTTCTTCGTCTGATGATGATCATGAGTTTTTTATGTCTTTAAATGACAGAGGAAACTACCTTTGTGGAAAGTGTAGTGCTCAACAACTCAGATGACGTTGTAAGTACATCACAGAAACATTTTGGTTATGCAAAATAGAACAAATTTAAAAAAAATGCACTCTCAATATATAAATTGTAAACAGTTTTCATATATTTCGTTAAATATCGGTTAATTAACATAAAAATAAAAATTATTTTTCATAATAACTTAAATAACATTTTTAAAGTAGGAGTATTTGCAAGATTTATAAGGCGATCTTGGAGACCAGAAAAGTATTTTGCTTCTATTATTTTCCATACTAAAATTTCGCATAATGGCGCAGTTCTTGATTTTAATATTTCGTATGGTTTCCATTGTTTGCTATGACCACTTACAGACGTCTGGGCATTGATTCCACTAAACTTCGGACAGGTAAACATGTCTGTCCATGGTGCCATCTATGAACACCAACTTTACCACTCCAGGCGCGGACATGCAGCCCCACACCATTAGTAAACTACCCCCCTGTTTGACTGTCGGTCTTATATTTTCAATTTTGAGGGAAACCAAATGATCCTCCACACCCTGCATCGCCCATCTGACCCAAAAATGTTAAATTTGCTTTGTCACTGAAAATCACAATTTTCCAAAAGTCTAAAGGTTTAAATTAATTTTAGCAAAGATAATCGCTTCTGCCTGCTGATCTCAGAAATAAAGGGTTTTTTTCTTGACACGCGACCGTTAATATTATTTGATCTAAGCACTCTACGAATGGCTTCGTAGCTAACACTTCTTTGTAGTACCCCTCTAAGTTTTTCATTAACTTTTGGCGCCAATAAATGGGGCTTTTCGCGATTTTCTTTCAGAATTTCCTTCTCATTTCCTAATGTTAGAGATTTTGCACGACCTATATATATTTTATTGATTTACCTTCATCTACCTACAATATTATTTTTCTCTCAGAATTATTTAACTCCTCTCCTGTTGGAATTTTTAGTGACAAACTTTACGACCGCATATAAAATGGACAAAATTTCAATTAACAACCGCCAAGAATAACATACGAGTATGTACCATTACAAGCGCAGGACCAAAAACCTCAAAAACAATAATGTAAAGAACAACAAATGCAAACGGTGATCTTTTGCGCAGATTTTGATGAAAAAACAAAGAAAGCGGGTAGAATATACATTTGTTTTTGTAATATTTTGTGCGCTCCACTAACTAACAGTGTATTTTATGTACCTAAATAAAAAAAATGTGTGCCTCAGATAATATAAACTTTGTGACTTAATTTTTTGGCAAAAAACTCTACGCAAAATATTTTTGTGAGTAACTGTACATACTTTTATACATATTTTATTAACAATTATATTTTGTGGTGTCAAAAGAACTTTGACGGAAGTCATTCCTGTGCTGCTTATCTGTTAAAGAGGTACTCTAATTCCCTTAGCACAAGAAGCAATCAAGGATGAAGATTGCCAGCAACTGGTGAGATACAGATGCTCTCCTGTCTGTGGTAATGAAAAACGTATATATGTATAAAAATAAAGCAATTAATATTTTTAAGTTCAGCGGCAATAAAACCACAATTTGAGAAGTACCTAATCTCTTCAGCATTCCATTTTCAAATACCCACAGAAGCTTTATCAGTATTTAAAATTAAATATTTATTACCGGAAGTAATAAAATTTTCTAAAACAGAGGCAGAAAAAGGAAAAGGAAATTGTGTCAGATGAATATAAAAAGGTAAAAAAGCCTTGATAAAAATTAATTTTTTTTAAATTTTATATTCTTGTAGATTACAGGGACTTCAAATATTTGGGGTGTATTGACGGAAGCTATTACGACTTGAACCCCAAAACGTAAAATTCGATCAACATATGTGACCTTCTCCGAGAAAAGGGACCTAGTGTGTAAAAAAACTGGCTTGTATCCTAAAAGGGTGTAGAATAAGATGAAATGAGTTAGATTTCGGATAAAAATTTATTTACCCCATAAAAACGTACAGAACGAACTTGGGAAAATCGATAAAAGTGAGAAAAACATTAAAATAATTTTTTTTGTTTTGATTTTTTGGTTTTAAATTGTTTTTTTTTCAGTCTTCGAATTTCTTTGGAGTTTGGACTTTTTTTTCGGTGTTTCGTGATCTGGTACTTCAATTTCCTTCCGTTTGAAAATTTCAGCTTTCTTTTCTTGTGATCCGGTGCTTCGATTTTTTGTTTTGCTGGCAGGTTCAAATTTATTTTTCGATTTTTTTTCGCTTTGGGTTCACTCGGCTTCGGAGCTACAAAATTCCGTTTCTGTGAATCAGTAGATAAGACCCTGATTTTCTCATACAAATACCATTTGCGATCTAACGATAAAATGCTTGGTGCAATGAGTGGAGGTAATTCGTTTGGTAGCTCAGCCGTTAATCGCAGATTAAATCTTTCTTCTTCGAGTCCACAAGTTCTTTACACACAATTTCCTTTTTTTTTTGAAGTCAAAGTGGTAGTACTTGGTAATACCTAAAATGCAAACGTTTACAAAACTAATTGAAATGAATTTGAAAAATTAAAATCAAAAATCGCGACAGTTTACCTGGTAATCTTTTGTAAAATCCTTCGAAATGAGTATCCCATGTTCGCCACTCTACTTCACTTCCATTCATAGCGTTGTTTAACTTATTATTGCTCGTTGTTTATATTATTATATAAAATTTTTATAATTTTGCTTGAAATTTTTTGAATAAGTCAAAGGTGTATTTCATTTATATATTAAAGTTGAAATTTCTAATTTTTGACACTTTTTCTTCAAATTGTTTGAATAAGTCACGAATGTAATTTTTATCGATATAAAAGCCGAAATTTCTAATTTTCCATAAAAAACTATTATAAATTTTCTTAAAAATGTTTAAATAAATCACGGTAGTAATATTTATAAATATAAAAGCCGAGACTTCTAATTTTCCATAAAATATTTTTATAATTTTGCTTGAAATTTTTCTAAATAATTCACACGTGTATTTTATTTATATATTTATGTTGAAATTGCTAATTTTGCATGACCAACCAAAACTTTTTCTTTAAAATGTTAGAATAAGTCACTGGTGTAATTCTTATATATATAAAACCCAGATTTCTAATTTTCCACAAAAAATTTTGTATACTTTTTCTTGAAAATGTTTGAATTAGACACGGGTGTAATTTTTATATAAAAAAACCGAGATTTCTAGTTTAACATAAAAAATTTTTATAATCTTTCTTAAAATTTTTTGAATAAGTCACAGGTGCATTTTATATATATATTAAAACTGAAATTTCTAATTCTGTATACTTTTTTATGAAAATTTTTTAATAAGACACGGGTGTAATTTTTAAAAAAATAAAAGCCGAGATTTCTAATTTTCCATAAAAAATTTTTATAATTTTTCGTGAAATTTTTTGAATAAGTAACAGGTGCATTTAATTTGTATATTAAAGCTGAATTTTCTAATTTTGCATAAGACATTTTTTACTTTTTTTCTTAAAAATGTTTGAATAAGTCACAGGTGTAATTTTTATAAATATTAAAGCCGAGATTTCTAATGTTCCACACAAAATTTTTATAATCTTTCTTAAAATTTTTTGAATAAGTCACAGGTGCATTTTATATATATATATTAAAACGGAAATTTCTAATTTTGTATACTTTTTTCTTGAAATTTTTTTAATAAGACACGGTGTAATTTTTATATATATAAAAGCCGAGATTTCTAATTTTCCATAAAATATTTTTATAATTTTAGTTGAAATTTTTTGAATAAGTCACTGGTGTATTTTATTTATATATTAAAGTTTAAATTGCTAATTTTGCATGACCAATCAAAACTTTTTCTTTAAAATGTTAGAATAAGTTTCGGGTGTAATTTTTATATATATAAAACCCAGATTTCTAATTTTCCACAAAAAATTTTGTATACTTTTTCTTGAAAATGTTTGAATTAGACACGGGTGTAATTTTTATATAAATAAAACCGAGATTTCTAGTTTTCTATAAAAAAATATTATAATTTTTCTTAAAATTTTTTGAATAAGTCAAAGGTGTATTTTATTTATATATTAAAGCTGAAATTTCTAATTTTTGACACTTTTTCTTCAAATTGTTTGAATAAGTCACGTTAGTAATATTTATAAATATAAAAGCCGAGATTTCTAATTTTCCAAAAAATATTTTTATAATCTTTCTTGAAATTATTTGAAAAGGTCACAGGTGTATTTTATTTGTATATTAAAGCTGAAAATTCTAATTTTTTCATAAACAATTTTGAACACATTTTAAAGCAAATTTTTGAATAAGTCCCAGGTGTAATTTTTATAAATATAAAAGCCAACATTGACTCTGATCACTTCCTTGTTGTAGCCAAGGTAAGATCACGGATATCAGTAGCAAACCGGAGTAGAGCACGACCACAACAGTTTGACGTCGCAATGCTACAATCGCAATCAACCGCTGGGAAATTTGCCGATCTAGTCTCCCTTAAGCTCTCAGAGAGTCCAGCCCTGCCAGGCGAAACAACCGATGAGGAATGGAACCGTTGCCAAAACGCCATCAGAAATTCTGCCTCTGATGTATTGGGTTTTAAAATGCCACCCGGAAAAAACCCATGGTTTGACGACGAGTGCAGGCAGGCACATTCAGCGAAGCTAGCAGCGTATAAGGCGACGTTGGAGAGAAGGACGAGAGCAGCTCGTGAGCTCTACGAACGGAAGAGAAGGGAAGAACACCGGCTTCTCAATAAGAAGAAGAAAGAGCACGAGAAGCGCGCGATCGAGGAACTGGAGAGGTGTTACGGCAGGAATAATATCCGAAAGTTTTACCAACGGGTAAAACAACTATCCAATGGATATAAGCTTCGGACAGAAGCCTGTCGTGACGAAGAGGGACAAATCGTAGTAGAGCCGCAATCGATGCTGAGAATCTGGAAGGATCACTTCTGCAGACAGTTTAACGGCGAACAAAACACCGATTCCATCGCCAGGCAGAATATTCCACTACAGATAACGGACGATGATGGTAGAGAATTCCGTCCCCCCGACCTGAATGAAGTCAAGATAGCAATATCGAGATTGAAATCAAACAAAGCTGCAGGAGCGGACGCACTGTCCGCGGAACTATTTAAGGCAGCCGGAGATGACCTGGTTGGGCGCATGCACCAGCTCATCTGTAAGATATGGTCGGAGGAAAGCATGCCCGACGAGTGGAATCTCAGCATCGTTTGCCCGATCCACAAAAAAGGAGACCCCTTCAACTGCGCCAACTACCGAGGAATAAGTCTCCTGAACATCGCCTACAAGATCTTCTCTGCCGTTTTGTGTGAGCGCCTGAAAACATTCGTGAACAGTTTGAAAGGTCCTCATAAGTGTGGTTTCAGGCCGGGGAAGTCCACCATCGACCAAATTTTCACACTACGGCAGATCCTGGAAAAGACCCAAGAGATGCAAATCGACACCCACCACCTATTCGTCGATTTTAAGGCCGCATATGACAGTGTGTATAGGGACGAGCTATACGAAGCCATGTGTAGTTTTGACATTCCTACTAAACTCGTCAGGCTGTGTAGGATGACGTTGGAGAACTCTCGCTGCTCCATCAAGGTCGGTAACGAATTCACCGAGACCTTCAATGTCAGAAGGGGATTTAGACAAGGCGACGCACTGTCATGTGACTTTTTTAACATAATTCTTGAGAAGATCGTGCAAAACTCACACGCCAACAACAGAGGCACGATCTTCCAAAAGTCCGTGCAACTGCTAGCATACGCTGACGACATTGACGTGTTTGGTCGAACACAGCGAGCCGTCACTGAAGCGTTTGCTGGTATTTCAACGGAGGCGGCCAAAATGGGTCTAGCGGTGAACGAGGGCAAAACGAAGTATATGCTGTCATCAAAAAAGGACGCGCAACACTGACGACTGGGCCAGAACATCACCATAGGCAGCTATAACTTCGAGGTAGTGAAGGACTTCGTCTACCTTGGCTCCCAAGTCAACAGTATGAACAACATCAGTACCGAGATCAAACGCAGAATAACTCTTGCCAATCGCTGTGTCTTTGGGCTCAAGAGGCAATTGAGTAGTAAGGCCCTTTCTCGAAAAACCAAGTTGACACTATATACCACTTTGATAATCCCTGTACTTCTCTATGGCGCAGAAGCATGGACGGATGAGGAAGTCCTTGGTATTTTCGAGAGAAAAGTTCTGCGTTCAATCTTCGGCCCTGTTTGCGTTGATGGTTTCTGGAGAAGAAGATTCAATCATGAACTGTACGGGTTGTACAGCGACATGAGCCTAACCAGGCGCATACGGATCCAACGGCTAAGATGGTTGGGCCATGTAGAGCGCATGGAGAATACTGCTCCAACCCGTAGAATCTTCGATTCCAAACCTGTGGGACAACGCAGTAGAGGACGCCCACGGAACCGATGGCGCACACAAGTGGAGAGGGACCTCAACCAACTTGGTGTGCAAAATTGGAGAACGCTGGCTAAAGACCGTGCCAGCTGGAAAACTTTGTTGGTTGAGGCCCAGGTTCACCACGGACTGGAGCGCCAAAAGAAGAAGAAGAAGAAGAATTAAATATTTATCTAAGGATGTGCTAAATATAAGTATATCGCCAACTTAAGCGATACAGATTTTATTTATAAATTCCATCAAAATGGAATCTCTACCTTTTTCTTTCACCATAATTTGGTGAAACCTCTTGCCGAGGTTAAGGGTTGAAAAATAATTTTTCCAATATGCAACCCAACATGATGTGCTTTCCTGAATTGTGTTCTGCATTTCTTCTATTTGATTTTGTACTTCCGTTTCATGAACTTGTTGATATCTATACATTTTTGCAAACATTGGCTTATTTACGGTTGTTGAGATTTCATGCATCTTTATAAAACAAATCTGCATATTCCACAAGCATTTTCTTAGATTAGTCTTTTCGTAGCAATGTAAGCAATGGCTGAAAAAAAGTCATTGCTTTCATTGAATGTAGTGTCTTAAATTGTTTTGATTGCATTAATATTATAAGTAGACTCTTCTTGAAAAAAATATTTTTTCCTAATAAACTTATTTTTTAAGTCTATTGTTGCGCCAAGTGGAATTAAGAAATGAAACCAATTATAGCGTTATAGCTGCGACCTGTAAGTTTTACAACTTTCCAGGAAAGTGTGCCATATGTATTGAATAAATTGCTTCTGACAAAGAGTTATTAGGCCGATGGAGGTTGAGCTTATGCCGTTTAAGGTGCGGAACTTAAAAAGCTTGTTTAACGTTATTTCGGAAAGCTCTCCCTCAAAAATGTTGTATAATATTACACTAGTTTCCACTCCAGTGTCGACTAAGTACCTAATAACTTTACTTCCTATTATACTGGACTTATTTGGACCACTATTTGTAGTTATATTGCTAAAATTTACCTTATTGTTATAATTGGTCGAGTATTGTTTAATAGTATAATTGCTTTGACTTCCATTCTATTTTCTATAACCTGGTATCATTTAATAATTTTAATTGTGAAAACCTATTGGACAATGATTCAATAATACAAGCCCTAAATTATTTGTCAATTGTTGTGTTATAAGTATTTCAGTTAAGTCGCTCTCAACATTTTGAGGTTGATACAGTTGGAGCCTTCGATCGTCTCGTAAAAATATTTCGTTAAGTTGAAATTTTGAATCTAAGAATATATTAAAAAGTTTTATAAAGTTCTTAATTTTAACATTTCTACAATAATTAAATACCCCCGGATAACTCTTCTTTGGTCCAAAATCTTTTTAAGTTAATATTTTATTTTATCCCAAGTACTGTCCTCCGGTAGTAAGGAAGCTTCTTCTTTCTATAAACTTTTTATTATTGTTATGCGTCAGTAATTCCTTGTTTTGTCTATATAAATGCATTGCATTTTCACGGACTTATGAAGAGTGAAAGATGATGACCTCTTGCGAATGGTCTTATTTGATTTTTCTTCCCAAATATATTGTTGGGGTTGAACACCTTGGCTTACTTAATGACTCTGCTGTTGAGATGCTAGCGTGGTTTACATTTGCAGAATTTGTTGTGTTTTTGTAGTTGCAACTGATGTTGCTGTTGATCTTTTCTGACTGCTTTCTATTTTGAGACCAAGCAGTCAAATTGATCGATCGATCGTGGACTGAATTTGTTAAATATTCATTTCATTTGGTTAATTTAATTTTGCAAAACCTCTTGGAAAAAAAATTGATATTTTCTGATAGTTTATTAAAAATCTATTTATATTGAAACAATTTGTTAGAAATTGATTAATAGTGCGGAGTAGCACTATTCTTTTCTTTAATTTCTTTAGAAATAGTATCCTACCGACTGCGCCACTTAACTAAAAGCGCTCATTTCTGAAGCTGCCTTGGCCAGTTTCGGACCATTTTTTCGTAAACCTCTTATTATGTAGTAAGAAACCCAATATTGATCTAATTTAGAAAATATTATTCGCTTTAAAAGTTTACCACTGGCAGAAACATACTGACTATCATCGTTTTGGAAGACATATGAACAATGTCTATACAGGTAAAGGCTGTTAAAGGAGTTGAGAATAACGCAGTGTAGGCAACTCAAAGTTGTGAACCTCCAAAAAACGACCATTATATACACATGTGAAAAGATAAGTAAAAACGAATTTATAAAGGGTGTTTTTTATAGAAGTATAAAACTTTCAGCTTTTAAGTGATATATGCTTAGTTTCGCTTGGTATTTCAACATGAATAGACTAACGCCTGAACAACGGTTCCAAACTGCGCAATTATTTTGAAAATAATGGCTTTGTTCCAAATACGTACATCCATTTTACGGTCAACATAATCGTCGATCAGAGCAATTCATTCAATCAACTATAGAACGTTTCGCACCACGTTCACTTTAAATGATAATACGCATCCACAGAGACTGCGTACAGTGCGTACAGAAGAAATTATTGCGGCTGTAGAACGTAGCGTAGAGAAAGACCCCAATCAATATATCCGCCGTTGTGCACAGGAATTGGATATGTGTGCATCCATTTTACGAAAAAGTTTGCCAGTTTAGGTTGCGTCCTAGCCAGACGTGACGGTCATTTAAATTATAATTCCAGTGTATTATCTTTCGAATAAAGTAAATTTCATATCAATTTAAAAACTTAATCTTTGTTTTATTCTATATCACAGTTCTATACCTTTATAAAAAAAACTGTTTTTTTTTAATACTAAATAAAGCACTTTTGCAAAAAACTATTTGCATAAGCAGAAGTAATATTAATATTTAGCATTATTTTAAAACTTTAATTGTATTAGTTGTTCTTCCAAACAAATTTATCTGCAAACATTTTTAGAATCTGGCTACACTGACGCTTAATCTAGTTTAGAAACTATTTATCAACATAGAAAGCAATAACCAATAGATAAGGAAATAATTTAGGAAACAAACAATCTCTATTTTCTTTATAACTGCCAACAAATGGTAAAATATAGCGATCTATAAAATATTTATAAAAATACTTGCATATATTCATACTAAACTAGAGATTAGAAAAAATCCTATAGATAGATATTTAGAATGATAATATAGGTACTCATAGACTGATAAACCTTAGAATAGTATGTAAAAGACAAAAGACATTTTCTTTTCTAACAAAAATGTTGCATTGTTGTTGTTTTATTCTGAAAATATATGCAAGAATGCGAAAAGTTTTCATGTTCTTTTCTAAGTTTGTTGCACAAATAAACGGCAATTTGTAAGTAATGTTACCCCAAATTATATTTCAGTGTGACATAATACCCATTTTTACAGGCGTCTAATAGCGTAGACAGACGACAGCGTTAATTTGCATTAGCAGTCTTAATTCAAATTAACTTGTGAATTATTCCCATCCCAATGTGTATTAGATCTGTCGTAAATGCACGAAATCAGAGTAAATTTATACTGCATTTAGGTATTTCGATATGGCAACACAGTCGACAATCAGTCAGCTGTTGGCAAATTGCTTATTATTGTAAAATTAAAATGGATTCAAATTCAGCAAAGGTAAGTTATTTTAATTGTTTTTAGCGATAAAAAAAAGAAATTTTACAATCGAAACGCATTTTTTCCATTTTAAGATTTGGAAAGCATTCCTGTTGAGGCGAAAGTTTTCTTTAAATCTGTTATCGTCCATCGTCAGCACGTCAGACTCCCAAAAAGTGCTGCTGCGGTCCTTTAATAAATCCCATATATGAATTATATCCTTTATGAAAAGATACATATGTATATTAAACCTACAAATTTCCACAATTGCCTTTCCCTTATATCAGAGTATCCTATTGCGATCCCAACTTGTAGCAAAACGTTCAGATTTATGGTTGCTAGTGCATGTACAATTTTTACATTATGGAGCAGTTTCAGCAAAAGTAATTTCAGCTTTCTTTCAAATAAACAGTGATTTTTCACCAACAGCATAGCTGCTAGTCGTATTTTCTGCCTTCTGTCCATTTGATCTCGATCTAAATGCAAAAAAAAATGTGTATACAAACAAACAGATGCTTGATAAATGCAAAAACTGTCGTCTGTCAGGGTAAAATTTTAATTCACATTAGTAAGCTTTTAATGCAAATTAACGCTGTCGTCTGTCTACGCTATAATGTACATACAAATAAATACACAATAATGTACATAAATAAATGTACAACCAAGTATTTTTCTTTTGCATTGTTTTTCTGTTTACAAATATATATAGTAGAGAAAAAATGGACTTAAAAAAATTAATTTTAAACCAATTGCTGGAAACATTTTCTTCGTCTGATGATGATCATGAGTTTTTTATGTCTTTAAATGACAGAGGAAACTACCTTTGTGGAAAGTGTAGTGCTCAACAACTCAGATGACGTTGTAAGTACATCACAGAAACATTTTGGTTATGCAAAATAGAACAAATTTAAAAAAAATGCACTCTCAATATATAAATTGTAAACAGTTTTCATATATTTCGTTAAATATCGGTTAATTAACATAAAAATAAAAATTATTTTTCATAATAACTTAAATAACATTTTTAAAGTAGGAGTATTTGCAAGATTTATAAGGCGATTTTGGAGACCAGAAAAGTATTTTGCTTCTATTATTTTCCATACTAAAATTTCGCATAATGGCGCAGTTCTTGATTTTAATATTTCGTATGGTTTCCATTGTTTGCTATGACCGCTTACAGACGTCTGGGCATTGATTCCACTAAACTTCGGACAGGTAAACATGTCTGTCCATGGTGCCATCTATGAACACCAACTTTACCACTCCAGGCGCGGACATGCAGCCCCACACCATTAGTAAACTACCCCCCTGTTTGACTGTCGGTCTTATATTTTCAATTTTGAGGGAAACCAAATGATCCTCCACACCCTGCATCGCCCATCTGACCCAAAAATGTTAAATTTGCTTTGTCACTGAAAATCACAATTTTCCAAAAGTCTAAAGGTTTAAATTAATTTTAGCAAAGATAATCGCTTCTGCCTGCTGATCTCAGAAATAAAGGGTTTTTTTCTTGACACGCGACCGTTAATATTATTTGATCTAAGCACTCTACGAATGGCTTCGTAGCTAACACTTCTTTGTAGTACCCCTCTAAGTTTTTCATTAACTTTTGGCGCCAATAAATGGGGCTTTTCGCGATTTTCTTTCAGAATTTCCTTCTCATTTCCTAATGTTAGAGATTTTGCACGACCTATATATATTTTATTGATTTACCTTCATCTACCTACAATATTATTTTTCTCTCAGAATTATTTAACTCCTCTCCTGTTGGAATTTTTAGTGACAAACTTTACGACCGCATATAAAATGGACAAAATTTCAATTAACAACCGCCAAGAATAACATACGAGTATGTACCATTACAAGCGCAGGACCAAAAACCTCAAAAACAATAATGTAAAGAACAACAAATGCAAACGGTGATCTTTTGCGCAGATTTTGATGAAAAAACAAAGAAAGCGGGTAGAAATACATTTGTTTTTGTAATATTTTGTGCGCTCCACTAACTAACAGTGTATTTTATGTACCTAAATAAAAAAAATGTGTGCCTCAGATAATATAAACTTTGTGACTTAATTTTTTTAACAATTATATTATGTTAACAATTATATTTTGTGGTGTCAAAAGAACTTTGACGGAAGTCATTCCTGTGCTGCTTATCTGTTAAAGAGGTACTCTAATTCCCTTAGCACAAGAAGCAATCAAGGATGAAGATTGCCAGCAACTGGTGAGATACAGATGCTCTCCTGTCTGTGGTAATGAAAACCGTATATATGTATAAAAATAAAGCAATTAATATTTTTAAGTTCAGCGGCAATAAAACCACAATTTGAAAAGTACCTAATCTCTTCAGCATTCCATTTTCAAATACCCACAGAAGCTTTATCAGTATTTAAAATTAAATATTTATTACCGGAAGTAATAAAATTTTCTAAAACAGAGGCAGAAAAAGGAAAAGGAAATTGTGTCAGGTGAATATAAAAAGGTAAAAAAGCCTTGATAAAAATTAATTTTTTTTAAATTTTATATTCTTGTAGATTACAGGGACTTCAAATATTTGGGGTGTATTGACGGAAGCTATTACGACTTGAACCCCAAAACGTAAAATTCGATCAACATATGTGACCTTCTCCGAGAAAAGGGACCTAGTGTGTAAAAAAACTGGCTTGTATCCTAAAAGGGTGTAGAATAAGATGAAATGAGTTAGATTTCGGATAAAAATTTATTTACCCCATAAAAACGTACAGAACGAACTTGGGAAAATCGATAAAAGTGAGAAAAACATTAAAATAATTTTTTTTGTTTTGATTTTTTGGTTTTAAATTGTTTTTTTTTCAGTCTTCGAATTTCTTTGGAGTTTGGACTTTTTTTTCGGTGTTTCGTGATCTGGTACTTCAATTTCCTTCCGTTTGAAAATTTCAGCTTTCTTTTCTTGTGATCCGGTGCTTCGATTTTTTGTTTTGCTGGCAGGTTCAAATTTATTTTTCGATTTTTTTTCGCTTTGGGTTCACTCGGCTTCGGAGCTACAAAATTCCGTTTCTGTGAATCAGTAGATAAGACCCTGATTTTCTCATACAAATACCATTTGCGATCTAACGATAAAATGCTTGGTGCAATGAGTGGAGGTAATTCGTTTGGTAGCTCAGCCGTTAATCGCAGATTAAATCTTTCTTCTTCGAGTCCACAAGTTCTTTACACACAATTTCCTTTTTTTTTTTTTGAAGTCAAAGTGGTAGTACTTGGTAATACCTAAAATGCAAACGTTTACAAAACTAATTGAAATGAATTTGAAAAATTAAAATCAAAAATCGCGGCAGTTTACCTGGTAATCTTTTGTAAAATCCTTCGAAATGAGTATCCCATGTTCGCCACTCTACTTCACTTCCATTCATAGCGTTGTTTAACTTATTATTGCTCGTTGTTTATATTATTATATAAAATTTTTATAATTTTGCTTGAAATTTTTTTAATAAGTCAAAGGTGTATTTCATTTATATATTAAAGTTGAAATTTCTAATTTTTGACACTTTTTCGTCAAATTGTTTGAATAAGTCACGAATGTAATTTTTATCGATATAAAAGCCGAAATTTCTAATTTTCCATAAAAAACTATTATAATTTTTCTTAAAAATGTTTAAATAAATCACGGTAGTAATATTTATAAATATAAAAGCCGAGACTTCTAATTTTCCATAAAATACTTTTATAATTTTGCTTGAAATTTTTCTAAATAATTCACACGTGTATTTTATTTATATATTTATGTTGAAATTGCTAATTTTGCATGACCAACCAAAACTTTTTCTTTAAAATGTTAGAATAAGACACGGCTGTAATTTTTATAAATATAAATTTCTAATTTTCCATAAAATATTTTTATAATTTTAGTTGAAATTTTTTGAATAAGTCACTGGTGTATTTTATTAATATATTAAAGTTGAAATTGCTAATTTTGCATGACCAATCAAAACTTTTTCTTTAAAATGTAAGAATAAGTTGTGGGTGTAATATTTATAAATATAAAAGCTGAGATTTCTAATTTTCCACAAAAAATTTTATATACTTTTTCTTGAAAATGTTTGAATTAGACACAGGTGTAATTTTTACATAAATAAAACCGAGATTTCTAGTTTTCTATAAAAAAATTTTATAATTTTGCTTGAAATTTTTTTAATAAGTCAAAGGTGTATTTCATTTATATATTAAAGCTGAAATTGCTAATTTTGCATGACCAATCAAAACTTTTTCTTTAAAATGGTAGAATAAGTTGCGGGTGTAATTTTTATATATATAAAACCCAGATTTCTAATTTTCCACAAACAATTTTGTATACTTTTTCTTGAAAATGTTTGAATTAGACACGGGTGTAATTTTTATATAAATAAAACCGAGATTTCTAGTTTTCTATAATAAATTTTTATAATTTTGCTTGAAATTTTTTTAAAAAGTCAAAGGTGTATTTCATTTATATTTTAAAGCTGAAATTTCTAATTTTTGACACTTTTTCTTCAAATTGTTTGAATAAGCCACGAATGTAATTTTTATCGATATAAAAGCGGAAATTTCTAATTTTCCATAAAAAAATGTTATAATTTTTCTTAAAAATGTTTAAATAAGTCACGGTAGTAATATTTATAAATATAAAAGCCAAGATTTCTAATTTTCGATAAAATATATTTTAATAATTTTGTTTGAAATTTTTTGAATAAGTCACTGGTGTATTTTATTTATATATTAAAGTTGAAATTGTTAATTTTGCATGACCAATCAAAACTTTTTCTTTAAAATGTTAGAATAAGTTACGGGTGTAATTCTTATATATATAAAACCCAGATTTCTAATTTTCCACAAAAAATGTTGTATACTTTTTCTTGAAAATGTTTGAATTAGACACGGGTGTAATTTTTATATAAATAAAACCGAGATTTCTAGTTTTCCATAAAAAAAATTTATAATTTTGCTTGAAATTTTTTGAATAAGTCAAAGATGTATTTCATTTATATATTAAAGCTGAAATTTCTAATTTTTGGCACTTTTTCTTCAAATTGTTTGAATAAGCCACGAATGTAATTTTTATCGATATAAAAGCCGAAATTTCTAATTTTCCCCAAAAAAAATATTATAATTTTTCTTAAAAATTTTTAAATAAGTCACGGTAGTAATATTTATAAATATAAAAGCCGAGATTTCTAATTTTCGATAAAATATTTTTATAATCTTTCTTGAAATTATTTGAAAAGGTCACAGGTGTATTTTATTTGTATATTAAAGCTGAAAATTCTAATTTTGCATAAACAATTTTGAACACATTTTAAAGCAAATTTTTGAATAGTTCCCAGGTGTAATTTATATAAATATAAAAGCCGAGTTTTCTAATTTTGCATGAAAAATTTTTTATACTTTTTCTTAAAAAGTATTGAATAAGACACGGATGTAATTTTATAAATATAAAAGCCGAAATTTCTAAATTTCCATAAAAAAATATTATAATTTTTCTTGAAATTTTTTGAATAAGTCAAAGGTGTATTTCTTTATATATTAAAACTGAAATTTTGCTTGAAATTTTTTGAATAAGTCAAAGTTGTATTTGATTTATATATTAAAGCTGAAATTTCTAATTTTTGACACTTTTTCTTCAAATTGTTTGAATAAGCCACGAATGTAATTTTTATCAATTTAAAAGCCTCGATTTCTAATTTACCATAAAAAAATATTATAATTTTTCTTAAAAATGTTTAAATAAGTCACGGTAGTAATATTTATAAATATAAAAGCTGAGATTTCTAATTTTCGATAAAATATTTTTATAATTTTGTTTGAAATTTTTTGAATAAGTCACTGGTGAATTTTATTTATATATTAAAGTTGAAATTGCTAATTTTGCAATACCAATCAAAACTTTTTCTTTAAAATGTTAGAATAAGTTGCGTGTATAATTTTTATATATATAAAACCCAGATTTCTAATTTTCCACAAAAAATTTTGTATACTTTTTCTTGAAAATGTTTGAATTAGACACGGGTGTAATTTTTATATGAAAAAAACCGAGATTTCTAGTTTAACATAAACAATTTTTATAATCTTTCTTGAAATTTTTTGAATAAGTCACAGGTGCATTTTATATATATCTAAAAACTGAAATTTCTAATTTTGTATACTTTTTCTTGAAAATTTTTTAATAAGACACGGGTGTAATTTTTATGAATATAAAAGCCGAGGTTTCTAATTTTCCATAAAATATTTTTATAATTTTAGTTGAAATTTTTTCAATAAGTCACTGGTGTATTTTATTTATATATTAAAGTTGAAATTGCTAATTTTGCATGACCAATCAAAACTTTTTCTTTAAAATGTTAGAATAAGTTGCGGGTGTAATTTTTATAAATATAAAAGCCGAAATTTTTAAATTTCCATAAAAAAATTTTAAAATTTTTCTTAAAATTTTTTGAATAAGTCAAAGGTGTATTTTATTTATATATTAAAGCTGGAATTTCTAATTTTTGACACTTTTTCTTCAAATTGTTTGAATAAGTCACGGTAGCAATATTTATATATATATATAAAAGCCGAGATTTCTAATTTTCCATAAAATATTTTTATAATCTTTCTTCAAATTATTTGAAAAGGTCACAGGTGTATTTTATTTGTATATTAAAGCTGAAAATTCTAATTTTGCATAAACAATTTTGAACACATTTTAAAGCAAATTTTTTAATAAATCCCAGGTGTAATTTATATAAATATAAAAGCCGAGTTTTCTAATTTTGCATGAAAAATTTTTTATACTTTTTCTTAAAAAGTATTGAAGAAGACTGGGTGTAATTTTTATATATATATAAAAGCCGCGATTTCTAATTTTCCGTAAAATATTTTTATAATTTTGCTTGAAATTTTTCTAAATAATTCACACGCGTATTTTATTTATATATTAAAGTTGAAATTGCTAATTTTGCATGACCAATCAAAACTTTTTCTTTAAAATGTTAGAATAAGTTGCGGGTGTAATTTTTATAAATATAAAAGCCGAAATTTTTAAATTTCCATAAAAAAATTTTATGATTTTTTTTTAAATTTTTTGAATAAGTCAAAGGTGTATTTTATTTATATATTAAAGCTGAAATTTTTAATTTTTGACACTTTTTCTTCAAATTGTTTGAATAAGCCACGGATGTAATTTTTATAAATATAAGAGCCGAGATTTCTAATTTTCGATAAAATATTTTTATAATTTTGCTTGAAATTTTTGAATAAGTCAAAGGTGTATTTTATTTATATATTAAAGCTGAAATTTTTAATTTTTGACACTTTTTCTTCAAATTGTTTGAATAAGCCACGGATGTAATTTTTATAAATATAAAAGCCGAAATTTTTAAATTTCCATAAAAAAATATTATAATTTTCCTTAAAATTTTTTGAATAAGTCAAAGGTGTATTTCTTTATATATTAAAACTGAAATTTTGCTTGAAATTTTTTGAATAAGTCAAAGGTGTATTTCATTTATATATTAAAGCTGAAATTTCTAATTTTTGACACTTTTTCTTCAAATTGTTTGAATAAGCCACGAATGTAATTTTTATCAATTTAAAAGCCTCGATTTCTAATTTACCATAAAAAAATATTATAATTTTTCTTAAAAATGTTTAAATAAGTCACGGTAGTAATATTTATAAATATAAAAGCCGAGATTTCTAATTTTCCATAAAATATTTTTATAATCTTTCTTGAAATTATTTGAAAAGGTCACAGGTGTATTTTATTTGTATATTAAAGCTGAAAATTCTAATTTTGCATAAAAAATTTTGAACACATTTTAAAGCAAATTTTTGAATAGTTCCCAGGTGTAATTTATATAAATATAAAAGCCGAGTTTTCTAATTTTGCATGAAAAATTTTGTATACTTTTTCTTAAAAAGTATTGAAGAAGACTGGGTGTAATTTTTATATATATAAAAGCCGCGGTTTCTAATTTTCGATAAAATATTTTTATAATTTTGCTTGAAATGTTTCTAAATAATTCACACGTGTATTTTATTTATATATTAAAGTTGAAATTGCTAATTTTGCATGACCAACAAAAACTTTTTCTTTAAAATGTTAGAATAAGTCACGGGTGTAATTCTTATATATATAAAACCCAGATTTCTGATTTTCCACAAAAAATTTTGTATACTTTTTCTTGAAAATGTTTGAATTAGACACGGGTGTAATTTTTATATAAATAAAACCGAGATTTCTAATTTTCCATAAAAAAAATGTATCGATATTAAAGCGGAAATTTCTAATTTTCCATAAAAAATTATTATAATTTTTCTTAAAAATGTTTAAATAAGTCACGGTAGTAATATTTATAAATATAAAAGTCGAGATTTCTAATTTTCGATAAAATATTTTTATAATTTTGCTTGAAATTTTTTGAATAAGTCACTGGTGTATTTTATTTATATATTAAAGTTGAAATTGCTAATTTTGCATGACCAATCAAAACTTTTTCTTTAAAATGTTAGAATAAGTTGCGGGTGTAATTTTTATATATATAAAACCCAGATTTCTAATTTTCCACAAAAAGTTTTGTATACTTTTTCTTGAAAATGTTTGAATTAGACACGGGTGTAATTTTTATATAAATAAAACCGAGATTTCTAGTTTTCCATAAAAAAAATTTATAATTTTGCTTGAAATTTTTGAATAAGTCAAAGTTGTATTTGATTTATATATTAAAGCTGAAATTTCTAATTTTTGACACTTTTTCTTCAAATTGTTTGAATAAGCCACGGATGTAATTTTTATAAATATAAAAGCCGAAATTTTTAAATTTCCATAAAAAAATATTATAATTTTTCTTAAAATTTTTTGAATAAGTCAAAGGTGCATTTTATTTATATATTAAAGCTGAAATTTCTAATTTTTGACACTTTTTTTTCAAATTGTTTGAAAAAGTCACGGTAGCAATATTTTTAAATATAAAAGCCGAGATTTCTAATTTTCGATAAAATATTTTTATAATCTTTCTTGAAATTATTTCAAAAAGGTCACAGGTGTATTTTATTTGTATATTAAAGCTGAAAATTCAAATTTTGCATAAACAATTTTGAATTAGAATAAGTTGCGGGTGTAATTTTTATATATATATAACCCAGATTTCTAATTTTCCACAAAAAATTTTGTATACTTTTTTTTGAAAATGTTTGAATTCGAACGGATGTAATTTTATAAATATAAAAGCCGAAATTTCTAAATTTCCATAAAAAAAAATTATAATTTTTCTTAAAATTTTTTGAATAAGTCAAAGGTGTATTTCTTTATATATTAAAACTGAAATTTTGCTTGAAATTTTTTGAATAAGTCAAAGTTGTATTTGATTTATATATTAAAGCTGAAATTTCTAATTTTTGACACTTTTTCTTCAAATTGTTTGAATAAGTCACGGTAGCAATATTTATATATATATATAAAAGCCGAGATTTCTAATTTTCCATAAAATATTTTTATAATCTTTCTTCAAATTATTTGAAAAGGTCACAGGTGTATTTTATTTGTATATTAAAGCTGAAAATTCTAATTTTGCATAAACAATTTTGAACACATTTTAAAGCAAATTTTTTAATAAATCCCAGGTGTAATTTATATAAATATAAAAGCCGAGTTTTCTAATTTTGCATGAAAAATTTTTTATACTTTTTCTTAAAAAGTATTGAAGAAGACTGGGTGTAATTTTTATATATATATAAAAGCCGCGATTTCTAATTTTCCATAAAATATTTTTATAATTTTGCTTGAAATTTTTCTAAATAATTCAAACGCGTATTTTATTTATATATTAAAGTTGAAATTGCTAATTTTGCATGACCAATCAAAACTTTTTCTTTAAAATGTTAGAATAAGTTTCGGGTGTAATTTTTATATATATAAAACCCAGATTTCTAATTTTCCACAAAAAATTGTATATACTTCTTCTTGAAAATGTTTGAATTAGACACAGATGTAATTTTTACATAAATAAAACCGAGATTTCTTGTTTTCTATAAAAAATTTTTATAATTTTGCTTGAAATTTTTTGAATAAGTCAAAGGTGTATTTCATTTACATATTAAAGCTGAAATTTCTAATTTTTGACACTTTTTCTTCAAATTGTTTGAATTAGTCACGGTAGCAATATTTATAAATATAAAAGCCGAGATTTCTAATTTTCCATAAAATATTTTTATAATCTTTTTTGAAATTATTTGAAAAGGTCACAGGTGTATTTTATTTGTATATTAAAGCTGAAAATTCTAATTTTGCATAAACAATTTTGAACACATTTTAAAGCAAATTTTTGAATAAGTCCCAGGTGTAATTTATATAAATATACATGCCGAGTTTTCTAATTTTGCATGAAAAATTTTGTATACTTTTTCTTAAAAAGTATTGAATAAGACTGGGTGTAATTTTTATATATATATAAAAGCCACGATTTCTAATTTTCCATAAAATACTTTTATAATTTTGCTTGAAATTTTTCTAAATAATTCACACGTGTATTTTATTTATATATTAAAGTTGAAATTGCTAATTTTGCATGACCAACCAAAACTTTTTCTTTAAAAAGTTAGAATAAGTTGCGGGTGTAATTTTTATATATATAAAACCCAGATTTCTAATTTCCCACAAAAAATTGTATATACTTTTTCTTGAAAATGTTTGAATTAGACACGGGTGTAATTTTTATATGAAAAAAACCGAGATTTCTAGTTTAACATAAACAATTTTTATAATCTTTCTTGAAATTTTTTGAATAAGTCACAGGTGCATTTTATATATATCTTAAAACTGAAATTTCTAACTTTGTATATTTTTTCTTGAAAATTTTTTAATAAGACACGGGTGTAATTTTTATGAATATAAAAGCCGAGATTTCTAATTTTCCATAAAATATTTTTATAATTTTAGTTGAAATTTTTTGAATAAGTCACTGGTGTATTTTATTTATATATTAAAGTTGAAATTGCTAACATTGCATGACCAATCAAAACTTTTTCTTTAAAATGTTAGTATAAGTTGCGGGTGTAATTTTTATATATATACAACCCAGATTTCTAATTTTCCACAAAAAATTGTATATACTTTTTCTTGAAAATGTTTGAATTAGACACAGGTGTAATTTTATATATATCTAAAAACTTAAATTTCTAATTTTGTATATTTTTTCTTGAAAATTTTTTAATAAGACACGGGTGTAATTTTTATGAATATAAAAGCCGAGATTTCTAATTTTCCATAAAATATTTTTATAATTTTAGTTGAAATTTTTTGAATAAGTCACTGGTGTATTTTATTTATATATTAAAGTTGAAATTGCTAACATTGCATGACCAATCAAAACTTTTTCTTTAAAATGTTAGTATAAGTTGCGAGTGTAATTTTTAAATATATAAAACCCAGATTTCTAATTTTCCACAAAAAATTGTATATACTTTTTCTTGAAAATGTTTAAATTAGACACAGGTGTAATTTTTATATAAATAAAACCGAGATTTCTAGTTTTCTATAAAAAATTTTTATAATATTGCTTGAAATTTTTTGAATAAGTCAAAGGTGTATTTCATTTATATATTAAAGCTGAAATTTCTAATTTTTGACACTTTTTCTTCAAATTGTTTGAATAAGCCACGAATGTAATTTTTATCGATATAAAAGCGGAAATTTCTAATTTTCCATAAAAAAATATTATAATTTTTCTTAAAAATGTTTAAATAAGTCACGGTAGTAATATTTATAAATATAAAAGCCGAGATTTCTAATTTTCGATAAAATAATTTTATATTTTTGCTTGAAATTTTTTGAATAAGTCACTGGTGTATTTTATTTATATATTAAAGTTGAAATTGCTAATTTTGCATGACCAATCAAAACTTTTTCTTTAAAATGTTAGTATAAGTTGCGAGTGTAATTTTTATATATATAAAACCCAGATTTCTAATTTTCCACAAAAAATTGTATATACTTTTTCTTGAAAATGTTTGAATTAGACACAGGTGTAATTTTTATATAAATAAAACCGAGATTTCTAGTTTTCCATAAAATATTTTTATAATCTTTTTTGAAATTATTTGAAAAGGTCACAGGTGTATTTTATTTGTATATTAAAGCTGAAAATTCTAATTTTGCATAAACAATTTTGAACACATTTTAAAGCAAATTTTTGAATAAGTCCCAGGTGTAATTTATATAAATATACATGCCGAGTTTTCTAATTTTGCATGAAAAATTTTGTATACTTTTTCTTAAAAAGTATTGAATAAGACTGGGTGTAATTTTTATATATATAAAAGCCGCGATTTCTATTTTCCATAAAATATTTTTATAATTTTGCTTGAAATTTTTCTAAATAATTCACACGTGTATTTTATTTATATATTAAAGTTGAAATTGCTAATTTTGCATGACCAACCAAAACTTTTTCTTTAAAAAGTTAGAATAAGTTGCGGGTGTAATTTTTATATATATACAACCCAGATTTCTAATTTTCCACAAAAAATTTTGTATCCTTTTTCTAGAAAATGTTTGAATTAGACACGGCTGTAATTTTTATATAAATAAAACCGAGATTTCTAGTTTTCTATAAAAAATTTTTATAATTTTGCTTGAAATTTTTTGAATAAGTCAAAGGTGTATTTCATTTATATATTAAAGCTGAAATTTCTAATTTTTGACACTTTTTCTTCAAATTGTTTGAATAAGCCACGAATGTAATTTTTATCGATATAAAAGCGGAAATTTCTAATTTTCCATAAAAAAATATTATAATTTTTCTTAAAAATGTTGAAATAAGTCACGATAGCAATATTTATAAATATAAAAGCCAAGATTTCTAATTTTCCAAAAAATATTTTTATAATCTTTCTTGAAATTATTTGAAAAGGTCACAGGTGTATTTTATTTGTATATTAAAGCTGAAAATTCTAATCTTGCATAAACAATTTTGAACACATTTTAAAGCAAATTTTTGAATAAGTCCCAGGTGTAATTTTTATAAATATTAAAGCCGACTTTTCTAATTTTGCATGAAAAATTTTGTATACTTTTTCTTAAAAAGTATTGAATAAGACTGGGTGTAATTTTTATATATATATAAAAGCCACGATTTCTAATTTTCCATAAAATATTTTTATAATTTTGCTTAAAATTTTTGTAAACAATTCACACGTGTATTTTATTTATATATTAAAGTTGAAATTGCTAATTTTGCATGACCAACCAAAACTTTTTCTTTAAAATGTTAGAATAAGTCACGGGTGTAATTCTTATATATATAAAACCCAGATTTCTAATTTTCCACAAAAAATTTTGTATACTTTTTCTTGAAAATGTTTGAATTAGACACGGTTGTAATTTTTATATAAAAATAAACCGAGATTTCTAGTTTAACATAAAAAATTTTTATAATCTTTCTTAAAATTTTTTGAATAAGTCATAGGTGCATTTTATATATATATTAAAACTGAAATTTCTAATTTTGTATAATTTTTCTTGAAAATTTTTTAATAAGAAACGGGTGTAATTTTTAAAAAAATAAAAGCCGAGATTTCTAATTTTCCATAAAAAATTTTTATAATTTTTCGTGAAATTTTTTGAATACGTAACAGGTGCATTTTATTTGTATATTAAAGCTGAAATTTCTAATTTTGCTTGAGACATTTTTTACTTTTTTTCTTGAAAATGTTTGAATAAGTCACAGGTGCAATTTTTATAAATATAAAAGCCGAGATCTCTAATTTTCCACACAAAATTTTTATAATCTTTCTTAAAATTTTTTGAATAAGTCACAGGTGCATTTTATATATATATTAAAACTGAAATTTCTAATTTTGTATTCTTTTTCTTGAAATTTTTTTAATTAGACACGGGTGTAATTTTTAAATAAATAAAACCGAGATTTCTAGTTTAATATAAGAAATTTTTATAATTTTTCTTGAAAATATTTGAATAAGTCAAACGTGTATTTTATTTATATATTAAAGCTGAAATTTCTAATTTTTAACACTTTTTCTTCAAATTGTTTGAATAAGTCACGGTAGTAATATTTATAAATATAAAAGCCGAGATTTCTAATTTTCCATTAAATATTTTTATTATCTTTCTTGAAATTATTTGCAAAGGTAACAGGTGTATTTTATTTGTATATTAAAGCCGAAAATTCTAATATTGCATAATTTTGCATAATTTTGAACACATTTTAAAGCAAATTTTTGAATAAGTCCCAGGTGTAATTTTTATAAATATAAAAGCCGAGTTTTCTAATTTTGCATGAAAAATTTTTTATACTTTTTCTTAAAAAGTATTACTGGGTGTAATTTTTATATATATAAAAGCCGCGGTTTCTAATTTTCCATAAAATATTTTTATAATTTTGCTTGAAATGTTTCTAAATAATTCACACGTGTATTTTATTTATATATTAAAGTTGAAATTGCTAATTTTGCATGACCAACCAAAACTTTTTCTTTAAAAAGTTAGATTAAGTTGCGGGTGTAATTTTTATATATATAAAACCCAGATTTCTAATTTTCCACAAAAAATTGTATATACTTTTTCTTGAAAATGTTTGAATTAGACACAGGTGTAATTTTATATATATCTAAAAACTGAAATTTCTAATTTTGTATATTTTTTCTTGAAAATTTTTTAATAAGACACGGGTGTAATTTTTATGAATATAAAAGCCGAGATTTCTAATTTTCCATAAAATATTTTTATAATTTTAGTTGAAATTTTTTGAATAAGTCACTGGTGTATTTTATTTATATATTAAAGTTGAAATTGCTAACATTGCATGACCAATCAAAACTTTTTCTTTAAAATGTTAGTATAAGTTGCGAGTGTAATTTTTATATATATAAAACCCAGATTTCTAATTTTCCACAAAAAATTGTATATACTTTTTCTTGAAAATGTTTAAATTAGACACAGGTGTAATTTTTATATAAATAAAACCGAGATTTCTAGTTTTCTATAAAAAATTTTTATAATTTTGCTTGAAATTTTTTGAATAAGTCAAAGGTGTATTTCATTTATATATTAAAGCTGAAATTTCTAATTTTTGACACTTTTTCTTCAAATTGTTTGAATAAGCCACGAATGTAATTTTTATCGATATAAAACCGGAAATTTCTAATTTTCCATAAAAAAATATTATAATTTTTCTTAAAAATGTTTAAATAAGTCACGGTAGTAATATTTATAAATATAAAAGCCGAGATTTCTAATTTTCGATAAAATATTTTTATATTTTTGCTTGAAATTTTTTGAATAAGTCACTGGTGTATTTTATTTATATATTAAAGTTGAAATTGCTAATTTTGCATGACCAATCAAAACTTTTTCTTTAAAATGTTAGTATAAGTTGCGAGTGTAATTTTTATATATATAAAACCCAGATTTCTAATTTTCCACAAAAAATTGTATATACTTTTTCTTGAAAATGTTTAAATTAGACACAGGTGTAATTTTTATATAAATAAAACCGAGATTTCTAGTTTTCTATAAAAAAATTTTATAATTTTGCTTGAAATTTTTTGAATAAGTCACAGGTGCATTTTATATATATCTTAAAACTGAAATTTCTAATTTTGTATATTTTTTCTTGAAAATTCTTTAATAAGACACGGGTGTAATTTTTATGAATATAAAAGCCGAGATTTCTAATTTTCCATAAAATATTTTTATAATTTTAGTTGAAATTTTTTGAATAAGTCACTGGTGTATTTTATTTATATATTAAAGTTGAAATTGCTAACATTGCATGACCAATCAAAACTTTTTCTTTAAAATGTTAGTATAAGTTGCGGGTGTAATTTTTATATATATACAACCCAGATTTCTAATTTTCCACAAAAAATTGTATATACTTTTTCTTGAAAATGTTTGAATTAGACACAGGTGTAATTTTATATATATCTAAAAACTGAAATTTCTAATTTTGTATATTTTTTCTTGAAAATTTTTTAATAAGACACGGGTGTAATTTTTATGAATATAAAAGCCGAGATTTCTAATTTTCCATAAAATATTTTTATAATTTTAGTTGAAATTTTTTGAATAAGTCACTGGTGTATTTTATTTATATATTAAAGTTGAAATTGCTAACATTGCATGACCAATCAAAACTTTTTCTTTAAAATGTTAGTATAAGTTGCGAGTGTAATTTTTATATATATAAAACCCAGATTTCTAATTTTCCACAAAAAATTGTATATACTTTTTCTTGAAAATGTTTAAATTAGACACAGGTGTAATTTTTATATAAATAAAACCGAGATTTCTAGTTTTCTATAAAAAATTTTTATAATTTTGCTTGAAATTTTTTGAATCAGTCAAAGGTGTATTTCATTTATATATTAAAGCTGAAATTTCTAATTTTTGACACTTTTTCTTCAAATTGTTTGAATAAGCCACGAATGTAATTTTTATCGATATAAAAGCGGAAATTTCTAATTTTCCATAAAAAAATATTATAATTTTTCTTAAAAATGTTTAAATAAGTCACGGTAGTAATATTTATAAATATAAAAGCCGAGATTTCTAATTTTCGATAAAATATTTTTATATTTTTGCTTGAAATTTTTTGAATAAGTCACTGGTGTATTTTATTTATATATTAAAGTTGAAATTGCTAATTTTGCATGACCAATCAAAACTTTTTCTTTAAAATGTTAGTATAAGTTGCGAGTGTAATTTTTATATATATAAAACCCAGATTTCTAATTTTCCACAAAAAATTGTATATACTTTTTCTTGAAAATGTTTGAATTAGACACAGGTGTAATTTTTATATAAATAAAACCGAGATTTCTAGTTTTCCATAAAATATTTTTATAATCTTTTTTTGAAATTATTTGAAAAGGTCACAGGTGTATTTTTTTTTGTATATTAAAGCTGAAAATTCTAATTTTGCATAAACAATTTTGAACACATTTTAAAGCAAATTTTTGAATAAGTCCCAGGTGTAATTTATATAAATATACATGCCGAGTTTTCTAATTTTGCATGAAAAATTTTGTATACTTTTTCTTAAAAAGTATTGAATAAGACTGGGTGTAATTTTTATATATATAAAAGCCGCGATTTCTATTTTCCATAAAATATTTTTATAATTTTGCTTGAAATTTTTCTAAATAATTCACACGTGTATTTTATTTATATATTAAAGTTGAAATTGCTAATTTTGCATGACCAACCAAAACTTTTTCTTTAAAAAGTTAGAATAAGTTGCGGGTGTAATTTTTATATATATACAACCCAGATTTCTAATTTTCCACAAAAAATTTTGTATACTTTTTCTAGAAAATGTTTGAATTAGACACGGCTGTAATTTTTATATAAATAAAACCGAGATTTCTAGTTTTCTATAAAAAATTTTTATAATTTTGCTTGAAATTTTTTGAATAAGTCAAAGGTGTATTTCATTTATATATTAAAGCTGAAATTTCTAATTTTTGACACTTTTTCTTCAAATTGTTTGAATAAGCCACGAATGTAATTTTTATCGATATAAAAGCGGAAATTTCTAATTTTCCATAAAAAAATATTATAATTTTTCTTAAAAATTTTTAAATAAGTCACGATAGCAATATTTATAAATATAAAAGCCAAGATTTCTAATTTTCCAAAAAATATTTTTATAATCTTTCTTGAAATTATTTGAAAAGGTCACTGGTGTATTTTATTTATATATTAAAGTTGAAATTGCTAATTTTGCATGACCAATCAAAACTTTTTCTTTAAAATGTTAGTATAAGTTGCGAGTGTAATTTTTATATACATATATAAAACCCAGATTTCTAATTTTCCACAAAAAATTGTATATACTTTTTCTTGAAAATGATTGAATTAGACACAGGTGTAATTTTTATATAAATAAAACCGAGATTTCTAGTTTTCCATAAAATATTTTTATAATCTTTTTTTGAAATTATTTGAAAAGGTCACAGGTGTATTTTTTTTGTATATTAAAGCTGAAAATTCTAATTTTGCATAAACAATTTTGAACACATTTTAAAGCAAATTTTTGAATAAGTCCCAGGTGTAATTTATATAAATATACATGCCGAGTTTTCTAATTTTGCATGAAAAATTTTGTATACTTTTTCTTAAAAAGTATTGAATAAGACTGGGTGTAATTTTTATATATATAAAAGCCGCGATTTCTATTTTCCATAAAATATTTTTATAATTTTGCTTGAAATTTTTCTAAATAATTCACACGTGTATTTTATTTATATATTAAAGTTGAAATTGCTAATTTTGCATGACCAACCAAAACTTTTTCTTTAAAAAGTTAGAATAAGTTGCGGGTGTAATTTTTATATATATACAACCCAGATTTCTAATTTTCCACAAAAAATTTTGTATACTTTTTCTAGAAAATGTTTAAATTAGACACAGGTGTAATTTTTATATAAATAAAACCGAGATTTCTAGTTTTCTATAAAAATTTTTTATAATTTTGCTTGAAATTTTTTGAATAAGTCAAAGGTGTATTTCATTTATATATTAAAGCTGAAATTTCTAATTTTTGACACTTTTTCTTCAAATTGTTTGAATAAGCCACGAATGTAATTTTTATCGATATAAAAGCGGAAATTTCTAATTTTCCATAAAAAAATATTATAATTTTTCTTAAAAATGTTTAAATAAGTCACGATAGCAATATTTATAAATATAAAAGCCAAGATTTCTAATTTTCCAAAAAATATTTTTATAATCTTTCTTGAAATTATTTGAAAAGGTCACAGGTGTATTTTATATGTATATTAAAGCTGAAAATTCTAATCTTGCATAAACAATTTTGAACACATTTTAAAGCAAATTTTTGAATAAGCCCCAGGTGTAATTTTTATAAATATTAAAGCCGACTTTTCTAATTTTGCATGAAAAATTTTGTATACTTTTTCTTAAAAAGTATTGAATAAGACTGGGTGTAATTTTTATATATATATAAAAGCCACGATTTCTAATTTTCCATAAAATATTTTTATAATTTTGCTTAAAATTTTTGTAAACAATTCACACGTGTATTTTATTTATATATTAAAGTTGAAATTGCTAATTTTGCATGACCAACCAAAACTTTTTCTTTAAAATGTTAGAATAAGTCACGGGTGTAATTCTTATATATATAAAACCCAGATTTCTAATTTTCCACAAAAAATTTTGTATACTTTTTCTTGAAAATGTTTGAATTAGACACGGGTGTAATTTTTATATAAAAATAAACCGAGATTTCTAGTTTAACATAAAAAATTTTTATAATCTTTCTTAAAATTTTTTGAATAAGTCATAGGTGCATTTTATATATATATTAAAACTGAAATTTCTAATTTTGTATAATTTTTCTTAAAAATGTTTAAATCAGTCACGGTAGTAATATTTATAAATATAAAAGCCGAGATTTCTAATTTTCGATAAAATATTTTTATAATTTTGCTTGAAATTTTTTGAATAAGTCACTGGTGTATTTCATTTATATATTAAAGTTGAAATTGCTAATTTTGATGACCAACCAAACTTTTTCTTTAAAATGTTAGAATAAGTTGCGGGTGTAATTTTTATATATATAAAACCCAGATTTCTAATTTTCCACACAAAATTTTGTATACTTTTTCTTGAAAATGTTTGAATTAGACACGGGTGTAATTTTTATATAAATAAAACCGAGATTTCTAGTTTTCCATAAAAAAAATTTATAATTTACTTGAAATTTTTGAATAAGTCAAAGGTGTATTTTATTTATATATTAAAGCTGAAATTTCTAATTTTTGACACTTTTTCTTCAAATTGTTTGAATAAGCCACGGATGTAATTTTTATAAATATAAAAGTGGAAATTTTTAAATTTCCATAAAAAAATATTATAATTTTTTTTAAAATTTTTTGAATAAGTCAAAGGTGTATTTTATTTATATATTAAAGCTCAAATTTCTAATTTTTGACACTTTTTCTTCAAATTGTTTGAATAAGCCACGGATGTAATTTTTATAAATATAAAAGCCGAAATTTTTAAATTTCCATAAAAAAATATTATAATTTTTCTTAAAATTTTTTGAATAAGTCAAAGGTGTATTTTATTTATATATTAAAGCTGAAATTTCTAATTTTTGATACTTTTTCTTCAAATTGTTTGAAGAAGTCACGGTAGCAATATTTATAAATATAAAAGCCGAGATTTCTAATTTTCCATAAAATATTTTTATAATCTTTCTTCAAATTATTTGAAAAGGTCACAGGTGTATTTTATTTGTATATTAAAGCTGAAAATTCTAATTTTGCATAAACAATTTTGAACACATTTTAAAGCAAATTTTTGAATAAGTCCCAGGTGTAATTTATATAAATATACATGCCGAGTTTTCTAATTTTGCATGAAAAATTTTGTATACTTTTTCTTAAAAAGTATTGAATAAGACTGGGTGTAATTTTTATATATATAAAAGCCGCGATTTCTATTTTCCATAAAATATTTTTATAATTTTGCTTGAAATTTTTCTAAATAATTCACACGTGTATTTTATTTATATATTAAAGTTGAAATTGCTAATTTTGCATGACCAACCAAAACTTTTTCTTTAAAAAGTTAGAATAAGTTGCGGGTGTAATTTTTATATATATACAACCCAGATTTCTAATTTTCCACAAAAAATTTTGTATACTTTTTCTAGAAAATGTTTAAATTAGACACAGGTGTAATTTTTATATAAATAAAACCGAGATTTCTAGTTTTCTATAAAAATTTTTTATAATTTTGCTTGAAATTTTTTGAATAAGTCAAAGGTGTATTTCATTTATATATTAAAGCTGAAATTTCTAATTTTTGACACTTTTTCTTCAAATTGTTTGAATAAGCCACGAATGTAATTTTTATCGATATAAAAGCGGAAATTTCTAATTTTCCATAAAAAAATATTATAATTTTTCTTAAAAATGTTTAAATAAGTCACGATAGCAATATTTATAAATATAAAAGCCAAGATTTCTAATTTTCCAAAAAATATTTTTATAATCTTTCTTGAAATTATTTGAAAAGGTCACAGGTGTATTTTATATGTATATTAAAGCTGAAAATTCTAATTTTGCATAAACAATTTTGAACACATTTTAAAGCAAATTTTTGAATAAGTCCCAGGTGTAATTTATATAAATATACATGCCGAGTTTTCTAATTTTGCATGAAAAATTTTGTATACTTCTTCTTAAAAAGTATTGAATAAGACTGGGTGTAATTTTTATATATATAAAAGCCGCGATTTCTATTTTCCATAAAATATTTTTATAATTTTGCTTGAAATTTTTCTAAATAATTCACTCGTGTATTTTATTTATATATTAAAGTTGAAATTGCTAATTTTGCATGACCAACCAAAACTTTTTCTTTAAAATGTTAGAATAAGTCACGGGTGTAATTCTTATATATATAAAACCCAGATTTCTAATTTTCCACAAAAAATGTTGTGTACTTTTTCTTGAAAATCTTTGAATTAGACACTGGTGTAATTTTTATATAAAAATAAACCGACATTTCTAGTTTAACATAAAAAAATTTTATAATCTTTCTTAAAATTTTTTGAATAAGTCACAGGTGCATTTTATATATATATTAAAACTGAAATTTCTAATTTTGTATACTTTTTCTTGAAAATTTTTTTAATAAGATACGGGTGTAATTTTTATAAATATAAGAGCCGAGATTTCTAATTTTCGATAAAATATTTTTATAATTTTGCTTGAAATTTTTTGAATAAGTCACTGGTGTATTTTATTTATATATTAAAGTTGAAATTGCTAATTTTACATGACCAACCAAAACTTTTTCTTTAAAATGTTAGAATAAGTCACGGGTGTAATTCTTATATATATAACACCCAGATTTCTAATTTTCCACAAAAAATTTTGTATACTTTTTCTTGAAAATGTTTGAATTAGACACGGGTGTAATTTTTATATAAAAAAACCGAGCTTTCTAGTTTAACATAAAAAATTTTTATAATCTTCCTTAAAATTTTTTGAATAAGTCACAGGTGCATTTTATATATATATTAAAACTGAAATTTCTAATTTTGTATACTTTTTCTTGAAAATTTTTTAATAAGAAACGGGTGTAATTTTTAAAAAAATAAAAGCCGAGATTTCTAATTTTCCATAAAAAATTTTTATAATTTTTCGTGAAATTTTTTGAATACGTAACAGGTGCATTTTATTTGTATATTAAAGCTGAAATTTCTAATTTTGCTTGAGACATTTTTTACTTTTTTTCTTGAAAATGTTTGAATAAGTCACAGGTGCAATTTTTATAAATATAAAAGCCGAGATTTCTAATTTTCCACACAAAATTTTTATAATCTTTCTTAAAATTTTTTGAATAAGTCACAGGTGCATTTTATATATATATTAAAACTGAAATTTCTAATTTTGTATTCTTTTTCTTGAAATTTTTTTAATTAGACACGGGTGTAATTTTTAAATAAATAAAACCGAGATTTCTAGTTTAACATAAGAAATTTTTATAATTTTTCTTGAAAATATTTGAATAAGTCAAAGGTGTATTTTATTTATATATTAAAGCTGAAATTTCTAATTTTTAACACTTTTTCTTCAAATTGTTTGAATAAGTCACGGTAGTAATATTTATAAATATAAAAGCCGAGATTTCTAATTTTCCATAAAATATTTTTATTATCTTTCTTGAAATTATTTGAAAAGGTCACAGGTGTATTTTATTTGTATATTAAAGCCGAAAATTCTAATATTGCATAATTTTGCATAATTTTGAACACATTTTAAAGCAAATTTTTGAATAAGTCCCAGGTGTAATTTTTATAAATATAAAAGCCGAGTTTTCTAATTTTGCATGAAAAATTTTGTGTACTTTTTCTTAAAAAGTATTGAATAAGTCTGGGTGTAATTTTTAAAAGCCGCGATTTCTAATTTTCCATAAAATATTTTTATAATTTTGCTTGAAATTTTTCTAAATAATTCACACGTGTATTTTATTTATATATTAAAGTTGAAATTGCTAATTTTGCATGACCAATCAAAACTTTTTCTTTAAAATGTTAGAATAAGTCACGGGTGTAATTCTTATATATATAAAACCCAGATTTCTAATTTTGCACAAAAAATTTTGTATACTTTTTCTTGAAAATGTTTGAATTAGACACGGGTGTAATTTTTATATAAAAAAACAGAGATTTCTAGTTTAACATAAAAAAATTTTTATAATCTTTCTTAAAATTTTTTTAATAAGTCACAGGTGCATTTTATATATATTAAAACTGAAATTTCTAATTTTGTATACTTTTTCATGAAAATTTTTTTAATAAGATACGGGTGTAATTTTTATAAATATAAGAGCCGAGATTTCTAATTTTCGATAAAATATTTTTATAATTTTGCTTGAAATTTTTTGAATAAGTCACTGGTGTATTTTATTTATATATTAAAGTTGAAATTGCTAATTTTACATGACCAACCAAAACTTTTTCTTTAAAATGTTAGAATAAGTCACGGGTGTAATTCTTATATATATAACACCCAGATTTCTAATTTTCCACAAAAAATTTTGTATACTTTTTCTTGAAAATGTTTGAATTAGACACGGGTGTAATTTTTATATAAAAAAACCGAGCTTTCTAGTTTAACATAAAAAATTTTTATAATCTTCCTTAAAATTTTTTGAATAAGTCACAGGTGCATTTTATATATATATTAAAACTGAAATTTCTAATTTTGTATACTTTTTCTTGAAAATTTTTTAATAAGAAACGGGTGTAATTTTTAAAAAAATAAAAGCCGAGATTTCTAATTTTCCATAAAAAATTTTTATAATTTTTCGTGAAATTTTTTGAATACGTAACAGGTGCATTTTATTTGTATATTAAAGCTGAAATTTCTAATTTTGCTTGAGACATTTTTTACTTTTTTTCTTGAAAATGTTTGAATAAGTCACAGGTGCAATTTTTATAAATATAAAAGCCGAGATTTCTAATTTTCCACACAAAATTTTTATAATCTTTCTTAAAATTTTTTGAATAAGTCACAGGTGCATTTTATATATATATTAAAACTGAAATTTCTAATTTTGTATTCTTTTTCTTGAAATTTTTTTAATTAGACACGGGTGTAATTTTTAAATAAATAAAACCGAGATTTCTAGTTTAACATAAGAAATTTTTATAATTTTTCTTGAAAATATTTGAATAAGTCAAAGGTGTATTTTATTTATATATTAAAGCTGAAATTTCTAATTTTTAACACTTTTTCTTCAAATTGTTTGAATAAGTCACGGTAGTAATATTTATAAATATAAAAGCCGAGATTTCTAATTTTCCATAAAATATTTTTATTATCTTTCTTGAAATTATTTGAAAAGGTCACAGGTGTATTTTATTTGTATATTAAAGCCGAAAATTCTAATATTGCATAATTTTGCATAATTTTGAACACATTTTAAAGCAAATTTTTGAATAAGTCCCAGGTGTAATTTTTATAAATATAAAAGCCGAGTTTTCTAATTTTGCATGAAAAATTTTGTGTACTTTTTCTTAAAAAGTATTGAATAAGTCTGGGTGTAATTTTTAAAAGCCGCGATTTCTAATTTTCCATAAAATATTTTTATAATTTTGCTTGAAATTTTTCTAAATAATTCACACGTGTATTTTATTTATATATTAAAGTTGAAATTGCTAATTTTGCATGACCAATCAAAACTTTTTCTTTAAAATGTTAGAATAAGTCACGGGTGTAATTCTTATATATATAAAACCCAGATTTCTAATTTTGCACAAAAAATTTTGTATACTTTTTCTTGAAAATGTTTGAATTAGACACGGGTGTAATTTTTATATAAAAAAACAGAGATTTCTAGTTTAACATAAAAACATTTTTATAATCTTTCTTAAAATTTTTTTAATAAGTCACAGGTGCATTTTATATATATTAAAACTGAAATTTCTAATTTTGTATACTTTTTCATGAAAATTTTTAAATAAGACACGGGTGTAATTTTTATGAGTATAAAAGCCGAGATTTCTAATTTTCCATAAAATATTTTTATAATTTTATTTGAAATTTTTTGAATAAGTCACTGGTGTATTTAATTTATATATTAAAGTTGAAATTGCTAATTTTGCATGACCAATCAAAACTTTTTCTTTAAAATGTTAGAATAAGTTGCGGGTGTAATTTTTATAAATATAAAAGCCGAAATTTTTAAATTTCCATAAAAAAATATTATAATTTTTCTTAAAATTTTTTGAATAAGTCAAAGGTGTATTTTATTTATATATTAAAGCTGAAATTTCTAATTTTTGACATATTTTCTTCAAATTGTTTGAATAAGTCACGGTAGCAATATTTATATATATATAAAAGCCGAGATTTCTAATTTTCCATAAAATATTTTTATAATCTTTCTTGAAATTATTAGAAAAGGTCACAGGTATTTTATTTGTATATTAAAGCTGAAAACTCTAATTTTGCATAAACAATTTTGAACACATTTTAAAGCAAATTTTTGAATAAGTCCCAGGTGTAATTTATATAAATATAAAAGCCGAGTTTTCTAATTTTGCATGAACAATTTTGTATACTTTTTCTTAAAAAGTATTGAAGAAGACTGGGTGTAATTTTTATATATATAAAAGCCGCGATTTCTAATTTTCCATAAAATACTTTTATAATTTTGCTTGAAATTTTTCTAAATAATTCACACGTGTATTTTATTTATATATTAAAGTTGAAATTGCTAATTTTGCATGACCAATCAAAACTTTTTCTTTAAAATGTTAGAATAAGTTGCGGGTGTAATTTTTATATATATAAAACCTAGATTTCTAATTTTCCACAAAAAATTGTATATACTTTTTTTTGAAAATGTTTGAATTAGACACAGGTGTAATTTTTACATAAATAAAACCGAGATTTCTAGTTTTCTATAAAAAATTTTTATAATTTTAGTTGAAATTTTTTGAATAAGTCAAAGGTGTATTTCATTTATATATTAAAGCTGAAATTTCTAATTTTTGACAAGTTTTCTTCAAATTGTTTGAATAAGCCACGAATGTAATTTTATCGATTTAAAAGCCTCGATATCTAATTTTCCATAAAAAAATATTATAATTTTTCTTAAAAATTTTTAAATAAGTCACGGTAGTAATATTTATAAATATAAAAGCCGAGATTTCTAATTTTCGATAAAATATTTTTATAATTTTGCTTGAAATTTTTTTATTAAGTCACTGGTGTATTTTATTTATATATTAAAGTTGAAATTGCTAATTTTGCATGACCAATCAAAACTTTTTCTTTAAAATGTTAGAATAAGTTGCGGGTGTAATTTTTATATATATAAAACCCAGATTTCTAATTTTCCACAAAAAATGTTGTATACTTTTTCTTGAAAATGTTTGAATTAGACACGGGTGTAAAAAAGCAAAAAATCTCACATAAAAAATTCTTAAATGTTTTCCCTTAACATAAGGACGGTATACAACGTTATTAAATGCGCTGAAAAAGAAGGTAGACTTGAACCTAAATACCAGGCAGACCTGGACAAATCCTAATTTAAGTACCAGAGGAATAGCACTTGAAATCAATAATGAATACGAAAAGGGCTGCAAAACCGTAAATACTCGTCAAGAGTGGCCAGGAAAAAAACTCTGCTTTCCGCGCAAAACATTGAGAAGATACATATATAATTTTGCAATTGACCACATTTCATTTCCTCTGTAACACTGGAAGGACTTAATTTTCAGTGATAACTACCATGATGGGTCTAAAAAAGTTTGCGGCAAGCCTCTGACGGCTTTAGAGAATAAAAATATAATACCAACAGCAAAGTTCGGAAAATTGTCTGTTATGGTGTGGGGTTGTATATCAAGCAAGGGTGTTGGGGAAATAAGGATCTTGGATGATATAATGACTAACGAAGTCTACCTGAATGTTTAAAAAAACGAATTACGTAGTAGTGCCGGAATATTCGGATTTGTTGATCATGAGAACCCCGAAAAATTAAAATATAAATTTTACCAAAATAACAACCCAAAACATAAGTCATATATTTCTAGATCCTGGCTATTATATAATTGCAGAAAAGTAATTGATACCCTGGCACAAGGTCCAGACTTAAATCCGATAGACAATTTGTCGGTCCATTTAAAGGAAAAAGCCGGAAGAAGGTCTCCGAAAAACAAAAATAATACTATATACAAAAACTTATTAGCATCTTGGGTAGACGTCTGTAGTGCGATTCTTTAACTTTTAGTGATTTTAAAAGTGTTAAAGTTAACACCAGTTTTTGTGGTTTGCACTAAAGATTGTGTGATTCGCTAACTTCTTTTTCAGCACTTTTTTAGTGTATTAAAAAAATTCGAATTTACGTGGCAACTTTGTAAAAAAATAAGAAAAGTGCAAAGAATACAAAAAAACACAAAACAAATTTTCGTGCTTTTATTTTGTGCGGGTAAGTAAAATGGATTTAAAATTTTAATATGATAAATATTTGCTAATATTTTTTTATTCTAGAATGTCAAGTAATACTGCTACCAAGAGAAACAAATACTATAATCCAGAATCAAACTGAATTCAATTGGAATTAACAAAATATTCTAAAATGCTATAAAGTAGAATGAATTTTTCAAAAAAACTCAATTGCAACAAATTAAAATTTATTGGATTAAAGTAGAATTCTATAAAATTTAATTGGGTTTTGCGCGATTTGGATAAATTAAAATTTTTAAAAATTCCAATTAAAAAATTTTTTAAAACATTACAAGATGGTTTGTAATATAAAAATATTCGAGATAAAGTCAATTTTAGTTGCTATTACCTTGGTTTATAAAATATAGTTAAAAATTACTATGGCAAGCTAGCATTCAAACAAAAAAGTAGCAAACAATAATTATAAAAAACCAAGCTAAATTTTACTCCATGTAGCAACTCCACATAAAGGAATGAAAAATGGAAGTTACACAAATTCTAAAACGCTACTTGTAATCGGATAAACTATACGATTCAGTCAATGTTTGCCGAGCAGAACATACAAATCAGAAACTACTGCCGACGATACACATTAATTTTATGATTTTTGTTAGCAATTACTTAATGTTTATTGGGCTCTTTAAAATTTAATAATAATTAATCAATTATATGAAAACTTATTGCATCGTTTTTCTGTGAGTTTTTATGCTCTTATAACTCTTTGCAAACATCTTGATATACTGCTGTAACAACTACTAATTGATACAGTTTTTTACTGATAGTGTAACCATATATGCAAAAATATAATATATATGAGATGGAACATAAGAATAAACACAAATAGAACAGTTTTTGTAATTAACTATTTGTATACCCATTTTAAATGCTATTATATCAACTGATAAAAAATTTGATACAATAAAGTATTAAATATTAATTATTGATGAAGAACTAAAATTTCAAAAGCATATCGCCGATATTTGAAACATTTATTTTGTGGCTTACAACCATCATATAAGAAATTAAGAAAACACAAACATGGATGCTGAGGAATGTTGCATCTTCTACAAAAGTTGTAGTTTAAATTTTACAGCAACAGAGGCATAAACCAAATGTGCTGTTTGGGGAAACTCCAGCTGGAATTTGTTGAGTGAAGCTTATGTAATAACCTTCTTTGGGGATAAATTTGCTGTCATTGTTGATATATATGAATTATTGGACTATATGATTTTACTTTGTTCTGATCCTTCCCTGATTTACATAGTAATCAGAGACACCTTCCACTTTGCAGACAAAACACAAGGAATAAAATAAGAGTAAAAATAAAAAGAATAATTCTTCTAGGTAAGATAGCACAAGTATCAGTAAAGTTTCCTGAAGGTTAAATTAGTAATAACGTTTTCATCATCTCGAATATTAGGTCTTAGAAGCAAATAGTAGTTATAATAGCAAATGGCGGCAAATTTTTCCGTCACAGGTCCACATCTACAGGTAAATTATGTAAGTTCTAACATCAATTATATTTGGAATCGTGTGGTATGTCTGCCGGTCAGGTAATAGATAAAATAAACAAAACATCTATGTATAAGAATCAGACAGGATCAGTTGTGGAAGTTGGGCTGGACAAAAAATTGGGTGGCGTAATCAGTTGGTACCGCAGAATAGCAGCGTATGATAGGTAAGAAACTGTACTTATGTAAAAGAAGAGTATCCACCACAAAGTTGGCTTTTGTTTGTTGTAAATTGATTTAATTTGTAATGAAATTTGTTTGATATATACACATAACTTATTTTTTTTGCATTTCTTATTTATTTCATGTTTAGCTATCAATCATGACAGAAAATCATACTGAAATAAAAAGACATTCACTGTAAGCACCATCCATACAAATAAATACATACATATGTATGTGGGTATTCGGTTTGTGTCATTCGATGAAATAAAGCTAGGATGGATGATATCGTAATAAGTGCTGAAACTTATTACGTACCCAATCATATCAAAATTGGTGCTGATCAGTCTTCAATTATATTTAAAGGTGATGACAACGACTGTACTGCAGCACAAGGTCGAGAAACATGGCCGTTATCCCATCACAACCATCAACCAAAACAGTGGGTCTGATAAATATCCTTGTAGGCGCAATATTCGTAGGATTTATGAAAATGTTCCACTGCTTAACATAGGAATAGCTACTTCAGTCATTATTGTTCTCCCAATATTTAAAAAAAAACTTTCGTATATACATACATACTTAGGTATTTATTTAGAGGTTTGAAATTGCATCTTTCTCTTGTGAAATGAATTTGACATTAAATGCAACTACTGTTTATTTTATATTCTCAATTTAAACTTCTAAGGTACTACTAATCACATATTTTTTTAGTTGTGTTAAAAATTATACTGGTGCAAATTATCACTTACGTCCATTGTTTCTGCACTGTACAAATATTTTGAAAAAAATTCATATTTTTTCCTTGTCATAAGTGTACATAAATTTCCAATTTTATTTTGTCTTTGAAAGGGCACTACATTAATTTTTAAAGCAGATATCGTTATAATAAAAGATAAATCCGATGACGTACATAAGATTTGGTCACTTACCTGTCAAAGTTTTGTTGAAATAAAAAAAATTGTGCTTGCGGACGATTTTCTACAAAAACACTTTGTAACTCAAAATACTTATAAGCTCAAAAATTAATCAAATTAATTAAAACCAACACGTTGCCATTAGTTGAGGGCAAAAGCTTATCGGTTGCAAATGAATTTTTAGCTTAAAAAGCATGAGCATAGATGCTCATTTTAGACATGGCCGGCTACTGCAGAAAGTTTGTATATATAAAGGTATGCTTATATGACCAAGTCCCTAACAATTTTTTTGACAGGAGATAATTGAAAATCTTTCTTGTGAGTTATTAACAACAACAACAGAAGCATTAACATGCGGAAATGAATCGGCAAAGTGGGTCAACTAGCACTGACACTAAAACACAAATAACAGTGACGCAATAATAACCAACAATTAATATGAGACAATTGCTGACGGTCGAAAAGTCGGACAAAAGGAGAAAGAAAGCTGACTGCAGCAACAGTCAAGAATCACCAATTAAAGCTGGTGCGAAAGCAAAGAAAGAGCAGAAGTACAACAACAGTGAGAAATAACGCAAAAAATAAAAGCATTGTTTCAAATAAGTAAAAATAACATTTTGGCGCAGCCGGTAAAAGAAACTGAATTTTCAACAAATGAGTTTTGACGTTTGATACCACAGTGCAGGACATTCGAATAAAGCCTACATTCTAACAACCTTTGGTTTGCCTAGTTCTGGGGTAGAAGAGGCAAGAGGCTCATTAGTATTTAGTTGCATAAGAGCGCAACTGATAAACCCTAAATTCTAGCAAACTTCGGTTTGCATTAAGCGTATGCGACAATTGAAAAAGCTCAGAAAAAATTAATAACAAAATATATATAATAAAATATACAAAATATACATAATAAAACATAACATTTTATAAAATATAAACTAATAACAGAAGATATAAGAATAATAGTAAGATGGTACCTGTTTGAGTCCTGCTAAGTTGCGTTTGTTCGCAAATATGTATGTATATATTCTTTTTAATGGAGATCCTGCAAACTGAAACGGATGAACTGATTGCAAAACTAAGTACTTATAGCTATTCCGTAGATAGTCTGCCGTGGACGAACAAAGCATTTTTAAACAGCCATAGGGATATAGTCAGAAATTAAGAACGAGCTAAATTAGAGGAGGTAGGTTATGTGGTGCAATTGATGGGCGATTTAAGTAAATACCAATCAGCAGAATTTATGAAGAAAATAGAAAATTTAGAGCAGACTAAAACACTGTTAGAAGCCAATAGAAAAATATTAAGACAACAAATAAACTACACTGACGATTTGTTAAACAAAGTAATGAAGGAAAACGTGTAATTAGTAAAACAGTTGAAAGATCAAATGCTTTAGTGTAAAGGATTTTGCGAAACTGCTTAAGCAGAAGTAGCTAATAGAGACCAAAGGCGATACTATACAGAGCCTTCAAACACCATTGAAGAAGGCGCGGCAATAATGGGGCATATTACATAAATCTAGGTCTATTCACTGAGAAAGGAGCTATCGAACGCGGAATTGAAATTCATTCGAATTCCTTCATTAGTTATAATCAAGTCTCAGGAGGAATGAAGCAGGAAGCAGAGAGTACACAGAAGATAATACTGCGAGAAAGCTGAGTGAGTTAGCACAGTACAGAGGAGAGTTCGAAAAACTTGATAAATCAGCAATAAGTAATAAAACTATTACGGAGTTAAAGAGGTTAGTGCTTTTATGCTTTATAGCATAGGATAGCCCAGAAAGACGATCAGTGTCACCATTTAACAACTTAAGTAACAGTCCAAACGAACTTATTCAAATATACACAATGCCAGTCCTATCGCAGATTATGAAACTGGTGTTTGGTAGATGTGCTGTGTGATGCTATTAAGAAGCTCTATTTGAAAAGAAAAAGGTTAGACCAAATCAGAAAATTAATCATAAGCTGTAATCAAAGCATCAGATAATCAGCTAGTAAATTTGGTGAATGTTTATAAAATTTTTGCTTTTACAAACGAATGAATGTAGTGGGAACATAATAGTGGAGAAATTCAAGAAGATAGTTGTAAAAAATTTTATAAAGGGATTGAAAGACCATGCGTTTAAGACGGGTTTCATTCTAAAGAGATGAATTGGCTCCCTTAATAGAAATTGTGGAAAATTCTGAAGAATTATGGGGTGATCCAATACACAATGTAAATACAGTGACATTAGAAATGCCCTGCAGCTTCTGTGAGGTCATGAGAGGATGCGTGAGCAACCAGGAGAGTTGTAGTGTTATTTCTTGGAAAAAGAGAAGAGGTGGATTGAATGAATAATATTAGAGAAAAATATTATTATGGTGTGTTTATGCTGGACGGAAACAAACTACCGTTCATAACAATAATAAAGCACAAAATGGGGTCAGTCACTCATTAACCAGAAATAATATCGTCTGCGAGGTAGATGAACTACTACAGGATGTGATAATAACGCCTAGTACATCGCCGTGAAATTCCTCTATATTACTAGTACCAAAAAAATTGCAAGACAGTCAAAAGAAGTTCAGACTTTCGAAAGCTAAACGAAATAACTATTAAACAAGTGTTCCCTATTCTAAGATTGAGGGAATTTCGGACCAATTGGAAAATAGAAAATTCTTCACCACACTAGACTTGGCGAGCGGATATCACCAAGTGCTGCGCATGATCAATTATTACAGAAATTTGTTAGCGCAATGGTAAAACAAGTAGCAAGCTCTGCTGAAAAAAGGAAGCAAGTTCGCCTGAGCAAAGGAATGCCATACCGCCTTGACTAATATAAAGACGAGTATTGCTAATCCCTCTATCTTGATTTACGTTATTTTCTCAGAGCCTTTTCGAGTAACTACGAATGCTAGCAATGAGGCTCTCGGAGCCGTATTGTCAAAAGAAAGAGAAGGTAAAGATCATACAAGACGAAATCGTAAGACCCTACATAGAAAGAGGGTAGTGAATGGAGGAGGCAAACTCATGAAGTTCGTTTTTTAAACAATGGAGGAAACAGATAAGTAGAACATCGAGGAGTACCAAGCACACTCATGAAGTTCGTTTTTTACACAATCAAGGACACAGATAAGCAAAACATCGAGGAGTACCAAAGGGTATTGACAGAAAATAATACACTGTTGATAGAGGGACGACGATTTCAACAAATCACTACAAACACTGAAACCCGCTGTACTGACAGATAAGCAGGAAATTGAGGAAAAGATTAATGATATAATCAAACAGCACAAACGGCTGATTAAGGAAAACTGGGCTGCCTTGCAACTATTTAAAATCAGCATGCTAAAGAGGAGAATAGAAAACTTAGCAGACAATAACATGCGCAAAATTGGGCATTTTTTGACCCTAAAGAAGAAGAAAAGTTCAAAATAGACGTCAAGAAGCTGAGAACATTAAAATGTGAATAGTAACAAGCCAGAAGAGGACCATCAGCCTACTCATAAAAGTAACTGCGGAAAAAATTTCGTTGCGGAAGTCAATGATCATCCCAGTCGCAAATAAGGAAAATCTGCAAATAAAAATCCATGACTGTGTTAAGAACCAGGGATCGAAAACTCGAATTGAGTTTTCTTTTAGGAGTGTCTTCTTCTTGAGTTTCCATGATGCGTATGAGAGTCTGACAGTAAGTACATATTGCAAATGCGTCTAAGTTAATTGAATTAAGGGTTAAGCCAATTTTATTATGTGCCTCGATCTTGGCAATTTTCTTCCTATTTATGAATCCAAGATCCCTAATGATTTCCAAAGAAAGAATCTCTTCCAGATCAGTTTTTGCCGATTGCTGCTGAAATACTGCTGGCAGTGGCTTAAAATATATTTCTTCACGTTTAAAAAATATTTTATTCTAAATTTTTACTGTGGAGTTATGAATTGTTGCCCGTCGATTTCTATTGTACTATTGAAATTATTGAGAAGAAGTATACCTGGGAAAGTTTCCTTAGCGTCTGGTATGTGATCGGCGTTTGTACGCGTACATTTTGCTAATTGAGTTTAATTATACAATTATTTTGGCTTAATTCTATTGAATTATTTTTATAATAATTGCCTGTTTATTTTATCCCTTACATTTTGATTTAGTTCCAAATATCTTTTTGTTACAATTCAGAATTTTATCACATTCAAATTCTATTATTTGATCTTACATCTGTGAATTCTAATTCTTCTTAAATATTAATGTTATATACATATATATAATTAACAAAATTGAAACTTCTGTTCAATTTGGAGTTCAAGATAAAAGTAAAACTTTTATTATTGAGAATTTCTTATTTTGCTTAAAGCTAATTTAACAGTTTGTTTATAAATTAATTTTTTATCATTGAAATATGAAACTCCTTTGCTGATTCTCATTAAGTCAGGAACGGAAAGAATAAAAAGATTTAAATATAAAATTTGTGTTTATTTTACTTAAGTTGATTTTGTTTGTATTGTTTACTCTACTTGGATTCAATGGGCACAATTATAGTTTCCAAAATTATGGAATATTAAGATCGGATTCGTGTATGTCACTCCTCCCATCTTTAGAAGAAACAATGTCCTCATTGTTCGTTTCTTTATATTTCAAAAGCATTTTACATATTTCATTTTTAACAAATAAATCAATGATTAACAACAATATTAACACAATTGAGATAAGAAGACCAACTGAATAATTTCCGTTTTTCACATTTATATAGTCAATATGATTTTTCAAATCTGGCAAAGATAAATTTAGTTTTACAATGTTTTCAATATCCTTAATATTAGGTAATATAAATGGTTTTTCAATAATTTCTTGTACTTCTACTTCGAAATCAATCGTTTTAATTCTAGAGTTGTATAAATTTATTATATTATTTCCCTTAATTGTTATATTTAGTTCATTACAATTTTGTTTTATGTGCGTTAGCTCTAAATTTTTCGTTACAATGATATTTCATCATATTCAATTTCAACATTTCTTTTGAATTGGCACTCGGTTTTATTGTTATTTAAAAGATTTCTAATACAGTTATTTTTAGTGTATTCAATTTTATTATTTTTAATTTCAAATATAATATTATTTTCCCAACATAGTCAGTGTCATCCAATACCAATTCTTCTTTATTTTTGTCTGGTGTCGGTATAATTTGAATTTTTTAAACGAATCGAATGCCGTAGGTATTGACAGTACAAAGAAAATGATTTCTTCATCCAGCCAAACAGATGCTCTAATATTTTTGAACTCTACGTCGGTAAGGTTAGTAATGGTTCGTAAATCCATTATTTTTGGATTTATTATACCTATTTTGCCAGCTGCATTGCCAATTGAATATCCTGAATATGTTCTAAATATTGTTTAACATTGTCAAGGAAAAGGTCCGAAAGCACCTTTTCAGTCAATTTGTTTTGGAGTTTGGAGGTTTCAGGTTCAAATCTTGATATCAGTTTTTTTTCGTTGTTAATCAGATCAATGATTTCATTAAATTCATTAGTTGAAATCGTATTTTTCCTAAAATCTTCTATTGCGAGTTGTATTTTGTCTCTGTCCTGGTTGTCCATAGTACCAATCAAGAATTTTAGTCCTTTTCCTACAAAATTGGCAAGACCTCGTCTGTGTCTGTTCGAAAATATTTTTCTCTCTTTGTTTGCCAACGAAATATAATTCTTGATCATATCAGTTTGGTAACATTTGTTGTTGTTATACTTTTCGAGAAGAACGTTATAAGTAAAATCCAGATAAGTTTTATTAATAGTTAATACATGATACTTAAATTTAGTAGGTTGGTTGCCGATCCCCTGCTCCACTATGGTATAACCAATGTCATGGTCCATTGAGTTTATTTTCATTATTTGACTGTTGACTGTTGCGGTCAAGAAAAACATTGTAGAAATTATAATCCAAAAGGTTCTAATGCCCTTCAAATGCCTTTATTTTTTTTATTATATTTAGTTCTGAAATTATACATAATTCTATTCTGATTTGCTGTTGAGGATTAAATGTAGGGTACATTTTTCATTGTGTAACGGATAAGCTAATTCTTCTTTCTTTTGAACTGACTTTTATACTTCCTGACATTTCTGTCTCTTAACTTAACTATAAAGTGTTCACCGTCTTCATCGGGTCTCAGTACTTCTGCCTTCCTTAAAGGCTTATCTAATTTGTTTAATATTTTCCTCTTAACTTCTGCATTGATAAAATTTGTATCTATGGCTTTTTCCTTCCTAAACCTATTTATATTATTTATTCTGTTTTCTTTTACCATTTGCGCGTTGTTTTTAGGCTTTAGCTTGTTAAAAAAATATTAGAAGGCGTTTCACCTGTAGTGGAATGAACTATATTGTGATTGTAAGCAAATATTGTTTGTTCTATCTTCAAGTAATGTAACTCTTTATCGTTTGACGTGTTTATAATTCTTAATTTCTCATTTAATGTTTTGTGCAGTCTTTCTATATCTCCTATCCCAGTTTTGCCTGTTGTGACTTCTAATTTAATTTTTAATTCTTCACACCATTTCTTTATATTTATGTTATTCATTCCTTGATCTTGGTCTATCTTTAAAACCTTTGGAGGACCCATGGTATTAAACACTCTCAAAAGAGCCTTTTCAGTTTCGATCCAATTCAATGATTTCAGTGGTTCGACTGTAGCAAATTTTGAATAAAGATCTATGCAAGTGAGATAGTATTCCTTATCCCACTGCCAAAAATCTGTAACATATTTTTCCCTTGTTTCGTATACAGGGGGTGTAATTTTCATTGGCAATTTATAATCTATATGATCCGATTTACATCGATTACAAAGTTCGCACTCGTTTATTATACGGGATATTTGCCTTATGTAGTTTGGGAAATAATATTTTGATTTAAAAGTTTTTACTATTTTTTCTATGCCTTGATGTAATCCATTTAGATGAATTCCTAAAATTTTGGTTTTAAACTTAAGGAAGTTACTTAAGTTTTCTAAAAGCATTGTCGATCTTAAGACCCTGTTTCTCTTGTTTAAAATAATTTGAGCATAAACTCGTTGAAAATAGTCAAAATCATTTTCATTCGGCATAAAAAGAGTTATATTTTTATGTAGTAAATAAGTCTTTATTATATCTTTTATTGATTCGATATTTAGTTCCCTGTAAATAACTGGGGTAGCATTATTAAAAAATATCTTTTTTGTAAAGATTTTATTGTGATTTCCTCTGATGATTTTGATTTGGTTTTTAAATATATTTAAAGGGTTTTCCGTTATTGGAATATATGAGGAATTATCTTCATCAGCCGAGTGAGTTCCGGCTACTGGAGAAATTTCCTCTGATAAGTTTCTATCATCATTTTGCTCATTATTTTCTTCTATCTCTTCATTCAGTTTTCCTTCCTTACACGTGAGAGTGCATCTGCCACGTGATTTTCTTTTCCAGCAATGTGCTTTATCATTTAATTTTATTTTCCACCTCTGAAGTTTTTGATTTGGCTCTTTAAGATTTTGTAACCATTGTAATGGTTTATGATCGCTATTGATCAGGAATCTTCTGCCATATAAATAAGGACGAAAATATTTTGCTGCAGAAACAACTCTCTTTCCGTAGCAGAATAATTTAATTCATGTTCGTTTAGAGTTCGGCTCGCAAAGCATATTGGATGGCTGTTCTGACTAAGGACGGCGCCAAGGGCGGTATTGGAAGCATCTGTTGTTAAGTTAAACTGCTTCTCATAATCAGAGAAAGCTAAGATTGGCTCACTAGTAATCAAAAGTTTAATGGTGTCTACAGCTACTTTCTTTTCTGACGAATTAATTTTATTGCCCTTCTTAAGACAATGAGTTAAGGGTTTTGTTATTTTGGAAAAATTTAGGCCAATCTATAAGCCTATAAAATCCGGCCAATCCCAGTAATTGTTTAATTTCCCTTTCAGTTTTAGGAATTGGGTATTCCAGGATGGCTCTTATCTTGTAGGGGTTGGGTTTCAAACCATCAGGTGTGATGATGTGACCCAAAAAGGTGGTTTCCCTTTTTAAAAATTCACTTTTGTTAAGCTGTACCTTTAAATTTGCTTCTGAGAGCCTTTAAAAACTTTTTCCATTGAGCTGATGTGCTCTTGTAGGGAAGTGCTGAAGATGATGATGTCGTCTAAGTAGACTAATCAATCTTTCTCTATAAGATCTCCCAAGATTGTATTCATCAATCGCTGGAAGGTTGCAGGGGCATTTTTGAGACCAAATGGCATTCGTAAAAATTCGTAATGCCCATTTTGAGTGGAAAATGTTGTTTTTCTTCTATCAAAAGGTTCCATTTCGATTTGGTGGAACCCTTTAGTAAGATCTAAAGTGGAGAAATATAAACATCTACCCAATTTGTCCAAGATGTCATCTATAATTGGAATCGGATATTTATCACTAATGGTTATATCGTTTAGCTTCCGGTAATCTATAACGCTACGCCATTTCTGTTGGTTGGACGCATCTAACCTTTTTGGTACAACCCATATTGGGGCTGAGTATGGCGACTGACTGTGGCATATAATATTTTGATCCAACATTTTCTGAATTTGTTTATTAACCTCCTCTCTATGGACTTGGGGATAACGATAAGTTTTACAATATATTGGGTCTTCGTGAACAGTATTTATTTTATGTTTTACAACACTAGTGAAGGTAAGGTTTTCTGCCTCTCTATAAAATATATTGTTGTATTTTTTTAATAATTTTTCTAAGCTCGTAAATTTTTCTTTACTTAGGTGATCCAATCTAAATATTGAGTCCATGCTATTGATACAATTCACAGATTTTTGGTTATTTGGTTGCGAAACATCAGTTCTTTCACTCTTAAAATTTTTATACTTAATCAGGTCGAATTTTAAATCAGACTTAATTTTTGTAATGACTGGATAACTTTCAACGTCTTCCTTTTCGTTCAAAAAGAAATATTTAATATCATTTAAAATTATAAATCCTCGGTGGATGTTTATCAAAGCATTTAATTTTTTTAAGTTATCAAACCCCAAAAGGCCATAACTATTACCGAATTCATGAACAAAAAATTTTAGTTTACTTCTTTTTACGGGACTAAAAATTTCCTGTATTTCGTCAAGGATTATATCTCCGGTGGCTGTTTTAACGCAAATGGGATTTACTTTTATTATAGGAGTTAGGAATGTGTTGTTCTTTATTAAGCTGATTGTTGATTCCGTATCAATCAGAAATCTATAATTATTTTATTTTCATTATGATGGAGGGGAGTGATTGGAGGCAATGGAGTGAAAATGTTCTACCTCCATGGGAACTGCTACCCAAATCTTCTGAATCTAGACTGGTTGGAGTCATGCTCCCTCATTCGTTTAGGATTTGGATTGTTACCTTGATAATTGAGATTCCGGAAATTGTTCTGATAACTTCCATTATGATTCTTATTTTGATAATTCTGGAAAGAGCTGTGAGAATTGTTCATGGGATGCCCTTGAAAATTATTTTGGGCATATTGAAAATGTGGTTGAAAATTATTCTAAGGATTTGGAAAATGAGTTTGAATATTTTTTTTGGGGATTCCGGAGAGGAATTGGAAATCTTCTGTTAGGGGTTGCTAAATTTCGAAATTCATTGTTAACGATCTGTGGTTGTACATAATTCCGATATAAATTCCTATAGTTATTCGATTTAAAGTAAGTATTTATATTCAGTTTCTTTAGAAGGTGTGGTTTTAAGTCAGTCGCTAAAACCGAGCGTGCACTGTAATAACCTACATTTTCCAGCAGAAACCAGCAAAATTTGGTGCAGCAGCACAGTGTATAGAAGTAGAACATCTTTGTATATTTTATAGTCTTTGGTCGAAGGCATGAACACTGGGCACTGAACAGACGTGAGAATGATTTGCGAGGGTACCTGCCAGTATGGGCTTACCCCACGGTGATCCTATCACCGGTTGGATATAATCCGTTTTCCAGCGCCCCCAAGGCATGACAGAATGCCACACTTGAGTACCAATTCAATTACATGCTATTTGGAACATGATTTCTCCCTTGGTTTGGAGCGGAGCCTATCTAAAACTCCTTTCGTTCTATGCTCCCCTTCCTTCCTTCCAAGTTCCTGGGGCTCCCGACTCCCGTAGTACCAGAAGTAAGCTTCTGGTGAGACTTCGTAGCCCTAAAGGGCTACTACTAGTTTTAAGCTCCAAATAGATCCAGGGACTGGTTCCCCTGGGCACTGAACAGTTAGGTTCTGATATCTTCATCCCTGCAATATAGAATAAAAACAAACATACTGAAACAGTTTTCCTTCTTTCCTCTTTCCTATAGCCCAGTTCAGCATATGTAGAGCTCGATCCTTGAGTACTAGTCCCAAAAACGTAAACAAAATTAAAAAAAATTGTCTAAAAAACCCGAAACTACAACTTATTGGTTGATTATAGGATGAACTGATTTTTTAGTTTATAGCTTAAAATAACTTAAATGCCTCTGTTACGTGTTAACATGTCGCTGTTAGACATGATTCTTACAAGTGAAGTGGTAAATTCTTCGAAAAAAGATGCGATTTCATGCTTTTCCCAGCAGCCTCCCAAATGCCGCTCATGTGACGTGCGTAGGGTGGGATGAAAAACCAGCTAAGTCCGTGTAAGCTGATCAACGCCTTTTCTACTGTTTTAGAAAAACATTGTACTGCTTCCTTAAAGCGTAACTCGAAATTTCTTCTATTATCGAAGAACAATGCCTTGGGCAGTCCTCTTCGCGCAGTAAATCGGCTAAAGAAGGCATCATTTGACAAGTCTATGTGAATTGCTCTAGTGGCGAGCAAACGAATGCCGCAGTATAACCTTTTAATACTTTGGTATTCCTGACAGGGGAAGATTTTATATTGAAAGGGCCTGCAAAGTTTACGCCTGTAAATGTAAAAGGCAAAGACAAATTTACTCTTTGGGGGGAAGGGCTCCCATAATTTGATGCTGGAATTTTCTTTTAAAGATTGTGCACCTCTTGTAACTTCTAATTGACATTCGCACAAGATTTTTCAGTCTTGGAATATAAAATTTATGCCTAATTGCGCGGTGCATTACTTGATACTCGGCTTCTCGTCGTTCCGTTGTGCGGTCTTATTTTGAGCTCTGAAATCTTCCCCTTTGGCTTTTACTCTACATGAAGCATAGTGTGATGCTCTTGATTGCATCTCGTGCAAAGTCTTGTGCTTGGACATTTAGATTTAAAATGATTTGGCGATAAGCAGTTAACACAGAATCTGTTCGAAAAAACATATTTATTTCTATCGGCCACTGATAATACTTTAAATTGATTACAAAATCGTAAGAATCATCTGTTTACATGCTTTGGAACTAAATTTTGCCTCTTCGTGCTGTAGCTTTCGCGCTTTAATTCTAAATGGCTTGAATGCCATACATTTGTTTCATTTGCTGATATGCCAAAATACGAGGATTCTCAAAACAATTTGTTAACGCATCCCAGGCCAAGGAAAAGTTACGATTTGGTTAGCCTCCCCTCGTCTTGCTACGTAAGTGGTAAAGCTTTTGAACTGGACCTAAATGTGTATGATTTCCATAACCCCCTTCAAAAACTTGAATCTCACATGGCGGTACCTTAAGTGGCATGGTATGCTGTTCTACACTTACTTTCCCATTTTGATTAGCTGTCGTCGTGGACGCGATTGAATCAAAAATTTTTGCCTTCATTTTATGAGTCTTATCGCACATTCTATTGTAGGTTTGAGACATTTCATCGTTCTAGTGTAGTTCAACGTCGCCTTCTAGTCCAATTATGTAGGTTTCGTAAGACTCAATTAGTTTTTGCCATTTCTTCGCCAGTTCTTCAATTGCAACTTGTAAATAAAGTAATTCTAAATTTTCTCTGGACATTGCTTCAAAGCTCTTGCAAAGCGCATCTATTTGATTGATGTCAAACTTAACTTTCCTTTTACTTGCCATATTCAATAATAAGAATAATCCTTTTAACCTTTCTAATTTCTAAAAGTGGTTTGTTTAGCTTTGGCATTAAGTGTATTATTCACCAGTTTTTGTTTGAATCCTTATTTTAGAAATTTATTTAAATTCCCACTCACCTTTATCCGGTTTTTTTCTGAATTGGAAGCCCTTGCTTTATATTTGCAGAAATGTTAAATGCTTTTTGTTGTTGATTATTCTTTTTTTTAACGGAATTTTTATGAGTTTATTGTTATTGTTATTTAACTTTGCGGTTCGCTTTTAAAGCAACAATACTACTTTTGTTTGCATTTGTCTTTATGTTCTACAACTTTAAGTTTTTTCAAAGGTTATTAAATTTATTTAAATTCCCTTTTAAATTTTGTTGTACTAAATTTGTTTCTGTAGTAATTTTCGTATACAGTTACATATTATAATATGACTCTGTCTTCTCCTAACGATAACCTTAATTGTTTCCAGACTTTGTCTTAAACGATAACGGTCCTTTGTTTCGTTTCTTATCTCTGTTTGTGTGTGTACCTAACACATTGTTTATCTATGATAACATATGTGGTTTTTCCAAGTGTTTTTCCCACACTGATAAATAAGGAATAAACTTAAATGTGTACTGCTTATAACAGATGAGAAACGGAGAAAGAACTAACAATTAGTTCTAGAATAGTTTTAAGAAATTCATATTTAGTATTTAAGCATTTGAATTTGTGGCACAGAAAGAAAATAAACGTGAAACCGATAAAACACAGTTGTTTCATTCATTTAACTATATGCATTTAAATTTTGTCCCAATTTGCTTGTGTTGTAACTTTGTATGCACACTCACTTTTTTTAATTATTGTATTATTTCAATTGCTGTTTTTGTTTAAATATTGAATGTTTTTATAGTTTCTGCATTGTCGCGAGTTAATGCCACATATACACGTAACAAAAAAGGTAACAATAAGTATCTTCTGTTTCTTAGGAAACAAGATATATAAACAAACTAAACTAAAATATGTAAACAAGAAAATATGTGTATTTGAAAATATAGGATTAAGGGAAAACCCCAAATATGTTTATCATTAAGAGAAACACAAACGTGTTTACTTTTAATACAAACATGTTTTTGTTTTATAAAAATAGAGATTAATATGTTTACAAAAATAGAGATTAAGACATTTATGAAAATAGAGATTAAGCAATAAAACATGTAAACAACCTGACACAGTATCAATGTTTACCCATATTAAGGTAACGATAATCAGACCTTAGTTCAAGAAAGAAATCGATATTATTTACGAAAAGAATTGCATGAACTGCACTGATCAAATTCCTTTAACTACTAGTCAAATGTCAATATAAATAATCCTCAATTGGTTTCAAAGACCTTTCTTAAATTTCATTAATGTTTGTATGCCGCTGTTTTAATGCAGCAAAAAATAATTTTCAAGTGGCTTAAATATTTGGCGTTCTTTAATAACACATGCATTCATAACAACGGTATCATTCAACAGCCCATATAATTCTACAATATTGTCTCTACTAAAAAAGGGTTTAGACGAAGGTGGACGACCAAAGAAAAGAATAGTGATATACTTCCAGAAGTTAAGCTCGCATACAATCACGGATCGTTATATTATTCTTGACTTTAATATGGGCATACAAAATCTAGGAAAAGCGAAGTATTTTAAACCCCTAGACTTCCATCAGGTTAGAATAAAAAAAGGACCGCGAAAAAAGTGCTTTCTGCGTGAATGGCGGAAAATACGAATTTATACGTAAGCCGTTCAGCTTAAAAAATGCACCTTCAATATTCCAAAAGTGTATTGTTAACATCCTGAGAGAATATATAGGCGAATTCGCATACTTATATATATACTACGTTCTCATCTACTCTTTATCACCAGAAGAACACACGAAACACGTGGAAATTATATTCAACGCATTACACAATTCAACGTTACAGGTATCGGATGAAACGTCAAAATTTTTTTGAAACAGACGTGGAATACTTCGGACATATAATTAAACACATTTAAATCGGAACAAATCCAGAAAAAGTAAAAGTAATAGAAAAATATCCTATTCCCCAAATACTGAAGGACTTGAGAAGACTCCTGCGTATAACAGGATATTACAGAAAATTTGTACAGGGATATGCTGGTATAGCCGAGCCCCTCACAATTCATTTACGAGGACACAACGGACAAATAGGAAAGAATAAAAGTGGTAAAACAAAGATAGACTTAGATGACGCTGCAATACAAGCATTTAATAAATTAAAAAGTTGCTTAAAATAACAGGTTGAACTTTTCCAACCTATATATGTATGACAAACCATTTGAACTAACGAGAGAGGCCTCTAACATAGTCATTGGACTATTCCTTAGTCAAATAAATAGACCAATATTTTTCATTAGTCGAACACTAACATACTACAACAGAATAAAACGACCACAATACATACTACAAAAGAAACTATCTATGTAATGAGCCACATCGTAACTAACACTTTCAACGGTGTAAACTTCGTATATACACCGGAAAAACCAATCGATGTTCGAGAAGAAGAGAAAAAAAGCAGAAATAGTTTAAAAAAAATACATAACAGAGTACACAGAGGTTACAAAAACAGTATACAAAAGATACTCGAAAACTACTATTGGCCAGAAATAAAACAACAATGCAAGGCGTTTATAAAAGTGAACACCTTGTCAATATGGTAAATATGAGAGGAACCCCACAAGAGAACCAGTAGAAGATTCTGACATACAACAGAACCAGGAAAATACATAGACATGGACATATATTTCACCGACGAATTGTCGAAATATATTGACTCAAGAGAACGCATAAGTGAAAAAATTGAAGGAATTCTCACAAACAACTATCCGGACTGCACACGATTGATGAATGATAACGAAAAATGTCTAAGTACACCAGCAATAAGCATGATGTGTATAAAATACTGGATAACTAAAATAGAGACACCAATCTATAGATCAACATCAAACGGACAAGTAGAAGACGCTCACAGCACAATTTCGGAGCTAGTGAAGAATATTTAAACAAAATGAAACAGCAACAGCCCCAGAAATGTATAAAACCAGAAAACTAAATAAAACCATTCACACGGTCACTGGACAAAAACCCGGTGACATTTTGTTCAACAAAACAAAATACAAAAAAGGGAAAATATATGAAAGACTAAAAAGAGCATCACAAAAAACACTCGAAAACACTGTACCAAGGCACTAAACATCGGCTATTTTCACTAAGTGATCAAATAATAGTTAAAATCAAAAGAGTAAGGAAAAAAGAAAGAACCGAGATACGTTACATATACTGTAAAGGAAGATCGTGAGGTCTCAACTACAAGGGGGAAGGTTAGACATAAGGATAATATTAAAAATTATACTATTAATAATGATGATCATCTTCCTGATATTACTCGTAGTGGCCACACCAGATATCAAAGTAATCACAGAAATTAAAAACTTAAACGGACAAAAACATGGTCTAACCAGAACAGATGACAAACTAATTTTCAACGAATTTTCATACCTATTTCACGTCAATAAGTTAGCAAAAATACTCACACCACATAAACAAATATTTACGGAAGAATACCTCTTCTTCTTCTTCTTCTTTTGGCGCTATAGTCCGTGGTGAACTTTTCTCTCGAAAATACCAAGGACTTCCTCATCCGTCCATGCTTCTGCGCCATAGAGAAGTACAGGCATTATCAAAGTGGTATATAGTGTCAACTTGGTTTCTCGAGAAAGGGCCTTACTACTCAATTGCCTCTTGAGCCCAAAGAAACAGCGATTGGCAAGAGTTATTCTGCGTTTGATCTCGGTACTGATGTTGTTCATACTGTTGACTTGGGAGCCAAGGTAGACGAAGTCCTTCACTACCTCGAAGTTATAGCTGCCTATGGTGACGTTCTGGCCCAGTCGTCGGTGTTGCGCGTCCTTTTTTGATGACAGCATATACTTCGTTTTGTCCTCGTTCACCGCTAGACCCCAGAAGAATACCTCCCAAGAAATAATTTGGATAATAAAGATTGAAATTTTAGCAAACCAACTGAAAGACACACGAGATCCTTAAAATTCCTGGGATCAGCTTTAAAATTCGTCACAGGAAATCCACACCATGATGACTTCATTAAAATCCAAACTGCAATAAACAAACGTAATAATAAACAACGAACTCTAAATTCGAGAAATTAATTGATTCGCTGCAAGGCCATACACTAAAGAACTACCTAAACATCGTACAAGTACATGAAAAACTTCTACAACTCTTCAGAACAATAAACGCTGCAAAGAATAATGAATACCTGGTCGAATCCTTGAACATGGACGACATTAAAGAAATAATACAATATGAACTATCATCAGTATCCATGAATCATACGAACAACAAATTACCACAACTGGCATAACCCTAGTCACATACACAGATCAAGTCACAATAGATACCAAGTCCTATAGGAATATTCATGACAGAATAATTGCAGCATACACATGAAACATAATAAAGATTTTGAAATAGCAAAAATTCTCAACCATATGAGGAACACCCTATAAGATCAGCTTTTTATACAATGATGTTTGCCAAAACAATCTTTGGTATGGTTATTATTGGATTCAAAATATACAAATACATATTACTGTACTGACGCCGACACCCTCTCCTTTTAAGCCGGGTGAAAGTTAACGCCACACATATACAGACAGTTAACAAACCAGGTAACAATAAGTATCTTATGTTTATATAGGACAAGATAATAAATGAAAATATAAGATTAAGGGAAAACCCCAAATATGTTTATCATTAAAAATAAATATTAAGACATGTATGTACATATGTATGTAAAAGTTGAGACAATGAGACTAAACCATAAAACATGTAAAAAAATATGAATCATAAAACCACAGATTTTAAACAACCAAGTATAAATTTGTAGTAAAATAATATTGTAACCAAACATACTATCAGAACTAATTGTTTACCTGCGAACCAATACTGATAACATGGCTTGGGGTTTTTGTACTATTTAGCACAAAAGAACACAAAAATAATTTTTAGTATTTAAACACAATATTTATGTTGCAATTTTTAGTTAAAAAAATAGTAATAGTGAAATACACATCGCTGTATCAACTTGAAAAATAAGAAGTAAAAAATAAAATAAAAGATACATAGCAGTTCCTTATTACGCTTAGTATTCCGTAATACTTCGGCGTACCTCTAATTAATTCGTAAATAGTTAAAATTCTTTCAACCCTTTTTTTCCAGGAATTGAATTCTCTAGGCTATCTAGAGAATTCTGGTAAACATTTTACGGCGTCAGGTATTTTATCCATGTCGTTAAGGTTGTCTATATGTCTGGTTATTTTTTTGGTCACCCATGTCTGATAAGTTAGCACGAGGATTAAGAGTTTCCTGTACTACCTGTGGCCCTTGTTGTCTTAGTACGTCTGTCGCCTTTGTCGATATTAGAGACCTTAAGTCATGCAGGCTCAGTTAAGCATTTTCTGGTGGCAACTCATTACTTGACGGAAGGATAGGGGATGAAGTAAATTATTTGGATTTACCACTTTTAATTATATATTTTTATTTGTTTAACTAATAGAAGAACCAACAAATTCAAAGAAGACTTTAAGAGACTTTATTTTTATTTTTCTTAAACAAAAAAAAAGGTTTCTTAATTCTATTTTCTGCTATTTTTTATTTTAATTTTATTTAAGATAATTTATTTGATTTTAATATAAAAGTATTTACTTTATTTCTTCTTAATGGTTTGACGGCTTCCTCTTGATGGGTTGATGACTTCTTTTCACTATTGACTCACAGCTGATGGCTTCCTTTCACTCTTTTTTCATAGCTTTTTGCACTTTTTCATGAGCTTTTAATTTCACCACTATAGCTCTTCTTTTTTTAGTAAATTTTTGTTTGTACAATTAATTTTTTATTATTTAAAGATATTTTTTTCTTTAATTGGTTGGTTTCGCAAACATTTCTTAAACAGTCATTAATTTTATTATTAGTCATTAAATTTATTATTAGTCATTAATTATTATAAGTATATACTTATCTTTTTAATGTTCTTTTCGATAAGGCTGCTACGTTATACGGCCGCAGTTTATTTAAATCAGAACTTAATTAGTTTTACAAAATTTCTTACTTAAACTAAATGATCTAAATCTAGAGGTGGACAATAACCGCACTATTGCAGTTAATGGAAAATACAATTTTATAACCTAATTAATGCTTAACTTATTGAACAAGAGTTCGTTAACTTTGTTTGAGTTAACTTATATAGTATATCATAACCCATTTATATCTGTATGAACATGTACTGAGTTCCATACTGCAACATGGGACTTAAAAGTCTTGTGTCCCATACACAATAATAAATAAAAAATAACAATAAATAAATGGTAATGTAAATACAAATCAAGTAGAAAATACGCAGCGGAGTGCACAAATTAATGCACACAATAATCTTGATGAAGGAAGACCATTCTTTCGCATTTTTCTAATCCACTTGCATTCGAAAAATAGTAGTATTAATACATTTGCCTTTCTAGACGAAGGGTCCTCTGTTACCCTAGTGGAACGTAGTATTTTTGACAGTTTACATTTGAACGGCGTGTCTGACCCTTTATGCCTGAAATGGACAGGTGGGACAACTCGTGAAAGCGAATCTCTCAGAGCCTCAATAAAAATTTCTAGCGTCCTCAGTGGCAAACAATTCGTGCTTTCAGACGTTCATACAGTACATCACTTGGACTTACCAACGCAAACGTTAAATATGGATGAAGTTATTAAAAAATATCCATATTTAAAAGACTTGCCTATACAATCTTATCATAATGCAATTGGGGCAAATAATTGGAAATTGGCTGTTCCTACAAAAATCCGAGAAGGAAGTTGGCAAAAGCCAATAGCAACAAAAACCCGACTAGGTTGGACCCTACAGGGTGGCAACATGAACTGCTCAGTCGAGCATATATTCAACATACATACACGTGTTTGCCAAAAACGCTACGACGATCTACATGAACTTGTAAAGAATTTTTTCCATATTGAATCTCCAAATTCATCCGCCTTACTCACGGCAGCAGACAACAACGCGATGAGAACGCTAGAAGCAACATGCAAAAAAATAAATGGACGGTGTGAGGTCGGCTTACTGTAGAAAAACAGTGACGTGGAACTGCCTGAAAGCTATGCCAAAGCATATAGTCGACTAATGTGCCTTCATAAAAAATTCGTTAAAAACGAATCATTGCGCCAGAGCATCCAAACTCAAATTAATAACCTAACCGAAAAAGGATATGCCAGGAAATTAAGTTCAGAAGAATTGGTAGCTCTTAATAAAAAAGTGTGGTACCTACCCACCTTTATAGCTCTAAATCCCAATAAGCCTAACAAGGTACGGTTAGTATGGGGCGCCGCAGCGAAGTCAAATGGAAGCGATTTTACGACTAGCCGTCCAGACTTTTTGAAATCATTGGTTGACATCCTCTTAGCCTTTCGTATAGGCAAATTTGCAATTTGTGGCGATGTTTCTGAAATGTTCCATCGAATAAACGTACGAAAAAGCGATATGTGGCAGACATTCACGCTTCTGCGGGCTTTCATATAAGGAACTGGGCCTCAAACTCGCCTACACAAATATTTCTAAGACATCTCAAGACAATAAAGAATGGGGAGCCACTGAAAAAATCTTGGGAATGTATTGGGACCCAGTTACTGACGTTTTTAAATATAATTGCCGATTCACACGTCTGCGTCGCAATTTGATCAACGAAGATCTCGTGCCTACAAAAAGAGAGTGCCTTCAGGTACTAATGTCAATATTTGACCCTCTAGGTTTTTTGTCATGCCATACCATTGGCCTTAAAAATATGCTTATAAAAATAAAAAACACGCCATATGTTTGGTTGGGACGACCCATTAAATGAATCGCTAAACATAAAATGGACTCAGTGGAAATCGTCAATCCCACTTATTTCTAACGTCGAAATACCGCGATGCTATTCCCTGATGCTCTGTGAAGCGAAAAATGTTCAATTACACACCTTCGTCGATGCAGGTGAATATGCCTACTGCGCTGTTAGTTATCTGGTAGTACAACTAGGCGATCGTATCACCGTCACCTTGGTGGCTGCTAAGTGTAAAGTAGCCCCCCTTAAACCATTGTCGATTCCACGAATGGAACTGCAAGCCGCCCTTATCGGAGTAAGACTCGCTAACACAGTTCAAAACATCCAACGCTTGCGTATATCTTCAAGATACTGGTGGTCGGACTCGAAAACTGTACTACAATGGTTACGAATGGACCCCAGAAACTTCCAGCAGTTCGTTATGCACCGAGTGGGCGAAATCTTAGGGCATTCATAAACAAATCAGTGGAAATGGGTACCAACAAAATTGAATCCTGCCAATTTTGCAACAAAAATAACAACGCGAAAAAACATGGACGTATGGTTCAACAGCCCTAACTTTTTGTACGAAGACTCGACCCAATGGCCCAAATGTGAGGACTTAGGGGCAATAAACTCTTCGGAACATAGGCGTCATGTGCTAGCAATCAGTCGAAAACCGAAACGTTTAAGTTTCATTAATTTTGAGTATTTTTCCAATTGGAAAAGGCTCTACCGAGCGGTAGGAACATTTTTGTTGTACATGGCAAAACTAAAAGATACAAGCAAACAAACTTGCCATTCCACAATCACACATGAAATGATTCAGCAAGCAAAGCAATTTATCATCAGAGAAACCCAGCGCAGCGAATTTTATCAAGAAATTACCAGTCTAAAACATGGCGAAAACGTAGAAAAATCAAGTAATCTATACCGCCTCAATCCTTATCTGGACGATCAAGAAATGATAAGATGTCACAGCCGTGCGAACCGTCTTAACAATCACGAGGATGAAATTGTACTTCCAGCCGTGCATCACGTTACATTTCTTATTATACGCTCATTCCACGAAGAGTTTCACCACCACTTTCATGAAGCAGTGACTAATAAAATAAAAAGTAAATTTTATATTCCCCGTCTCCGGGTCATGTACAAAAAGGTACGTAATTCATGCCAAAAATGTAAAAATTATTCTGCTACAACACAGGCCCCTCAAATGACCCAGTTACTTGTTGCTCGCCTAGGAGCTTTCCAACGACCTTTTATATTCGTCGGTATAGACTTTTTTGGACCATTGCTGGTAACCGTCGGAAGAAGAAGAGAAAAGCGATGGGGAGTAGTGTTTACCTGTCTTACCGTACGCGCAATTCACATAGAGGTTGCTTATAGTTTGAACACCGCTTCATGCATTATGAGTATACGAAACTTCATTGCCCGGCGTGGAACACCACGAGAGATCTACACGGACAATGGTACCAATTTTAAAGCGGTAGAAAAAATGCTCAAGGATGAAGCCGAACAAATAAATTTTTCGAACATAGAAGTAAAATTCGATAAAACCAAATGGTACTTCAACCCACCTGGTGCGCTCCACATGGGCGGTGCATGGGAGTGACTAATAATATAAATCCTACACTGAATTTCAACGACGAAAATTTTAAAAGTGCGCTTTGCGAAATCGAATCAATTGTCAACTCTCGACCGCTCACGTTTGTTATAATTGAACACGAAGACGATAATGCTATAACTCCGAACCATCTACTTCTTGGCTCTTGCGATGGATATAAGCCATTCCTTGAAGATAACGGAAATTTACACCAACGATGGCAACAAACGCAAGCATTCGCCGATCACTTCTGGCGCCGCTGGGTAAAGGAGTACGTACCTATAATATCCCGTAGAACGAAGTGGTTTGCTAAGGTGCCGCCGATAAAAATTGGGGCAATCGTCATCATCGCTGATGAAACTCTCCCAAGAAGATGCTGCCATAAAGGCAAAATTGTAGACACAGTGGTAGCAGTAGATGGACAAGTGCGTAGAGTGGCGGTTAAAACACAGTTTGGCATTTTAAGCAGGTCGGTGACGAAGATAGCTGTTTTAAACGTCGGTGATGATCATGAGCAAGCTTGTACTCCAGACTCGCTTACACGCGGGGGAATGTTACCGCCGTCAACAAGGTGTTAAATAACCAGCCCTCATTGGCATACCCTGTATGACTTGTTTTCGTTCCGTTATAATCTCTTTAAGATATAAAAAGTTAAATCATTTTTTTATTTCTTATTATTCGCTTTTGCTTGATGTTTCTTTTATTTTAACTAACGGCTCTCAATGTCTTGTAATGAAAACACATCATTTCGTGTTTATATATTAATGAAAAGAAAAGAAGTTTTACAGAAAGAGTTGAGATTTGATTGCTACAACGCGTTTTAAATACATTAAATTTTAAAGTTCTTTATTTATTTATTTCCCATAACTATATAAATATAATTAATAAATGAATTGATTGAAAAGAACTCTTAAAAAGTGTTATTATTTCACATTGCCAAAACAACATGGGGTTTTAATATTTATTGTAAGATTTGTATTATGCCAAGACATTCAAAACTCTTCCACATCGTCGCACAACCATCCGAAAGAGGGTTATAGTCCGAACCGGAATAATCAGTTAATTTAGCGTAACTCATTCAACAAAAAACAGCACGATAAAAGTCACAGAACTATATAAAAACCGAAAATGTATAAAAGTAAACTATCATACATTGTCCTTACTGACCACCCTCCCTTTAGTAAGAACCGTTTTCCACAGGTCGGCCTCAAAATATAATGCATAAAATGAAAGTCAGTATAAACTAAATTATTTATGTATGTAAAACATGATACCAATTGTGTTAAAGAGAACATTAAGAGTTGCAGATGTGTTGTCATTATACGAGGGAAGATTAAAAGAAATTGTTATCATCAAAAAATAAAAAGTTTGTATTAAAAGAATCTAAAAAAAAAGAAGTTGTTATAATAGCAAGAAAGAAGTTGGTGTTAGAAGAATCTAAAAGTGGAGAGTTAGACTTACCTATCACTGGTAACAAATCTGAGCTACAAGAACGCTTATTAGATCATGTAGGTTTAAAGCCTCAGAAGAAGATGCAAAATAAGCACATAGCGGGGAAGCTTCTGGCTTAGACCATATAATGACACAACGTGGAACAATTTTTACACAACGCGATGTACAACGAGACACGGTTTCAGCTTTTTCCGGTGACCGGTTTAGGTTTATTTACTACGTTCCTTTCAATATTTTTGTTATATCGGCACCAATTGCCAACGCTGTGTAACACCATTAATTTTTAAAGTAATATGTTTGACGTATTTTTTATTTTTTATTTTTTTTTGTAATTTGTTTTGTGGCACAAAGCTGGGGAATATCCTTCTTCACGGCTGATCTGTTCGGTTTTTCGTTAACGTCGAACTTTTTAGTGTTCTGTTTATCCTGAACTTTATTTTTGTATTCTTTGGCTTTCTCTATACATATATGTATATGTATGTATATTGTTCAACAATAGATGCTTTTTTTTGCAAAGTTGATTAATCTGTGAAGATCGCTCACCATATTGTCGACTGTAAATATTCCATTTACATCTCCCTCCAAAAGGCTTAAAAGTCGTGCTCCTATTGCTGCATGCTCTACATTTTGAAAGCATCGAATTAATATTAAACATTTAAAATTATTTTATTCTAATTTGCCAAACTCAATATTATCGCAGTTACGATTAACCATTGCATAATGTGTTACACAATCTAAAGTCGCACTTTTTGTGTGAGTTAAAAAGAGACTCTTTCTTTACTGCAGCTAAAAAGATAGCTCACGAGTCTTTTGTGTTAAAACAGTTATCAGGATCTAATTTGCACTACACTAAGCTCACTATGTCACCGTCAAATAAAGGGTGGTTAAATTGTATGGGCCGATGTTGAATGTGAACCACACCTAAACGCCAAGTTTTTTTCCGAATTTTATTTGACATTTCTCTATTTCAGACTTACTCAATTTGAACCATGGAGAGATACACAATCCAACAACGTGTTAAAGATGTGAGAACACCAGTGCATGCTCGTACAGCTCGTACTGCAGAAAATATTGCTGCTGTTCGCGATAGTGTGGCTGAAGAGCCGTCCACCTCAACTCGTCGTCGTTCCCAACAATTGCACCTCTCACGCTCGTCGTTGATGAACATTATGCATAAAGACTTACATTTACACGCTTACAAGGTGCAATTGGCTCAAGAACTAAAGCCTCTTGACCATTCCAAACGTCGTGAATGGGCAGAATGGTGGCAAGAAATGGCAACAGTGGATGATCAATTTTCGAAGAAAATCATCTTCAGTGATGAGGCTCATTTTCACCTCAGTGGATTCGTCAATAAACAGAATTGCCGCATGTTACCGCCACTCATAAATCGCTAATATGACACTACTGTTACCGCCACTCATAAATAGCTAATATGACATTACTGTTACCGCCACTCATAAATCGCTGATATGACATTACTGTTATCGATATGTAGAGAGATGAGCATGGCAAAATGTTCAATTATTCCTTTTAATTTTCCACGCGGTATAATTATGAGGCCATATTTAATCGAGACCACATACATAAGTATATAAAACACCTACATAGATTTAAGAGATTCATTCGTTCAGGTCATAAGGATTACGAAGCTTCGCTTGGAGTAGCCATACATAAAAGTTAGTATATCAGCAGTTTAGTATGTAAGTTTGTATAATGAATTTATTTATAATTTTAGGAATTTTAACATATTAAAGCGTAAGAATAAAGAATTAAAGTTTTCTAAAATTCTTACACTTGTTGTGTTTAAAATCCACATTGGCTATCTTGAGCTTGGGCCGCTTTACCCGCAACATTAAAATTCTTTTATGTGCCTCATCGGATCGTTTGAAGGAATCATCTTGGGTGTTAAAACGTAAGTCCTAACAGAATGCAACCTTCCACTCCCTCACAGGGTCAACCACTAAGTCGTCAACGACCAACTCAGTTAAGTCCTGCACTGAACAACTGTAACATTTGCAACAAGTCCACAGACAACGAAAAATTTATAAAATGCAGCAAGTGCCATCTTAATTTTCATTTACCATGTGTCAATCTCAGCAGCAATCAAGACCAACCTACGTGGAGTTGCCAAAATTGTACGGTACAACATCAAATCACGATCGATTCTGCCTCTTCCATTCGTAGTGGCTCTTCGGCCGCTTCCCGCTCCCGCCGACAAGCTCTTGAGCTACGACGTCTAGAAGAAGAGACACAACTTGAAAGAGATTTCATTAAAAAGAAATACCAAATTCTCGAACAAGCAGTAGATGACTTCGAGGACGCACAATCAGTTAATAAACACTCAGCTGTCAGATCTGTACATGAGTGGTTAGATAATCAAATCCAACTCCCTACTTCGGCTATTGCAACCGCACACCAAAATATAGTTTCCGCAGCTCGTCAGTTTGAAACGCCACCTTACACATTTGTACCACAAGCCACAACAACGCAAGAAATGCCTAACACTACTAAACCATATTGCCAAAACCAGCCGACAACTGCAAATTTATGTAATAATTCAGACAACGTAAATGGAGAAAATCACATATTAGAGACACCTGTACAATTTGGTTACATGGATTCAACGTTTTCCATGAACCCATCAAACCTCCAACCTGTTATATTACCTTCTCACAGGCTTTCGCAACAACAAATAAGCACGCGGCAGTCAGTACCAAAAGAGCTTCCAATTTTTACCGGCACTCCTGAAGAATGGCCCTTGTTTAGTGCCACATATGACTCATCGACAGCAGTCTGTTTTAATACTTTTGCATTTATAGACGAGGGTTCGTCTGTAAGTCTGGTAAATGAACAATTAATTAATAAACTAGATTTAAATGGTGAGTCACAACCTCTATGCTTGAAATGGACAGGTGAAATAGGTCGCAACGAAGAAGACTCAAAAATAGTCTCAATGAAAATTTCAGGTATGAATAAAACTGAATTTTCTATTTCTGTTCGTACGGTTAAACAACTATCGCTTCCGAGTCAGAGCTTTAATTATAAAAAGTTACGTAAAAAATGTCCGCACCTTAAAGGGCTACCCATCGCCGATTTTGAAAATGCTGTACCAGATGTACTTTTAGGATTAAATAACTTGAAATTATGTGTGCCAACTCGTGTTAAAGAAGGCAAGAAAAACGAACCCGTCGCTTTACATACTCGCCTCGGCTGGCTAATATGTGGCAACTCCAGTGTTGGAGAAAAGGCCCAAATTCAATATAATTTTTACTCTTGCGAGTGTAAAGGTGAAAACGACCAAATTCTTACTCACTTACTCAAACAGTTTTATACAACTGAGTTAGCAGGGATAAGTAACTATACTCCAGCTCTTGGAAAAGATGACCAAAGGGCATTAAGTTTGCTAGAAACATATACGAAACAAAGATGCGATGGCCATTACGAGACAGCTTTGCTGTGGCGATATGACAATATTACACTTCCACAAAGCTTTGATATGGCGAAGAGACGACTGATTTGTCTCGAAAAAACTCTAAGAAAAAATAAAGAGTTGTTTCAACATTTCGAAAAAACAATTTCTGAATATTTTGAAAGAAATTACATAGCCAAAGTAAACAATGAAGATGATAAACAAAATGTATGGTATTTACCAATGTTTCCGGTATTTAACAAAAACAAACCGAATAAAACAAGAATAGTTTGGGATGCGGCCGCGAAGGCAAATGGTATTTCACTTAACTCTATGCTGCTCAAAGGGCCAGATTTGCTGTCTTCTCTTGCAGCTATTCTTTTTCGTTTTCGGCAAAGGCAAATTGCAATCTGTGGTGACATCGAACAAATGTTCCATCAGATTTATATACGCGATGAAGACTGCCATGCGTAAAGATTTTTATGGCGCAGCTGCGACGACAACAAATAACCCGAGAAACGTGTGGACAAAAGGAAAGGTCATCGAAGTTGCCAAATCCGAAGATGGACAAGTACCAAAGGTTTTGACAGTTTGTGGCGTTTTAGAAAGACCTGCTGCAAAATTAGCGGTTTTAGACGTGGCTGAAAGAAAGTAGAGTAAGTCTTCGAAATCTCGCCATACTGTGGGGGAGTGTTACCGCCACTCATAAATCGCTAATATGACACTACTGTTACCGCCACTCATAAATAGCTAATATGACATTACTGTTACCGCCACTCATAAATCGCTGATATGACATTACTGTTATCGATATGTAGAGAGATGAGCATGGCAAAATGTTCAATTATTCCTTTTAATTTTCCACGCGGTATAATTATGAGGCCATATTTAATCGAGACCACATACATAAGTATATAAAACACCTACATAGATTTAAGAGATTCATTCGTTCAGGTCATAAGGATTACGAAGCTTCGCTTGGAGTAGCCATACATAAAAGTTAGTATATCAGCAGTTTAGTATGTAAGTTTGTATAATGAATTTATTTATAATTTTAGGAATTTTAACATATTAAAGCGTAAGAATAAAGAATTAAAGTTTTCTAAAATTCTTACACTTGTTGTGTTTAAAATCCACATTGGCTATCTTGAGCTTGGGCCGCTTTACCCGCAACACCGCATTTGGGCGAATGAGAATCCAAGAGTGATTGTCGAAAAACCAATGCACCCACAAAGAGTGACTGCTTGGTGCGGTTTATGGGCTGGCGGCATCATCGGGCCGTATTTTTTCCAAAATGAGGCCGGTCAGGCAGTCACTGTGAATGGTGTTCGCTGTCGTGAGATGATAACGAACTTTTTATGGCCCGAATTGGAAGATATGGATGTGGACGATATGTGGTTTCAGCAGGACGGTGCCACTTGCCACACAGCTAACGAAACAATGGCTCTTTTGCGCAACAAATTCAATGGCCGTGTTATCTCACGTAATGGCGATGTCAATTGGCCGCCAAGATCATGTGATTTGACACCGTTGGACTTTTTTCTTTAGGGTTATTTGAAAGAAAAGGTGTACGTCGATAAGCCAGCAACAATTCAAGACCTAAAGGATCAGATAATTCGGCACATTAACGGCATAGAACCTACATTATGCCTCAGCGTCATCGAAAATTTGGACCATCGGATGGCGGTGTGCCGCCGAGGTCGCGGCGCCCATTTGGCCGATATTTTGTTCCATACATAATTGAGTAATACCAATACATCATAATAAAATAAAATTACAATAATTTCCTAAATAGTTTGTGTTTTATTCAAAATCAACATCGGCCCTTGAAATTTAACCACCCTTTAATTTATCGGTATCTTCGCCAAAGAGAATCTGCTTTATGTTTTACCTAACATGAAGTAGCACTGTAACGAATAGTTAAAGAGCTTTCTAAAATTGTTCATATATTTACGATAACGCAATTTTTCGCAATTAATATTAATATTGAGCTTAATATTTTATGCAAAAATTTAATTAATTTAATTTTCAATTAATACAAAAATGTTATAACCTTGAAATACAACTCTGTGAGGAATGTGTTTAGTATACAATACACGAATATCAACAAAAACAAAACCTATAAAATGGCGAGCCAAGGTCAGCTTCTATACTAAACATTTTAATAAAAAATAAATAAAATATCAATATAATTTCATACATAGACGCAAAATCCAAAAAGAAAGAATAGGCTGTAATGAGACCAGTGAAGCTGCTCTTCTGGACATGTGGCCAAGCAAAATGGATAGGCTTCGTGGACAGCGGCAAAACTGCACATCTACATACGTTTGATAAGGCCGATGAGGTATGCCAGCAGGGGTTCCGAAGGGATATTCAAGTAAAGTTGCAAAATTTGCACAACGATACAGACATGTTTATATAAATACATATAGTGGCTCACAGCTTATTTCGTGTGAGACAATATTTTTACTTCTTATCGAAAAAGAACAATAAAAATGCAATTTAATAAAAAAAATGTTTGCATATTATAATTTGTTCACTACTTCATGTAACAAAAAAATTCAAAAATATTATAACAGAAGAAAAAAATACACAAACAAAAATTCACCGTCACAGCTTATATCGTTTGTTTGAATTTACCGTTATTTGACGGTAATATATGACTTCAATTGACCTATAATATATTTTGTACTTGCTTAATTTGCTTTTAGGAATTATTTCCGTTATTATTTTGGTGTCTATCAGGATGGGTCGACGCACTTGAATTAAAAGGTTAAAAGTTAAAACAAAAATTAGTGTGCAACTGTGAAACAATTTTGTTTGCTACAACATTTTTCATAAACCTGTGGCTTTGTAATTAATATTTGTTTTTTGGAGCAAGACAGTAGTCAACTAAAATCTTAAAACCCTGCTTTGAAATTGAAATTTTTACAGAAAAGAAAAGGCGGCAGTGAGTATATCTGGTGGATCACAATTTACGGGGTTTCATTATTTGACCGTTTACCAAGTTATGGGGGGATTCAAGGCCAACTTATTTGCTTAATTAACCATTGAAAGCATAGACGGTATTTATTAAATGTATGTCTGTTTACATATTGTCGTCTTGCTTGCAAGACCTTCTTAAAACCTGTTAGAAACACATAACACTACTTGCAGGCAAGACAAATTCATGTATGTTTGTATACTAATTTTGAGTGAAAGTTATTTTTTATTAATTATTTTAAAAAAACTTTCGCGCTAAAAACAACATATTTTTAAATTTAAATAAGGATCTCTTATTAATTTTATTACTTTTTTGTTATATATAATACTTTAATATTTGATTTTATCACATAGATATTTTGGAGCATTGCCATATATAATTTTATGTATAAAACTATTCTGAGTTTCAGTCCTTATTCAATATTTAGCCATTTAAGTGTATGTAGCATAGCTCGTATTCATGTATATAGTATTTCTAATTGCGATTCGTTATAATTGTATGGTATATATTTATTGCCGTCATTATAGATATGTACTTTATTATTGATCCTTTTGAAAACCAATTTTTCTGCATATGTATTCTAGTATGTCACCTTTAAAATTCATTTCTTGATCTATTATAAATCCAAAATATTTTTAACTTTAGCTAAAGGGTGGTTAAATTTCAAGGGCCGATGTTGATTTTGAATAAAACACAAACTATTTAGGAAATTATTGTAATTTTATTTTATTATGATGTATTGGTATTACTCAATTATGTATGGAACAAAATATCGGCCAAATGGGCGCAGCGACCTCGGCGGCACACCGCCATCCGATGGTCCAAATTTTCGATGACGCTGAGGCATAATGGAGGTTCTATTCCGTTAATGTGCCGAATTATCTGATCCTTTAGGTCTTGAATTGTTGCTGGCTTATCGACGTACACCTTTTCTTTCAAATAACCCCAAAGAAAAAAGTCCAACGGTGTCAAATCACATGATCTTGGCGGCCAATTGACATCGCCATTACGTGAGATAACACGGCCATTGAATTTGTTGCGCAAAAGAGCCATTGTTTCGTTAGCTGTGTGGCAAGTGGCACCGTCCTGCTGAAACCACATATCGTCCACATCCATATCCTCCAATTCGGGCCATAAAAAGTTCGTTATCATCTCACGATAGCGAACACCATTCACAGTGACTGCCTGACCGGCCTCATTTTGGAAAAAATACGGCCCGATGATGCCGCCAACCCATAAACCGCACCAAGGTGAGGTGCAATTGTTGGGAACGACGACGAGTTGAGGTGGACGGCTCTTCAGCCACACTATCGCGAGCAGCAGCAATATTTTCTGCAGTACGAGCTGTACGAGCATGCACTGGTGTTCTCACATCTTTAACACGTTGTTGGATTGTGTATCTCTCCATGGTTCAAATTGAGTAAGTCTGAAATAGAGAAATGTCAAATAAAATTCGGAAAAAAACTTGGCGTTTAGGTGTGGTTCACATTCAACATCGGCCCATACAATTTAACCACCCTTTATAAGTTCATCGTTAATTTTGAATGTTGTTTCGCCATACAGATATAATTAATGTTTTTCTGTCAATCGTTTCAAAGGCTCTTTTAAAGTCTAAAAATATGGTCATGGTTTTTCAACGTTTTTCCACCCATTAATAACAAAATTTACTGCCGTTTCACATAAAGATTTTTACCTAAAACCCGATTGATATTTTGTAAATAACTTTTTATTACCCATATATTTTTCCTACTGATATTTTACTACTTTTTGTCACATGTTTTTTGCCACTTTTTCAAACTGAGGTAACCAAAGCTTCTTCCCAACTTTTTGGGAACTGTCGAATTTTTAATAATTTTTTTTCAATTTCGTTTAAAATATTTTCTATTTCAGTTATCAAGAATAATTTTTTTGATATTTCACAGTAATCCAACTCGTTTTTTGTTATTAAACTAAGTTTAAATCTTTGAATTGCCATAGGTATGTGATTAGTATATTGCACATATTCAATTGAATTATGTTTCTATTTTAGTACAATAATATCCACAAAATATTTCTTAAAATTATTAGCTATTTCATTATTTTTTACATTCTACGTTGTTAAATATAACAAGTTGTATCACATTTTGGTTTTCCTTTATCACTAAGTCTTTTATTTCTCTCCACATTTGTTTTTAGTCGCTTTCATTACTTACGCGACTGTTAATGAATTTAGTTATATAAATTAAAAAAACTAAAATTTAAATTTTTCCAACGCTAAAGATTTGAAACAGTGAAGACTTAAATCTATACAAAAATAAAGACATTTAGAATAAATGACATTTTTTTTTGTACCGTATTTATTTTGCACTCTATCTTATATTGAGATAATAAGCAAAATTAATCACATTTATGTTGACATTTAGAGTTACACATATAAAAACGTATAAAACTATAGAAATATGCCAAATTTAACAGAAAAAAATCCAGATTCAGACTATCTTATATTTACAATAACAACAACTTAAGTTTTAGTAATTATTAAGTTTTAGCATTAAGTTAAAAGAATAAAAAAATTGTTTCAACAAAAATTAAAACGCCCTTCAATTAAAATTAAATAAAATAAAATAAAATAGCAAAGCAGTAATTTATTAAAAAATAAGGCCTGTGGAATAAATAGTATATGAATAAAGAAAAATGTTTAGGTAAACAATTGTTCAACAAGAGTTAAAATGCCGCTCCATTAAAATAAAATTTTAAAATGCAGCTTAATCAACAACAACAAACAACTACCAAGGAGCACACCACATCAACGGTAATAGTTGCAACTTGAGACCAACAATAACTACCAAGGAGTAAACCGCATCAACAGGAAGAACTACAAATTGAGAATAAGATTTTAGCTAATATTATTAAATTAAAAAGTTTCAATTACATATACATATGTACATACATACAAGGTGGCGCAAAAAACCTTCCCATGTTTTTTGGCTGTAATTTAAAAAAATGAAAAACTTTGATTCTTCTTGTGGATTATTTTTATTTGGTCTTTTAATTTTTTTTATATCAAGTCGAGAATATGATATCATGTAAATGGCCGCCGCCACAGTTGATTGTCATTTGAGCCCTTTTTATGGCATTTTCCATCACTTTGTCCAAAACTTCCGGCGATAGGTCCTCACATTCTTGACGGATATTGTCGTTAAGAGCTGCAAGAGTCTGAGGCTTGTTGACATAAACTCGCGACTTCAAAAAGCCCCACAAAAAGAAGTCTGGAGCGGTCAAATCAGGCGATCTTCCTGGCCAGTGCAAATCGCCAAAACGGGAGATTAGGCGCCCGGGAAATGCATCCTTCAGCATATCGGTTGTGGCATGTGCAGTGTGTGCGTTTGCACCGTCATGTTGGAACCACATGTTTTCCAATCCCAATTCATCAAGTTGCGGCAAAAAGAACTCGTTGATCATTGCTCTGTAGCGCTCACCATTCACAGTAACCGTTTGGCCCGCGACATCTTCAAAGAAAAAAGGTCCGATGACTCCTCCAGCGAAAACAGCACACCATACAGTGACTTTGAGCGGGTGTAATGGCTCTTCGTGCGTTACACGCGGTTTTTCAGTGCCCCAGAAGCGTAAATTTTGCTTATTTACGTACCCGCTAAGATGGAAATGGGCCTCACCACTCATGATTATTTTTGATGAAAAATCATCTTCCTCTTGGTGGTGATTAAGGATGGCTTGAGCGTATGTTAGACGCGATTGGCGGTCAGCAGCTAAGAGCTGATGCACCGTCTGGACTTTGTACGGAAACATCTTCAAATCTTGTACCAAAATTCTCTGTAAAGCCAAATTCGACTGACACCCATTTGCGTGGCACGTCGTCTGGTCGATGTCGACGGCGCTTCCATGATATCCTCAGCTACAGCAGCAATATTCTCTGCAGAACGGCTACTCCATCTCGTGTTGTGCCAGTCTCTTCGAGGCGAGCGGCTAAACGTCGCAGTGTTTCACCAGTAGGCGTTGGACGGCTAGGAAATTTGCGACGAAATTCACGTTGTGCCAAAGTCACCGACCGATTATTGGTCAAATAAATAGTCACCAATATTCCGCGTTCTGGAGCAGTGTAGCGTAACATTGTTTATTAACGTGTATTTCGCATGTGTTTACTACACAAATGTCAAAACAGAACTGACATTAGGGGCCAATCGCAAAATTTATAGTATTTTCTGATAGGAGGATTACTTTTGCCCCACCTTGTAGTAATAAATATTTTAAAATTAGCTGTAGACCTTGAATATTACAGAATTAAATCAGTTGCCGGACTTTATGTCACAAGCAGAGACTCTTATACCATCTGTGACACCCTTTGAGGTAAAAAATAGGGACTTATTATTCGGGTGCCTTAAAAATAAATGCATGAGAGTGACAAGGGAATATTTCACCGAACTATAACAACTTGGGAAGAATTAAAAACGGTTCCTTTAAGCAACTTTGGGGAAAAAGAATCAAGTATCAAGTTGGTGGACAGATTAAAGACATAGACAATGAACTCAACAATAGAAAAATATTACTATGATATAAACCATATAAGGAATAAGTTGCATAACAGAGGTAGGACACACTGAGAGGAATTTTTTTAGATAGAAACTTTCTAAATTTCCAATGCTTAAAGAATTCAAATGTGGCGATTATTATTTTAGAATTTTTGAAATATAATTTTACCAATTTATTTGAAGGGCTGATTAGTAATAACATTTTATCGGACTTAAAATTTATTATAAATTACGAAGACGGTAGTGAGATCATCAAAAGAATTATTCGAAGATGACATACAAACACACTGGAGACAATTGAGAAACTTTTAAATTTATTTAAAAATCAACTGGTTTTGAAAAATGCCGAAACGAAATCCTACAAAAGGAAAATGATGTTTAAAAAGAAAATCAGGGACACTTGTCACATACCTATTGATGAACAATTGCAGTTAATGAGAGAAAAATTACCGGAAAAATAACTCTTAATAGTCTTTCGTTTTGATAACAAATTGTTTTTGTGATTTCAAGACTTGTACATACATAAATGTGCGCTAATTACGGATAACGAGCTTGATGTTGTTAAAGATTACTGGATTGAAGTTCATTTCACAATAACTTATAATAAAACGAATAATGCGGTTGTTAAAAGACTTCACTTGACATTAAATGAACACATACGATTATTCGACAGAGAAAAAGTCACTAGACTTTATTTATTATTAATTTCAAACGAAGATTTAAAAATATTTCGGAGGAAAGGAGCATAGATTAATGCAATAAACCGGAAGCAAAGCAACAGAAATGACAACAATTTCAAAAACAAATACGTGAAAAATTATAAGGCCAGAAATGTACAACCTAGGTATAGGAAAGTAGATAATTATAGAGTTGGAGGTGATTACTTAATATCTAGTGACAATAAACTTAAGAAACTGTATAAAACCCAGATTAAACGCAAATATAACTTTCAGAGCGGAAATGATGGCAGCACTGTTGATGCCTATTCTCGCAATCGGGCAGATACTTCTGCATATCAGCAAGATAGAGGATAACTCCGGTTATACAGTGGTAGAGATTAAGAAAACGATAATAACAAGCGTGACCATCGTGCTTTTAAATGATCAAATGCGTTCTCTACTACTCTTTTGAGCTTCGATAATTGGTAGTGGAATACTCTATCATCCATGAAGGTTTTAATATTTTACAGTTATCCAGTACTTTTTTCGATAGCGAAGACTTAAAAATTTTACAGTCATTGCAACGTCCTCGAACAAAGAATATATCTATATGTATTTACATATCTTATACCTACCTGTAATCTTATACGTACCTGTAATCCACATCTTGCGGCTGCATTTAATTTCGGCTATGGCACAGAATTGTAATAAAATGCTACACAACTCAATTAATATGTGGTTTTACTATCTAAATTTATGAAAAATTTAGACTAACTTACACAATTCTATTTCTCCCAATCTGATTAAATATCCAAAAGTCAGACACAAGTTTTCTTTTCTTACACCGATTGTCCGTGCGGTCCGATAGGATTTTTATACCTACACGCCTTGTTAGGTTTTCTTTTCTTCTTTTATTTATTTAAAGGAAAGTTTGAGAGCATCAAACGTTATGTTAACAATTCAATTCAAGATTATTGATTAGTGCTGTAACACTATAATAATATAAACATATAAAGTCGAATATAAAACGAATAACTGAAAAAATTCAAATTTAAGTACAAATTAGCAATACTAAAGTAAACATTAAAAAGAAATACGTTATAATATGAACATTCAAAATATGAATTTTAATTCATAACACTACAAGGGCCAAAAATATAATAGAATACCATCCTTGTCGATGGCATCGTCTTCATTTGGCTTAACTTCAATATGGCACCTATTACAAAAATATAAATCGATAATGCTGGTCAATGGCACCTAGACTTTGAAATCCACTAAAATGTTCATTTAGTAGGTCTTGTGTCGGGGGCAATTTCTTAATTTCTTAGACAAAACATGCCAAACGTATTCGCAAACTTTAATTAAAACTGTGCATACTGTTAATTTTCCAATGCCAAATGACTCACCAAAGGAACTAAGTCTAAATAAAGGATCAGATAATTCGGCACATTAACGGCATAGAACCTACATTATGCCTCAGCGTCATCGAAAATTTGGACCATCGGATGGCGGTGTGCCGCCGAGGTCGCGGCGCCCATTTGGCCGATATTTTGTTCCATACATAATTGAGTAATACCAATACATCATAATAAAATAAAATTACAATAATTTCCTAAATAGTTTGTGTTTTATTCAAAATCAACATCGGCCCTTGAAATTTAACCACCCTTTAATTTATCGGTATCTTCGCCAAAGAGAATCTGCTTTATGTTTTACACAACATGAAGTAGCACTGTAACGAATAGTTAAAGAGCTTTCTAAAATTGTTCATATATTTACGATAACGCAATTTTTCGCAATTAATATTAATATTGAGCTTAATATTTTATGCAAAAATTTAATTAATTTAATTTTCAATTAATACAAAAATATTATAACCTTGAAATACAACTCTGTGAGGAATGTGTTTAGTATACAATACACGAATATCAACAAAAACAAAACCTATAAAATGGCGAGCCAAGGTCAGCTTCTATACTAAACATTTTAATAAAAAATAAATAAAATATCAATATAATTTCATACATAGACGCAAAATCCAAAAAGAAAGAATAGGCTGTAATGAGACCAGTGAAGCTGCTCTTCTGGACATGTGGCCAAGCAAAATGGATAGGCTTCGTGGACAGCGGCAAAACTGCACATCTACATACGTTTGATAAGGCCGATGAGGTATGCCAGCAGGGGTTCCGAAGGGATATTCAAGTAAAGTTGCAAAATTTGCACAACGATACAGACATGTTTATATAAATACATATAGTGGCTCACAGCTTATTTCGTGTGAGACAATATTTTTACTTCTTATCGAAAAAGAACAATAAAAATGCAATTTAATAAAAAAAATGTTTGCATATTATAATTTGTTCACTACTTCATGTAACAAAAAAATTCAAAAATATTATAACAGAAGAAAAAAATACACAAACAAAAATTCACCGTCACAGCTTATATCGTTTGTTTGAATTTACCGTTATTTGACGGTAATATATGACTTCAATTGACCTATAATATATTTTGTACTTGCCTTAAAAGTCGCCAAACACGGCCATTGAATTTGTTGCGCAAAAGAGCCATTGTTTCGTTAGCTGTGTGGCAAGTGGCACCGTCCTGCTGAAACCACATATCGTCCACATCCATATCCTCCAATTCGGGCCATAAAAAGTTCGTTATCATCTCACGATAGCGAACACCATTCACAGTGACTGCCTGACCGGCCTCATTTTGGAAAAAATACGGCCCGATGATGCCGCCAACCCATAAACCGCACCAAGGTGAGGTGCAATTGTTGGGAACGACGACGAGTTGAGGTGGACGGCTCTTCAGCCACACTATCGCGAGCAGCAGCAATATTTTCTGCAGTACGAGCTGTACGAGCATGCACTGGTGTTCTCACATCTTTAACACGTTGTTGGATTGTGTATCTCTCCATGGTTCAAATTGAGTAAGTCTGAAATAGAGAAATGTCAAATAAAATTCGGAAAAAAACTTGGCGTTTAGGTGTGGTTCACATTCAACATCGGCCCATACAATTTAACCACCCTTTATAAGTTCATCGTTAATTTTGAATGTTGTTTCGCCATACAGATATAATTAATGTTTTTCTGTCAATCGTTTCAAAGGCTCTTTTAAAGTCTAAAAATATGGTCATGGTTTTTCAACGTTTTTCCACCCATTAATAACAAAATTTACTGCCGTTTCACATAAAGATTTTTACCTAAAACCCGATTGATATTTTGTAAATAACTTTTTATTACCCATATATTTTTCCTACTGATATTTTACTACTTTTTGTCACATGTTTTTTGCCACTTTTTCAAACTGAGGTAACCAAAGCTTCTTCCCAACTTTTTGGGAACTGTCGAATTTTTAATAATTTTTTTTCAATTTCGTTTAAAATATTTTCTATTTCAGTTATCAAGAATAATTTTTTTGATATTTCACAGTAATCCAACTCGTTTTTTGTTATTAAACTAAGTTTAAATCTTTGAATTGCCATAGGTATGTGATTAGTATATTGCACATATTCAATTGAATTATGTTTCTATTTTAGTACAATAATATCCACAAAATATTTCTTAAAATTATTAGCTATTTCATTATTTTTTACATTCTACGTTGTTAAATATAACAAGTTGTATCACATTTTGGTTTTCCTTTATCACTAAGTCTTTTATTTCTCTCCACATTTGTTTTTAGTCGCTTTCATTACTTACGCGACTGTTAATGAATTTAGTTATATAAATTAAAAAAACTAAAATTTAAATTTTTCCAACGCTAAAGATTTGAAACAGTGAAGACTTAAATCTATACAAAAATAAAGACATTTAGAATAAATGACATTTTTTTTTGTACCGTATTTATTTTGCACTCTATCTTATATTGAGATAATAAGCAAAATTAATCACATTTATGTTGACATTTAGAGTTACACATATAAAAACGTATAAAACTATAGAAATATGCCAAATTTAACAGAAAAAAATCCAGATTCAGACTATCTTATATTTACAATAACAACAACTTAAGTTTTAGTAATTATTAAGTTTTAGCATTAAGTTAAAAGAATAAAAAAATTGTTTCAACAAAAATTAAAACGCCCTTCAATTAAAATTAAATAAAATAAAATAAAATAGCAAAGCAGTAATTTATTAAAAAATAAGGCCTGTGGAATAAATAGTATATGAATAAAGAAAAATGTTTAGGTAAACAATTGTTCAACAAGAGTTAAAATGCCGCTCCATTAAAATAAAATTTTAAAATGCAGCTTAATCAACAACAACAAACAACTACCAAGGAGCACACCACATCAACGGTAATAGTTGCAACTTGAGACCAACAATAACTACCAAGGAGTAAACCGCATCAACAGGAAGAACTACAAATTGAGAATAAGATTTTAGCTAATATTATTAAATTAAAAAGTTTCAATTACATATACATATGTACATACATACAAGGTGGCGCAAAAAACCTTCCCATGTTTTTTGGCTGTAATTTAAAAAAATGAAAAACTTTGATTCTTCTTGTGGATTATTTTTATTTGGTCTTTTAATTTTTTTTATATCAAGTCGAGAATATGATATCATGTAAATGGCCGCCGCCACAGTTGATTGTCATTTGAGCCCTTTTTATGGCATTTTCCATCACTTTGTCCAAAACTTCCGGCGATAGGTCCTCACATTCTTGACGGATATTGTCGTTAAGAGCTGCAAGAGTCTGAGGCTTGTTGACATAAACTCGCGACTTCAAAAAGCCCCACAAAAAGAAGTCTGGAGCGGTCAAATCAGGCGATCTTCCTGGCCAGTGCAAATCGCCAAAACGGGAGATTAGGCGCCCGGGAAATGCATCCTTCAGCATATCGGTTGTGGCATGTGCAGTGTGTGCGTTTGCACCGTCATGTTGGAACCACATGTTTTCCAATCCCAATTCATCAAGTTGCGGCAAAAAGAACTCGTTGATCATTGCTCTGTAGCGCTCACCATTCACAGTAACCGTTTGGCCCGCGACATCTTCAAAGAAAAAAGGTCCGATGACTCCTCCAGCGAAAACAGCACACCATACAGTGACTTTGAGCGGGTGTAATGGCTCTTCGTGCGTTACACGCGGTTTTTCAGTGCCCCAGAAGCGTAAATTTTGCTTATTTACGTACCCGCTAAGATGGAAATGGGCCTCACCACTCATGATTATTTTTGATGAAAAATCATCTTCCTCTTGGTGGTGATTAAGGATGGCTTGAGCGTATGTTAGACGCGATTGGCGGTCAGCAGCTAAGAGCTGATGCACCGTCTGGACTTTGTACGGAAACATCTTCAAATCTTGTACCAAAATTCTCTGTAAAGCCAAATTCGACTGACACCCATTTGCGTGGCACGTCGTCTGGTCGATGTCGACGGCGCTTCCATGATATCCTCAGCTACAGCAGCAATATTCTCTGCAGAACGGCTACTCCATCTCGTGTTGTGCCAGTCTCTTCGAGGCGAGCGGCTAAACGTCGCAGTGTTTCACCAGTAGGCGTTGGACGGCTAGGAAATTTGCGACGAAATTCACGTTGTGCCAAAGTCACCGACCGATTATTGGTCAAATAAATAGTCACCAATATTCCGCGTTCTGGAGCAGTGTAGCGTAACATTGTTTATTAACGTGTATTTCGCATGTGTTTACTACACAAATGTCAAAACAGAACTGACATTAGGGGCCAATCGCAAAATTTATAGTATTTTCTGATAGGAGGATTACTTTTGCCCCACCTTGTAGTAATAAATATTTTAAAATTAGCTGTAGACCTTGAATATTACAGAATTAAATCAGTTGCCGGACTTTATGTCACAAGCAGAGACTCTTATACCATCTGTGACACCCTTTGAGGTAAAAAATAGGGACTTATTATTCGGGTGCCTTAAAAATAAATGCATGAGAGTGACAAGGGAATATTTCACCGAACTATAACAACTTGGGAAGAATTAAAAACGGTTCCTTTAAGCAACTTTGGGGAAAAAGAATCAAGTATCAAGTTGGTGGACAGATTAAAGACATAGACAATGAACTCAACAATAGAAAAATATTACTATGATATAAACCATATAAGGAATAAGTTGCATAACAGAGGTAGGACACACTGAGAGGAATTTTTTTAGATAGAAACTTTCTAAATTTCCAATGCTTAAAGAATTCAAATGTGGCGATTATTATTTTAGAATTTTTGAAATATAATTTTACCAATTTATTTGAAGGGCTGATTAGTAATAACATTTTATCGGACTTAAAATTTATTATAAATTACGAAGACGGTAGTGAGATCATCAAAAGAATTATTCGAAGATGACATACAAACACACTGGAGACAATTGAGAAACTTTTAAATTTATTTAAAAATCAACTGGTTTTGAAAAATGCCGAAACGAAATCCTACAAAAGGAAAATGATGTTTAAAAAGAAAATCAGGGACACTTGTCACATACCTATTGATGAACAATTGCAGTTAATGAGAGAAAAATTACCGGAAAAATAACTCTTAATAGTCTTTCGTTTTGATAACAAATTGTTTTTGTGATTTCAAGACTTGTACATACATAAATGTGCGCTAATTACGGATAACGAGCTTGATGTTGTTAAAGATTACTGGATTGAAGTTCATTTCACAATAACTTATAATAAAACGAATAATGCGGTTGTTAAAAGACTTCACTTGACATTAAATGAACACATACGATTATTCGACAGAGAAAAAGTCACTAGACTTTATTTATTATTAATTTCAAACGAAGATTTAAAAATATTTCGGAGGAAAGGAGCATAGATTAATGCAATAAACCGGAAGCAAAGCAACAGAAATGACAACAATTTCAAAAACAAATACGTGAAAAATTATAAGGCCAGAAATGTACAACCTAGGTATAGGAAAGTAGATAATTATAGAGTTGGAGGTGATTACTTAATATCTAGTGACAATAAACTTAAGAAACTGTATAAAACCCAGATTAAACGCAAATATAACTTTCAGAGCGGAAATGATGGCAGCACTGTTGATGCCTATTCTCGCAATCGGGCAGATACTTCTGCATATCAGCAAGATAGAGGATAACTCCGGTTATACAGTGGTAGAGATTAAGAAAACGATAATAACAAGCGTGACCATCGTGCTTTTAAATGATCAAATGCGTTCTCTACTACTCTTTTGAGCTTCGATAATTGGTAGTGGAATACTCTATCATCCATGAAGGTTTTAATATTTTACAGTTATCCAGTACTTTTTTCGATAGCGAAGACTTAAAAATTTTACAGTCATTGCAACGTCCTCGAACAAAGAATATATCTATATGTATTTACATATCTTATACCTACCTGTAATCTTATACGTACCTGTAATCCACATCTTGCGGCTGCATTTAATTTCGGCTATGGCACAGAATTGTAATAAAATGCTACACAACTCAATTAATATGTGGTTTTACTATCTAAATTTATGAAAAATTTAGACTAACTTACACAATTCTATTTCTCCCAATCTGATTAAATATCCAAAAGTCAGACACAAGTTTTCTTTTCTTACACCGATTGTCCGTGCGGTCCGATAGGATTTTTATACCTACACGCCTTGTTAGGTTTTCTTTTCTTCTTTTATTTATTTAAAGGAAAGTTTGAGAGCATCAAACGTTATGTTAACAATTCAATTCAAGATTATTGATTAGTGCTGTAACACTATAATAATATAAACATATAAAGTCGAATATAAAACGAATAACTGAAAAAATTCAAATTTAAGTACAAATTAGCAATACTAAAGTAAACATTAAAAAGAAATACGTTATAATATGAACATTCAAAATATGAATTTTAATTCATAACACTACAAGGGCCAAAAATATAATAGAATACCATCCTTGTCGATGGCATCGTCTTCATTTGGCTTAACTTCAATATGGCACCTATTACAAAAATATAAATCGATAATGCTGGTCAATGGCACCTAGACTTTGAAATCCACTAAAATGTTCATTTAGTAGGTCTTGTGTCGGGGGCAATTTCTTAATTTCTTAGACAAAACATGCCAAACGTATTCGCAAACTTTAATTAAAACTGTGCATACTGTTAATTTTCCAATGCCAAATGACTCACCAAAGGAACTAAGTCTAAATAAAGGGATGTCTACGCGCTTTTGTAGTGAAACTCCTTTTTTCCACTTTGTATTTACTTTATTTAGATTCCGTAATGCCCGATTTATACGAAAATTCCTCCTAAAAATTGGTCATCATTGCACTTGCAATTATATTTCCAGAATATAAATTGACGATTATGTAAATAGAAAAATTTTAAGAGATTTAAAAGAATAAATATTTTTATTTCACTTGCCAACTTCCACCTTTGACTTACGTTTTGTCCTAATATTGAAGGAACAACATATGTTGTTCCTCAAACTTCGCAGAATTCCCAAATTCACATTTATTCATTTTCGAATTGGAACTCGATGACATTAGCTGCAGCTCGATATTTCTATTATATAATAGCAAAGTCTTTTTAGAAAATTTTTTTTTAATTTTTGTATTTTTAGAAACACTGTCAATTGCTAATTGAACTAAAAAAACTAACTAAAAAAATTAATTTTGAATCAATTAATTATGAATGTATGAAGATAGTCTCCTTAGACAGTTTTTCCTCTAACTTTCATTGTTGTGCCATTGTTTCTTGCTGTTGTGCTGCGTGGTTTCTAAGAACCAATCGTCGCCACTGTTGTGGTTGTACGTGTTGGCCGTAATCAAAATACCACTTGGTTAAATTAAATTAATTTTTATTCCACGACTGCTATTCAACGAGTAAAAATTAATTAATTAAATTCCTATTACATTGTTAAGGTTAAGTACCACTGAATATTAAATCCATTTTTATAAGAATGCACAAAAATTATAAAGAATGTTAATATGAAAGATGAAGAATTATAAATTGAATTATAAAAAAGTAAATAACTGTTGTCTGTTTGTGGTAGGATTACCAAACCGCCACAACATTAATAGAGTTGTTTATGCGAGTACTTTTGTTGTTGCCTAATAGCTGTGCGTAAATTACTTTAACAGGTCCCCCTATTGAGTTTGAATCAAAAGTCATTTTCGTTAGAATCAGTTATCAGATTTCGTTGCATAAACTTTTTATTTGATCCTGTGCCTAGAAGGATTTTTATTATTCTTCCACCGTTATATCTGCAGCTAACATATGGTAACGAGGATTGGCGTAGTCTAAAAAAATGTATGTTTGTATAGTCTTTAGCTGCTTCATCAGAAGGTATTCTTTGATATTCGGAGAATTTATTTGCGTACTCTTGCATGGTTTTGGCATAAGTGGGATCCTTCTGAGCAATATTCGATACATCTTGGTCTGTTTGAATGTAAAAATTACATTATATATTCTGAGAGCATGCATTTGAAATGAGGGTTATATTGGTATTTTTCCCTGAAAATAGTGCGCAGGTCTTGACTTACTTATATAATTATTATTTCTGATCTTCATTTCTTCATCAACGTCCATAAGCTCAGAAGGCGGCTTAGGTTTAGGACCTAAGGTCTTTTGTGAGGGTTTCTGGCTAAATTCAAATGGTCAAACTTGTTTCGGAAAATTTATAATTAGTGATAAATATGTATTTCTGTACTATTGGTAGAAAGTTTATACCGTGAGTCTTCCCTGTACAAGTAATTTCATTTGATATTCCAAAGTGACATCTCTTTTATCCGCATAATGCGTGGTAAGGCATTTAATAATGCAATTCCAGTTGAGAGGCACAATATTGATTCAAATAACGCTAATAATTCCATAATATTTAGCTGTTCCTTATAATGGTTCGTATAGCATCATCTCCATACTTTTCTTCCATAACGTAAACTAAATTATTTCCTGAAAACTCTCTAAGACTCCTATCGATATTAGATATTTTGTCTAAGTCTCCTAAGTCTGCCCCGTATTATCTTCTTATAACTTGGTCTAATCCGAACTTGGACTAATAATTGAATTAATTACTTGAATTCTCTCAGTTCTTAATGTTTGGGCTACAATGCTCGATATTGCATTTTTTTAATTCTACCGATATAATGGTTTCGCGTTGCTAATTTCAAAATGCTTCCGCATTATTGTTAGGATTGAAGATTGAGGTAAGTAGTAATTATTAGGACTTGATATTTTGTAAAGGATAAAGGCCCCAAAAAGGGTTTTCTTTATTTATATAGTGAAACTGTAAGAATATTTTTATTACTATTGCATTATTATTATATAGGATGTTGTTCGTTCATTATTTATAAAATATATTTTTTGTTATCGTTAGGAAATTTCTTTTGGAATAAAATAAAATTTAAGGATTATTATTTATTTATTAATTAATTTAATTTAATTTTTACTTTTATATACTCTTTTTTATAAAAATCAGAATAACTTCTGTTATCTTTTCTTAGCTTTATAACATAAATGCTAACTGAGACCTGTGACATTGCCTCAGACTTTGTATTCTTAGATGAGCCTCTGGATATGTGAGCTATAGTTTTAGGCTTTGGAGAGCCTGATTTTTCTCTTAATCGCTTGGCCAATAAATCTTTAGCAAGTCGCGGATGGATATGAAGCAAGGTGTGATGGAACTTTCTGCAGTGCCTGCACCCATGTTTTTAAAGAATGGAGCCGTTTGCAGAGTCGACACGGATAGAAGTTCTACATTTCTGGCAATGCGTTACTGAATTTTTTAGTGGCACGTACTGCGTGTTTTGGCATAATAAGCTGGAATAAAGAAAATAAGAATAAATAGAGAAATCGGGAATAAGTTGCCGAAATTTACGATTCTACTAGACGGGCGAGTTTAACAATAGGTCGTGTTATAACACCTCTTTCGGTCAATACATCAACAACTCTCACTCGAGTGTCGGAGCCAGTATAAACTTTTTTAACCTTAAAAGTCGCCAAAAATTCGGAGGTAAGTTTACCTCTGTTACCACGACAAGATCACTCTCCTTCAAATTCTCTTCGGGTCGTTTCCAATTTTATCCGCTTATGATTCTTTCTTTCATCTATTACAAAAGTGTTGAAGTGGAACTTCAATCTTTGCCAACGATTAGCTAATGAAAGAGATTCATTTAATTGAGGATCCACTGAAGCTAAAATTGGAGAACCGATGAGAAAGTGGACTTAAGGCATTGAAATCAGTTGGATCAGTGGACATAAGACATATTGGCCGCGATTTAAGACAGGCTTCAATTTTGGTCAACAGGGTTGAAAACTCTTCAAAGGTACATATATTTGTAGCATTCTGCCGCTATTCTAAAATCTGCCCTAAAACTCTTTACACCAGCCTCCCAGAGACCTCCCATATGTGGAGTGGCTGCTGGTATTAAGTGCCATGATAGATTCTGATGAGCATAATTTGAAGTCACTAGTTGCAAGAAATGCTGTAGTAGAAAGGTCTGAAATAGTTTCCAGGTGAATGGCCTTGGTTGAAAAACACACAAATATGCAGACATATCCCTTGGAAATCCTGCAAGTTCGTTCTGAATAACTTTTTATGTCAAATGGCCTTGCAAATCAATGCCTGTGTGTGGAAATGGACGAGAAATTTTACATCGTTCTGGTGGCAATGCCACCCTTTGGCACCTCTTTTTATATAACAGACATGGTTTGCATTTGCTGGATATGTTGGTGGTTTGGCCAACCAGAATAAGACAATTGTAAAATCCGTCCTGAAAAATATGTTGTACCCCGCTTTCATCTCTGCCAAAAGGAGAGCACTACACAGCTCAAGTCTAGGAATGGACAATGTTTTTACAGGAGCAACTTTTGTCTTGGCAGAAACTAAATGAGTGTGTATGGATTCGCCAGTGAATATTCGAATATAGAGCGCTGCTGCGTATGCACGTTCAGAGGTATCGCAAAACCCATGGAATTGAATTTCAACGTTTGGAGTATAGCTAAAACATCGTATAATACGTATGGTTTTTATAGTGGCATAGTTTGCTTCAAAAGAATCGAATTTATAGAAACATTTCGGGTTTGTTTTTATATTGCGTTTAATAGGAAAATCATCAGGAGAACTAGTTCTCTTATAATTAACGAAACTTTTCTCTTATTTTTGTCATTTCGTAAGTGTTGATCATTCCATGGTGGACCATTATTGCTATATGCAAAATATTATAAAAGCTTGATAAAGTATTATAAAAGCTTGATAAAATATTATAAAATATTATAAAGTATTATCAGCCAGCACATATTCCCAAAGTGATTATCATATATCGCAAAAGACCAGTTAGGTGGTATATATGAACACGTGACAAATAGTTGTGTATAACCGACCCAAATTGTAATGCCAATAAACTCAATTTCGTCATGGTCATCAATTAACAAATTATTTACAAGTTTACATTGGTTTCTTTCTTTTTGGTGAATTAGGATTTCTTTATATTGGGACAATTTTTTTAAGAGATTGTTTAGATCGTTATGAATTTCATTAAACTGAATATGAGTGTTTTTGAAAAAGAATAAAATTCAATATCAAAAGCAATACACTTCTTACAGCACCAACGTAGACCCTTATCTTCTCGCATATTGTCGGCAGTTTGAAATCAACACATTTAGCGTGATAAATAGAATCACAATGCCAGCAGGGGACCATGGCCATCGGACTTATTACGGCATTTAGGTTTACAACACGATGTGATATTTAATTGTATTATTTAATATTATAATTGTCTTATAAGTATTGTAAAAAATTGATCTTATATTTATACACTCGAAGCAAGCAGGATCAGGTGTAGAATGTATACCCGTTTTAAATCAGAAAAGAGATAATATTGTTTTTTATTCGCACGAATTCATTAAACGCAGCAACAGTTGTTGCTGTTATTATTTATGATTACAGTTCTAAACAAGAAAAGAATTAATATTATTGTTGTTATTATTTGTTTATTAACATAGAATATGTAAGTAAGTGTGTATATCAATAAAAAATTCAAAGCACAAATCAATGATTGATTTATAAACAAAGTAAGATGCACAAAACACAATGTAAATAGTAAAATCTAAAGAGTATTTAAATTAAAAATTATCTCATTTAAATAATTTTGTTTTTATAATATTATTTAAAAGATTTTATGCCAGAGTTTAAAAATATAAGCAGAGTTTAACAAAAGCACGTCTAACTTTTAATTTTTTTACTTATTTGGTCCTTTGTTGTATTTTTATTTATTCTGTGGCTCCTTACCCGTTTCTTTGTTTTTAAAGATTTTCCAATCTAACTACTCATCAAAGACGTTGGCGTCAGTTAAATTAGATACATTTTTATTTAAAAAACAGCCGAAGCTACAACTTTTTTGGTTCATTATTCAAGATAAGAAAAAGAAAAAAAAGAAGAAGAAGAAAAAGAGATTATAGCTTAAAGTATCTTAAATGCCTTTCTTATGAAATCACCTGCCTCGTCAGCAGTTTTATGAGAATGAAATTTATGTAACTAGAATACTTTGTAAACAAGTGCACTTAAATATTTTTATTTAGACCTTTATCAGTTAGCTTGCATTTTTATATTCACCTCTATTCCAGTTGTCGTCATCAACGTTGCCGTTATTTTAGTGTCAACATCATTTTGTTTCAACGTCATCATCAATTCAATAACAATTTGCATTTTATAACAGGATGACGACGACGTTGACGACTTATCGTTTTTTACTTGTGAGATACATAAATGCAGACTCGAGTGATGATGAAAATTCAAGAAAACAAAACCTCATATTAGAACGGAAGCTTCTGAGACAGAAATTCGACATATTTAACCTACCGGACAGCAAGTGAGCAACAATTTCAGTCTATTATTTTAATGATTGTATAATTTATTTTTTGAAAGATTTGAAAGTTACTTTAGAGTAAGCAAAAGTGCTTTTAAATATGTATGTCTTAGAAACAATAACACCTAATTTGAAAAGCGGGGTAAGGTCAACATACATTTCCAAAACAACGAAGTTGGCAGCTACGTTAAGATTTTTGGTACAAGGGTCATACCAACTAGGTGTTGGCAACGATTTCAACTTGGGACTACCGCAACCAATGTTTTCTAAGATTTTGTCGGAAACAATATATGCATTGGAAATGACAGTTTGCCCCCAATGAATTAAATTCGAAATGACGGATAGTGAAAAAATTGAAGAAATTACTTGGAAGAATGCCTCTGCAAAATCCCACTGCCAGAGAGGAATTCTTCTACAACTCTTTCACTAATTTCTCAAACTGGGTTGCAGTTGTTATATTAAATTTTTCCGTTTTTTCCATTTTCAATTTATTTATGCTTCAAATAAACTCAAGCCCTTATGAAAATTGGCGACGACAAATGCAAAGTCGTTTCAAAACAATATCGCCGTCATATTTTCTTGTAGAATGCAAATTCTATGTTGACAGTCATCGATAATATTCGATAACGACAATTGGAATAATAATTTGAAATAAACAAGGCAAAACAATATCGTTTTGTTTCACGTTGACAACTGGAATAAGGGTGATTGTTTTTTTATATTGACTTGCATTAAATGTTTTTTTTTTGTTACCTCCCGCAGTTCTATAAACTGGCTAAGATCTTATCTAATAGGGCGACAATTTTTAGATCTTGAAATTTTTGACTTCGTAGAGTTGATCTCTACACCACGAAACAATTTTACACTTATTAGTTGGTATGCATTGCTCATTGTAATAAGTCTGTAAATTAATAAAAAAAAATATAATTGATTATAAACGACTTAAAGTAATTCTTTTACATAAATCGCTGTTGCTCCGGGTCCTTGTTGCCACAATATATGATTCGCAACTATCCATCCCACTTCGCGCGTTAACAGACTTTTGTTATAGTATGAGCTATGTATGTGAGGTTCTTAAGCTGCTTATGGTATACATATATGAGAAACGAAGAGAGATTAGATAAACTTATTGCTGCAACCGATTGAGCTGTTAAGAGGTTGCTGGCAATATTTAAGTAAGATTTTTCTTTACGTGTAGCCTATTCGATCACAAGTGCTACGAACATTTTTTCTTGCTAAACATTTTAGGACTTGTGCATCTTCCACGTTTTACTCTTTTGGATGAAATTTATACAAAAACATTCATTTATTTATGAATTCATATTTTGCAAAAGGAAATAAAAAGTTATAACTACACAGAATGGGCGGAGTAACGAAGGCAATATGTCCACGATGGTTTTAACAAACTGTTTGTGTATCCAAAGACCGTATTTTACTATACTAACTAATCGCGCGATGTGTCAAAAAAATCATCCTGTTCAAAAAGTATGCCAGTCTGACCTAAAAACACACATACATATGTGACAGATTTTTTTGACAAGTCTGTCTGATTTGCAAACTTAAAATATGTGGGATAGTGTAACACTTTAGAAGCCATTTTTCAAAGTCGGACAGATTTCTATCAGATTTTCCTGTGTTAGAATCGTACGATTCTATATGATAGTATAATACAGCTTTTTCTTATACGACTTATGCTTTGACATATTAAGTAGTAACATGCCTAACATGAAATTCCACAATTGAACTGTAAAACAACACAGTTATGCAAGGCAAAACAGTCAACTGTGCAAGTTTGACGCAAGACCCGAAGGACAAAGGAGAACAACAAGCCTAACCAGAATTAACAAATAATTACGATTACGCCAGAGCTGTTCCTTAGCACACGACTGCTTTATCACTGTCATCTGAAATATTTTTATACAGCAAACCATCTTGTTTTTTTTTTTCTTATAGACAAACAATGAGTCTGGCAGCTTTGATTAGTCGGTATAATTTCAGTTCATACAATTTATTAGTACTGAAATGAATTCGCCTTAATTTTGTAGAAAAAAAAATTATCAGCTAAGTTTTTTAATTCAATTTTATCTAAATTGTGTTCTTTATGTTTTTTACATAAATTGCTTAAACCCCATTTATGCGGAATCAATTGTAAGAGAGGGAAAGAAGTTAAACGATTGTAGCAACTTGTAAACATTATGTTCGCTTTTTCTTTGTGAAATTCGGAGTAGTGAAGAGTATGTACATTGTTAATTTTTTTAGTTATTTTTAAATCTGTAAAAAATTAAATCTTCAAGGATAATATTTAAGAGTGAATTCCACATTATTCTTGGTTAAAAAATATATAGTTAATCAGCAACATATGTACATATGAAAACCTGAAAGAAATGGAAGCAAGTGGATAAAAAGCTGTGGAACAAATTTTTTGTGTTAAGTTTATTAAATTCTTGGTATGTTGCCCAAATTTTAATTCTTAAGAAATATTTTCATTCGAACTTAAAATATATTTGCATATATGTACATATGCACATACGTATATATTATAAATATCTAAAACAATTTACTTTTCCCTAAAATTTAAAAAAATAAATATGTATGAATGTGTATGTACATAAGTATGTACATATGTATATATAAGGTTGCATTTGTAGATATGTACATACATATGTACGTACCCTGTCGGAATGCGACTTAACTAAAAACTATCCAATTGTTCATTGAAGCAACTCAATGTACATATATTTAGGCAAAAAAGTGAGTGGCCTAGATCAAAGTTGCAACAATATAAACATTTGTTTAATAGATTATCAGCCAGGTTCTGCATATCACCACGAAATGAAAGTGAAATTGATTTTAATTCCACATAACCGATTTTGTTGTGTTCTGAAAATCGTATGAAACAGTTTTATAGTGCGGTTTTTTATCTTGATAAGTTATTTGAAACAAGTTAAAAAAAAATAAAATTTTGTTGTACTGTGAATTAATTTCATTAACAATAGCATTTGACAATTAAAAAAATTAACAAACAAAATTTTAAACTGCTGTGCAAAATTATTTTTAGTAGCTTTAACGTGTTTTCAACCACAAATATGAACCAATCTGCGGTTATTTCTATTTACTTGTTGGAAAGAGAAAAAGAGAAAAGAACAGAGTAGAAGACTTCAGGATCGTTCCAATCCTTTGACCTACCAGAGAAATCGGAAGTTACCATTAAAATTGTAGTGAAAATTATCTTGAACGAAGAAAAAGATTTATAGAATATTTTAGATTAAATGAAGAAGGCCTTTTGATGCTGTTAAATGAAATATCAACCAAAGTGGTCGAAGCAAGCATTCCAGTGATTTTACAATTAGCTACGGCACTTCGTTACTTCGGAAAGGGGAGCGCACAACAAATGATTGGAAATGATTGTAATCTTGGCAAGGAGTACCGTCTCCAAAATTCTGGCCAACATGTTTGACGTATTATTTACTAATTACATTTCGTTTTTAGCTTATTTAAATTATTTACAACAAACTATTTAATATATTTATTCAAAAAGTATTTTTTCGTGCTCTCAAAGGCCAATGGTTTTAAATACGTTTTTTTGTAGCAAAATTCATTTACAGAACATAAAACTACAACGGAAAAAACGGCAGAAACAATTTGAAAATGAAATTTAGTTTTATAAACCATTTAAGCGATTTCTAAAACACAAAATAGACGAAAATTACACTTTTGGCGATTTTTTGACAAAAAGTGATTTACAGAACCTGGGTGTATATTTTTTTTATTATTAGTATCTTGAAGACCAAAATACTCCATTTCCGGAAATATGGAATACGTACCATTCCATTTTGGATTTTTCATATTCCATATTCTTTTTTAACCATCCCCAAACATTCTCAATTGGCACAAACGTGGAACTTTCTTTCTGAAATCAAGCTTTTTCGATTTCGATCAATTATCCTGCATAAATTCTAAGTTAAGCACTCATTTTTTCATCCATTGAATAAATAAATCAACCTTTTTTGTACGGAATGAACGATTCATGGGTCCTCACGTAATATTTTCTCCCATTCAGCTTGCAAAATTTCTTTGAGTATAGCGTCCGAAATAATGACGTGTTGGCGAACTGTTCGTTCCACTAAATCCAATAAACGGTTAAGTCCGGAGTGTGGTCTGCTCTCTTGGCCATTTTGGACTCAATAAGTTGCATATTACCTACCCAGCCAACCGCCATACACCAACAATCCGTAATGCCTCCGTCACCATTGCTGGTACAGCTTTATTTAATGATATATAATTCCAGAAACGCAATCATGTTTCTCATGCAAGAATCCTAAAGGCTTATTGAAGTGCTCTTCTTCCTTTTTATTACTACTTACGTGCTACACGAGCATGAAAACCATTTCGCTCCAAAAATTTTCTTACAGTCATCACATATACATACAACAACATCTGCTATTCTCATGATATGAATGATATCATCTCTATCAACTATTTGCAACAAAAGTTTTAGGACATTTTGGATCTTGCAGTGTTAAGGTATCTCGTTTCTATTACAGTTAATTTTGAAGTCGGTCAAGAACCTTGGTTTATATACAACACCTCAAGTTTCTTTAAAAGAATGAACGATGTCCGAAGTAGAAAAGTGCATTCTCTCAACAATTTGCAATATTTCTCCAAAGGATTTTTATTGCTTCTAGAGATAAGTTATAATTTTTTTATCAGCAAGATTCATTTTTTCTTTGGAATTCATGCAAGAAATTTGGGGTTTCACAAATTTAAATACAAAATGGTAATAGCGTATACACATGACAGAAATTTACATTCGCAAAATTAATATTTATTTACTCGTCGCTTTTTATCTGACGGTAACGCAGTAACAGACTAGGTTGGCACAATGAGTACTTCCTTAATGCTTATAAGATCTTATGGTGAGCTTCATAAAACAGCTAACTACAATAAGTCGTAAAATTATCAAAACCATACAAAATTCAGCGATTGCCGTTGTAACCATACTGCTACCTCCTTAAACATGCAATTATACAAAAATACAAAATAATCCCAGCTCAGCACACAGTGTTTCCGCCAAAAAATTCAACAAATAAAGACTTAAGCGTCAACTTTAGTCGCTTCGAAGCTACGTTTTTGTTTTGGCGAATGCCATTCGTGTTTAGTTTAAACTAAACTATAAACAATTTTACAACAAGTATTTCAAGCATGAAGCTGCAAATGCAAAATACACTACTTCAAACAATAGTTAATAAAACATTAACAGATTGAAAATATGATTCTGGAACACGAATGGCATTCGCCAAAGCAAAAAACGAAACTGAGCTCTTACTAACGGAAGAAATATTGACGTAAGGCTCGTCTGGGATACTCATTTGACTCTATGGTGCTTATTTAAAATTAGTGGTTACCCACTACATAATGCAAAAGACCAAGGAGCAGAGCATGTGGTGGTTCAGCAAAGTCAATAAAGTCAAAACATCATCCTTTAGATAGCAAATGCCAAGAATATTTACATTGAAAATTTTGGTGAAAATATGGTGGTTTCTTCAATTTACTCATTTCGTAGATTCTCAATCACTGGGGATCAATAAAAAAAATTGTGTGAATTTCCTTGTACATCGTTTCCAGACAGCTAGCAACTAAAGCAAAAAAATAATATAAAATAATAAATAATACATAAGTACACTAAAAGACCGTGGACAAACAATTTCTAACGAGCTAAACTTATTTTTTAATTCAAGTGTGAACAAATGGCAGAAAACATACTTATTAAATATGAATATATTATAGAGAAAGATCCGAGCACAAATTTTACATATGGAAGTTGTTGTTGTTGTTAGGGAAAAATGTCGGTCGACCTACAAATTGCAAATATTCATTCCGATGGTATAATGTTTCAGCATAGTAAATTTAGCTTCTCTATTTCAATTAATAACGAGTTGATTTTGTGTCCGCTTGTAGTGAAAAGAGGTATTTGAAGAAAAGTTTGTATTTGGACACGTAGATTAAACGACTGTATTTTTGTTTAAAAGAATCGACAAGTGAATATGTTCACAACTATTAGTAAAGAATTGGAAAAAATCGTGCACTCTCAACTTAAAAAACATTTTGTAAACAAAAAAGTATTAAGTGAAACACACTTTAGAAATGAACATAGTTGTGAATCAATCATCAACTTGGTAATATCCCCAATGAAGACCGATATATAAAAAAAATATATGAAGTACCAGTTTTTTTGGAATTAAAACGTCCTTTTGAAACTGTTAATAGGCACATTTTATTGGACAAATTCAAGAGCTTTTTTTAATTTATATTAGCGAAACTACTTTAACAAAAAAGGAGTATTTCTAAAATGCTGTTAAATTTCATTGTGATTCAATTGATTTTTAAGTTTTAGTAAACAATAATTACATAGAACATTTATATTTTATACTTTAATAACTAAAGTCTATTGGCGATATCAGCTACGGAATCAGTTATTGGGTCTAATTCTTCATTCCGTTCCGCAAGTGCGCGAATCGTTTTTTCGTGCGGAAACAAAATTTGCAATTATTCATTTCGTTGCTGTGGTATCTTTTCGTTCTTGCGGTATCATCTCTGTCGTCGCGGTATTGCCATATTATTGGTTCCGCAATGTAGATACTTTTCTTCATTTTACTTACGCTAACATTTTATGACGAAAAGCTAACGGAAAGAACAAAAATGTAAGAAAAAGTATAAATTTCAACAAAAGAAAATTTGTGATATTTTTTTAAATATTTTTATAGGAATAAAAGAGAAAAATACACAACCAGATTGCAACTGTAGGCAATGGTTAATTTAATGAAGCAAAATCAAGACATTGCCTGTGGTTTAGCCAACGCGCTCCAGCAGAAGTGAAAAAATTCTGGGAAGAGTTGGCATTGACACTAAATGGCTATATTGACATTAAAATCCTTGCCAACACTGTGCTGGTAGCTACCTTCTGCAAAAAACCTCAAACAAGCACACAGTTTATATTTTGCAGAAAGTGCTCCTTGAGGACAGCTTCTTGAACTTGTAGACTCCAGCTCGGACAAAATATATTTAAATGCAAATTTTTTTTTAAAACTCTAAAATTAAATAATGATTTATGCCATAAATGTGTTTATAATTTTATTTATTCAATCATCTCTCTTTCATTCATCTGCAAAACATCTTCTGTTTTGTAGCCCAAAACTCTTCTTTCTAGCCGTATACTTAAGCAGTCATCGTCACTGCTATCCTCAAAAAAGGCTATTGTGTATTATAATTATATATTTTCTGCGTTCATATATTATATACATTTTACTTATAAAAATTGTATTCGCTTACAAATTTTTTTGTTTCGTTTTATTTACAATCTATCCAAGGATAATAAGTAAATTTTATAAAATAAGTAATAAGAAAATAACATTCATTGTTGAACTCCAATAAGAACAACAATATACAAACAAAAATTGTTAAAGTTATTTCAAGAATTTATAATATATACATTATATACAAAATCTTAAAGTTTTATCTATACTAATATTTACATATATGTATGTATGTATGTACACAGAATTTTATTTATGTATAATTGATTAGGTTCGAAATATTTCTACCTCTTGAGTATGATTGGAAAGCCCATTGGCATTCCATATTGAAATTCTTAAATTCATTTGCATAGATGATTATCATGATCATATTCAGATGATATAGATTCGATAGTAGATATGAGAGAATTTGTCAGAACAGATACTTTAGTTGAGAAACAACTGGCAATGTATTTTGTAAATACTCATTAGCCTTTATGTAGTCGCAATAAGTTTTCGAAATCTCTGTGTTAATGTTACATCTAAAGTTACTTACATTCCACTGAATCATCAAAAAGCGTATCTGATAAATTACTGAATATATGATCTATACAAGTTTTACTCTTTGGTCTTGTTATTAGGGTATGAGCGTCATTACAATCATAATTATGAAATATACAGGTTAATTCATAACTTGAACACCTTTGAAAAGATCAATATTTGTGTCTCCTACTATTATTAATGGATTTTGTGCTATTTCATCTAATAAATTATCAAGAAAATCAAAAAATATTGCATCACTGCATTTTTGCGAACGATAATATGAAGTAATTTGTAATGGCTTAGATTTGATTTTGAAATTTAACAAGGATAAGGCAATAAATTCAACAAAATTCTCACTTTTACAAATTTGGATAGTAAAATTAATTTCTTTGTATATATGTATATATTGATGTACCACAGTATCCATCTTCTCTGCAACAGTGTATACAAGCAAAACCAGGAATCGTATATATTTGAGTAATGTCGTTATTGAACAATGTTTCTTGTAATGCTATTATGTCAGGTAGTTTTGGAAATTGGACTAACATTGATTTAAAATTTATCAATAGATGAAACACTTCTAATATTAAAACTAATAATGTTTAAATAATTAAAATTCAAACTATTAATATATTTTATAAATTCGAAAAATTGTGGAAATACTGATTACTAACCATTAAATAATAATATAAAATAAAACTTTTCCTTTAATGTTTAATAAATACATTAAATATTCAAGCAGGAGACGTGTAATATGCACCACCATCTGCACCACTAGAATCCTCAGCTTCATCTAGCCTTGGGTGGATTAAAGATCTTCTACCATTACGATTGTTGGATATTGCGTTCAATAATATTTTATAAACTTCATCCTCATCATGAATAAGCTCTTGTTTAGGTACTTCACTTTTTTTTGGCAAAAACAACTTTTCCATTTTTTACAAAAATATATTGGTAGCCTATTGATCTTAAGGATTTAGCATAACTATAAAGCTTCATAGTTTCTTTACTATTAAAATTATTTATAAAAATCTCTTTTGTTTCATAATTTTCTTTAAGTTTGGCTTTAGAAGACACAAATTTACTGTTATGAATTTTTGAAGAAAACTTTACTCCAACAGATTTGTTTTCATTATTTCCATTTTTATTTTTTAAAAAATAAGCGTCTTCAACACTGTTATTTTCTATTGTAACACCAATATCTTCAGAAATTTTAGTAAGAGCATCTAAAGCACTCATTTTATCTGCAACTTTTAAACCACTGATTATACAATCATTTTTTAATCTATGTTCATTTAAAATTTTAACGGAAAATTTTAAAGTTTTCATTTCAGTTTTTAATCTCTTGTTTTCTTACTCAATTTCATTTATTTTTCTTTTATTTTCTGCCACATCTTTAAACACTTCATCAAATTTGGCTGACATGAAGTTTATAAATTCAGTCAGCTGATCCAATTTTTCAAGTTTGTTTAGCGTTTTTAATTCGGTTTTTATTGAATTTAATTATTGCCTTATGTTGTTTCCTTCTTCTTTACAAAATTGACACTTAAAGAGCTCGTTTGGTGCGAGTCTCTCAAATTCTCTTCTACTTAAGCCAGAACACTAAGAGTGGAAATATTTTTTACACTTGTCGCATTGGATAAAATTATCACTTTCTTCCTTAATCTCATTTTCGCAAATCAAAATGTTTTTATTTGTAATGCTGCGGCGAACTGCTTTTTTAGACATATTTTTATATTTCGAACACACGTTGATTGATTTTGTTTGTTTATAAACTTATGTTCTTTTTTATTTCAATGTTTTATCGCAAGCTTTTTAATAAAATTTAAATACGATTTTGCAGAACACAAAAAATACGTTTTGTAGCTACAAGTGTTGCCAGCTTTCTATCAGTACTTTCATGTTCATATTAACTTCCATTAATTTAACTATATTTTTATTTAATTTGAATTAATCTCTTAAGTTTGGAAAGACAATTCTGCTGTTGTTGCTTCCATAGAAATAAGTGTGACATCTGTATATAGTAAATTTTCGCATTTTACCTGTTTTCCTTGAATACCATACTTGGTTAGTTTTTGCAATAATATCTCTCTATCTATAGTTTCAAATGCATGTTTAAAGTCCAGAAAAATTTAAGTTTTTGCTTTGAATCCTGATTGATATTTAGAAATATGATTGTGTTGTTCGAAATATTCTGGCAGTTGATTTTTCACGATCATATAAATGATTTTTTCTAAGGCCCCGTTATGCGAACGTTGATGTAAGAAAAACTTACCGTACTTCAATGTACGGTGGTATGTGTAGTTATAGAAACTTTACAAACGTAAAAGACGTCAATAAAATAAATAAAACATTGTCTAACATAATTTTTCGGCAGTGATGATTTTCGTACATGTGAAATTGGAAAAAGTACTAAATTGGCTTCGAGAGATATAGTTTTTTACATTGTAATTTATACATTATCATTATTATTATTGTTTTTATTTATTTTTATTATTGAAGTTATTATTACTGTTTTTGTTGTTATTATTATTTTATACTACTAAAATTATTATTGTTGTTATCATTGTTTCTATTATAATTATTTTTTATTATTAAAATTAGTATTATAGTAAATCGATTATTAATTTTATGAACCAAAATGATATCAATTCAAAAGTACCGAAAATCAGCTAACGTGCCGAATTGATAGTTAATTCATATGAGTACCAGCATTCGCTTACGAATGTCACTTAACAGCGCGGTCAAAATCTATTTTATACAGGTTGCAACGTTCCGGCAAAGTGATAATTTCGGTAAGCCTTTGCGTTGGTTTGGTATACTCAAAAACGAACGTATGTACTTTAGCTTAAGTGTACGTTAAGGTTTTCTTACTGTTTGTAGGTCGGAACTCATCGTACTTTTGGATTGGAAATATAATTGATTTCATCCAACTACAGACTTGAGACAGGTATGGAAACACAGTTACATATTTTACATATATTACAGTAAAGAAAATTTTTGGTCTTTTCAAGTTGATCAAGTCAGTGTTAAACAAATTTAATTGTTTAAGCGTCCAAAAATATTTTTAAATTAATAAAGTATACAGTTGCTCTTAAAAGTTGTTTTTAATTTTTCCTTGCTTGGTTTAACGAAAGGGCCAACATTTCTTTAAAACAATTTAAAGATTTTAACAAAGGTAAAAACTAAATGAAACAAGTGTTTCGAATAAAAAATAAAATTAAAATAAAGTCTCGCTCGTTTTTAAAAAATTAACTGTTAACAATAAAAATGAACATTTTGAAAATAAAAGCAAAACAATGCCTAAAAAAGATTTTGATTGTAACAAGTGCCGAGATAAAGACACCGATCATATGGTGCAGTGCGACTCTTGTGATAAATGGTATAATTTTGAGTGCGTTTGGGGGTGAATAGTGACGTCGCAAATATAAGCTGGAACTGTTCCTGCGTCGCTATCCAAGATAGTGCCTCCAACGTGGCCACTTGAAGCCGCCTGCAAATGCCACAGCTGAGTTTACCTCAGGCTTACAAGCATTGTTATCTCCTGATATCCCTCTCAGATGTACCTAGCTCATCGCTAGGATATGAAAAAAGCAATCCTGTTAATGTTTCAGAAAACGTTTCGCAAAATAGAGCAACAACTGGTTACAAATTTGTACAACAACATTGTAGTGCTCTGTGGCCTAAAAAAAATTCCTACGCTTAAAGACATGGTCGACAGCGTAATCGAATACGCACTCACCATAAGAAATATTTGCTAAACGATGGAAGAATGCAACTTGACGCCTCATTTAAACAATCCGTTGCTGCTAAAAACGCTAGTGGACAAATTACCCGACAAAAAAGGTATGTGACATTAGCAACTGTCCTGCAAAGCATCACCTCTTGTTGCATAGATATACAATACCAGCAAATAATGCAATTTAAACAGTGGCACAAGGTCGTAGTAGATGCGTGAGCGCACATAATGATAGCTGTAAAGGTACTCAGTATTTCAGAATATTGCCGATTGGCATAAACTCCAATGGTTCTTACAACATTTGCATTTTTAGATAAGTGTTCATCCGTTACCCTAATGAAGCACAGCCTTTTCGAAAAATTGGGTCTAAGCGATAAAAAGGAGCCTTTAGAGCTACAATGGACTAGCAAAACTACTCGTTCTGAGCGAAATTCTGTCAAGGTCGACTTAGAAGTTGTGGGCGCTAAAAGCGATAAATGTTTTACTCTTCACGTCTTTCGAACAGTAAATAATCTCAGTACAGAATTCCAACGGAAGTAACATCGAAATTGGTGGAATCTATTCCCAAGAGGCTAGAAGCAGTTTTAAAAGCCAAGGGAAATCAAACAAAGTATTAGTCATTACATTTTTTTAATTATTCTGAATGTGTACACTAATTTTTGACGCATTAAATATGGAGTATTTTTAGTTTAGTTTTTACTGTTTTTGTTGTTATTGAAGTATTTTAATTTTTTATTTAACTATTGTAGGAGCATTGTACAATGTTTTGCAAATAAACGTAAAGTTAGAAAAACTTTAATATTTCAATGCCCAAATAAACACTTTTATTTAACAAAACATGGTGTACACTTTCTTTTGACGGTGACAGTATTTACGTTTTATATTTTTTAATGATTATTATGATTTTAATGATTCATTATTAATTTTTTGTTTTCTTTATACTAAAATTTAAATAAAGCCCTAAATTCATGCCAAAAAGTTGCAGTTTATTTTCTTCGAATACCTTTTTCTTGTCTCTGTGGGCTCATACGTCAAATTTTAAGATTTTATTATTACTTGTGATTGTAAAGACTTACACTAGGCTTTACAAAACAGTACCCAAAAAAGTTTAAAGGGTAGTACTTAGGGAAGACGGGTCAATAATATCTGAGCTAGTTAGTTTATCATATATAATAAATATTATTAAAGGTGATATTTGCTCTTAAATTTTAATAGTGTAGCAAAAATGACACATAAACCTAAATTTTTTTTTTAGATTTTTACTTGTGTTCCTTTTAATATTGAGAGTTTGTAAAAGATTAAAGATAGAACACTCGAATTTCCTTTAATCTATTACCAGCTCTCGAATATGTCGAGAACCGTAATAAGCCTAAGCAAAACTTATTATAAATGTAAATAAGAGATAATTTTGTCAAAGGGAAATTCGTAACATAGGTTACATTTGCGGAAGTCTAACAAAATCTGAAAATTAGATTGTCTAAAGAAATCGAATAAGGCGGATTTACTTCGTATGCAAATTTTAAATATTCTTTGTCGTCAGTATTATTCCAACCAAAATTTCGTCATGATATTATAATTAACTGTAACATTTGACCACTGGACATTGGAACAGTTTTTGTTTTTTTTTTATTTTCTAACAGGCGACAAAAAAATGGGAAAAACTACGCAGTTACTGAATTGGAGTATATGACTGTAGTTTCTTCCTTTAATCATTTTATACCTTACATCAAAGGCTTACATTCAGAATCCTCAGTGAAACTTCGTCCTTAAAATGGATGAAATACGTAATTAGATCGATGGAGATGCAGTACCTACTTGGTTCTATTTCCCTAGTAAAAGTAGATAGGGACAAAAACGTCATGGGTTTGGAATCCAAACCCCCTATCTGAAAATGTTATTAAAACTTCTAAAAGCATCATAAAAAAAATATTATAGCTGTCATAAGTTCAAAAACACGAAGCCGCCGATGAAATAGTACCTTATTTTGCTTAAAAAAACAACTTTAAAAGAAATTTGTATTTTTAAAAACTTTTAAATCGGTCTTGTACTTATGTGAAAATCACAACGTATATAATCATTACATCTGTTTGTTGTATCTGCACAGATTTATTGTATTGGGTGTGTTTTTTTTTAGAGGTTCACAACTTTCAGTTGGCAATTTATAGTTGCTTTTTGCATACTTTGATATAACATTTCATTATGGATTTATTATTATTATTATACAAGTATTAATAATAATTTCTAGCAAGCCTAACGAACTGGCTAAAGTGGCCTTCGTCCGTTCTTATTAATAATTAAGGACATATTTTATGTAACTAAACAATATATATACTTATATAATAGGTACAAAATTCTATAGCTTTCTAAGTATTTTCAGTGGAATGTTTTTTCTTATGTTTTTAAAATTTGATGTCCTAATTGATTCTAATAGGCTTTGTAATAGCGTTGATTTGTTGTAGCAGGATATCAGAGGAGACATCGTTAGTTGATTTTGGACATAAGGGTGGGTTAATTTTCTTCATAACGTATACGTGCGTTAATCTTGGTTAGTATCTGGGTCCATTTGGTGTTTGATTAATTTCATATAAAGGGTTAATCATCTTGTAATAAGTGTTAGGAGATTGTACAACTGATTGCCGATTTTTGGTGTTTTGTTTGGCTTTCGAGGTATTACCTGAATGTCTCTTTTGGTATAGTTATTGATAAAAAATCTGGGCGATCGAGATGCTTCCTTTGCGTTTTTGTTAGCAGTTTCATTCCCCGAAGTGCCTATGTAGCCTAGGGAATACAGAAGTTTTGTGTTATTTAGCTTTAGAAGGTTCTCGCGAACTTGGGCAATGGAAGTATCATTGTTATATGTACTTGTAAGAGCGTTAATAGACGAAACTATGAGTACATAAAACCAGTTTCTTTCTTGGTAGTTTTAATTTTAGTGCTTCTTCGAAAGCTGTAATTTCAGAGGCGAAAATTGAGGCGAATTGTGGAAATAAACGTTTTTTAATAAAATTTTTATTCTACCTAATAATTGCAAACCCATTTCCATCGTCAGATTTTGAGGCATCACAGTACACAATTACCAACCGTTTTGTTTCCATTGGTGGAAAGTGTTAAAATGATTTTGTCTTAAAACATTCACGTGATAACATTTTTTGGGAGGCATGTTACTTTCTATAAAAAAAAATTGGATATATTTGTTAATGGTGGTTTTATGATAAGATGGTGGCTTTTGCAAAAAATTGACAATTCTCTGGCCACGTCATGCAGTTACAGATGTTTTTATTTTTGGTTTTCTTTTTAATTTTAAATAGTTTTGAGAGTCACCGTAAATGATGTTTGTGTGAGCTTTACGTCTACGTCTACCAAGCCCACTACAGCGAGCTACCAAAGTGCTCACCTGCTAAGATAGGGACCTCCCATTTGTTCTAACAGAAAGTCAAAAAGCTCGCAAGAACCAAACTGGTGGAGTTATTGGTTCATATATCTTCAAAAATAATGATGGTCAGAATGTTACTGTCATTGGTGAGCAGTGAAAATTGGTGTTCCAGATTGTGCTTGTACGCGACAGAATGCGCTTTCGTTATTCTAAGTTCGGAAGCACAATTTCAGTATTACTTTCACAAATTACAGTACTTTTATACTCTTCGTCAAATTGCTTGACCTCAAAAAAAAACTCGTTTTATATATATATATATATATATATATATATAATATATACATATTGTACATATGTAGATAGTATTTGCATATATGTGTACATAAACATGATATGAAGAGCTCCCATATATGTGATATATAAATTTTTACATATTAAGAGTTATTTATTTAAAATTATATTACAATTATTCAATAAAAATTTAAAAATATTTCAGCTACTGATCTCATCTTCATATATTAATATAAAAGCTAATTAGCATGGAAGAGGTCTCGTTGACTGAAACAGAAACACGTTACTATGGTGATTTGTTTTCGTGTTGCGACGAGGACAAAACAGGTAAAATTCCGATGCTCAAAGCATCAGAACTTTACCGTTCTGCAAACCTGTCTAACGAAAAAATAATTGAGGTAAACATTTTTTGAACTAAATCTCATTAGCAGAATCTGCCTCAGACGCAATAAATAAACAACGCTTTTTTTAATGCTCTGAATGTATGTAGATTACATCCCTAGCTGGAATTCCAGATACGGCCTTGCATGTTTCTCGAGTACAGTTCTATTCTTGTCTCAAGTTAATTGCTGCTCATCAATCATCGGTACCGTTAAGACAAGAACTGATTGCAGCTTCAGTGCAGTTACCTTTACCGCGGTTTACTTGGATAGATTCATCATCAACTGAAATTGATATGGCAAACAGCTATAAGCTACATCACACCTCGATACCTAGGTCTTCAATTATCGAACGACAAAATTCATTAAAGAGTTTATACAAATGGCCTGAAACTAATGCTTTAGGACCGCGAAGAAACTCTTTGTCAATACACAAACTTGAAACTACAACCATAAATTCCGATTTACCTAGCACAGATTCCGAGGTTGAACAAGGAGAATCTAATTGTGGAGGGGCGAAAGGTGTCGTTGGTGTAAGTGGCCATAATAAGGTAAGTTGTATTTCTTTTTATAACGTTAAAATATTAAGTGTTACTTTTCTTTAATTGTAAAACTGAAAAAATAGTTATAATGGAAGGAATCACTGATTTCTAAAGTCGTTACCGACTCCTTGTGAATACAACGTATCATGTTTTGTACAATAAAAGAAAAACTCGTTAATATTGATGAAAATTCACAGCCCTTTTGAAACTTGTTGGAAATGGGTTGTTATTATTTAAATTTTTTACGACATATTTATACTTTAATTTCAGCTTGAGTTATTTTGTAATAAATGTATTATGTTTGAATTATTAGCATAATATTTCTTAAACTTAAATAACAAATATACATAAATAAATAATGACTGGTTTTTACTTCCTACATTGAATGTAAGAATCCAACTTTAATTTGTTATTGCTATAGATACTTTTTCAATGTGTTTAATTTTCTGCAATAATATACAATTTTTTTGTTTTGGCTTTACGAAGAACATTTGCATGTTGTTTCGTAAAGCAGACTTCTTTTTTATACACATTAAAGTTTTTATTTTCCCGAACTTGAATTTGAAGAAATTAAATGCCTTAGGCCACTATACAATAGTAAATACCTTACTACATAAAGAAAAAACTTATTCAATTGATGAAGGGGAGGGGAATATATTTTCCATTACGAAATTATGCTCAAGCTGCCTTTGAAAACAACAGAAAAAAATTGTATTCCAATAATCCATTTGAAATACTTCATATTGGGTTATTTCAATACGAACGAAAGCGGTTCGCGACAATTAAAGAGTACCGAATACAATTTTTTAAACAAAAAAAACGTGAAACACAGGATTATGCAATATCATAATTCGAAACGAACTACCAACAAGACAGTTGTAACTTGGAGCTTGTGTATGCCAATAAGTCGAAGCAGTACTACCGATATATGTATTCATTGCGGTATAAAATCAGAAAGCAATGGTTTTCATTTTAAGAAATGCAGAAGGTCATCATCCAACTCTATATTTTGCAAATAATAATACCTCTTCTATGCGATTTTTTTCATATTTATTTTTATTGTATATGCGTTTTTTATTGTAGACCTTGTATTTAAAAAATAAAAATTATATACATATGTATATAATTTTTTTTTTGTTCGTTGTTCAATTATTGCAAATCAGTACAAATATAGTGTAATAGAAAATTTAAAAGAGTTCAAAAAAATAGCAAACTGTCAAAAATTTATTGGAAGTTATCGATTAAAAATTAAGTTCTGTCAAAAAATTTTTTTTTAATTTATCAATTAAATATAACATTTCCGTCTTGAAACATTAAAAGTGTTGATTAATAGCGATGTATGGCCAAATTCAGCGATTTGCCGATATTTTTCTGCCCGGTCTTCCAGTTTCTTATAAACGAAAAGTTGACAGCACTTAATAAAATAACCGAAAAACAAATATTATGTGAACAATTTTTATCGCGAGCTCCTTTTAACATTTATTGTTTCTTTTTAACAATTAATGCATCAGTTAATGAGAGAAAAATGTAGTGTCATAAAGTCTTTGATGTTGAATTGATTTGAATTAAATAAACCAACGTTCTTTTTCAATTGAGTGCTTAATTAAATTTATTTAACATAACTTTATTTTACAAAAATGCTTATTCTACAATTTACTTCTTCTTCGGCATATCAACAACCAAAATAATTTAACACAAATTCCGCAGAATTCTCATATAGGGTGTTCTTTATTGAGGTATAGAACTTTAAGTTGGCATCACTTTTTTAACTGGCGGCCATTTTGTCAGCTGTCAAGTGATTAATATTTAGTTTGGTTTGCCATTTCATCATGAACAGGTTGACAAAAGAACAACGCTTGCATATCGTGCAAATTTATTTCGAAAATAATGGTTCAGTTCGCGAAGTTTACCGCAAGCTCCGTCCATTTTATGGTCATCAGAGCAATTAATTCGGTTAACCATGGATCGTTTTCCACTACGTTTACTCTATGCGACAATACGCTTCCGCAGAGACGTCGAACAGTGCGCACCGAAGAAACAATTGCCGCTGTAGAGCAAAGTGTTGAAGAGGACCCGAATGAATCGATTCGCCACCGTGCACAGCAATTGGAGCTTTGTCCATCAACTTTTGTCCATCAAAAATTGGACCTGTAGAATTGGCTTTATTCGAGCCAGCCGCGGCGGCCACATGCCCGAAATCATATTTAAACATTAATGACATAAAATTATCCTTCCAATAAAGCCAATTTGATGGACATTAAAACGATTTTCTTGTGTTTTATTTCAATTCGAAGTTCTATACCTCTAAAAAAAACACCCTGTATATTAAAGGAAACTTCGGTAGTCCGCAAAACAGAAATGTTAGTTTGTCCTATGCTGATGCTGTGATGTCTAGATTCAAATTATATATCTCAACTAGAGAAGTTAGAAAATTTAATAGAAAATCTTATGAAAATGATGTCCGTAATTATTACTAACTTGTGAAAAAAATAACAATATTGATATATTCCTAATATCAGAAGCTCATTTCAAGAGTAAAACTTATTTTAAAATTGTTGGATTTGATACAATTACTGCTCTTTGCCCAGAGGATAGAGCTCATGGGGGAGCAGCAATATTATTAAAGTCGAGTATAAGATATGCAAATTTAGACCCGTTTGAATAACGATACATACAGGCTGGAATTAAAATTAAATGCGATATTTTTTACCTAAATATATATTCAGTCTATTTCCCACCGTGTAAAGTGACAACAATTTGAAGACTTTTTTAAGCAAATTGGACAAACGCTAAGCATATGTAGTGGGGTTCACGCTATGTAGAGTGTCACAATTTTGAGTTGGCATCACTGCTCTATTTGAGCACCCATTTAACAGCAGATAGTTGTTTTTTGTTTAGTTTGCTTTGAAATTTCATTATGAATCGACTTACACCAGAGAAACGCGTGCAAATTGTTAAAATTTTTAATCAAAATAATTGTTCTATTCGTCAAATACATCAAACTCATTTCTATTCAAAATTTTATTTTCCGATGAAGCCGATTTCTTGTTGAATGGGTACGTAAATAACCAGAATTGTCGCATTTGGAGTGATGAGAATCCACAAGCTTTGTCGAAACACCATTACATCCACAGAAAATTACTGTTTTGTGCGCTTTATGGGCTGGCGGAGTCATTGGCCCATATGTCTTCAAAAACGATGATGGGCAGAATGTTACTGACAATGTTCAACGGTTTCGACATGATTCGAAATTTTTGTGTACCTTAATTACGTGTCATTAATCTTGCCACACAGCCAGAGGTTGCTACAATTGATTTACTCAATGAAACTTTTGATGAAAAAATAATTTCACGTAACGGCCAAATTAATTGGCCACAAATATCGTGTGACTTAACCTCATTGGATTATTTTCTTTGGGGTTATATTAAGTCACTTGTTTACGTCGATAAACCACAAACAATTGAACACCTAGAAATCAACATTCGAAGAGTTATCGGCGAAATACGGCCGCAAATGCTGCGAAAAGTGGTTGAAAATTGGTGTTCCAGATTGCGCCTTCTACGCGCCAGCGGTGGCGGCCACATGGCAGAAATCATATTGAAACATTAATTTCATAAAATTTTCTTTCCAATAAAGCCCGTTTCATTGATATTAAAAATATAGTTTCTTATCTAATTATGATTTAAACTTGTGTCACTCTATAAAAAACACGCTTTATAAGTCTGTGGCAGAGAATCATAACTTTCGGCTTTCGATGGGAAAAGCCACATATTGGCCAAGTGACCGGTAAAAAAAAATCCAGACCTTTTCTTCTTCTTCTTTTGGTGCTAGGCCTCAACCAACAAACTTTTCCAGCTGGCACGGGCTTTAGCCAGCGTCCTCCAATTTTGCACACCAAGTTGGTTGAGGTCCCTCTCCACTTGTGTGCGCCAACGGTTCCGTGGGCGTCCTCCAATGCGTTGTCCCACAGGTTCGGTATCGAAGATTCTACGGGTCGGAGCAGTATTCTCCATGCGTTCTACATGGCTCAACCATTTTAACCGTTGGCTCATGTCGCTGTACAACCCGTAGAGTTCATGATTGAATCTTCTTCTCCCATCAACGCAAACAGGGCCGAAGATTGAACGCAGAACTTTTCTCTCGAAAATACCAAGGACTTCCTCATCCGCCTTCGACACCGCCCATGCTTCCGCGCTATAGAGAAGTACAGGGATTATCAAAGTGGTATATAGTGTTAGCTGGGTGTTTCGAGAAAGGGCCTTACTACTCAATTGCCCCTTGAGCCCAAAGAAACAGCTATTGGCAAGAGTTATTCTGTGTTTGATCTCGGTACTGATGTTGTTTATACTGTTGACTTGGGTGGCAAGGTAGACGAAGTCCTTTACTATCTCGAAGATAAAGCTGCCTATGGTGACGTTCTGGCCCAGTCGTCGGTGTTGCGCGTCCTTTTTTGATGACAGCATATACTTCGTTTTGCCCTCGTTCACCACTAGACCCATTTTGGCCGCCTCCGTTGAAATACCAGCAAACGCTTCATTGACGGCTCGCTGTGTGCAACCAATCACGCCAATGTCGTCAGCGTATGCTAGCAGTTGCAAGGGCTTTTGGAAGATCGTGCCTCTGTTGTTGGCGTGTGAGTTTTGCACGATCTTCTCATAACAGTGCGTGGCTTTGTCTAAAGCCTTTTCTGACATTGAAGGTCTCGGTGAATTCGTCACCGACCTTAATGGAGCAGCGAGAGTTCTCCATCGTCATCCTACACAGCCTGACGAGTTTGGTAGGAATGTCAAAGCTAGACATGGCTGTGTATAGCTCGTCCCTATACACACCGTCATATGCGGCCTTCAATTCGACGAATAGGTGGTGGGTGTCGATTTGCATCTCTTGGGTCTTTTCCAGGATCTGCCGTAGTATGAAAATTTGGTCAATGGTGGACTTCCCTGTCCTGAAATCACACTGATAAGGACCTATCAGACTGTTCACGAATGGTTTCAGGCGCTCACACAAAACGGCAGAGAAGATCTTGTAGGCGATGTTCACGAGACTTATTGCTCGGTAGTTGGCGCAGTTGAAGGGGTCTCGGGCATGCTTTCCTGCGATCATATCTTACAGATGTGCTGGTGCATGCGCCCAACCAGGTCATCTCCGGCTGCCTTAAATAGTTCCGCGGACAGTCCGTCCGCTGATGCAGCTTTGTTTGATTTCAATTCTCTACCATCATCATCTGTTATCTGGAGTGGAATATTCTGCCTGGCGATGGAATCGGTGTTTTGCTCGCCGTTAAACTGTCTGCAGAAGTGATCTTTCCAGATTCTCAGCATCGATTGCGACTCTACTACTATTTGTCCCTCTTCGCCACGACAGGCTTCTGTCCGAGGCTTATATCCATTGGATAGTTGTTTTACCTGCCGTAACACCTCTCCAGTTCCTCGATCGCGCGCTTCTCATGCTTTTCTTCCTTTTGAGAAGCCGGTGTTCTTCCCTTCTCTTACGGTCGTAGAGCTCACGAACTGTTCTCGTCATTCTCTCCAACGTCGCCTTATGCTCTGCCAGCTTCGCTGAATGTGCCTGCCTGCACTCTACGTCAAACCATGGGTTTTTTCCGGGTGGCATTTTAAAACCCAATACATCAGAGGCAGCATACATCTCTGATGGCGTTTTGGCAACGGTTCCATTCCTCATCGGTTGTTTCGCCTGGCAGGGTTGGACCCTCTGAGAGCTTAAGGGAGACTAGATCGGCAAATTTCCCAGCGGTCGATTGCGATTGAAGCTTTGCGACGTCAAACTGTTGTGGTCGTGCTCTACTCCGTTGTGCTACTAATATCCGTGATCTTACCTTGGCTGCAACAAGGAAGTGATAGGAGTCAATGTCGGCTCCTCGGAATGTTCGGACATCAAGAATACTGGAGGATCAATTTGGTTGACGGTTGATTGATCAAGGGACCGCCAGGTCCCTTTGTGAATGTTGAGGTGTGGGAATCGCGTGCTTGCTACAGTGAGACTTCGCTCCGTCACGAAATCTAGCAGCCTGAGTCCGTTATCGAATGTGTCGTCATACAGGCTGTGTTTCCCGATGACTTGAACGAAAATATCTTCCTTGTCCAGCTTTGCGTTGAAATCTTCTAGGACGATGTCGGTGTGGTAGCTGGAGCATTGATCGTATGTTCTTTCTAGAAGATTATAAAAGTCATCCTTGCTGTCGTCATCTTTATCCTCCGTAGGGGCGTGGGCGCAGATTAGGCTAATGTTGCCGAGTCTAGCCTTGATACGGATTGTAATGAGGCGTTCGCTCACGTATTTAAAGCTTAAGACTTTTTGCCTAAGCCTGCCTCGAACAACAAACCCGCATACTAACAAGCCCTGTCGTCGCTCTTTGTAGCAATCACCGTAGTAGATGTCGCAGTTTCTCACTTTCTTTTTGCCCGGACCATCCTATCGCACTTCCTGGATGGCGGTGATGTAAGCCTTATAGGCTTCCAGGTCCTCCGCAAGTTCATCGGCTGCACGTGGTCTGTTCAGGGACCTGACATTCCACGTGCAGAATCGAAAATCGTTATCCTTATTTCCTTGTCCATGGTCGTCAGCACTAGGGTCATCCATATTTATATTTTCCTCTTGTGGTTGCATTAAAACTAGTGTGTTTTGCCCTGAGTGCACTGGCCCATCCCCCTTCCGGACCTTTTAGATGTCGCTATTTGGCACGGATTTTCAAGATCCATCTCAGACATTGGCGATAGTTCGACTTAAGTTCGGATCATACACCAGTTTTAATAAACTTAAATACAAGGACTAAACTCAAGGCGCATGTTACTTTTAATAACAAAACCAGTAAAGAGCAATTTGCTTCCTACTTTGAGACTCACATAAATCTAAACATACCAATAAAAACTGTTTATAAACTTGAGGATGCTGTTGAAGAATTCTCAAGCCTTATCCGTTATCCGCATGTTTTTGTACACCCACACTAACACCTAAGAAAAGCATACCAAATCACTGAAAGTCCACTTGATAAGAACAATCTTAAAACAATGAAAAATAACGAAAAATTTGAATGCTGCGCAAAATAATAAATAAAATTTTTGGAAGGATACAAAACACTTCAAACCACCGAGAAAAATAAACATTCCCTTGAAAGATTTTAACTCGACTTGGAGCAAAACTGACGGCTGTAAAGCAAATGCGTTTAAAGAACATTTAGAAAAAGAGTTTAAGCTATTTGAATTTAATCAACAGCCACATAAAGTTGAAGAATTCCTGAATGTTGCGTGCCAAATGAGTTGTCCAATTAAACCTGTTACTCCTTTGAAAGATCAAAGAAACATTATCAGATTGCATAATAAAAAAAAGTCCACAATATGATGAAAAAAAATTAAAAATTAAATAAAAAAATGTTTAAATATTTATCAGAAAAAGGTGTTGTCTTTCTAAGTACTTTATTTATTTATATTTTAAGGCTATGATATTTCCCGTCGCAGTGGAAATATGCTGAAGTTATTATTATTCCAAAACCAAATAAGCTGGAAAATCTTATTACATATCATCATCCAATAAGCTTACTGTCTATATTTTCTAAAATTTTTGAAAAATTAGTTTTGAAAAGAATTGTTCGCGAACTAGAGCAACAAAACATAATACCTGATCATCAGTTTAGTTTTAGGTAAAATCATGTACACCAGAACAATGCCAGTAACATCTGCTGCTCTTGAACGAAAACAATATTGCTCTGTAGTATTCACAGATATGCAAGAATCCTTCGACAGAGTGTGACACTCAGGATTATTATATAAATTAAAACATGCTTATGGCGCCATTATATATATTCTTGAAGTCATATCTATGCGAAAGAAAATTTTATATAAGAGTAAACGGCGAAATATCTGATTTTGGTTTAATGTATTGTGGCCTGCCGCAAGGCACTGCAGCAAATTCAATTCAAATCACATTAACCTCTTTAAAACAGTATCTTAACAAGTGGAACATTAAATTAAATATAGAAATACAACATTCAAACTAAATAAGGCGTTTGTCCTTCACAGTCATCTCTGTAAACCTACTTTGAAAGAAGAGATAAATAATTTTAATACTCACACAGCGAAGAAATAAAAATATGTTCTTGATCTTCCTTTTAGGAAATAGACTATTCGGGTCTGTCCTATGCTCCTTTGGAGTAGCAGAACTTTGGCATTTTGCGGACGTTTTCGTTCCGGCTGATGTACATTTGCTTAATATATCTAAAATAAAAAATATATAATAAAGGTGGGTTTAAAATATTCACTCTTTTTTTTTGGGGACCAGCTTTACGTATGAATGCATTGTACCATAATTGAGCTATGGGAAAGAGGAGAGAAGGAGTATTGTTTCGCTATTTCTGTCTATTTATTTATTTATTTTTATTTATTTAAGATCTCAAAAATTCATTCATTTACAAAATCCAAAATTATTAGAGAAATGAAATTAATTATAAGATTACAATACAAAGAGTTATTATTCTAACCCGCAAAGCTCATTACGTTGTCTGCAGGGTAACAATAATAATCATGACAATAAGAATACAGTGTTGTACTCGTATATTGTCTTCTTTTATTTATTATTACTAATTTTTAATTTTACTTAACTGTTTTTTTAAAACGTTATGTTTTCAACTTATGTTTATATATTACATATTTTTGATTCATTGTTTATTTATGAAGTAGGTTTTTATCCTTTAATTTATTTTGAATTTGTTTGTTTCAGTAATGATTTTAGTTGGTATTGTTGGCAATGTAACGGCTAGCATGCTCCGTCCATATTCATTTGAAAATCCATCGACTTTGAATCTTCTTTGTGCTCTTCTTCTAGTGTAGTGGGTGTGATCAATGGGCTTTAAAAATCGTGTATCCTTGTGAAAATCTTTAATTAACGTTGTATAGTAGATGTTTTTATGTTAAGAATTTGTAAGTCTTTTGCACGGGTGTTGTAATTTATGGTTCTTGTTTCATTGCTTTGTGTTGTTTAATTCTAAAATACTACTATTGCTTTCGTTACCATGATCTATGATATTGTTGTTGATATATAAAATTGCAGATATGATAATGTCAGAACTTAACTGATGCTGTTCTGGCTGTTCACTTCCCAGCGTACATATGTTCGACAATTCACAGTCAAACATCAATTATTGAATGTTTGCATGTACATATGTATGTACGTGTCAGTTAAAGAATCTTCACTTGACGTTTTAAAAAAAAATTTAAGGCGCAACCAACAGCGCCTGAAGAACAAATCAATTTTTATTTTTAATACAAATTTAGGTTTATTTAATCTTCACTTTTTTATATTTTTTTTTTATTTTTATTATTACATATTTATTTGCAATCTATCTTACGATAATAAGGAAATGAGTTAATTAAAAAAAAAAATAACATGTCTGATTGCTTTCAATTGAAAACAAAAATTTAAGTTACATATGAAAATGATATTTACATATATAGAGTTAAATTAAATATTTAATATTATAAACAATAAATTAGGGAATACGATTATAAACATTATATATATATATATATATATATATATATATATATATATATATATATATATAAATTTTTATTTCATTACTAACGTCAGTCTATCTAGACTGTATACTTAAATGTAAGGGAGATCTAGGATATGATTTCTTTTGAGCCTTCTAACTTCATCAGTCTCATCTAAGAGAGTAATTGCTAGTATGTTTACATGTTTACTAAGCCTTTCTAAGTAATTGGAGCTAAATCTTCTGCCTAAAGGACCAGGACCTTGTTTTCCATATAAAGTTGCGATTTAGCGCCCAGAAGCCAGTACATTTGCTTAAATTTGATGTCAAGTTGTTTTCTTTTCGCGCTAATATGCGTTTTCCATGTAAGTCTTCTGTCTAGATGTAAGCCTAAGTATTTGACAGTATGTATTAACAGTGCCATTGAGAAGCACAGCTGGACAGTTTTCTCTTCTTGTTGTAAAAGTGAAGAAGCAAGTTTTTCAATTTGTATAGTAATCCCTCATGCCATACTTTATCAAAAGCCTGCTGTATATCCAAAAATATAGAAGAACAAAATTTTTTATTTTCAAAAGATCAGTTATCACCTTAATAATTCGATGACACTGTTCTGGAGTGCCGTGTTGACTTCGAAAACCAAACTGATGATCGGGAATAATATTGCATTTCTGGAGAAATGGGTTTAAACGTTTAAGAAATAATTTTAAAAAAATTTTTGATAAAATAGGCAATAAGCTGATAGGTCTGTACGACGTCATTACATGTTCCGGCTTGCTTGGTTTTAAAACCATTATAATTTCAGCACACTTCCATTGTAAAGGAAAGTGTTGTAGAAGTAAAATGGAATCAAATATTAAAGTTAGGAATAAGATTCCCTTAAAAGGCAAAGACTTTATTGCAACTGCATCGATTTTGTTATATCCCGTAGATTTCTTGTTATTAAGAGCATATACCTCTATTTTTGTTTCATTAGGTGTAATATGCTTTATAGGCAACTCCATTTGACAAGCTATATCTAATAAATGAGCTACATCGTCGCCATAATTACTCATTTGTTGAGGCTTAAAAATTGATTCTAGATGTCCAGCAAATGCATTGCATTTTTCTTTGTCAGTTCTGAGCCAAGCATCATTAGAATTTATGATAGGAACATTTCTTTTTGCAGGTCGCTTGATAAATTTAGTAGCGTTGTACAGTTCATGATCTTTATTTTTGTTTTGAGGTTTTAGTTTTTTTAGATATGAATTAATATTTTCATTTCTCTTTTTCGCCTCTGAGCATAATTTAATTGCCAAGTTCCAGTTAGCCTTATCCCTTGGGTTTCTGGTTCGGTGCCACACTCTTCTTAGGCGTCTAGAATGTCTTATCAAATCTCGAGCAGCAGCGGATGCATGCACTTTTTGACCTAAATCCTGTGTACGAATGGATGATGGTGGAGTAGATAAGGACACAGCTTCATGTATTAATAAATTAAAAGATTCTATGACGTCATCCAAATCTTCCGCTGTGTTTATTTCGGTATTTAATTTTAAATTATTTCCAACAAATACTTTAAAGAAGTCCAAATTAGTATTCCGTTTGATTAGTTTCCCATTTTTAGATGAAATTTTCACATTAGCATTAAAATTAATTATAACCGGTATGGTCAGAGCTTAAGCTATCGTCTTCTAAAATATCGAGTGCCTAGAAATTCCAAAATACACGGCAAAATCGAGAAGATCTGGTATCTTTGCTACATCAGTGGGCCAATATATTGGGCTTTCCCCAGAAAGTGTAGTATAGTTGTTTTATGAAATGCATTTGTATAATTCTTTATCTTTGTGGTTAGTGAGGCTGGAGCCCCACCCATGTTGTCGTTATATAGTTGTGCCAGGTAACTCCCATTAAGCTCTCTTGTTTGACTCTGAATTCTCACGATACGCTCGTAATTCGTTAGGAAAATAATGTCAGTTGTTAACTTTTATTTTTTATTAAATAAATGTTATTTTTTATTAAATAAATTACATTTATTTTGATTGAAGATTACCACAGAAAAAATAATATTCATTAGTTATCACAGATTTCAATTCCTGTAGATGTTTCCATTTACTGGTGGATATTGGAAGATATTCTTGATGAAGGGATTGTGGGTATCCTGGGTATTTTTTCATTCGTATTGGAAGATCTTTGTACTCATCATTTAAACTGACTTTGTACTTTTCCGCGCCTCTTTTGTTATATTGATATATCATGAGGTATATATATGGATTGGTTCTTCAACATTCAATTTGAGTGTGTCCCTTTTCCAGATATTTTTGCTCAATAATTTTTTTGTTTTCTATTGCGAAATTAGACAAGGCATTTGCGAGAAAATGGTTCAGATTTTGGTAGCTGCAACCATCGGAATAAATAACTATAAGCGAATCATTCTTTAGGCAGTGTGTCTTAAGATGGTGCAGTATTAATGAAATAAATGTGGATGCTAAAAAATCATCTTTAGTTTCGCTCCACCAATAATTAGTGCACTGATGCGATGAAAGATTATATACTGTGAAATTGTGAACCTGCAAGTTTTGTTTATAATAAATGGCAGATGCGTTTATATTGGGACATAGTTTGATTGCTTGAGCGTCCACTGTAAAAAGATGACACAGGTTTTGGGAAGCTTTATTTTTATCATTTGTTTCTCATGTCGAGTTTGTTCTTTTTTTAAAATGTGTTCATTATATAATTCAGCTGAAATCTGCTTAACTTTAAAACCGATACATATATCACATTGATATTTTCGAGGCATAAATAAAGCTAAGTTCTTTTCTTTAAAATAATTTGAAAAAGTAAACATTGGAACCGGTTGCACTTGCTTATTATTACATTTTAAAACATGGTCTCTATTAATATCGGATTTCGTTTCGAACTTCTTAATCATTATCTAACGTCAAAGCGTTGAATAAGGGATGGCAAGAGTCGAGAGAAACATCGTCTGACATACCTGAAATTTTTTCTCTTGTGGTAAATTGAAAACAAAACTTTTCTGCCTTTTGGAATTTATTGTAGTCTCTCGTTCTTTGTTTGAAACAGTCACATGATCTTGAGCAAACACCTTTTTCGCTTCTCAACTCATATTGAAAACTTCAAAATATATACCCTGTCTTGTAACAGTATCAAAATGTTGACAATATCTATTTTGTAAAGGGTGGTTAAATTGTATGGGCCGATGTTGAATGTGAACCACACCTAAACGCCAAGTTTTTTTCCGAATTTTATTTGACATTTCTCTATTTCAGACTTACTCAATTTGAACCATGGAGAGATACACAATCCAACAACGTGTTAAAGTTATCCAGACTTATTATGAAAATGGGAGTTCAAATCAAAATGCATATCGTGTACTTCGTAATTTTTTTGGTCAATTTCATCGTCCAAATGTGCGTACAATCGCAAAAATCGTGGAAAAATTCGAGCAAACCGGGTATGTAGAAGATGTGAGAACACCAGTGCATGCTCGTACAGCTCGTACTGCAGAAAATATTGCTGCTGTTCGCGATAGTGTGGCTGAAGAGCCGTCCACCTCAACTCGTCGTCGTTCCCAACAATTGCACCTCTCACGCTCGTCGTTGATGAACATTATGCATAAAGACTTGCATTTACACGCTTACAAGGTGCAATTGGCTCAAGAACTAAAGCCTCTTGACCATTCCAAACGTCGTGAATGGGCAGAATGGTGGCAAGAAATGGCAACAGTGGATGATCAATTTTCGAAGAAAATCATCTTCAGTGATGAGGCATATTTTCACCTCAGTGGATTCGTCAATAAACAGAATTGCCGCATTTGGGCGAATGAGAATCCAAGAGTGATTATCGAAAAACCAATGCACCTACAAAGAGTGACTGTTTGGTGCGGTTTATGGGCTGGCGGCATCATCGGGCCGTATTTTTTCCAAAATGAGGCCAGTCAGGCAGTTACTGTGAATGGTGTTCGCTATCGTGAGATGATAACGAACTTTTTATGGCCCGAATTGGAAGATATGGATGTGGACGATATGTGGTTTCAGCAGGACGGTGCCACTTGCCACACAGCTAACGAAACAATGTCTCTTTTGCGCAACAAATTCAATGGCCGTGTTATCTCACGTAATGGCGATGTCAATTGGCCGCCAAGATCATGTGATTTGACACCGTTGGACTTTTTTCTTTGGGGTTATTTGAAAGAAAAGGTGTACGTCGATAAGCCAGCAACAATTCAAGACCTAAAGGATCAGATAATTCGGCACATTAACGGCATAGAACCTCCATTATGCCTCAGCGTCATCGAAAATTTGGACCATCGGATGGAGGTGTGCCACCGAGGTCGCGGCGCCCATTTGGCCGATATTTTGATCCATACATAATTGAGTAATACCAATACATCATAATAAAATAAAATTACAATAATTTCCTAAATAGTTTGTGTTTTATTCAAAATCAACATCGGCCCTTGAAATTTAACCACCCTTTACTTTGAGACATGTTTTCGATTTACAAGTTTGGCTTATACGTCTTTTTGGTCTCGGAGTAGATTGTTTGCCTTGTCTTCGTGATATTCCTAAATATGACTCACCTTTCATTCGCTTTAATTTGTTATATTTGCGTTTCATTGATGTGGTAACATAAGGTCTTTTTATTTTTAAAATATTTAATAAAAGCGATAAAATTTTTTCGCACAACCGATTTGTATTTAAAATATTCACAAATGAAATTTGAGGACAAAAATGTCTTATATGTATTCACATACTATATGCACACTATGTTAACTTATAATATTTTTGGTTAAAGTAATAATCACCAACCAATTATTGATTTCTAATATATGACTACTATGAAAATCTCGCAAATATATTGTAGATAAACTATTTTGCTTTCAAAAAAAAGTGTGTATGTAGATAAACCAAACAAAAAATGTGAAAAAGTCGCAAATAAATGAACATTTTGATCAGAAATTCATACCATAGTAAAAGTGCATCACAGGGAATAGATTGGCATCAAAAACTCATTTATACAAAATCTGCAGATAAACCATTTTGGATAAACGCCGTCGATATGCACGTCATCAGTCATTCTTTGGAAAATTGCTAGTGCATTCCTTAGTCCACTAGGTAAGCGAAGAAACTCGAAGTTCCCATTCAGAGTTGAGAACGCAATCCCTGGAATGCCTGAAGTCTTCGTAGGAAACTGATGAAATCCTGAGGTTAAATCGATTAAAGTAAAGTATTTGGCATTGTCCAAGTTCGCTTGAGTGATATTAAATCTGGGTTATAGTATGTTTATTGTAGCAGCATTTAATCGTTTGTAACCACCTATTAATCTGTATTGTTTCTCGTCTAACTATACCTAGTATTGTTTGAAAATATAAAATGAGGTCTTGGAGGTGTTTTGACAAAAGGCTCTGTGACTTGTGAATTGCTCATTCGTGGCTGCGATCTTGGGCGAATATGCTTCTGGCAAATTTCTTGATAAGTATGGATTAACTCCACGGGTAAATATGACTAATGACCTATTTCTATGCATTGATTGTTTCCTCGCTGTAGCTTTCTGTTTTTAGTTTATTTATTATTTATACGAATAGAATTCATCCACCTTACACAAGCCCTGTGAAATTTCATTCAGTTAATGTTCAAACGTTGGGATGTACAAATCGGCATATTGGAGCGATAAATTTTCTTTTACTTTCCAGTCATTGTCGAAAATATTGTATGACTCCAATGCAGCATCAGCTTCGTCGACTATTTTTTGGCGTATACTTTGTTTGTGTCTAACTTATTCAAAGTCCTTGAGGACCATTACGACCGCATTAACTCAAGACACTTAATTCAGCGGGTTTCCATCCAATGTTTTGAGTTCATGAGTACATATAAAATTAAGGTCTCCTCGTTCTTTGGAGCCTGCAGCACTGCTGCGGTTACGCCATATCAGTTGCATTGCATTGCTTTTTTCTGGTTCTAACGAAAAAGATCTTCTATTTCCTTATTTCGCACATTGTTAACGAATTCTTCATAATTATCAATTTTAGCAACGTGTTGTATTGCTTGTTGTATTTTTGCTATTCCCTTATCGATAGTGATGGTATGGGAAGACTCTATTTTAGCGAAAATATTTTGCTTTTTTATGTTGTTTTTGTGTACGATTCTTTATGAATTAGTTTATATGGTAGTATTCTGTTTTCATTGTAATCTTTTGTTAATTTTAACATAAACCCATTCACATAATGAATAGTTTCCAATTTTTTCTCTATCTTTATTATGATTCTCAAAATCTTTTTCCTGTTTTTCTTTTAATCTTCTTTCTTTTCTTTCTTGTTCTACTTCTTCGGAATCTCTGAACTTTCTAGCGAAAAATACTTCAACTGGTTTCCTTCCAGTGTTGAGTGAATTGAAGTTATATTCGTAAATTGATTTTGTGAGGATACTTTTTCTATTTCTTAGCATCTTATGATTTTCGAGAAAGTGGAGTGAAATGTTTCCACTTGCCCGTTAACATAGCTGCAGTATGGTTTTATGGTATATGGAATTGATTTCTATTCTTTAGAATTTAAAATTTTGACAAGCGCATATTTCGAAAACTTAGCGATAGTCGAGTAAATATCAACGTGAATTATTTCAAATTTTTTTTTTGTTATGATACAGTAAATGAGTTTAACTTCCTACCACCATTTAATTTTTTTTTTACGTTCTAAACAGTAATACACCTGTTTTTATGATCGAATTATGCTGTCGTTCAAAAGCTTAGCTATATGTTTTTCCATTTAATTTTTTAATGCAATGGGATATGGGTTAGATTATGAGTAAAGTGGTGAATCAGTGGTTGTCCTAATCTCTCCCTGAAGACGAGAATTGTAGGTTAATTTTTGATTTATTTCTGATAACAAATTTGAATACGCGTGTACTACGTCTTCTAGTTTCAATTCTTGAGTTTTGCTCAAAATTAAATAAAATTTTGTTTACCGATTGAGAAATCTGCTGATATTAATATTAATTTTTTTTCATTATTTCTGTTATCAATCCAAAACTCTTCGCTCAGAAACAACAATATTCATAAAGATCTTAGCATCGCAATGGTCAAAGAAGAAATTAATCGTTTCAGCGACAGATATCTTAGCCATCATTCCATACGAAGTACGTAGGTTAAAAAGGGTACATGTACTTGACCTACCTTTTAGAAAATAATATTTAAGATGTATATGTAAATAGTGCAACAGTTGACAACTGTTGTTTACTGAGCTGTTATTTTAGTTATGTTATGTTTTTAATTATTATTAAATTTGCTTATTGTTTTAAATTTTGTAAAATAGATTGCAAATAAAACAGATTAGAAAAAAAATTATTTCTGTTTTTTGTTTTATATGGATCACTGCATTGAGCTTTTCTAATATAGAATTTTATTTCATGACTTGGTAAGTTGAAAAGATTTGCTAAAGTGTGGCGCGTATTTTTTATGTTGCCTGAATTCGTTTGGTTACAAGCGCAGGTTGAATATAAACTGTGTCAATTTATAATTTATAAAATTTGACCATTCAACACTTTACTTATAAAATATGTTGGTGTATATAAAGATTGAGGTATATGCCTTTTGCATAAAATTTGTTTGATGACATCTATTTTGGTAGTTAATACTTTCGAGCTGAATGGAAGTATTAATGCCCATTGATTCAATTTTTTCTGGTTTTGGGACGCTGTGGTATATTTTGTTGCAAATATGGGTTTTATGATTGAAAATTTTGATTAAAAGAATGTTTTTGATATGATCTTTGATTGATTTGCTTGGCTGGCTGTTGTCCGGGATAAAAAGATGCTCTATTATTTCTTTTTGTTATAATATGGCAGTTATAAGCGTATTCTGCCTTCAAATTTTGACTTTGCAATCTCAGGCACAAGTGCAATGCTTGCGAAAAATCTCTGCTCTAACTGACAGATAAATCGCTTGTTCACTTTAAAGTTAAACATTTGCTTTTCACTCAAAATATTCTTAAATTCTGATACTCCACATCGTTACTATTGACAGCTTTGGATTACTCTCTCTTGTCCTCGTTAACTACTCGTGGTCCTCCGCTATGCCAATTGCCATAGTCGTCTCGATTAATCCAACGGTGATGTGTCCAACGATGAACTTCTGTAAGTTGTTCTGGAATAGCTTTTAAATAGTTTTACCCAAAGCATGATCTTCTTAAGGTCGTACTTGGAAGAATTTGTTACCTTATAAGGTGCTCTTTTTGCTCGGCCAAAAATTGAATATATTAAAATTTAATTAATTTAATTTAAGTAAATCAACGTGTTTTTTCAATTGAGTGCTTTATTACAACTAAACTTGCACTTAATTTTATTTTAGAAAAAATTGTTTGTATTAAGCCACTACGGTAATTTTGATTAATTGATTTTTTGGTAAAAATTTGTAGATATATCGTCTCCAACTTATGTTAATTTGATAAGGCTCAATGGGAAAAAAATATGAATACGTTAACTATTTTGCCTTTACCTTATCTATCATTAACTTGCACAATAGACCTGCCCTTATTTCTATGAAGATTTTTCAAAATGGCGGCGCATAGGAGAGTAGGGTCCAAAAAGTTTCCATTTTATGCTGCAATGCTCCATGTAAATTTTGGGCTCGATCCGACGACTCTAAGTGGACCCAAAATTAAGTTCAATAATAAGACAAGGTTTTATTATAAGAAATTAGGAACTTTATTCGGCATTTTTGGAAAAAACTCAATTTTGGTAACAGTTTTGTTAATATTTCGTAATTTTCTTATTTTTATGTTATTCTTCACTAAATTACCTTTTCACTAAGCTATTACTCAGAATAATAAAGTTACACAATCTTAAACATTAACTAAAGATGTTTTTTTGAACGGTGGATATTTTTTGCGATAAGCTTCAACAATTTGCAATAAGAATTGCTTTTCGTCTTCTTTGTTGGTCAATATCGTATTATAGTCCTTCATGAACTTCACTCCTCTTTCAGCGGTGTCATTACCGACGGCAAATTTTTTGCAGAAAACGCGGCATTCTTTAAAACTCTCGTTGGTTTCCCATGTTGATGGGTCAAATTCCAAAAACTCCGGTGATAAACCGAACCGCACAAAGAAATTGTTAGTCTTGTTTGAAATGAAGTCGCTCAAGCTATGGTTCGCGAATGTTTGCGGTTTTGAAACGGCCCGATTTTGATCCACTTTGATAATAGGCTCATCGTATGCAAGGCGCTCAACCATTTTTCTTTTCTGCTCAAGAGAAACATTCGAGTCAAAGAAAGCCAAAGCCATTGATTCTTCTGATAAATACCACATCTGGTTACTCATCTTCTTCAATTTGAGTGTATTCAATGGAATCTCGTATGAAATTGAAATCCTGGTTTGGAGCATTGATTGGATTTGTACAACCAATCCATGCACGAATGTAGATTCGCGCCAAGAAAATGCACACGTCGCGCAATCCACTCAGTTCTCTGGCCGTCAATGTGAAATGGTTGCGGAAAAGGAAAATTTTGAGTTAATAAATGCCTTTTGCCATCCATCGCGCGAATTAAATTCTACGTTTTCACGTTAAATCAAAAAATATAATTTTTTGGTCGGCTACGCGACTTTTATTTTTTATTTATATTTTCTTAAAATGAGTTCTGTTCAGTACTTCTTAAATCTTAACTAAACTGCCAAATTCCAAAAATATCTTTTTAAATACTAATTTGTTACAAATAATATTTCCTTTGTCTTAATGGATATTTTGGAACAAAGAGATAAAGAACATGTTTTGTACATATGCTTACAATATTTATGATATTTTATGATCTTTACAATATTTGTATATTTATGATATTTTATGGTCTTTACAATATTTGTATATTTATGATATTTGTTTGACCCTTTTTATCTTATTCCTTTGCTCAGTAGTTTAGATTATTTTACATATGTAGTTAGGGTTGTTTACGTGTGTTTACATAAATTGTTGTTTATGATATGTCTAGTTACTAATTACCCTCTTATCATCTATGGAAATTTACTTGTTATCTTAAAAGAATATTAGGGAAATAACATGTATATGTTTAAAAACATGCTCATGCATCGCTAACTCGCGTTGCTGGTAGCGCCAGGAGAACGGAAGCTACCACAATGTGTTTCACCCAAGAAAACAGCAACCAGTTGGAGAAACTCTCTATAATCATTACGAGGGTGACGTTCTTTCAACTGCTGATTGCAGTAATTTCTGCTGGCAGCTTGTTCATCGCTGGGAATTTTTGAACTAACGATTTCGTCCTCAACACCATTCTGGAATGCAGTCTGGTCAAGACTCTTCCAGACTTTCGCGAATCTCTCGAAGAATTGAACTTCATAACCGCTGCTTGTCGACAATTTCACTTCAAAAACCTGGAGCAGAACGATTTCGTAAATATGATGGCGACAGGCCAAGTGCAGCAGTTCTCGACGGCAATACTGTGGTTTCTGCCAGATAATGCAAGCGCCATTGAGAGCTCCAGTGTTACTGGAGGTCGTGTCGAATGACATTGCTTCAACTGGATCGGCAATGTTCCAACGAACCAACAGATTGTAAACAGCGTCAGCTGTATCTTTTCCGCTTGAAGATTTTATTTGAGGTGCTCCAAGGAACTTCGAAGTCCCATCATAGCTGACCATAACCGCAACTCTCTCAACTTTTGCGCTGCCAACAAGGTCAACCAACATTTTGCCGTCCCAATTTACGACAAGCGGCTTATTAATACTTAGCTGTTTAGGGGAATAGACGAATGACTTATAAGTACTTATATCGCTAAATATAAATAATACTAAATTACGTTTTCTACGAATTCGGTCTGGATAACTTCTGCTTCCTTCCGGTGGTTTTCTCGACGATATCGATTAATCGTTGTTCGGTTAATAGCCAGCTCGTCTACGGAATAATTCAATGCATCGGCGCAGGCTATCAGCACATGAGCTGCTATTGGATCGGTTACCTTGGCGTGGTCAAGCGCAGAAGCAAGTCGTGGCGTTAGAAAATTTATACGCCCTCTCTTCTGTACACTTTTCTGCGGTTCAACGATGTCACCAGTTTCGGCATCGGCAGTGCTTTCCTCAATCGCTTCACCCACGTCCTGAGCTTTTTCATCAATTCCTTCCATAACCTCAACCTCACCTTCATCACTCGATTCTGTATATTGGCCGGCTGCAAAAAGTTTAAAATGTGTTATGTATTACAGAAATCAATAAGATAGAAAATGATATAAAGCCAAATACGAACCACTATCTTTCGGCTTGGACATTTTTTCAAATTTCCGCTTTCTCTACTTCTCTTTCTCCTTTCGTTCCGATGCTCTTTTTTCTCGCAGAAATAAAACCATATCGCAGCCAATCATGCATCCCGGGCGTCCTGGTTGTCGTTGTCGAATGAGAAACTTCTTATCTTCTTCAATTCGAATGGTTTTTAGGGCATCTGCAGTCGCAATATCAAACAAATTGTCCAGATCGTTGGTAAATGCAAGCTCCTTTTGTTTCCAAGCCACAGATCTCTTGCTAGCGGGCACTTTTTGTATATATTTCCACGTATTGTACAATTTCAACAATTTCTCCCCGCATCTTGTTCCGTATCGTGTTGGAATTCGTGCTTGTTGCCAGAAAATATACACTGCATCGAGCGTTAATTTGGCACTTTCCTTTGCGTCGAGTTTCACAAAACGCATGTTATGAAAGAAGACCTGTAGGACTTGCCTTTTGGACGGTAATTTGACACCGGTTATCTGATGCGCTGTTCTGCCTACTAAGTCTATGTTGTAAGGCGATTGAACGGTTTGACGCTTTTCTACCGAGGAAATGGCTGTTGCAGAAGCCGATGCAGGTGTTGATGTTGATGGTTTTGACATTATAATTGTAACAACCTATAAACTCACCCAAAATAATAACAATTATAATTTGGTTTACAACAATTAACTTTGGTACTTTATTATTTTGGTTTAAAGATGGCAATATTGCCATCTCTATATAATATTAAGTTTGTAAGATAACATTTGTGGAAATGGGCCAGTGCACTCAGGGCAAAGTTGTTGATTGCTCTCAACCTGGCGAGAAGCCAGCAGCAATCCCTGAAAATGGACTGGTCAAGCTGACATACTGCCTCCTCGTGGCGCCCCTGGATAGCCCCTACAGCACCCGCTTAGAGGTGAACCAAAGTGTGCAGCGAATCCCCTCTGTCCAGGGGTCTAAACCAGGACCCGGTCCTCCAGGTTTCGGGGGTTGTGCGTGGGGATAACTTCCCTACCGTGTAAAAACACTAGTTTTTTGCTTGACCGTGCCAGCTGGAAAACTTTGTTGGTTGAGGCGCAGGTTCACCACGGACTGTAGCGCCAAAAGAAGAAGAAGAAGATAACATTTGTACTATAAACTAAAGAGTTATTACAGCAAAAAGATAAAAAAGTTTTTGGTTTTTAGAAAATTCAAATTAAGGACAACAAAATTCATCGCCTATTAATGATACAAATTCCAAATTGCACAAAATATTGCAATGTGTATATTTAAGGTGTTCTTGCTGGTATGGCAAAATTTTAAAATGTTTTGATTACATTTCGCTGGCCGGATTTTGGTTCCTTTATGGTAAAACATTAAATAAGTAAAACTCTTAATGGACCCGGCAGTGACTTCAATATGCAATGTACCTCTATAAAGTACATAATATGCCATTGTGAATCCTCTTGAATTTTTTTTTATTTATTTGAATGAATATAACAAAAGTCATATCGGATTAAAAAATACATATACATATCGTCACCTAAAATACAACAGGACGTAACTAAAAAAAGTTTAAACCAGCAAAATTTTGTTGACATATTTCTCCCTAATAGTGGCATACAATTTAATAAAAATTTTAAATATAATTTTAGTTACCCCTTTTGATTTGAAATTTGTGTGACGATGTATTTCTTAAAATTATTGGTTTAATATAAGATCAGATTTTTTATAGGATGGATACTTCTGCCGGTAAGCCTCAACAACCTGAAGCAAAGTCTGTTTTTCCTCTTCTTCATTGGTTAATATTCTGTTAAAGTCTTGAATGAATTTAACGCCCCTCTCAGCAGTATCATTTACAACAAATAAGTCCTTACAGATAGTCCACCCTTCCTGAAATTCACGTGATGTGTTCCAAGTTGAAGGATCAAACTCTAAAAATTTGCAGGATAAGTTAAACCGACTGAAGAACTTTTTCGTTTTTTGTGATACAAAATCACACAAAAAGAGTTTGAATATAATCGGCCATTTTTTAACTTTACAATCGGATCCTGCAATTTTTGATTTATAATCATTTTACGTTTTTCTTCAAAATTGACATTTCCTCAGAAATATACCATAAATGGTTGTTTATTTTTTTGACAATTACTGCTGAGATTTCTGGGCTGGTTTCTGAATACTTTATAGCATCTTGAATAAAAGTTAAATCTTCAAGAGGTGCATCTATAGCACTGGTACATTTGAACCAGACTTTAATATAAAGTTTCACTAAAAATATGCAAATATCGCGTAGTCCATTCAATTCATTTTTCGTGGGTCACGTTCAAAAATTAAGCATGTGTACGCAAATTGTGTACCGTTAAGGCCATTTCGCATCACGAAAAACGTAAGAATTGAGAAAAGAAAACGCACCATGAAGTAAAGGAATTAGACGAAGCAGACCTTAAGGGAATAGGAAGGGACAGTGTTTTGTGAACTCAGCAGGAAAATAAAAATGAGTTTTGACAAGAAGAGGTTTCCTGAAACAGCGTATAAGGCAGGAGTATTATTCGGGATTAAATGCACACAATTTTGTGCAGAGTTTATGTTGAAGCCGAAAATACTTACCGGGTAGCAAAGAAACTCGAGCATTGTCGGAAGAGAGGGTTGAATAGAACCACGACAGTGGCGGAGTACATGAAAAAATTGGAACCTCGAATGTAAAGTAAGGAAGGCCGATTGTGGGATCTTGATACTTGACAGACAAAGGTTAACAGACACAGACAGCAAATGGCCAAACGAGGTGACGAACGCGAACAGACACTACAGAAGACGAAGAGAATTAAAATTAACAAGTGAATTAGTGGAAAAAAAAGCACGCAGACAAGCAGCAAATAAACACGTATAAGTTATAAATAAGGTAGTTTTAATAGATAAAATTGTAGAACAACTTAAACCCGGCGTTTTTAATATTTTGGTAATAAATTTCGGCGCGTAAACCCAAATATATGTATATATATATATAATGCGCATAACCTCTAACCTAAATTTTTTCAAATCATTACAGCACCATAGAGGAGGGATTTCCCCAGAGGCATGGAGTACAAACAGTGATAGTCCGACTCCAACGAATAGTGTGGCAGATCGGCCTTGGGCGAAAGAATCTTTATGGGTTGGACTTCTAAGTGATGAACACAGACAACTTTTAGGCACGGAAGAAGAATCGTCAGATCGACATAGCAGTGATGAAGAAAATGAGGCAAGTTTAGAAACTGTTTATCAAATAACTCCAGAACAGAGAGAATATTATTTCAAACAATTCCAAGCTGTTCAACATGACACACATGGTCTTTTGTCAGGACCAGTTGCTAGGTAAAAGCAAAATTTGTGATTCACTTTGAAAGTCTTTTTATCATGAATTGTCATTCCAGAGTATTTTTTGAAAAGTCACGGATACCGATAGAAGAGTTACGACACATTTGGCAGCTGTGCGATGTTACAAGGGATGGTGCCCTAAGCTTATCTGAGTTCACTGCTGCAATGCATTTGGTAGTGTTGCGTAGAAACAATATACCCCTACCGGAAACTTTGCCCGCATGCTTGCATCCAAATATGTCGCAAAATGCTATAGTAAGTTCCAATCAGACTATATCTCAGACTGATCCGCCAGAGGCGGACCTTCTGCATCTAGATGATGACGATGACGAAGATAATACTGATAATACTGTTATTGGTGTCAAGCCTACGATAAGTTGTGTAAATAGAAATAGCACAGTCGTAGGTGTTGTTGGGAACAATAATGAAAGTGGATCTACAGAAAAAAATGTAATGAATTTAAGTTCTTTTTCAACATCATCTCAGGTTTGATTTTTTTCTTTTGTGAAAGTGAGCTTTATTCTTTTTTTGATTTGTTTCTGTTTTGATAAAATATTTGTAGGCTATTTTAAATTCTCGTCAGGGAACTAACCTCCCTGGATCTAATCCGACATCGTTGACGCCTCCAATAATTGCTCCGCTGCCACTTTTGAAGAAGCCATTATCGCCACCTACAGTTCTGCCAATGCCACCCTTGCAACGATTATTGCATTCTCCTAAAGCTGCAGAAGTTACTGCAATTGCCTCCACTCCTCCTCCAGTAGTTTTGCCAAAAGTAAGTATTTATTCGAACTGCTATAAGTAGAAACTTTATTTGTTTTATAAGGACGTACAATCAAACCAATGGACAAAATTTAACGAATCTCCGACATCAAATGTCTCTAGTCCTGGTCCCAAGCCTGTTAATTTTGATATGCAGCGTACAGCTCAGGCTGTGGTTTCTGATCCTCAAATCTTGCATCCTGTTCCTTTAAGAGTTACTCCAGTTGGTAAGATCTTATTCGAAAATATATACAAATGACTAAATAAAGTTAATCAGGTGATGTTATTACATTAGCTACTAGTTCTTTAGAAAAGCAAATAGTTGAAACTGATGTGCGTGAGTGTAGTCCTAAACCATCTCCTGTATCTAATAATCATGGAGTTATCGCCTCAACTCAATCAAATCGAGATTCCTTACAAAATAACGATCTGAGGGCCATACAGAGACCTCAAGCAAAAAAATTACACTTTAAAAATATAGGTGCATTACCACCGCCCCCACAACGCGAGTCGACTGGAGGAAGTATATCAAATACTACCTCTGTTAATGATACACTTGAAGTTGGTGGAAGTGCATGCATTTATAATTTGTCAGTTTCAATGGTTGTTAATAAAACAGATGTACCGCCACTTCCACCACCCCGGCCACATCGCCATGGTCGTAGCAGCAGTTTAGACTTGAATAAATTTAGAATTGGCAAAAATAATGGTCAACAAACTGAAGTATGTTTTTATATCCATCTTTATAATTTAAGTTTTTTAATATTCTTTCTTTCTCTAGATAACGGCTCAAACTAGTTTTGATTTGCAAACATCAAGTGGCTTCGCCGACTTCAGTCATTTTCCAGATGTAGACATTGCTTGTGTAGTGGTAAGTTGTGTTAGTTAAGACAGTGCAAAAATTAAATGAGAAAAACCAAAAACTTGAATTTGGAAGCTATATCACTTATATATGTATGTATGTATATACAATATGTATATATACATATATATTAACTAGTAGCTTAAAAAAATTGTTTTGTTTCATTCGTTCATATATTGATACATGTATATATTTATAAATATATATGTATTTATTTATACATATATTTATATATACAAGGTGGCGCAAAAATAACCTTCCGATGTTATTTGGCTGTAATTTAAAAAAAAAATGAAAAACTTTGATTCTTCTTGTGGATTATTTTTATTTGGTCTTTTAATTTTTTTTACATCAAGTCGAGAATATGATGTCATGTAAATGTCCGCCGCCACAGTTGATTGTCATATGAGCCCTTTTTATGGCATTTTCCATCACATTGTCCAAAACTTCCGGCGATAGGTCCTCACATTCTTAACGGATATTGTCTTTAAGAGCTGCAAGAGTCTGAGGCTTGTTGAAATAAACCCGCGACTTCAAAAAGCCCCACAAAAAGAAGTCTGGAGCGGTCAAATCAGGCGATCTTGCTGGCCAGTGCAAATCGCCAAAACGGGAGATTAGGCGCCCGGGAAATGCATCCTTCAGCATTTCGGTTGTGGCACGTGCAGTGTGTGCCGTTGCACCGTCCTTTTGGAACCACATGTTTTCCAATCCCAATTCATCAAGTTGCGGCAAAAAGAACTCGTTGATCATTGCTCTGTAGCGCTCACCACTCACAGTAACCGCCTGGCCGCGACGTCTTCGAAGAAAAAAGGTCCGATGACTCCTCCAGCGAAAACAGCACACCATACAGTGACTTTGAGCGGGTGTAATGGCTCTTCGTGGGTTACACGCGGATTTTCAGTGCCCCAGAAGCGTAAATTTTGCTTATTTACGTACCCGCTAAGATGGAAATGGGCCTAATCACTCATGATTATTTTTGATGAAAAATCATCTTCCTCTTGGTGGTGATTAAGGATGGCTTGAGCGTATGTTAGACGCGATTGGCGGTCAGCAGCTAACAGCTGATGTACCGTCTGGACTTTGTACGGAAACATCTTCAAATCTTGTACCAAAATTCGCTGTAAAGACCGTCGACTGACACCCATTTGCGTGGCACGTCGTCTGGTCGATGTCGACGGTGCTTCCACGACATCCTCAGCTACAGCAGCAATATTCTCTGCAGAACGGCTACTCCGGGGTCTGCCACGCCTGGCAGCATCTCGTGTTGTGCCATTCTCTTCGTGGCGAGAGGCTAAACGTCGCAGTGTTTCACCAGTAGGCGTTGGACGGCTAGGAAATCTGCGACGAAATTCACGTTGTGCCAAAGTCACCGACCGATTATTGGTCAAATAAATAGTCACCAATATTCCGCGTTCTGCAGCAGTGTAGCGTAACATTGTTTATTAACGTGTATTTCGCATGTGTTTACTATACAAATGTCAAAACAGAACTGACATTAGGGGCCAATCGCTAAATTTATAGCATTTTCTGATAGGAGGATTACTTTTGCGCCACCTTGTATATGTATATATATTTATACATATATTTATATATATATATTTATATATATATTTATATATATATTAATAAATATATATATAGTTTTATGTATATAAGTACACATACATATATACATACCCACACGAACAGATATGTATATATACATATATACTTGTATATACACATATGAGCTAATATATCTGTTGCAACGAAAGTTAATTGTCTTCCAACAGGCTCTGTTTATGTAAGGAGCTGCAATCGTGGGGAACGTCAGGCGGTTTGGTTAAGGACTGATGTTCTTTGAGGATTTGGAGCTACCAATTCAGGTGCCCTACCCTCCCTTACCTCTATCGAGTTACAAAACAGAAGTTATTAGATAGCCCGAGCTTACAAGCAAGGGGTTTATGATTTGTGCCGTATCGGACATTATAAGAATTTACCACCTGTGCGAGCCAGCAAGCCACATGGGGGCATTAGTAAGCCATCACCCAGTTCACTCATGTGGAGTTGGTCCATTGTCAGATAAGGCCGTAGGGAAGGTACTGACACAAATCAATTCCTAATTCTGTATATATTTTTATATATCTTCTTCTTGTTCCTTTGGCGCTATAGTCCGGTGCGAACTTAGGCCTCAACAAATAAGCTTTTCCAGGTGGTTTAGGCCCCTCTGCACTTGCGTTCGCCATTCCGTGGTTCGTACTCTATTGCGTTGTCCCACTGTTTCGGAGTCGAAGATTCTACGGGTTGGAGCAGTATTTTCCATGCGCTCTACAGGGCCTAACCACCTAAACCGTTAGATCCGTAGGCGCCTGGTTAGGCACATGTCGCTGTACAACCCGGACAGCCCAAAAACGGCTTCATTGACGGATCGCTGTGTTCGATTAATCACGTCAATGTTGTCAGCGTATGCTAGCAGTTGCACGGACTTGTGGAAGATCGTGCCTCTTTTGTCGGCGTGAGCAGCGAGACTTCTCCACCGTTATCCTATACAGCCTGACGAGTTTAGTAGGAATGTCAAAACTAGACATGGGGTTGTATAGCTTTAGCCATATGTTTTTTCCGGCTGCCTTAAACAGTTCCGCGGACTGTCCGTCCGCTCCTGCAGCTTTGTTGGCTTTTAAACTCGTTATTGTTATCGTGACTTCATTTAGCGTGGGGGACGGAATTCTCTACCATCATCGACGATTATGTGGGATGGAATATTCTGCCGGGCACCGGTATTAGCTAGACAGTCTGCAGAAGTGATCTTTCCAGATTATCAGTATACCTCCCGTAACACCTCTCCAGTTTCTCGATCGGGCGCTTCTCATACTGTATCCTCTTGAAAAGCCGGTGCGCCTGCCTGCACTCATTGTCAAACCATGGGTTTTTACCGGGTGGCATTTAAAAAAAAAACTGGCGCCAAATCTGCCAGCTGTTTCATACTTATAAACAAATGAACTTAATAGGTTTACTAAATCTGCTATTGTTTTTGATATTGGAGAGGTTGTTTATTTAGTAAATTAAAAATGTATAAATTTTGTTGTTATCAAGTTTTAAATTGATCAAGATTTACTAATAGCGTAGACAGACGACAGCGTTAATTTGCATTAGCAGTCTTAATTCAAATTAACTTGTGATTTATCCCCATCCCAATGTGTATTAGATCTGTCGTAAATGCACAAAATCAGAGTGATTTTATACTGCATTTAGGTATTTCGATATGGCAACACAGTCGACTGTCAGTCAGTCAGCTGTTGGCAAATTGCTTATTATTGTGAGATTAAAATGGATTCTTTCCATTTTAAGATTTGGGAAGCATTCCTGTTGAGGCGAAAGTTTTCTTTAAATCTGTTATCGTCCATCGTCAGCACGTCACACTCCCAAAAAGTGCTGTTGCGGTCCTTTAATAAATCCCATATATGAATTATATCCTTTATGAAAAGATACATATATGTATATTAAACCTACAAATTTCCACAATTGCCTTTCCCTTATATCAGAGTATCCTATTGCGATCCCAACTTGTAGCAACACGTTCAGATTTATGGTTGCTAGTGCATGTACAATTTTTATATTATGGAGCAGTTTCAGCAAAAGTAATTTCAGCTTTCTTTCAAATAAACAGTGATTTTTCACCAACAGCATAACTGCTAGTCGTATTTTCTGCCTTCTGTCCATTTGATTTCGATCTAAATGCAAAAAAAAAATTTGTATACAAACAAACAGATGCTTGATAAATGCACAAACTGTCGTCTGTCAGGGTAAAATTTTAATTCACATTAGTAAGCTTTTAATGCAAAAAAAAACGCTGTCGTCTGTCTACGCTATAAATCTACAATATGCACAAGCTCTACAACAGTACTTTATTACGAAACGTGAGAACCGCTATGTATACAAACTTTCAGTAAGTCTGTAACTTTTTCCTAAAACCTAAAATTTCTAAATATATAAAAAACGCCTTTATCACCAAACGCATCCAGATTTCGCACCTTAATTGTTTAAGACTTAAATATTACTTCTGCTATCTCATGGAGCTGAAAGTCTGTGTGATAGATGACATAGCAGAACCTTCAATATTCCGAACACAGCTTTTGACAAGCTTAAACATGTTGTTTGTTGTCTAAAATTTAATGATGTTCTCCGAGATAAGCGAGCTTTAGTAATTGTTCAGTTTTCGGCGCGTATTCCAATAGTCTCATTGGCTTTCAACACTCTACTCTTTAAACCTATTCTGTGGATTTCTCTCTTGCGCTGACCAACACATTGACATGTAGTGTTGACAAAACGCAGATTCTGGGACCTGAGCAGCAGCACCTCTTAGTCCCAAAATTAGTTCTATGGTTCGCTATTCTCTTTAAGTCGGACAATTTTAATTCGATGGAATTCACTTTCAGATTTCCGGCCTCCAAGATCTCCATTGACAATATTGTCAGTAAAAATGTCTTACAATACTGTTCCCAATTTTATTTTGCAGCGGTGTCAGGAAATGTGTTTTCAGCTCATAGTAAGACAGCAGTATTGTAGGATATGTAACAATCGTGGGAACACTCTGCGAACACATTGCGTTGCTGACACTATCAGCTCATTTGTTCATGACAGATGTGATTAAATTAATTAACCTAATGATAACGCCATTATCAGAGAAATATTTCTATTGGCACACTGCCTAAGCATATAAATGATTTACGTTTTCTTGCGATGACTAAGAACAGATTTGACAATCGTATGAACCGCTAACTATTATTATCAGACAATTGTCTGGCAATGTAAAAAAACAAACCATAAATATATAACAAAAATGTTGCTATATTAAATACATATAAAGACACCAGTACAATTTTCACAGCTGGTAGAATTCATGAAAAAAAAAGAAATTCAACGAGGACAAAGTTCAAGCTCGGATGCTTTCGTGAAAAGCATCGATAACAGAGAACTGGCCAAGGTTAACATTAATGCCATTCCCGTCTCCTTTTTGATAACTTCTTTTGCAAGTATTCTTATCGTTTCAGTTAGCCTGGCCAGTTTAGCTACAACCAACTTCTTATGGGTTTTTCTGTTTTGGATAAATTGTTGTCAGGACAAATTTGAATGCTATTTTGTTAAGCCTAAAATAACTACAAAATCTGAAAAAAATTAATTTAAATTTTCAAATACATACAGTAGCGAGCATTAAATATGCAATATTGGGTTACATAACCTTCGATTGCATTCCATTGCTAATAACGGTCTCCAATTGAATTTTTCTTTTGCTTATTTCTTCTGTGTAATAAAAGGAAGCATACGTTGCATTTTCAGTTAATTTAATATCTTCAGTGACAAACATTTATTAATTGAATAAAATAGGAGTAAATTTCATGGGAGCAACGTGTAGTAAAAATAAGCATGTAATGCTTTTTTATAAAAAAATTGATATTTCATCTTAAAATTTCTACCCTTTTTAAAGAAACAATTATCAAACAATAGGAAATTGGCTATTATAAAAGCTTTAAAAGTAGGACTGCCGATGAGTGAAGTTTAAGTAATATTTAGAGTTAAGAAATCCACTGTTACTCGAATTGGCGAGACCGGGAAACGGTTAAGGGCATACAAATTGATCCAAGAAAGACGGCAGTAGATGTTGCTAATTATGCAAATGGGTATCCCAATTAGCGTTTATACTCCCTCCGAAATGTGACGCTTTTGCCTACTTTGCAAGGGTTGCTTAGTTCTGCTTCGAGCAACGTTCCGCTGAGTCTCGTGCTCAACTTATTTTGTACTTGTAATTACATATCTAACGATTGCTGTCAAAGCTGAAGACTTCGTCGTTGAAATCAATGTAGCATATCGGCATTGGATTAATCATGATCCTTCTACACTAAAAAGGTGCTGCTCTGCTGGATGATATTATAGAGCGACCTTTTCGCGGAAAGAAATTTTAAGAGTACGGTTTGTCTACTATTGCAAGACTAGAAGTTTGGGTGAATTATATTAGGTATACTTTGCTGGATCTGTTGTAAAACCTATCCTTTTTTGGAGTTAAAAATACATTTTATTTTTGCGCATATTTTTCATATTTTAATTGCAGTATATACGAGTATGGATATCATAGTTAACCAAAACTCGCAATAATTGAAATGCGTCTGTATTGCATAAGATAATATTGCCCAGCAAACACAAAACTAAGCATTGCAAATGTAATGCATTTTACTTTTAAAAGCAAAATGGAAATGAAATTTAAAAAAGTTAATAAAATTAAATACAAAATATGCCTCAGTTTTTACAGAATTAATCAATTTTTTTCAAACATATTTGATTGGTCGAGTTTAATTTACAATTAAAACTTTAAGTGTATTTAGGCATTATAAATTAAGTTTTCCAAATTTAAGATTTTGTAACAATTTCTTATTAACAAAATATGTTTTAAATTTGAAGAACTTAATTTATTTCTCTGCTTGGAACAAATAAATTTTAAGTCGGAAAAAATTTGTTCGCAGCAATATGTAGTTGACAAAGATCATTGATATCTGTACTTTCATCTAAACAAAACGAAAGAAATTTACAATTTATCAATTTTTCTTTAATAGAAGACTCCACCGAATTTCCTATTTGAGCAATACGCCTAGCCAAAGTTTGGGGTGACAAGGGAATTGACTTTATAAAATCTGTTCTATAATTTAACGTTTGAAAAGTTTTTTGTAAAATATTTTTTGCTAGCATTCCATCCATAAATGGTCTGCCTTGCTGAGCGATTTCCAAGCTTATTTGGCTTGAAATCTCCATTTTTAACTTTTTATTTTGCAAAATTTCCTCATTTTGCTCTTCTTGCAGAACCACATTTTCCTTTTTTCCTCTTTTAATTTATTTATTTCTTTGTGAAAAAGGTCAAAATGCCTTTTAATTGAAAATGTTTTCTTTGTTTTAAATGTTTGGTAACATAAAATGCATGCATGTTACCAAAAGCATTTTTAATGACAAAACAAAAATTTCTGTCTTCCATTATACTATTTTGTTTGCTAGTTTATTTTGAAATTAAATCAAAGCTGAAACAACAATAAAGCTGAAAAAAGCAGTAAGCATCCGCACATGTGCACTCGTTAACACTCAATTAACGACTGAAATCAAACTGAAATAGAAGAGAACAAGCGTCGGTGTGAGTTTTTTCTATTGTTTTTGTAGCACAATTGCAGATTTGGATTACACTGATGTATATGTACTTTGTTAGTGCAAAAGAGAAATGTTTAATTCGCAACTGTTTCCTTGAAATTTTGCTATTCCTTAATATCATTTTCAACCACTTTGTAGGACTCTAAAGGCTGCTCCATTGTAACATATGGAATAAGTTTATGAAAGTTATTGCCATGGTATAGATGACAAACAACTTCGATATTGAAAATATTAATGTAAACATATTACCAAAAACAGGAGAAAACCGAATTCTACCTAAAATATTTAGACATGAAAACGTATATAATATAATATAATAAGTAAAGAATTATAGTAAAGAATTGTAGAGCACCCATAATATTTAATTTATAGATTCTTAAAGTTATAAGTTACAACTTACATATGTACATATGTTGTAAATACGAAAGCATGTAAAGGGTGGTTAAATTTCAAGGGCCGATGTTGTTTTTGAATAAAACACAAACTATTTAGGAAATTATTGTAATTTTATTTTATTATGATGTATTGGTATTACTCAATTATGTATGGAACAAAATATCGGCCAAATGGGCGCCGCGACCTCGGCAGCACACCTCCATCCGATGGTCCAAATTTTCGATGACGCTGAGGCATAATGGAGGTTCTATGCCGTTAATGTGCCGAATTATCTGATCCTTTAGGTCTTGAATTGTTGCTGGCTTATCGACGTACACCTTTTCTTTCAAATAACCCCAAAGAAAAAAGTCCAACGGTGTCAAATCACATGATCTTGGCGGCCAATTGACATCGCCATTACGTGAGATAACACGGCCATTGAATTTGTTGCGCAAAAGAGCCATTGTTTCGTTAGCTGTGTGGCAAGTGGCACCGTCCTGCTGAAACCACATATCGTCCACATCCATATCTTCCAATTCGGGCCATAAAAAGTTCGTTATCATCTCACGATAGCGAACACCATTCACAGTAACTGCCTGACCGGCCTCATTTTGGAAAAAATACGGCCCGATGATGCCGCCAGCCCATAAACCGCACCAAACAGTCACTCTTTGTGGGTGCATTGGTTTTTCGACAATCACTCTTGGATTCTCATTCGCCCAAATGCGGCAATTCTGTTTATTGACGCATCCACTGAGGTGAAAATGTGCCTCATCACTGAAGATGATTTTCTTCGAAAATTGATCATCCACTGTTGCCATTTCTTGCCACCATTCTGCCCATTCACGACGTTTGGAATGGTCAAGAGGCTTTAGTTCTTGAGCCAATTGCACCTTGTAAGCGTGTAAATGCAAGTCTTTATGCATAATGTTCAAACGACGAGCGTGAGAGGTGCAATTGTTGGGAACGACGACGAGTTGAGGTGGACGGCTCTTCAGCCACACTATCGCGAACAGCAGCAATATTTTCTGCAGTACGAGCTGTACGAGCATGCACTGGTGTTCTCACATCTTCTACAGACCCGCTTTGCTCGAATTTTTCCACGAATTTGCGATTGTACGCACATTTGGACGATGAAATTGACCAAAAAAATTACGAAGTGCACGATATGCATTTTGATTTGAACTCTCATTTTCATAATAAGTCTGGATAACTTTAACACGTTGTTAGATTGTGTATCTCTCCATGGTTCAAATTGAGTAAGTCTGAAATAGAGAAATGTCAAATAAAATTCGGAAAAAAACTTGGCGTTTAGGTGTGGTTCACATTCAACATCGGCCCATACAATTTAACCACCCTTTATTATAAACAAGAAAGCGGCATTGCCGCGTACAAAACTCAATCATTAACACCAATTTTAACTGTTGACCAATGACAGTAGCATTCTCATTATCATCGCTTTTAAGAACATATGGGCAAATGACTGGCATCATGGCTTTAAAACTGAAGATGTTATGAAGTGTACATACATATACATATGTATATATATATAATAGTTTTCTTATATTCTTGTGGTATAATCAAAAAAATGCAGTCAATTTTGCATACCCTTAGAAAAATTAAATATTCCGCCTTGTTCTAAAAGTCGGCATCGTCGTCTCATTAAATGTGGTTATCAAGCTTTACGAGTATAGGCTACTTTTCTGAGGCCTACAATAAATCAATTAAAATTAGAGGTAAAATTATATATGAGGGAATTCATTTCATAAAAATTTAATCAGCATGAAAGATATATATATAAATGTATATACATATATATAAATGTATATATATAAATGTATATATATAAATGTATATATATAAATGTATATATAAATAAATGTATATATATAAGTGTATATATATATATGTGTATATATATAAAAATGTATATATGTATGTATATATAATTTATTTCAAAGACGAAAAGACCCTATAAATCTTTATATTAAAATTATTAGAATTTTTTAGAAACATTTCGTCATTAAAATAAATAATATTTTATTAGGCGTGATATTAAAATTTTATTACTTTTAATTAATAATTTCATTAATTTATGAGTAATTGATGTGTTATTAACGATTAAAAAACCAATTTACTTTAGGGATAACAGCGTAATATTTTTGGAGAGTTCATATTAATGAAAAAAAGATTGTGGTCTCGATGTTGGATTAAGATATAATTTTAGGTACATTAGCTTAAACTTTAAGTGTGTTCGACTTTTAAATTCTTATATGATCTGAGTTCACAATAGTTCACATATAAAAATAACATTTTTATTACTATTTCTCTAATCAGTAGGAAATCTGAGAACTAATAAAAGATGATTAAAGAATTAATTTGAATTTACCTTATATGTAAGCTTGTATAGATTAATTTTATCTCTGTTAAAACGTACAATTTCTATTTTAAAAAGTGTTGCAATGGAATTACCATTTTTTTCATAATACTTTTTCCTGTCCCACGGTATTATAGAGCTTTATGTTATGTTATGCCATTTTGTTGTTTGTCAAGTTTATGTATCGCTTGCATTAATGATTTCCGACATACCGCAAGCTAATTTGCTTTTAATTAGTTTTTTGTTCTTCAAAATATTGGCGAATGTTTTTTTTTATTTTTTTATTTATATTTGCTTAATCTATATTATATACAGTAGAAACTTTGGATAATTGATTGAAACAACAATATAATTTTCGCAAAGTATCAGACACTGAAAAGTTTGTTCTATAATTTGTAACATACAGTAGGTCACAAGAACGTAAAGAGCGTTGGGTAATACCGAAATATAAGTTGTTTAACAAAAAATTCGAGTATACATTGTCATTGTCATTGTCATCAAAAAAAATATATTGAGCTTTGTTCTACTTTTAAAGGTTGACAATTTAACCCATATAGACCTATAATTATTTTTCTTCACCTATGATGGGGGATTTATTTGGATGCCGTACAGTAGGACTATATGCATACAAAACTTGCAAATTTTTAAAATCTTATTTTAGTTTTCCAATAATTCGTTATATATATTTTAAGAAAATTTAAGGATTTAATATATTTATTGTGCTATATATTAAAAGATATTGTACGTGCTCTCTAACGTTACACTTAATACGCCTTGTAGAACATTACTTATGACATTGACCATATCTCGTTTGCTTCTCTGAAGTGGCGACATTGTGATTTTTTCTATCATATCGACTGTCCGATAAAATAGAAGATGGGCGACTAGGCTCGGGTTTTTCACTGTGTTTATTGCCTTCAATTAGGGCGTTTGCAATACGATGTCGGAGGTTCAGTATGTCTATATTGTCGCTATTGTGTTTGTACAGCATCCATGCTTCTCTAATAGTTCCATTTACACGGAAACTCCTTTCGGTAAAATCTATCTCTTGTTGCTATCAAAAATTTTTTGGAAGCTGGGGTGTTTTCCCAGCAAATCCGTCTTCTATTTGCTCGAAAGTAGCCACTTACTAGCAATATTGCAACCAAACAATTTTGACGTTTGCGGGAAGCAATTTTCGAGAGAAATATTTATTTGTTTCAGTTGTAAGCAGTTCAAATACATCTTCCGAAAACAATAATCAAAACCACTCAAGTGGAGTTTTTTCGTTAGAAGTATGAAAAACAGGCAGCTAAATATAGGGTTTCGGATGTATATCTTGTTTTTTCGAATTATAAATTATGCAGGAGTTCGAAGCAAATTCGGTGGTAAATTACAATATTTATGCTAACAACAGCTTCATCACTTGAAACTTCATCAGTCTGATCTTCATTGACGGTATCAGGTGGCAGTACAAAAATATCTAAATCTTTATCTTGGTTACTGTACTCATCGTCTTCTTCAAGAACTGTTGCGATATCGTGCAACGTTAATCGTCTGAAGCAAAAATGCGTTATCAGGATTAATTTTTAAAATTAAATAATACAATAATTGGTTCAGGTTGCTTGTGCTTGTTAAGCTATTGTACCACATACAGTACACTTACTTTAGAAGCCTGTATTTCTCGGGAAATTAACATATTGAGCCATTTTTTGCAAATTATATTCTACCTAATTTTCTTTTATAAATATTACTTGCAAATACCAGCATTAAGAATGCAATAATACAGAACTTACCTTTTGGAAAGACATTGAACAAATTTTTCCATTTCTGTTCTTGCATTTTACGCAGAATTTTTTTAAGAACTAGTTAAAAATAATTTGATGTTATTTTAAATGTAACACTCCGCTATGGGAGTTAAAACTGAATTCAAAGGTAATTTAATAATAGGGATCACTAAATAATTTTTTAAAATTACTGTACCATATAGGGTATAGAGTATGATGGAAGAAAAACTTAAGTACAATAGACATGCTAACTGTTGATAATTTTCCGATGTAAGCTAAATTATTTGATTTGACGTTGGAACCAATATTTTAAATCAATATTAAACATATACATACATATGTATGTTATACAAGTATAAAAATATAAATGTTATTAGACTTTTATAAAATTTGTTTAATTCTTTAGAATAATCGCCAGTCACAAAAACTCCATTATATGCCGTATCAAAAGATAATTGGACGCGGTATACAAACGACATCTGTAGTAATGCCACCAACAAGCCTATCATTACAGTCAAATCAAAGAGTTTCTGCTTTTGAAGTGTATCGAAAGCCTTATACTCCACGCAACTCCCTGTCTCCATCTAAAGACCAGTCACCAACCCCCTTTGGATCTGCAGCTGCAACAGCAATGACGACATCTTCATTGCAAAATTCGGACCAGTATGAGAAGAGAGTAAATGTGATAAGCGAAAAACTACGTTATGTTTCGTTTAAAGAAGCACAGCATAGTGCCAGTGAAGTGCTACGTCATTTACGAGAACAAAATAGTCTCTTATTACGTCTATGCAATGATCTCAGTGATGAATTACTTATAGCACAAACTAGTAAGGAAGAATTAAGGCTGAAATTAGAAGAAAATGCATTAGCTACTATGACTAGTAATGATTTAGGAAATATTACAAATATCATAACGTCAACAACGGCAGCTGGTGTACGTTCAGGTTCATCAATTTCAGCTCCTGTTACTGTCAACAATACTGGTGGTTCCGGCAGTTCTGGTGTGAATTCTAATGTTTAGGCAACTTTTTAATAAATTTTTGATGTTGCTGTTAGAAAAATATAAGTATTTAAATCTATTAGAAAGTAATAACAACACATTCTTCAATTTGTTATTATGATTTTGTTAAAAATTAATAACCTCGTAAGTACTTTCTGGTCCACAACACGTTACTTTTTAATTCTTTAAAAAATTGTAAAAATTGTTATTTATTTATAATTGTTTTTGATAAAGCATACACATTACTATATAAATATTAATTGCATAAAATAGTTACTTACGCCACGTACATAAACATACATATATCTAACATGTGTTTCTGATAATGAAAACCACCCAAACTATCTCTGAAATCAACTCAAACCAATTTTTATAAATAAACTTTAAAAAATCAAAAAGGAATACTTTAAAACTTAAAGGAATATATATATGTATGGCCATATCGAAGATATAAATTTTAAAAAATGCCTACAATTCTTCTGTAATACATTCTTTTCTGTTTTTCTCACTTAACTGTTGCAGTCGAATTTCAAGGTCTACAACCAAGATACGAGTTTTTATCTGTATATACTAACTACGTAAATAAAAATCACTTAAAACTTATTATTTAACTCTTCCTTTTTTTATTTCTTTCGTCTAAGGGGTTTTTACTTTTGTTTGACGCATTATCTCGAAAACAACTACAACTTAAAATATCACATTGCGTCATTTAACTGGCAACTACTTATGCTTTCACACATATAAGTACGTACATACTTAAATGATATTCAAACGAAACACAATTTATGAGTGTTTACTATATGGAAATGCTTTACTCTTTTTGCTCGTAGAACTTATTCCCATAGCGCACAGAAATTACCTTCTAAAATATACACGATATTATGATTTTTTTTGTAATTGTTACTGAGTGTAATATTGCAACCCAATTATTAAGTGAAAAGCAACTACATTGCACAAGCAAATTATTACTTTAAATTTTTATGTGTTAAAGAATTGCACAACTGCAATCTTAGTAATATAGTAGATAGAAAAAGAAATAGTTAAGTGTCTTTAAAGTAAAACTGTAATAAAGTAAGAGCATAGAAAGACTCTTCGTGGCCTCAATATTGTTATAGAGACTATTTAACATCGACATACGACCATCTATATGTCTTAAGCATCCATATTCTCATAACTCTCCTGAGGTCCTTTTATAAGTGGGAACTTAATAGTAATCTGATGAGAAGGTTGGCTACAGCTAAAAGTTTAAAAAGAGAGCAAGAGACACGCGACACACGAAGTGCACTGTATAAGCGTTCTTGTTTTCATGCCAGATACTGAATACTTCTTCTCTGGATCTGATTGCAGTCCTGCATTCTGGATTAAGCCATGATTTATCTTTGGATTTAATTGAAATTTGCTTTAATGAAATATAACTTTTCATTCCATTACTTTTGCAATCATTTCTAGGTTATTCTGCCCGGCGAATAACTCAACATATTGGCGGTCTGGAGTTGTGTGACTCCAATTCCGAGGCCAGGATGAGTTGTGAACATTGAAATCACCAGCTACAAAGATGTCACTGCTCAGCCGATTCTAAATCGTCCCAACATTACCAATTGAAAATACATATTTCACATCGAGTGTAATATACTGTAAAAACACTGATGATGCTATGACTTCGTCGCCAAACAGTCAACTACAATTAAAGCAGTGGCATCAATGATGCAAACACTGGATGATATTTCTTATTTATTGTTGTATGAATTGTTATTCTGTTAGTGTATATCCATGGCTTAATACAACAAACAACTTGTTTTTTTCAAAACAGGGTTTTTCGGTTATTCTGGTCAAGTGTCAAATGCACCTTGCCTCAAAATTTGCACGAGATATAATTACAAAATGTGTTGCCTCTTTTTATTAAAAATTGTATTCAAACTTTTTTGTGTCTAAAATTTTACAGATTTTATTAAATTTGTTGCTTTTCCTGTATTATATTAAGCCATCGATATACGAGTGTACATTATTTGGAAAGGGAAAGTTCTAAGAAAGTTACGCTAAGAAAGCAGAGGTATTCAATGAAAACCCAGCTACAGCCTAGAGGCAAAAACATTTAATTTTGAGTTATTTTAAAAAAATCATGAATTAGATAAACTTCTAAAGCTCATCTTTGAAACCAAACTTTTGGCATTTTATTTTTTTGTTGATGAAATAAGTGGAAAATGTAATCAGGGAATAGCAAAGGAGTATCATATAGTCAATGTTAAACAACAACAACAAATACAATTATGAGAATTCTTTAAGAAACAATTATAGCTTACCACCTGATAGTAGTTTGCTGCGGTGGAATTGTTAAGAAAATAATATTGTACGGTAGTTGGAATTGTTTAGTAAACCATTATATTGCTTTGATTGCATTTCAACAAACTCCGGTTCGCTATTTGTTTAATGCAAAGAAAAATTTTGCTGATCTGAAACAGGTACTGCCCATGGGACTTTGACGAAATTAATTGCAGGCCCGGTCCACAAAAAAGGAGACCGCTTCAACTGCGCCAACTACCGAGCAATAAGTCTTCTGAACAGCGCCTACAAGGCCGTTTTGTGTGACCACCTGAAACCATTCGTGAAGAGTTTGATAGGTCCTTATCAGTGCGGTTTCAGCCCGGGGAAGTCCACCATTGACCAAATTTTCACACCACGGCAGATCCTGGAAAAGACCCAAGAGATGCAAATCGACACCCACCACCTATTCGTCGATTTTAAGGCCGCATATGACAGTGTGCATAGGGACGAGCTATATAACGCCATGTCTACTTCTGACATTCCTACCAAACTCGTCAGGTTGTGTAGGATGACAATGGAGAACTCTCGCTGCTCCATCAAGGTTGGTGACGAATTCACTGAGACCTTCAATGTCAGAAAAGTCTTTAGACAAGGCGACGCACTGTCATGAGAAGATCGTGCAAAACTCACACGCCAACAACAGAGGCACGATCTTCCAAAAGCCCTTGCAACTGCTAGCATACGCTGACGACATTGACGTGATAGGTCGAGTACAGCGAGCCGCCAATGAAGCGTTTGCTGGTATTTCAACGGAGGCGCCCAAAATGGGTCTAACGGTGAACGATGGCAAAACGAAGTATATGCTGTCATCGAGAAAGGACGCACAACATCGACGACTGGGTCGGAACGTTTGAATTTTTTCTATGTTTGATGCTGAGGCGGTGCCCCATAATTGAATTCTATAGCACCAGATTGGTGTTAGAATCATTTTGTGCAACAAAAATTTGCAATCTAATTTTAAGGTAGAGTTTCTGCCGATTTTAGTATTTAGGTATACCGAAATTAGTATTAGATAAAAAAATTTCTGTTTGTAATAATAAATATATTTCAGTTGACAAATGCAAAAATTATATAGGAAGTAATATATGTAAAATTAGTAGTCCTAATAATTGTACCACAAATGTATTAGAAAATAAGCCAGCCATATGTGACATAGTTCAAGAAAATAATGCACCACTCACAATCCTTGAAAACGGCTACATACTCTCTGACAATGAACATATCTGGAATAGTCAACTAATTAAAGGTCCGAAATTAATCCAGTTTAACATGTCTACAAACATAGACGGCAAGGATTACTTCAACCATCAGAAGGAAATAAAAGAAGCCATACATCAAAAACACGACGAACAGATCGAAATTCTTCAAATCCTATCTTCAGATTCTATCCATAAATTTTCAAACATACAGGAAATGTCACAATATCTAATCCCAATGGAGCAACATCCCATTCAATATGCCATTTACTTTATACTCATAATTTTCGGAACAATATTATGTTTATACATTCTAGCAAAATTATTTAATTACTGCAAAGACATAAAACAATCAGAAAGAAGACTACTTGCTGAACACATTTACGAAATAGAATTAGAAAGATTAAGAACAGAAATGAACATCGTGTAAAAAGTGAGGACACTTTGTTTTAAGAAGGAGGGGAGTTAATATTAACATATGTTCAATTTTGTACAGCTGTGCATACATCATTGATAACACAAAAAGAGATAAAAACATGAACAGTCGTAAGGATATCACAAACAAACCAGGGTTATTAAGATCATTTAAAACACATTAAATACACAGACAAATATATTAAGTAAACAAACATATTTCTAACAGATAACTAAACAAATATAATGTAATCAAAGTAAACAAACACATCTGAACCTAATAACTAAAATACAAATGTATTTTATATCCTAAGTAAACAAACATATCTATCACAGACAATGATATTGAAGGTCAAGAAGATATCTTCTTCTTCTTCTTCTTTTGGCGCTACAGTCCGTGGTGAACCTGGGCCTCAACCAACAAAGTTTTCCAGCTGGCACGGTCTTTAGCCAGCGTTCTCCAATTTTGCACACCAAGTTGGTTGAGGTCCCTCTCCACTTGTGTGCGCCATCGGTTCCGTGGGCGTCCTCTACTGCGTTGTCCCACAGGTTCGGAATCGAAGATTCTACGGGTCGGAGCAGTATTCTCCATGCGCTCTACATGGCCCAACCATCTTAGCCGTTGGATCCGTAGGCGCCTGGTTAGGCTCATGTCGCTGTACAACCCGTACAGTTCATGATTGAATCTTCTTCTCCCATCAACGCAAACAGGGCCGAAGATTGAACGCAGAACTTTTCTCTCGAAAATACCAAGGACTTCCTCATCCGCCTTCGACACCGTCCATGCTTCTGCGCCATAAAGAAGTACAGGGATTATCAAAGTGGTATATAGTGTCAACTTGGTTTTTCGAGAAAGGGCCTTACTACTCAATTGCCTCTTGAGCCCAAAGAAACAGCGATTGGCAAGAGTTATTCTGCGTTTGATCTCGGTACTGATGTTGTTCATATTGTTGACTTGGGAGCCAAGGTAGACGAAGTCCTTCACTACATCGAAGTTATAGCTGCCTATGGTGATGTTCTGGCCCAGTCGTCGGTGTTGCGCGTCCTTTTTTGATGACAGCATATACTTCGTTTTGCCCTCGTTCACCGCTAGACCCATTTTGGCCGCCTCCGTTGAAATACCAGCAAACGCTTCAGTGACGGCTCGCTGTGTTCGACCAATCACGTCAATGTCGTCAGCGTATGCTAGCAGTTGCACGGACTTTTGGAAGATCGTGCCTCTGTTGTTGGCGTGTGAGTTTTGCACGATCTTCTCAAGAATTATGTTAAAAAAATCACATGACAGTGCGTCGCCTTGTCTAAATCCCCTTCTGAAGAAGATATCATCTTCTATAAATAGTTGTTAAGTTACATTTTGTAAGGGAGTCTTAAGAATATATCTAAATAAAACACACGTTTCGGTGTAAGTGAAAAATAAAATATATTTTTTTGATTCAGTCCTTACTAAAGGATTTAACTCACGCCAACAACAGAGGCACGATCTTCCAAAAGCCCTTGCAACTGCTAGCATACGCTGACAACATTGACGTGATAGGTCGAGAACAGCGAGCCGCCAATGAAGCGTTTGCTGGTATTTCAACGGAGGCGCCCAAAATGGTTCTAACGGTGAACGATAGCAAAACGAAGTATATGCTGTCATCGAGAAAGGACGCACAACATCGACGACTGGGCCGGAACGTTTGAATTTTTTCTATGTTTGATGCTGAGGCGGTGCCCCATAATTGAATTCTATAGCACCAGATTGGTGTTAGAATCATTTTGTGCAACAAAAATTTGCAATCTAATTTTAAGGTAGAGTTTCTGCCGATAAGCCAGTTCAGTTGCACTGCTTTCAATTTCATCTGAGTCAGTTCCGCGTCAATATATGACTTCCTTGTTAGTCGACCGTCGAGGTGAATGCCAATGTATTTGACTTCAGTGTGCTGTGGAATTATTTGGTTCTTGATTTTTATGGGCGAGCACGTTTCTTTACGCAGTGTGAATGTGACATGAGTACATTTTTGTTCGTTTACCTTAATTTTCCAAAGCTTAAGCCATTTCTCCAGTTTGTCAATATGTTCTTGCAAGTTTCGGAAAGCTCATCCGCAAAAGTTGAAGTGTGAACTTGGGAGCCTGTTGGCATGTCAGAGGCACAAATCAAGTACAGAGTGGGACGCAGTATGCTGCCTTGGGGAACTCCTGCTTCAATTGGCTGAGGGGGCTTATGAAATCACCTTCTTTGATTATGAATTTGCGACCATATAAGTAGCTTTTCAAGAGTTTGTGAGTGTTTGCAGGTAACCTTAAGTTTATTTTGTGCATAAAACCATCATGCCACACTTTGTCGAAAGCTTGGGAAACGTCAATGAAAATAGCTGAGAAATTATTTTTATCTTCAAAAGACTTCCTTATGACATTGACTAATCTATGTATTTGTGCTGTTTTCAGCCCTAAATCCGAATTGATGGTTGGGAATACATCCTATATCATTTAATATGGGATTAAAAGAAATTGCAGCATTTCAAGATATGCGACACGATAATTTACTAAAATGTAGAGTTCTTCTTTTGCTGCATAAAATTGTTTATACCAAACAGGCTAATTATCTATATCAAAGACTCTCCTTCTCAATATCAAGCAGAGGCAAACAAATAAACAGCATCAAGCATAATAAGACCGCTTCTAAGCAACCTTTCTTTATACATTCCATACGTCTTTGGAGCCAACTTCCCCCTTCTATACAATTAATTAGTAATGCAAGCCAATTTAAATCTGCAATTCCTGAATTCTATAAATAGTTTTAATAACATTTCCCCTTGGTTATGTTTATTCTATTAGAGTATTTCTGACAATATTTGAATTTTATTTTAAACTTTATTTATTTTTCTATTTCTGACTATATTTTATTTCTATTTTAAACTTTATTTATTTTCTATTTCTGACTATATTTGATTTCTATTTTAAACTATTATTTTAATTTTCTTTTTCTCCTTTAATAATTTATATGTATATTAATGTAGTGCCGAAATATGTGTGCCAAATCTCTAAGCAATGCTGTAATATAAGACTTAGTCTTGTTGTATTGTGTTTTACATAAATAAATAAAATTAGACATCAACAATTTTTCGAACAATTTAGAAATTGTTGGCAGTAGACTTATTGACTTATATGATTCTACTTTGGTGGGATCCTTCCCTGGCTTAGGTATCATAGTAATCCTAGACACCCTCCACTCTGCTGCGTAATACTCAAGGCGTAAATTTAAGTTACCAATAGCGTTTTCACCATCACAACTATTGAGTCGTAGATGCACAGGAGGTCTACTAGATGTACTTAAATTGAAAACATCTTTCAAAGACCCCTTTTCGGAATCATTTCTAGCCCAATCTCCAATCGGGATTTGCAAGGGTGGTTTAGCTTGAATGGGTCGTTTTAAACCTCTTGTCACCCGCCATAAAGAATAATCGGATTGAGGAGTACTATCTAAACTTGCTAAATAAGTTTTAAGGGAAGCTATTCTTTGAGTTTCAAGCAGATTTCTCAGTTGATTTTTGTGTTCCCGTAACCTATGTTTTAGCTGGGGAGTCCTGCGAAATTACAACTCTTTTTTAACTCTCCTTTTTTCTGACACGAGTTGTTCGATTTCTGAGGAATAAACCCCATTACTGAAGTTTCAGTTTCGCGTATGACTATGGGTAGCATGTTGAGCAGCTTCTTTAAGGTTCCTGGTAAAATTACTTGTTGCCAAATCAATATCTTCCGGCGTTGTTAAAGCCATATTTTCGGTACAATGAGTACTTAAATATTTTTTAAACTTTAGCGAATTTACTCGAGTGACTGCTATAGCTAAGTCGTTAAGCGGGGACCTAATTTTTTGAGGAAAACATATGGTAATAATGGCTTGAAGACAATTTTCGCATGTGTCGTTCAGCAAATAATGTTTAATTTTGGCTTTTATCAGAATTGCCGAGCCTCCACAAGCTCTTCCCCGCGGGTCATTAGTATGGTTTAGTATGTAGCCATTCAGTAGCTAGTCGATGTAAGATGAGTTTCAGTAATTCACATTGCATCTATGTATGTATCTGGTTTTCCTTTAGGAAATATTCGAGATCTTGTTTGTGTTGGCGGATGCCGTTCGCGTTCAGAAACATGTTTTTAAGCAATTCATTTATTCACATGAGATTTGCAAATATGAACAATTTTGCAAAAGTGAACTGGCCAGGTTTTAATTAGTTCATATTATCGTAAGTGCACTGCATTATCATTTTTAATAACATACTAAATTGTAAATGCTGATAGATCCTTTAGGTCTTGAATTGTTGCTGGCTTATCGACGTACACCTTTTCTTTCAAATAACTCCAAAGAAAAAAGTCCAACGGTGTCAAATCACATGATCTTGGCGGCCAATTGACATCGCCATTACGTGAGATAACACGGCCATTGAATTTGTTGCGCAAAAGAGCCATTGTTTCGTTAGCTGTGTGGCAAGTGGCACCATCCTGCTGAAACCACATATCGTCCACATCCATATCTTCCAATTCGGGCCATAAAAAGTTCGTTATCATCTCACGATAGCGAACACCATTCACAGTAACTGCCTGACCGGCCTCATTTTGGAAAAAATACGGCCCGATGATGCCGCCAGCCCATAAACCGCACCAAACAGTCACTCTTTGTGGGTGCATTGGTTTTTCGGCAATCACTCTTGGATTCGCATTCGCCCAAATGCGGCAATTCTGTTTATTGACGAATCCACTGAGGTGAAAATGTGCCTCATCACTGAAGATGATTTTCTTCGAAAATTGATCATCCACTGTTGCCATTTCTTGCCACCATTCTGCCCATTCACGACGTTTGGAATGGTCAAGAGGCTTTAGTTCTTGAGCCAATTGCACCTTGTAAGCGTGTAAATGCAAATCTTTATGCATAATGTTCATCAACGACGAGCGTGAGAGGTGCAATTGTTGGGAACGACGACGAGTTGAGGTGGACGGCTCTTCAGCCACACTATCGCGAACAGCAGCAATATTTTCTGCAGTACGAGCTGTACGAGCATGCACTGGTGTTCTCACATCTTCTACAGACCCGCTTTGCTCGAATTTTTCCACGAATTTGCGATTGTACGCACATTTGGACGATGAAATTGACCAAAAAAATTACGAAGTGCACGATATGCATTTTGATTTGAACTCCCATTTTCATAATAAGTCTGGATAACTTTAACCCGTTGTTGGATTGTGTATCTCTCCATGGTTCAAATTGAGTAAGTCTGAAATAGAGAAATGTCAAATAAAATTCGGAAAAAAACTTGGCGTTTAGGTGTGGTTCACATTCAACATCGGCCCATACAATTTAACCACCCTTTATTATAAACAAGAAAGCGGCATTGCCGCGTACAAAACTCAATCATTAACACCAATTTTAACTGTTGACCAATGACAGTAGCATTCTCATTATCATCGCTTTTAAGAACATATGGGCAAATGACTGGCATCATGGCTTTAAAACTGAAGATGTTATGAAGTGTACATACATATACATATGTATATATATAAAATACTTTTCTTATATTCTTGTGGTATAATCAAAAAAATGCAGTCAATTTTGCATACCCTTAGAAAAATTAAATATTCCGCCTTGTTCTAAAAGTCGGCATCGTCGTCTCATTAAATGTGGTTATCAAGCTTTACGAGTATATGCTACTTTTCTTAGGCCTACAATAAATCAATTAAAATTAGAGGTAAAATTATATATGAGGGAATTCATTTCATAAAAATTTAATCAGCATGAAAGATATATATATAAATGTATATACATATATATAAATGTATATATATAAATGTATATATAAATAAATGTATATATATAAGTGTATATATATATATGTGTATATATATAAAAATTTATATATGTATGTATATATAATTTATTTCAAAGACGAAAAGACCCTATAAATCTTTATATTAAAATTATTAGAATTTTTTAGAAACATTTCGTCATTAAAATAAATAATATTTTATTAGGCGTGATATTAAAATTTTATTACTTTTAATTAATAATTTCATTAATTTATGAGTAATTGATGTGTTATTAACGATTAAAAAACTAATTTACTTTAGGGATAACAGCGTAATATTTTTGGAGAGTTCATATTAATGAAAAAAAGATTGTGGTCTCGATGTTGGATTAAGATATAATTTTAGGTACATTAGCTTAAACTTTAAGTGTGTTCGACTTTTAAATTCTTATATGATCTGAGTTCACAATAGTTCACATATAAAAATAACATTTTTATTACTATTTCTCTAATCAGTAGGAAATCTGAGAACTAATAAAAGATGATTAAAGAATTAATTTGAATTTACCTTATATGTAAGCTTGTATAGATTAATTTTATCTCTGTTAAAACGTACAATTTCTATTTTAAAAAGTGTTGCAATGGAATTACCATTTTTTTCATAATACTTTTTCCTGTCCCACGGTATTATAGAGCTTTATGTTATGTTATGCCATTTTGTTGTTTGTCAAGTTTATGTATCGCTTGCATTAATGATTTCCGACATACCGCAAGCTAATTTGCTTTTAATTAGTTTTTTGTTCTTCAAAATATTGGCGAATGTTTTTTTTTATTTTTTTATTTATATTTGCTTAACCTATATTATATACAGTAGAAACTTTGGATAATTGATTGAAACAACAATATAATTTTCTCAAAGTATCAGACACTGAAAAGTTTGTTCTATAATTTGTAACATACAGTAGGTCACAAGAACGTAAAGAGCGTTGGGTAATACCGAAATATAAGTTGTTTAACAAAAAATTCGAGTATACATTGTCATTGTCATTGTCATCAAAAAAAATATATTGAGCTTTGTTCTACTTTTAAAGGTTGACAATTTAACCCATATAGACCTATAATTATTTTTCTTCACCTATGATGGGGGATTTATTTGGATGCCGTACAGTAGGACTATATGCATACAAAACTTGCAAATTTTTAAAATCTTATTTTAGTTTTCCAATAATTCGTTATATATATTTTAAGAAAATTTAAGGATTTAATATATTTATTGTGCTATATATTAAAAGATATTGTACGTGCTCTCTAACGTTACACTTAATACGCCTTGTAGAACATTACTTATGACATTGACCATATCTCGTTTGCTTCTCTGAAGTGGCGACATTGTGATTTTTTCTATCATATCGACTGTCCGATAAAATAGAAGATGGGCGACTAGGCTCGGGTTTTTCACTGTGTTTATTGCCTTCAATTAGGGCGTTTGCAATACGATGTCGGAAGTTCAGTATGTCTATATTGTCGCTATTGTGTTTGTACAGCATCCATGCTTCTCTAATAGTTCCATTTACACGGAAACTCCTTTCGGTAAAATCTATCTCTTGTTGCTATCAAAAATTTTTTGGAAGCTGGGGTGTTTTCCCAGCAAATCCGTCTTCTATTTGCTCGAAAGTAGCCACTTACTAGCAATATTGCAACCAAACAATTTTGACGTTTGCGGGAAGCAATTTTCGAGAGAAATATTTATTTGTTTCAGTTGTAAGCAGTTCAAATACATCTTCCGAAAACAATAATCAAAACCACTCAAGTGGAGTTTTTTCGTTAGAAGTATGAAAAACAGGCAGCTAAATATAGGGTTTCGGATGTATATCTTGTTTTTTCGAATTATAAATTATGCAGGAGTTCGAAGCAAATTCGGTGGTAAATTACAATATTTATGCTAACAACAGCTTCATCACTTGAAACTTCATCAGTCTGATCTTCATTGACGGTATCAGGTGGCAGTACAAAAATATCTAAATCTTTATCTTGGTTACTGTACTCATCGTCTTCTTCAAGAACTGTTGCGATATCGTGCAACGTTAATCGTCTGAAGCAAAAATGCGTTATCAGGATTAATTTTTAAAATTAAATAATACAATAATTGGTTCAGGTTGCTTGTGCTTGTTAAGCTATTGTACCACATACAGTACACTTACTTTAGAAGCCTGTATTTCTCGGGAAATTAACATATTGAGCCATTTTTTGCAAATTATATTCTACCTAATTTTCTTTTATAAATATTACTTGCAAATACCAGCATTAAGAATGCAATAATACAGAACTTACCTTTTGGAAAGACATTGAACAAATTTTTCCATTTCTGTTCTTGCATTTTACGCAGAATTTTTTTAAGAACTAGTTAAAAATAATTTGATGTTATTTTAAATGTAACACTCCGCTATGGGAGTTAAAACTGAATTCAAAGGTAATTTAATAATAGGGATCACTAAATAATTTTTTAAAATTACTGTACCATATAGGGTATAGAGTATGATGGAAGAAAAACTTAAGTACAATAGACATGCTAACTGTTGATAATTTTCCGATGTAAGCTAAATTATTTGATTTGACGTTGGAACCAATATTTTAAATCAATATTAAACATATACATACATATGTATGTTATACAAGTATAAAAATATAAATGTTATTAGACTTTTATAAAATTTGTTTAATTCTTTAGAATAATCACCAGTCACAAAAACTCCATTATATGCCGTATCAAAAGATAATTGGACGCGGTATACAAACGACATCTGTAGTAATGCCACCAACAAGCCTATCATTACAGTCAAATCAAAGAGTTTCTGCTTTTGAAGTGTATCGAAAGCCTTATACTCCACGCAACTCCCTGTCTCCATCTAAAGACCAGTCACCAACCCCCTTTGGATCTGCAGCTGCAACAGCAATGACGACATCTTCATTGCAAAATTCGGACCAGTATGAGAAGAGAGTAAATGTGATAAGCGAAAAACTACGTTATGTTTCGTTTAAAGAAGCACAGCATAGTGCCAGTGAAGTGCTACGTCATTTACGAGAACAAAATAGTCTCTTATTACGTCTATGCAATGATCTCAGTGATGAATTACTTATAGCACAAACTAGTAAGGAAGAATTAAGGCTGAAATTAGAAGAAAATGCATTAGCTACTATGACTAGTAATGATTTAGGAAATATTACAAATATCATAACGTCAACAACGGCAGCTGGTGTACGTTCAGGTTCATCAATTTCAGCTCCTGTTACTGTCAACAATACTGGTGGTTCCGGCAGTTCTGGTGTGAATTCTAATGTTTAGGCAACTTTTTAATAAATTTTTGATGTTGCTATAAGCTATTAAGTATTTAAATCTATTAGAAAGTAATAACAACACATTCTTCAATTTGTTATTATGATTTTGTTAAAAATTAATAACCTCGTAAGTACTTTCTGGTCCACAAGACGTTACTTTTTAATTCTTTAAAAAATTGTAAAAATTGTTATTTATTTATAATTGTTTTTGATAAAGCATACACATTACTATATAAATATTAATTGCATAAAATAGTTACTTACGCCACGTACATAAACATACATATATCTAACATGTGTTTCTGATAATGAAAACCACCCAAACTATCTCTGAAATCAACTCAAACCAATTTTTATAAATAAACTTTAAAAAATCAAAAAGGAATACTTTAAAACTTAAAGGAATATATATATGTATGGCCATATCGAAGATATAAATTTTAAAAAATGCCTACAATTCTTCTGTAATACATTCTTTTCTGTTTTTCTCACTTAACTGTTGCAGTCGAATTTCAAGGTCTACAACCAAGATACGAGTTTTTATCTGTATATACTAACTACGTAAATAAAAATCACTTAAAACTTATTATTTAACTCTTCCTTTTTTTATTTCTTTCGTCTAAGGGGTTTTTACTTTTGTTTGACGCATTATCTCGAAAACAACTACAACTTAAAATATCACATTGCGTCATTTAACTGGCAACTACTTATGCTTTCACACATATAAGTACGTACATACTTAAATGATATTCAAACGAAACACAATTTATGAGTGTTTACTATATGGAAATGCTTTACTCTTTTTGCTCGTAGAACTTATTCCCATAGCGCACAGAAATTACCTTCTAAAATATACACGATATTATGATTTTTTTTGTAATTGTTACTGAGTGTAATATTGCAACCCAATTATTAAGTGAAAAGCAACTACATTGCACAAGCAAATTATTACTTTAAATTTTTATGTGTTAAAGAATTGCACAACTGCAATCTTAGTAATATAGTAGATAGAAAAAGAAATAGTTAAGTGTCTTTAAAGTAAAACTGTAATAAAGTAAGAGCATAGAAAGACTCTTCGTGGCCTCAATATTGTTATAGAGACTATTTAACATCGACATACGACCATCTATATGTCTTAAGCATCCATATTCTCATAACTCTCCTGAGGTCCTTTTATAAGTGGGAACTTAATAGTAATCTGATGAGAAGGTTGGCTACAGCTAAAAGTTTAAAAAGAGAGCAAGAGACACGCGACACACGAAGTGCACTGTATAAGCGTTCTTGTTTTCATGCCAGATACTGAATACTTCTTCTCTGGATCTGATTGCAGTCCTGCATTCTGGATTAAGCCATGATTTATCTTTGGATTTAATTGAAATTTGCTTTGATGAAATATAACTTTTCATTCCATTACTTTTGCAATCATTTCTAGGTTATTCTGCCCGGCGAATAACTCAACATATTGGCGGTCTGGAGTTGTGTGGCTCCAATTCCGAGGCCAGGATGAGTTGTGAACATTGAAATCACCAGCTACAAAGATGTCACTGCTCAGGCGATTCTAAATCGTCCCAATGTTACCAAATGAAAATACATTGACTCAAAATTTCAACGAGATATAATTACAAAATGTGTTGCCTCTTTTTATTAAAAATTGTATTCAAACTTTTTTGTGTCTAAAATTTTACAGATTTTATTAAATTTGTTGCTTTTCTTGTATTATATTAAGCCATCGATATACGAGTGTACATTATTTGGAAAGGGAAAGTTCTAAGAAAGTTACGCTAAGAAAGCAGAGGTATTCAATGAAAACCCAGCTACAGCCTAGAGGCAAAAACATTTAATTTTGAGTTATTTTAAAAAAATCATGAATTAGATAAACTTCTAAAGCTCATCTTTGAAACCAAACTTTTGGCATTTTATTTTTTTGTTGATGAAATAAGTGGAAAATGTAATCAGGGAATAGCAAAGGAGTATCATATAGTCAATGTTAAACAACAACAACAAATACAATTATGAGAATTCTTTAAGAAACAATTATAGCTTACCACCTGATAGTAGTTTGCTGCGGTGGAATTGTTAAGAAAATAATATTGTACGGTAGTTGGAATTGTTTAGTAAACCATTATATTGCTTTGATTGCATTTCAACAAACTCCGGTTCGCTATTTGTTTAATGCAAAGAAAAATTTTGCTGATCTGAAACAGGTACTGCCCATGGGACTTTGACGAAATTAATTGCAGGCCCGGTCCACAAAAAAGGAGACCGCTTCAACTGCGCCAACTACCGAGCAATAAGTCTCCTGAACATCGCCTACAAGGCCGTTTTGTGTGACCACCTGAAACCATTCGTGAACAGTTTGATAGGTCCTTATCAGTGCGGTTTCAGGCCGGGGAAGTCCTCCATTGACCAAATTTTCACACTACGGCAGATCCTGGAAAAAACCCAAGAGATGCAAATCGACACCCACCACCTATTCGTCGATTTTAAGGCCGCATATGACAGTGTGCATAGGGACGAGCTATACAACGCCATGTCTAGTTTTGACATTCCTACCAAACTCGTCAGGTTGTGTAGGAGGATGATGGAGAATTCCCGCTGCTCCATCAAGGTTGGTGACGAATTCACCGAGACCTTCAATGTCAGAAAGGGCTTTAAACAAGGCGACGCACTGTCATGAGAAGATCGTGCAAAACTCACACGAGTTAATATTAACATATATTCAATTTTGTACAGCTGTGCATACAGCATTGATAACACAAAAAGAGATAAAAACATGAACAGTCGTAAGGATATCACAAACAAACCAGTGTTATTAAGATCATTTAAAACACATTAAATAAGCACAGACAATAACACATTAAATAAGCACAGAAATAAAATAAAAAACTGGATTCCCTAACGAAACGTCGACAATTATTTAATTCTTTCCGGGGAATAGAAGAAAAAATCAACATGACCGAAGCTGCTACTCTCCAAGCTCATATTCAAGCGCTAACCGAGCAATTAATGTCCTTAAAAACAGAAATGGAGACAATGAAAAACCAAACACCATTCCAGGTAGCAACAGTCCCCACCATGCCAGCACTCCGACCGAATATAACATTAGCAAGCCAAATAAATACAGAAATTTTTAAGTGTCTGCCAACGTTCAGTGGCATAGAAAGCGACTACAACCCATGGAGAAACCAGGTATGGACTCAAATGGAAAACATCAAACAGTTTATAAATAGTCGTGAATATTATAACTGTGTATGCATCATCCGTGCAAAAATTATTGGAGCCGTATCCAGAGTTCTATCGGTTAACGGAACGGAGCTAAACTTTTATGCCATAATCAGTCGATTAGACTATACATATTCTGACGAACGTCCCATATATGTGCTGAAAGACGGAATGTCAAGAATTAGACAAGGGAATAAGACTCTAACCGAATTTCATGATGAGATTCATCAAGCACTAACATTAATTCAGCAGAAAATAGAAACGATGGAAGAAAACATGAGAGCAGGGAGACTATCTGATGCCAATGACGATGCTATCCGAGTTTTCATCATGGGACTACGCAGCAACTATACCAGAGGTATATTATACTCGAATAAGCCTCAAAGCCTTGGAGAAGCCTACGCAATAGCCTGCACTATTTACCATGATAATCATGATTCGCACTTCGAAAGCATAACATCACAACGTCATGAAAGACAAACTACACCCCATCATCAAAGAAGTGATCGACAACTAAGGCCAGCATATAAGGTAAATCAGCAAAGACAAGCCAATCCTTCTCCACTACAAGGAAATTACGCCGAGCCAATGGAAGTGGACGATTCGAAACAATTTGTGAGACCAACTAACTTCCAACAACCAAACAGATGGAACAATCAGCCTACAAGTATTAAGCCACACCATAATCCATTCAGATCCAACAACCACCAATCTATGAAGAGGGATCTTAACGCTTCATATCAAAACTTCAATTTCAATAAATTCCAGAGAATCCATCAAACGCAAGAGGAAGACCTCCAATCAACCAAAGCCCAATATAATGAAGATGAATACGAAAATGGCAGTGCTTTTTTAGGCGAATGAATGGTCTGCCTTGCCTACAACGAACGTGCAGAGAAACAGGTAGATCATTAAATATTTTAATAGATACAGGTGCTATAAATAATTATATTAGTACTAGTTGTAAGATAGGGAAGTCAATTAAAATAAATCCTGTAAAAGTCAGAACACTTCATGGAAGTTCTATAATAAATTCAAAGAAAATAATTACAGTTTTAAATCACCATTTAACATTTTATGAAACAGAAGCGCTTCAAGAATTCGATATGCTTCTCGGTGAACAGGGCTTACGAACAGCCAAGGCAGAAATTAATCTCTTTGACTATAGCTTAAAATATAAATACAAAAAACAAATAATAAATTATGAACAGAAAATAAATTATACAATAAGTAATGAAACATATAGGGAAGATATTGAAAGAATAATGGAAAGAAACAATAAAACAAATGAAATATTTCCATTCACTACAACGATTCAGGCAACGATTAGGACAAAGTCAGAAGATCCTATTTATGTTAAGCAATACCCTTATCCAATGTCAGATAAAGAGTTTATTAACAATGAAATACAAAAGTTATTAGATAACGAAATCATACAGCCAAGTAGGAGTCCGTACAATTCCCCCATTTGGACAGTCGCAAAAAAGGGTACCGATGATCAAGGTAAACCCAAAAGACGAATGGTAGTCGATTTTCAAAATGCTAAATGCTCAGACAATCACTGACCGCTACCCAATTCCAGATGTTGGAATGACAATTCAGAACTTAGGCAAAGCAAAAGTATTTACTACGTTAGATTTAGAGTCAGGATTTCATCAAATCCTCATAAAAGAATCGGATAGAGAAAAAACAGCATTCAGTGTAAATGGCGCAAAGTATGAATTCTTAAGGATGCCGTTTGGACTTAAAAACGCTCCTTCTATTTTTCAACGATGCGTTGATGACATTCTCCGTCCATATATAGGAAAATTTGCGCATGTCTATATAGACGATGTATTAATATACTCTTCCTCACCTGAGGAACATTTGGAACACATCCGTACTATAGTAAACGCACTACACAAAGCAAACATGAAAATATCTGATGAAAAATCCCATTTCTTCCAGGACTCTATCGAATATTTAGGACATATAATTAAACATAATAAAATAACAGTAGATCCTAATAAAGTAGAAGCAATAAAGAATTATCCAATTCCTACAAATTTGAAAGAACTTAGATCATTCTTAGGTTTGGCAAGTTATTATAGAAAATTTATTTAAAATTTCGCATCAATAGTAAAACCACTCACAGTGCATCTGAGAGGAGAAAATGGTGGAATCAGCAAAAATCAAAGTGCAAAAGTAAAAATTAGTCTTGACCAAGCAGCATTAGATGCATTAAATAAAGTAAAAGATGCTCTTCAAGCACAAGTTGAATTTGAATTTCAACCTGAATTTTCCAAACCATTCGAATTAACTACCGACGCAAGCAATTTTGCTATCGGCGCAGTTCTTTCCCAGAATAGGAAACTTATAGCATTCATTTCACGAACTTTAAATGAAACAGAGCAAAACTATAGCACCAATGAGAAAGAATTGTTAGCTATTGTTTGGGCTTTGCAGAAACTAAGAAACTATCTTTACGGCATTGCTGACCTAACAATATACACGGATCACCAGTCATTAATTTTTTCCATTTCTGATAAAAATCCCAACACTAAATTAAAAAGATGGAAAAATTTCATAGAAGAATACGGCGCAAAATTAGTGTACAAGCCTGGACATCAAAATGTTGTTGCAGATGCTTTATCACGCCAACAAATAAATAATACATCCAGTTGCTCAGAGCACTCAGCGCAAAGTTCGCCAACAGAAGGTATCAAGAGAGTCAAGCAACCTCTAAATGCTTTTAGAAACCAAATAATACCAAAATAATAATAATATTTGATGAAAATAAAATAATTGAAATAGATACATGTACAGTTTTCCCAGATCGTGTTAGGCATACTGTATACTACAAAACAAGAAATGAACTAATAGATAGATTAAAACAAATAGTAAATCCAAAAGTTCAGAATGCATTAAAATTAAACGAAGAAACATTATTTTACTTACAAGATGACATTATCTCTACATTTTCACATAATTTGTTTGTTATAGCACAAACACAATTGCAAGACGTTACTAATTTAGATGAACAAAAAGAAATAGTACAGCAAACACATAGAAGAGCACATAGAAATTATAAAAACAACGCACAAGAAATTTTATTATCATACTCTTGGCCAAAGATTAAAGAAATGTGTAAAAAAGAATGTGTAGATTGCAATATTTGCCTACAAAATATATACGAACGTAGACCAAATAAACAACCAATAGGGAAAACACCAATACCGACAAAGGTAGGAGAATATATACAGATGGACATATTTTACACGAATAACCAAACGTACATTAGTACAATTGACAAGTACTCCAAATACTGCTATATTCGTAAATTACACAGCAAAGTAAATTGCTATGAGTACATAGGAGAAATTCTCTCACAGATTTACCCAAACGCCAAGTATTTAATGACAGATAATGAAAACGTATTTGTTGGTGCGTTAGCAAAAAGTGTGTATGAACGCTTATTAATACAACATACAGTAACACCCATTCACCATTCGACAACCAACAGTCAAGTTGAACGTGTTCACAGCACCCTCATCGAAATCTCAACAGCTCTGGCTCAACAAAATTATACTTCACCAGGAGACGAATTATTTAACGCAGTAAGGCAATACAATAAAACAATCCATTCCACAATAGGATATAGACCCGAACACGTCTTTTTCAATAGAGAACGATACCCTGATATTGAAAAAAGAAAGAAGCAGGATAAACTCCTCAATTACCATAATAAAAATCGACACTCAATAATTTAAAAAGAAGGAGACATAATTTACGCCAAAACACACCGCCGCAATAAAAATGTTATCAAATATCTACAACACAAGGTAAAAAAAGATTGTGGGGACACAATTTTAACAGCGAAGGGTAAGGTTATACATAAAGATAGTATACGCAGACAAACCACTACATGTACAAATCAGCAAGACTCTTAATTATATTTTTCACATTAGCAGTTAGTGATAAAATAACCGACTTAACAGACAAGAAATACGTAATAGTTGTAACAGACCCCGCATATCTATATGAAGATACAGCATATTTATATCACATAAGTAACCTGACTAAGATACTGAGACCATATGAAGACACTATGCAAAATTTATACAATACTGAAAAAAGTCAGGAAGAACAAATATTAATAAATAGAATTGAATCCTTAAAATTACAATTACTACCTAATACGTACCGTGCAAAAAGAGCATTAAACATTTTAGGTTCAATGTTAAAATTCGTCACCGGTACACCAGATCATGATGACTTGATTGAAATTAAAACAGGACTTAATCAATTAATAGAAAATAATAATAAATAGAAAACAATAAATTCACGATTTAAACAGATATTAGAGACATTAGATCCAAAGGCTATTTCAGATAGTATGATAATTAACGAAGTATATCGAGAACTTGAAGCTATAACAAATACAATAAATTTTGCAAAATGTGGAAATTTTTATTCAGGAACAGTGAATTTAAACGATATAAAAGAAGTAATATCTAATGAAGTTTTCCACTTGCCATTAATAAACATTCTAGAATACTCAGACATTCATGTATGCTTATTTAACCAAGCCGTAATTACAATCTATAAATATCCCATACTAAAAAATATGTGTAAACTGTACAATATATACCCACTAGCATATAAGCATGAAAAATTAGTATTAGATAAAAAAATTTCTGTTTGTAATAATAAATATATTTCAGTTGACAAATGCAAAAATTATATAGGAAGTAATATATGTAAAATTAGTAGTCCTAATAATTGTACCACAAATGTATTAGAAAATAAGCCAGCCATATGTGACATAATTCAAGAAAATAATGCACCACTCACAATCCTTGAAAACGGCTACATACTCTCTGACAATGAACATATCTGGAATGGTCAACTAATTAAAGGTCCGAAATTAATCCAGTTTAACATGTCTACAAACATAGACGGCAAGGATTACTTCAACCATCAGAAGGAAATAAAAGAAGCCATACATCAAAAACACGACGAACAGATCGAAATTCTTCAAATCCTATCTTCAGATTCTATCCATAAATTTTCAAACATACAGGAAATGTCACAATATCTAATCCCAATAGAGCAACATCCCATTCAATATGCCATTTACTTTATACTCATAATTTTCGGAACAATATTATGTTTATACATTCTAGCAAAATTATTTAATTACTGCAAAGACATAAAACAATCAGAAAGAAGACTACTTGCTGAACACATTTACGAAATAGAATTAGAAAGATTAAGAACAGAAATGAACATCGTGTAAAAAGTGAGGACACTTTGTTTTAAGAAGGAGGGGAGTTAATATTAACATATGTTCAATTTTGTACAGCTGTGCATACATCATTGATAACACAAAAAGAGATAAAAACATGAACAGTCGTAAGGATATCACAAACAAACCAGGGTTATTAAGATCATTTAAAACACATTAAATAAGCACAGACAAATATATTAAGTAAACAAACATATTTCTAACAGACAACTAAACAAATATAATGTAATCAAAGTAAACAAACACATCTGAACCTAATAACTAAAATACAAATGTATTTTATATCCTAAGTAAACAAACATATCTATCACAGACAATGATATTGAAGGTCAAGAAGATATCATCTTCTATAAATAGTTGTTAAGTTACATTTTGTAAGGGAGTCTTAAGAATATATCTAAATAAAACACACGTTTCGGTGTAAGTGAAAAATAAAATATATTTTTTTGATTCAGTCCTTACTAAAGGATTTAACTCACGCCAACAACAGAGGCACGATCTTCCAAAAGCCCTTGCAACTGCTAGCATACGCTGACAACATTGACGTGATAGGTCGAGAACAGCGAGCCGCCAATGAAGCGTTTGCTGGTATTTCAACGGAGGTGCCCAAAATGGTTCTAACGGTGAACGATAGCAAAACGAAGTATATGCTGTCATCGAGAAAGGACGCACAACATCGACGACTGGGCCGGAACGTTTGAATTTTTTCTATGTTTGATGCTGAGGCGATGCCCCATAATTGAATTCTATAGCACCAGATTGGTGTTAGAATCATTTTGTGCAACAAAAATTTGCAATCTAATTTTAAGGTAGAGTTTCTGCCGATAAGCCAGTTCAGTTGCACTGCTTTCAATTTCATCTGAGTCAGTTCCGCGTCAATATATGACTTCCTTGTTAGTCGACCGTCGAGGTGAATGCCAATGTATTTGACTTCAGTGTGCTGTGGAATTATTTGGTTGTTGATTTTTATGGGCGAGCACGTTTCTTTACGCAGTGTGAATGTGACATGAGTACATTTTTGTTCGTTTACCTTAATTTTCCAAAGCTTAAGCCATTTCTCCAGTTTGTCAATATGTTCTTGCAAGTTTCGGAAAGCTCATCCGCAAAAGTTGAAGTGTGAACTTGGGAGCCTGTTGGCATGTCAGAGGCACAAATCAAGTACAGAGTGGGACGCAGTATGCTGCCTTGGGGAACTCCTGCTTCAATTGGCTGAGGGGGCTTATGAAAACACCTTCTTTGATGATGAATTTGCGACCATATAAGTAGCTTTTCAAGAGTTTGTGAGTGTTTGCAGGTAACCTTAAGTTTATTTTGTGCATAAAACCATCATGCCACACTTTGTCGAAAGCTTGGGAAACGTCAATGAAAATAGCTGAGAAATTATTTTTATCTTCAAAAGACTTCCTTATGACATTGACTAATCTATGTATTTGTGCTGTTTTCAGCCCTAAATCCGAATTGATGGTTGGGAATACATCCTATATCATTTAATATGGGATTAAAAGAAATTGCAGCATTTCAAGATATGCAACACGATAATTTACTAAAATGTAGAGTTCTTCTTTTGCTGCATAAAATTGTTTATATCAAACAGGCTAATTATCTATATCAAAGACTCTCCTTCTCAATATCAAGCAGAGGCAAACAAATAAACAGCATCAAGCATAATAAGACCGCTTCTAAGCAACCTTTCTTTATACATTCCATACGTCTTTGGAGCCAACTTCCCCCTTCTATACAATTAATTAGTAATGCAAGCCAATTTAAATCTGCAATTCCTGAATTCTATAAATAGTTTTAATAACATTTCCCCTTGGTTATGTTTATTCTATTAGAGTATTTCTGACAATATTTGAATTTTATTTTAAACTTTATTTATTTTTCTATTTCTGACTATATTTTATTTCTATTTTAAACTTTATTTATTTTCTATTTCTGACTATATTTGATTTCTATTTTAAACTATTATTTTAATTTTCTTTTTCTCCTTTAATAATTTATATGTATATTAATGTAGTGCCGAAATATGTGTGCCAAATCTCTAAGCAATGCTGTAATATAAGACTTAGTCTTGTTGTATTGTGTTTTACATAAATAAATAAAATTAGACATCAACAATTTTTCGAACAATTTAGAAATTGTTGGCAGTAGACTTATTGACTTATATGATTCTACTTTGGTGGGATCCTTCCCTGGCTTAGGTATCATAGTAATCCTAGACACCCTCCACTCTGCTGCGTAATACTCAAGGCGTAAATTTAAGTTACCAATAGCGTTTTCACCATCACAACTATTGAGTCGTAGATGCACAGGAGGTCTACTAGATGTACTTAAATTGAAAACATCTTTCAAAGACCCCTTTTCGGAATCATTTCTAGCCCAATCTCCAATCGGGATTAGCAAGGGTGGCTTAGCTTGAATGGGTCGTTTTAAACCTCTTGTCACCCGCCATAAAGAATAATCGGATTGAGGAGTACTATCTAAACTTGCTAAATAAGTTTTAAGGGAAGCTATTCTTTGAGTTTCAAGCAGATTTCTCAGTTGATTTTTGTGTTCCCGTAACCTATGTTTTAGCTGGGGAGTCCTTCGAAATTGCCACTCTCTTCTAACTCTCCTTTTTTCTGACACGAGTTGTTCGATTTCTGAGGAATAAACCTCATTACTGAAGTTTCAGTTTCGCATATGACTATGGGTAGCATGTTGAGCAGCTTCTTTAAGGTTCCTGGTAAAATTACTTGTTGCCAAATCAATATCTTCCGGCGTTGTTAAAGCCATATTTTCGGTACAATGAGTACTTAAATATTTTTTAAACTTTAGCGAATTTACTCGAGTGACTGCTATAGCTAAGTCGTTAAGCGGGGACCCAATTTCTTGAGGAAAACATATGGTTATAATGCATCCATTCTGCAGGGATATTTTTCACAACTCCAAAATCAATAACATCTGGAATCTTTCGCAGGTCTGTTGGCCAATACGTGGGATGCCCGCTTGAACGTAAACTTAAACCCATACAGGAAGTAGTGTCGGCAAGCACACGACCTTTCGGCGAAATTAATCGTGAACCGCAAAATGTGTGTTTAGCATTATAGTCGCCAGCTGCCAAAAATCGAGGGCCAAGTGAATTGAAAAAATTTCAATATTGTTTTTCTGTTACTGAAAATCGAGGTGGTAAATAAATTGATGAAATAACAAATTTACTATGAATATTTTTTGTGCAAAACATTTGTTGCTTGAAGACAATTTTCGCATGTGTCGTTCAGCAAATAATGTTTAATTTTGGCTTTTATCAGAATTGCCGAGCCTACACAAGCTCTTCCCCGCGGGTCTTTAGTATCGTGTAGTATGTAGCCATTCAGTAGCTAGTCGATGTAAGATGAGTTTCAGCAATTCACATTGTACCTATGTATGTATCTGTTTTTCCTTCAGGAGATATTCGAGATCTTTTTTGTGTTGGCGAATGCCGTTCGCGTTCAGAAACATATTTTTAAGCAATTCATTTATTTAAAATTGCTTGTAAAATAGTAGACTGCATTTTCAGCATTTCATGTATCATGGGGTCATAGATGTTGCAAAAGTGTTTATCGACTGCACAAGGGACTGTAATGTTGCCTCAAGATTGCTAAAATGTGGATCAGAGGGTAGAGGTTTGGGCTCTTGATCTAAATTAGCGGTATTAGATTTTACCACATTGGCATACGAAAATTGTTTTGATTTCTGGACGTTAATATGACTGGTTGTCTTGACTGTTTGATGTTATCTTATAAACGGTATATGAACACAGCAAAATATGACACATTTTTACTTCCATTGACTACTCTAAAATATGAACTTAGTCCAAAAGCTTTAAAATATGAACAGAAATTTATGTTTTTTTAACAGATTTTATCTCTACACAGATTTGAAATCTAAATCAACAGAGTAGCTTCTAAATTTTAATTCAACTGCATAACAATTTGGGGATTTCCCCAGATGCTTGCTTTTAAGTTGTCTGCAGCTGTCAATAAAAATTTCTAACATACACGTTTTAGTTAGTGCACACATTCACCTGGAATTGCATATTAAATTTTTTAAACATAAATTAATAAGTAATAAATTAAAAATAAATTAACATACAAGTTTTTAACTTTAAAGGAAAAGGTGCAAGTGCTACTAATTTAGGGAATAAATTTGTGGTGAAAATATCTGAAAATGTCGAATAAGAAAAATAAAAATTACTGAATATGTTAACAATACGTTTATTGGACTTGAACAAATAAAAACTGTTCGGTCTTCTGAGTACCCAGAACTGGAAAATGCATTATACCGATGGTTTTTGAATATGAGAGACTACAAGATCGCTGTAAAGATCGTGTTTCACTGTCCTAAATTGTATGTTCAAAGAGTAAGACAAGTCTGTCCGATTTGCAAACTTTTATGAACATGTTCATAAAGTGATAGATTATGTGCGATCAGAGTTAACATTTTTGTAAAGCAGCTGAGTCAAACAGAAAAAACAACACTCAAAGACTCAAACTACTCCCGACACCAAAACCTTTTCTTATTTTCTTGGTTATCATAGTAAAAAACATGTTTTTGCATATTTTTTGTGTGATAGTGTAATACTTAAGAAGCCATTTTGATGTGATTTTTCAAAATCGAACAGATTTCTACCAGATTTTCCTTAGAATGAGTCGTTCGACTATGTATGATAGTGCAACGCGGCCTAATAGAAAAGGCGAAAGCCTTCCATAATATAAAACAATGTTGTTTTTTTCAAAATAAATTGTTTTTTTAAATCCAATAAACATTAAATAAAAAAATTTTCATAAGGAAATTGTATTTTTATATGAAAAAGGCTTGTACAATAGATGAGATTTGCAAATATGAACAATTTTGCAAAAGTGAACTGGCCAGGTTTTAATTAGTTCATATTATCGTAAGTGCACTGCATTATCATTTTTAATAACATACTAAATTGTAAATGCGTTGATAAATTTTGTCAAAAAACTGATTTATATTATAAACGCGAAAGCGGCTGTGTCGCGTACAAAACTCAATCATTAACACCAATTTTAACTGTTGACCAATGACAGTAGCATTCTCATTATCATCGCTTTTAAGAACATATGGCAAATGACTCTGCCATACTGGCTTTAAAACTGAAGATGTTATGAAGTGTACATACATATACATATGTATATATATAAAATACTTTTCTTATATTCTTGTGGTATAATCAAAAAAATGCAGTCAATTTTGCATACCCTTAGAAAAATTAAATATTCCGCCTTGTTCTAAAAGTCGGCATCGTCGTCTCATTAAATGTGGTTATCAAGCTTTACGAGTATATGCTACTTTTCTTAGGCCTACAATAAATCAATTAAAATTAGAGGTAAAATTATATATGAGGGAATTCATTTCATAAAAATTTAATCAGCATGAAAGATATATATATAAATGTATATACATATATATAAATGTATATATAAATAAATGTATATATATATAAATGTATATATATAAGTGTATATATATAAATGTATATATGTATATAAAAATTTATATATGTATGTATATATAATTTATTTCAAAGACGAAAAGACCCTATAAATCTTTATATTAAAATTATTAGAATTTTTTAGAAATATTTCGTCATTAAAATAAATAGTATTTTATTAGGCGTGGTATTAAAATTTTATTACTTTTAATTAATAATTTCATTAATTTATGAGTAATTGATGTGTTATTAACGATTAAATAACTAATTTACTTTAGGGATAACAGCGTAATATTTTTGGAGAGTTCATATTAATGAAAAAAAGATTGTGGTCTCGATGTTGGATTAAGATATAATTTTAGGTACATTAGCTTAAACTTTAAGTGTGTTCGACTTTTAAATTCTTATATGATCTGAGTTCACAATAGTTCACATATAAAAATAACATTTTTATTACTATTTCTCTAATCAGTAAGAAATCTGAGAACTAATAAAAGATGATTAAAGAATTAATTTGAATTTACCTTATATGTAAGCTTGTATAGATTAATTTTATCTCTGTTAAAACGTACAATTTCTACTTTAAAAAGTGTTGCAATGGAATTACCATTTTTTTCATAATACTTTTTCCTGTCCCACGGTATTATAGAGCTTTATGTTATGTTATGCCATTTTGTTGTTTGTCAAGTTTATGTATCGCTTGCATTAATGATTTCCGACATACCGCAAGCTAATTTGCTTTTAATTAGTTTTTTGTTCTTCAAAATATTGGCGAATGTTTTTTTTTATTTTTTTATTTATATTTGCTTAATCTATATTATATACAGTAGAAACTTTGGATAATTGATTGAAACAACAATATAATTTTCTCAAAGTATCAGACACTGAAAAGTTTGTTCTATAATTTGTAACATACAGTAGGTCACAAGAACGTAAAGAGCGTTGGGTAATACCGAAATATAAGTTGTTTAACAAAAAATTCGAGTATACATTGTCATTGTCATCAAAAAAAATATATTGAGCTTTGTTCTACTTTTAAAGGTTGACAATTTAACCCATATAGACCTATAATTATTTTTCTTCACCTATGATGGGGCATTTATTTGGATGCCGTACAGTAGGACTATATGCATACACAACTTACAAATTTTTAAAATCTTATATTAGTTTTCCAATAATTTGTTATATATATTTTAAGAAAATTTAAGGATTTAATATATTTATTGTGCTATATATTAAAAGATATTGTACGTGCTCTCTAACGTTACACTTAATACGCCTTGTAGAACATTACTTATGACATTGACCATATCTCGTTTGCTTCTCTGAAGTGGCGACATTGTGATTTTTTCTATCATATCGACTGTCCGATAAAATAGAAGATGGGCGACTAGGCTCAGGTTTTTCACTGTGTTTATTGCCTTCAATTATGGCGTTTGCAGTACGATGTCGGAAGTTCAGTATGTCTATATTGTCGCTATTGTGTTTGTACAGCATCCATGCTTCTCTAATAGTTCCATTTACACGGAAACTCCTTTCGGTAAAATCTATCTCTTGTTGCTATCAAAAATTTTTTGGAAGCTGGGGTGTTTTCCCAGCAAATCCGTCTTCTATTTGCTCGAAAGTAGCCACTTACTAGCAATATTGCAACCAAACAATTTTGACGTTTGTGGGAAGCAATTTTCGAGAGAAATATTTATTTGTTTCAGTTGTAAGCAGTTCAAATACATCTTCCGAAAACAATAATCAAAACCACTCAAGTGGAGTTTTTTCGTTAGAAGTATGAAAAACAGGCAGCTAAATATAGGGTTTCGGATGTATATCTTGTTTTTTCGAATTATAAATTATGCAGGAGTTCGAAGCAAATTCGGTGGTAAATTACAATATTTATGCTAACAACAGCTTCATCACTTGAGACTTCATCAGTCTGATCTTCATTGACGGTATCAGGTGGCAGTACAAAAATATCTAAATCTTTATCTTGGTTACTGTACTCATCTTCAAGAACTGTTGCGATATTGTGCAACGTTAATCGTCTGAAGCAAAAATGCGTTATCAGGATTAATTTTTAAAATTAAATAATACAATAATTGGTTCAGGTTGCTTGTGCTTGTTAAGCTATTGTACCACATACGGTACACTTACTTTAGAAGCCTGTATTTCTCGGGAAATTAACATATTGAGCCATTTTGTGCAAATTATATTCTACCTAATTTTCTTTTATAAATATTACTTGCAAATACCAGCATTAAGAATGCAATAATACAGAACTTACCTTTTGGAAAGACATTGAACAAATTTTTCCATTTCTGTTCTTGCATTTTACGCAGAATTTTTTTAAGAACTAGTTAAAAATAATTTGATGTTATTTTAAATGTAACACTCCGCTATGGGAGTTAAAACTGAATTCAAAGGTAACTTAATAATAGGGATCACTAAATAATTTTTTAAAATTACTGTTCCATATAGGGTATAGAGTATGATGGAAGTAAAACTTAAGTACAATAGACATGCTAACTGTTGATAATTTTCCGATGTAAGCTAAATTATTTGATTTGACGTTGGAACCAATATTTTAAATCAATATTAAACATATACATACATATGTATGTTATACAAGTATAAAAATATAAATGTTATTAGACTTTTATAAAATTTGTTTAATTCTTTAGAATAATCACCAGTCACAAAAACTCCATTATATGCCGTATCAAAAGATAATTGGACGCGGTATACAAACGACATCTGTAGTAATGCCACCAACAAGCCTATCATTACAGTCAAATCAAAGAGTTTCTGCTTTTGAAGTGTATCGAAAGCTTTATACTCCACGCAACTCCCAGTCTCCATCTAAAGACCAGCCACCAACTCCCTTTGGATCTGCAGCTGCAACAGCAATGAAGACATCTTCATTGCAAAATTCGGAACAGTATGAGAAGAGAGTAAATGTAATAAGCGAAAAACTACGTTATGTTTCGTTTAAAGAAGCATAGCATAGTGCCAGTGAAGTGCTACGTCATTTACGAGAACAAAATAGTCTCTTATTACGTCTATGCAATGATCTCAGTGATGAATTACTTATAGCACAAACTAGTAAGGAAGAATTAAGGCTGAAATTGGAAGAAAATGCTTTAGCTACTATGACTAGTAATGATTTAGGAAATATTACAAATATCATAACGTCAACAACGGCAGCTGGTGTACGTTCAGGCTCATCAATTTCAGCTCCTGATACTGTCAACAATACTGGTGGTTCCGGCAGTTCTGGTGTGAATTCTAATGTTTAGGCAGCTTTTTAATAAATTTTTGATGTTGCTATTAAAAAAATATAAGTACTTAAATCTATTAGAAAGTAATAACAACACATTCTTCAATTTGTTATTATGATTTTGTTAAAAATTAATAACCTTGTAAGTACTTTCTGGTCCACAACACGTTACTTTTTAATTCTTAAAAAAATTGTAAAAATTGTTATTTATTTATAATTGTTTTTAATAAAGGATACATTAATATATAAATATTAATTGCATAAAATAGTTACTTATGCCACGTACATACACATACATATATCTAACATGTGTTTCTTATAATAAAAACCACCCAAAATATCTCAGAAATCAAGTCAAACCAATTTTTATAAACAAACGTTAAAAAGTCAAAAAGGAATACTTTAAAACTAAAAGAAATAAACATGTATGGTCATATCGAAGATATAAATTTTAAAAAATGCCTACAATTATTCTGTAATACATTCTTTTCTGTTTTCTCACTTAACTGTTGCAGACGAATTTCAAGGTCTACAACCAAGATACGAGTTTTTATCTGTATATAGTAACTACGTAAATAAAAATCACTTAACATTTAACTTTTCCTTTTTTATTTCTTTTTCTTTCGTCTAATGGTTTTTTACTTTTGTTTGGCGCATTATCTCGAAAACAACTACAACTTAATATATCACATTGCATCACACACATGTACATACTTAAATGATATTCAAACGAAACACAATTTATGAGTGTTTACTATATGGAAATGCTCTACTCTTTTTGCTCGTAGAACTTATTCCCATAGCGCCCAGAAATTACCTTCTAAAATATACACGATATTATGATTTTTTTTTTGTAATTGTTACTGGGTGTAATATTGCAACCCAATTATTACATTGCACAAGCAAATTATTACTTTTAATTTTTATGTGTTAAAGAATTACCCAACTGCAATCTAAGTAATATAGTAGATAGAAAAATAAATAGTTAAGTGTCTTTAAAGTAAAACTGTAATACAGTAAGAGAATAGAAAGACTCTTCAAGGCCTCAACTACTTAACATCGACAGAACGACCATCTAGATGTCTTAAGCATCCAGATTCTGATAAGTCTCCTGAGGTCCTTTTATAAGTAATGAGCTGGGAACTTAATAGTAACCTGATGAGAAAGTTGGCTACAGCTATAAGTTTAAAAAAGGGAGCAAAAGACACGCAACACACGAAGTTTCTGCCGTTTTGCACAACAAAACAGTATAAGCGTTCTTGTTTTCATGCCAGATACTGAATACTTCTTTTCTGGATCTGATTGCATTCATGCATTCTGGATTAAGCCATGATTTATCTCTGGATTTAATTGAAATTTCCTTTGATGCAATAATTTCTAGGTTATTCTGACCGGCGAATAACTCAACATATTGGCGGTCTGGAGCTGTGTGACTCCAATTCCGAGGCCAGGATGAGTTGTGAACATTGAAATCACCAGCTACAAAGATGTCACTGCTCAGGCGATTCTAAATCGTCCCAACGTTACCAAATGAAAATACATATTTCAAATCGAGTGTAAAATACTGTAAAAACACTGATGATGATGACTTCGTCGCCAAACAGTCAACTACAATTAAAGCAGTGGCATCAATGTGTCCATCGCTGATGCAAACACTCTGGATGATATTTCTTATTTACTGTTGTATGAATTGTTATTCTGTTAGTGTATATCGATGGCTTAATACAACAAACAACTTGTTTTTTTTTCAAAACAGGGTTTTTCGGTTATTCTGGTCAAGTGTCAAATGCACCTTGCCTCAAAATTTCAACGAGATATAATTACAAAATGTGTTGCCTCTTTTTATTAAAAATTGTATTCAAACTTTTTTGTGTCTAAAATTTTACAGATTTTATTAAATTTGTTGCTTTTCCTGTATTATATTAAGCCATCGATATACGAGTGTACATTATTTGGAAAGGGAAAGTTCTAAGAAAGTTACGCTAAGAAAGCAGAGGTATTCAATGAAAACCCAGGTACAGCCTAGAGGCAAAAACATTTAATTTTGAGTTATTTTAAAAAAAATCATGAATTAGATAAACTTCTAAAGCTCATCTTTGAAACCAAACTTTTGGCATTTTATTTTTTTGTTGGTGAAATAAGCGGAAAATGTAATCAGGGAATAGCAAAGGAGTATCATATAGTCAATGTTAAACAACAACAACAAATACAATTATGAGAATTCTTTAAGAAACAATTATAGCTTACCACCTGATAGTAGTTTGCTGCGGTGGAATTGTTAAGAAAATAATATTGTACGGTAGTTGGAATTGTTTAGTAAACCATTATATTGCTTTTGCAATATAACAAATATATTTCAACAAACTCCGGTTCGCTATTTGTTTAATGCAAAGAAAAATTTTGCTGATCTGAAACAGGTACTGCCCATGGGACTTTGACGAAATTAATTGCAGGCCCGGTCCACAAAAAAGGAGACCGCTTCAACTGCGCCAACTACCGAGCAATAAGTCTTCTGAACATCGCCTACAAGGCCGGTTTGTGTGACCACCTGAAACCATTCGTGAACAGTTTGATAGGTCCTTATCAGTGCGGTTTCAGCCCGGGGAAGTCCACCATTGACCAAATTTTCACACTACGGCAGATCCTGGAAAAGACCCAAGAGGTGCAAATCGACACCCACCACCTATTCGTCGATTTTAAGGCCGCATATGACAGTGTGCATAGAGACGAGCTATATAACGCCATTTCTAGTTTTGACACTCCTACCAATCTCGTCAGGCTGTGTAGGATGACGATGGAGAACTCTCGCTGCTCCATCAAGGTCGGTAACGAATTCACCGAGACCTTCAATGTCAGAAAGGGCTTTAAACAAGGCGACGCACTGTCATGAGAAGATCGTGCAAAACTCACACGAGTTAATATTAACATATATTCAATTTTGTACAGCTGTGCATACAGCATTGATAACACAAAAAGAGATAAAAACATGAACAGTCGTAAGGATATCACAAACAAACCAGTGTTATTAAGATCATTTAAAACACATTAAATAAGCACAGACAATAACACATTAAATAAGCACAGAAATAAAATAAAAAACTGGATTCCCGAACGAAACGTCGACAATTATTTAATTCTTTCCGGGGAATAGAAGAAAAAATCAACATGACCGAAGCTGCTACTCTCCAAGCTCATATTCAAGGGCTAACCGAGCAATTAATGTCCTTAAAAACAGAAATGGAGACAATGAAAAACCAAACACCATTCCAGGTAGCAACAGTCCCCACCATGCCAGCACTCCGACCGAATATAACATTAGCAAGCCAAATAAATACAGAAATTTTTAAGTGTCTGCCAACGTTCAGTGGCATAGAAAGCGACTACAACCCATGGAGAAACCAGGTATGGACTCAAATGGAAAACATCAAACAGTTTATAAATAGTCGTGAATATTATAACTGTGTATGCATCATCCGTGCAAAAATTATTGGAGCCGCATCCAGAGTTCTATCGGTTAACGGAACGGAGCTAAACTTTTATGCCATAATCAGTCGATTAGACTATACATATTCTGACGAACGTCCCATATATGTGCTGAAAGACGGAATGTCAAGAATTAGACAAGGGAATAAGACTCTAACCGAATTTCATGATGAGATTCATCAAGCACTAACATTAATTCAGCAGAAAATAGAAACGATGGAAGAAAACATGAGAGCAGGGAGACTATCTGATGCCAATGACGATGCTATCCGAGTTTTCATCATGGGACTACGCAGCAACTATACCAGAGGTATATTATACTCGAATAAGCCTCAAAGCCTTGAAGAAGCCTACGCAATAGCCTGCACCATTTACCATGATAATCATGATTCGCACTTCGAAAGCATAACATCACAACGTCATGAAAGACAAACTACACCCCATCATCAAAGAAGTGATCGACAACTAAGGCCAGCATATAAGGTAAATCAGCAAAGACAAGCCAATCCTTCTCCACTACAAGGAAATTACGCCGAGCCAATGGAAGTGGACGATTCGAAACAATTTGTGAGACCAACTAACTTCCAACAACCAACCAACAGATGGAACAATCAGCCTACAAGTATTAAGCCACACCATAATCCATTCAGATCCAACAACCACCAATCTATGAAGAGGGATCTTAACGCTTCATATCAAAACTTCATTTTCAATAAATTCCAGAGAATCCATCAAACGCAAGAGGAAGACCTCCAATCAACCAAAGCCCAATATAATGAAGATGAATACGAAAATGGCAGTGCTTTTTTAGGCGAATGAATGGTCTGCCTTGCCTACAACGAACGTGCAGAGAAACAGGTAGATCATTAAATATTTTAATAGATACAGGTGCTATAAATAATTATATTAGTACTAGTTGTAAGATAGGGAAGTCAATTAAAATAAATCCTGTAAAAGTCAGAACACTTCATGGAAGTTCTATAATAAATTCAAAGAAAATAATTACAGTTTTAAATCACCATTTAACATTTTATGAAACAGAAGCGCTTCAAGAATTCGATATGCTTCTCGGTGAACAGGGCTTACGAACAGCCAAGGCAGAAATTAATCTCTTTGACTATAGCTTAAAATATAAATACAAAAAACAAATAATAAATTATGAACAGAAAATAAATTATACAATAAGTAATGAAACATATAGGGAAGATATTGAAAGAATAATGGAAAGAAACAATAAAACAAATGAAATATTTCCATTCACTACAACGATTCAGGCAACGATTAGGACAAAGTCAGAAGATCCTATTTATGTTAAGCAATACCCTTATCCAATGTCAGATAAAGAGTTTATTAACAATGAAATACAAAAGTTATTAGATAACGAAATCATACAGCCAAGTAGGAGTCCGTACAATTCCCCCATTTGGACAGTCGCAAAAAAGGGTACCGATGATCAAGGTAAACCCAAAAGACGAATGGTAGTCGATTTTCAAAATGCTAAATGCTCAGACAATCACTGACCGCTACCCAATTCCAGATGTTGGAATGACAATTCAGAACTTAGGCAAAGCAAAAGTATTTACTACGTTAGATTTAGAGTCAGGATTTCATCAAATCCTCATAAAAGAATCGGATAGAGAAAAAACAGCATTCAGTGTAAATGGCGCAAAGTATGAATTCTTAAGGATGCCGTTTGGACTTAAAAACGCTCCTTCTATTTTTCAACGATGCGTTGATGACATTCTCCGTCCATATATAGGAAAATTTGCGCATGTCTATATAGACGATGTATTAATATACTCTTCCTCACCTGAGGAACATTTGGAACACATCCGTACTATAGTAAACGCACTACACAAAGCAAACATAAAAATATCTGATGAAAAATCCCATTTCTTCCAGGACTCTGTCGAATATTTAGGACATATAATTAAACATAATAAAATAACAGTAGATCCTAATAAAGTAGAAGCAATAAAGAATTATCCAATTCCTACAAATTTGAAAGAACTTAGATCATTCTTAGGTTTGACAAGTTATTATAGAAAATTTATTTAAAATTTCGCATCAATAGTAAAACCACTCACAGTGCATCTGAGAGGAGAAAATGGTGGAATCAGCAAAAATCAAAGTGCAAAAGTAAAAATTAGTCTTGACCAAGCAGCATTAGATGCATTAAATAAAGTAAAAGATGCTCTTCAAGCACAAGTTGAACTATTTCAACCTGAATTTTCCAAACCATTCGAATTAACTACCGACGCAAGCAATTTTGCTATCGGCGCAGTTCTTTCCCAGAATAGGAAACTTATAGCATTCATTTCACGAACTTTAAATGAAACAGAGCAAAACTATAGCACCAATGAGAAAGAATTGTTAGCTATTGTTTGGGCTTTGCAGAAACTAAGAAACTATCTTTACGGCATTGCTGACCTAACAATATACACGGATCACCAGTCATTAATTTTTTCCATTTCTGATAAAAATCCCAACACTAAATTAAAAAGATGGAAAAATTTCATAGAAGAATACGGCGCAAAATTAGTGTACAAGCCTGGACATCAAAATGTTGTTGCAGATGCTTTATCACGCCAACAAATAAATAATACATCCAGTTGCTCAGAGCACTCAGCGCAAAGTTCGCCAACAGAAGGTATCAAGAGAGTCAAGCAACCTCTAAATGCTTTTAGAAACCAAATAATACTAAAATAATAATAATATTTGATGAAAATAAAATAATTGAAATAGATACATGTACAGTTTTCCCAGATCGTGTTAGGCATACTGTATACTACAAAACAAGAAATGAACTAATAGATAGATTAAAACAAATAGTAAATCCAAAAGTTCAGAATGCATTAAAATTAAACGAAGAAACATTATTTTACTTACAAGATGACATTATCTCTACATTTTCACATAATTTGTTTGTTATAGCACAAACACAATTGCAAGACGTTACTAATTTAGATGAACAAAAAGAAATAGTACAGCAAACACATAGAAGAGCACATAGAAATTATAAAAACAACGCACAAGAAATTTTATTATCATACTCTTGGCCAAAGATTAAAGAAATGTGTAAAAAAGAATGTGTAGATTGCAATATTTGCCTACAAAATATATACGAACGTAGACCAAATAAACAACCAATAGGGAAAACACCAATACCGACAAAGGTAGGAGAATATATACAGATGGACATATTTTACATGAATAACCAAACGTACATTAGTACAATTGACAAGTACTCCAAATACTGCTATATTCGTAAATTACACAGCAAAGTAAATTGCTATGAGTACATAGGAGAAATTCTCTCACAGATTTACCCAAACGCCAAGCATTTAATGACAGATAATGAAAACGTATTTGTTGGTGCGTTAGCAAAAAGTGTGTATGAACGCTTATTAATACAACATACAGTAACACCCATTCACCATTCGACAACCAACAGTCAAGTTGAACGTGTTCACAGCACCCTCATCGAAATCTCAACAGCTCTGGCTCAACAAAATTATACTTCACCAGGAGACGAATTATTTAACGCAGTAAGGCAATACAATAAAACAATCCATTCCACAATAGGATATAGACCCGAACACGTCTTTTTCAATAGAGAACGATACCCTGATATTGAAAAAAGAAAGAAGCAGGATAAACTCCTCAATTACCATAATAAAAATCGACACTCAATAATTTAAAAAGAAGGAGACATAATTTACGCCAAAACACACCGCCGCAATAAAAATGTTATCAAATATCTACAACACAAGGTAAAAAAAGATTGTGGGGACACAATTTTAACAGCGAAGGGTAAGGTTATACATAAAGATAGTATACGCAGACAAACCACAACATGTACAAATCAGCAAGACTCTTAATTATATTTTTCACATTAGCAGTTAGTGATAAAATAACCGACTTAACAGACAAGAAATACGTAATAGTTGTAACAGACCCCGCATATCTATATGAAGATACAGCATATTTATATCACATAAGTAACCTGACTAAGATACTGAGACCATATGAAGACACTATGCAAAATTTATACAATACTGAAAAAAGTCAGGAAGAACAAATATTAATAAATAGAATTGAATCCTTAAAATTACAATTACTACCTAATACGTACCGTGCAAAAAGAGCATTAAATATTTTAGGTTCAATGTTAAAATTCGTCACCGGTACACCAGATCATGATGACTTGATTGAAATTAAAACAGGACTTAATCAATTAATAGAAAATAATAATAAACAGAAAACAAAAAATTCATGATTTAAACAGATATTAGAGACATTAGATCCAAAGGCTATTTCAGATAGTATGATAATTAACGAAGTATATCGAGAACTTGAAGCTATAACAAATACAATAAATTTTGCAAAATGTGGAAATTTTTATTCAGGAACAGTGAATTTAAACGATATAAAAGAAGTAATATCTAATGAAGTTTTCCACTTGCCATTAATAAACATTCTAGAATACTCAGACATTCATGTATGCTTATTTAACCAAGCCGTAATTACAATCTATAAATATCCCATACTAAAAAATATGTGTAAACTGTACAATATATACCCACTAGCATATAAGCATGAAAAATTAGTATTAGATAAAAAAATTTCTGTTTGTAATAATAAATATATTTCAGTTGACAAATGCAAAAATTATATAGGAAGTAATATATGTAAAATTAGTAGTCCTAATAATTGTACCACAAATGTATTAGAAAATAAGCCAGCCATATGTGACATAATTCAAAAAAATAATGCACCACTCACAATCCTTGAAAACGGCTACATACTCTCTGACAATGAACATATCTGGAATGGTCAACTAATTAAAGGTCCGAAATTAATCCAGTTTAACATGTCTACAAACATAGACGGCAAGGATTACTTCAACCATCAGAAGGAAATAAAAGAAGCCATACATCAAAAACACGACGAACAGATCGAAATTCTTCAAATCCTATCTTCAGATTCTATCCATAAATTTTCAAACATACAGGAAATGTCACAATATCTAATCCCAATAGAGCAACATCCCGTTCAATATGCCATTTACTTTATACTCATAATTTTCGGAACAATATTATGTTTATACATTCTAGCAAAATTATTTAATTACTGCAAAGACATAAAACAATCAGAAAGAAGACTACTTGCTGAACACATTTACGAAATAGAATTAGAAAGATTAAGAACAGAAATGAACATCGTGTAAAAAAGTGAGGACACTTTGTTTTAAGAAGGAGGGGAGTTAATATTAACATATGTTCAATTTTGTACAGCTGTGCATACATCATTGATAACACAAAAAGAGATAAAAACATGAACAGTCGTAAGGATATCACAAACAAACCAGGGTTATTAAGATCATTTAAAACACATTAAATAAGCACAGACAAATATATTAAGTAAACAAACATATTTCTAACAGATGACTAAACAAATATAATGTAATCAAAGTAAACAAACACATCTGAACCTAATAACTAAAATACAAATGTATTTTATATCCTAAGTAAACAAACATATCTATCACAGACAATGATATTGAAGGTCAAGAAGATATCATCTTCTATAAATAGTTGTTAAATTACATTTTGTAAGGGAGTCTTAAGAATATATCTAAATAAAACACACGTTTCGGTGTAAGTGAAAAATAAAATATATTTTTTTGATTCAGTCCTTACTAAAGGATTTAACTCACGCCAACAACAGAGGCACGATCTTCCAAAAGCCCTTGCAACTGCTAGCATACGCTGACAACATTGACGTGATAGGTCGAGTACAGCGAGCCGCCAATGAAGCGTTTGCTGGTATTTCAACGGAGGCGCCCAAAATGGTTCTAACGGTGAACGATAGTAAAACGAAGTATATGCTGTCATCGAGAAAGGACGCACAACATCGACGACTGGGCCGGAACGTTTGAATTTTTTCTATGTTTGATGCTGAGGCGGTGCCCCATAATTGAATTCTATAGCACCCGATTGGTGTTAGAATCATTTTGTGCAACAAAAATTTGCAATCTAATTTTAAGGTAGAGTTTCTGCCGATAAGCCAGTTCAGTTGCACTGCTTTCAATTTCATCTGAGTAGTTCCGCGTCAATATATGACTTCCTTGTTAGTCGACCGTCGAGGTGAATGCCAATGTATTTGACTTCAGTGTGCTGTGGAATTATTTGGTTGTTGATTTTTATGGGCGAGCACGTTTCTTTACGCAGTGTGAATGTGACATGAGTACATTTTTGTTCGTTTACCTTAATTTTTCAAAGCTTAAGCCATTTCTCCAGTTTGTCAATATGTTCTTGCAAGTTTCGGAAAGCTCATCCGCAAAAGTTGAAGTGTGAACTTGGGAGCCTGTTGGCATGTCAGAGGCACAAATCAAGTACAGAGTGGGACGCAGTATGCTGCCTTGGGGAACTCCTGCTTCAATTGGCTGAGGGGGCTTATGAAAACACCTTCTTTGATGATGAATTTGCGACCATATAAGTAGCTTTTCAAGAGTTTGTGAGTGTTTGCAGGTAACCTTAAGTTTATTTTGTGCATAAAACCATCATGCCACACTTTGTCGAATGCTTGGGAAACATCAATGAAAATAGCTGAGAAATTATTTTTATCTTCAAAAGACTTCCTTATGACATTGACTAATCTATGTATTTGTGCTGTTTTCAGCCCTAAATCCGAATTGATGGTTGGGAATACATCCTATATCATTTAATATGGGATTAAAAGAAATTGCAGCATTTCAAGATATGCAACACGATAATTTACTAAAATGTAGAGTTCTTCTTTTGCTGCATAAAATTGTTTATATCAAACAGGCTAATTATCTATATCAAAGACTCTCCTTCTCAATATCAAGCAGAGGCAAACAAATAAACAGCATCAAGCATAATAAGACCGCTTCTAAGCAACCTTTCTTTATACATTCCATACGTCTTTGGAGCCAACTTCCCCCTTCTATACAATTAATTAGTAATGCAAGCCAATTTAAATCTGCAATTCCTGAATTCTATAAATAGTTTTAATAACATTTCCCCTTGGTTATGTTTATTCTATTAGAGTATTTCTGACAATATTTGAATTTTATTTTAAACTTTATTTATTTTTCTATTTCTGACTATATTTTATTTCTATTTTAAACTTTATTTATTTTCTATTTCTGACTATATTTGATTTCTATTTTAAACTATTATTTTAATTTTCTTTTTCTCCTTTAATAATTTATATGTATATTAATGTAGTGCCGAAATATGTGTGCCAAATCTCTAAGCAATGCTGTAATATAAGACTTAGTCTTGTTGTATTGTGTTTTACATAAGTAAATAAAATTAGACATCAACAATTTTTCGAACAATTTAGAAATTGTTGGCAGTAGACTTATTGACTTATATGATTCTACTTTGGTGGGATCCTTCCCTGGCTTAGGTATCATAGTAATCCTAGACACCCTCCACTCTGCTGCGTAATACTCAAGGCGTAAATTTAAGTTACCAATAGCGTTTTCACCATCACAACTATTGAGTCGTAGATGCACAGGAGGTCTACTAGATGTACTTAAATTGAAAACATCTTTCAAAGACCCCTTTTCGGAATCATTTCTAGCCCAATCTCCAATCGGGATTTGCAAGGGTGGTTTAGCTTGAATGGGTCGTTTTAAACCTCTTGTCACCCGCCATAAAGAATAATCGGATTGAGGAGTACTATCTAAACTTGCTAAATAAGTTTTAAGGGAAGCTATTCTTTGAGTTTCAAGCAGATTTCTCAGTTGATTTTTGTGTTCCCGTAACCTATGTTTTAGCTGGGGAGTCCTGCGAAATTACAACTCTTTTTTAACTCTCCTTTTTTCTGACACGAGTTGTTCGATTTCTGAGGAATAAACCCCATTACTGAAGTTTCAGTTTCGCGTATGACTATGGGTAGCATGTTGAGCAGCTTCTTTAAGGTTCCTGGTAAAATTACTTGTTGCCAAATCAATATCTTCCGGCGTTGTTAAAGCCATATTTTCGGTACAATGAGTACTTAAATATTTTTTAAACTTTAGCGAATTTACTCGAGTGACTGCTATAGCTAAGTCGTTAAGCGGGGACCCAATTTCTTGAGGAAAACATATGGTTATAATGCATCCATTCTGCAGGGATATTTTTCACAACTCCAAAATCAATAACATCTGGAATCTTTCGCAGGTCTGTTGGCCAATACGTGGGATGCCCGCTTGAACGTAAACTTAAACCCATACAGGAAGTAGTGTCGGCAAGCACACGACCTTTCGGCGAAATTAATCGTGAACCGCAAAATGTGTGTTTAGCATTATAGTCGCCAGCTGCCAAAAATCGAGGGCCAAGTGAATTGAAAAAATTTCAATATTGTTTTTCTGTTACTGAAAATCGAGGTGGTAAATAAATTGATGAAATAACAAATTTACTATGAATATTTTTTGTGCAAAACATTTGTTGCTTGAAGACAATTTTCGCATGTGTCGTTCAGCAAATAATGTTTAATTTTGGCTTTTATCAGAATTGCCGAGCCTACACAAGCTCTTCCCCGCGGATCTTTAGTATCGTGTAGTATGTAGCCATTCAGTAGCTAGTCGATGTAAGATGAGTTTCAGCAATTCACATTGTACCTATGTATGTATCTGTTTTTCCTTCAGGAGATATTCGAGATCTTTTTTGTGTTGGCGAATGCCGTTCGCGTTCAGAAACATATTTTTAAGCAATTCATTTATTTAAAATTGCTTGTAAAATAGTAGACTGCATTTTCAGCATTTCATGTATCATGGGGTCATAGATGTTGCAAAAGTGTTTATCGACTGCACAAGGGACTGTAATGTTGCCTCAAGATTGCTAAAATGTGGATCAGAGGGTAGAGGTTTGGGCTCTTGATCTAAATTAGCGGTATTAGATTTTACCACATTGGCATACGAAAATTGTTTTGATTTTTGGACGTTAATATGACTGGTTGTCTTGACTGTTTGATGTTATCTTATAAACGGTATATGAACACAGCAAAATATGACACATTTTTACTTCCATTGACTACTCTAAAATATGAACTTAGTCCAAAAGCTTTAAAATATGAACAGAAATTTATGTTTTTTTAACAGATTTTATCTCTACACAGATTTGAAATCTAAATCAACAGAGTAGCTTCTAAATTTTAATTCAACTGCATAACAATTTGGGGATTTCCCCAGATGCTTGCTTTTAAGTTGTCTGCAGCTGTCAATAAAAATTTCTAACATACACGTTTTAGTTAGTGCACACATTCACCTGGAATTGCATATTAAATTTTTTAAACATAAATTAATAAGTAATAAATTAAAAATAAATTAACATACAAGTTTTTAACTTTAAAGGAAAAGGTGCAAGTGCTACTAATTTAGGGAATAAATTTGTGGTGAAAATATCTGAAAATGTCGAATAAGAAAAATAAAAATTACTGAATATGTTAACAATACGTTTATTGGACTTGAACAAATAAAAACTGTTCGGTCTTCTGAGTACCCAGAACTGGAAAATGCATTATACCGATGGTTTTTGAATATGAGAGACTACAAGATCGCTGTAAAGATCGTGTTTCACTGTCCTAAATTGTATGTTCAAAGAGTAAGACAAGTCTGTCCGATTTGCAAACTTTTATGAACATGTTCATAAAGTGATAGATTATGTGCGATCAGAGTTAACATTTTTGTAAAGCAGCTGAGTCAAACAGAAAAAACAACACTCAAAGACTCAAACTACTCCCGACACCAAAACCTTTTCTTATTTTCTTGGTTATCATAGTAAAAAACATGTTTTTGCATATTTTTTGTGTGATAGTGTAATACTTAAGAAGCCATTTTGATGTGATTTTTCAAAATCGAACAGATTTCTACCAGATTTTCCTTAGAATGAGTCGTTCGACTATGTATGATAGTGCAACGCGGCCTAATAGAAAAGGCGAAAGCCTTCCATAATATAAAACAATGTTGTTTTTTTCAAAATAAATTGTTTTTTTAAATCCAATAAACATTAAATAAAAAAATTTTCATAAGGAAATTGTATTTTTATATGAAAAAGGCTTGTACAATAGATGAGATTTGCAAATATGAACAATTTTGCAAAAGTGAACTGGCCAGGTTTTAATTAGTTCATATTATCGTAAGTGCACTGCATTATCATTTTTAATAACATACTAAATTGTAAATGCGTTGATAAATTTTGTCAAAAAACTGATTTATATTATAAACGCGAAAGCGGCTGTGTCGCGTACAAAACTCAATCATTAACACCAATTTTAACTGTTGACCAATGACAGTAGCATTCTCATTATCATCGCTTTTAAGAACATATGGCAAATGACTCTGCCATACTGGCTTTAAAACTGAAGATGTTATGAAGTGTACATACATATACATATGTATATATATAAAATACTTTTCTTATATTCTTGTGGTATAATCAAAAAAATGCAGTCAATTTTGCATACCCTTAGAAAAATTAAATATTCCGCCTTGTTCTAAAAGTCGGCATCGTCGTCTCATTAAATGTGGTTATCAAGCTTTACGAGTATATGCTATTTTTCTTAGGCCGAAAATAAATCAATTAAAATTAGAGGTAAAATTATATATGAGAGAAATTTCATAAAAATTTAATCAGCATGAAAGATATATATATAAATGCATATATATATATATACATAAATGTATATATATAAATGTATATATATAAATGTATATATATATAAATGTTTATATATAAGTGTATATATATAAATGTGTATATATAAAAATTTATATATGTATGTATATATAATTTATTTCAAAGACGAAAAGACCATATAAATCTTTATATTAAAATTATTGGAATTTTTTAGAAACATTTCGTCATTGCAAATAAATAATATTTTACTTGGCGTGATATTAAAATTTTATTACTTTTAATTAATAATTTCATTAATTTATGAGTAATTGATGTGTTATTAACGATTAAAAAACTAAGTTACTTTAGGGATAACAGAGTAATTTTTTTGGAGAGTTCATATTAATGAAAAAAAGATTGTAGGAAATCTGAGAACTAATAAAAGATGATTAAAGAATTAATTTGAATTTACCTTATACGTAAGCGTGTATAGATTAATTTTATCTCTGTTAAAAGGTACAATTTCTACTTTAAAAAGTGTTGCAATGAAATTACCATTATTTTCATAATATATTTTTCTGTACCAAGGTATTATAGAGCTTTTATGTTATGCCATTTTGTTGTTTGTCAAGTTTATGTATCGCTCGCATTAATGATTTCCGACATACCGCGAGCTAATTTGCTTTTAATTAGTTTTTTGTTCTTCACAATATTGGCGAGTGTTTTTTTTTATTTATTTATTTATTATTGCTTAATCTATATTATATACAGTAGAAACTTTGGATAATTGATTGAAACAACAATATAATTTTCTCAAAGTATCAGACACTGAAAAGTTTGTTCTATAATTTGTAACATACAGTAGGTCACAAGAACGTAAAGAGCGTTGGGTAATACCGAAATATAAGTTGCTTAACAAAAAATTCGAGTATACATTGTCATTGTCATTGTCATCAAAAAAAAATATATTGAGCTTTGTTCTACTTTTAAAGGTTGACAATTTAACCCATATAGACCTATAATTATTTTTCTTCAACTATGAGTTTTTTTAACTATTCTGATTAAGGGCGACCTAAAGAACTCAGAAAATATATTTACTGCATGGGGATTTATTTGTATGCCGTACAGTAGGACTATATGCATACAAAACTTGCAAAATTTTAAAATCTTATTTTAGTTTTCCAATAATTTGTTATATATATTTTAAGAAAATTTAAGGATTTAATATATTTATTGTACGACATATTAAAAGATATTGTACGTCTCTCTCTAACGTTACACTTAATACGCCTTGTAGAAGATTGCTTATGGCATTAAATATATTTCGTTCGCTTCTCTTAAGTGCTGACATAGTGATCCTTTCTATCATATCGACTGTCCGATGTAATAGAAGATGGGCGACTAGGCCAAGGTTTTTCACAGTGTTTATTGCTACGCGGAAGTTTAGTAGGTATGTATTGCCACTATTGTGTCTGTACAGCAACCATACATTTTGTACTGGCATATTAATGAAGTGCAAAAACAACGGCATATACCACTTTTTTCCTCGAATGCTCGTGCGTAATGCATATGTTTTGGTCTGATAAAACAATATCTCCCATCTTTATATTGTATAGCTGTATGAGATGAGGTTGAGATATTATTATATAATTTTTGTTGACGAGAATAGCGTTCAGTTCTGCTGACTGGATTAATACCAACTGCATTTGAGCATACCGTCACCATGCAATTATCATGCCACTGGCAATCTATAAAATCGTCAGATACGCGTTAGTCGCAAAAACCTCTCGCCCTATTTTTGAACTCTGTTTCCCAATATGGGGCATTTTCTCCAATAGCTGCAGTTAAACGGAAACTCTTCTCGGTAAGTTCATGGCCGAAGGGCAAACCAGTAAAAAAATTGTCTATAAAATATTGGAATAAATTAGTGAAAATCTATCTCTTGTCGCTATAAAATTTTTTTTAAAGCTGGCGTGTTCCCAGCAAATCCGTCTACTAATTGCTCGAGAGTAGCCACTTACTAGCAATATTGCAACCAAACAATTTTGACGTTTGCGGGAAGCAATTTTCGAGAGAAATATTTATTTGTTTCAGTTGTAAGCAGTTCAAATACATCTTCCGAAAACAATAATCAAAACCAGTCAAGTGGAGTTTTTTTCGTTAGAAGTATGAAAAACAGGCAGCTAAATATAGGGTTTCGGATGTATATCTTGTTTTTGCGAATTATAAAATATTTCATAGCACGCTTCTCTCTGCAGGAGTTCGAAGCAAATTCGGTGGTAAATTACAATATTTATGCTGACAACAGCTTCATCACTTGAGACTTCATCAGTCTGATCTTCATTGACAGTATCAATTGGCATTACAAAAATATCTAAATCTTTATATTGGTTACTGTACTCATCGTCTTCTTCAAGAACTGTTGCGATATCGTGCAACGTTAATCGTCTGAAACAAAAATGCGTTATCAGGATTAATTTTTAAAATTAAATAATACAATAATTGGTTCATATTGCTTGTGCTTGTTAAGCTATTGTACCACATACGGAACACTTACTTTAGAAGCCTGTATTTCTCGGGAAATTAACATATTGAGCCATTGTGTGCAAATTATATTCTACCTACTTTTCTTTTATAAATATTACTTGCAAATACCAGCATTAAGAATGCAATAATACAGAACTTACCTTTTGGAAAGACATTGAAAAAATTTTTCCATTTTTGTTCTTGCATTTTACGCAGAATTTTTTTAAGAACTAGTTAAAAATAATTTGATGTTATTTTAAATGTAACACTCCGCTATGGGAGTTAAAACTGAATTCAAAGGTAATTTAATAATATAGGGACCACGAAATAATTTTTTAAAGTTACTGTACCATATAGGGTACGGTAGGTCTATATGCACTATTATCACGTAGAGTTTTGTGGAAGAACAACGTAAGTATCATAATACCAGCATTAAGAATGCAATAATACAGAACTTACCTTTTGGAAAGACATTGAAAAAATTTTTCCATTTTTGTTCTTGCATTTTATGCAGAATTTTTTTAAGAACTAGTTAAAAATAATTTGATGTTATTTTAAATGTAACACTCCGCTATGGGAGTTAAAACTGAATTCAAAGGTAATTTAATAATAGGGACCACGAAATAATTTTTTAAAATTACTGTACCATATAAGGTACGGTAGGTCTATATGACCTATTATCATATAGAGTATGATGGAAGAAAAACTTAAGTACAATAGACATGCTAAGTGTTGATAATTTTCCGATGTAAGCTAAATTATTTGATTTGACGTTGGAACCAATATTTAAATTCAATATTAAACATATACATACATATGTATGTTATACAAATATAAAAATATAAATGTTATTAGACTTTTATAAAATTTGTTTAATTCTTTAGAATAATCACCAGTCACAAAAACTCCATTATATGCCGTATCAAAAGATAATTGGACGCGGTGTACAAACGACACCTATGGTAATGCCACCAACAAGCCTAGCATTACAATCAAATCAAAGAGTTTCTGCTTTTGAAGTGTATCGAAAGCTTTATACTCCACGCAACTCCCAGTCTCCATCTAAAGACCAGCCACCAACTCCCTTTGGATCTGCAGCTGCAACAGCAATGAAGACATCTTCATTGCAAAATTCGGAACAGTATGAGAAGAGAGTAAATGTAATAAGCGAAAAACTACGTTTTTGTTATGTTTCGTTTCGTTTAAAGAAGCATAGCATAGTGCCAGTGAAGTGCTACGTCATTTACGAGAACAAAATAGTCTCTTATTACGTCTATGCAATGATCTCAGTGATGAATTACTTATAGCACAAACTAGTAAGGAAGAATTAAGGCTGAAATTGGAAGAAAATGCTTTAGCTACTATGACTAGTAATGATTTAGGAAATATTACAAATATCATAACGTCAACAACGGCAGCTGGTGTACGTTCAGGCTCATCAATTTCAGCTCCTGATACTGTCAACAATACTGGTGGTTCCGGCAGTTCTGGTGTGAATTCTAATGTTTAGGCAGCTTTTTAATAAATTTTTGATGTTGCTATTAAAAAAATATAAGTACTTAAATCTATTAGAAAGTAATAACAACACATTCTTCAATTTGTTATTATGATTTTGTTAAAAATTAATAACCTTGTAAGTACTTTCTGGTCCACAACACGTTACTTTTTAATTCTTAAAAAAATTGTAAAAATTGTTATTTATTTATAATTGTTTTTGATAAAGGATACATTAATATATAAATATTAATTGCATAAAATAGTTACTTATGCCACGTACATACACATACATATATCTAACATGTGTTTCTTATAATAAAAACCACCCAAAATATCTCAGAAATCAAGTCAAACCAATTTTTATAAACAAACGTTAAAAAGTCAAAAAGGAATACTTTAAAACTAAAAGAAATAAACATGTATGGTCATATCGAAGATATAAATTTTAAAAAATGCCTACAATTATTCTGTAATACATTCTTTTCTGTTTTCTCACTTAACTGTTGCAGACGAATTTCAAGGTCTACAACCAAGATACGAGTTTTTATCTGTATATAGTAACTACGTAAATAAAAATCACTTAACATTTAACTTTTCCTTTTTTATTTCTTTTTCTTTCGTCTAATGGTTTTTTACTTTTGTTTGGCGCATTATCTCGAAAACAACTACAACTTAATATATCACATTGCATCACACACATGTACATACTTAAATGATATTCAAACGAAACACAATTTATGAGTGTTTACTATATGGAAATGCTCTACTCTTTTTGCTCGTAGAACTTATTCCCATAGCGCCCAGAAATTACCTTCTAAAATATACACGATATTATGATTTTTTTTTTGTAATTGTTACTGGGTGTAATATTGCAACCCAATTATTACATTGCACAAGCAAATTATTACTTTTAATTTTTATGTGTTAAAGAATTACCCAACTGCAATCTAAGTAATATAGTAGATAGAAAAATAAATAGTTAAGTGTCTTTAAAGTAAAACTGTAATACAGTAAGAGAATAGAAAGACTCTTCAAGGCCTCAACTACTTAACATCGACAGAACGACCATCTAGATGTCTTAAGCATCCAGATTCTGATAAGTCTCCTGAGGTCCTTTTATAAGTAATGAGCTGGGAACTTAATAGTAACCTGATGAGAAAGTTGGCTACAGCTATAAGTTTAAAAAAGGGAGCAAAAGACACGCAACACACGAAGTTTCTGCCGTTTTGCACAACAAAACAGTATAAGCGTTCTTGTTTTCATGCCAGATACTGAATACTTCTTTTCTGGATCTGATTGCATTCATGCATTCTGGATTAAGCCATGATTTATCTCTGGATTTAATTGAAATTTCCTTTGATGCAATAATTTCTAGGTTATTCTGACCGGCGAATAACTCAACATATTGGCGGTCTGGAGCTGTGTGACTCCAATTCCGAGGCCAGGATGAGTTGTGAACATTGAAATCACCAGCTACAAAGATGTCACTGCTCAGGCGATTCTAAATCGTCCCAACGTTACCAAATGAAAATACATATTTCAAATCGAGTGTAAAATACTGTAAAAACACTGATGATGCTATGACTTCGTCGCCAAACAGTCAACTACAATTAAAGCAGTGGCATCAATGTGTCCATCGCTGATGCAAACACTCTGGATGATATTTCTTATTTATTGTTGTATGAATTGTTATTCTGTTAGTGTATATCGATGGCTTAATACAACAAACAACTTGTTTTTTTTTCAAAACAGGGTTTTTCGGTTATTCTGGTCAAGTGTCAAATGCACCTTGCCTCAAAATTTCAACGAGATATAATTACAAAATGTGTTGCCTCTTTTTATTAAAAATTGTATTCAAACTTTTTTGTGTCTAAAATTTTACAGATTTTATTAAATTTGTTGCTTTTCCTGTATTATATTAAGCCATCGATATACGAGTGTACATTATTTGGAAAGGGAAAGTTCTAAGAAAGTTACGCTAAGAAAGCAGAGGTATTCAATGAAAACCCAGCTACAGCCTAGAGGCAAAAACATTTAATTTTGAGTTATTTTAAAAAAAATCATGAATTAGATAAACTTCTAAAGCTCATCTTTGAAACCAAACTTTTGGCATTTTATTTTTTTGTTGATGAAATAAGTGGAAAATGTAATCAGGGAATAGCAAAGGAGTATCATATAGTCAATGTTAAACAACAACAACAAATACAATTATGAGAATTCTTTAAGAAACAATTATAGCTTACCACCTGATAGTAGTTTGCTGCGGTGGAATTGTTAAGAAAATAATATTGTACGGTAGTTGGAATTGTTTAGTAAACCATTATATTGTTTTGATTGCATTTCAACAAACTCCGGTTCGCTATTTGTTTAATGCAAAGAAAAATTTTGCTGATCTGAAACAGGTACTGCCCATGGGACTTTGACGAAATTAATTGCAGGCCCGGTCCACAAAAAAGGAGACCGCTTCAACTGCGCCAACTACCGAGCAATAAGTCTTCTGAACATCGCCTACAAGGCCGTTTTGTGTGACCACCTGAAACCATTCGTGAACAGTTTGATAGGTCCTTATCAGTGCGGTTTCAGACCGGGGAAGTCCACCATTGACCAAATTTTCACACTACGGCAGATCCTGGAAAAGACCCAAGAGATGCAAATCGACACCCACCACCTATTCGTCGATTTTAAGGCCGCATATGACAGTGTGCATAGGGACGAGCTATATAACGCCATTTCTAGTTTTGACGCTCCTACGAATCTCGTCAGGCTGTGTAGGATGACGATGGAGAACTCTCGCTGCTCCATCAAGGTCGGTAACGAATTCACCGAGACCTTCAATGTCAGAAAGGGCTTTAAACAAGGCGACGCACTGTCATGTGACTTTTTTAACATAATTCTTGAGAAGATCGTGCAAAATTCACACGCCAACAACAGAGGCACGATCATCCAAAAGTCCGTGCAACTGCTAGCATACGCTGACGACATTGACGTGATTGGTCGAACACAGCGAGCCGTCAATGAAGCGTTTGCAACAACATCGACGACTGGGCCAAAACGTCATGACAGGCAGCTATAACTTCGAGTTAGTGAAGGACTTCGTCTACCTTGGCTCCCAAGTCAATAGTATAAATAACATCAGTACCGAGATTAAACGCAGAATAACGCTTGCCAATCGCTGCTTCTTTGGACTCAAGAGGCAATTGAATAGTAAGACCTTTTCTCGAAAAACCAAGCTGACACTATATACCACTTTGATCATCCCTGTCCATCTCTATGGCGCGGAAGCATGGACAGTATCGAAGGCGAATGAGAAAGTCCTTGGTATTTTCGAGAAAAAAGTTCTGCGTTCAATCTTCTGCCCTGTTTGCGTTGATGGTTTCTGGAGAAGAAGATTCAATCGCGAACTGCACGGGTTGTACAGCGACATGAGCCTAACCAGGCGTCTACGAATCCAACGGCTAAGGTGGTTGGGCCCTGTAGAATGAATGGATAATACTGCTCGGCCCCGTAGAATCTTCGACTCCGAACCAGTGGGACAACGCATTAGAGGACGCCCATGGGACCGATGGCGCACATAAGTCGAGAGGGACCTCAACCAATTTTAGGATACTGGCTCAAACTGTAGCGTCAAAGATCACATTTAAAACATGAAACTTGCTTATTGAAGAGGGCAGGTCACTGGTGAAACTTTTGGTCAAGCTAACATTTTGGGTTTTTCGACGACGCTTTTCCATGTATAACCCTTTGAACTCTTCCGCCAATTGAGAGTACCCGCATGGTAATATTCGTAGTCTTTCCTTCTCATAACTTTTCCAACGAGCAAGCTTTCATTCGAATTTTTTAACTATAACATAAACAAAGAAAACATAATAGACAACATTATGAATGACTTAACTACGCCAGTTCCAAGTTTTGTTGGTAATGCAATGTAGAAGTTAACTAGCACAGTGCTATTTTTCATTGGTATTGGCATATGTACATTAATGACCATAAAGGTATCAAAACAGCTTTAACACCCAAGGTTTAATTAAACCAAAAAATTTAATTACAAACAAAGAGAAAAATTCCAAATGTTTATTTTTTATACTTATGACATTTAAATTTAACCTCTTCCCACAACTTTTTTGTTTCTTTGGCCAACAAAGATCAATACTTACTACCGTAATACCGAATAGTTTTTTTTCGATTTATTAAACTCAATAGAGTAAAATTCCATTTTTCAGTCTTACTCATTGTATTAATAATTTGAGTTACCACTTTTCTCAATTTGTGCATATAAAAATAATTAAAATCGGTATTCCCAGTGCAAATATTGAAAGTTATAGATTACTGTTAGCGTACTTTTTAAGATTGAGTTTTCTTTTGCAAAATACAACAAGTGGAAAAAGACAAAATCAAAATGATAAATCCAAACCGATTTGTAAAAAAAAGTCTGAATTCAAATTAGAAATTTTCAGTTTCGTCATGTTCTTCAATATCATGCTAATTGCATATATATTCTGGTTTTCCCTAACTGGGCCAACAATTTTTATGTAGGTTCTATTTTTTTAAACAAAACTGGTAATTTAATGATGTTTGATTACCATTTGGTAATTTAATGATGTTTGATTTCTGCTAATTGCATATAGATTCTCTATAGGTAGCGTCGTCTTAAGATAGTTACAGAATATCAAATTGGTGTTGACATTGATTAAAAGTGATGTGGGGTTTAAATTGACGACGATGATGCTACCTACAAACAGAATAAGAGTGACTCATTTTTGTGCGTCATTTTTTTAACGTCCACACCCAGAAAACTGTTTTTAGTGAAAAATGATGAAAGAGCCAATTAAGTTTTTGGCTATAAAACCAAATTGAAAATATATGCGTACAACGATATTTGATATTTCATAGAGGATCTAGGTACAATTGCAGCGCACTAGATTTCACTTTCTGGTTTACTCCGGTTCAGAAGGTACATGCCCAGCAAACTGTTTTTAGTGAAATATGATGAAAGAGCTAATTAAGTTTTTCGCTATAAAACTAATTTTTGATATTTTAAAGAATATCCATTCTAACCGGTCGTCACTTTCTGATTTATTTTAATTTTAGGAATTATACATCTATCAAACTAGTCTAAAATAGTTCATTTATTGAAACTTTAATTTTTCTTTTTGTTTACATCTCCCATTTTATTCACTTTTCTTAACATTCACTATTCTCCTGGTACATTTAATTTTACAAACTCCCTGCTGCCGGAACACTACGAAAAATAAAAACGCCACGTGCACTAAAAATAAAATAATGAACATATCCCATGATATTTATATATGTGGTTTGATACTATGTAATCAAATTAAAAATGCTTAAATTCATAGCCAGTTTTTAACTTAATATTTAAATACGAAATTAGTTAATTTTTCCTTATATTTAAGTTGTATTTAAATATGGTTTCATTTTTTCAGTCGCAAATTGGGTTTGGTATTTCTTCTTCTTCTTTTGGCGCTACAGTCCGTGGTAAACCTGGGCCTCAACCAACAAACTTTTCCAGTTGGCACGGTCTTTATCCAGCGTCCTCCAATTTTGCACACCAAGTTGGTTGAGGTCCCTCTCCACTTGTGTGCGCCATCGGTTCCGTGGGCGTCCTCTAATGCGTGCTCTACATGGCCCAACCATCTTAGCCGTTGGATCCGTAGGCGCCTGGTTAGGTTCATGTCGCTGTACAACCCGTACAGTTCACAGTACAGTTGAATCTTCTTCTCCAGAAACCATCAACGAAAACAGGGCCGAAGATTGAACGCAGAACTTTTCTCTCGAAAATACCAAGGACTTCCTCATCCGCCTTCGACACCGTGCATGCTTCTGCGCCATAAAGAAGTACAGGGATTATCAAAGTGGTATATAGTGTCAACTTGGTTTTTCGAGAAAGGGCCTTACTACTCAATTGCCTCTTGAGCCCAAAGAAACAGCGATTGGCAAGAGTTATTCTGCGTTTGATCTCGGTACTGATGTTATTTATACTGTTGACTTGGGAGCCAAGGTAGACGAAGTCCTTCACTAACTCGAAGTTATAGCTGCCTGTCATGACGTTTTGGCCCAGTCGTCGATGTTGTTGCAAACGCTTCATTGACGGCTCGCTGTGTTCGACCAATCACGTCAATGTCGTCAGCGTATGCTAGCAGTTGCACGGACTTTTGGAAGATCGTGCCTCTGTTGTTGGCGTGTGAGTTTTGCACGATCTTCTCAAGAATTATGTTAAAAAAGTCACATGACAGTGCGTCGCCTTGTCTAAATCCCCTTCTGACATTGAAGGTCTCGGTGAATTCGTTACCGACCTTGATGGAGCAGCGAGAGTTCTCCATCGTCATCCTACACAGCCTGACGAGTTTAGTAGGAATGTCAAAACTAGACATGGCTTCGTATAGCTCGTCCCTATACACACTGTCATATGCGGCCTTAAAATCGACGAATAGGTGGTGGGTGTCGATTTGCATTTCTTGGGTCTTTTCCAGGATCTGCCGTAGTGTGAAAATTTGGTCGATGGTGGACTTCCCCGGCCTGAAACCACACTGATAAGGACCTATCAGACTGTTCACGAATGGTTTCAGGCGCTCACACAAAACGGCAGAGAAGATCTTGTAGGCGATGTTCAGGAGACTTATTCCTCGGTAGTTGGCGCAGTTGAAGGGGTCTCCTTTTTTGTGGATCGGGCAAACGATGCTGAGATTCCACTCGTCGGGCATGCTTTCCTCCGACCATATCTTACAGATGAGCTGGTGCATGCGCCCAACCAGGTCATCTCCGGCTGCCTTAAATAGTTCCGCGGACAGTGCGTCCGCTCCTGCAGCTTTGTTTGATTTCAATCTCGATATTGCTATCTTGACTTCATTCAGGTCGGGGGGACGGAATTCTGTACCATCATCGTCCGTTATCTGTAGTGGAATATTCTGCCTGGCGATGGAATCGGTGTTTTGTTCGCCGTTAAACTGTCTGCAGAAGTGATCCTTCCAGATTCTCAGCATCGATTGCGGCTCTACTACGATTTGTCCCTCTTCGTCACGACAGGCTTCTGTCCGAAGCTTATATCCATTGGATAGTTGTTTTACCCGTTGGTAAAACTTTCGGATATTATTCCTGCCGTAACACCTCTCCAGTTCCTCGATCGCGCGCTTCTCGTGCTCTTTCTTCTTCTTTTTGAGAAGCCGGTGTTCTTCCCTTCTCTTCTGTTCGTAGAGCTCACGAGCTGCTCTCGTCCTTCTCTCCAACGTCGCCTTATACGCTGCTAGCTTCGCTGAATGTGCCTGCCTGCACTCGTCGTCAAACCATGGGTTTTTTCCGGGTGGCATTTTAAAACCCAATACATCAGAGGCAGCATCTCTGATGGCGTTTTGGCAACGGTTCCATTCCTCATCGGTTGTTTCGCCTGGCAGGGCTGGACTCTCTGAGAGCTTAAGGGAGACTAGATCGGCAAATTTCCCAGCGGTCGATTGCGATTGTAGCTTTGCGACGTCAAACTGTTGTGGTCGTGCTCTACTCCGGTTTGCTACTGATATCCGTGATCTTACCTTGGATACAACAAGGAAGTGATCGGAGTCAATGTTGGCCCCTCGGAATGTTCGGACATCAAGAATACTGGAGGAGTGTCTGCCGCCGATCGCAATGTGATCAATTTGGTTGACGGTTAATTGATCAGGGGACCGCCAGGTCCCTTTGTGAATGTTGAGGTGAGGGAATCGCGTGCTTGCTACAGTGAGGTTGCGCCCCGTTACAAAATCTAGCAGCCTGAGTCCGTTATCCGATGTGTCGTCATGCAGGCTGTGTTTCCCGATGACTCTAGCAAAGATGTCTTCCTTGCCCAGCTTTGCGTTGAAATCTCCTAGGACGATCTTGGTGTCGTAGCTGGGGCATTGATCGTATGTTCTTTCTAGGAGATTATAAAAGTCATCCTTGCTGTCGTCATCTTTATCCTCCGTAGGGGCGTGGGCGCAGATTAGGCTAATGTTGCCGAGCCTAGCCTTGATGCGGATTGTAATGAGGCGTTCACTCACGGATTTAAAGCTTAAGACTTTTTGCCTAAGTCTGCCTCGAACAACAAACCCGCATCCAAACAGGCGCTGTCGCCGCTCTTTGTAGCAATCACCGTAGTAGATGTCGCAGTTTCTCACTTTCTTTTTGCCCGGCCCATCCCATCGCACTTCCTGGATGGCGGTGATGTCAGCCTTATAGGCTTCCAGGGCCTCCGCAAGTTCATCGGCTGCACGTGGTCTGTTCAGGGACCTGACATTCCACGTGCAGAACCGAAAATCGTTATCCTTATTTCGTTGTTCCTGGTCGTCAGCAATAAAGTCATCCATATATATATTTATTCTTTGTTGTTGTGTCGAAACTAGTGTGTTTTTACACGGTAGGGAAGTTACCCCCACGCACAACCCCCGAAACCTGGAGGACCGGGTCCTGGTTTAGACCCCTGGACAGAGGGGATTCGCTGCACACTTTGGTTCACCTCTAAGCGGGTGCTGTAGGGGCTATCCAGGGGCGCCACGAGGAGGCAGTATGTCAGCTTGACCAGTCCATTTTCAGGGATCGCTGCTGGCTTCTCGCCAGGTTGAGAGCAATCAACAACTTTGCCCTGAGTGCACTGGCCCATTCCCCCGAATTCATTGTTTGAGTTGATGTTAATAATAACACAATAGCACCATGTTTTTATTTGCGGTAAGTTTATTTATTGAATATTTTTTATCAAATAATGAAAAAACTTCAATGCGCAATTTTCATAATTTGGAGAACTGTAAAAATCATATGGTAGTATAAACAACTTAAGTTGTATTTAAATAGGCGTCGTCAGTGATTTAAGTTATAATTATATATGATCTATAAAAATAAATTTGGTATTTAAACAGAACTTAAGTAAAAAAAAACGTTTATTTTTTAAGTTAAAAACTGGCCACTGGCTGTATTTCAAAACTTAAAAAAAAAATAAAAATTTATGACGTAAAACTTAATTTAAGATTAAAAAAGAAATATTTATACAATTAATTATATGTATATATATATATATATATACATATATAACAATTAAAATAAATGTATATTTAATTTTTGATTTAAATAACATTTTCGAAATATATATTCTTTGTCAGTAAAATAATATTATTAAATGTAATCAAATATATATAACAATTGAAATAAATGTATATATCATTTTTGATTTACATAATATTTTCGCTGCTTGCATATGTTTTGTAAATATAATTTTTTTATCCTTTCATTATTTTGAAAAGTCCTAGGCCGAAATTGTCAGTGAAATAATATAATTGAATAAAAATAAAGGGTTGTACGACAATTATTATAAATAAATTAATTAATCAATTGAAATTCTTAAAAATTGCAATTTTTTCCTGTGTTCAAATTATTTTCTAGCTCTATAAAAATTTGAAATTTTTTATATTAGAATTATTCAAGCGTTTTTACTCTAGTAAAAATATTTGGCATTACTAATACGCTTGTTTTTAATATATACAAAAATAGTACATTTTTACAACCCTGTAAAGTAGTTTGCCATTCACAATAGTTCGTTTTCTTCTCATGCGTCTGTCGTTCGGTTTTCTTAAATTGGTTTATTGTGTAAATATACCAAACAAAATCTGAAAATAATAAAAAATTTAGAATGCCGTTTTCCGATTCGTTTCGTAATGTTGAGAGGGGATACGAAAGGGAGCTGTCCGGTTACATACGGCAGAGTAATAAAGTGTATAAACACCGTGAATCGCAGGCTACAGCTATGACTGTCGATTACACGGGGCAATGGATCTTGTTGGCTGGAAGACAGCATTTAGCATTACAATGTTTAGTTCAAGGCGAAAATAGTGAAGTTTTGCGCAAATGCAACACGAACTCCAAATATGAAGTGTCTGCAGCTGAATTTGCAATTTGCCCGCAAAGTAAAGAGTCTTGTGCAATTGCAGTAAGTTAATGTTTTGGCTGTAGCTATATATGTACATGTAACAGTTTACATTCGATTTTAAATTAGACTAGTCAGCGAATTGACATTGTCACTTGGGGAGCTGCAGAACCTCGATATATTCATTCACTATGCGGGCATACACGTATGGTAACTGATATTGATTGGCATGGTAAAAACCCTAATCTTTTGGCCAGCTGTTCGATTGATACATTTTCTCATATATGGGATCTGAGAGATTCTCGTAAGCCTACTTTGTCTTTTAGTGCAGTGTGCATGTGTAAGTGATAATTACCAAAATTTTCAATAAATGCTCACATATCCCTACACACCCGTTCATACATATATACATACATATCTAATAATCTGTGCGTTTGCGTCTGTGTAAATTACAGTCAGAAAACATCTTATCATAACTTCGAAATTTGTATTTACGCAAAGTCTCACAGTATTTAGGTACTTAGCATTCCAGGTTACTTTGATTAAATTTAAAATACCTGTTGAAAGTTATATCTGGACAATGTGGTATAACAACGCTTAAACATATTTTAACCGTGCTTTGAGATCCGTTTCCAGCAAGCACTTCGAAAAAAATTGCTTTTGATATATGTATGTAGTAAATGGCTGCATCAAGACATTCATTTAAGCGTCTCCGCATTTGTTTTATTTCGTTGCACTCTATTACATAGTAACTTTTGCAATGAGTAATAAAAGAATGAGTATTCTAAGAAGAAAACCAAGCACAATACTCTACCTGCTATTTCGCAATGAATTATAAACTCTGTTTGCTTTCTGGAAATGTTTTGAAGTACACCAAGCCAAATATACTTTTTTTTATTTCATTGCATCGCCACTGCATTGTCATTGTTCAAACGGCAATTAGGGTGGTGCACAAAAATTGTGTTACCTTGCATATGTATAATATGTATTTATTTGAACAGATATCAATAAACGCGCCGTAATGTATGTACGCAACTATCCTATTCACACATAAACATAACCAAAGAGTTTTTTCATTTGAAACAGCAATGAGTACTCATTTCAGTATACTCTGAAAGGTAGTACTTTTGTTTTGCTTATAAAATGTTTTGATGTCTTGATGTTTTGTTTGGAAATGAATGATCGTAGAAGTACTAGTTTGTTTTATTGGTAGCGAATGTAATATTTTACGCATTCACTATTAAAGTGAATGTCTTGGTATGCCATTTAAGACATTCATTGCAGATATTTAGTATGTACATATGTATGTAAATGTGTTAATTTTAATATGAGTACCCCAAAATTCATAGAACTTGTGAAACTATATCCTAAGTAGTCTTAAACTTTTCATAACTATACTAATGTGCATAATTTAAAAAATCATCAATGCGGAAAGCCATATAATTAAATGTTAATAAAAAACCGCGTTAAAATTAGTACTTGTAAAATAACACAAAAAATGATAGCATAATCTAACGGAATACTATTTAATGTAATAAGAGAGAAAACTTTACCAAAATATTTGAAAAAAGCTTTATAAGAAATTATTCACATCTGAAGAAACTGAAAGTGCATACTTTTCATTTTAAATTAAAAAAAATATCGCTATGAAAACAAGCTAAAGCGTCAATAGAAGAATGCTCCTGTTTAAACTCGAATTAATAAGGTGGAGTATCTTAGAAAATTGTTTTTTTAATAATCAATCAGTTTCAATACATCTGACAAGCTGGTGAAGAGAAGTCAATCATTTGTATGTAAAGTACTTAACCAGAGGAGAACTGAGAAGTTGTTCAAATATATCGACATATCCTGAATGTATTTGGTCTGAAAGCGTCAGGGTCTGGGTTTACATTTTCTAATTTTCTACTCAGTTTTTTAGATTGGTGCAACTTAACGATATTCATCAGATGTGATATTTCTGTCAAAAATACATATATTTTTTTAATGAGTGTTTTAATACATTCAGAAAAAAATTTTCTATTGTTAAGTTTAACTTGCTCTGCGAATAAATTCGTTTGTTGGTAAACAATCAATTGTCAGAACAAATTTGTTTGACAACTAGGTGGTTGGATGTTTTAACACTACCACCGCTAAATATAACAAGAGTAGTGCGATTATGCAACTAAAGATTAATTATGTTTTTTCTATGCACTTCTAAGTTTTTCTTTTTGTTCACTCAGATATAGAATCTTTGTTGTTGATATTATTTAATATTTTTTTGATCTACATATTTAAAAATGAAGCTATTTTCTTCGTTCTCCAACTGCTAATGTTAAAAATCTTCTTCAATTCGCCGTTGTATTAATATTTGCATTCTAAAGTAAGTAAAAATGTTTATTAAGAATGCAGCATATTCGAAAATTTGCCTGTTTCACATGTTGTTTTCTTTTCAAAAGACTAGAATGTTCTTTAGACTTTAAACTTACTTAGCTTTTTAATTGTTTGCTCATAATATCACAACTTCTAAATGGCTCAGCATCTTCTGTTTTAAGATTAATAATTTTTGGGCTATAAATGTATACAACAGCAGCTCTAAACTTGTAATTGATTCGTCTTCCTCATTCATTGGTCAAGTAATGTACATATGTATGTATATACTTGATATCTACGGGTTTTATACCTTTATTTTAAAATCTCGACCGTTGCTGATTTTTAAATGTTGCAACAATTTCTTGGTGTCGCCAGGTGATGTTAACCTAACCCATACATAACCCATACATATTCACCCCTATCATGAATAAAAGTAATGTAATTTTTACATTATTACATTGCTCAACTCCAATCGTACATAACTCTAAATAAAAATATTTAGTTATGGAAATGAATTTATTAGAAGAACTACTAATGTTAATTTCCATATAGTTTTTAATACTTAATAAATTACTAGTTAAAAAGTGAATTTGAGCTTTGCGCAATATTAGTTATTTTTACTTATGTGATTTTATGTTACATACATACATATGTATGTAGTATAGTGCCAAACTTATTATTAAACCTCTCCAGTAACACTACTGGGGCTATTCTGCGTTTCGACTCGAATCGTAAATTTCTCCGTCTGGCAGCTTTGGTATTCTGCGTTTCGATTCCGCTCAGTTTCTTGCGATTGTATGTATTATGCATTACGAACGGAGCTCCGTTTTTCTCAGTTGTTAACGGAGGGGTTTTCTTTATTTGTGTTTTTTAGTTAAAAAGTTTAAAATTGAAAAAATGTAAGTAGAAAATGAGATAAAATGTTCAGAAACGATTAGAAAACACTTAAAATTATTTTTAATTAATTTATTTAATTAAATTAATTTTTTTGTTTTTCTACTTTTTGTACCCGAATCTGATGTTTTTTTTTATGTATTACAGGTCAAAAACAACAACACCAGAGCAGTATGAAAAATTGGCTACCATCAACGTTCAAAGGAAAAAGTAGTAGCGTTCTGGGAGGAAGTGGCAGGAATCCTCAATGCACTAGGTCCTCCAACAAAAAATGCCAGTGCATGGAAAAAAGTAGGTATGGTTTGCGCATAATTATTGCAGAAATTAATATAAATTTATAGTTTTGGGTTGACTGGAAAAGCTACATCAAACGGAAGCTGTCAACAAACAAAAAATAAATGATGAGCACGGGAGGAGTTTCATGCCGCCTACAGCGTATTAGCCCACTTGAGGTAAAAGTTATTCAGTTGACGGGTCTGGTAACAAATACCAGCGGAATTAGCGTTTTTATTTGTTTATTAATTTTATTTATTACTTTTTAGTGGACTGAATTTGACTTTTTATTAAAATGTTTACAAAATTGTTTATTTTTACTGTTTCTATTTCACACGTTTCACAGCAAAGAAGCTAATTTAAACATACCGTGTTCTTCTTCTTTTTCTTTCGATTCCGTTTTTCTGCAGAATACCAATTTTCGATCGCAACGGAACTGAATGCGGAGACTTAATCGAAACGCAGAATAGGGGTGACTATTTTGTACGACCTAGAGTGTAGAAATAAGACCACTATAAAATAAGACAAAATTAAATAAATCAGGAGTCGATGTTAAAAAGTGAAACAAAGAAGGTGTTTTATTTAATTTCATGACGATCATGCCAAATAAAAAAAGTACAGTCTGTTACTGGCAGCCCAATGTTGCCATATTTTTTTTATAAATACTGACAATTCGCAAAAATCATTTTTTTCGGAAAAAATTTGCACCTTCAAAACCAAATTAAAGAAAATGTAATAAAATCATATTTGTATATGTTTAATTCATTTTATTGAAGAAAAAACAAAAAATATTTTTATATTTTATATAAAAACAAATCTATAAAATTAAAAGTACAAACATAACGTATAATATTTCATTTAATTCATCACATATAGAGATCATAGCAAATTATTTAATTAAACATACATACGTATGTATGTATTAGTTGTACATATTCTTACCAAATTTATTTTCCATTTCTTTTGTTTGTACAAAATTTGTGCAATTGAAACTATTTTTTTTTAAGTCTTTGGTTCGTAAAACCAAATATCCTCTCAAAGTTGGCTGTTGACAAATTCGGAAATTGATCAGAACAATAGCAACATTTTGTAGTGACATACTGTACCTGCCAAAAGGGTTCCTACTTTTTCCTTCTAACAAATTATAGTGCAATAATTCGCGCCATTCATCGTCAATATCTTGGATATAAAGATAATATGAGATAAATCTGCACATTTGGTAACACTGCTAGCAGCCAAAGAGAGCCACCAGAAAAATAAAGTTGTGTAAAATACGAAGCTTTCATGAGTGCAAAAAAAAACAAAAATGTTCAAGTTAAAATGACAAAACAGTTTAAACAAAAATACGTAGAGCGAATATAAAAATATGAAAAACATGAACTTACTACCTATGTATTTAATACTGGAAAAATTTAAATTTAAAGTTTGACTTAAATATATAATAAATAACTGTTTTCTACCGTTATAAAGTGACATATACAAAAATATATGCAGTAGAAAAAAGAACATGGAATAACCGTTATTCAACGAGAATGCATGGGGAAGTGCTTATACATAGCAAATAACTTTTAAGCACCGCTATACACATGAATTCTAAATTTACTAAATATATGATAAAAAAAAATTACATGACCGACGAAACAAACGAAGATACATTCATAAATTTGAAAAAAGAACTTAAATCAATAAACTAAAACCTTATTTTACAAGTGGAAAAATGTTACTTTAAAGAAAAAAAAGAAAGAACAGCAAGAAATCATCATAGACAGCGACATAGCGGCGAAAAGTAGCAGCATGGCAGAATTTTAGGACTTCATCATTCACAGCACACATGTACATATTAACAAAAAAATGTTGCTATTATATTAACATAAAATTATCTGGTATTATATACATACATATATTCTTATTTACTGTTGATAGGTATTAAATTTGCTATAAACATATACATAAATACATATATTACAACAAATTTTGCATTGTACTTTTTTTCTATATCTAATTTCTATTAAAAAAATAACTTAAAATAAAAAACTCAAATGTATGTATATATTTTATTATATTTTCTAATTCTTTTATTATTTAATACTAATATTATTCTTAAAATTCTATATTCAAATAAAAATAATACTGATTACTTTTATTTACTAACCATGAAAAAAAATAACAAAAACCGATGAAAAAACTGAGAAACGTATCGAATAAAAACATAACATTATTCATACGTTTAAAGGAGAAGAAGTTTATACAACGGAATATGAAGAAAATAAAAGAAACTATAAATTTTAATGTGAATTGCAGAAATAAGAAGAAGGCTAACATTTCTTTTTAATTAAAATTAATATATATTATTAAATATTTAGCAAACTACATAATTGTTTTCTTAATCAGTTTTGACAGTAAATTTTAAACAATTTGTAACATAAACAGTGAACATTTTAAATATTTCAATATAGAGCAAATGATAAGTTTTCTGATATTTTCCCTTAAAATCAAAGTAAAACAAAACAACATATCTATGGCTCATCCCCGAATTTGTAAATGAAAAATTTGCTGAATTAGTTTCAACAAAGAAATCCAAAATAATTGAATATATAGATTTATTAATACAAACTTACAATTCCATATGAGATTGTGTCAGGAGAAATTCTGAAAATTTGTCAATTGTTGAGAAAAATCAATTTTATTCAAAATAATACACTGTCGCGAAATTTTGGTCAGATATTTTGGTAAACTAAGTTCTAAAATAAGGGTTCCCAAAAACATTGTTGAACAAGAGTTGTTTGAACTTGTATACAAAGACGTTTTGACGGCTAGTGAAAGTGATTCCGAATATAGGGAGTTTTAGGTACGGAAAATAACATGGCATAGATTTAAGTTAAAAAGTAATACATTACTATGTGTTCTTCCATTCTTAAGGATAACTATAATAGTTATCCATTAGCGTTATAATCGTTTTTGGACAAAATCAGTTTAATCGAGCACCATACTGAAGAAAATTTAATAACTACACTTATTCGTTTTATAAAATCAAAACTTGAGGGTAAAGCACGGGAAGGGTTTCCAGAAAACATTGCTACAGTAAACGATATTAGAATTGCTCTGAAAAGTAGGATCAAGTTATCGCTGGTAAAGTAGCACCTTTACACGTAAAAAATAACAACTATCAAGAATTTTCTAAACAGCAGAAGAGCTTGCTGAAGCATTTGAACGCTCATTGGCGATCGAGGGCGAACTGTCAGTATGTGTCGATTAAATGCCAAATCTAACTTGGTAGAATCAATATTGGCATCATCAGTCTTCTCTGATCCCAAAGTTGGTTGTAGAACAGACTACAGAAAATAAAGAACGCCAGGTTCTAACTTTTCGAACTAATCGTAATTCTCACAGAAATTTAAATCAAATCATGTTACGCAATATGGTAACTATTCCGGTTATTGTGGCAATAATCGTAGAATTTGTGGAGGCAGTAATTTTTACTCTTTCGGAAACCAGAATCAGCGAAATTTTAATAACAATCAGAATAATTATTGAGATAATACCCGTCCAAATTTTTTGAAAGGTTTTCACAACAGTAGGGCTTTCAACGTAGGGGCCCCTCAACAAACATTGCCGTTGGGTGAGAAGAGGCAAACTTTTAAATCAGTTTATAGTTTAAATCGTAGTTTTGCAGACTTTGTTAAAATAAGTTAAAAGATGAAAATAGACCTTATACTTTCCTTGTTGATTCACAGGTGGAAATTTAATTGGTAAAAGTGTCATGTGTTAATTCGAATATTATGTTAAACAAAAATGTCAAAATCAATATAACATGTATAATGACATCTGCGATACCAACATTGGGAACAATTAATACACATCTAAATATTGCAAATTTTTAATTCCGCAAATATTTCATGTAGTTGATAATGACTTCAATATTTCATCAAATGGCGTACTAGGAAAGGATTTCTGAAAAAGTAATAGATGTAATATTGATTATGAATGAAGAGGTAATGTCATCTTCATTCAACATAAAAGACTTAAAATATGCATTCTGCAGGGAACAAGCAGTTATTTTTGCATAATTCCGCCTAGATGCCAAGTTTTTAGAATTTTTAATTTTAAAAACATTACAGAACCTATGTTCATTGATTCGCAAGAAGTTTCTAACGAAGTATTTATTGGAAAGGGTATTATTGATTCTTCGAATTCTATCTTGCGTGTAGTTAACACAACTAAGGAAATGAAATATATAAAAAATTATAACATCAAAGCGGAAAAACTTAAAAATTTTAATATTTATTCAAACAAGAAACCTAAAACAGATTCTAAACGTCTTTCAAAACTAAAAACTGTACTGCAACAACAAATGCCAGATTATATTACAAATGATTTATTACCCCTTTGCGAACAATTTTCCGAAACGTTGCATTAAAAGATGACAAAATGTCAATCATAAACTTTTACGAACAGAAACTTCGTTTGACTGATTCCAGCCCAGTTTACATTAAGAGTTATCGACTAGCACATACTCAAAAAGAAGGGATCAATAGGCAAGTTAATGAGCTCTTGGAAATCGATCTAATTGAAGCAAGCACTTCAACTATAACAGCCCACTAATACTTGTAACCAAAAAGAGTTCAGACAACAAAAAAATCTTATAGACTTTGCGTTGATTATCGAGCTTGGAATAGAAAATTAATGGCAATAAGTTTCCATTGCCCAGAATAGGTGATATTTTAAATAATCTGGGTAGGGCAAAATACTTTTCGGTTATAGATCTATACTCCGTTACATATTTTAGTACCGATGGCGGATCATTCCGTTGGAAAGTTTTACCTGTCGGACTTAACATCCCGCCAAATTTTTTTTAAGGATGATATCCACGCCTTCTCGGAGCTAGACCCAAACACAGCTTTTCTTTATATTGACGACATTATTATAAATGGCATCATCTACAAAATTTAAAAAATGTTTTTACGAGACCACAATTTTAAAATAAATGTACTGCAAAAGGTATCTTGCCAGACGATTCAAAAATTAGCGTTATAAAGTCATACCCAGCTCCAACAGATAAAGATGCTGTAAGAAGATTTGTAGCCTTTGCCAATTATTATCGGAAATTCATACTGAATTTTGCAATTTTAGCAGCACCTTTAAACACCATTACAAGAAAAAATATATCATTTAGCTGGAATGAACAATGTCAAAAGTCGTTTAAAAAATTAAAATATGCATTATTATCGCCAAAACTACTGCAGTATCTTGGCTTTTCAATACCATTTACAATTACCGTTGATGCTTCAAAAACTGACTGTAGTGCAATATTAAGCTAAATTTTAATGGTAATGATCTACCAATTTATTTTGCGTCGAAGTCTTTCCGAACAAAAGCAACCTATTATTGAGCTTAAGCTGTTGACAATACCCTTTGCAATAATTCACTTTGGGCCATATATTTACGGACTATATTCACTGTTCCATCTGATCACAGACCCTTGGTATATCTATTTAACCTAAAGTATCCATCTTCCAAGTTGACTAGGATAAGATTAGAGCCTTCAGAATATAATTTTACAGTCGAATCTATAAAAGGTAAAGAAAACGGAATTTCCATTGATGAGCAATCTCAAAGAAAAGTAATAAAAACAGAAATGACATAGAGCAACAGAAAGAGTATGTTAAATTAAAAATTTACGATAAATTTGCACGTAGCTTTAATAAAAAGGTACCAAAAATTACAACAGAGTTATTTTATATGAATAATAAACTTACTAAAATGCGGATAATAATTTATAAAAAATTTTAAAAATTGCTCTCTTTAGATTTAAACATTGTTAACAAAACTATTTGTTTAGGCAATATGCTCTCGAGGCTGCAGAAAAAAGCCAACAAACACAAAATCTTCATAGCAGAATGATCGAAAAGTGATCCATTTTTTCAATTTCTCAAACAAACTCTGAAAGATTACGGAAACAAGATTTTAAACCTCTAAAAGAAGCTTCACTAAGAATGACAAGGGACAAGTTCAGTGAATGCACACTTAATAAAGTAAAAGCAGGCAATGTGGAAAAACTAGTTCTAACGCCAACAAACGTTTTGATATTGTCGTTTTAGACAGTATAGGTCCTTTACCCACATCAACCTACGGCAACAAATATGCCATAACATTAATATGTGTCTTGACCAAATATCTGTTTACAGTTGCGGTGCCTGATAATAGTTGAAAATTTCATTCTAGTATGTGGAAGGATGAACACCAAGAAAACAGACCAGTACACAGAATTCAAAAATGAGTTATTTACTGAATTGTGTAAAATATTGAAAATTAACTTAAAATTCTCCAGTGCTAATCACTACCAAAGTGTTGGCACTGTCGAACTTAAACATCGGATATTTAACGAATACATCCGAGCCTACTTAAAAGAAAATATCCCCGATTGGGACACATATTTGTAATTCTTTACCTTCTACCACAAGGCAAAGAACAAACAGCTTTATGACAAATTTGCGAATCCCTTAAAAATAAATATCAATGATATGTTCTTTTGAAAAAGGAACCTTATGAGAAACATAAAAGTATTTACGAAGATCCTTACATTGTTAAAAATATTAATTGTGGTTACGTAATGATTTAACCAAGAAAACGGAAATAATTCATATAAATAGAATTATGAAAACTTGAAAAATAAATAATTTTGTTTCCTACCAAATGGAAACGATCAAAATAAAAAACAGTAATGTGAAATATTAGCATTTATATCTTATATAAATATTTTATTACCTTTTATAATAAACAATAATAATGTTTACAAATAATTTAACAAAATTTTTGTAAAATGTTAGAGCAAGTATTAAAATTACTAAATAATTAAGTATCACCCTATCTTAATTGCATATACATACATATTTACATAGCACATTTTTTTATTTAAAAGACTACCTTAATAATCAGAAAAACTTAAATTTTTAGATACAACTCTCTTTATCCCCTTAGCCGTTTTTATTTATATTTAGTCGACTGTTTTAAAAGAATACAGTTTTTTCTCAAGCTTAAAAACTTTTTATTAATTTTCTGTTATTTTTGCCCACCCAATATTTTGGATTGGGATATCAATCAGTTATTAATTTCATATTCAGATATTTCTGTTTGACGGTGGTCATAATCAAATGTTGTTCTGCATAGTGCCATAAAAAAAATGAATTCTTTGTTAAAACAGCAAAAACGGCATTTAAAATTTTATGATTGTCTGATTCACTTACTAAATTGCTGTAGTAACATCTAACATATCAATATTACACGTTATGGATTGGCATACAAAATCAGGCATAACATAACACAATAAAAAATGTATAAAAAAGAAAACAAACCTTGATATTAGTACTAGTGGTAACTATTAACAGCCATTACAAAGAATTAATAATAACTACAATGATGAAGTAATAGTTAATTTATCAAGTAGAAGATAAATTAAAACGTAAAACAAAGAAACACATGTTTTTTGAAACTAAGATATTATTCTATTCGAATAATCTCAAGCTTGGCTTTTAAAAAGTTAACGTCTAAATTTAAATGTTTTTAAACAGTTCAAAACGAAAGTTACGAAAAATCATATTATCTAGTAATTAAAAAAAATTAACTTCTTGATTATCCACACTCTGAACAGGCTATACACACACATACATATTTTAACTTAAACGAAACTACTGAAATGATTACATTCTTTGAACTTGTAACAGTTTAAATGTAGTAACATGTATTTGCAGAGGTATTTTTAACAAAAGAAAAAGCGATTACTGAATAACACTATCTCGACTAAACATGCATACTTTTACTGCTCGTCTGCATGACAGAAGTGGAGGCGTAGCGATTTTGGTAAAGAAAATGTAGGAGCTTTGAAATCTTTACTATTTTACAGTATATCTATCTTTTTCAAAAATTTAACACGTGGAACCATTTTTGCGAATGCACTAGAAATTGTATGAACTTTCGGAGGAACAAATTTCTTGCGTTATCTTAATAAATGTAAAACAGAATTTGGCAAATCTTAAAAAACAAAATTAATTTACTATTCACAATATGCAATTGATTTTTGTCTAAGGTTTTTCAAGAATTTATGCGACTATTGCACCTCATCATGGCCATTTTTTTCTAGTACGCAGCAAAAAAAAAAAGTTTTGTAACTGTTTGAATTTTATTCAATTCATTGTTTATATACTACGGATAAGTTATTTTAACATTAAATTAACAAATTTTATTTTAAAAAACATTAATATAAAAACAAACTATAACTTTATAATAACAACCAAAAAGACCATAATGTTTTATTTGACCATTGAGATGAATAACAACTTCAATTATTGAGGTAAACGTATATTTTGTATGTATATACTCGTCCTTATCTTCAGAAAAATTAGTATTTTTATTACTATTATAACTGTTATTGAAATTTTGTTTGAGAACTGTATTTATTCCGATAAATCAGACGACAACGACGAAGTTTTAAATGATGAACGTTATGCGAATCTTCTACTGAATCGGAAAATGCCACTGTTTTTTTTTTATTTCTATATAAAATTTGCTATTAGAACAAGAATCACATATCCAGAAAATATAATGCATTGAAATGAAATCGTTATCGTTAACCTCAAATCTAATATAGTGCACCAAGCTCGGGGATCAGCTCATTGCTGCAAAAATATCATTGATTCTCTGCAATGTTTTGAAATGTTCACAAAGGAGGAAATAATATGTGAGTTTGTTCAATGGACAATTTCCGAAATATATTTGAGACACGGTAATACTATGCTTGCTACAACCACAAAAAAATTATATAGTAAATATACAGCTATTTAACAATGGAGCAATAAGTAAAATAAAGTTGTTGTCAAGTAATGAGGAAAGAAAATAATAATAATGATTGAGGTGTTTGATTCAGCTTAACGTAGAATTCATACGTTGAAATAAATGTGGAGAGTCATGTCATGTTCATGAAAAACAAGCTGATGGCCAATTTGCATACAGCATTTATCAATAGTAATTTATACACACAATATGTTCAAGGTTAAAATGAAACCAATAAATGGCATAAATTTGTTTTGTTGAACCCTGACTAAAAAGAAGATTGTAAATATTGCTAATCCATATAATAATGACAACAGCAAATAACTGACGAAAAAAGACATGAAAGAAAACAAAGAAAGTTCGTGCAGATCATGTCCTTACCAAAATGTGAATTTTTTCTGACTTATTTTGAATTTTTAGTTTAACGTATAATAATTTTGAATTCTTTATTTATAATCTCGAAAATATGTGCAACATAAAGCGTGTTTTTTTAGAGTGTCACAACTTTGAGTTGGCATCACTGCTTTATTTGAGCACCAATTTAACAGCTAATAGTTGCTTATTGTTTAGTTTGCTTTGAAATTTCATTATGAATCGACTAACACCAGAGCAACGCAACGCGTGGAAATTGTTGAAATTTTTAATCAAAATAATTGTTCTATTCGCCAAACTCATCGTGCATTTCTTCCGTTTTATGGCTCCTTCAGAGCGGCTAATTCGAAGAACAATAAATCATTTTCTGACCTTTACTGTTACTGATAATGTGCATTCCGTGAGTGAGGAGAATCCACAGAAAATTACTGTTTGTTGCACTTCATGGACTGACGGAGTCATTGGCCCAAATGATTTCAAAAATTATGATGGTCAGAATGTTACTATCAATGGTGAACAGGTACAGGAACATGATTCGAATATTTTTCGTACCTCAATTACGTGACAATAACCTTGCTGTGGTTCCAACAGGACGGAGCCACATGCCACAGAGCGGGCTCTATAATTGATTTACTCGAAGAAACTTTTGATGAAAATATAATTTCACGTAATGGCCCAATTAATTGGCCACCAATATCGTGTGACTTAACCTCATTGGATTATTTTCTTTGGGGTTACATTATGTTACTTGTCTACGTCGATAAACCACAAACAATTGAACACCTGGAAATCAACATTCGAAGAGTTATCGGCGAAATACGGCCGCAAATGCTGCGAAAAGTGGTTGAAAATTGGTGTTTCAGATTGCGCCTTCTACGCGCCAGCGGTGGCGGCCACATGACAGAAATCATATTTAAACATTAATTTCATAAAATTTTCTTTCCAATAAAGCCCGTTTCATTGATATTCAAAATATATTTCCTTGTTTTGTTATGATTTAAACTTGTGTCACTCTATAAAAAACAACCTTTAAAACGAATTACATATCCGCACCAAGGCGTGAATTTTTCGTGACTTATTTTGAATTTTTAGTTTTAAGTATAATTTTCTGATCTTTATTTATAAATAAAAAAAACTAGTACAAAAACTCAAAGAATCCTTTTTCTATATGAATAAAAATTAAATTAGATTTTTATAACTTATAAGGTGCCACAATGATTAATCACAGTCATTGAGACATTTGGTACCATAGTTATAGCCATCGTCTTAAAAATATAAAATAACCGAACCATCATTCTAAAAAAAAAGTTTTGACAAGAAGTATGGGATCAATTTTTCAACTGTTGAAACTTTACGCGTGATTTCCCAATTTAGCTATCGTAAGAAAATTAACACTATTGATCCAATTATCAGATTTAGAAACTTAAATTTTTGTAATGGAAAATCAAAGGCTATTGTATTACTAGACGTTAAATCTGCATGTGACTCGGTTAAGCACCAATGGTCTCAGTATAATTAATTTTGCAGTATAATTAATTCTTATAATAGAAAGTTTCCTTTCAAAACTTTTTTTTAATAATTCTCAAAGTTATAAAACATCTTTCTGCTTAACAATACCTGCCAGTTCTCCACAATACAATATTTATACTCGTACACCGGACTATCCTACCTAGAGTACTTGCTCACAAATAATCGCGGTTGATAACCAGTTTAAAATCGGTTCTAAAAAAATGCACTCTACACTACTAACTAAAAAAAGGACGGAAAAAGTGAAATATCTAGGTGTAATATAAGACCATAAACTTAAGTTAAAATGCTACGTTATCAATAAATTAAATAATATAACAGTTACCTCAACAGCCGATTGTATTAAACACTACTAACTAAAAAAGGACGGAAAAAGTGAAATATCTAGGTGTAATGTAAGACCATAAACTTAAGTTAAAATGTTACGTTATCAATAAATTAAATAATATAACAAGAATATTGTATCATAATAATAAATAACTGTATCCAACCAATAACAAAAAATTCTTTATATTTAACTACACAATAACAACAATGCTCAATTATGCCTACATAAATACACTTAATAACCCAGCAAACAAATCCATACAACATAAAACGAAAAAAGCAATGTTGGGTTAACTGATGTTTGAATTATAGAAGGGCACTGAACAGTCAGGAAACACACCACTTCAATGCTGACATATTCATCTCTGTAAAATAGCATAAAAATGTACTATTTCCTCTTCCCCACTGGTACTGGTAAACAAATAAAATACACTTGCACCAGCGTTTTTTCCAATCCTTAAACTGTTGCACAAAGTCGTTGCCGGTCAAATCTGGTAAATATCGTGGTTAACGGTGTTGTGTTTAGCCAAGTAATTAGGAACAAAATTCAGCGGTTTTACCTTCAGGAATTTATCTAATAGTGATTCACCGATTATTCATATCAATTTTCTTCACATTCTTAACATTTTTATAGGTTTTTGATGTGCTGGAGCATGCCACTATTCACATCTTTTCTACCTTCTTCGAATACCTTTAGAACTTCTAAAGATTTTTATGGGTCAGAGTAGGAAACCGTATGCCTATGTTAACAATTCAAGTGTTTTTGGGCATTTAATTCCATTTTTTAAAATTCCATACTCAAAATTGTACACAACTTTCCGTTTGTTGACTACACCATATTTTATCCTAAGTATTACTTGCAGTATTGACAGAAATAGATTTTAGTATAAATGTTTGCAAGCCTGCAATGTACCAGAAAATAAATATTCCGGAAAGAAATCTAATCCAAATAAACTGCAGACAATTAGGCAGAAGCTGCAGAAAATACAATTTTAACACTTGAACGATCGACAGTTTCAACAGGAACGAGAGATAATATGCAACCAAGATCTTATTTCAGGTACTAAAGTAATGTTTTTTTAAATATGGTTAAAGAAGCAAATATAGGTTTTTCAAGAGCGGTATTTCTTAACAATAGTCCTTATTTACTTTTAAAGTAACATTTATTTCCTCGGAAGTTTTTACAAAGTTTACAATATTTGTCTTATATAAGTGACTTTCCTTTAAACTTCATTTCATTAATGTTAACCGCAGATGCGCCCCTGTATTATTTAAGTTATTTATGTGCAGATACACATAAATATACATAACTATATATTTAAAGTTGCGTTAAATTGTATCAGTCTAATTCATAAACGATTATTAGCAGTTTAATAACACATTAATAGGCAAAAATCGCTAAATGTGTATTCATAAACGCTTAATAGCCTATTTAAGTGTTATAAAGTGCCAGAAAAATACAAGCATTTTATTGTAGTCAATACCATAGTTTAAGCGATTGATAAAATGACATTTTGCCTTTAATCTTCTTCTTGCTTACGTATTTGTAAAAAAGTTTTGCTAGTTCTTTTGAAAACATTAATAAAAAAAATAAAAAATGGATATAATAAATTTGGTTTCCAGAATAGGTATGTACATAAGTAAAATTAATTAGTGCGAAGAAATTTGTTCTTAATTGAAAATTATAGGGACGATCGCCGATATATCAACTGTCCGAACTCGCAAATCTTTTAGAAAGAGGGCCAATCCCTTCGAAATGTCGGAAGATCACTTCAAATCCGGATACAGATTCAATAAATCTACCATTAAAAACTTATCAAATGGAAAAACATTGATTGTTGCCTTAGTAGTACTACATAATATTGCTATTGAGGAAAACGATCATGTTCCAGGTAAGTATTTAAACTTCTGATATATGTATCTCACACGCTGAACCTATTGCTTTATCCTACTAAAATAGTCAAAAAGAATTTTGAAAAACGGAGCACATAAAAAAGAAAGATAGAATATAATATAATTTTATTACGAACACATCTTAAATATAATGATAAAATATAAAATTTCAGAGGACGACTCCGTGGCATTTCACTTAGAAGAAACTGAAATGGAAGAAAATACTGATGCAAATACATATGTACATACATATATACATATGTATGCAAATACATACATATGTACATATATACATATGTATGTACATATATACATATGCATGTACATATATACATATGTATGTATGTACATATATACATATGTATGTATTTGCATGGAAGATCAGCAGCAGTTGTTTTAAAATCTTTTATACAAATAAAATAAACGTACTTACTTTGTCTTCGTCTAACCAGTTGGATGCTCTGTTTCTTGTCCTTTTTTCTTCAGCCTTTTCCATCTTCCTTACTTTATTTGCATGCGTTTGGCTGACTTGCGTTTTCAAATTAATTAATGTTGATTAGTGATACACAAACAAATTTAAACAGTTGAGTATTCAAGTACTTGTCGAACTTCAAGAACAACAAACGTAGGTTTTAAGTACATTTATTCGCTCATTATTTATTTATTTTTAACAATTAGAGCTTTGTTTTACTTCTTTACTCAGCAATTTAAAGACATTTTTTTTGTATATTTTTTAAATTTAAACCCATTACTTACAAAATAGAATCATATCGTGTACATCACTAAACAAATGTTACAAGTTATTTACAACAAGGTTGCCAACAGGAAAGAAAAAATTGGTAAAAGTGTTTAATTGTAAAACTAGCGTTATTAAACGTTTATGAATACACATTTTTATTATACGCTTATAATTACAATTCTCTTCAATAACTATTACATAGTTTAACAGTGAAATAAGAAAATTTTATGAAAACTAAACTGTGAAGCGTATAAGATTACTAACATACAGGCATTATGCATACACATTCATGCATACTGCTCTCTATAAAACAGTTCTCCTTTGCTCTCTTTACATATTATACTTAAATATGACATGCATTTTTATCATTTTTTACTTTTATCTATGTTCTGAAAGACATCAAATTTAATTTCATTGTAAATTTAAATTTTCTTTTGGATTGTCTGCAAAAAAGACCGCCTTTGTATCAATTCGGATATTTGATAGTAGTTTTTGTATCAAGTAAAAAAAATCTTGCGCTAATAATTATTTTAGCAGTGCAACAAGCTTTGAAAATATTTTCAGGTTAGTTCATACAAAATGCCAACCAATAGCAAGGATCCGAAAGAGATCTTTCCGTTGACACGCTGTTTTATTTTTCTAAAATAATATTTTTTTTCGCCCATCTCCTACATTTTCGCAAAAAGGAGCAAAGTCTTTTTCAGATTTCAAAAGTCGAAATTTGGAAAACATTTCCCTCATTTACAAAAAAAAAAAAAAACTGTTACGACTTTTGAATATTGGACATTTATAAGGATGGGCTAAGGAGTGTTATCCAATATTTTTTTTGCCATCTAAATTATTCGCAAAAAGAAGCAACGCACTTTTTCAGATTTTGAAATTTAGAAAAATTTCTCTTATTTCCAAAAAACACAAAGTGTTTCGACTTTTGAATATTGGACATTCATAAGGATGGGCTAAGGGGTGCTCTCCACTAATTTTTCTTCGCCCATCTGCAGTTATTTCCAAGAATTTTTGTGAACTGTCTTAAAGAAAGTTTCTATAGTCTTCTTTAATGTGTTAGCGGGTTTTTTTTTTGTTTTTATGGCATAATTTATAAAATATTGTTTAACAAATATATTTTATTTGCTAATATAATTATTAGTAATTTCTCAGTTTTGAATGCATTTGCAGTGCACAATTTCAATTATATAAGTTTAACAGAGCCGTGCTACTTTATAGTATAAACGCACGTTTGCGTGCTTTACAAACAATTGGAAATCAACAGCAGTTTATTCATGGCCTAGTTATTCATTTAGTGTCATTAAAATTGGACATTAAATCGCTATTAAGTGGGAAGAAAATTTACCCATAAGTGAGTTGCCCACTTGGTCCTCCATGGCAACATTCTTAAAACGGCAATGTCGTATGGTCGAAAATTTGGAGAGCTCCGCAATAAATAAAAGTACAAAACAACCTATTTAAAAAAAATCAAATTATAACGATAGACATGTTTACGTTTCGGTAGCGACAAAATTTTGCACCTTTTGTGATTCTAAACATCATTGCTTACGTTTCTCAAACTTATCGCTGGCGAAAAAAATGAAATTGTATCTTAATTGTCTGAAAAAAGCGAACATGGTAAAAAAATTGTACGTCAGGAATTTTTGTACCATGTCGCGCTGTATTAGACTCTGCATCGCATCTCCATCTCGTTACAAGTCGTCTCGTGAATCAATTAAATTTAAAACGTAATCAAACTCATGGAACTATTTCGGGAATAGGTGATGGTAGCATTACAGTCAATAAATCTGTCGGAATCGTGGTTAACTCCAACACATGAGAATTCTCAACAGCCCTTAAAACTGTTATTGTTCCTACAATAACAAGCTAGCAAACAAGCATTAACACCAATACAGCGGAAAATATCAAAAAATATTCAGCTCGCAGATTCGTATTTTGATAAACGTGGACGACTTAATATTTTAATTGTAGCTTTTTTTTTTTTTTTGTACATATGATTATTTATTGTATCTTCATAAATGAACTAACAATAAGTATACAAATCTTAATACTAAAACAAATTTCTACTTGAGCCCAGCCAGTGCCAAACTTCAAGATTTTATTAATACGGGTTCAATTTCGGAAAAGTTATCTGTCTTGCGATCGGATGATTGCAAGGGTATCCCTTCTCGTCAGTCGAGTATGGCCTCCAAAGCTAAGTATGTTACGCGCAAGAGGGTTCGGATGAACTGCAAGTTTCTTGATATACCCAGTCACGTACCTTGCAAACTCAGTTTTCACCAGAGGTACCCTTAGATCCTCGTGAATTCAGGAGTTTTTAACATACCATGGAGCTGCTGTTATCATACGAAGAATTTTATTTTGTTGCCTCTGAATTCTTTCAATGTTTGATGGCGAGGCAGTACCCCATAACTGAATTCCATAGCACCAAATTGGTTTTAGAATCGCTTTATACAGCAGAAGTTTGCAGTCTAGTTTTAAAGTAGAGTTTCTGCCCATGAGCCAATGTAACTGCGCTGCTTTAAGTTTCATCTGAGTCATTTTCGCATTAATATGGGAATTCCATGTTAGTCTACGGCCGAGGTGAATACCGAGGTATTTGACATCTCTATGTTGCGGGATTGTTTGATCAACATCAATGAAAAGAGCTGAGCAATATTTTTTGTCTTCGAAAGACGTCCTTATGGCATTCACTAACCTGTGTGTTTGCTCAATGGTGCTATGCTTAGCCCTGAAACCGAATTGGTGATTTGGGGTACATCCTACATCGTTTAATATGGGAGTTAACTTCATCATTAGCAACTTTTCGAATAACTTTGAAATTGTTGGCAAAAGGCTTATTGGCCTATAGGATTCAACTCTAGTGGGGTCCTTCCCGGGCTTAGGTATCATGGTGATCATAGACACTTTCCACTCTGCCGGATAATATTCAAGACGTAAAATAGCATTAAAAATAAAAAGCACAATTCTTCTAGCTACTTGAGGTAACTGTTCGAGCATTTTATTGCTAATTTTATCAATGCCTGGAGCTTTCTTGTGATCCAAATTACCAATAGCGTTTTCAACACTTCTAATATTAAACCTTAGAGGCGTGGGGGATCTGCCAACAGATGGCGGAAATTCAGCTTCATTTCCAGCTGTAGTTAGCGTGAAAACATTTTTCAAATGGTTGGCAAATAACTCTCCCTTTTCGGAATCATTTCTTGCCCAGTCACCAGAAGGATTTCGCAAAGGTGGTTTAGCTTGAATTGGACGTTTTAAACCTGTTGTAGCCCGCCATAAAGAATAATCTGACTGAGGAGTACCATCTAGACTTTCTACATATGTTTCAAGGGTCGCTGTTTTGTGAATTTCTAAGAGATTTCTCAGTCCAATTGTGCATTCCCGTAGTCTACTTTTTAACTGGGGAGACCTTAGTTGCTGCCACTCTCTTCTAACTCTCCTTTTTTCTGACACAAGTTCTTCAATTTCTGAGCAATAAATCCTATGATTCGCATATCTGTGCTCAGTATGACTAGAAGTAGCATGTTGCACGGCTTGTTTGATATTATTGGTAAAGATGCTAATTGACAAGTCAATATCTTCTGGCGATCTTAAAGCGGTATTTTCCGTACAGTGCGTACTTAAATATTTTTTATATTTTAGCCAATTTACTCGCGACACTGTTAAAATTGAGTCATTAAAAGGTGATCGAATTTCCTGTGGAAAACATATGGAAATAATAGTAGGGGAGTGGTCAGAAGACAAGTCGAATGAGGGCTCCACCTGAATCCATTCGAGAGGGATGTTTTTGACAATTCCAAAGTCAATAACATCTGGAATTTTTCGCCGATCTGTTGGCCAGTAGGTGGGATGCCCGCTTGAAATTACATCTAAGCCCATGCGAGAAATAGTGTCATAAAGTACGCGGCCTCTCGGTGAAATTAATCGTAAACCCCAAAAGGTGTGTTTAGCGTTATAGTCGCCAGCTGCAAGAAATCGAGGTCCCAATTGATTGAAAAAATTTAAATATTGGTTTTCTGATGCTGTAAATCGGGGCGGCGAGTAAATTGATGAAAAAACTAATTTGTTACGAAAATGTTGTAGTCAGATGTTTGTTGCTTGAAGATAATTCTCGTATGTGTCGTTCATCAAATAATGTTTGATTCTGGATTTTATCAGAATTCCCGAACCTCCACAAGCTCTTCCACGAGGATCTTTTGTATCGTATAGGATGTAGCCATTAGTCCTAAAGAAGCTAGTGGACGTCAAGTGAGTTTCAGCAACCAACATTATGTCGATTTCCTTTTTCCTTCAGGAAGTATTCGAGCTCATTTTTATGTTGGCGGATGCCGTTAGCGCTTATGTGGTTCCTCTACAGTGATTCTGCGATGCAGAAGGTATTTGAGGCTGTAGATTGGATGGGTTTCGTTCTTTTTTAAAACCACATCACGCGGTTCTAATTCCACCCTAAACATAGGCTGAAGGATTTTTTCACGGTTTTTAATAATACAGACGTTTTTGACTTTAAAACCTTTCTCTTCTAGGCCGGTCTTAACTTCATCAGAGCTTACGCAAGGATCAATGCCTTTTATCACAATTTGAAGACCTTTTGCGCTTTTCAGTTGATATGTGTAGAAACTTTTTTTTTTCTTTTTCCAACTCATTGGACAGTTTGCGGTACTCGTCTTCGCTTTTAACCTGTATTTTTGTTTCACTAATTTTTCCATGCTTAATCAATGTAACACTAAAGGTTTCTTCTCTAATTATCGAAACTATTTTCTTCACGAGTTCGCTGGAGGTGGCCTCTCTTAAATAAATGGGTGGAGGCTTAGATGATTTTTTAGATTGAGTTGTGTCTTCCGTTTGAAGAATAGAAAAGCAATTGCTCTCACTTGGCTTACCAGAATTAGTGTCTCTTGGCACTTTAGCTTTCGACGAGACTTGGTCAGACTTGGGGCTTCTCTGCCGCTTCACAACTGTGATGTATCTATCCATACCTACTTGTGTTTTCGGATTATTAACATTAATTGAGACAGGAGCAATTCTATCATCTGATGTGACAACCATATTGGGAGATCCAGACGGGGGGCGGTTTTTTTCTCTTGTTGAGAGAAGGTTCTCCACAGATTTTCTTAAAGATTCTTCTTCAGAAATCCATGTTTCAGAATAACACCTTTGGCGAGCACTCATACAACTTTAATTTCAGTTTTCATGTAAATCTAATAAAATTTTTTTTTAGATTTTTTGTATGTATTATAATTTTGTTTTGTTCTTAAATAAATTATAATTTTAAATCTCTCTACACTTATGCACTATACTGTGTTGAGTTAATGTCAATCGGACAAATAAAATGAGCAGAAAACTTTCCAGTGGTGGTCTTTAGCGGTTAGTACAAATGAAAATGATTTCTCTCCGTGGTAAAAGATTTTTAGGAAGTAGAAAACAATTTTACCAACTGTGTTATGTAATGATGAAAGGTTTTGTGAAAATCACTTACTAAAATACTCTCTCTTCGGTGTTGCATATTTGCTTGGTAATTTGTATGACATTGCTTTAAAGCGATTTAAACCTTTGGAGAAAAAAGTTAGAAAGACAGCCACGGAATAAACCTCAATACACAGATTTTATGCGTTCATTTCCTTAAACCATATGTCGTTAGTTTCCCCACTGGTTGCTGGTATGAAATATTTTTTTGCCACCTCACTGTGTGCAAAAGCTTGATAGTACAACAACCAAACTAAGAGTTGTGTTTGTACACAACAAACAACTGACAGTTCGCTCAATGATATATTGTATGCTGACCTATACAGCTAACCTAATACGATTTTTGGATATCGCTCTTAGTGGTGACATTTGTAAGATGTACGACGTGTCCGAGTCTCTTGTCCGGACTTGCAATGTGTACTATGGAGGGGGGGAAGGAGGACGAGCTTGAAACATACAAAAAAAATGCTGTTACGTATGGCACGAATAAGAAAATGATGAGGAGAGAAGTTTTCTAATTGATGGTAAGGTTGTGAGACCGGATTTTTATGTAGACCATTTGTTATGCGATGGTGATTCTGTTGATGATGATACAAAACATCAGGTTATAGCCTCTTTTATTTGACCACATTTTCGTGGTTTGAACTGTCAAGGCCTTTAACAGTTCGAAACCTGGAGCTTGCCGCAGCGCTTCATTTAGCAGAACTTGTGGAAGTAGTTGTTAAAACTTTGCGTAATGACCACCTATTTTGATAATGACTTCCCTGTCTGTATTGTCAATGGATTGTAAGTTCTACGACTCGTTCTCAAAAACGCAGCGTGTGTTTGCATATGTATACAAATCTGTATATGCCAAAATGAAATATTAACTGCGAATGACATAAAAAAAGAATATATCTCTAAATAAAAAATATACAGATAATTTATTTTGTAGCTGACTATAAGGACTTAAAAGAAATTCAAAGAATTTCCCCATCCAGCAAGCTTCATGCACTGCTACCTATAATTGATTTTGTGGGATTAATTCGGCTCTAGATGTTAATGGACGACATCCTATTATTTTGTCTAAACATCATTGTTACCGCCACTCATAAATCGCTAATATGACATTACTGTTATCGGTATGTAGAGAGATGAGCATGTCAAAATGTTAAATTATTCCTTTTAATTTTCCACGCGGTATAATTATGAAGCCATATTTAATCGAGACCACATGTATAAAAACACCTAGATTTTAGGATATTCATTCGTTCGGGTCATAAGGATTACGAAGCTTCGCTTAGAGTAGCCATACATAAAAGTTAGTACATTAGCAATTTAGTATGTAAGTTTGTATAATGAATTTATTATAATTTTAAGAATTTTAACATATTGAAACGTAAGAATAAAAAATTAAAGTTTCCTAAAATTCTTACACTTGTGTTTAAAATCCACATTGGTAACCTTGAGCTTGGGCCGCTTTACCCGCAACATTAAAATTCTTTTATTGGTGCCTAATCGGATCGTTTGAAGGAATCATCTTGGGTGCTAAAACGTAAGTCCTAACAGCATGCAACCCTCCACTCCCTCACAGGGTCAACCACTAAGTCGTCAACGACAAACTCAGTTAAGTCCTGCACTGAACAACTTTCACATTTGCAACAAGTCCACAGAAAACGAAAAATTTATAAAATGCACCAAGTGCCATCTTAATTTTCATTTACCATGTGTCAATCTCAGCAGCAAGCCCAACCTACGTGGAGTTGCCAAAACTGTACAGTACAACATCAAATAACAATCGATTCTTCCTCTTCCATTCGTAGTGGCTCTTCGGCCGCTTCCCGCTCCCGCCGACAAGCTCTTGAGCTACAACGTCTAGAAGAAGAGACACAACTTGAAAGAGATTTCATTAAAAAGAAATACCAAATTCTCGAACAAGCAGTAGATGACTTCGAGGACGCACAATCAGTTAATAAACAACCAGCCGTCAGATCTGTACATGAATGGTTAGATAATCAAATCCAACCCCCTACTTCGGCTATTGAAACCGCAAACCAAAATATAGTTTCCGCAGCTCGTCAGTTTGAAACGCCACCTTACACATTTGTACCACAAGCCACAACAACGCAAGAAATGCCTAACACTACTGAACCATATTGCCAAAACGTAAGTAATAACTTAGTTTATACGACAAAAACAATAACTCCGCCCGTATGTACAACTACGTCATTCGTTAATAATTTGTCTTCATTTATTAATAACCCAACAACGAACCGTCAGCAGCCGACAACTCCAAATTTATGTAATAATTCAGACAACGTAAATGCAGAAAATCACACATTAGAGACACCTGCACAATTTGGTTACATGGATTCAACGTTTTCCATGAACCTATCAAACCTCCAACCTGGTATAGCACCTTCTCACAGCGCGCGGCAGTGAGTACCAAAAGAGCTTCCAATTTTTACTGGCACTCCAGAAAAATGGCCCTTGTTTAGTGCCACATATGACAGCAGTCTGTGGTTTTACAGACGCTGAAAATCTTGTCAGGCTTCAAAGTTCTCTAAAGGGGGAAGCACTTCGATCTGTTAAACATATTTTAATCCATCCATCGGGTGTACCATGTGCTCTATCTACACTAAAAAGCTTTTCGGACAACCGGAAAAAATATTAAACTCGCTGAAAAACAGAATAAGATCTTTACCAGCACTGAATACAAATAAATTGAGCACAATTACCTCTTTCGCCGTGGAAGTAAAGGGCCTAGAAACAACAATTAAAGCCAGTGGCTTAATAAATGAACTGACCAATTCATCTTTATTACATGAATTAATAATGAAAATGCCATCACATTTTCAACTTAACTGGGGTGAACACAAAATAAAATTAGCAAAAAATAACAATAGAGTAAGTTTGACTGAACTGGATATATGAAGTCGGTGTCTCAGCAAGCAGCATAAATATAGAAAGTGACAGCAGCGCTTCAAAGTCAATAGAGCAGTATTCGCGTAAGGAAAAAAACGTGTATGTGCATGCTCATGAAGAACAGAACAAAAAGTTGTGTTTAGTGTGTTCTGGCAACTGCAATAGTGTTGAGAAGTGTAAAAAATTCTTGGCTGCGAATAGAAACGAGCGATGGAACTTAGTAAGAATGTACAATCTCTGTAAACTGTGCCTGCGACGTCACTACGGTATTTGCAGTAGCAGCATCGTTTGCAGAGAAAATAATTGTCAAATAAAACATAATACATTGCTGCATAAATCCATGACTGAAGATAGAGAAACAAACGCTACGAAAGAAAATGAAAATAAAAACAGAAGAGATAATTTACATGCAGCACATAGTAATAAATGCAATGAAATCTTATTTAAAATTATACTCATAACAATATGCGGAAACAATAGTAAACGTTTTAATACTTTTGCATTTATAGACGAGGGTTCGTCTGTAAGTCTGCTAAATGAACAAGTAATTAATAAACTAGATTTAAATGGTGAGTCACAACCTCTATGCTTGAAATGGACAGGTGAAATAGGTCGCAACGAAGAAGACTCAAAAATAGTCTCAATGAAAATTTCAGGCATGAATAAAAATGAATTTTCTATTTCTGTTCGTACGGTTAAACAACTATCGCTTCCGAGTCAGAGCTTTAATTATAAGAAGTTATGTGAAAATTTTCCGCATCTTAAAGGGGCTACCCATCGCCGATTTTGAAAATGCTGTACCAGATGTACTTTTAGGATTAAATAACTTCAAATTATGTGTGCCAACTCGTGTTAAAGAAGGTAAGAAAAACGAACCCGTGGCCTCGGCTGGCTAAATTGTGGCAACTCCAATGTTCGAGAAAAGGCCCAAATTCAATATAATTTTTACTCTTGCGAGTGTAAATGTGAAAACGAACAAATTCTTACTCACTTACTCAAACAGTTTTATACAACTGACTTAGCAGGGATAAGTAACTATACTCCAGCTCTTGGAAAAGATGACCAAAGGGCATTAAGTTTGCTAGAAACATACACGAAACAAAGATGCGATGGCCATCATGAGACAGCTTTGCAGTGGCGATATGACAATATTACACTTCCACAAAGCTTTGATATGGCGAAGAGAAGATTGATTTGTCTCGAAAAACTCTAAGAAAAAATAAAGATTTATTTGAACATTTCGAAAAAACAATTTCTGAATATTTTGAGAGAAATTACATAACCAAAGTAAACAATAAAGATGATAAACAAAATGTATGGTATTTACCAATGTTTCTGGTATTTAACAAAAACAAACCGAATAAAACAAGAATAGGTTGGGATGCGGCCGCGAAGGCAAATGATATTTCACGTAACTCAATGCTGCTTAAAGGGCCAGATTTGCTGTCTTCTCTTGCAGCTATTCTTTTTCGTTTTCGGCAAAGGCAAATTGCAATCTGTGGTGACATCGAACAAATGTTCCATCAGATTTATATACGCGATGAAAACTGCCATGCGCAAAGATTTTTATGGCGCAGCTGCGACGACAACAAAGAACCCGAAATGTACGTAATGAAGGTTATGATATTCGGTGCCTCCTGCGCTCCGTGCATATCTCAGTATGTTAAAAACCTCAACGCATCAAAATTTGAAGCCAAGTATCCCTTAGCCGCTGCTGCCATCAAAGATAACCACTATGTAGATGATTTTCTTGCTTCTTCGGATACTCCTCCGAACTGGCTAAAACTGTGCGATTCATTCATAGTGAAGGAGGATTCAAAATTAGAAACTGGTGTTCGAATAATGATAGCGTTTTAAAAGAATTGAACTCTTCTAACCCTTTGACCAATATTTGCCTAAACGTTAGTGTAGGCGAAGTAACAGAAAAGGTACTTGGCATATTTTGGAACCCTGGGGAAGACAATATAACCTTTAAACTGTCGCAGTCTATCTTAAACAGCGAACTTCTACTCGGAAACAAAATTCCCACCAAACGTGAAATTTTAAGAACTCTAATGAGCATTTATGACCCCTTAGAGCTTGTAGGAAATTTCCTTATGTATTTGAAAATAGTTCTCCAAAAAGTTTGGAGAAGCAATATCGGGACCAACATATTCTAGTAAAACAACAATTAAGGTGGGAAAACTGGCTAGCGCTTTTACCAGATTTAAAAAATGTAAATATACCTCGTTGTTATCTTAAAACATTGAAAAACTATAATAACCTAGATGTTCAATTGCATGTATTTGTGGATGCAACCGAAAACGGTTATGCCGCCGTAGCGTATTTTAGGATGTGCTGTGGGGACGAAATCGCTATTTCACTTATTGGATCAAAAACTATCCATGATAGCTGTTATTGGTGCTCGGTTTGCTAAGTATATTGAAAAACATCATACCGTGAAGATAAATCGAAAGACACTCTGGTCAGATTCAGGAACAGTTTAAGTTGGATACGCTCCGACCACCGGAAATATCACCAGTTCGTTGCAGTTCGTGTAAGTGAAATTCTCGATATTTTTAGAGGTTGACGAGTGGTCTTGGATATCAGGAAAAACGAATGTAGCTGACGAAGCAACATGATGCACAAATAAACCTAATCTATCGAATACAGGGCGCTGGTTTAAGGGCCCTGATTTTTTAAAGTTGCCAGAGAAAGAATGGCGGGAACCCAATACACAACTTTTGGAAACAAAGCTCGAGTTGAAAGAGTGCCATTTAACGGCACGAAGTATAGAAAAACTTATTAACTTAAAAAGATTTTCTCGGTGGTGCAGAGCATTAAGGGCAACTGCATTCGTAATTCGTTTTTGCTACTGCCGTAGAAACAGAGATTTCACGCCTTCCTGTGGAAAGAAACTAACTCAAATTGAGTTGCTCAAAGCAGAACTGACTCTTATCAAAGATACGCAGAAAATACATTTTCAAAATGAAATAAATTGTCTATCACAAAATAATAAATTAACAAAAACAAATTTTTTGTATAAATTGTCCCCGTATTTGGATCATAAAGGTGTCTTGAGAGTAGGTGGCCGAATTGATTATGCTGATGTTCCGGAGGAACTGAAACATCCAGCCGTTTTGCCTAAACATTGCCGCCTAACAACCCTTTTAATATTACATTACCATAATCTGTACCGTCATAGTAGCCTTGAGACAGTGGTGAATGAATTGCGGCAAAAATACATATTCCTTAATTGAGAACCGTTTGTAAATCAACCATTAAGCAGTGTCAAATGTGTAAAATTAAAACTGCGATGCCGGAGATTCCGCAGATGGCAAAATTACCTCGGGCTCGACTGGGTTCGTATCTCTCACTATTCACATTCACGGGTCTTGACTTTTTATCACTGTTAACCGACATAAAGAAAAGAGATATGGTGCGCTATTCACATGTTTAACAGTACGTGCGGTTCATATTGAAATCGTCTATTCGCTTAATACAAGTTCGTGTATCATGGCAATGCGTAAGTTTATTTCGCGAAGAGGCAGCCCAAGAGAATTTTTCAGTGACAATGGTTCTAATTTTAGCGGTGCTGATCGAGAGTTGCGTGAAGCCTTAAGAGAGGTGGACAAGAACGAGCTAATACGAAGTTTTACAACGTCCTACACCAACTGAAACCTTAACCCACCTTCTGCTCCTCATATCGGAGGGGCATGGGAACGATTAGTTCGATCCGTAAAAACTGTACTCTACAATATTAAAACAGAACGGTTTCCAATCGATGAAATGTTGCAAAGCATGATGGCTGAAGTCGAAAGTATTATAAATTCCCGTCCTCTTACATATGTATGTCCCAATAGAAAGCGAAAATCAAGAAGCGATCACATCAAATCATTTTTTACTTGGCAACTCTAGCGGCTTAAAACCCCTTGCATCGTACGACGACGAAGGTCTTGTGCTTAAAGAAAGTTGGTTGCGTTCACAACAATATGCACAAATCTTTTGGAAGAGATGGGTGACAGAGTACCTGCCTACTTTGACGTGTAGGACAAAGTGGTTTCAAAAAGCCTAACCCATATCTGTGGGACATTTAGTGATAGTGGTTGATCCAAATAACCCAAGAAACGTGTGGCCAAAAGGAAAGCCCCTACCCGGTTAGTGGTGACCCGAAGTATGCAGCGAGTCCCCTCTGTCCAGGGGTCTAAACCAGGACCCGGTCCTCCAGGTTCGGGGGTTTTGCATGGGGGTATCTTCCCTACCGTGTAAAAACGTATTAGTTCAGACACAACAACAAGCTAGATATATAAATATGGATGACCCTACTGCTGACGACCATGGACAACGAAATAAGGATAACGATTCTCGGTTCTGCACGTGGAATGTCAAGTCCCTGAACAGACCACGTGCAGCCGATGAGCTTGCGGAGGCCCTGGAAGCCTATAAGGCTGATATCACCGCCATCCAGGAAGTGCGATGGGATGGGCCAGGCAAAAAGAGAATGAGAAACTGCGACACCTACTACGGTGATTGCTACAAAGAGCGAAGGCAGCGCTTGTTTGGATGCGGGTTCGTTGTTCGAGGCAGACTTTGGCAAAAAGTCTTAAGCTTTAAATACGTGAGCGAACGCCTCATAACAATCCGCATCAAGGCTAGACTGGGCAACATTAGCCTAATCTGCGCCCATACTCCTACGGAGGATAAAGATGACGACTTTTATAATCTCCTACAGAGAACATACGATCAATGCCCCAGCTACGACACCAAGATCGTCCTAGGAGATTTCAAGTCAAAGCTGGGCAAAGAAGCTAGAGTCATCGGAAAACACAGCCTGTATGACGACACTTCCGATAACGGACTCAGGCTGCTACACTTCGTGACGGGGCGAAACCTCACTGTAGCAAGCACGCGATTCCTTCACCTTAACATTCAAAAAGGGACCTGGCGGTCCCTTGATCAATCAACCGTCAACCAGATTTATCATATTGCGATCGACTGCAGACACTCCTCCAGTATTCTTGATGTCCGAACGTTCCGAGGAGCCAACATTGACTCCGATCACTTCCTTGTTGTAGCCAAGGTAAGATCACGGATATCAGTAGCATAAAGGAGTAGAGCACGACCACAACAGTTTGACGTCGCAAAGCTACAATCGTAATCGACCGCTGGGAATCTCTGATTCAATCTGATCTAGTCTCCCTTAAGCTCTCACAGAGTCCAACCCTGCCAGCCGAAACAATCGATGAGGAATGGAACCGTTGCCAAAACGCCATCAGAGATGCAGCTTCTGATGTGTTGGGTTTTAAAATGCCACCCGGGAAAAACCCATGGTCATCATTTTTGCAGGCTATTTAACGGCGAGGAGAAAACCAATACCATTGCCAGGAAGAATATTCCACCCCACATAATGCACGATGGTGGTAGAGAATTCCGTCTCCCCGACTTAAATGAAGTCAAGATAGCAATATCGAGATTAAAATAGAACAAAGCTGCAGGAGCGGACGGCCCGTCCGCGGGACTGTTTAAGGCAGCCGGGGATGGCCTGGTTGGCCGCATGCACCCGATCGGGTATAAGATATGGTCGGAGGAAAGCATGCCCGACGAGTGGAATCTCAGCATCGTTTACCCGGCCCACAAAAAAGGAGTCCGCTTCACAACATCTTCTCTGCCGTTTTGTGTGACCGCCTGAAACCATTCGTGAACAGTGTGAAAGGTCCTTATCAGTGCCGTTTCAGGCCGAGGAAGTCCACGATTGACCAAATTTTCACACTACGGCAGATCCTGGAAAAGACCCAAGAGATGCAAATCGACACCCACCACCTATTCGTCGATTTTGAGGCCGCCTACCAAACTCGTCAGGTTGTGTAAGATGACGATGGAGAGTTCTCGCTGCTCCATCAAGGTTGGTGACGAATTCACCGAGACCTTCACTGTCAGAAAAGGCGACGCAGATCGTGCAAAACTACGTGCAACTGCTCGCATACGCTGACGATATTGACGTGATTGGTCGAACACAGCGAGCCGTCAATGAAGAGACGGCGAAAATGGGTCAAACGGTGAACGAGGGCAAAACGAAATATATGCTGTCATCGAGAAAGGACGCACAACATCGACGACTGGGCCGGAACGACACCATAGGCAGCTACAACTTCAAGGTATTGAAAGACTTCTTCTACCTTGGCTCCCAAGTCAACAATATGAACAACATCAGTACCGAGATTAAACGTAGAATAACTCTTGCCAATCGCTGTTTCTTTGGGCTCAAGGGGCAATTGAGTAGTAAGGACCTTTCTCGAAAAACCATATACCAGTTTGATAATCCCTGTCCTCTATGGCGCCGAAGCATGGACAGTATCGAAGGCGGATGAGGAAGTCCTTGGTATTTTCGAGAGAAAAGTTCTGCATTGAATCTTCGGTCCTGTTTGCGTTGATGGTTTCGTCAGAAGAAGATTCAATCACGAACTGTACGTGTTGTACAGCGACAAGAGCCTAACCAGGACGTCTGCGGCTAAGGTGGTTGGGCCATATAGAGCGCATGGAAAATATTGCTCCGACCCGTAGAATCCTCGACTCTGAACCAGTGGGACAACGCAATAGAGGGCGCCCACGGAACCGATAGCGCACACAAGAGGAGAGGGACCTCAGCCAACTTGGTGTGCAAATTTGAAGTATGCTGGCTAAAGACTGTGCCAGCTGGAAAAGCTTGTTGCTTGAGGACCAGGTCCACCCCGGACTGTAGCGCCAAAAGAAGAAGAAATACAAATACACTACAACCCAGCAAACAAATCCATATAAATACAACGTAGAACAAAAAACGCAATATTGGGCTAATTGATGTATGCACACTGGGCACAATAAGCACAACATTAGTTAAATTCTGGCATTCTCATCTCTGCAAAATAGCATAAAAAACACTACTTCCTCTTTCCTGTTCCCCATGAGATCTTAAATAAATAAAAACTAATGGCCTTAGTTCTAGTACAATCTAAAATAAAATAATCGATTAATCTTTTTATATCTTCTACTTTTTCCCACATCACTGCAATTGGCAAATGAACGTGTATGTATATATTCTATATACATAATTGTATATACATTTGCCAATTTTTAAAAAATCTTGTTTGCAATATAATATATAAAAACCGACTTTGGAAAAAACAAAGTTTATAATTATAATGATATTTGATTTTGCAATTACATTTTGCCTTCCATATTTTAAGCGTTTTTTTTATTGCAAAAAAAAATGTATGCTATTTATACATAAGTACTTACATACATACTTATTTATATATCTACACGTAGATTGGGAGCAAAAAATGTAGCTAAATCAACAGTCTCAATCATAATTTTGTTTTACTTTACGTGTACTTAGAAGCTAAGTCATATCCAAACACGTTTAAACCTACAGTTCTATTTGATTTTTTGAAATTCCTTTACGATCTAAATAAATGCCATTTAGATTTTGGTTCCTTACCAGTAGGCGCAGCCAAACACAGTTCATTAAAAAAAATTTCCAAAAAAAGAAAATTTGCAAATTGTAAACAACAATATGAAAAACTCTATCCTATTGCTATAAAGTCAAAAAATGTACACAGCAGGAATACATATTAAAGTTTATATTATTAATTGTACAGCATTGTACCAAACCATATAAAACATAGAACCACATTGGTTTTTAAGCTGTTTTCATGTAAAGCAATAAACAATAACTTACAAATATGGAAGAAGTTCTGACAATAAACACTCTAACTTCTCACGAAAAGATATACACATCACAATTATACAAGTAAAACAAGTAATTTATCGCTTTGCAATTTGGGTTTCTAAATTTGTTCCAGACATCTGCAACGCTCCCTAAAAAATTGAAAAAAAAACATTTGTATTAAGTACATACGTAGTTGTTTATAACCGTTAAAGAATTGGAACTACTTTTACGACATGCACATGTACGTTAAATGTTTTTTAATAAGTTTATAAAAATCTTTACAAAAAAAAAGAAAGGTGTTTCTATAATGCATTCATGCAACTCTTGTTTAATACAATATAATTAAAAATTTAAACGCCTTTTTCAGAATGCATGTTAGGAATCGGTGCAAAACCAATTCCTATTTTTAATATTTATGTTTCATATTCTTTTTACTACAATTGTTTTTTTTTTTTTGCAGAGGAAAACTTATTCTGCTGTTAAGGATAAACAAACAAATTGATTTTAAGAATTTATATATGTATATATGTTGTATTTCTTTCTCATATAATAAGAAACTTAGCTTATTGTTGCGAACCCAAAATATATAATTTAAGAACATTAATTTTCTTGTATTGATTGATATTTTTATTGCCGTCCACACCACTACAATATGCTGACCTAATCTATTGCCACTTAAACAGCAACAGAAGAAGTCATGAAATTTACATACTAAAATATATAAAATAGAACAAGTCGTAAAGACGTCCCCATAGAATATACACATAGGCAACTAATAACTATATAATTTTTGCAAGGGTGCTCCTTAAGTATAAGGGTATATAAATCTTATAACTATATATTTCTCTTAACAGAAAAGCACATTGCTAAGAACATATACTTATATCACCTCCTTTTTATTTTATAGCCGGAGCAACTCAAGTTGGATTTAATCGGGTTTCAGGTAACTTTTTGGCTGCTGCTCATGACGGGGACTTGCGAATTTGGGACATTCGGAAAGGTGCATGTCCCATTCACTATATTACAGCACACTTAAATCGGTAGGTTGAAACAGAAATAAGTTGCAACTAATGAGCGTTGTGAAAAACATAGTGGAAACATTCACATTTTATACATTCTCACACATCTGTAAATGTATCAGCAGCCAGAAATTATTTTTCCACTAGCTTAGCGAAAAAAGTTCACTTCTTTTTAGTCATTTTCGCGTTGCCTAATTTAGTGGTGTCCATGCTTTCAGGAAAACTTTGATAGGTTTGTAGGTCCGTCAATCTGGTTGTAGCAACTTGCAATAAATTGTTGAATTTAGTTTGTGGTTATAAAACAAAGTAACAGAAAGCAACTATTATTTACATACTAAAAAATATATGGCCAATATTCTTCTTCTTCAATGGAAATTACAGAAAAATTGTTCCGAATAGGCGAACGTAAAATAGATTGCCCAGCATCTCGGTCTTCTGCGCTTCTTCTCGTATTCAAATGACTTTTTAGCTGGAGCACTTTCATTCATTCTCACGGCATGACCTAGCCAAGGCAAACGCTGTATCTTAATACGCCTAACTATGTCAATGCCCCAGACTGGTCCATAGACTTTCCGAGGAATTTTCCACTCGAACACTCCAAGTACTGCCTCATCTGCTTTCGCAATTAGCCAAGCTTCTGAACCATATAACAGCACGGGTAGTACCAGTGTCTCGTAAAGCGTAATTTTTGTCTGTCGAGAAGTGGCTTTGTTTTTAAACTGCTTACTTAGACCAAAGAAGCATGAAACGCCTTTAAACGTATGGGGCTGTCGAAAGCGGGCTTGTAATCGACAAAAACGTAGTATGTATTTATTGTTTTTCATAGGCTTTTTCCACGTCGTCCCTTCTACTGTGTACTAATAATTGGAAAAATTGTTCTTTCCGGATCCTCAGTATACTATCTGTATCAGTCACTAGATTGCCTTCTTCATCTTCGTAGGAGGATGTTTCAAAGCCATCAGTCTAACTTTTTACTCTTTGATAAAATCTTGGTACAACTTCCGAGCTGTATTAGACTCTGCATTTCCCGCCTTATTTGGGCGCGTGAGTTAAAGCTGATCACAACTATAATTCAACAAGCATTTCACGATAAGGGTTAACACATAATTATCAAATGACAGATCAAAAAATACGAGATAAGAATAGTCATAACCAGAATATATACTAAACCTAAACAAACATTAATAATAATAAGTAAACTGTATAGACCACATATGTTGTAATCATAAATGTAGTAATAAACATTACAGTTCGTATCGTAAAAAAGATATTGAACAAAGAAAACCATTATCGAACAGATAACATTCTAGAGATAAGGCTTAGAACTAAGTACATGTAAATACACATTGTAATCAGTCTTAAGAATGTATTAAAACAAAGAAGAGCACATTGCAGTGCAGAAAACAATATTTTTTTACTCTTTCTATAAGAATGGACCGGACTCGTGTGAACTTTCGCTGCCACTATGTAATGATCCGAATCTATGTTGGCTCACGGATCGATCGTACGTCTAATACACTGGCAGAATGCCTTCCGTCTATCACAACATGATCAATTTGATTTTTAGTTGATTGGTAACCACGTGACCTTATGTATGTAGAGATGTCGAAATCTGATGCTGCTAACTACCATGTTTTTTGGTGCGAAGTCTAAGGTTCTGCAGTAATCGGATGTGTCCTCAGTCTTATCTGTGCTCATGCCCAGACCTAAGACACGGATGAATAACCCAAATATGCATTTTACGAGCGCCTAGACAGAGTATATGACCGCTGCCCCGATCATGTTATTAAAATTGTTCTAGGAGATTTTAATTCAATATTAGGAAGTGAGAAAATCTTTCGCCCAATTGTCGCGAAATTTAGCCTCCACGAGTGTTGAGACTGATGTTAAAGAACTTAGCCTTTATGCGGATTGTAGCTAAGCTCTCATCCACCTGATTGCATCTGGAGATAAGGTGTTTCAGCCTCTGAATAACCATGAATCCACAACCAAATTCATGTCTCGTTTCATGGCAGCTTTAATACAGTGCGTCACCTGTTGGTGTTGTTGTAATGCCTTTTCCATTTCATCGCACTTCCTGTAAGGCGGTGATATCGCCTTTCTACTTTTCTAGTATATCCGCCAATGCCTACACTGCAACTTCTCTGTAAAGAGTGTGGACATTCTAGGTACAAATTCGCAAATCATGGTCCTTAAAACCTTTGCGGGGTCGTCAATATTAGGGGGTCCATTATTCTTCTTCTTCGTTTTTCTATGGTAGATGGTGTAGTTTTTATAAGGTTCTTGTGGCTGAACTCGCAGGGGACACCACAAGGAAGCTATGTGTCCACAATTGAGAGGATGGTGGGACCAAGATTGGTCTGTGTTTTGCCATGTTAAACCCCCTTATAACCGTTGCTTGGTATCCAAGATCCCCATCGGCGCTTAATATTATAAAAAGCAAAATTTCATGGCACAAAACTTAAAGAAAATTTTCATCTAAAATATAATAATTCTTATGTTAAATTCTATGTTGTTAACAAACAAGAAATCGATGAAACTACAACCAATTTATATGAGGGAGCCTAGCTCCAATGAATAGGTAAGGAAAATTATTTCTGTAACCGAAGAAGGCACTTTTACCATAACCTCAATAATACACAGCAACATCAACGAAACAAAAATTGAGGTCAAATATGAAAACGATTACCAAAAGTAATCATTTGGAAAAAAGGCTGTTAAGGGACTAAAATTAAATGTTTACTCTACATCAATAATCGCTAGAAAATCCCTCAGTCCATGTTTAGAGTAAAAGTAAAACCAGGCGATGTATTTTTTATTTATTCATTCATTGGCACTCCTATACAACAAAACTTAGAGTCTTATAATTAGAGTATAGGATGATCAGCTTGTAATAATTATATATTCGTCATACAAGAAGATTATAATACTTAACACATATTTAAAGAATTTAGCAAACAATTTTAAATAATATGATATCCAATTTAAGCATTACGACTGTTAAACATTTAAATAAATCACTAATACATACATACATTTTTAAATTTCTCCATAAAAATTAAGAATATCTATCCCAAACTGCGTTGCATTACTAACGAATTGTAAAGATGATGGTATTGAGTTCCATAGACGAATAGCGTGGACGAAAAACTGCCATTCAGATATCAGCTTCCTAGATTTAAGCTGGACCAGGTTTTTATTTCTTCGCGACTGTGCGAATGAGAGACGCGTAAATAAATAATACGGCTCTCCAGTATAAATAAATTTATGCAGGAGAAGTAGAGAACGAATGTTTAATAGATTACAAAAACGAACACCATAAAGTTTAGTGTCATAGGGTGAAGTATGAGAAAAACGTCGCAAGTGGAATACATATCTTAGAATAGCATTATAAGTAAGCATTATAAGTAAGATTTAGTTTCCTAGTGCTTTTCTGGTCACAACTTGCAAAAACTTCGCTACCGTACAGTAAAACTGGAATAAGGTATGATTTAGCTAAAGGCATTCGTATGTTAATCGGAGTCGAGTGTTGAGTTGCCCATAGTGAACGAAGCATGGCAAATACTCTGCCTGCAACATTGTTTATATGGTCTGACCATGTAAGTACAGAATTTAAAATAATGCCAAGGCTTTTTGCTTTTTTGACAATCTTAATTTTTTGCGAGTTCAAGATGATATTGAACTCCATAGTTATTTGATTGGTGTTTCTTGAAATTACAAGTCACTTAGATTTAACAGGATTCAGACATACGCCATTTGCTACTGCCCAAGTTTCAATTTTAGATAAATCCAAATTTAATTTTAAAATACATTCATTGGTCTTAGCAGGTTCACTGCAAATATAAACTTGGACATCATCGGCATACATATGAATTTTACAGTATGATAACTGTTTTGGTAAATCGTTTATGTATGTATATTGTAAATAGTAGCGGATCTAAAATGGACCCTTTGGTTACTGGTAACGGCGAAGAGTGTGTATTATTTGAGCTTACATACTGATACCGATTATTAAGATATGATGAAACTAGATCAGCCGCAGAAGAGGTAAAATTGAACAGCTTAATTAATTTCATACAAAGCATATCATGATTAACCATATCAAATGCTTTATAGTGATCCAATAGTACTAACAAAGCAACATTTCCATTATCAATATAGCTATGAATTTCTTCCGTTACTTCAATAAGTGTTGTAGTACAACTATGTTTGGGTCGAAAACCTGATTGCATATCATTAAACAGATTGCTAGCTTGTATGTAGTTAACCATTTGTCTGTGCAAGAGCCTTTCGAAAACCTTAGATAAATATAAGAGAATAGCAATTGGACGGTACTCATCATTGTTTTTAGGGATAGGAACGATTTTCGCATACTTCCAGTTTTGTGGAAAAATAGTTTTGGTAATTATTGTGTTGAAGTTGTGTGTAATGTCAGGAAGTAAGTAAGGTAGAACGAGTTTTAAAAATTTTGGATGTATCCTGTCTGGCCCAATTGGATTCGACTTAATATTATAGCAAGCCACAACGGTATCATCCTGAGAAACACATCGAAAAGAAAATTGTCTGGTGATGTTATGTAGTGAACTAGTATAACTAGAGTAAAAGTTGGGATAAATGTTCACGTTTGGAATTCCAGTGAACAGCTCATTTAGTAAACTGACATTTTTCTTTGTGTTTACAGCAGTTGAGAATAAGTAAATAAGAGAATTTTGAACGCTTAATAAGTTTATTTTCTTCCTTTCTAGAATTAACAAATTGCTCATATAGATCATCAGTTCTAAAGCGTTTCCAATATTTATACGCATAATCTCGTTGATTTATTTTAGCTCTTATCTGTTCATTAAACCAAGGCTTTGTAGTGCTATTCTCTTTAACTGTTTTTATTAGCACCGATTTTTCAAAAATTTTAACAAGATTTTGCTCCAAAAAAAACAACTTGATCATCAACATCAGGCATAAAGTATATACTATCCCAATCAACTGTTCTAAGCGCAATCATCATTGCATTAAAATCCATTCGTCATAATACGTTATCTGTTCCTTGGTATATTTAGTTTTGAACTCAAAACATAAAAATATTAGGTCATGTTTTAAGAAACATGGAGCACAAATCTGATCATATAAAAGAACTTTGCTTATATGGTTGACAAAAAATAGATCCAGAAGTGACTGATTCGTTGCAGCAAAATTAGGAGAAAATAACCCAATTGATTCCATTGCGTCAAGTAGTTTGGTCTCACATAAAACATTGGAGTTGAAGTCACCACACAAAATAACGTTTTCATAATTTACAGTTATATTTTCGAGGTTTTGATGTAAATCGCCCAAATCTATGCGCTTGTTTGGTCTATAAATACAGCCAATAAGTAGCTTTCTTGCCATGGTGTAAACTTCCACAAATATATATTCAAATTTTTCATCACTTCGAGATTTGACAAGGAGTTTGCTAGTTAAGCCTTTCTTAACACAGATGGAAACCCCTCCACCGTGAGTACGCCTGTCACAGCGATACTTCTTAAAGCCACGTAATTCAAATATACGATCAGGGATATTATCATTAAACCACGTCTCCGACACACATATTACATCGACACAAGAATTTTCGAAGATATATCTATATTCATCAATTTTATTGTTTAAACTATGTGCATTTATGTGACAGATGTTAATGCCAGATTTCTGCTTGCACAGGATACGAATCATGTTGGAAGTAGCGTCATTGAAACTAACAGAAATGCTATCGCTATTTAATACCATAATTTTTGCAAGAAAACGCAGATAGGAAAGAACAAAATTTAAGAGTATAACGTTTAAAATGTCAAAATTCAAAAAAATAAGTGTAATAGTAATAGAAAAGTAACGAAAACTATTTAAAAAACATATATTAAAAATAACTAAAACATTATGAGAAATAATAACAGTTATTAATAAATAAATTACAGAGTCAGTATTGTACGTCAGCCGAACCATTATTGTGCGATCGAAAAAAACTTTGCAAATCTTCAGTCATCAACCCGTATTGGTTCGTCATTTCCAGAGGGTTTAACGTAGACGACTCCGCGATATGTAAATGCTGCAGATATTGTCCTATTTTTTAAAGTTGCAAGGCACGGATAAATATTAAATCCAATTAGGTTCAAACGAAGTGGGCCTCTTTTATCTTTGATATGCCTTTTAAAGCATATTAATAAATAATTTCATTATAATAATTTCATGTCATTTTATTTATAATGATTGTGCCAGCTTGTGTTGTATTATTATTATGTTTGTTTAGCTTTGCCCGATACAGTTGTTGAACAGCAGGAGGATTTATCTGAATTAATTCACATAACATTTTATAAATGTCAAAAATATTCTCCTTTTCTACCCGCGGAATACCATTTATCCGTAAATCATGTGAGACAATAGAGTTTTCATGTTTTTTGACACATTGTTATAAAATCTCGATTTCTTTTATTAAACTTTTGTTTTCATTGCATTGCGCCACTATTTTGTCCGATACTATGTTTGATTTCAGTTCTTGTAGTGCTATTTCTAATATTGATACTCTTTCTGTTAAATCGATCACTGCTATATTTAGTCTTTTGTCAATCTCACTTAACATTGTTGTATATTTATTGTATATTATCTAAAACCTGCATAAATCTTAACGGGGAATTTGTATTTCTTAAGTAAAGAGACTCACTATCGGTAGTCACTCATTGTTTGTTTTTGTTGGGTTTTTTTTTTGTTGGTTTTTTTAATAATATTTTGGCTTCTCAATTTTTATTTATACATTTGTTTCTCTTTATTATTGTTTATGCATATACTTACTATGTATGTATGTATGTATGTAAATGCAAGTTTATATATTTCTTTTGTTTTTTAAACAGAAAAAAATTGTATATGTATATATATATAGTATGTTAATTTCTATATCAGATCTTCAATAATCGGTAATATCAGAGACCAATAATCACCAGAACAATATTTAATGAGTAATGTTATAGTTTCAAATTTAAAATGTGTGTAGTATGTTTTTTTTAAGAGCGCTTAATAACACGACCGTTTGCCACCGCAATACAGCACTTAATATGTTGTAATTTAGAAAACTATTCTAATTTATAGCCTCAAATACTTTTTACATTACAAAATTACCGTAGCGAAACCTCATAAGAGCTTAAACCTGTTCAGTATCTAAACTAACAAGAATTCGGCCACATTATCCATACCGTTAATTATGGAGGTTGCTTCCTCTACGCCTATTTTAAGCGTTCAATGATCACTAAATCATCAGTTCCTCCCAACCTATTACAGCAGTCACAAAAAATTTTTCATATGACACTAATGTGGTAAAGTCGAGCTTAGCAAACCAGAATAAGGAATCCAAATCTCAACATTCCAGTTAAAATTTTAGCAAAATTAATGCATCGTTAAAACACTTTCACAACATCTGTGTAATTTGTACAAAAATATGTTTTTGTAATGGGAACAATATTCGCCAGCAGAAAAATCGACTTGTTTACTTCCTGACAGAAAAAATAGATCGAAGAATGATGATTGCAGAAATGCATTTGATTTTAAAATTAATGGCTACATACTATGTGCTAACAAAGATCCCCGTGGATTGACATCTGTGAAAATTATCTTAAAGCAACAAACATTTTCTTCCAATTGTTCATACTTTTATTCACCGCTTCTATGTTGTGTAACAGAATCACTTGGACCTGGATTCTTAGTAGTTGGAGACTATAACAGAAAATATAAATTTATAGGATTAATCTCACAGAATGGTCGTGTGCTTTTTGGCACCATTTCCAAAATGGGCTTAGATGGGATTTCAAGTAGGCATTCCACTCATGGGCCAACAGACTGGCAAAAGATTCCAAATAATTAATTTTGTAGTTGTAAAAAATTCCTCCGCAGGATGGATGAAAGCAGGGCCTTCATTAGCCTCGGAGAAAGTATTTCAAACGATTGTCTAAATCAACTTCAAGCTTTAATTTCAGCACACTCTCAGGGCTTCGTAGAATTCGCAAACGAATTGAGAAATTCAATGTTGTTCATGTGGACACAGACCTCACCACAGATGAACCTGTGAACGCAAAACCGTATGAAGACCTGCTTATGAAACACTTGGAAAATAATATTATACCATGATCAACATCACCATACACCGTAGTATTGGCACAGAAGATTTTACAACGCCAAATCTTGATGAACAATTTTCACCGTGTCCAGAAAATTAAATTTTCACGTCAATGGACCTCAGAATGTACTATTATCAAATGTACTATATAACAGTGGTATTCATAAAAATACATGCTTACAAGCAGCTATTAGTCTTAATTTAAAAAAACTGTATTCATAAACTATTATTAGCTTACTAAACGTTTCGTAAGCGGTTATTAAGCCGTACAAATTTTAATATTGCCTCGACCATCAATTAAGCTCTTATTATCGGAGAATTTTTACATTTTTCTGTGTTTACATTGTGTATTTTCAAGTTTTTCAAATTTTATAGGAAATATGCAAAAATAGTAGCATTAAATTTAATAAAAAGAAGGGGTAAGTACATCAAACTTTATTAAAAAAGAAGCTTTTATAATATTGATTCTCATTAAAAAGAAGATATAAGAAATATTTGCCAGAAAAAACGAAAAGCAAAAATGTATAAAATGAAGTTCGATACATTTTCTCTACCGAATAATTTATCTTTATTTTTTTTTTTTGCAATACAAATCTAAAAAAATTATGAGAAATATCCTAGTGATATGTAAACAAACAAAACATAACTTTTTATTCAAATACTTTTACTTCACTCGGTAAAAAATGTGAATTTAACGTTAACATTATTCATTTCTGTGCTATTCTAAAAGAAGTAAACATATTTATTTAGTATTATCTTTTTGTTAAGTATATATATTTTTTTAATACAAGCACAAATAACATAAGGTAATATGATAGACATGGTTAATTTAGAAATTGGTAATCGCATAAATACAGCATTAAAAGTTGAATAACAAATGAAAATTTAGGTGCTGCCACTCTTTTGTCTAAAAACTCGATGGAGTATTTATTAGTTACTAAACTGTTTATGAATACGCTTTTTTACTAAACGCTTAATAAACCGAAACTGTTTAGTAACTAGTTTGTGCTTGATATGTTTAGTAAGGATTTTTTATGAATACCGCTGTTAATCTTTTGAAGAGTAAATAACTATTTTAGTAGGCAAACCTGTTTTAACTTTGTATGATATTAACGCTTATAAGCTGGTCCACGCGTATGCCCCGGCTGTAGGTAAAGCTGAGAAGAAAAATTGAAGGCTATTATTCTACTATAGGACATAGTATTCACCATCTCACGATTTCGTGTTTATCCTCGGAAAACATTTTAAGTTAGTGACCAATTGTTTCATTGTTAGAAAATTAGTACAAAAAATTGCCCGATGGGGTTTTAAAAATTATATACTACTACTAAGAATCACTACTGCAAGGAAATAAATGACTCCTATGGACACCCCAATTTGAAGATTGGCGGCTAACGATGTGGCAAGACTCCGCGTATATCGATAATACTAAGAACGGCACAATTATATGGGTCACTTCGATCTTAGAAAGAATACTCAACGAATATAAAAGTAAACTAAAGGTGGTTCGAACAGGAAAAAAAGGTCCCCAGCTATTTTGATTCGTCCAACGTAATCATTAATGACAGAATCCGCATTCGTTTCAAAAATGTTTGAGTAGTGCCATTGACATTCATCACTTAAGTACAGCAGTACGTACATTTGTGTTACCCCAAATTGAATTGGTATTCAAATTTAAGCTGATTGATGTCGCTCACAATAAAATAGTTGCCAATAGAAATGACGGTACACCAACCGTCAGAGACGAAGTGGAAACTGAAGTTTCATGAAAAGCACGCCACTGAATCGATTAAGGTGATCAATTCTTTGGGCAAGCAAGGAACTCGCTGATACCAAGCCACAAAAGCTTGATCCCAGTTATAAAAGGGAATGGCAGATATCTGATAGAAGATATTCCCACAAAGTACTAAGGTGGGCCAAACAAATTTTATATTAGACGATGCAGAATGTCCCAAGAACGAACCATTGTCAAGAACGACCGAGTTGCCACGGACTCATCCCAAGTAACTTTGATTGTGCTTGCAACTTGCTAACTTTGTATTGCCTAAGGTAGTCGGTTAGTGAACATTGAACAGAACGATTTTTAATTGTTTGTCCATAGAAGAAGTAACAAATAAAACAATTGATAACTTTGATTGTAGAAACTGTTCTGTGTTCTTTATTTATACCAAATCATTTGGACTACTAATTGACCATGTGAAAGTCTGAACAGCACGTTTTTAGAAAATGGAAAAGTCTAAAATGTGTTATTTTCGCGTTCTTAAAATCAATAATAAAGGAAATCGGAACTGCTTTTTGATTTAGGAAACAGTAATAATTTTTTGCTGCCCGTTAACTCTTTAGGACTCCTTTCTGTTTGCAACAAACTTTATTAGAATTAAAAAAGTATTTAAAACGTGCACACAACAACTTATTTTTATTAATTTAAAATATTTCAAGTTAATACAGATACTCAGTACGAATCTACAATTTATAAAGGCAAATCAGCCTAAAGTTTCTTTTACACAGTTAAAATATTACGAGCCCAGTATGAACATTTAAGGGAAGCAGGGGCAGAATTCGATGACGCGGACATACAGGCTTAAAGGATCATACGGGCTTAAAGGATCTGGATATAACAAAAGAGTACTTAACATCGAATTCAGGCTTATGAGTCCATCGTGACCAGTTTGTGGCTAAGCCGTTTCCGTAGGTACAGGATGGTTGCGTCCCTAAACAGCTGTTCAAGAAAAGGAACTCAAAGGATCCAGTCCAAAACTACACTGGATTTATTTTCGTTCAGAAAGGGTGTTTAGTTTTTGAGTGTTAGAGGTGAACTCGTGGCATCTAGGCTACCACTTGAAGCAAAACGCCCGCTTACACCAGAAACAGTTAAAAAATCTGTCTACTATGCAAGATCAAAACATCTGGAGCTAGTAACAGACCTTACAACAGACTCATTTATAGCAGCAGTCAAACAATTCATCAGTCGCAGAGGGCACATCTTTATTGCCGGAGCTCTGAACCAGCTAGCGAAATTATCAAACTGTACCACAACAGCTTAAGACACAATCCAAAAGCAATGTGCAAGTAAAAACATTACGTTTCATTTTATTCGTCCTCGTGTTCTCATTTCGGAGAACTGTGGGAAAACGCAGTCAAGCTGGCTAAAAAATCTATTACTTCAAGTAGCGAATGCTATTCATTCTTCCTCTAAGCATGCTCTGAAAAGAATCACTTCATAAAGTGATGCACCCAAAAGCTCACCACCCTGCAATTTGCCATATTAAGTGTACTGTTGCTCCTCGTACAACTCTTTCCACTAGTATGCCAAAAAGTGATCTAAGCTCGCAGCTAAAAATTTCAATGAAAAAGTTAGTTTTGATTTTGCAGTCTTACCTAGGAAAGGAATACGTATTAAATTAGTTCTACTTGAATAAACCACAGCTGTGGTTGCCGTGACAACGTTTTTAAAGAAATCCAACCCGAAAGTTGTTCACGTCTTAAAACATTTAAAGATGGTCCCCTCAGAGTAGTCACGGTATGAAAATGTATTCGTCAACCCTCATTCGATAGGGCAGAATTGCTGCTGCATTACTTTTACACACGTTCTCTCGTTTAGTGCCTCCATTTCTCCTTTCCAAGTACATATTTATAACTTCCTAGGACAAATTTTCCAATCGGCAATATATTTATGTGATTGAAATTTTGGGTTTTTATTAATATTATTTTGTTTGTATTTGGATAGTTGCAAGACCTCACTTAATATAGTATTTTATTTTCCGAAATTTTAGCAAATTTCTCCAATCGTTTTTTGTAAAGTTGAGAAAAAAATATTTTATATATATATATTTCTTTTATATATTACATAAACTTTTTTTACAATACTTTAATAATTTATTTTGATTACTGTTAATTCAATTATGGTTTTACAAAATTTTAAAATAGCCAACAATAAAAATAAGGTTAATAAAGAAATTAAATTTCAAGATAAACTACAATATGTTATATATATATATGTATTGCTTATAGGTATACTAGTATTAAAATTTTGAGGCGGGCATCATAGCACTGTTTTAAAATATAGTTTTCTTTAAATTTTTTTGAAAGCTATCATAAAATAATTATTTATATTTTAAGAGTTCATGGCATAAATTGGAGCCATCGCAGAGAAACGTGTTTAGCCACAGCTAGTCAAGATGGCACAGTGAAATATTTTGATATTAATAATCCCAGACGGGCCGAAAAAATAATAACAACTAAATCGCCTGTATGGAGGGCGAGATACACTGTAATTAAAAATGTTTATGTTTATTCAAAACATATTTATTAAAATATTATTAATAAAATATTTCAGCCGGTTGGAAATGGTTTGGTTAGTATAGTAGTACCTCATTTAGGACGTGGCGAAAATAGTTTGTTGCTATGGAGTAATAGCAAGCAGAATGATCCTGTATGTTCTTTTGTGGGCCACACAGATGTGATACTTGATTTTGCTTGGCGGCCGAATCGTATAAATCATACAGAAATTGTACGGAATTTAATTTTTCTTTAAATAAATATGATATGGTTTTGTATATGTATGCATTTACGCATATATATGAACTTATACATATTATCAATTTTTAGGAACTAGTGACGTGGTCACGAGATCGAACTGTACGAGTTTGGAAAATTGATGACAAAATGCTTAAATATTGTGAGCCAAATAACGATTGGAGCCATTATAATACAATGCCAGGGATGCGAATTGAAATGCCACCTAAATTTCAACCCGTATATTCATCATCTTTTCAAAACCAATCCGTTCTTCGTAGCCAAGGTGCAGCTTCATTACCAATTGAAGCAATAGAAGCGTTGCATATTACAAAAATCGTGCATTCTAGATCTCCACCTTCTGCCGCACCATTGAAAATTTACTCCAAAAAGAACAATGACGAAATTGCTGGTGCTCGATCCTTGACTGACCAACCAACTTGTTCTCTTCATCATGAATTTTCGTTATTGAATATTAATATGCCGCATATTGAGGTCGATGTATTAGATGCGATTAAAAGATATGCCATCTTCAATATATCAGCCGGTGGTCATGTTATAGTGTTGCAAGCCATATTCCCTACAGAGTATCCTAGTCCGAACATATGTCCAGAGTTCACATTTTGTTCTGGGACAACAATACATGAGAATCTTTCTCGAATTATGATAAAAGTGTTGAAGACAAATGCAATGATGCGAGTAAAAAAGTCCCGAACTTGTTTGGAACAGTGCTTGAGAGCACTTGTTACAGCTATGAAAAAGGTAGGCAATAAATTCAATAATCTAAAATATGTATGTATATATTAAATGCTATTGTAGTCTTGTGGAGGTTGTGATAAAACACAGTTACGTTTGCAATCTCCCCACCTCGAAGGAGCATTAAGTGGTGCTTTGCATGACGCTTGCATACCATTTCCACGAACATCATCCGTTTCGTTTAGCCCAGTTGGAATTTTGTGCAGTTTTGCGCAAGATCTTAATACAAAACGCCTAACCTTAAGACATCAAAACACAACTCCTCGTACTTTGTCTGCTATTCATGGTGGCGGACTATTAGGAAATGTTATGGGACCACAACCTGTACTTTACACCCATCGGGATTCTAGTTCATTTTATTTACATGACCGAATGAGCTCTAAGCATACAAAAAATCGTTCCATTCAAAAGACAGCACACTCTACTCCAATTGTGTGCATCTACGAATGCAGCAAACTTCTCAACATTAGCCGCATAATGGCCGAAAAATATTCTTTGGATAAAAACAATGTTGTCGCTACTTGCCGTAAGAATCGTCAAATATGTGAAATCTATGGTCGCTACGATTTGTTACAAATCTGGACTTTTGCAGAAATGATAGCTACGCCTAATATGCCACGGCCGGAAAACACATCGTTTGAAATTGACTTTCACGAAAATCCAATTAAAAAATGTCTTTTAGAAGAATTGATAATACATTTTGCATGTGTCGGCGATTTGCAAACTGCCGTGGTGTTGTCATGCCTCTTTCATCCTTTTAATATAAATGTGGTAGGAAGATGTGGTCTTAGGGTTTTGAATGATATGGGATTAAGTAATAGTATCGGTAATCATATTAAGATACACAATTCTACCCCAAACACTTCACCTTATCATACAGTCTTGCCTATAGAATCGCATACCTCTTCTTCAACGAAAGTTAAAACTGGTACTAATATTGTCGTATTTCTCAAAGACTTACGCAGTAATTCATGGTCTGAATCGCTTGATTCTGTGGATAGCAAACATGTAAACAGTGAGCTGTACCCATTTTCCTTAATACGTCGCTCCCGGATACCATTATTTAACAATTTCAAAAAATTGTATGCTGAAATCTTATATGGCTGGCAATTGCTAACTATTCGTGCGCTGGTAAGTTTTTTAATTCGCTTAATTAATATTAATTTGTAACTATGTATTTCTATCCTAGATTCTTAAGCACACTACATTTACAAAATACATACCACATGGTGTTGAATTTGTAGCTGAATGTCTGGGCTGCAATAAGGCTACAAGAACTTCAGCTTGCACTACATGTCAGCGATCAGTATTATTTTGCGCAGTATGCTGCATTCCTGTAAAAGGGGCTGCAAGTGCATGTTTGACCTGTGGACATGGTGGTCATCTGATTCATATGATGAACTGGTTTGAGGTAAATTGTAATCTTTTTTTAAAAAAGTCTCATAGTCTACAAAAAGTTTTTGCATATGTGTTTGCGGTACTTTAAATAATAAAATTTTGTCAAGAACTTAAAAATTAACTACCTGTTGCGGTCTCGCACCCTCGCTGCTATTTAAATTTAAAAAGAAAAAATTTAAGTACGTTCTGGTTTTATTTACGCACGACAAATATTAAAATTCAAAAAGAATATATGTAACTTCGTTTAAATTTTTTCTTTTTTATAATGCAATTTAAGAATAACCAGTGCGGAAATTACATCATGATTATTAAATTCTTTGCGATCCTTATTTTCTATTTAGTGCAAAAAAAAACCTGAAACAAAACTTTATAATAAAATGTTTTTATTGCCGTATTAGAACAAAGATAAGTTAAAACAAAAATTATTGCTTATGATAATTTTTTTGTGTGGGCATATCGGTTTCAGCTTGTGACGCGAGTTAAAGAAAATTCTTTCTTTAAGGTTAAAAAATAAAATCTAACGAATGATAATCATTCGTTTAGACTGGCGGCTCAGTGCCATAGCTATCTGCGAAAATATGATATTTACTTTGTCTTACATTGATAACTATTTATCTTATGAATTAAGGAAATAACAGTGTCTAATATGGATAATATGTTTATATATTTTTTTTATTAGTATACGAAATTTATTTAAAACTTAAAAATAGTGATTTGACTTTTATGCCTTACATCTATGATATTACTTTTTATATTAATTCTAAGGGGCACTAACAATATTACAAGGCAAGGAGAAGGAAAACCTGTACAAAAACCTTCAATAAAATATGTTAATATGTGTCATACCTTAACTCTCCCCTTCCTTAAATAAATTGTCCTCAATTTTAAACGGCTAAGGTAGGGTGGGTTCCTATCTGTTCTTTATCTGTTTAATTCCTTCTCGTAGAGCATTTGGAAATTTTCTCGAACTTTTGTTTGCTTATATATTAGAATTATTACTAATTATTACTAAAGAAAAAACTGTTATGGTAATAAAAAATTGTTTTATTGGGTGCTGGTCTAATCTAATTACAATTTTTTTAAAGAGTCTAAATTTTCAAAAGCACTATCTGTTGTGGATGTCAATATTCTTAGTATTTCTAAATCTTCCTCGTGTTTGAGATGTATGGCTTCTGTAATTCTTTTATGTAAATTTCTGTAATTAATATTGTCTATGTTTACTTCATCAGTAAATGTGATTAGATTTGTTCTTGAAACAGTTTTGTTGTTAACAATGTGAAGATCGTGACCGAGTATAAAACCTTCAGCAATAATTTCTAACTGGTTGTTATATTCTTGTATGATATCACGTTTACCTCTTCTATTATTTAGCATTGCTAACGTATAGTCATCTATATTTTTGTTGATTTTCCATAGAGCAATGGTGTTGTCCAAAATTAAAAACACTGTAATTTTAAGCTTAACGGAGTAATTTTGTATAGTTTACAGTAGTTTTCGAGTACAGGATATTTATAAATACTAATGATTAGCTCATTATTTCGAGCGATGAGTGCGACTGCTCGTTGTTTTTAGCGGCGTTAATTGTTCTTCCAATTAGGACTAATTGGTCAAGAACTTCTTTATTAATAAGACGATTTTTTAGACGAGTTGCACCCCAAGAATCAATGATCTGTTCAATATGTGAATTAATAGCTTTTTGTTCTTCTTTGTTATTAATAAGTGTGTTGATGCTGATTCAATTTAAATGGTTTCATCGCGGTCTGATGTGCCAGTGATGAATTTGAGAATTGATCATAAGCCACTGCATTTGCGTTCTCAAGATCTCCTATTGGGTTTTCATAGAGAGTGGAACGGATGAAACTATTGCTAATTCCATTTCTGAATGTTCTGGCGGCTTCTTCCATCGCCAGGGATATTAAGATTTTAATATCGGCAGCTGTATCGTTAGACATTGTTATTCTCGCAGTAATTGTTGTCAATGCTTCACTAATTTCATGATGATATTCAGAGAGACTCATGCGCCCTTGCTTAATTTTCCTCATCTCTCCTCGGAGCATGTATAGTGGTCTCTGATCACTGTATGCGTAATCAAGGCGATTACTAATTGCCTGCAAATTGAAAGGAGTGTCATGATTTTCTAATATGTCTGCAGCTGGTCCCGTGATCTTTGTTTTAATGATCATCAAGGTTTCAGCATATTTGTTTGTTTCAATGACATTTTCAATATTATTCAACAATCGTGTTCCAGCATTACGCCATATGCGGTATTTGTTTTGTGTTCCGTCGAATGTTGAGAGCGATTTAAAAACGTCTAAACTCATTTCGTTTGTAGTTCGGTGTAATAAAACTGTGGGTGTCAATTGTGTAGCAGCAGTTTGTGCTAGTGCGGTATTTACTGGGATTTGTTCGATTCGTCCTTGCAGCGTTTGCTTGTTAGCTGAAGATTGGCAATTTGTTGCAGTAACATGTTTACATCCATTTCCTGAGTATATTACTGAACACTATCCTAGAAATAGACTTGGGTCTCGGTGCGGCTCTGTGTTCAATAGAACATAAAGCTAAACGCAATCATTTCCTGGAATATTTTTAGATGAAAATGCAAGTTGATAAAAATGCCAACAAACTACAGACAGAAAAACGGCGACTAAATAAGATAAGCCGCAATATGTGCAGACGTTTGTTTCTGGTTATACTGATAATAATAAATCAATAACATACGTTAATTTTAGTGCGTTTATTTAGGATTTATACAAAACAGATAAGCCATACAAATTTTAAACTGAACTCTAAAATAGAGTAGAATAAAAAAAAGAAACGTTTATTTGTTTTCTCCCACCAGTGGTAAGAGACTTAGGAATTATATCAAATAAATAAGTAATATAAAATAAAAAAATAAAATACATCAGGAAGTGTATAAAAAGCGTTGTCGAGGCTAAACAGCGACGAATTATGTGTAAAAAGCGTAGTCGACGCTAAACAGGGATATATTGTGAATAAAAAGCGTTGTCGATGTTAAACAGCGACAAATGAAATAAAAAATGGCAACCAACAAAATTAAACTTTATTCAAGGCAGAGCGAGCTAAAGTTAGTCTGCATTTGAAAATATTGAAGCGGGTATTCAAAGCACTAGGCATTGTCGGCTAAAACCAAATTTGGAAAGGCTGGAAGGCTGGTGGAGAGAATTCGACACCAATCACCAAAAAATAATAAAGGAATATGGAATATTGGGTGATGACTATTTCAAATATAAAATATATGAAAACATGACCAATAAGGTTGAATGTATGTATATCCGAAAAAATCAAGTGGTTACTAAAATCAGCCGTAGATTCCGCTACTGCAAGAAACCAGGAGAGAGAGAAAATACAACCACTAAACGTCGCACAAGCAACATTGACTAATTCAGCGAAATTACATAATGAAACCAGCCAGACACAATTACTAAAGTTAGAATTTTTTAGAAGTGTGCAAGAACTGGAAGCAAATTTAGAATAAGTTGACTAGATGAAATTTTAATGGCCTGAAAAAAGAGCTAGATAACGTCAGTTCAATATATGTGAAACTTCTTGTTGATCATACAATATCAGATAATGAAGTAATCGAGGCCTATAACAACATCACAACTCTTCACGGATCAGCTAGAATTAAAGCTTTGCAAAAAATGAATACAATGTGTGCAGAAAAGAAGATAGTTAAGTTAAATGATATGAAAATTCCACATATTAATGGAAATATAGAAGAGTGGTCTTCTTTCCACGACATGTATGTATACAAAATTGAGTCATGAAGACTATCTCAAATGTAGAAAAAATGTGTCATCGCAAATATTTTAAAATGATCAAGCTTTTAGCAGTATCTGAAGCAAGTTATGAAGCAGCATGGGAAATATTGAACCAAAGATTTAATAATAAACGGGTGTTATTTCATTATTTTATGTACAAAATACTTGATCAACCAAGTATAAACAACAAGAACGCATCGATGATTAAATCATTACACGATACCACCAACGAAAGCGATCAAGGATTAAAAGCAATGGCCTACAGCATAGAAGCTTCACATTACGTAATTGCTTGTATTATAACAAGAAAGTTAGATAAAGAGGAGTTAATGTTGTATGAACAACATACAAAAAAATCGAAAAATATTCAGGCGCTTTCTGATGTGCTTGAATTTTTAGAACAACAGTTTCAGACCCTAGAAGCAGCAAAAAATAAAAAATCTTACGATTACAACAATAGTTATAACCCGACCGATAGAAACCCACATTCAAAATGTAGACAATTTCTAGCACTTAAAGTAAAAGATCGTCATGCTTGGGCAAGAAATGTGAAGATATGCTTCAAATGCCTTAAACACACATTTGATTCAAAATGTGAAAGTAAATTAAAATGCACCATTTGTGGAATGGCCCATCGCTAAGACGTGTGTCACAAGAGCAATAAAAAATGTATTATTAGCTACAGCACAGGTGCAAAAGGAGAGTATATTTTATTAAAAGCACTTATTGATCAAGGTTCGCAGACAACTTCATTAGTGAAGAAGCTTCGCAAATTTTGCAGCTAAAGAAGACAAAGATAAAGGCTGAACTACACGGCATTGGAAATGTTTGTCTTGGTATAGCGAAATCCAAAGTGGACCTAATGATATATCTCAGATTTCTAAGTAATGAAGCATTAAAAACTGAGGCATTAATCTTACCAACTCTTTCGTATGTTAATCCAGATCCTTTACTTAATCTGCAAATAAAGGAATGGCAAAAATACAGATTAGCTGATCCGAATTTAGATAAAGCAGAAAGAATAGACATCGTTATTGGTGGTGATTTGTTTTTTGAAATTCTACCAAGTGGTGTTTATAAAAAGAATGGGATACTTGGGGAACAAACCAAACTTGGCTTAATCTTATCAGGCCAATTGCAACTAAAGCAACCAAAAAATAAAAAATTCGGGAATATGACAACTAGTATTAAACGTTTTTGGGAAATTGAGGAAGTTCCAAATAGTAACGAAAATATGTTTCAAGAAGACGAAATATGCATGCAACATTTTAAGAATACTACAACGAAAGATGATGACAACAGATTTATCGTTAAAATGCCATTTAAAAACGAAAAGTCACTGCGAAATTCTTACAAAGAGGCGATGGCTCGGTTTATGGGGTTAGAAAAGAAACTGGAGGGCAACCAAGATCTTAAAGAAGTATACATAAAGTTTATGAATGAATACATATCACAATCCAAATCAAAAACATCCTGTATTGATACGAAAATCTTCTTTAGCATATAAAACTATTAACGATGCTCATAAAGAAAAGAAAAGAAGTATACAAAAATTCATCAGAAACTGCGCAATATGTATTCGATATAAGCAAGCCACGAAACAGCAATTGATGGGCAATCTTCCAGGATGTCCTGTAAATCTTTCTGCTCCTTTTGATCACTGTGGAGTTGATTATGCAGGACCTTTACACGTAAAATTTTCAAACGGAAAAGGACAGAGAGCATACAAAGGCTATGTCACAGTGTTTATATGTATGACGACGAAAGCTGTGCATTTAGAAGCTGTTAGTAGTTTAACGTCGGAAGCGTTTCTGGCTGCGTTGAAAATATTTTTTTTGCCAGAAGATGTAAAAGCAGCTATATATATTCAGATAACGGCTGCAATTTTGTTGGAGCTTTAAGGCAGTTGGATAAAGAAGTTATACAACAAAACTCATCTCTGGCACCGATTCTTGAAGATCAGCAAATAAAATGGCATTTTATACCGGCGGCAAGTCCACACTTTGGAGGGCTATGGGAAGATTATTTAACATTCAAAGATATAAATGGAAAACAGTTCAAGAAAATTTATGATTGTCATCATAAAAAGTGAAGATACACATCCCGCAAGATGGCCACTTGGGAGATTTAAAGACGTACACCCTGGTAAAGATAGGCTAGTAAGAACAGTAACCATAATAACAGAAGACAACATAATAAAGAGGTCAATTACGAAAATATGTCCCCTAGAAAATGCTAATATATAAGAAAATAATGCTAATAAATCAGCAAAAAATTTGGTGAAAAATAAGCCGAAGGCAAAGTGTAGTATTGTAAACATGGTGGCACTTGTAGTTTTCGTAATTGGAGCGATTTCAGCACAGCCTACAAAAACTGGATACGCAATAAACGAGCTCAAACCAAGTGCTGTATATTTGGACAACATAGGATCCGTTCATGCTACTTCTTCTTATGGGAATTAGTCGCATACTTCAATACAGAATCGTTCTTTACAGTTATAAATAAATCTGAGGAGATATTGAAAACTATGAAAAGATCAATGTGAGCACTTCCTTGACGTAATGAAACGACAGTTGGGTAATATGAAAACTACAAATCAATACATGTTTCCTTCTGAAAGTAAAAAAAAGAAAAGAGCTCCTTTTGAATTTATTGGCTCAATGCAGCATGTATTATTTGGTACAATGGATCCAGAAGACCGAAGAGACTTAGAGATAAGACATCAGTTATTGACTCTACAATAAATGTACTACGAAGAACGACGGAAGAGATTAATAACAAGAGATTATTGACCGCGTCAATAATATCACTGAAGCAATGAAAGAAATATACCTTGTGTATCGTAAATCAATAAAATTCTTCATGATCATTAAAGAACTGTAATTAATTGTTGAAGAAAACGAGAAACGAGAGACATCAACCATGAAAAATTAAATCCACCGCTTATAACTCCAATACAACTGCCAGAAGAAATATTAAAAATAAAAGACCGCCTTTATCAGAATGTGAAATTGCCCGGGAACAAACTTAATCAGCTACAGACAATTTACAAGCTAATGGCAGCTAAAGCAACAATTATAGAAAATCAGCTGGCAATATCCGCAACTATACCTCCATTTAGTAATCATGTTTCACAAGTTTATCGAATTGTACCAATACCAATCGAGATAATGGAAAACACAATGATTATACAAACCAGAGGACACTACCTGATTTACAATTTCAAAATGGATACATATCATATAATGATGCAATCAGAATTGAATAGCTGTCAAGTAATCGTCGATAAGGAGTTTGTGTGCGACAGAAGTTGGCCATGGATTGATGCAAATGACCAATCATGCGAAGTTTCTGCTTTCAAGCCACAAAATAAACCAAACTGCAGATTCCAGGAAACAAAAATAAAGTAATTTTGGACCAAATTACATCACGCTAATAAATGATTATTTAAGCTGTGCAATAAAACTTCAGCACACATTCTCTGCCAGCGTGGTCAGCAAGAAGATTTCGATTTGCTAATAGAAGGAATAGTGTTCCTGGACCCAGGATGTACGATCAAGGTGTTGGGAACTACAATGAACGCTCCATATTGCATGCAATCAAAGAGAAAGATGGGGACAATAACAGCGCTAACAACTGATGTCGCTAAAGTATTCGACTTAAATATGATGCCGTTGACTACGATGATGATAAATCATACCAATCAAATTCAAACTGATGAACCAATTAGAAGACATTAAGAAAGACAACATAGAGATTAGCGACATCTGTCGCATTCTGTAGATCTAAATAAGAAAAAATACGAAATAAAGGCTACTTTTTAATAAAGTATTTTACAGTCTGACAAACTAAAACTGAGTTAAACCAAAACACGATTATATCTCTGTTTCGTGTTTGTTTTTTTATATATGGTAATAATCACCCTTATCGTGTTTGGCGTAGGCGTATTACGACTACTGGCGAATTTGTTGTCGGATTTTTAATTTAGTGGTATCGTGTAAAATTTTCGCCTAGAACTATTTTGTAAAAGAGCTATATTGTAACAGATTAATTTTATCCCAATTTTATCTGATTATGACACATCCTGTTATGAAAACTTCCAAGAAAACCAGCTGTTTATCGAAAATTCAAAATAAATAATTTTATTTGTTTTCTCGTTTTGTAAAATTGATCGTTTTTCAAATTAATAATGTTAAGTGTTTGCTTTTATTCGTCTTCAGAATATGAAGGCAAGTGTGATCCAAAAGAAGTTAATCTTTTAAAAAAGTAATTAAGGGAGCAAACCAACATATTTTCCTTATCAAACAGGAAGTAAGTTCACATTTTTCTTTAATGAAAACTAAGTTGATTTAATAAGGATGCTTTTAATTATGTATAAAATGTTAAAATAAGGATGCTTTTAATTATGTATAAAAAAAAAATATCAACCAAATTAAAAAATCCCGGAAGAAAAACTAGTGTATCAAAAGTGTTGAAACTAACAGCAACAATAAGGATACTGACTGAAGTCATGTACAGCGAACTTTGCCAAGATAGACAATGAATGGACAATGAAGAAAAAATGCTATTAAAAAACATTTCTACAAAACAACAGGATTTCCCGGTGTAATATGGTGCGTTGAAGAAACGCACATTGCGATTTTATCAACTGCTGTCAATGAACGTTTTAAATACTTAAATAGAAAAGGTTTTCACAGCTTGAATGCAATGGTGGTGACTGTTAAAACTCCAAACAATTTAAACATGTTTCACAAATTTAAAATTTTGTAGGTGTGCGATCATGAACTTCGTATAAGA